>OX235265.1:18760886-20220341 GCA_944472135.2 Trichobilharzia regenti | reverse complement strand
ATTGAGGTATGACAGCCAGCCAGCTTCCGTCGTTCTCTCGCCAGGTCAGAGTCCCGTAGGCATTCACTCTGAGTCGATCCCTCTGTCTGAGTAGTGTGGTTAGCTCCTTACTCGCCGTAGTTTGATCCACTTCTATTCCGTTGGTGATCACCTGTATTACTGTATTCAGCGTATCGTCCAACCTCTGCCTACGTGCAAGTCTTAGTGGGTCTTGTTCTACTGCATGCACTCCGTAAGCGACCTCGGGCAACTCAGACTCATCTTCTGGTCTCGATAACAAATCTGCCAAGACATTTTCACTTCCAGGAACGTGTGAGATCGTAAAATCGTACTCCTGAAGACGCAACATCCACCGTGACAACTTCCCCCGTGGGTCTCTCGCTGTCTTCAAAAATTGTAGCGGCTTATGATCAGTTTCGATGTGGAACCGCCGGCCGAGTAAATAAGGTCTCCATTTGTCGACTGCCCATACCATTGCTAAACATTCTTTCTCTATCGTTGAATACTTTCTCTCTGTGAGGGTCAAAACCCTACTGGCATACTCAACGATTCCCTCGTCCTGTCTTAGGACCGCACCTATAGCGTAGTCACTGGCATCTGTGCACACTGTGAACTGTCTTCCTGGCACAGGTAGTTTTAGCGTCATTTGTTGGTGGTCGAGCAGCTGTTTAATTCTGTCGAATGTCCTCTGCGATTCTTCCGACCAAACAAACTTTGGCTCACCTAGTAGCCTGTATAGAGGGGCTGCTATCTCATTGAAGTTCTTCACGAAGCGACTATAAAACGCTGCTCTACCCAAGAATTGTCTCAGTTTTCTCTTTGAATTCGGGGCTGGAATCGTTTTAATCGTCAAAATTTTATCCGGCCCATATTAGTGACCTAGAAATTAACGTAGATCAGTGTCAACCAATCGGCTAGCAGCCTGCTCTCACCACACCATTAGTTCACCAGACGGTTTTATGTCCGGCTTGTTTAGCTACCCTCTTCCGGAAAATACACACAACCACAAAATATCTCCATACCGACACACTGGAAACGTAAGCAGACCAGGCTGAAGGTGTAAGATACCTCAGAACATTATATGAGATAAACAGATCTTTATCCGGAAAGAGATCAACCCAGATGTTGAAACCAATAAAAAATGTCCAAGGGAACCCACTTAACAAGGAGGAGAAACAAATAAAGTAATAAACTGATCACTTCACAGCACTCTTGAATCGACTATCCTCTGCAACTCGCCCAGAAATACCACCAACAGTAAGCACACAAATGCTTGACAGTGGAGGACACCAATACTCCAAAGAAAGGGGAAATCCTAAATACGATCAAGCTACTGAAGTTTGGCCAGGAGTAGACAGAATTCCTCCTGAAAACGACCCAGAGACTGCGGCTGATGTGCCCACGCCATTATTACAAAAGGCTTAGAAGGAAAGGAAGGTGCCTACTGACTGGAAGGAAAGCCACCTCGTCAAGCTGCCAAAGAAGAGCTACCTAGGTCTATGAAGGAACTGGCGTGGATGAATGCTCTTCTCCAGTCCAAGAAAAATACTAAGCCACGTCAACCCAAGAGAAAATGAAAGATTCATTTCATTGGACATGGAGAAGATAGGGGTGTTAATAAAGATAACCAACCAACCACACACAGCAAGCACAAATCACCATCAACGGGAGAAATTCGGAAAACGTTACCACCTTCAGCTACCTAAGAGCATCATTTCTACTACGGCCGACTGTAATCATGAAGCTGTCAAAGCAATCAAGAATAGGAAAGGTTAAGGCAAACCACTGTTACACTGTAATGAATTCGGAAACATGTTGCACTCAGCATGAACAAAGATATTCGGTTTCTCCACACCAATGACCAGTCTGTCACTTTAATATATGCGTAAAACTTGGACACTGTGGTAGTAAGTAATTCCATATTAGTTGATTTATTAGATATATCAAACAGTGAAACATTAGTATTTACTGGATGGCGTTTCGAACACAATTCATTATTGTTTAGAATCAATTCATCAATTACAATCACACAAATTCGAAACTTGAGTTTAATAGTATTGTAGGGGTAGTAGGATTTTCCAGATGTCCGAGTGGGTGGACAGGTGTTGAAACATTCCTATTACACGTGTGTGCAGTTGGTTCGATAAATAAGACTTCCGTTGACAATCCTCCCCTCCACTCTGTGACATTCAACTTTAAAACTGTCATTTTATCCCACTACACTAGTGTATTGTTGTGTGTAATTGCATGTGGTGAGTGCTACAGCTGAACTATTCTCTAGATTTCTTATCTTATTCGGGCCAACTAATGCAGATTTCGCTAGATTTTTATGCTCGGCTTGTCTGACTGACTGCCCCTGTTCTACTAATTTGACCTGTGTATTTGACCTGAAATCAGTCCAACAGGTTATTAGGTAAACTAAATTGTTTTGTTTTAACGGCTCCACAGGATTGATCCTTTAACCGACAAAGCTTGTTTCTAAATGACTTTGTGGGTGGTTTGAATGCCATCCACTTTTATTACTGCATTGTTAATTATCCTCCGTAAGATTTCCGAGGTTCCTTCTTTGTATGGAAGTAATACTGATGATTAATCATAATCGTGTGCATGTGTGACAAGTATACCGTCACTAATATTATTATTATTATTATCACTGCAATCATCACTAATTTTATTTTTGCATTTTCCTCAATACTTCCTGATTAGCTTTATCAGGGTAATTATTAAGTTTCACTGCTTCAGTTATATGTCTCACTTACAGTCTTAGATTCTCCTTGGTACTACTTAGATGTTGTGGCCTACCACCTAAACATTTCATCAATCCTATTTCTACTGACATAGTGTGAGATGATCGGAAATCCAAATATCGATTTGAATGTATGGATTTCCTGTAAACATTAGTGTTTAACTTTCCATCTTCTCTCCTTTTTATGCTACAATCTAACATTGGAAACTCCTCTTCTTGACTTTCTAATTCATAAGTGAATTGAATTGCGTCCACCTTTGAGTTGATGTGTTGCAAATATCTGTTTATGTTCTAAATCCTACGTATGATGAATGTGTCATGTACACACCTCCACCATACTTCTGGAATGGGGCTGAACGTTCCAATTGCTAAGGTTTCTCACCTATCCATGAATATACGTACCACAATCGGAGATATTGGTGATACAATGATAAGTCTACAGAGTGCGACAGACATCATCTTGTCGAGTATTTTAATGATGGCAGCATTCGATAAGTCTCTCATCCTGTCAGTGTATAAGCTTGGAGCTTATTACCCACTCACTGTAACTATCTCGCTTTAAATCAGCTGCACAACGGTGGCGAACAAACTAGCGTCTAACGAAATGGGATAGGCATTATAGGCATTATAAAGTCATCCTGTCAACCGAAACATATGATAACGGTTCCTTTTCATCCACAAAACAATGTAATTTTTTTCCATTTACAGCTATTCCTATATTTTTTTAAAACAATGGACGAAATATTCCCATATTGAGTCATTGGAAAAAAGACGTAAACAGCGAAGAAAATTTTCTTTTCGACGATTCATCTTCATAGGCTGTACAATCGTAATTGTATTTAATAAAGAATTCATGAGACCAGTCAGATACTGGTAAACTTGTCCTCGAAAAAATCTATTACATAATATAAGGTGTGATGGAGAAGGGGTGACTAATTGGAGATTAGAAAGGGAGGCAGAGGTTTGCATGACGTAATAAGTGTGAGATAATGACTGATCAATACACTTGTGTAGAGGGGACAAGAACTAGTGAAGAGACAATGAAGTGTTCTTATAAAATCTGTATAACCCCCCCCACCCTGTTATCAATAAATAGCAGTGGGGTAACAATGAAACAAGGATGCTGAGAATAATAGTGATAATGAAACAATAATGGCAATAATAACAGCAAACTTCTTATATAATAAAAAAGAAGACGACCACGGTAGGCCGAGTGGATGTGTGAAGTACTTCTGAATGCAGAGGTCCGGTTTCGGATCTCGAAAGCCAATGATTCAGCCATGTACAGATGGCGCATTCGAAGTACTTTCGTACGATATTGAGGGACTGTGTGTAACATTGTGAAGCATTCATAAGGGGATGCTGCATGTCCAGATTTATTGGTGAAGTTTCGTCGTCGATAGCCAAGATTTTTCAATTTTCTGTTTTCCCTTATTCTCCTTTGTATTGATAATATTACCTAGTAGCTTTTCCGGATAACCATTTGCAATCAAAATCTATTTTATATTGGATATCTCGTTCTCCATAACATCATCATTATCTGTTATATTGTTTCTAGCTCTGTTAACGAGATTTAAAGCTACTGAAAATTTCATTCCTGTTGCATGATCTGATTGGAAATTCAAATACATGTTGGAATGTGTCGGCTTTCTGTATGTAGTAAACTTTAGTTTCTCATCAGTTTGTCTTTTTACAAGACAATCAGGAGAGTTTAGAGTTCCTTCCGCCGATTCTACTTCATTTCTTTTCCTTGACGTTCCCCAGTGGAACATAGGGCTTCAAGCTAGTGGCTTGAAGTTTCTGTAGCAGTGTTTGTTTTACAGGATAGGGGTGCTAGCCTCATGCCCAACCTTTCCTCTTCACCAGCATTATTTCTGGCTTAGTGAGGTAAAGGAGTGCGTCGGTGGCTGGGAATCGAACCCAAGACCGTGTGCATTGTTGGCGAGTGTCCTAACCGCTATGCCACCGACGCTTTCTACTTCACTAGTAAACTCTATATTTATTTCCGAAACACATGCCACCTGAGTTGGTATACACAAATTCGCCTTTTTCGACAATCTGTAGACATGTTTATTAATGTTACCTTTAGTAGTTGTGTAAGTGTTAGTTCCCTTGAATTTTTGCATTAAAAGACAAATGATTTGCTATTATTATTAACATCAGTAGTATTGAAAATGTGTTGATGTAACATGTCCTTGGATCTCTGGTTTTATGAAACTTCTTACAAGATTTTCATACACGCTATTCAGAATGATGAAATAAGTTTTACTGCTTTCAATTTTAATCAAATCAATTATCGCCACTGAGATATAAGAAGAAAGAATTCAGCAAAGAAAATTCTCTTTTCTACCATTTCATTTTCATAGTTGTACAGTCGTATGGTGAGATCACACTAGCCGGCCTTCGGTGCACCTTAATGTCAATGAAATGTTACTTCAATGGTCTAATTCCACGTGTATATTTATATGTTCACCTGCCCTTGCGGAGCTAGGTACATAGGAATTTCGTCGAGAAACATATTCTGCCGTGTTCGACAGCACCTCACAGTTTGTTTGAGTAAAGGAAAGTATAGAGGTATTACTCCACAGTTATTGCAGCCTGTTGTAGATACTGACCACACATCGTTTATATAGTCTACATAGTTTGCCGAAAAGGACACGAGTATATTTGCCTTGTACAACAGAGGCTTTGGCAATACATTACACAAAGTCAGAACCTTGTGTTCAAAAACAGTCTGTACGATCTCTTTCGTTACCATGGTTTTGATCCTACTGTGTAATTCACAAAAAATAAACTTTGTTATCCTTCTCCACTTCATGCTCCATTTTTTTGTCTTATTTTATTTCATTTTACGGCACCAAATTCTAACATTTTATCTGGTCTACTAATCTGACAACAGTTCACTCATCCTACGCCTCTAATCATATTATATTCACATATTGACATTGCCGAATGTACTTTATTCTCCGATCTTTTATTTCACACTTGTCTATTGAACTTTAAGTTGACCTCCTTTTATTTAGTTATTTATACATCAATCTAATCAGTCGTGACTCATAATCCTATACTCCAGCATTATTACACTTCGGTATATATATAACGTTATTGGATGATACACTCATTATTGGAAATAATAGTAAATCTGTTGAAAACTTTATTACCCAAATATTCGACTGGCTTCCGAACTAGAATCGAATAACAAACTCGGTTTCCTTGATATTACAATGACTAGGAGAGATGATGGAATGATTCAGCGATTTATTTTTCGTACACAGACATGGAGTGGACAATATCTTCATTTTACCAGTTTTGTTCCTATCCAGTATAAACGTTCCCTAGTGAAATGTTTGTTCTCAAGGGCTCGAAAAATATGCACGAGTGACACATTGATGGATGAGTTTTGTCATATACATTCAGTTTTATTAGCTAATGCTTATCCGAAAAACTTTATCACTTGTCACATTGATGAAAGACCACATCGCGAAAAGACTGCTTCAGTACCAAAGAAAGCTATCTTTATTAACCTACCATTCAAGGGCGACCAGATTATGCAGTCGACAGCTAGCTCAAACACTTCGGTCAGTCATCAAGAGCCCATTCTACGCCGCCACATCTCTTTTTCTCACTAGCCGAACATTTTCGATCCCTGTACCTACGATTAACGGACGAAATTCTGTGGACTCCACTTCAAACTGTATCTACAAGTTCACCTGCAGTTGCTGCGGTGACACACACTATATAGGTAGAACCAACAGAATCTTCCAATGTCGCGGTCGAAAAGAACATGTTCCAAAATGGCTACTAAATCATATCGAAAATCCCAACGCGATTAATCTTAGTAGAAATCCAGCATCATCCATTGCAAAAGACTTATTAATGTCAGGTCACAAAATCAACATTAATGACTGTTTCACAATTATTTCACATAACTTTAATTCACGGCTGGTTATTGAAGCTGATGGAAGCAGTTTGGACTGATCACATACACCCTAAACTGTGTGTACAAAAATCAATAGACTTCAATCTTTGCCTACCATGGACGACATGACCTATTTGAATATGATTGATCACTAGTATGTACTTTTGTTTCATATTTAACTGAGTAATCTTCATGATCTTTATTTTATTATTGTCAACCATGTTAGTTGTAAAGCGGTTGTAAAGAAACTACGAAATGACGATATCATCTCGCGAAATTTGTCTTCTTAATGCCTTATTCAAATATATCACAGGGATTAATTGTTTTAACTAACTGTCCTTCTCTCAGTTCATGTTAATGAACAAAAATCTTTTCAAATAAACCCCTCAGTGCTGACTTAAGTACACATAAATATAATAATATATTACCTATGTAAATCAGCCATAGCGATTTGTCAGTAATATATTTTGATAATGTAAGTAAATTGTGCAATTAGGCATAATGAAAATAGCATCGTTAGTAATAGTGATGATAATAATAGTGCTGATGAAAATTGGAGCGATTTGTTTGGGATTTGATGGAAACCTGTTTAAATCATTTAGCTACCGAATTTTCCATTCCCTGAAATGAAACCTACTTAGTGTATTTCATGGTGTTTCAGTTGTACTGTAATATCCTTAAATCTCAGTCTATACGCACACGCACCTGTTTTCAAATGGGTGTCAGCTTCTACATCTACGGAGTTTTCAAAGAAAGTGGAGGAAAAGCACAAGAGATTATTGGAGTGCACTTTGGATAGAAGAGCATTTGTTCATATGTTACTGGGAGTAAATACCTTGCAATACAACGTGCTGATACTTCTGAAATATGCATTAACGTATCTGCTGTAAATACCGTTATTATAAGGACAGTGAAAATCAAAATAATAATTACGCAAACAGATCTTCAGATAGACTCTTTAGATGAAGGCTCAGAAGATAAACATTAGGACTAATTAGGTCTGGATTGTAAGGGAAGCAGATAATCTAAGTTTTAATGAAGACACAAAAAACTAAGGAGAGGTTGACAAAAATTCCAGTAAAAAAAGAATTACAAATATGTTTGGAGTGGCGGTATGTCCAGTTATTATTTATTATTATTTTATTCCTCTGAGTTCCTGTTGGAATATAAGTCTTCATGCTAGGGCTTCGAAGTTTCAGTAGCAGTGGTGTTTTTACGGGATGAGGTCACTAACCTCATGCTCAAGCTCCCCTCTTAACTGGAATCACTACCGCCTAAACTGGGTGAAGGAGTGTGTCGGCCACCTGTTTCATTTCACATATTCGTTATTTCATTATGAGTCTCTTACTGCAGTTTTACTATCTCCACTTTGATACATACTACTTTGTACTAGCCACTCACTCACCTGACACCTTGTCAAACCTTGACCTGACTTGTCAATTTTCCTTCTCCCCATTCTGCAAATCTGTTATGACTAATCACCACCACTGGCTCCCATTCTACAATATTTTCTAGTTGATTTCAGCCTAGTACGTTTGTCATACAAATACTATTACTTATTTTGACACTCCATGACTAATCTGTTATCCTACGTTAGAAATGCATCCACTGCATAACTAGCCATTATTTTAACGACAATAAATATTATATTTTATAATTGTACGAATCTGAAGAGGAGAAATTATTGAAAGGAATATTCTTTGTTCAATTGACTTTCAATTCATGATATGGGAATATTTAACACTATTAAATCTAATACTGGTTATGATTTCCGCCTGATGTATCACATTTTTATTCCTTGAAACTTATCTGACATCAGAAAATTCCGACTAATTCTGTATATGTGTTTACTACATTTCCTACAGTATGAATGTTCACCTAAAAAGAGACTCAAGGTGTTTTCAAAGTCACTAAAATAAACTGTCCTCCGAACGGTGGATCCATTCAATTCAACGTGACAGATGGATCTGTTCGACTTGTTGGATCAATAGTTTACCCAAATGCGAACGAGTTTTGCAATGTGAATATCATGAACATATATGCATATATGTTTGGAATTCGTCTGCGTCGTAATTCCTCCGAATGTTCTTTTAATTATTCCTTGAGATGAATCAGCTGTTTTTCATACATGTAAATCCGATGAGAGATTTTATCTAATCAGACTTGCCTCCAGAAAATGTTTGGTTTGAATTAATTCCTTCGCTGTCCTTATGTGCAAAAGAGATTCTGTTTACCGAAAGGTGTAATGAATAAGAACAAAATACTGTTGAGGCAGACTTCAGCAATTCGGGTAAATTTATGGCTAGTAGGGTGATTCACACATGACTACTATAGGGATCAGAGACTTGGTTCCGCGTTACGAACGGCACTTTAAACAAACTACAGACCTTCATCAGCACCTATCTTCGCTCAATGCTACTCAAGATCAGATGGCTGGCCAGACGAGATCAGCAACAGGGAGGGATCTTTGACAATGCGTGAATCAATACAGCAGAAACAAATTGAGTAACAAATACGCAGGAAGAAATGGAGGTGGATCGGTCAAACTCTGAGAAAACAAGCCATCAAGTGAGTGACATCACACGCCAGGCCGTCGCTCGAGTGGAATTTGAATGGGAAGTGGCGAGTTGGTCGTCAGTTCGAAGGTAAGATGGAGGTCATGTGAGGAGGAGATGAAAGCGCTTGGGAAGACGTGGAGCCAGGTGAAAACGTCGGTGGAGAGTCGGATGCAAAGGAGACGTTCGGCTGAAGCCCTATGTTTCTCTAGGAACTAAAGGAGACAATAATAATAAATGAATGAATCGGAGACGACTAACTTCTGTGCCTCTCTTCCTTTTCAAATTAGAAACATAAAATGATTATACTTTTTTTCTCGTGAAATTTTCTTCCTGACATCTGAACAAAGCTTAAGATTTATACACTACTGTCACTATGATATAAAATTAGTATTCTATGATCCTAATTCGCAGACATCGGATTATTCGATTTTAACCATCGGTGAGAATATCCTGAAACAGTAATATCCAGCATATTTTATGCGCTAAATGGAGTTTTCAAGCAAACTTCGAATGTAGCCTTTGAATATATCAATAGATAAACGAATTTAAAGATGGCATAAGTGTACATGAGTGCGGTGAGGAAAAGGTTAAAAGGTGACATTTCTACTGTGACATAGAGCCAAGTACGTTCTCAGTAATTTGTATTGGCCGTACTCAATGTTACGTTTAGTAACGTATTCTCAGACATTGTCCAGCTTGGTTAGCTAGCCAGAGGAGGAAAGAAGAATAGTAACAGCTCCATTCCCGAACACCTTGTCAACTCTGGACATCAAGCACAATCGCATGAATGTTTTACAGTGTTACACGGAGTCCCTGAATATCCTACAAAAGGACTTCGAATACGCCATATGTACACAGCTGAATCATTGACGATTCAGGTTTTGAAACCGAACCTCTGCATTGAAAAGCACTACATACATTAACTTGCCCTAGCGTGGCCGGAGTAATGTTCTCACAATAATTTCGCTTCCTTTTATTATTTAAGCTTACTATTATTATCGTTATTACTGCTATTATCTTATTACCTTTTTGATTCTTATCATCCAAATTTTATTATCTCTCTATTACTGTTATTACCAACATTGCGTTTTTAGACGGATCTTATATGCAAAACACTTCATCGTCTTTCCACTAGTTCTCGTCCACTGTACACAATCAAACTGATTAGTCGTTTTCCCACATGCATTACGTCATGCCGATTTCTGCCTGTTTTCTAACTTCAAATTAGTCGCCCTCTTTAGGTGACACCTTATATTATGTAAAAGGGCAAATTTTACCAGTATCTGATTGGTCATATGAATTCTTTATGAAATATAATCACAATTGCAGAGTTCATGAAAATGAATCGTCGAAAAGATAATTTTCTTCGCTGTTTTCGTCTTTTTCTTATGACTCGGTTTCGGAATATTTTGTTATATCTATATTTTGTTGATTCGACTGGAAATCTGATATTTAAAGCGGCTGAAACCAGCTTAAATGAGCTGGAATCCGAGGAGATTAAGAAAGGTTAAGTCAGTTCAAACTACAGTTGGTAATTTTGTCCACTATATTCAAGCAAAAATAATGACTTGTTTAGAATAAGGAGTTACTGTCATTTATTTCATCGACTTCTCATCACGTGCGTACAAGTTGAAAATTAGAGATAAGTTCAGAAATATTTTAAATCCCTCACAAAGTTGAAGGGGTGACAATTGATAGACGATTCCAAAGTTAATAAATAGTGCTCAAAAGGTTACACAGAAAGTTCACGTTTAAATATGGAAAAAACGAAATCAATAATAAATGTTTGCACATGGTGGAAAAGGAGTATTGTAATAAAAGTTAAAAGGTAATGTGAGTTTGTTTACCGATGGAATCCCGCAGCTTTGTTCTGTCAAGATTGGACATGAAGATATCCGCTAAAACAGAGCTTAATGGACTGTCCATAGCGAAACTGTATATTTGACGATAAAGAGTATCACCAACCTAGGATCGCATATTCATAGTACACATTTGTAGTAAGTTTAAATTCCTGCAGTTTGGTAGGTAGAAGTTCATGATGCTGAAAAATACATTCGAGAATTTCACTAATTAGGAACTTTGATAACAAGGAGGTTATGGCAAATGACACTACGAACCCAACGGAAACCTTTATGTGGTTCAAACTTTCAGTGGAGTAGATGGAATATTTCATGCTATACACAGCTAGTTGTTGACCTGTAGGTTCTACTTCTCTGGAAACTAACTGACTTCCGCCATGATTTGACTGGATAGCCTTTGGTAACTGACCTTATATGAACATATGTGAGTTACTAAAATTGTATGTGTATATATATTCAAACATATGTACACAAATACATGTTTGTATATGATTTTCATTCAAAGACATTGTTCTTGACGGTGCACATCAATATCACCTTCCTATCCCTTCTGTAGAGGAGAAGGAGGGTAGTTTTGCCTTCACTTCTCTCTCAAAACGTAGACATATAGTTGCAAAGACAACTAATTGATTGTTCTGATGAATTTCAATCTCATATTTTCACTACCCTATGCTCAAGTGTGATAATCCCTATTGACTAAAATAACTACATGACTGAGATAATTTTGAAGTAAAAACTATGTATTAATAGTGTGTGGATGATGATGATGATGGTGATGTTGGGGAACTAAGTGGAAAGGAATACATTTCTTTGATCGGTTTGTTGTCCTTTCTAAAAGTTCATACTTTTCAACACTTAGGATAAATAAATTTTGAAAGAGTGGTATACAGAAACAAACGTTCAGCAGAACTGTTAACATTTTGTCAATATAGTATTTGCTGTCCATTGGGACTCTGCCAGTACCTTTATTAGGGCGTGTGATCAGCAACTCCTTGTTACGTCGCAGTTGGTTGACCTGCTCTCTGTTTTCTTTAGTCAATAGAGTATTGGACGTAGACTTTGCTCTGAAGTACTGGTAGAATGAGTCTAGAATGGTTGACTTAAAATGTTTGAACTCCTTTTCAGCGATTGGAGAAAGATCACCAGTCTGATTGATCAAACATTCACACCCAACATATGTATGGAGCGTGCTTATAATTTTGTTCATGTAGCGGAATTTCGGCCAGGCAGACAACTCCTACAGATGTTCAGGGAATAAATCTACTGAAGAATAACTGAACATAAATTTAGCTGGATCCTCGGGAATTCGCGTCGTATTTCTGTGGGTTTTAGGCTGATTTTGTGGTTATATTCATGTCTGGATACGTATTTTCCGTGGATTAAGAATGGCATACATCAATATACAAATATCCCAAATGACAGCATGATCATTTGAAAACCATATTACATTGCAGATCGATAGATTCTTTGTCCATTGGTAAATAATCTTCATCGATCGGTGATTATCACCAATCTACTAGTTGAATAAAGTTCTTTTGCATCATTACCTTGGAGAATTCAAAGTACTGCGGTCAGTGAGTATTAATAAAAAGACGTTTTTTGAAAGTGCTTCCATGCACATTGAAAGACTGTCGGAGTATTTCCCCATGTATGGAGAATAAAACAGTACCGCTTTTACTGACGTTTCGCTATTTAATGCTGCTAGCAGCTTTATCAAGCTTTCATTAAACCAGAATTCACAAAATCTCAGGTTATATATAACAACTTAGTCACCCATGGTTCCTCAGCACACGATCATTTTTGCGTTGTCAGATTGGCCAATTAGTAAAGATAACAAAATCAGGGGTAGATTGTTGGATTTGATAAGTATGTAAAATTATGAAAGCAGTGTGTGTTTACATTGTGAAGTTGCTGATCACATTCATGTTGACTTTGACATTTCATTGGATAGAGGGTTATTGTACACAGGTCAAATTCTGTTTTAGTCCATCTTTCCTATTCAAACAATTTGGATTCCACCTGATATGAAGTGTATCTGATGATGTGAGAGGCTCTTTGCGGTTTCTCAAATTTTCCTGGATTATTTCAATATTTTCAAAATAGAATTGAAAACATTTATTTCCCGATACAAATTTAAAACAAGCAATAAAGGTTAATAAAGCAGGATTTAATGAATTCATCAAATTTCGTTAGAACTCGTCAGCTGAATACTCTACATACACGGATATATATACTTTGAAATTACATAGGAGATGTAGACTGATAAGTAAATACGCACATACACGGATATATACTTTGAAATTACATAGGGAGATATAAGACTGATAAGTAAATAATCTACATTGAATTAGTCATGCAGAAAGACAAGTGCGAATGTTTTACAGGTCATGTTCAAATAGATAAGGCGAGAAATAGTATGAAAGATCGAAATTAAGATAAATTGCATTACGCTTCAATTACATCACTTAGATTAACAATTAGTCATTAGGGAATATAACAAGAATTGCAAACAGACTAATATCAATAGTAATAGTTATAATAACAATTTTAATAGTGTTGAAGTGAGTTAGGATAATCTTACGGATAAAGCATAGAATCAAGAATAATAATAATGATAGTAATAATAACAAAATAAGAAGAAGAAGAGGTAGAATAATAGTAATAACAAGTAGAGAATAATAAGTAAAGCGTATTACCATGGTAGATTCAGAGTGACGACCATCTCCTTTTGTATACAGAGAGCTGGTTTGTAAATTCGAATTGCACAAGCCTCTGCAATTGCAAGCATCTTCTTGTTTCTTTGTTTGCTGACGATGGTGAATGACTTGACGGCGTCGATATCATGTCCGTAATCCACGAGATGTTTTGTTATTGAGGATTTTGGGACTTTGCACTCAGCTGTCTTCAACCATTTTGGCAAATGCTCCATCATGCGAGTAGACAATCGCCTTTCCGTACGACCTATTTATTTGCTGCCACAAACACACTCAAATTGATGTATGCAGTTTGAAGTGTCGAGAACTTTTTTTTTATATTTTGAAAATCAATTTTGTGGTCTGATTCTGTGGTGTGTAGACCACCAACGGCTGATGATTTTTCAAGCTTTTCTAGTTCAACTGGATTACTTGGTGGTCGAACAAATGCTCTGTGGTCTTCATTTCTTCTGATCACCTTGATTTCTGTCCGGCGATGTTTGTCCGATGTATATCACATCGCATCCAAAGCAAGCATTTTATTTTATAGACACAAATAGATAGAGAATCTTTAGGGTTTCGGTCTTTTATGTGGACAAGGTTGTTTAGCAGTGTGTCTGATGTTTTGAAGAAAACTCTGATGTTGTGCTTATTGACGTCTCTGATCTACTTGGAATGACAACTGTTGAGACCCATGTCTTCAGAACACGTCTTCTTTATTTTTTATTTACAGCTTGATTCCACACTGTATTTTTGGTACAAGCATGGAATTTTCAGCATGGATATCGGTAGCCCACATTTGCAGGCCGACCATAGATATCAGGTGTGCGTCGGCAGGGGATCGAACCTCGGACCATGTGCATGGTCGGCGAGAGTCCTAACCACTGTGCCACCGACGATCATACTTGATGTCAGTGTACATTTTGTGAAGGAAATTCTTTGGATAGTTATTTTACTTGACAGTCTCAGTAATGTCTGATATTTATTTCCTCTTCTTTTTCTTTCTCATCCGTTAACATCGAAGAGTGTTCTGGTTTAAGAAGACAATGTTTCCGCTGTTTCTGGTTAACTGTTTGTACTTTGGATACTGGCATATAGACTGATTTATTGTGATTGGGTAAGATATGAGCTAACTAACCGTTATTATATCCCTGAATTATTTAAAAATTTGCTTCGAATCTCTCCTGTTCACATATTAGTTACAAACATCAAGATTGATTGTTCGTGTAATCTTCTTTGAAGTTATCCTCGAAAAATTTCCTATGTGCATCTTCTAGGTTTGGGATTATTTGTCTTTCCACTTGACATTTAAGTATGTTTGTAATCACACACACACACACACTTTAATTGCAGTTCATTCTATCATTGTTTCGTGTATTCACATCTTGATCTAAATTTCCTCACCAAATAAAATTTCCTAAAATCCACGTATATATACGACTGTACAGCTTGATAATAAATGCGTTGAAAAGAGTCTCTACGCCGAATCGCTTGTTTTGATTTTCTGCAGGTCCTAATGGAAATTTTTCACGAATATGTATGAGTATTCATTCAACATTTCCGTAGTAAACCGAGAACACACACTTAAGCTGACAGTATTATGTATTCAGCTGAAATGTCTTCAGGCTTTACTCTCCTATACATACAAGATTTCAGATATTAGTGCAGCTGAATACAAACCAGTCATGGTAATTTGTCAATAGGATGATAAGATTGTGAAAATATAATGTGCTATCACGAATAATAATAATAATGATAATAATTCGCCTAATTCCAAAAAAGTGTTTATGAGGCAGCATGGGAGTCTCAGCAGTCGTTACAATGTTGCATCTGATTTACTCAAAAAGAGAAACATTTTATAGCATAGATAAACAAGACCGATAGTTACAACTTCTTGCCATTAGCAGCAATCATAATGTCAAAAATGTACAAAAAGTATAAAATGATATCAGTAATAATACTAATAACTAAAGTTATAGGATAACTGAAATAGTGTCATCATAAATTATCAGTAAGAGATCAAAGAACCTTTTATTTTGTTAATTACATATTAAGTTATAAGTTTTACGCTTAACACTGCCTCTATCGCATAGAACGAAGGCCAAACAGGGTATCGTTGAGTTTTTGTCCTTGCCTGGACGAGCATTTAATTTTATGTAATGACTTCTGGTCCTAAGTGATAAAATGCTAGCGGGGATTTGTGAATAAAGAGAGTGTTGATAGTCAGACACTATGAAGTTTACAGCACTTCTCACAGGAGCTCAGGTGTCTACCGACTACAATAGAAGCGAGTTGACTTAGTGGCACATCATTTGTCCTACTGACAATTTTGAATACCCTTCGCAGTACGATATAGTCCATTTTGAATAACTCAAGAAGAACTAATGAAAGCAATAAACAGCAGAAGGAAAAATTCAAGATTTCAAAAAACTGTTAAAGTAGACGTTGAGTGATACCTGATTGTCTTAACGTAGAAGGTCGAACAGAATGTCTTCCTAAAAATCAACAAGATAAGGGATGACCAAGAAATGTCACAGGAGAAAACTCTTCAGTTTGGTTTCCGTTTCAATCCCCTTATTGCTATAAGCATCCTGTGAACGGACCAGTCCATGTAGACCACGTTTGTGCTTGGAGGTGAAGTCAACTGTTTGATATTTCAAGGTAACTAACATAAGACCATTTAACTTAAACCACTAGCTGAGATCCAACAAAAAGCTATAAAGTCTGGTGGAGAAATAACTGACAACGAGATAGTCAGATGAACTAGAATATTTAACGAAATTGATTACATCCGAAGTAAAAAATTATTGTGAGAAGAAAGAGAAGAGAAAGGAAGAAAGAACAGCACTTCCACAAACACCAGCTTCAGTAAGCAAAGGAGACGAATACTTGCCTTTATATACAGTATGCCCCATTCTGTCAGAGAAACTAGAATGCAGCCAATTATCAGCTCAAGACTCGGTTTTTCGTCAACGGAAGCTAATCTTACAGAAAACATCTAGGTAAAGAGACAAAAGCGGATGTGTAGCCAAGGAAGGTACATCGAACATATTTAGCTCCCTCGTCTAAACACTATTATGAAGTAAGACAGCAGCATTTAAAGTACACTTACTCTCTTTATGTTCAAACTCTTTAGGGTCACTAAAACTTTCCAGGGAAATTTCACGGTTGAGTAAAAGAAATTTTTCCACTAACTTCGGGAAAAGAGAGGTAATTGCAATACGTGTACATTTAACATTCGTCCCAGTACATGGTTTAGGTATTGGCATAATTTTGATGTCTATCCATGTAACAGGTACAGGATTACTGGAAAAAGAACCACTGGAAATGTTCTTGAAAGTATAACATGAAATATCCACACATCTGAGAACAAGAACTAGTACACTATCGGAAGTACTTTGGGAATTTTAGGCGTATCAAGAGCATTGAAACCATGAAAGTTACAAACCCTGTGATTTATAACATTAGGAACGGTAGCATCAAGAGGAGAGAGTATGAAAGACTTATTATGCGTATTCACATCAAAGGAAAGAGAAATAGAACATTGATTATTATTATATTATATTATTGTGGTGAGAGCTGTCTTTTAGCCGAAATTGGTGGACAGTAATTTACGTTAATGTTTATGTCCCAATATTCGTCGTGAGAAAAATGAGGACAAAGGCTTTGTTTAAGCGGATACAGTTAACATATAGATGATCTGACATTCAAGAAACAGCCACAAAGAGATGCAAGGTTAACTTTCTGTGAGAAACAACCAATCAGAAGACTGTGTTTTTCTACTGACAATAATCTATAATATGTACATGAAAATCTACAAATATGTGTTGATTTGCTTAATAAACGATCTGTTGCCTGGCTGGCCCTTGTCTTCTGTTGTTGCAATACCACTAAAAAGATTCCAAATACTTGAGCAAGATCCACATGAAAAAAGAATGGATACATATAGGATTTAGACAAACGAATCCCTATTTAATAACAGTGTTAATATATTTGAGAACATATTAGTCTCTATACATGTTCTATAAATGTTAACATTTCTGACAGACTTTATGAGATGAGGAGAAAAGCAAACGACAAAGTAGTTTACAGATTACGAATGCAAATCAATAATTCTGCTGTATCACTGCCAGACACGACACAGACAAATACCAATAGGCAACACAAAATAATGTATACATGTAACTAACAAACTCATCAAAATGCGATAGGTCTTCATATAAAAAAACAAAATATAGGTCTAATTACCTGGCAGAGAGGAAAGCGAGGACAGGTGGGAAACACATTCGTAGCCGTCAAATTCAAAGACAAACAAGGAAAATCACATACACACAAATACACAATCACTCTCACTACTACAAGCATATTTCCTCAGAAACGTGAAAATCACCTCTGAAAACAATTCATATCGTCTGGCCGAAACGAAATGCATTTGTAAGCATGAGCACAACAACTATATGTATGTGCGTGCGTTCGCACGTGACATCAGTCTACATAAAAGGTGATTTGTTACTTGGAGAGGTGACTATAATATACTGCACGTTAAGGGTGGCTGACTATTATCTTGCATTACCCATAAATGGCTGACTGGTAGAAGGAAGGCTCGCTAGACAGACAGAGTCGATGGAGGTGATGAAGAGGGCCGAAGGAGTAGGAATGCAGACTGAGTGTTTACACGTTTAACTGACTGACTGTCTGACAAATTGTTCGAATGAGTATTGGTCTACTATGTTGCATACCAGAGGGATGGATGATGAAATAAACAGACCGCTAGCTGGATAGTCGTCTGAGAGATAGATTGACGTGGAAAGACGGATATAGTGTCTAACTGACTGTTGAAGTGCATGACTGTATTGAGGGAGTAAAGTGTATGTGAGGATTTGACAGTGGATGGTTAGTGATTTGGAAAAAGTTGGAATGAATGAGTGATAATATGACTGATTGGAGTGAGAGTGGGTGTGATGTGTGAAATAATGGTGAGTTGGTCGTGCATCCATAACTCAGTGGTCAGAGCACTGGTCTTGTACACCAGGGGTCGGAGTTCGATCCCTCCTGGGGTCATAGGATATTGAGAAATCACAACACATTACGCAATTCGCTAACTAAAATTTACAATTCTAATGACAAATCTTTGAAGTATATTTTGTTTCTGAGAGAATTAACTAAATGTTTGCGATGGTACAGCTTGAGAATGATATCGCGGTAAAGAGTAACTCTTCGCTGAACGTCTTTTCTTTTATAAAACCATAACACAATGCACTACTATTACAACCGCTCACACACACCAACATATCAACAAGAAATAAACACTCAACACTTACTTACTCATCCTCACAAAATCACACACAACCAATACATCCACCCATCCATCTACACTTACCTCGAAATAGCCACTGTGTCGAAATTCCTAAATAACACCCTTGGTGGTAGACATACTTTCAGAGACAGATACACTCTCGTAGACACATATGCATATAAATCACACCCACACAGTAGACAGGCTCTACCATCGTCTATCTCTCTCTTCGTCTAACCACCGATCAACATTTCTTAGTGCAATATTTTACCTTTACTGTGTGTCAGTGTCTCGTCTGTCAAATACAAATTGAAGTATTGCTGTTTACCTGTCAATACTCTTCATCACATATGAGTGGGCTTGTTCACACAAGAGAAGAACATAGTCTTCGTCCACACGACATTTCTTCCAACACTCGTGCAATACTCTACTGTATCACTCATTTCGTATCAGTGGATTTATATTTATGAATTGGAGTGTTTCTGTTTGAGGGAGTATGTGCTGACGTTCGGATTCGTATTCGTCTACACGCATTCGCCAATTTCGACCCGTCTTTTTTGTCTGTCCATCTATATATCTATCTATCCTGTGTATTCCGTGATTATTAAGTGAAATATCTTGTGTGGTCGACTGAAGGTGTTGGGGTCAGTCAGTGAAACTGGTGAGGAGTGATGTGCATTATATGTGAACAACTGGCTTGTATGTGTGGAGCATATGCAGAGTGCAGTTATTTGATGGTCGGTCAACGTGATGGTGACAGTGATGGGGTGTTGGTGATGGTGCGAGAGCTGTTGTACAGTTGACTGATCAGCTCAAGTGAAAGCCAGTTCGTCGATCGGAAATCGGATCTGGGCCTTCCACGTGACAGGCGGAGATATTCACCACTATACTATCGAGGACCACATACACGTTGACCTAATCACCCCACTTTACACATTCACAACGGCTAAATCATCCAATCATCACCCATTACATCCAACCAAATAAAATTATAACACCACAATTTGAATTATGAATACAAACAGCATGACCCAGATACATGTACATACATACATACATACCCACATCATCCATCATCTGCCATTCCACTACCTCCAAACACACACACACACACACGAATATCCGACACAATAACACACCATGACAACATATTAACTCCGTCATTCACAGAACAAATATCACTCATCGCTTCAAAGAACCTACAAAATATTCACCAACTTAAAATAAGCTACTTCATCAAGTAACACTTCTAGTCTACTCACTCTTATCTCATTGACAATCCGTCCGTTAATCGTCTACAAACATCTCTCCCACTATCCGACATCCTCACTCTCTGTTGTCTTCAAAATAAATTAAATGCAGACGACGCTGATTTGTTTCTATTTTTTCGATTTCTCTCCAACTTCGCGTAGTGACCCTTCGAATTTGTGAGCATATATTTATACATGCATGACAGGAAGAACTTTGTACTCGACGCTTATTTAGTAACCTGAGTTATAGAATCAACTGATATCTCACCTTTGATAATAACTTTTACTGTGCTACTGATATGTGTATTTTTCCATAAATTCTCAGGTTGTTCTTGAACAGCACTGTTGCGAATCATCTAAATGATAGACTGTTATCACGTTTTTTAAATACTACCTTTTGATTCCATTTTTGTGGAAATCCGCGAAATATCAAAGCAGTGTGCCTTAGATGGTCGCCAGTAGACACTGATATTTTAAATTTGGAGAAACAACTATAAACTATGTCGAGTAATTTTATTATCCGAAGAAAACTACACATTTGATTTATTGCAAATACTGTCATAACTTTGTGATAATTGTTTACGTTTTAGAATTGATCCCACTATTTGTCTTAAATATTTAGATTCACTATTTAAATTAAGAACACCTGTCTTCCCTGAATACTAAAGATCAGATGGCCGGCGAGAAATAACACACAACAAGAAGCTTTGGTAGCGGATCAGCCATCACCCGAATGGTGAAAATATATGCATAAGAAAACCGGGATGGATTGACCGTCCTCTGATGAGGCCGTTGTTTGGCGTCAGGCACCGCGTAGACCCTCAACTAGAACCTGAAGCAGAAACGAATAGGTGTGTATGGTGCGAGAGCAATATCAGCGAAATCATGGAGGAGAAGCTGAGAAACTATGAGTGATCATGCAGCCAGATAAAATAAACTACAGAAGACTGGGTAAACTGGAGATATACTGCTGAAGGCCTTTGTTCCACTTGGAACCCAAGAGAATAGTGATGATAAAATACAGAAATGGTATCTGAATTTTCCACTGCTGTTAGTCACTTCTGAAGTCTGTTTATTCAGTCGACAACTGAAAACACTTGGCGTGCTAAGGAAATCACGGAATCATCGGGACCATGTTATAAAGATGTGATAAGTGTACCAGCGGTTGACTCCTCTTCATGTTGAGTTTTGTGTCAGGTTTAGCAAAGTCTAAATATTTTGATTTGACACTAGTCTAAATATATCAGAGTTTGAAGACAATTCATGTCCTGTGAGATTTAGATGATTGTACAGTATTTGATAAGTCAGCTTCTTGAACAAGCAAGCAACCATGTACTAATTCTCTCTGGAGGATGTGTCGTAATGAAAACAAGTAAGCAATTTGTGTTATGTATCAAATGTATTAACTTTGTTAATCACAGCACACATGATTCATTTAAAGTAATTATTGAAATGTAATTGAAGGTCCCTTGATTGTTTCATTCCGTCCGGTTCATGTCTGAAAAAGTGGTGTATATATCAAAAGTAAACAAATAGAATTCTACTATAGATTACTTTTATTTTCAGAAAATGCATTTCAAAAACACCTGACTGGGTCCATTGAAATGAAATCAGGAGTATCTATTATATATTCTGAGAAATTTATTCTCTAATGAGTAGGAATCATTATTTAGTATCTGTAAATTTGTGAAGCTATAATTTCAGTCTTGAAGTTTCCGATGCCTAATAACTGTCAGCCCTCAACTGTTGTTGATTTAAGCACTATGCAGGTATGCCTCGCTAATGCGTGCCGAATGTCATCATATTCGTAGTCGTAGTCCACACCGTGTAGACAGGCACATTTTCCTGCAGAACCTACGAAATTCAGTGCTCTTTCAGGGCAACCAGTTCTGGAGAAGATGTCGAAATACAATAGAATTTTAATTTCTTTAAAAATTCCGCCATCATTTAAATTTTATTGACAACAGTTTACTTTGTGTCAGTTGCTTTCCTACCTGTAATATCTATGCCTTGCTTATACTCATAGGTAAATGTGGAGAATTATTGATTTGGAGACATGATTTTCTAAATTAGGCAGAGTAATAGTTAAGAGGGGTAGATCAATCTAAGAATTTGTGAAGCTTCATGAAGTGAGACGGCGAGGACACATGTTACGCGTGCCGAGCCATCGCCTTCTTCATCCACCAATGTTAGCTAGCTGACATAGGGCTAGGTCAGGAAAGAGCACGGTGTAGTCAAACTGAAATCAGTCCACCAATCTTTGACAGTTAGTTTGAGATACGTGGGGAGGTGTAGACTATCTAGTTTAATTTTCGGAATGCTGCGGATCTATGGCTAGAGATGGCTCAAAGTCCTTCTCAGTGGTGCGGCTGCAGTCAGTCTTTGCGACCTCCCAGATCCATCAAACTCTAGTGTGTTTACATGTTTCTCTTCTTCCTTCCGTACATTTCTGCTCCTTATAGCTCCGTGGAAACGTTTTTCTTACATTCCTCTGCTTTTATGTGCTAAGTGGAAGGTGATAACCTAAAGTGCTGCACTTCTGTGCCGATTTCTATACCGAGACTCAATCAGACACCGAAGGAAAAAAGAAATCTGAGGAAACAGAAGGAACAACAACCTTTCTTTAAACGGTATTTCCCTAAGCATACTTAATTCTCAGCACCGTTTACAATCGTAAAAATTTACGTTTCAAAAGTGAAACTCGGGAGTTCACTAGTGAAGTAAATGGAATAGATTCGAACCTATTTGTTGCGCAGCATAATTAATTATGTAAGTAGTTTATCTCAAATTCAAAACACTCCCATTTCTGTGTTTCAATTCTAACTTCGGAGAAGGTTCATTCCATTTATATATCACCCAGAAATTTGTATACAAATCTATATAATTTGAAGTTCCCTGGGAAATTAATATTCTCCAGCTTTTGAAAACGACTTCCGAGCTCACACATAAAGGCAGTGTATTTAAGTACCATTTTGGAATTTACAATTCCTTATATGTCAGACATCACTGTGCATCTAGTCAGCTGAAGAAATGACGCGAAGTAGCATTAATGTAATTGTGGAATTTTGAGTACTTTGGTAGTATGTAATTCTATACTGGAAGAGTAGAATTGACATGATTATGAGCGATAAATTATGCTGGAAACATCATCCAGTAATTGGTACTGCATCACTAAGTGTTCCACTGGATAAACTTATCTAACGTGAAATGATACGAGGAACAAGTATTTAACAATGTTGCATTATCCAAACATCGGTTTCCAACTCCCTGATGACTACCACATGGATAGCTTGAAGCGTTACTGAGAACTCGTGACCCGTTGGGCCCACCAGGCCTAGGCGAAGGGGATTTTCATTGAAAGTATTGATTAGGATAGTGATATATCGCCAATGAATTCCTGCTCAAGTGTCTGAATAGGTCAAGGAACTTGGTCTCATAAGCTGAACGACTCAGGTTCCTCTACTATCCGAAAATTCACTCAAAAGATGAATGTGAATTTGAAGCAAAAATATTTCAATTTTGACAAATAAACAAAGTGCAGAAATACCGAGTAGATTGATTTCGAAACACATACTCACATTGCATAATACATTTGCATCAGGACATCTTATATTCACTTCATAATTTTTACCGTCCAAAACAAATTTAGCAGTTTTGTCTCTTTCACCTCTGGTGCATGTAACGGTTTGCCCACTGAAGTCGATATCGATATCACCACGGCTTTTGCACGTGTACTAAAAGAATAAAAAACGAATTTCATGGGGGATTTCATCATGAGCTGGCATCATATAGAGCACCACTGGAAAACCTGTGTATGCTGGACAGCTGTTAAGCCCTAGTTTGGGACTCTCCACAGTACGCACCCACCGTCAGAGTTCGAACCAAGGACCTTCTGGTTACAAGGCCAGCGAGCTCGTAAACTATTGAGCCACTGGGACCCTATGCAATGATCTTTGAATTCTAACTTCATCCAATTCACGACATAGCGCAACCATTTCTCATTGTCTTCTTCGATGAGATACCGCCTCATCTTCAGCCTGCTATACCCTACTGTATCCTTCAAAACCAATACTTGAAATAAAACGAACTGTTTTTTATTAATAAGGGCAACTGACTCACAAATAAAATAACTCATCGAATAGTTAAGCCCTAACGTTTTATTGTACTGAATAATTCTGAGGAAAATGACTTAGATTTTCTCTTAATGTTAATGGAGTATTACTGATAAGTCATGTAGAAATTTAATAATTTCACTGTTGGCATTTAGACAACAAATATTTTGTGTTCTGGTGTTGCTGTTGAAATTTACAGTCTCCTCGATCTCAAAACAAACACACATCTCACCGACAGGTACAAATCGACTGCAATCGTCTAACATCATTCTAAAGCGGTGGCACTGTGGCGGCGAGTCCTCTGACTTTAATGAATGATTATATTAGGAACTTGACTGATGGAATCTAGTCGCCAACACACCACCACCACCACCACAGACGAGACATATAACACTGCTTTCTCCTTCTTGATTCAGTGTTGCAGTTGCACTGTACCACTGTACATTAGGTATAATAGAATGATGATATCCAGTTGAAGAAATGGTGAAATAAACCTTTCCAAGCCATTTAACACACTTCAGGTGTTTCAGATTTTATGTAAAGGGATTCGGTTAAATCGAATGGGAATTCAAAAACCAAATCAAGTGGAAAGAAAAATGGAGCTGATTAAAGTAGTGAAGTGGCTTTGCATCTCAGTTGGGTGTATTCACCATCGTTGTATTCCTTCCATGAGCTAGATGATTAAAGTTGTGAACCGTTCATTGCCCTTCTGGATGACATCTGCAGCAGTAACATTAAACTAAATGAGAATGAAAGTCAACAGTATTTATTCAATATCAAATTATATCACATTGTTTTCATGTGTCTAAGTAATAACACCTGCAGTACTGACTGACATTGCTGCACAATTCTGTTGTTTTAGACTAGAAGTATGTTTGAAAGGCAACATACAGTGTGATAGTGAAAGTGGAATTTCTGAACTCATAGTTAACTGAGGTTTCAAATTTAGGAAATCTTATTCTTAGAATTCCAGAGGTTGAAATATCGGTTATTCTGCTACCCAAATTGTATCAGTATATCTAAAACCAGCATTTCTAATTATTTCTACCAATAAGGGTGATTTTTCACATAGAATAATAATAATAATAAAAGGAAGCATTAATGCTGCACACAAATACACAAACTTACTCTGTGACAACTGGCCTGTATTGATTTGTCGAAAGTCCGCATCGAACGGCCTTGTTGATATTTCCAAGCTCCAGTATGCTGCAGACAAAATGCTTTTCCAAATGACTGCAAGAAGTTGTTGTATTCCTTGACTATTAGAAATAATACAAGCATAATACATGTTAGGTAGTAAAATTTATGAAATGAACGTTAAGTGTAATTAATTCCCAATGGTAATTACCAGTGGAATTTACGACAAATGTTTCATACAATATGATGTTCATCACTTGAATTTACCTGAATTCCAGTAAGAGTCAGGCCTATCGCTGAGACTGGGGGTCAAATACCATTGCTATAGACATTAATTCGTCATCTATGCGATGAGTATCCAAACGTACAGGATGAAAGATTTCGATACATTCCAATCTGGGGAAATATGGCTAATAATGGTTGTAGAGTTCCAAGGAAATCATATGAATGATTATTCTACACAAACAGTATGAAAGTATTTGTGTTTTTCACTTTCTTAAAGAGAAGGATTTGACTTCAAAAGGTTTTCCCTAGATCTACTGTTTTCTGAAAGGTGCCAGTTATTAAGCTTCAGAGAATACAACCGTAGGTAAAGTATTTCAATCGGTCACGGATTGATACCGGTTAGAGAACCATTGAAAACTAGGGAGTACTGGACAGTTGTTTCATAATGATTCGAGACTCATCGGCAGTAGGCACCCACCACCAGGGTTCGAACCCAGGACCATCGGTTACAATGCAAGCTCGTATATCATTCAGCCACCGGGACCCGACTTACTGCCTAGCCCATGAATCCTAACTTCTATCAATTCGTGGGTTAGTGCGACCCGAACCAATGTCCTCGGTGGGACTTAGATCCTCAAACTTGACTGGATGAACCTCACTGATTACGACTTCTCACTAGAACTCCAGGAAAATCAGTCCTTCAGCAAGTCACTGGTACTACCTATTTTAACGCCGATTCAGAAACTTCTTCCTGAGTAAATGTCACAATCTTACACAATGTTGTAACCTCCATTCGATCAGTTATCAGCAAATCCCGTTTTCTGTCTCTCAGCCTTTTTTTAAAACAACATTTCGAGTGAAGCTCAAAGGTATTTAGAAGTTAATTGGAGGATGGTGACTAGAGATGCAATCCAGGATATGCATTTCGTCTTATTCGGGACACGTCTCTGGATGTACCTGAGTTCCGCAGTGAGAGATGATGCTCCCACCGAGGCTCGACCTCAGAGCCCATAGTTTAAACGCCAAAGTGTTGTCCACTAGACCACTTGAGTCTCGAAAGCCACCTCTTGTGCAACGGGTCATATTAATTATTTAATTCAATTTTAGATTTTCCCGTCGATTGATTGGACAGAAGTGCTTGGACTCAGGTTGACATGTCGGCCTCTTGTGCAGACGCTTCGACAATGTCTGGGCATGCAATTTGAAGTGGGTTGGTGCATCCGTACGATGAGTCCCGAATAAGACGAAATGCCCATCCTGGATCCCACTGATAGTCACCATCCTCCAATTAACTTTTAATTACGCGCCCAGATATCGTCGAAGCATCTGCACAAGAAGCCAACAGACATGTCAACCTGAGACCGAGCACTTCGGTCCAATCAATCGACAGGAAAATCTAAAATTGAAATAAATAATTAAAGATATTTACTCTACAGTCATAAAGTATAATGGCGACAACAGACCTGTTTAAATCATTGAGCCACTAAAATTTTTCATTCATCTAAATACATCCAATTTAATCTATTTCATATTGCTTTAATCATCATACAAACACGTTCATGAATGGCAATCTATACTGCTTCTATGTATCTTTGGAAGGAAATTGAGGATGGGATAATGTAGGTTTGGGAGATGATACACTACTTGGAAATTCTGCACAGGGAGTAAAAACTTTGCGATGAAATATACAGAAAATGCTGTTTTGTTTATGAATACATTTTCCCGAATGAAACTATTATTGTCATTATGATCGCCATCAATTTAGGGTTTAGTTTAGAGAAGTATATATATACACATATATAACTGCTTCCGTTATTATTTCATGAAACTTATTCACACCTAATTTTGATTATGTAATACATTTATCACTTAACATTAGTTTCTTCTTCAGCTTCGAAATGCCAATAAGTATAAGACATTATTGATGGAAGAATCTGAAGAATAAGTGCTCACCAATTTTAGCATTATTTTCTTCGTGTCTACAATATGACGTGATGTTTAGTTTTCCAAACGAAGTTACGAACTGGAAGAAAATATTGCAGTTAGAAATGTTCAAATTATGATAAATACATCCTAAATGTAAGCCAAAAATTAAATAGTTTTTCTCTCTCTCTGTGTGTGCATGTTTCATTACAAAAAATGACATTTGACTGGTTTTAAATTCAAAGACAAGCTGGAGGAGATGTAATTGGGACACAGACATACTCTTCTACATTCGTAGTACGCAGTGGATCTCTAGAAATGAAGCTTTTCACTGGCAAGTAAGCGATGGAAACCTATCTGAGCGTTGTGCCGTTCAGTAGCATGTCTCAGATCTGTAAGTGATTCGGGGATCACTGGAAGTACTTAACTGATTACACGCTGATGCACTGTATATCAGTGCGTAATATTCAACGTAACTGACAATTAGTTAGAAGACAAACTTCGTTCTCTGCATTTTTGATTTTCTGAATCTGCATGTATCAGCTATTTACTATAATAAATGTGAATTTTATGAAGTTATTCTACGCATTTCGATGTACAATCTTCACTGACATGAATTACAGTATACAAGAGAAGGTTAATATAAAATGTCCGTATTATCAAAATTAATTTCGATATTCAAGTATTGGTTTGTAGCGATTTGGTTGATTGGTTACAGGATTTCATCATGAGCTGACATTGGTTGGAGAACCGTTGGAAAACCCACCAGGGAGTATTCGACAGCTCTTTCGTCCCAGTTTGGCACTCATTGGTACCACGCACCCGCCGGGCTTAGAACCCACGACCTTCTCGACTTAGTGACCAGCCCATGAATTCTAACTTCTACGAATTCGTGATTTCAGCGCGACCATTCAGCTCTTCTGATATATATGACATTCGAGTAGAACTCAGAAAGCTTGCTTCTTTATTAGCCAAAAGGGTTTGCTAATGTTATTTTGACAAATTTAATATGTATATATATACATATCTACTGAACTCAATATCAGCTGAAGTAGGCCGAGAGAACCGAAAAGAATTTCAGTTATCTATTTTTAGAAAGTAAATCTCGTAATAAATAGAACATAAAACATTTTCCTGGGAGAGAAGTCACAATTATATAGTCAGAAATTATAATAGATATAGTATAAATATTGTGCTTTTGCTGTATTATTTCAAAATATTTCACATACCCCCAATGTTGGACATTTATCTTTAAACGGATCATTTCCTCCCAGTCGGGCATAATTCGCACCTGCTTCAGGACCGAAAAATTGATCTGCAGGTGGTAGAGGTAGTGGGAACTGTATCACATCACAAAGACCAAATGTATATAGATCCCTGCATGTAACGGTTTTGGTTTATCACAGTAGGGTTTAATACTTTCTCCTCTGTAATATAAAGAATAATAATTACAAACAAAATAAAAAAAACAATTACACTGCTTCCTTTTAATTCATTGATTTATCATAAATGTTTATCATGAGTCACTGATTATGATTGGAGCGCTGAACAAATCGGGTGAAAGAAACATTGTCACAAATCAGTAGAAACATTTGGAAGAAGCAGAAAGCAAGAAGTAGAAGAAGAAAAATTGATTGGGAAGCATCGAGTGACAACAGTCACTTTCGTTGGTTCTTCTCAGCTGGACACATACTGAAAAAAGAAATCTTGACATTATTTTTCAAAGTATTTGCGTGACCATCTGGAAAATAGTAAACACTAATATAATGCATAATTCACAAGATACATCCTTTGGTGTAGTTTCGTATCGTTTCGTCTATCACATTTCTGTCGACGTATGTCTAAATTTCCATGCTACACCTGATCCGATAATTTCAGTTTGTCAGTGGTTGGCTAAGTGTTTTACATTTACGCAATACGATATTTTCTGTCATCCTTCCGAGTAAAATCTACACTTAACCTGTTCGTTCAAAATGTGATAATATTTGAAGTAATCTTGTTTAACTAACATGTATTCAACAAAATAATGAATGTTTGTCCCTGCAGTTTTTATGATGAACAGATATTACTGCATATAAGCATATATATACATATATAAGTGAGATTTTTAAATTTAATATCTTGACATTTTCCGATGGCATATTCATCACAACAGCTGCCCATACTTTTGTCTTCCTTCGACTTTGCGTTTCTTGGTCAACACAGTAGAGATTGAACTGACTGATTTGTTTTCCGGGCTACATCCATCTCAAAAATATAAACTTAATACTTACACAGATATTTTTAGAAATATCTCTTTCTCATATGAATTACCCGACCTTGGATTTATTACTGTTTTCGGCTAATTTGATTTCTGTATTGTCCGTGAACAGTGTATGAGAGAAAACCAAGCGAAATGTTTAATTTACATACCTTCTTCTTTTCTCGGAAGCGAACTGGTAACAGCTGCCTAAAACAAATCCACAGCCAAATCCCTTAGCATAATTCCATTTTTCTGCCAAATTAAAGTTTACGGTGTACCAGCTAGAGGTGTAATAAAATAAACCAGATTCAGATGCTGATTTTTAAGAATGGTAAATATAAAACTATACTCTGGTACTTGTTGCTTTTAATCTGAGTTGCGAATATGGCCACGAGATGATACAAACTAATTGAAATAATCAGTGTTAACCGTTTACGGCTGCTTGTTCTTCCAGTTGATATTCGTGGACCTTTTTGTTTAGGAGATCACCAATCTGGATGTATAAGTATCACAAGCTTATATGTATTGTGCAGAGAATTAATCTGATGTAACCTGATGGATAACACTTGAGGGTGTTAAGTTTCAATACTATTGTAACGATGGAGAAGAGAGACTTGGGTACGGAATGGTTATTTTTGGAATTCGGTATCGCTATGTACGGAAATCATGTGCACCTTATCTTCAAATCACCATTTGCACAGATCCCCCGTGTTGTGCTACTTCTGGCCTTGCTTCATATTGTGTTTCTTTGTGTTCCTTTCACGTCTCCCATGTATCTCCGTAACTCTGAATCATTTGCTTTCTCTTACATCGAATCTATTATCCCTGCTATTTGATGCTTCCATGCTAAGGAACGTCTCTTTATGTACTATAGACATACCTTATCAGCATCACAAGCCATACTATTTATTATGAGTAGTATAACTCATTGAAATGCAGTCATAGCTAATTCATAAGTATGAAAAACACACTAATGTGCTTCTTATTGTTTTGCGATCCCAGACGCTGCCTAACAGCCAACATGAAAAATGAATTTGATTCCTGTTTGTTAAACGGCTCATGTTCACAAACGTTTAATTTTTTCATAATGTCGGTATCGTGTGATTTTAGAATGCGCCATGAAATTTCCTAATTACGACTTGAAACTATTGTGCTGTGTCTGTTATGTCCTTCCGCTTTAAATAAAAGGGTATTATTAGCCTGCTGGAAATTACACGCTAAAAATACTGTGGAAAGTTCCGGAGCGTGATAAACCACGTCAAATGTTTCCTTGACACTCCCTGGAAGCATAAGTGAGCCAGTGTTTGATTCTAACCACTGTGATGAAATAATCATTTTAGTCCTAGAATTGCAGCTGAAGAATCTAAGAAGTTTGAAATTATTCTCTGTTAATAACAGGATACTCGTATTTGTCCGAAAAATGTCTCGAAAATGTTGTTCAATACTTTTATGACAGAACTATGGACTTCACTATCTGACGTGGGTATTCTATGCACTGATTCTTTATTCCCCTAGGCTGTATTATCTTAGAAAATTGTCCACAAAAACTGGTCGTTTCAGCAGACAGCAATCGGTTGATCCTCATTCGTAAAATGATGGGAGTAATCTAAGCTCTTAAGGGCTGGCTATCTATGAATCTCACATACATATTTTAAAACTGAGAGTAAAGTGGCCTCATATACTTTCTGTCCCATGCATTTCCATAAATTCATCTTTGAAAATACTTCTGATTACAATCTCAATGAAAGTGTGATTACCAAATGACAACATGCCATCAGAAGTCTAGAAAAAGAGGCATGTATTGTATTGACTCTTGCACAGAATGAATGTAAGTCAGTAAAATTATTCTTAAAAATTCAGGATCAAGTGTATTGTCTTCTAAACTAGGCAAATCCATTAGAAACGATTAGTGTTCCTACAGTAAAACTCGTCAAAAGATTTTTTAGCACGCATTTCCATACGCATAATCTATGACTTTTAACGAGAATAATTCATACGGATTATAAGCGTTTACGAGAAGCGTTACTAGCATACAGCTACTTTAGTATGAACATTTGTTGGAATGAGGGACACTAATGTAGACCGCATACTTCATATTTTGTCTATCTTTCCGTTAACTAGTTTTAAAAGTAACCTGATTTAAGTCAGATCCGGAAATGGTATCGATTAATGAAAAAGAACAACAACAAAGAGTACCGGACAGTTGCTGTGTCCTAGTTTGACAACTTCTAATAGTACTCATCCAGAACCTTCAGGTTACGAGACCAACTCCCTCTCACTGGATAGATGAAGAACAGGTCTATGAATTTTGATGTGGTTGTGTTCTCTGAGCTGGATGGTTGATCAAATAAAAAAATGATCCTGTTTCAACTTACCCTGAATCCGCGAAAAATGCAAGCGTTAATTTTGATGCAAAGGCTTCCACTTCGGAGGCAGCAGCCATCAGCTCATTCTAAAGATAGATTATTATAATTGAAGAAATCAGGTTTCCAAAGTGAATAATGAACACAGACAATAACGTGATGACACAATAATAATATCAGAAACATTCAGAAGTATATAATAGGGATGCATAAAAACTAATTTTGCAATAAAAGTACAATACGAAGCATGAAAGTAATGCACGACGGTTATTATTAACCTGTAAATTTCACATTTTTCTGCCTCTAAAGTCGAAACATTCTCAGCGAACTATATGAACTGTTTTACCTGAATAGTTCTTGTATAATGACAAGTATGGGATTAATACTGAACACAGTAATTTGATTTCATGAGTTGTGGGCAGATTACTGTGATTATTATTATTATTGTTTTTATTGTCGTTTGCCTTAATTCCTAGTGGAGCATAGGTACGTCTCCACTGCGTTCGTTTCTCTGTCACTGTTTTCAGCTGGCTTCATGTCTGTTCAGATATTATCATCGCCTCTTCGCATGACCTCTTCCAGGTCGCCCTCGCCCTGACTACAAACTCGAAGCTTCCCACTCGGTTTCCAATCGAGTAATGGCATGGTGTGTGATGTCACTTGATGGTTTTCTCAGAATATGACCAATCCAACTCCATTTCTTCCTGATTACCAACAAATGTCTGAACACATTGGACACAAATTTTTAGAGAGGAGAGAGTTTTCCTTATCAATGACGTCATCATGAAAGTCTGTTCAAATGTACTCATATTTATCATCAATAAGTAAAGCAGTATATAAACGAGTAATTGGAGATGTTTGAGTGATGTAACTAATACAAGTACTCAGAAGTGGTTTCTACAGGTCAAAACTGGACAAGGTGGAATTTCTTCAATAAATGCGAAGCGAAGTAGTTGACAGTTCACTTGACCAGTGTATAGAACTTTGGGGAAAATGTAATAGTCGATCAATTACAAAAAAATAGAAGCGAGCTGGTAGGAAGGAGTTTAGGAGTTCAAACTTTCAGTTCAAAACTCTATCCTTCTTGTTTCAGGAAGCGCCTTGAAGTAATATTGTCAACTGAATCACACTCAATATCCCCCTGGTACAGACTAATTTATGTTTTTGGCAAATATGCATATGATTTTGTAAACTTTCAAGACAGCTTCATCCTTGAAATGTCCTTCGTTTTCTTCATGATGAAATTTTCCTTAAACGTTACACAGCTATTTTTGATTGGGCACAAGTCAGTAACTGGCGTAATGTGTCTGGTCCTATCTTTGGTGCAGACTGAATTCTATCAGTTAAGCTTGCAATATGGGCACTATCGATTAGACACAATACACTAGTTACTGACTAGTGCTCAATCAAAAATATCCAGTATAGTCCGACAGGAGGTCAATCGCCAGCCCAAATACCTCAGTGGAAACGTCTTCGACTGGAGCACTGGCTGACATGAGTTCGTATCTCAAAAGTGACATAATTTATTTCGAGGTCGCAGATACGCCTCGCTGACTGGTGAGTGCCAACTGGCACGAGACCTAGGTCAGGTAGTGCTTCCACTGGCCGACTACATCCAACCATATAATACTGACAATGACACAGATAGCTGCTTTGTTAGACGAGTTAGGAAATACCACTCAATTTCAGCCATCGTGTTTAAACCATTTAGGATAAAATCTATTGTTCCATACCGAATATACTCTGCCTTCAAAATGTGAGCCAAATGAACCGGGAGAGCCTTCGTTTTCCAAATCAACACCATCTACAGATTGACACTGAAAATGACTCTTTGCTTCCCTCTAAAATACAATAGAATACGAATCTAAATAAAATTTTGATTTCTGTTAACTTATATTTTTATTACGGAAAAAAGCATAAGGCTAATAATGCATGTATATCAAGTTAACAAAAGGGGAAATCCATTGGGAGAACTTTTAAGGACAGTAAAAGCACACATGAATTTCCCGGTAAGATTTATTTTACCACACGCGTTTGATTAGGTTTTATTCATTATTGCTTCGTTGTTGTGTGTTGTTGTATGTTATCGTTTTCTGAGACTACGTTTATAGACTGTTTACTGTAGACTCTCCGCTTACTCGTAAGAATTTCGGTTGACTGAAGTGTAAGTAAATCAGAGAATTTTTCCCCAGGTATTTCAGGTATTATCCGATAGTCAGTGACCATGTGTATTCAATCCTCTTTGAAACCAAATCCTCATTGTCTCTCAATCTGACTAATTTGTATTCTGTTTCACACTCTGTTATTCCAGTCAGGCGCATTTTATACTTAGATAATGAACATCAACGTGTGAGAAAATCTAAACGTCTATCTCATAAGAGGCTCTAATTTCGACATCAGATACCTGGAGGAGTTAACTTTCAACTGCGCTTATATGATAAAAGGATGCGTGAATATATTTTACTGGAAAATGAATGGTGGCAAGAGGTTATGGATGTCAGAAATCATGGACCACTTCAAAATAGGTTACTTATGCTCTCCGTAAACCAATCCTTTTCAGTTATGAATTAGAATAATAACAATGGCTGCATTCTAAATGATAATTTTGATATTTTCAGCATGTAATGCAATACTGCATCTAATTTCTTCTTTACATTACATTGTATGGACAGAAATCATTTAACAGGGCATTGACACTGATCATATTGTTAAATAAGAATATGAATGTAAAATTACAATTTTATTGAAAATATTAACCACAGAATATTTCTGAAAGCATAAGAAAAGGGCAGTTTTACTTAGTGTTTCGCAGTATCTTAGTGGTCTCACACCTTACACTTTCCTCATTACGTAAAATGCTTACCAAATGAGGGATCACAGAGGCTGTATACTTAGTCGTCTGAGCATAAGTTCTTTTTTAAGTTGGTGGTTATAGTCCTACCTGATGAGATATATGGAGGGAGTTGCATGTAGAGAGCCAGACAGAATTCTTTGCGTTCATCGCTTACACAGATTCCAATGTCTGATAAAAGCTTTTCATTTTGGAAAAGTTTGGTTAAGAAGTAACTGGCATGAAAGCAGTTAAACCATGTGCATACTCAACAAAATTAATTTCATCAGAATGAGGGAAGTCATTTAAGAAGAAATAAAATAGAAAAAGAGCAGCTCAAGGAAAACCCGTCTAGAGTAGGTAAAAACAGTAGAAAACTTCCGATTACATTCAGTGTACCGCTTCCTATCAGAAAAGCAAGAATGCAACCACTTATTAGTCCTGCACTGTGCTTGTGCCGCAGTAAGCTTGTTTAACACAAGAAGCCTAGGTACAGAGTCGAAGTAATCCAGGAAGACACACCGAATATATTGGACAAATCTGTTTAAACTAAAGACAATATTATGGCATAAGACTACATCAGTATCTAAAGTATACCTAATATGTTTTTAAGCAAATTGTTTTGGGTAGTTGAAAGCCTTCAATGAAGGTTCAAGGTTTATGAACAGCAATTTCCCCATTCTCTTTAAGAATGGTGAGGTAATAGCAAAAGATCTCAGCTTAACGCTTAGTCCTCGTTATGATTTGGGCACTGGAACATACGGCTTGAATAGCACATCTCCATTTCATTATTTTGTCTTCTGTCATCCTTAGCTGGACCGATGACTGCCCATAAGTTTTCACTTCCTCCTCACGCCATCTCCTCCATATCCCTCTCGAGTGTCTATCTCGTCGATTTCGATTCAGGTTGTACTGAGAGGCTTGTTTGTGGTTTGGTGTCACTGACTGGTCCCCTCAGATTGTATCTTATCTACCTCTATTTACTTGAGTACATTGTTGTTGTCATTCGATCACTTTACATGGTGAAGAGATTCAAATCAAATCGTAGCAGTATTCTGAGCTATATGCCCATTAATTTAAGTGTTGGTTGGCAGGGATTTGATGTGTTACAGAATTTTATCATAGGTTGACATCGGTTTGAGAACCATTGGGAAACTTAGGGGTACTGTGGATAGCTGCTACTTTCTAGTTTGAGACTCCTAAGCACTATGCAGAACGGGCCCAGGACCTTGCAGTTACAAGACGAGCTCATAGAGAAATCAGCCACTGGGACCTGATCCAATGATCCATGGATTCCATCCATCTTACGCCAGTTCACGACATAGCGCGAGCTCTAGCCAGTGTCATCGACGAGTATTTAATCTCAAAGAAGAGATTTACAAACCCAAAGTTTGGTTGCATAAAAACGATTTATCGACGCATTTTATGAAATTTTATCTGTAAGAAATGTAACATTTTGCTAAGAAAATAAGAAGTAGCATAAATGAATGCAGTTTATGGTGAATATTTCTGAAATTCTTGTGTAAGTATATGAATAAAAAAGTTGCTATATTACTTCTAACTTACAATAATAGTTTCTGTGACAAGTGCAGGGAATGTCTTCGTATATGTCCCAGCTGCACTAACCCACCTACGTGTTATTTCTCTAACTGTTGTATTGCTTTCACAAAAAGAGAGAATACATACGAGTAAGTGATTATTGATAAGAAAACTCAGATGGAATATGTTTGAAAATGTGCAGCATTTTGCATTTTATTTTCGTAGAAAAAATAAACCTATTTGGTTGTTATCAGGCTTCAGTTGTCAACCGAAGGTTAGAGAACAGAAAACTGGCAGTAGCAGTGTGACAGTTATAGTTGAATTCAAGAGTGCGATTTCAATTCTTATATACAATGTAGTCATATGTGGTTCTGTGGTAGAATGCTAGCCAACCACTCAGGTAGTTCTGGTCCGATTCCCCGGCTGACACATACCTAAACCTGGCCTAGTCGGTATTGGGCCTGGAACACAATAGAGGGTTGGACGCAAGGCTAGCAGCCCCACTCTTTACAACACAACAATGTTGCTACTCAAACTTTAAAGCTTCAAGCCTTGACGCAAGAAGAGAAGTAAGAATGTAGTGAAAAAATAAAGTGGCCAATAGAAACCGAACTATTCTCGGTAATAATACAAGTACTAGTACAATAATGGCAGGATAATGACAGCCAGGTTCAACTCAAAAGGAAGGAAAGTTACAGTCATTCAATGTATGCGCCTACAAACGTCTCAGAGCAAGAGAAGAAGGAGGCGTTCTACAGACAACTACAAGCAATAATGGACAACGTCCCAAATGGCGATATCAAAATCCTGATGGGCGACATGAATGCGAAGCTGGGACGAGACAACACAGGAAGAGAACTCACCATGGGTCGTGAGGCCCTCGGTGAAATGAACGACAATGGTGAACTCTTCTCAGACTTCTGCGCCTTCAATGATTTGGTGATTGGCGGTAGTGTGTTCAAACACAAGGATATACACAAGACGACATGGATTTCACCAGATGGAAACACCAACAGCCAAATAGACTTCATCTCAATTTCAAGAAAGTGGAGACGGAGCCTACTGGACACAAGGTCGAGGAGAGGAGCAGATGTGGGTTCAGACCACTATCTAGTAGAAGGACTTTCAAGGTGAAACTAAAAGCCTCGAGGATAGCTGGGATAGGCCACAATGCAAGTTCAACACTCGATTACTGAAGGACACAACCACAAAAGACACCTTCACTGCAACTGTCAGAGCAAAGCAGGAAACACTACGCGACATCACTGAAGAATCATGCGTGGAAGAACATTGGAAGTCTCTGAAGGCGATTCTCAACGAAACGTGTTCAACGGTTCTAGGAAGAAAGAAGAGACAAGACAAGGAATGGCTCTCAACGGACACTTGGAAATTAATAGAAGAGAGGAGAATGGTGAAAGAGAAAATGATTCAATGCAAGGACGGACAGGAGAAGGAGACGATGAGCTCAACTTACAAAGCATTGGACAAAGAAGTGAAGAAAAGTGCTAGGAAGGACAAAAGACGATTCTACGACAATCTAGCTACTGAAGCTGAGAAGGCAGCAGGCAAAAGGGACCTGAGGACACTATATCAGATAACCAAATCTCTATCCGGGAAGAGACCAACACAAGCGAAACCTATAAAAGACAGCCAAGGGAAGCCCATTACCAAGGAAGAAAAACAGATTAAACAATGGGCGGATCACTTCAAAGGACTCTTGAACCGACCATCACCTGCAACCCGTCCAGAAATACCAACAACAGCGCGCACACAACTGCAAGTTGACACCGATCCTCCAACGAGAGCTGAAGTCTTGAACGCAATCAAACTTCTGAAAGCTGGAAAAACAGCCGGACCAGATGGAATACCCCCTGAAGCACTGAAAGCAGACCCAGAGACGACAGCAGACATGCTGACTCCATTCATTATTGCAAAAGGTCTGGAAGGAGGGAAATGTGCCTACTGACTGGAAGAAAGGTTACCTCGTGAAACTACCAAAGAAGGGCGACTCAGGCCTGACTCTGCAAGAACTGGCGAAGAATCATGCTCCTATCGACACCAAGTAAAATCCTGAGTCGCATCATCCTGGAGAGATTAAAGGACGCACTGGAGACAGAACTCCGCCCCACCAGAACAAGCTGGCTGCATTCAGGAAAGGCAAATCATGTTCTGACCAAATTGCAACTCTACGCATCATCATCACAGAACAAAGCATGGAATGGCAATCAAACCTCTACCTCAACTTTATAGACTTTGAGAAGGCCTTCGACAGCGTTGACCGTGAAGTAATTTGGAAATTACTCGAGTACTACGGCGTACAGTGTCCCAAATATTCATCAACCTTATTCAACAGCTGTACGACAACGGCACATGTCAAGTCATCCACAACGGAAAACTCAGCGAGCGAGGCGTTTGGAGTAAACACAGGAGTCAGACAAGGGTGCTTACTATCACCAATGATATTCTAATTGTGGTGGACTGACTGGATTATGCGTCAGACTGTGGGAAACGAGAAGACAGGAATATCCTGGACCGACCGACGTGAAGAACCTAGAAGACCTGGATTTCGCGCGTGGATGATTTATGTTTGATGTCACACACAATCGAAGACTTACAAGCGAAAACCGACAAACTGGTCGAAGAAGCAGCCGGCGAAGACTGGACTCCAGGTAAACATAGACAAGACGGAGGTTATGAAAATAACCAACCAACCAACAACAGCAACAACATCCAACGTCAATCACCATCAACGGGAGGGATTTGAAAGAGGTTACTTCATTCACACACTTATCTAGGGAGCATTGTCTCAACTACAGGAGGAGCGGACGAGGATGTCAAATCGAGCGAGAATCGGGAAGGCGAGAAACACATTCATCAGCCTAAAATCAATCTGGAAATCTTCGTCACTCAGCATCACCAACAAAATTCAGTCGGATTTTCAATACAAACGTCAAGTCAGTCAGATCTTCTATACGGATCAGAAACTTGGCGGGCGGATCACAAAGAATATTTCCAAAAGGCTGCAGACCTTTATTAACAACTGTCTTCGCTGGCTCTATACTGAAGATCAGATGGCCGGAAAGAATCACCAACAAGGAATTATGGGAACAAACAAACAAACAAAACAAGAATCAATCGCCAACCAACAAATATGCAGGAGAAAGTGGAGATGGATCGGACACTCGCTGAGGAGACCGCTGGGTGACATCGCACGTCAAGCCCTCGAGTGGAACCCGAAGGGAAGCGGCGTGTGGGACGTCAGTGCAAGGGTGACATGGAGGAGATCGTGTGAAGAGGAGTTGAAAGAATATGGATTAACATGGATGCAGGCGAAAAGTATAGCAGAAGACAGAAGAAAATGGAGACGTGCAGTTGAAGCCCTATGTTCCACTAGGAACCCAAGGGAGCAATAATAATAATAATAAGTACAATAATGGAAGAAAAAGAGGGCCATGTTTTCACAGCCTGATATGATTCATCATGACCATTCTTAGAATTTGAATCTGTGCTTGTTGGCGGTACAGAAGATTTTGAATTTCGAATGTCCAATTTACGCCAATTAGTGTACATGAATATCAGGAGAAATCGAAATGCCTAATACACATTCAGAATTACAAATGAGCTTAACGTTGATGTTTTCACTAGCCTACTGGTGATTAGTCAACGGTTTTCCGCTGCTGTAGCCAGTCTCATCAAGAATGTACGTGGAATGTCTTCATAATGCATACTTCAACTCAGTATACATCATATATCACTTCTAGCTAACTGCTTTGGTCAATGGTAGGGCATAGAGTACAGTTCGCTATTTGCAAATAACATCGTGACAGTTTTGAAATAATAGAAAAGATTTGTAACTCAGGTGGATGATTTGCAATTGATAGTGTTCTCTGAGCTCCTTGGTTTAATTGCGGAGCTTTCATCGTCTTTCTGGACGACATCTTCAGCGCAGAATTTGGGCTTCCCCTTCGAATAAGAATCCAGGAACACAAATCAGCCGTGAAAAGACATGATATAAATTCTTTAGTATCAATACATACAGACGATCATGGACATCAGTTTGATTGGGATAATGTCAAAATCTTAAACAGAGGAAACACCAAATGTGCCAAGGAATTCCTAGAAGCCTGGTACTCAAATGAAAACGCAATTAATAAACACGTTAATATAGATGAAATATACCAACTAATAAGAAGTAAATCAGGTGATCAGAAAGTTCAAAATCCCAATCAATAGAAAACGGTCAATACATATCTAAAGATGGTTACCGGGAGACTCATGAAGAAATTTAAATCGTTTCACTTTATCCTAAATACTGCGCTGAAGATGTCGTCCAGAAAAACGATGAAAGCTCCGCAATTAAACCAAGGAGCTCAGAGAACACTATCAATTGCGAATAGTTACAGTTTACCCATTAACTGATTTTAAAATTTACCCTGGCACGTATCCTCCATATTGATCCCTGATCGTTGGTTTTTTCGTGCGTGGATCTCTCCGGGTTCTAGGACTTCCATCAGGTGCACGCATGAATGCAAAGCTTTGACGTGAAAATCCCTTCATAGTATTTCACAGAACAGGAACAACAGAAAATGAAAACAAGTAAAAGCTTGTCTGATGATGTAAACACACTTTTATATTAATGATCAAATTGAATGAAAATGTCATTAGTACTTTTTTGAATATTTGTGACTATGTAATATTCAGATAGAAATTAAATAAAAATCATGAAGTTAACTGTAAACTGATAGTGCATACATCTGGGGTTGTAATGTGGTGAGTGCTTACTGAAAACTGACTGAGAATCAAGATGAAACTTGTATGAATCTTGCTGCAGCTAAAATGTTTATTTCTCACTGGGTCATCACCCATTATTACTGAAGTAGTAGTCTGTCAGTCAAATAATCCTTTGGGATTGCCTCAGCATCAGCTGCATTTTCTTTGACGAAACTAATATTTGAAATGTGTGTAAAACTTGAGCACTGTGGTAGTATGTACTTCCATATTGGTTAGAGGATTTCATCATGAGCTGACATCTGTTAGACAACCAGCGGAAATCTTTGGAGCACTTGACCACATGCCGGGTTGGCGTGTATTCTACCAGTGACCGTACGATATTTAATTTCATTCACAACCAATACAATCAGATCAGCAGAGGTCAACAGTAGTCTGAGTGTGAGCTAATTTGATTATACAAGATCAGTGTGCAGAATCATCCTCCGTTACCTCTATCTGATGTCACCATTCAATATGACTATGTCAATAATTTACTAAATGCCAAAGTATAGATATCTATTTCAAACAATTCTAGCATCAAAGTAGGTGAGTCATTTACAGTTGTGTATCGAGTACCGAACAATCTCCCCACAGGCACACGATTACGCCTCCTAGCCATAGCTGAGGCTAATAGAGATTAATAGAGACATACCAGATCTATGTGTAAAGAAGGAAAAACTTATTCACTCTCTTTGTCTACCCTGGCCCACTACTATAAGGCCACTAGGATCAGAATTTTTCGTACTACTATTATTATCATTCATTATAAATTATTTAAATTAATCCCAGCGTGTTAAGAAAATCAAAACAAGATTTTTCTGAAAGTTTCGCTGTGTAAGCCACAGCTTCTTCAGCAGATTGTCATCATTATTATCATTTTGTGATATCATGTCTTTATTATCCATTTCTCCACGCAGTTCATTTCACCTCATTGTTACCCTTATTTTGTCAACCTTTATGATTTTAAACTAAACCTACCAATTCTGTAGCATTTTATCACAATTTATAATTTAGCCGCTTTATTTTATCATTAGACATTATCGGTCAGCCCTGACATTCAGTGTTCCCTTTGTTAATGTGTATTTGTATGTATTTTGTGGTTATCGTTTTTCTCTCACCCCAATGACACTTATATTCTGTTGACTGTAAAACAACACTATGTCACCCAATTGTTCATTCACACTCCATCACATTTTTCTGACTATACACCCCCTATACACATTCAGTTGACTATGCTTACTAATGGACTACCATTTCAACTTCCACATGCACCCCAATACAGTTTCTGATATTATTTTCATTTGCCTTTAATGGCTATATGTAGTCTATTGTTCATGGATTTATAACTGTAGAGCCTGAAGAGGAAGTTATCGACACCACAATTGTTCGCTGAAAATCTTGTTTTGATTTCAATATGTGGATTTTTCATTTACTGAATTCTACTTTCTACTATCGTCAGGTTAAGGGTAAAAGTTTAACCTGATGAACTTCTTCAATACTTCTGCACTATTTTTTCATTCAAATTATTATCCTAGATCAAATTTTAATATACATCCTCACGTAATACATATGCAGGTTAAATTTTTAGAAAAAATATTCGAAACATACGAGAGCATGAGCAATCTCATGTCTGGCTGTATCATACAAAGTCCTTGACTGCGGATATACCAGCACAGTTTTTGCAGGACAGAAGTTTACATAGCCTGCAACCGGTCTGAAATGTACAAAAGGAATTAACAAAATGAACACATTTCAAAAAAGACTTTTATGCATACACACAGACACACACTTCAAAATGATAAGTGATTCATAAATGTAATAAGCCTGTATAAAAGTGACATTATTCAAATGCTGATAGGAAATGTTAATAATTTCGATATAAAATACTCCTTTTAAATAAAACACTTTTCACATTTAACCACACTCTTACCTATCTGTTTCCGGATCCATTTGACATGAGTTAGCGTAAGCATTGGTACTTGGATTTAGACAGCTTCCTGTATTCTGACTGTCGACAAACAGCAAATAACCATCTGCTTGTAATCCTGAACCCTTCGGGTAAACTGTCGTCAATTCGTTTCTATAACTCATTTTCAGACAATCCTTTAAAGACAAAAACATAAAATATTCGGTAGCGTTATGGAATTATTTTTTTGAATATATCTCACAGACTAGACTTCATGCATAGATCTTCTCCTTTCGGTTGGTTGTCAAGTCAGAAATTTAAGTTAGACAACTATCCACTAGCTCAGTGAGAGAAGATTATGCTGGGTTTTCTTATTATTTAGTACTCAGCTTGACTGTATAATTTTTCGCCGAAATGCATAACAGTAGGTGGAATTGAGCTTCGTAAATATCATCTAGATGAACCTTAACTATGCTCGGCTGCTCTGAATATCATATAAAGGAAAATATTTTTAGGATTTTTAACGGTGACTGCCTTTAACAAGAGAAGTCTGAATAAAAGATCGGTGGTGGTACGATCTTTTTTCATCTATTCTGCTAGATTTTTTATTTTGATTTTATTCCTCTACGTTTCCAGTGGGAAATAAGGCTGCATACTAGAGCTTTGAAGTTTCAGTAGGAGTAGTATTCATTTTTATGGGATTCGGGTGGTATCTTCATGCCTAATCTTGCCTCTTTGCTAGTCTCATTATTAGTTTAGCGAGGTTTGAGAGTGCGTCGGTCGAGGATTGAATCCGAAACCACATACCACGTGGTTGGCGATCATTCTATTACATGTTAGAATTGTATTCAGTTTAAAAGGAAGGATATTGTGCGTCGGTAGCACAGTGGTTAGGACTCTCGCCTAGCTTGCGTATGGTCTGCGGTCTGATCCCTGCCGACACACACCTGATATCTATGGTCGGCCTGCAAACTTTGGGCTACCAATGTCATATGCTGAAAATTCCATACTTGTACCGACAGTACTGTGTGGTTTCAAGCTGTAATCAACATAAAAAATATTCCGTTGACCAAGTCAGTCATTGGAATCAGAAAATTTGCGCATTTATATCGCGCATTATTCATTGTATAAATAACTTACAGACAAATATTGAGATGGTATATTAATGTTACCGCATTTTTCACTTGCACGACATTGTGTTTGCGTGCAAAACTTTGTACCATTTTCAAACTGATTATACATACCACCTTCACAGTACCTAAAGAATTATGATGTAGGCTGGTGAATTTACAAAATGGCTTTAAATATATATATATATATATATATGTAGTACAACCTATAGGGCTTAACTATCCTACTGCTAAGTCGTAATTCTGTAGTGCTTCTTACAGACTGTAAATAAACGTCTATGCAGTAAACATTCGAGGCATTTCGAATAGAGATCAAATGTTTTGGGCGACATAAAATCAATAATTACTTTTAAAGTGTTCTTTAACTCAACATAACTTCATTATGCGATGTCATATTCGCCTGAGTGACAGGATTCACATATGTGTAATACTCTATGTATACACTGGTTGATTGATTTTTGTTTAAAAATGAATTCTGGGCAAATATGTTAAAATTGTTTCTGTAGATATGCTTAATAATGACTTTAGCCTGCAAGCAGCTCAGGAGACGCCAACAAAATACATAATGATGGCACCATTTTATTCTGCATAAACCTTTCTTGTTCTTGCTTTGTTCAAATAATCTGTAACTGTTGTTGTATCGAGATTAGATTACAGTATGGCTTCAGTATCAAACACCGTCCACGTTTAGTATCTGATGCATCCTGCGAGGAAGAAGCTACTGAAACTCACGACTTCTCAATACATAATTCCATGAGGATTTTTAGAAAAGAAACCAAACATCAGAAACCACAATAAAATCACTTACCTTTGAACATGAATTCTGCCACTTGAAGTGTTTTTAACTGTTAGAGCATTCTCCCAGAAATTAATAGCACGTTGAACTATTGTTGTCTAGGGAATAAATGCATTTACATAATTGAATTGACAGTTTGTAACAGAATATCAGAAATAGCGTCATCAGCTTCTTTAAAGGGCGGCGTGAGTGTGGGTGGGGGCGTGGCGGTTCATTCATGTCTGTTAATTATTCGACCAATGGCTTTCAAGTGAACCAAATGAATCAGTGAATTAAAATCTCACTGTTACATAGAATAGTCTTCAAATCCTACATTGTGACATTCATCTTCTCTTACTTACTTACTTAGAGGCAAAACATTCTGGTCTGGTCATAGAATATGAAAATTTTATCAAGATATATGTAAGACTTTACATGCATGTGGTCAATAAACTTTTCACATAGTTTAATGCATAAGAAGACATCCTTCATAACACTTAAATTCATTTCACTAACGCTATGACTGACATAGCTAAAATGACAATTAGTTATTTCATTTAGTAATGTAACGTTTAATGACAGTTGAGAATGTCCAGAAGTGTGAAGAAATACTCTTCACAGTAAAGAACAGTGATTACTGGAGAGCAGATGGATGCTCTGTGTATAACACAACTCCGTATTGCACATCTCCAAGATGCTCTGTCTTGCATTCTACCAAAACCTGTTTTGTATGTTGTATTGAGAATCACGTAATTCTGGGAATCATTTTTTTAAAATGAAACATGATTAATTTACTCGCATACTTTATGATTATAATCTGATTTCATTTTTTGTTGTTTAAATATAATCATGATTTCATAATTTCAAATGAGTGAAACTCACCTTTATTGTCCCGCTATTTCTCAGTCGATCAAAATTTGGTGTGTATACTACAGTGAATTTGAGTGGCGCAGGATATGAACGCTTGTCCACAGGATATGATTCGTCTCTCACAGCATATTTCTATTTGTGATGAATGCAAAAAATAGGTATGAAGTAAAAGTGTGAAAAATTACCATCTCATAATGTGGTGAAGGTCCACAGGCGCTATCATAGCCTTGTAAGAAGTACAAGGATATCAGAGAGAAAGATAGAAAGATGGTGTACATGATGTTGATATGATGTTGCATACAAGCGTATCATGCGTTTATATACCATTTTGACAGCAGAAGCAGTTTCTATAATCTCAGCCGTTTGTTTTCTTTTTAACCATGAAATCAAAAGTACATCTCATTAACGGAACAAACACAGCAGTAGCAACAACAACAAAAGAGGATGTTTATTACATGAATTGGAACCCTTCTGATTCATTTTGAATTGAAATTTTGTAACAAAGTACAAGGGAGTAACGAGGTGAAAAGAAATTGGTTCAGCACAGCTTGAAAAGGAAAAACACAAACAAAAGTTTCCAAAATAAGACGGAAATCAAGATCACGCAAATCTCAGCTAAACTAAATATTCTCAGATTTCTTAAGAATTAAATGAACATGTGTATATGGTAGTCTAATTAACTAACTAACTAACTAACTGACTAACTAATTTCAGACATTTCGTTTCCATACAACCATATTCATCATCCTGCCAGTTTTGTGAAACTAATTCATTCTTAAGATAAATTGTACAGAAGTCAGGCTGAGTTGATAGTTCTAGGTGTCATCAAACTGGGAACTCACAATTCTTATTAAGTTGTCTAAATTACTAAACAATTATTATCTCTTGAATATCAATGAGGTGCTCACTAGCGACTGGCCCTATTCAGCTAGGCAGTTCCCTGGGGTTCTATTTGGAAGTCGTGACCGGTAGGATAAAATAGGTTCTAGTACGAGGGTAAATACTAGCCGAAGACATTGGCTAGCGATCGCGTTATGTCATGAATTGGCAGAAGTTGGAATTCATGGGCCACTATATCGGATCTCAATGGCTGAATGGTCTACGAGCTAGCTCGCCTTGTAACCAGAAGACCTTGGGTTCGAACTCTGAGGGTGGATGCGTATACCTGTTGGGTTAGTCCCAAACTAGGCTGACGAAGCATCTGTCGAATACCCCCTGGTGGCTTTTCCAATGGTTCTCTAACCGAAGTCAGTTCATGATGAAATCCTGTAACCAAATATTTAACACATTTTAATATATCCCATGTAAATAAGTGAAAGTCTCATAATGACTGGACCTAATGAGGTAGTTTTGACACCATTACTGTCAATAGACACGACTACATAGGACATTTCAACTTTCACAAAATCAGTAATCGTGAGGATTTGTGTGAACCTACGAAAAGTTATTTTGTTAAGATATCAAAGATACACCAGAAAAGGGAAACCCACTTAAGAGGCCTATATCCGACGTTAGAGAACATTGTGAAAATCACACAACTAGTCTGTATGGCTTACTGAAGATCCATGGAATGGCTGTTCCTCTGCATTCTGTTCTTCACTTGTCAAGTTAACTGTATTATCTAACTAAATGAAAGTGGCCAAACTGGAAAGTATACACTGGTAGTTAGTCAAACACATAACCAAAAGTGCGTTCACATTTGTCAACATCAATATGTTTATAAACATATATGTTCCACGTGGAACACAGGGCTTCAAGCTAGAGGCTTGAAGTTTCAGTAGCATTGGGATGGGGTTGCTAGCCTCATGCTCAACCTTCCCTCTCTACTGGTCTAATTACTGGCTTAGCAAGGTTTGGGAGTGAGTTGGCCAGGGATCAAACCCTGAACCCCAAGCAGCGTGGTTAGCGCGGATTCTGCCACTGTGCCATCGGCGCGCGAAACCGCTTCCGCACCGAAAGTCGAAGCCGGGACGCCTCACTGCTAGATAATAATGAATGAAACATTCTTCTCTTTAGATATCATGTCATTGTCCATCAATGTCTTTTGTGTAAAACAAATTGACCACATATATGTGGACGAAAAATGGACATTGCAGATGTAAATCTGCGAAAGTTCAACAGCTTTTGCACAAGTACACAATAAATGACCACTTTATGCCTAACAAAGAATTTTATCAAAAAACAAATACGGCTTAGACGATTTTCCTTCTTAATCTCTTATTGGCTGACATTTTGTTTTGGCGAAATTGGAACAATGGCCTCTTGAGAAAGACGCTAATTAAGCTCACATATTATTTGCTTTATATAAGTAATACATTTAATTTTTGTGATAAAATGTTTACGGGGAACTTATCCAAGTATTTACACAGTCACTAGATTTACTTGCGAAGAACGATATCCCGAAAGCATCCAATTCCTGAATACTTTTATCAAAAGGAGATCACGGATTGATATCAGTTAGAAAACCATTGAAACCAGGGAGTACTGGACAGCTGCTGTTTTATCCTAGTTTGCGAATCATCGTCAGTACACACCCACTGGGATTCGAACCCAGGACCTTCCGGTTACAAGGCAAGCTGACTCGTATACCATTCAGCCACTGGGACCCGATTCAATGGCCAGCTCATGAATTCTAACTTCTACCAATTCGTGATTTAGCGCGACCCAATCATCGTCGTTGGTGGGACATCCATCCACACACGTGACATCTAATTGGACCTCACTGGTCACGACTTCTCACTAGAACTCAGGAAACTCCAACCTGTAGTAAGTTACTAGCGAGCATCAGAAGTATTTGTCAAAATAAATATCTTCATGAAAACTACACAGAAGTGTGAACGTATACTCTAAAAATATGTTAAGATCCCCCACTACATGTTTCGAAGATCATTTAGATATTATGAATCGTAACATATTGCAAAATGGTTACGCTTGCAAAGTTTTAAAGACGTATTTGTTTAGGGAAAACTGAAAAAATGAGTAATGGACTGAGTGAAAAGAAACTGTGCATTAGGATTTAGTTCAGGTGCGATATTGTAGATGACTTGCAAAATCTCACGCTTATCAGACCTATTGAAAATACATTCAAGGCGATGAAATTATGTGTATGATAATGTCAACAAGATCCCCCTTTTGAGATACTTCAGTAAAGATGAGGGTATCAATGACGTACATATCAGTGTGTAGTGCTAGTTATTAAAACTGTACTCAGAGGATTGTATCCACACACTGCAGCAAAACATTCGGCTTGGAGATGGATTAACCAGGTTAATAAGTGGCGTCATATTATGGTGTCATTTAGAGGAGAGCGAATACCATATCTAAACAGAAGAGTCATTCACGGTCACATATCAAATGTCGAACAAGATTCTCATTGGAGACATTAGTTGGGGTACGCTACATAGCGAAGTTACAAAGAAGTCATCCGTCAAACAATTGAAGCCTCAAGTGACTCAATGGTCAACGGGCTGATTCTCGTAACCTGAACGCTCCAGGTTCGGCCCGAAGTGACTTCGTGAGTGCTTACTCCTGAAGCGTAACATATTAGGGAGAAGGTAACTGTCTTGTATTCCCTGGCTGCCAGTGATCTCAAGACGAAATCTATACATTAATTAATCCAGATATGTATAAAATCACGTAGTCTAATCACCAGTTTTGAACTCAATTATAAATTTCGAGAAAAATTCGTTTCATAATTTTTTATGGTATCTTCATTGATTACACATTTCGCATACAGTTGAATCACAGCAATGATCTGACTGCCATTTCATCTTCTTGTACGATTCTATCTACTTCATCATTGTGGCTGACATAATTTAGGTTTAGTCTTTAATGGAAATCATATGACAATTGCTGTGAATTTATAAATGTTGAAGCCATGAAAAAGGTCACCGAAATAACCGTTCGACCGAATATTTCCCGTTTCATTTCAGTAAAACTAAGAACCTTTTCACACAAGCGAATATAATACACAGATTACCTGAATTGTAGAAATCTGACAAATATATGTCAGTCACCAGAGAGTAATATATTGTATTAGTGATGTTTTGCGATGCATAGAGAGGAGATGAGATGCGTTTATGTGTCTTATATACAGGAATAGCAAGTATCTCTAAATTCGTGGAGGATGTGTTTAATTCCCTCAAATGGAATTTGGCGTTTTATGTGGCTACATTCTCTCAGCTGGCTAGTTTAATTGAGAAGCTTTTATTGTTTTTACATGCACTGCTTTCAGTGCAAACGTGATTATGAAGCTAACTTTTTCAACTCTACATAAAACATGATCATTTTTCAAATGAACTCATGCTTCATTTTCTGACTGCTAATTCATAGCTAAACGGTGGATTCTGTTTCTACAGAAACAAGTTCAAGATGTTCAGTGAAGGTTATCTGGAATTACGAAGTCTATTACTTCTACGTGAAAGTGACCATTCAATGAATAGTATGAATTCAGCTGTTAGTTACTAACTAACACACTGGACATCTATTTTGTGTGAAACATTTTCTAAATTTACTGGATAAATTTATTTCATATAACGCACACTGACACGCTAATGGTAAGTGGATGAGGTTAAGGCCACATTTTGTTACTAATAATCGTATTTTACGAGTTTGACTGTGGATTGATATCAGTTAGAGAACCATTGAAAACCAGCACTGGAGTACTGGATATCTGTTTCGTCCCAGTTTGGGAATGCTCGGGAGTACGCACCTACTGAGGTTGGAACCCAGGATGGGTTCACATAAGAAGCTGTCTCCAGTGAGATTCACCCAGTCAAGTGTGAGGATGTATTTCCCACCAATGAAATTGACTGGTGGCAAAATTCATGCACTGGCTGTTGAATCGGGTCCCAGTCGCTGAATGGTATACGAGCTAGCTCTCCTTATAACCGGAATGTCCTGGATTCGAACCCCGGTGGGTGCGCACTGTGATGAGTGATAAGGTCGGATGAAACATTAGAAAGAAGGGAACATGAATTTCGACAAAGACATCTTTTCGGCGATTTCATCATCAAAAGCTGTACAATCGCATTCAAATACATAATTTTACATGGATACAATTCTTGTTTAATTCCACATAATTACGACGGCGAATAAAAGGTGACAGTTATTTTCAACTAGATATGGTTTACGAGAGGCTTAGAAACAAAATTATACATGAATAGTTAGAACGGACAACAACTGTGTAAAATGAACATGGAAACAAAATCGAAAGAATAATTTTAACCTGAAATGGAAGTTGGAGGGTGTGAATATAGATTACAAGAGCCTTAGAAACACGAAAATTCCACAGGATTAAGATATAATTGTAAAATAGTTATTTTAAACGAATAATAAATGTGAGCAGAAAAAGCATGCAAACAACCTTAAAATAACTGTTTTTATAACTGGAAACAGAAATGGAGTGAATCGAATGAAGACAGAGGGAGTAAGAATCACACATACACACACACACAGCGAAAGAAAAACGATCAAATAGGAAAAAGAGAACGAAAGAAAAAATCGGAAGCTAAGGGAACATACAGAACTAGGTAGATGGTAGTTGCAGAGGTTGGACTAATTTCTTCTGAACACACAGCTCCGAATTCTCGATGCATATTGTGAGGGTTTCCGCAGTACAGAGAAGTCGGGAGCATACTGCTTCTGGTAGGTTTCTGTTGACTTTGTAAACTACTTTGAAAGGATCAGTTGAGATGTTGTATGGGGGAGGTGTTGATCAGATGTTCAATAATGGCACTTCCGATTGAACCGGCCACGCTGGGTAATGTTCTATAACACATTTTGAAAGGACGCGCATACAGCGACCTATGTACCTAGCTCCGAACGAGCAGGTGAACTGGTATATGCACATTGAATTGGTCATATGTGAGAGTTTGTCCTTCGCGTTGTTTCGAAGTATTGGACGGTTGGAGAATATCACGCTTCGTGTTGCTTCAGGGAAGGTCTTCTTTAAAGAGCTGGATATTCTCCTCTTCGGGATATCAGCTGCCAAATCTCTCTTGAAATTGAGATTCAGATACAGCGTTTTCTTTGGCGCCGAATCGCATTCTTCTCTTTTTGGTTTAGGTTTCATGTTCTTTTCGACAAAACGTGTCAGGTAACCACTTTGAGCCAGGATATTTTTGAGGAATAGGAGCTTCTCTTCCACGGAATCGCTGCTGCAGATTTTTCTAATGTGATGGATGGGTTAGTGCGATGACGAGAGCTCGTTTTCAGCTCAAAGGTATCCAACTATAGAAAAGCGTTAGTTGGCCGTTCCATGTAGGTTTTCTGTGGATGAACCTCATCAAGGTTCCATCATCTCCTTTTGTTAATTCCGCGTCCAGAAATGGAATCTTTGAATGGTTTTCTAATTCCTTTGTGAATTTAACTGAAGGATGGAAATTGTTAAATCCTTGTAAGATACATCTGAAGTCAATGTTATCGTGGCAGGCTATAAAGATTTCATCGACGTAAATTTCGTACAGTTGTAATTTGTTTACTGTTGATTTTAAAACTCCACTTTCCAAACTGGCCATAAAGTAGTTTGCTAAAAGCAGGTCAAGAGGAGATCCCATGGCTATTCCGTCTTTCTGCCTGTAGATGTCACTGTTGAAAGTGAATTTTACATTCAACGTGCATCTCAGCAACAATTCCTTCAGATATGATATTGGTACTCCGACGCTTATATTGGGATTCTCCATATAATGGCACAGGAAGCAAACTGTCTCTGTTAGTGGTACGTTAGTAGAGAGAGATTCGACATCTAGTGGTAACGTCCGTCTCTCATTTACATTCAGACCTTTTATGCATCCAATGAACTCAAAAGTGTCGCAAACGAAGCATTTGCATATGTGTTGTCTTACCGGCTCCAACATTTTGGACAACCATTTAGCGATTGGATGGTGTGGTGACCCTGACCTATCTAGAATCAGTCGAAATGGGAAGCCAGGTTTGTGCAACTTTGGTGAGCCGTAGAGTCAGGGAATGGATGATCCTGTCGGTTTCAGGTGATCGAACAGGTCTTCAGGTATCAGACGATCGTTCTTCATTCTTCTGAGAACATCTGTTAGTTGTTTAACAATCAGTTCTGTCTTGTTTTATCGTTGTTAGGCTTGGCTAATTTGTTGTCATCTGATATAAGAGTTGTCACTTTGTTAATATATACATCTTTATCGATTAGGACCACTCCCGAACCTTTGTCAGGACGTGTTATTATTAAATCTTTATTGTCTCCCAGTTCTTTGGGTTGTTGTCTATGTTTTTTTGTCAGGAGATGTGAAGTTATTTTCTATCATTTTGGAACGCTACTAGAATGGTGTATTCAATGGTGTTTCTTCAACATGAAGCTCGTTTTAGATTGCTGACCACAAATAATCTTCATGTTATAGTATTGTTTCGCGATTGGCAATTAAGGTATAACCGATGTGAGAATCAAGTGTAGATAACTAGCGACAAGCACTGGAACAACTTGAAAACGGTGTGGAGCCAAACCTGTATAGAAATTCTAGGCAGAAAAAAGAGACAGGACAAACAGTGGCTCACTACGGACACTTGGAAACTAATAGAAGAGAGAAAGACAGTGAAGCAAAAGATTATCCAGTGCTCCGACGAGCAACAAAAACAGGAGCTGAATGCAAGCTACAATACACTGAACAAAAGAGTGAAGAAAAGTGCCAGGGAAGACAAAAGAAAATATTATGAAACCATGGCAAACGAAGCAGAACAAGCTGCAGGCAAAGGAGACCTCGCCACACTCTACCAAACAACTAGGAACCTTTCGGGCAAACGTTCGACACAGATTAAGCCAATAAAGGACGACAATGGAAAGTCAATCACCAAAGAGGTGGAACAGAGAAAGCACTGGGTTGAACACTTCAAAAGACTTCTAAATCGTCCGTCACCTACAACACGTCCAGCAATACCAACAACGGAAGCAGAACTACCAGTGAACACTGACCCCCCGACGAAATCGGAAGTCCTGAATGCAATCAAGATGCTTAAAACTGGGAAAACACCGGGACCAGATGGAATCCCAGCAGAGGCTTTGAAAATAGACCCAGAGACAACAGCGGACTTGATGACACCACTACTGGAGAAGGTGTGGAAAGAGGGCAAAGTACCCGAGGATTGGAAGAAAGGATACTTATTCAAACTTCCAAAGAAAGGAGACTTAAGTCAATGTAAAAACTGGCGTGGAATTATGCTTCTGTCCATTCCAAGCAAGATACTAAGTCGCATCATCCTGGAGAGAATCAAACAAGCCCTAGATGAAAAACTTCGTCCGGAACAGGCTGGATTCAGGAGAAACAAATCATGTATTGATCAAATCGCCACTCTACGGATCATCATTGAACAAAGCTTGGAATGGCAGTCACCTCTCTATCTCAACTTCATCGACTTTGAAAAGGCCTTCGACAGCGTCGATCGAGAGGTCATTTGGAAACTACTTCGCTACTACGGGGTCCCATCGACAATTATACACCTCATCCAACAGTTATACGACAATGCTGCATGCCAAGTAATCCACAACGGGAAACTTACGGAAGCCTTCGAAGTGAGGACGGGAGTGAGGCAAGGCTGTCTACTATCACCAATGATCTTCCTGATTGCAATCGATTGGATAATGCGACAGACAACGGCAACCAACGAGGGAACAGGCATAAAATGGACTGACACAAAAGACTTGGAGGATCTGGATTTCGCCGATGATATATGTCTGATTTCCCATAAACTGGAAGATATGCAAATGAAAAGTAACAAATTGGCAGAAGAAGCATCAAAGATAGGACTTCACGTGAACATAGATAAAACAGAGATGATGAAGATTCCTTGCCAACATCAACAGCAACAACAGACCACAATAAGCATAAATGGGAAGAACCTGAAAGAAACAACCTCCTTCACCTACCTGGGAAGCATCGTCTCAACTACAGGCGGAACTGACGAGGACATCAAAGCCAGAATCGGAAAAGCAAGACAAGCTTTCATTACTCTCAAATCTGTGTGGAGGTCAACAGCATTCAGCATCAAAAATAAGATCCGGATTTTCAACTCCAATGTGAAGTCAGTGCTACTATACGGATCAGAGACTTGGCGAGTCATAAAGAGCATCTCAAACAAACTTCAGACCTTCATTAACAGCTGTCTTCGCTCAATACTCAAGATCAGATGGCCAGAAAAGATCAGCAACAGGGATCTCTGGGAGCGAACCAATCAGGAACCGATTGTTAAACAAATAGGCAGAAAGAAATGGAGATGGATTGGCCATACGCTGAGGAAACCAACAAGTGACATCACTAGACAAGCCCTCGAGTGGAACCCGAAAGGGAGGCGGCGAGTTGGTCGTCCAAGGGTGACTTGGAGGAGGTCATGTGAAGAGGAGATGAAAGCATGTGGGCAGACCTGGAGCAGGGTGAAAAAGTTGTCAAAAAACCGAAGTCAATGGAGGTGCGCAGCTGAAGCCCTATGTTCCTCTAGGAACTAAAGGATACAATAATAATAATAATAATAATAATAATAATAATTAGATATATCAAACAGTGAAACATTAGTATTTACTGGATGGCGTTTCGAACACAATTCATTATTGTTTAGAATCAATTCATCAATTACAATCACACAAATTCGAAACTTGAGTTTAATAGTATTGTAGGGGTAGTAGGATTTTCCAGATGTCCGAGTGGGTGGACAGGTGTTGAAACATTCCTATTACACGTGTGTGCAGTTGGTTCGATGAATAAGACTTCCGTTGACAATCCTCCCCTCCACTCTGTGACATTCAACTTTAAAACTGTCATTTTATCCCACTACACTAGTGTATTGTTGTGTGTAATTGCATGTGGTGAGTGCTACAGCTGAACTATTCTCTAGATTTCTTATCTTATTCGGGCCAACTAATGCAGATTTCGCTAGATTTTTATGCTCGGCTTGTCTGACTGACTGCCCCTGTTCTACTAATTTGACCTGTGTATTTGACCTGAAAATCAGTCCAACAGGTTATTAGGTAAACTAAATTGTTTTGTTTTAACGGCTCCACAGGATTGATCCTTTAACCGACAAAGCTTGTTTCTAAATGACTTTGTGGGTGGTTTGAATGCCATCCACTTTTATTACTGCATTGTTAATTATCCTCCGTAAGATTTCCGAGGTTCCTTCTTTGTATGGAAGTAATACTGATGATTAATCATAATCGTGTGCATGTGTGACAAGTATACCGTCACTAATATTATTATTATTATTATCACTGCAATCATCACTAATTTTATTTTTGCATTTTCCTCAATACTTCCTGATTAGCTTTATCAGGGTAATTATTAGTTTCACTGCTTCAGTTATATGTCTCACTTACAGTCTTAGATTCTCCTTGGTACTACTTAGATGTTGTGGCCTACCACCTAAACATTTCATCAATCCTATTTCTACTGACATAGTGTGAGATGATCGGAAATCCAAATATCGATTTGAATGTATGGATTTCCTGTAAACATTAGTGTTTAACTTTCCATCTTCTCTCCTTTTTATGCTACAATCTAACATTGGAAACTCCTCTTCTTGACTTTCTAATTCATAAGTGAATTGAATTGCGTCCACCTTTGAGTTGATGTGTTGCAAATATCTGTTTATGTTCTAAATCCTATGTATGATGAATGTGTCATGTACACACCTCCACCATACTTCTGGAATGGGGCTGAACGTTCCAATTGCTAAGGTTTCTCACCTATCCATGAATATACGTACCACAATCGGAGATATTGGTGATACAATGATAAGTCTACAGAGTGCGACAGACATCATCTTGTCGAGTATTTTAATGATGGCAGCATTCGATAAGTCTCTCATCCTGTCAGTGTATAAGCTTGGAGCTTATTACCCACTCACTGTAACTATCTCGCTTTAAATCAGCTGCACAACGGTGGCGAACAAACTAGCGTCTAACGAAATGGGATAGGCATTATAGGCATTATAAAGTCATCCTGTCAACCGAAACATATGATAACGGTTCCTTTTCATCCACAAAACAATGTAATTTTTTTCCATTTACAGCTATTCCTATATTTTTTTAAAACAATGGACGAAATATTCCCATATTGAGTCATTGGAAAAAAGACGTAAACAGCGAAGAAAATTTTCTTTTCGACGATTCATCTTCATAGGCTGTACAATCGTAATTGTATTTAATAAAGAATTCATGAGACCAGTCAGATACTGGTAAACTTTGTCCTCGAAAAAATCTATTACATAATATAAGGTGTGATGGAGAAGGGGTGACTAATTGGAGATTAGAAAGGGAGGCAGAGGTTTGCATGACGTAATAAGTGTGAGATAATGACTGATCAATACACTTGTGTAGAGGGGACAAGAACTAGTGAAGAGACAATGAAGTGTTCTTATAAAATCTGTATAACCCCCCCCACCCTGTTATCAATAAATAGCAGTGGGGTAACAATGAAACAAGTATGCTGAGAATAATAGTGATAATGAAACAATAATGGCAATAATAACAGCAAACTTCTTATATAATAAAAAAGAAGACGACCACGGTAGGCCGAGTGGATGTGTGAAGTACTTCTGAATGCAGAGGTCCGGTTTCGGATCTCGAAAGCCAATGATTCAGCCATGTACAGATGGCGCATTCGAAGTACTTTCGTACGATATTGAGGGACTGTGTGTAACATTGTGAAGCATTCATAAGGGGATGCTGCATGTCCAGATTTATTGGTGAAGTTTCGTCGTCGATAGCCAAGATTTTTCAATTTTCTGTTTTCCCTTATTCTCCTTTGTATTGATAATATTACCTAGTAGCTTTTCCGGATAACCATTTGCAATCAAAATCTATTTTATATTGGATATCTCGTTCTCCATAACATCATCATTATCTGTTATATTGTTTCTAGCTCTGTTAACGAGATTTAAAGCTACTGAAAATTTCATTCCTGTTGCATGATCTGATTGGAAATTCAAATACATGTTGGAATGTGTCGGCTTTCTGTATGTAGTAAACTTTAGTTTCTCATCAGTTTGTCTTTTTACAAGACAATCAGGAGAGTTTAGAGTTCCTTCCGCCGATTCTACTTCATTTCTTTTCCTTGACGTTCCCCAGTGGAACATAGGGCTTCAAGCTAGTGGCTTGAAGTTTCTGTAGCAGTGTTTGTTTTACAGGATAGGGGTGCTAGCCTCATGCCCAACCTTTCCTCTTCACCAGCATTATTTCTGGCTTAGTGAGGTAAAGGAGTGCGTCGGTGGCTGGGAATCGAACCCAAGACCGTGTGCATTGTTGGCGAGTGTCCTAACCGCTATGCCACCGACGCTTTCTACTTCACTAGTAAACTCTATATTTATTTCCGAAACACATGCCACCTGAGTTGGTATACACAAATTCGCCTTTTTCGACAATCTGTAGACATGTTTATTAATGTTACCTTTAGTAGTTGTGTAAGTGTTAGTTCCCTTGAATTTTTGCATTAAAAGACAAATGATTTGCTATTATTATTAACATCAGTAGTATTGAAAATGTGTTGATGTAACATTTCCTTGGATCTCTGGTTTTATGAAACTTCTTACAAGATTTTCATACACGCTATTCAGAATGATGAAATAAGTTTTACTGCTTTCAATTTTAATCAAATCAATTATCGCCACTAAGACATAAGAACAGAGAATTCAGTAAAGAAAATTCTCTTTTCTACCATTTCATTTTCATAGTTGTACAGTCGTATGGTGAGATCACACTAGCCGGCCTTCGGTGCACCTTAATGTCAATGAAATGTTACTTCAATGGTCTAATTCCACGTGTATATTTATATGTTCACCTGCCCTTGCGGAGCTAGGTACATAGGAATTTCGTCGAGAAACATATTCTGCCGTGTTCGACAGCACCTCACAGTTTGTTTGAGTAAAGGAAAGTATAGAGGTATTACTCCACAGTTATTGCAGCCTGTTGTAGATACTGACCACACATCGTTTAATATAGTCTACATAGTTTGCCGAAAAGGACACGAGTATATTTGCCTTGTACAACAGAGGCTTTGGCAATACATTACACAAAGTCAGAACCTTGTGTTCAAAAACAGTCTGTACGATCTCTTTCGTTACCATGGTTTTGATCCTACTGTGTAATTCACAAAAAATAAACTTTGTTATCCTTCTCTACTTCATGCTCCATTTTTTTGTCTTATTTTATTTCATTTTACGGCACCAAATTCTAACATTTTATCTGGTCTACTAATCTGACAACAGTTCACTCATCCTACGCCTCTAATCATATTATATTCACATATTGACATTGCCGAATGTACTTTATTCTCCGATCTTTTATTTCACACTTGTCTATTGAACTTTAAGTTGACCTCCTTTTATTTAGTTATTTATACATCAATCTAATCAGTCGTGACTCATAATCCTATACTCCAGCATTATTACACTTCGGTATATATATATACGTTATTGGATGATACACTCATTATTGGAAATAATAGTAAATCTGTTGAAAACTTTATTACCCAAATATTCGACTGGCTTCCGAACTAGAATCGAATAACAAACTCGGTTTCCTTGATATTACAATGACTAGGAGAGATGATGGAATGATTCAGCGATTTATTTTTCGTACACAGACATGGAGTGGACAATATCTTCATTTTACCAGTTTTGTTCCTATCCAGTATAAACGTTCCCTAGTGAAATGTTTGTTCTCAAGGGCTCGAAAAATATGCACGAGTGACACATTGATGGATGAGTTTTGTCATATACATTCAGTTTTATTAGCTAATGCTTATCCGAAAAACTTTATCACTTGTCACATTGATGAAAGACCACATCGCGAAAAGACTGCTTCAGTACCAAAGAAAGCTATCTTTATTAACCTACCATTCAAGGGCGACCAGATTATGCAGTCGACAGCTAGCTCAAACACTTCGGTCAGTCATCAAGAGCCCATTCTACGCCGCCACATCTCTTTTTCTCACTAGCCGAACATTTTCGATCCCTGTACCTACGATTAACGGACGAAATTCTGTGGACTCCACTTCAAACTGTATCTACAAGTTCACCTGCAGTTGCTGCGGTGACACACACTATATAGGTAGAACCAACAGAATCTTCCAATGTCGTCGAAGAAAACATGTTCCAAAATGGCTACTAAATCATATCGAAAATCCCAACGCGATTAATCTTAGTAGAAATCCAGCATCATCCATTGCAAAACACTTATTAATGTCAGGTCACAAAATCAACATTAATGACTGTTTCACAATTATTTCACATAACTTTAATTCACGGCTGGTTATTGAAGCTGATGGAAGCAGTTTGGACTGATCACATACACCCTAAACTGTGTGTACAAAAATCAATAGACTTCAATCTTTGCCTACCATGGACGACATGACCTATTTGAATATGATTGATCACTAGTATGTACTTTTGTTTCATATTTAACTGAGTAATCTTCATGATCTTTATTTTATTATTGTCAACCATGTTAGTTGTAAAGCGGTTGTAAAAAAACTACGAAATGACGATATCATCTCGCGAAAATTGTCTTCTTAATGCCTTATTCAAATATATCACAGGGATTAATTGTTTTAACTAACTGTCCTTCTCTCAGTTCATGTTAATGAACAAAAATCTTTTCAAATAAACCCCTCAGTGCTGACTTAAGTACACATAAATATAATAATATATTACCTATGTAAATCAGCCATAGCGATTTGTCAGTAATATATTTTGATAATGTAAGTAAATTGTGCAATTAGGCATAATGAAAATAGCATCGTTAGTAATAGTGATGATAATAATAGTGCTGATGAAAATTGGAGCGATTTGTTTGGGATTTGATGGAAACCTGTTTAAATCATTTAGCTACCGAATTTTCCATTCCCTGAAATGAAACCTACTTAGTGTATTTCATGGTGTTTCAGTTGTACTGTAATATCCTTAAATCTCAGTCTATACGCACACGCACCTGTTTTCAAATGGGTGTCAGCTTCTACATCTACGGAGTTTTCAAAGAAAGTGGAGGAAAAGCACAAGAGATTATTGGAGTGCACTTTGGATAGAAGAGCATTTGTTCATATGTTACTGGGAGTAAATACCTTGCAATACAACGTGCTGATACTTCTGAAATATGCATTAACGTATCTGCTGTAAATACCGTTATTATAAGGACAGTGAAAATCAAAATAATAATTACGCAAACAGATCTTCAGATAGACTCTTTAGATGAAGGCTCAGAAGATAAACATTAGGACTAATTAGGTCTGGATTGTAAGGGAAGCAGATAATCTAAGTTTTAATGAAGACACAAAAAACTAAGGAGAGGTTGACAAAAATTCCAGTAAAAAAAGAATTACAAATATGTTTGGAGTGGCGGTATGTCCAGTTAATATTTATTATTATTTTATTCCTCTGAGTTCCTGTTGGAATATAAGTCTTCATGCTAGGGCTTCGAAGTTTCAGTAGCAGTGGTGTTTTTACGGGATGAGGTCACTAACCTCATGCTCAAGCTCCCCTCTTAACTGGAATCACTACCGCCTAAACTGGGTGAAGGAGTGTGTCGGCCACCTGTTTCATTTCACATATTCGTTATTTCATTATGAGCCTCTCATTGCAGTTTTACTATCTCCACTTTGATACATACTACTTTGTACTAGCCACTCACTCACCTGACACCTTGTCAAACCTTGACCTGACTTGTCAATTTTCCTTCTCCACATTCTGCAAATCTGTTATGACTAATCACCACCACTGGCTCCCATTCTACAATATTTTCTAGTTGATTTCAGCCTAGTACGTTTGTCATACAAATACTATTACTTATTTTGACACTCCATGACTAATCTGTTATCCTACGTTAGAAATGCATCCACTGCATAACTAGCCATTATTTTAACGACAATAAATATTATATTTTATAATTGTACGAATCTGAAGAGGAGAAATTATTGAAAGGAATATTCTTTGTTCAATTGACTTTTAATTCATGATATGGGAATATTTAACACTATTAAATCTAATACTGGTTATGATTTTCGCCTGATGTATCACATTTTTATTCCTTGAAACTTATCTGACATCAGTAAATTCCGACTAAAATAATTCTGTCTATGTGTTTACTACATTTCCTACAGTATGAATGTTCACCTAAAAAGAGACTCAAGGTGTTTTTCAAAGTCACTAAAATAAACTGTCCTCCGAACGGTGGATCCATTCAATTCAACGTGACAGATGGATCTGTTCGACTTGTTGGATCAATAGTTTACCCAAATGCGAACGAGTTTTGCAATGTGAATATCATGAACATATATGCATATATGTTTGGAATTCGTCTGCGTCGTAATTCCTCCGAATGTTCTTTTAATTATTCCTTGAGATGAATCAGCTGTTTTTCATACATGTAAATCCGATGAGAGATTTTATCTAATCAGACTTGCCTCCAGAAAATGTTCTTATATGTGACTTGATTTCACCAGCAATGTACCTTAAAGGCCTAAAAGTCGGAATCTACCATTATATATAGAATTCCTGGACTATTGGCAATGGGTATAAATTCAGTAATAACAGTTAGTCGGCAACTCTGAAAAGCCCACGAATTATGAATAACAAAATGGAGACTTCACTGAAATTCATATAAGTGAATTGGATCTGTTATTACTAAAAGACAGAATAATTTTAGAAAACATTCATTGAATGGACCACACATTATGAAATATATACTGAGTTGAATTTTGGACATCAAGCATCATTTTGTAGTGAAACAGGTTTCTTAGTATTAATTTCTATGTTGAAAAGTTAAAAGAATCAAAATGAACGTTTTTTGGGGGATAATAATAATAATAATCGGAACGGGATAAAACAAACACCCAAGACAAATTTCCCCAGATAATTAAGCGAGGAAACGCGGTCAAACCATTTATCCGTGGTAAGAAATTAATTGGTTTCCTAGAATATGAGATCATTGCAGATTTTTAGACTGTAACACCTTCCTTTCTTACTTTCAAAATGAAAACGACAAAATCTCGTTCACGAAAATATTTCATAGGCTCTAGTTCAACCTAAATACTAACCTTCATCAACGGACTATTCTCTATGCTGATTAAGTACCTCTTGAATGTCGATAACATTACACATCTTTATCAGACATGCCACAAATAATTACAAATAATGTACTTGTGAGTAACAAGTTATTTAACACCCTTTCTAGTGAGACTATCTTGGAAAGAATTGGTTTCCAATCTAAAGCGTAAATAACCTGTTTTACTTTGCATCAGTAATTTGAACTGGTAGGACCGTCTCAAACCATTTAAATGGTGTTTGTTCCATTCCGGGCCGACACACTCCAAATCCTCTTAGTTTACTAGCTGATGGCAAGTGAATTTCAGTAGAGGGTGAGAAACCCTACTTTGCAAAGAATAATACCACCGCTGCTAGAACTTTAAAACAAAACGCCTAAAGCCGTGAGTCTTACTCGGGGTGGGAAGAATAGAAGAACCACAAATGACTATTACTTTCGGTTGTTTTATCCAGTCAAATATTCATGAATATTGTTTCTCTATGAACTCCTTTTTCTTTTCAGTGAATGGCGTTATCATCACTTGAAAATGAAAATATGCTACCTTAGTGTTGTGTTGTGTTGTGGATCAAAATATATTTTTATAAATTTAAGCAAACTGTTAACTGTGATCGTGACATATCGTATTCATTCCATTTTAACTGGTCCTTGTACACAAATGTACTTTAGATAATGTAAAAATATAAGAGTATGAATTATACTGCTTTTATTGGTTTGAATTAATTCCTTCACTGTCCTTATGTGCAAAAGAGATTCTGTTTACCGAAAGGTGTAATGAATAAGAACAAAATACTGTTGAGGCAGACTTCAGCAATTCGGGTAAATTTATGGCTAGTAGGGTGATTCACACATGACTACTATAGGGATCAGAGACTTGGTTCCGCGTTACGAAGGGCACTTTAAACAAACTACAGACCTTCATCAACACCTATCTTCGCTCAATGCTACTCAAGATCAGATGGCTGGCCAGACGAGATCAGCAACAGGGAGGGATCTTTGACAATGCGTGAATCAATACAGCAGAAACAAATTGAGTAACAAATACGCAGGAAGAAATGGAGGTGGATCAGTCAAACTCTGAGAAAACAAGCCATCAAGTGAGTGACATCACACGCCAGGCCGTCGCTCGAGTGGAATTTGAATGGGAAGTGGCGAGTTGGTCGTCAGTTCGAAGGTAAGATGGAGGTCATGTGAGGAGGAGATGAAAGCGCTTGGGAAGACGTGGAGCCAGGTGAAAACGTCGGTGGAGAGTCGGATGCAAAGGAGACGTTCGGCTGAAGCCCTATGTTTCTCTATGTACTAAAGGAGACAATAATAATAAATGAATGAATCGGAGACGACTAACTTCTGTGCCTCACTTCCTTTTCAAATTAGAAACATAAAATGATTATACTTTTTTTCTCGTGAAATTTTCTTCCTGACATCTGAACAAAGCTTAAGATTTATACACTACTGTCACTATGATATAAAATTAGTATTCTATGATCCTAATTCGCAGACATCGGATTATTCGATTTTAACCATCGGTGAGAATATCCTGAAACAGTAATATTCAGCATATTTTATGCGCTAAATGGAGTTTTCAAGCAAACTTCGAATGTAGCCTTTGAATATATCAATAGATAAACGAATTTAAAGATGGCATAAGTGTATATGAGTGCGGTGAGGAAAAGGTTAAAAGGTGACATTTCTACTGTGACATAGAGCCAAGTACGTTCTCAGTAATTTGTATTGGCCGTACTCAACGTTACGTTTAGTAACGTATTCTCAGACATTGTCCAGCTTGGTTAGCTAGCCAGAGGAGGAAAGAAGAATAGTAACAGCTCCATCCCCGAACACCTTGTCAACTCTGGACATCAAGCACAATCGCATGAATGTTTTACAGTGTTACACGGAGTCCCTCAATATCCTACAAAAGGACTTCGAATACGCCATCTGTACACAGCTGAATCATTGGCGATTCAGGGTGTGAAACCGAACCTCTGCATTGAAAAGCACTACATACATTAACTTGCCCTAGCGTGGCCGGAGTAACGTTCTCACAATAATTTCGCTTCCTTTTATTATTTAAGCTTACTATTATTATCGTTATTACTGCTATTATCTTATTACCTTTTTGATTCTTATCATCCAAATTTTATTATCTCTCTATTACTGTTATTACCAACATTGCGTTTTCAGACGGATCTTATATGCAAAACACTTCATCGTCTTTCCACTAGTTCTCGTCCACTGTACACAATCAAACTGATTAGTCGTTTTCCCACATGCATTACGTCATGCCGATTTCTGCCTGTTTTCTAACTTCAAATTAGTCGCCCTCTTTAGGTGACACCTTATATTATGTAAAAGGGCAAATTTTACCAGTATCTGATTGGTCATATGAATTCTTTATGAAATATAATCACAATTGCAGAGTTCATGAAAATGAATCGTCGAAAAGATAATTTTCTTCGCTGTTTTCGTCTTTTTCTTATGACTCGGTTTCGGAATATTTTGTTATATCTATATTTTGTTGATTCGACTGGAAATCTGATATTTAAAGGGGCTGAAACCAGCTTAAATGAGCTGGAATCCGAGGAGATTAAGAAAGGTTAAGTCAGTTCAAACTACAGTTGGTAATTTTATCCACTATATTCAAGCAAAAATAATGACTTGTTTAGAATAAGGAGTTACTGTCATTTATTTCATCGACTTCTCATCACGTGCGTACAAGTTGAAAATTAGAGATAAGTTCAGAAATATTTTAAATCCCTCACAAAGTTGAAGGGGTGACAATTGATAGACGATTCCAAAGTTAATAAATACTGCTCAAAAGGTTGCACAGAAAGTTCACGTTTAAACATGGAAAAAACGAAATCAATAATAAATGTTTGCACATGGTGGAAAAGGAGTATTGTAATAAAAGGTAAAATGTAATGTGAGCAACCATTTAGTGAGTCCGACTAAAATCCCAGAAACAAAAAACAAACAGAACTATACTACAGAAAAAGAAGTGCGCACATACAAAGATTATGCTGTAAATTAAACGGAGAAATAAAGACGTCGAGTTACCATGGAAAAGGGAGGACATAAGCATTTGTCCCACCACATCTCAAGTCTTAAGTGTTTGAAAGCGGCTACTGGGGCAAATCTAAACATAATTGATTTATAGTGTCTGTTGATAGTTGTAAAGGATTTCTTATGATCCATATCAAGGAGATGATTGGGAGTAGTGTGATTGAAGTATTCAGTCTAGTGATGACTATAACTCAGTGTGATCACATTTGAAACCGAGTTGCATGAATACAGACTTATTGTTCACTGCAGTTCGTTCTGTTTCTATAAATTCAAACGTTCGTTCTGTAGCGTCTCAAGACTTGAGAATTCTTATTCTGATTTCTCCCTCAGTAGAGCATATTCTCCTGGCTCTGTAGACCACAGCTTTGACTTATTCTGCTTCATAGTTCATTGGAGGAAAAATACTGAAATTTTTAATATTGTCCACTCCACTCCTCTTGATAAATGGATCTTTGAAAACTGTCATCTTCCAAGCGTTGTACAGAGATGTCATTAAATTGAAACTCTCCATCATTTTCATATTCCACAGTAAATTCAGTATTTTCATGTGCTTCAATGAATTGTCCAAGTTTATAGTACTCATGAATTTCACTATTGCATACTAAAAATGTGTCATTCCCATATAAACAGTGAGTTTGTTTACCTATGGAATGCCTCAGCTTTATTCTATCAAGATTGGAAATTAAGATGTCTGCCAATACAGAGCTTAATGGACTGTCCATAGCGAAACTGTATATTTGACGATAAAGAATATCACCAACCTAGGATGGCACATTCATAGTACACATTTGTAGTAAGTTTAAATTCCTGCAGTATGGTAGGTAGAAGTTCATGATGATGACAAATACATTCGAGAATTTCACTAATTAGGATCCTTGATAACAAGGAGGTTACGGCAAATGACACTACGAACCCAATGGACCTGTAGGTTTTACTTCTCTGGAAACTAACTGACTTCCGCCATGATTTGACTGGATAGCCTTTGGTAGCTGACCTTATATGAACATATGTGAGTTACTAAAAGTGTATGTGTATATATATTCAAACATATATACACAAATACATGTTTGTATATGATTTTCATTCAAAGACATTATTCTTGACGGTGCACATCAATATTACCTTCCTATCCCTTCTGTAGGCTCTGGTCAGCTTGACGTATTAAAAGCGAGCAGACTTACTCAGTCCACTTGCGGGTTTTCAGTATCAAACGCGGACCAGCAGTGTTATTACAGATTTAATAACAGCTATACAAGAGACCACTTGTGTAGAAGTGTGTTGATTAATTTGAACGCCGCTTACATGTGGTCACTTCAATTTTTATCTAAACATTTTCATTTCCAGATTCATAAGAACAGCAAAGTAGATGAAGAAATATATTCCCTTTCAATTAGTTCTCTACCATGAACTCTACAGTAGTATAACGGTTTCTAAATCAAGACTGTATCAATGATGTGATTATTTCAGTCCATGAGAAGTATCAGTTCTAGGTACACGGAGTGAAAATGGGAAACTGACGGTCATCAAAACATTTAACTAGTAGACATTGGCGACAAGACATCTAAGTTTTAAGCGAAGGGTGATAATAATTACGGAGTTTAAGGTAGATCAATTCATGAGAGTTAGCAAAATGTTATTGCATAATCAAGAAATTTGTAGAATAATGACAATTTAGAAGAAAAGGGTGACTAAAAGGCATTACGCAAGATAAAAATAAGTTAACTGAATGCCCAGCATCGATGAGATCAGCTGGTACTGAACTGAATGTATATTTTTATTTGAATCTTTACCAAACGGAGATGGGAGGTATTCAGACGTTGGTCGATCAACTTTCTTGATCGCACACTTAATGTAAATAGTTCTGCAGTAGCAGATAAATTAGTGAATACACATAGGAGAGGAGAAGGAGGGTAGTTTTGCCTTCACTTCTCTCTCAAAACGTAGACATATAGTTGCAAAGACAACTAATTGATTGTTCTGATGAATTTCAATCTCATATTTTCACTACCCTATGCTCAAGTGTGATAATCCCTATTGACTAAAATAACTACATGACTGAGATAATTTTGAAGTAAAAACTATGTATTAGTAGTGTGTGGATGATGATGATGATGGTGATGTTGGGGAACTAAGTGGAAAGGAATACATTTCTTTGATCGGTTTGTTGTCTTTTCTAAAAGTTCATACTTTTCAACACTTAGGATAAATAAATTTTGAAAGAGTGGTATACAGAAACAAAGTTCAGCAGAACTGTTAACATTTTGTCAATATAGTATTTGCTGTCCATTGGGACTCTGCCAGTACCTTTATTAGGGCGTGTGATCAGCAACTCCTTGTTACGTCGCAGTTGGTTGACCTGCTCTCTGTTTTCTTTAGTCAATAGAGTATTGGACGTAGACTTTGCTCTGAAGTACTGGTAGAATGAGTCTAGAATGGTTGACTTAAAATGTTTGAACTCCTTTTCAGCGATTGGAGAAAGATCACCAGTCTGATTGATCAAACATTCACACTCAACATATGTATGAAGCGTGCTTATATTTTTGTTCATGTAGCGGAATTTCGGCCAGGCAGACAACTCCTACAGATGTTCAGGGAATAAATCTACTGAAGAATAACTGAACATAAATTTAGCTGGATGTCTCGGGAATTCGCGTCGTATTTCTGTGGCTTTTAAGCTGATTTTGTGGTTATATTCATGTCTGGATACGTATTTTCCGTGGATTAAGAATGGCATACATCAATATACAAATATCCCAAATGACAGCATGATCATTTGAAAACCATATAACATTACAGATCGATAGATTCTTTGTCCATTGGTAAATAATCTTCATCGATCGGTGATTATCACCAATCTACTAGTTGAATAAAGTTCTTTTGCATCATTACGGTGGAGAATTCAAAGTACTGCGGTCAGTGAGTATTATTAAAAAGACGTTTTTTGAAAGCGCTTCCATGCACATTGAAAGACTGTCGGAGTATTTCCCAATGTATGGAGAATAAAACAGTACCGCTTTTACTGACATTTCGCTATTTAATGCTGCTAGCAGCTTTATCAAGCTTTCATTAAACCAGAATTCACAAAATCCCAGGTTATATATAACAACTTAGTCACCCATGGTTCCTCAGCACACGATCATTTTTGCGTTGTCAGATTGGCCAATTAGTAAAGATAACAAAATCAGGGGTAGATTGTTGGATTTGATAAGTATGTAAAATTATGAAAGCAGTGTGTGTTTACATTGTGAAGTTGCTGATCACATTCATGTTGACTTTGATATTTCATTGGATAGAGGGTTATTGTACACAGGTCAGATTCTGTTTTAGTCCATCTTTCCTATTCAAACAATTTGGATTCCACCTGATATGAAGTGTATCTGATGATGTGAGAGGCTCTTTGCGGTTTCTTAAATTTTCCTGGATTATTTCAATATTTTCAAAATAGAATTGAAAACATTTATTTCCCGATACAAATTTAAAACAAGCAATAAAGGTTAATAAAGCAGGATTTAATGAATTCATCAAATTTCGTTAGAACTCGTCAGCTGAATACTCTACATACACGGATATATATACTTTTGAAATTACATAGGGAGATATAAGACTGATAAGTAAATAATCTACATTGAATTAGTCATGCAGAAAGACAAGTGCGAATGTTTTACAGGTCATGTTCAAATAGATAAGGCGAGAAATAGTATGAAAGATCGAAATTAAGATAAATTGCATTACGCTTCAATTACATCACTTAGATTAACAATTAGTCATTAGGGAATATAACAAGAATTGCAAACAGACTAATATCAATAGTAATAGTTATAATAACAATTTTAATAGTGTTGAAGTGAGTTAGGATAATCTTACGGATAAAGCATAGAATCAAGAATAATAATAATGATAGTAATAATAACAAAATAATAATAAGAAGAGGTAGAATAATAGTAATAACAAGTAGAGAATAATAAGTAAAGCGTATTACCATGGTAGATTCAGAGTGACGACCATCTCCTTTTGTATACAGAGAGCTGGTTTGTAAATTCGAATTGCACAAGCCTCTGCAATTGCAAGCATCTTCTTGTTTCTTTGTTTGCTGACGATGGTGAATGACTTGACGGCGTCGATATCATGTCCGTAATCCACGAGATGTTTTGTTATTGAGGATTTTGGGACTTTGCACTCAGCTGTCCTCAACCATTTTGGCAAATGCTCCATCATGCGAGTAGACAATCGCCTTTCCGTACGACCTATTTATTTGCTGCCACAAACACACTCAAATTGATATATGCAGTTTGAAGTGTCGAGAACTTTTTTTTTATATTTTGAAAATCAATTTTGTGGTCTGATTCTGTGGTGTGTAGACCACCAACGGCTGATGATTTTTCAAGCTTTTCTAGTTCAACTGGATTACTTGGTGGTCGAACAAATGCTCTGTGGTCTTCATTTCTTCTGATCACCTTGATTTCTGTCCGGCGATGTTTGTCCGATGTATATCACATCGCATCCAAAGCAAGCATTTTATTTTATAGACACAAATAGATAGAGAATCTTTAGGGTTTCGGTCTTTTATGTGGACAAGGTTGTTTAGCAGTGTGTCTGATGTTTTGAAGAAAACTGTGATGTTGTGCTTATTGACGTCTCTGATCTACTTGGAATGACAACTGTTGAGACCCATGTCTTCAGAACACGTCTTCTTTATTTTTTATTTACAGCTTGATTCCACACTGTATTTTTGGTACAAGCATGGAATTTTCAGCATGGATATCGGTAGCCCACATTTGCAGGCCGACCATAGATATCAGGTGTGCGTCGGCAGGGGATCGAACCTCGGACCATGTGCATGGTCGGCGAGAGTCCTAACCACTGTGCCACCGACGATCATACTTGATGTCAGTGTACATTTTGTGAAGGAAATTCTTTGGATAGTTATTTTACTTGACAGTCTCAGTAATGTCTGATATTTATTTCCTCTTCTTTTTCTTTCTCATCCGTTAACATCGAAGAGTGTTCTGGTTTAAGAAGACAATGTTTCCGCTGTTTCTGGTTAACTGTTTGTACTTTGGATACTGGCATATAGACTGATTTATTGTGATTGGGTAAGATATGAGCTAACTAACCGTTATTATATCCCTGAATTATTTAAAAATTTGCTTCGAATCTCTCCTGTTCACATATTAGTTACAAACATCAAGATTGATTGTTCGTGTAATCTTCTTTGAAGTTATCCTCGAAAAATTTCCTATGTGCATCTTCTAGGTTTGGGATTATTTGTCTTTCCACTTGACATTTAAGTATGTTTGTAATCACACACACACACTTTAATTGCAGTTCATTCTATCATTGTTTCGTGTATTCACATCTTGATCTAAATTTCCTCACCAAATAAAATTTCCTAAAATCCACGTATATATACGACTGTACAGCTTGATAATAAATGCGTTGAAAAGAGTCTCTACGCCGAATCGCTTGTTTTGATTTTCTGCAGGTCCTAATGGGAATTTTTCACGAATATGTATGAGTATTCATTCAACATTTCCGTAGTAAACCGAGAACACACACTTAAGCTGACAGTATTATGTATTCAGCTGAAATGTCTTCAGGCTTTACTCTCCTATACATACAAGATTTCAGATATTAGTGCAGCTGAATACAAACCAGTCATGGTAATTTGTCAATAGGATGATAAGATTGTGAAAATATAATGTGCTATCACGAATAATAATAATAATGATAATAATTCGCCTAATTCCAAAAAAGTGTTTATGAGGCAGCATGGGAGTCTCAGCAGTCGTTACAATGTTGCATCTGATTTACTCAAAAAGAGAAACATTTTATAGCATAGATAAACAAGACCGATAGTTACAACTTCTTGCCATTAGCAGCAATCATAATGTCAAAAATGTACAAAAAGTATAAAATGATATCAGTAATAATACTAATAACTAAAGTTATAGGATAACTGAAATAGTGTCATCATAAATTATCAGTAAGAGATCAAAGAACCTTTTATTTTGTTAATTACATATTAAGTTATAAGTTTTACGCTTAACACTGCCTCTATCGCATAGAACGAAGGCCAAACAGGGTATCGTTGAGTTTTTGTCCTTGCTTGGACGAGCATTTAATTTTATGTAATGACTTCTGGTCCTAAGTGATAAAATGCTAGCGGGGATTTGTGAATAAAGAGAGTGTTGATAGTCAGACACTATGAAGTTTACAGCACTTCTCACAGGAGCTCAGGTGTCTACCGACTACAATAGAAGCGAGTTGACTTAGTGGCACATCATTTGTCCTACTGACAATTTTGAATACCCTTCGCAGTACGATATAGTCCATTTTGAATAACTCAAGAAGAACTAATGAAAGCAATAAACAGCAGAAGGAAAAATTCAAGATTTCAAAAAACTGTTAAAGTAGACGTTGAGTGATACCTGATTGTCTTAACGTAGAAGGTCGAACAGAATGTCTTCCTAAAAATCAACAAGATAAGGGATGACCAAGAAATGTCACAGGAGAAAACTCTTCAGTTTGGTTTCCGTTTCAATCCCCTTATTGCTATAAGCATCCTGTGAACGGACCAGTCCATGTAGACCACGTTTGTGCTTGGAGGTGAAGTCAACTGTTTGATATTTCAAGGTAACTAACATAAGACCATTTAACTTAAACCACTAGCTGAGATCCAACAAAAAGCTATAAAGTCTGGTGGAGAAATAACTGACAACGAGATAGTCAGATGAACTAGAATATTTAACGAAATTGATTACATCCGAAGTAAAAAATTATTGTGAGAAGAAAGAGAAGAGAAAGGAAGAAAGAACAGCACTTCCACAAACACCAGCTTCAGTAAGCAAAGGAGACGAATACTTGCCTTTATATACAGTATGCCCCATTCTGTCAGAGAAACTAGAATGCAGCCAATTATCAGCTCAAGACTCGGTTTTTCGTCAACGGAAGCTAATCTTACAGAAAACATCTAGGTAAAGAGACAAAAGCGGATGTGTAGCCAAGGAAGGTACATCGAACATATTTAGCTCCCTCGTCTAAACACTATTATGAAGTAAGACAGCAGCATTTAAAGTACACTTACTCTCTTTATGTTCAAACTCTTTAGGGTCACTAAAACTTTCCAGGGAAATTTCACGGTTGAGTAAAAGAAATTTTTCCACTAACTTCGGGAAAAGAGAGGTAATTGCAATACGTGTACATTTAACATTCGTCCCAGTACATGGTTTAGGTATTGGCATAATTTTGATGTCTATCCATGTAACAGGTACAGGATTACTGGAAAAAGAACCACTGGAAATGTTCTTGAAAGTATAACATGAAATATCCACACATCTGAGAACAAGAACTAGTACACTATCGGAAGTACTTTGGGAATTTTAGGCGTATCAAGAGCATTGAAACCATGAAAGTTACAAACCCTGTGATTTATAACATTAGGAACGGTAGCATCAAGAGGAGAGAGTATGAAAGACTTATTATGCGTATTCACATCAAAGGAAAGAGAAATAGAACATTGATTATTATTATTAATATTATTGTGGTGAGAGCTGTCTTTTAGCCGAAATTGGTGGACAGTAATTTACGTTAATGTTTATGTCCCAATATTCGTCGTGAGAAAAATGAGGACAAAGGCTTTGTTTAAGCGGATACAGTTAACATATAGATGATCTGACATTCAAGAAACAGCCACAAAGAGATGCAAGGTTAACTTTCTGTGAGAAACAACCAATCAGAAGACTGTGTTTTTCTACTGACAATAATCTATAATATGTACATGAAAATCTACAAATATGTGTTGATTTGCTTAATAAACGATCTGTTGCCTGGCTGGCCCTTGTCTTCTGTTGTTGCAATACCACTAAAAAGATTCCAAATACTTGAGCAAGATCCACATGAAAAAAGAATGGATACATATAGGATTTAGACAAACGAATCCCTATTTAATAACAGTGTTAATATATTTGAGAACATATTAGTCTCTATACATGTTCTATAAATGTTAACATTTCTGACAGACTTTATGAGATGAGGAGAAAAGCAAACGACAAAGTAGTTTACAGATTACGAATGCAAATCAATAATTCTGCTGTATCACTGCCAGACACGACACAGACAAATACCAATAGGCAACACAAAATAATGTATACATGTAACTAACAAACTCATCAAAATGCGATAGGTCTTCATATAAAAAAACAAAATATAGGTCTAATTACCTGGCAGAGAGGAAAGCGAGGACAGGTGGGAAACACATTCGTAGCCGTCAAATTCAAAGACAAACAAGGAAAATCACATACACACAAATACACAATCACTCTCACTACTACAAGCATATTTCCTCAGAAACGTGAAAATCACCTCTGAAAACAATTCATATCGTCTGGCCGAAACGAAATGCATTTGTAAGCATGAGCACAACAACTATATGTATGTGCGTGCGTTCGCACGTGACATCAGTCTACATAAAAGGTGATTTGTTACTTGGAGAGGTGACTATAATATACTGCACGTTAAGGGTGGCTGACTATTATCTTGCATTACCCATAAATGGCTGACTGGTAGAAGGAAGGCTCGCTAGACAGACAGAGTCGATGGAGGTGATGAAGAGGGCCGAAGGAGTAGGAATGCAGACTGAGTGTTTACACGTTTAACTGACTGACTGTCTGACAAATTGTTCGAATGAGTATTGGTCTACTATGTTGCATACCAGAGGGATGGATGATGAAATAAACAGACCGCTAGCTGGATAGTCGTCTGAGAGATAGATTGACGTGGAAAGACGGATATAGTGTCTAACTGACTGTTGAAGTGCATGACTGTATTGAGGGAGTAAAGTGTATGTGAGGATTTGACAGTGGATGGTTAGTGATTTGGAAAAAGTTGGAATGAATGAGTGATAATATGACTGATTGGAGTGAGAGTGGGTGTGATGTGTGAAATAATGGTGAGTTGGTCGTGCATCCATAACTCAGTGGTCAGAGCACTGGTCTTGTACACCAGGGATTGGCAGTTCGATCCCTCCTGGGGTCATAGGATATTGAGAAATCACAACACATTACGCAATTCGCTAACTAAAATTTACAATTCTAATGACAAATTATGTTGCTGAGAGAATTAACTAAATGTTTGCGATGGTACAGCTTGAGAATGATATCGCGGTAAAGAGTAACTCTTCGCTGAACGTCTTTTCTTTTATAAAACCATAACACAATGCACTACTATTACAACCGCTCACACACACCAACATATCAACAAGAAATAAACACTCAACACTTACTTACTCATCCTCACAAAATCACACACAACCAATACATCCACCCATCCATCTACACTTACCTCGAAATAGCCACTGTGTCGAAATTCCTAAATAACACCCTTGGTGGTAGACATACTTTCAGAGACAGATACACTCTCGTAGACACATATGCATATAAATCACACACACACAGTAGACACGTTCTACCATCGTCTATCTCTCTCTTCGTCTAACCACCGATCAACATTTCTTAGTGCAATATTTTACCTTTACTGTGTGTCAGTGTCTCGTCTGTCAAATACAAATTGAAGTATTGCTGTTTACCTGTCAATACTCTTCATCACATATGAGTGGGCTTGTTCACACAAGAGAAGAACATAGTCTTCGTCCACACGACATTTCTTCCAACACTCGTGCAATACTCTACTGTATCACTCATTTCGTATCAGTGGATTTATATTTATGAATTGGAGTGTTTCTGTTTGAGGGAGTATGTGCTGACGTTCGGATTCGTATTCGTCTACACGCATTCGCCAATTTCGACCCGTCTTTTTTGTCTGTCCATCTATATATCTATCTATCCTGTGTATTCCGTGATTATTAAGTGAAATATCTTGTGTGGTCGACTGAAGGTGTTGGGGTCAGTCAGTGAAACTGGTGAGGAGTGATGTGCATTATATGTGAACAACTGGCTTGTATGTGTGGAGCATATGCAGAGTGCAGTTATTTGATGGTCGGTCAACGTGATGGTGACAGTGATGGGGTGTTGGTGATGGTGCGAGAGCTGTTGTACAGTTGACTGATCAGCTCAAGTGAAAGCCAGTTCGTCGATCGGAAATCGGATCTGGGCCTTCCACGTGACAGGCGGAGATATTCACCACTATACTATCGAGGACCACATACACGTTGACCTAATCACCCCACTTTACACATTCACAACGGCTAAATCATCCAATCATCACCCATTACATCCAACCAAATAAAATTATAACACCACAATTTGAATTATGAATACAAACAGCATGACCCAGATACATGTACATACATACATACATACCCACATCATCCATCATCTGCCATTCCACTACCTCCAAACACACACACACACACACGAATATCCGACACAATAACACACCATGACAACATATTAACTCCGTCATTCACAGAACAAATATCACTCATCGCTTCAAAGAACCTACAAAATATTCACCAACTTAAAATAAGCTACTTCATCAAGTAACACTTCTAGTCTACTCACTCTTATCTCATTGACAATCCGTCCGTTAATCGTCTACAAACATCTCTCCCACTATCCGACATCCTCACTCTCTGTTGTCTTCAAAATAAATTAAATGCAGACGACGCTGATTTGTTTCTATTTTTTCGATTTCTCTCCAACTTCGCGTAGTGACCCTTCGAATTTGTGAGCATATATTTATACATGCATGACAGGAAGAACTTTGTACTCGACGCTTATTTAGTAACCTGAGTTATAGAATCAACTGATATCTCACCTTTGATAATAACTTTTACTGTGCTACTGATATGTGTATTTTTCCATAAATTCTCAGGTTGTTCTTGAACAGCACTGTTGCGAATCATCTAAATGATAGACTGTTATCACGTTTTTTAAATACTACCTTTTGATTCCATTTTTGTGGAAATCCGCGAAATATCAAAGCAGTGTGCCTTAGATGGTCGCCAGTAGACACTGATATTTTAAATTTGGAGAAACAACTATAAACTATGTCGAGTAATTTTATTATCCGAAGAAAACTACACATTTGATTTATTGCAAATACTGTCATAACTTTGTGATAATTGTTTACGTTTTAGAATTGATCCCACTATTTGTCTTAAATATTTAGATTCACTATTTAAATTAAGAACACCTGTCTTCCCTGAATACTAAAGATCAGATGGCCGGCGAGAAATAACACACAACAAGAAGCTTTGGTAGCGGATCAGCCATCACCCGAATGGTGAAAATATATGCATAAGAAAACCGGGATGGATTGACCGTCCTCTGATGAGGCCGTTGTTTGGCGTCAGGCACCGCGTAGACCCTCAACTAGAACCTGAAGCAGAAACGAATAGGTGTGTATGGTGCGAGAGCAATATCAGCGAAATCATGGAGGAGAAGCTGAGAAACTATGAGTGATCATGCAGCCAGATAAAATAAACTACAGAAGACTGGGTAAACTGGAGATATACTGCTGAAGGCCTTTGTTCCACTTGGAACCCAAGAGAATAGTGATGATAAAATACAGAAATGGTATCTGAATTTTCCACTGCTGTTAGTCACTTCTGAAGTCTGTTTATTCAGTCGACAACTGAAAACACTTGGCGTGCTAAGGAAATCACGGAATCATCGGGACCATGTTATAAAGATGTGATAAGTGTACCAGCGGTTGACTCCTCTTCATGTTGAGTTTTGTGTCAGGTTTAGCAAAGTCTAAATATTTTGATTTGACACTAGTCTAAATATATCAGAGTTTGAAGACAATTCATGTCCTGTGAGATTTAGATGATTGTACAGTATTTGATAAGTCAGCTTCTTGAACAAGCAAGCAACCATGTACTAATTCTCTCTGGAGGATGTGTCGTAATGAAAACAAGTAAGCAATTTGTGTTATGTATCAAATGTATTAACTTTGTTAATCACAGCACACATGATTCATTTAAAGTAATTATTGAAATGTAATTGAAGGTCCCTTGATTGTTTCATTCCGTCCGGTTCATGTCTGAAAAAGTGGTGTATATATCAAAAGTAAACAAATAGAATTCTACTATAGATTACTTTTATTTTCAGAAAATGCATTTCAAAAACACCTGACTGGGTCCATTGAAATGAAATCAGGAGTATCTATTATATATTCTGAGAAATTTATTCTCTAATGAGTAGGAATCATTATTTAGTATCTGTAAATTTGTGAAGCTATAATTTCAGTCTTGAAGTTTCCGATGCCTAATAACTGTCAGCCCTCAACTGTTGTTGATTTAAGCACTATGCAGGTATGCCTCGCTAATGCGTGCCGAATGTCATCATATTCGTAGTCGTAGTCCACACCGTGTAGACAGGCACATTTTCCTGCAGAACCTACGAAATTCAGTGCTCTTTCAGGGCAACCAGTTCTGGAGAAGATGTCGAAATACAATAGAATTTTAATTTCTTTAAAAATTCCGCCATCATTTAAATTTTATTGACAACAGTTTACTTTGTGTCAGTTGCTTTCCTACCTGTAATATCTATGCCTTGCTTATACTCATAGGTAAATGTGGAGAATTATTGATTTGGAGACATGATTTTCTAAATTAGGCAGAGTAATAGTTAAGAGGGGTAGATCAATCTAAGAATTTGTGAAGCTTCATGAAGTGAGACGGCGAGGACACATGTTACGCGTGCCGAGCCATCGCCTTCTTCATCCACCAATGTTAGCTAGCTGACATAGGGCTAGGTCAGGAAAGAGCACGGTGTAGTCAATCTGAAATCAGTCCACCAATCTTTGACAGTTAGTTTGAGATACGTGGGGAGGTGTAGACTATCTAGTTTAATTTTCGGAATGCTGCGGATCTATGGCTAGAGATGGCTCAAAGTCCTTCTCAGTGGTGCGGCTGCAGTCAGTCTTTGCGACCTCCCAGATCCATCAAACTCTAGTGTGTTTACATGTTTCTCTTCTTCCTTCCGTACATTTCTGCTCCTTATAGCTCCGTGGAAACGTTTTTCTTACATTCCTCTGCTTTTATGTGCTAAGTGGAAGGTGATAACCTAAAGTGCTGCACTTCTGTGCCGATTTCTATACCGAGACTCAATCAGACACCGAAGGAAAAAAGAAATCTGAGGAAACAGAAGGAACAACAACCTTTCTTTAAACGGTATTTCCCTAAGCATACTTAATTCTCAGCACCGTTTACAATCGTAAAAATTTACGTTTCAAAAGTGAAACTCGGGAGTTCACTAGTGAAGTAAATGGAATAGATTCGAACCTATTTGTTGCGCAGCATAATTAATTATGTAAGTAGTTTATCTCAAATTCAAAACACTCCCATTTCTGTGTTTCAATTCTAACTTCGGAGAAGGTTCATTCCATTTATATATCACCCAGAAATTTGTATACAAATCTATATAATTTGAAGTTCCCTGGGAAATTAATATTCTCCAGCTTTTGAAAACGACTTCCGAGCTCACACATAAAGGCAGTGTATTTAAGTACCATTTTGGAATTTACAATTCCTTATATGTCAGACATCACTGTGCATCTAGTCAGCTGAAGAAATGACGCGAAGTAGCATTAATGTAATTGTGGAATTTTGAGTACTTTGGTAGTATGTAATTCTATACTGGAAGAGTAGAATTGACATGATTATGAGCGATAAATTATGCTGGAAACATCATCCAGTAATTGGTACTGCATCACTAAGTGTTCCACTGGATAAACTTATCTAACGTGAAATGATACGAGGAACAAGTATTTAACAATGTTGCATTATCCAAACATCGGTTTCCAACTCCCTGATGACTACCACATGGATAGCTTGAAGCGTTACTGAGAACTCGTGACCCGTTGGGCCCACCAGGCCTAGGCGAAGGGGATTTTCATTGAAAGTATTGATTAGGATAGTGATATATCGCCAATGAATTCCTGCTCAAGTGTCTGAATAGGTCAAGGAACTTGGTCTCATAAGCTGAACGACTCAGGTTCCTCTACTATCCGAAAATTCACTCAAAAGATGAATGTGAATTTGAAGCAAAAATATTTCAATTTTGACAAATAAACAAAGTGCAGAAATACCGAGTAGATTGATTTCGAAACACATACTCACATTGCATAATACATTTGCATCAGGACATCTTATATTCACTTCATAATTTTTACCGTCCAAAACAAATTTAGCAGTTTTGTCTCTTTCACCTCTGGTGCATGTAACGGTTTGCCCACTGAAGTCGATATCGATATCACCACGGCTTTTGCACGTGTACTAAAAGATTAAAAACGAATTTCATGGGGGATTTCATCATGAGCTGGCATCATATAGAGCACCACTGGAAAACCTGTGTATGCTGGACAGCTGTTAAGCCCTAGTTTGGGACTCTCCACAGTACGCACCCACCGTCAGAGTTCGAACCAAGGACCTTCTGGTTACAAGGCCAGCGAGCTCGTAAACTATTGAGCCACTGGGACCCTATGCAATGATCTTTGAATTCTAACTTCATCCAATTCACGACATAGCGCAACCATTTCTCATTGTCTTCTTCGATGAGATACCGCCTCATCTTCAGCCTGCTATACCCTACTGTATCCTTCAAAACCAATACTTGAAATAAAACGAACTGTTTTTTATTAATAAGGGCAACTGACTCACAAATAAAATAACTCATCGAATAGTTAAGCCCTAACGTTTTATTGTACTGAATAATTCTGAGGAAAATGACTTAGATTTTCTCTTAATGTTAATGGAGTATTACTGATAAGTCATGTAGAAATTTAATAATTTCACTGTTGGCATTTAGACAACAAATATTTTGTGTTCTGGTGTTGCTGTTGAAATTTACAGTCTCCTCGATCTCAAAACAAACACACATCTCACCGACAGGTACAAATCGACTGCAATCGTCTAACATCATTCTAAAGCGGTGGCACTGTGGCGGCGAGTCCTCTGACTTTAATGAATGATTATATTAGGAACTTGACTGATGGAATCTAGTCGCCAACAACACCACCACCACCACAGACGAGACATATAACACTGCTTTCTCCTTCTTGATTCAGTGTTGCAGTTGCACTGTACCACTGTACATTAGGTATAATAGAATGATGATATCCAGTTGAAGAAATGGTGAAATAAACCTTTCCAAGCCATTTAACACACTTCAGGTGTTTCAGATTTTATGTAAAGGGATTCGGTTAAATCGAATGGGAATTCAAAAACCAAATCAAGTGGAAAGAAAAATGGAGCTGATTAAAGTAGTGAAGTGGCTTTGCAGCTCAGTTGGGTGTATTCACCATCGTTGTATTCCTTCCATGAGCTAGATGATTAAAGTTGTGAACCGTTCATTGCCCTTCTGGATGACATCTGCAGCAGTAACATTAAACTAAATGAGAATGAAAGTCAACAGTATTTATTCAATATCAAATTATATCACATTGTTTTCATGTGTCTAAGTAATAACACCTGCAGTACTGACTGACATTGCTGCACAATTCTGTTGTTTTAGACTAGAAGTATGTTTGAAAGGCAACATACAGTGTGATAGTGAAAGTGGAATTTCTGAACTCATAGTTAACTGAGGTTTCAAATTTAGGAAATCTTATTCTTAGAATTCCAGAGGTTGAAATATCGGTTATTCTGCTACCCAAATTGTATCAGTATATCTAAAACCAGCATTTCTAATTATTTCTACCAATAAGGGTGATTTTTCACATAGAATAATAATAATAATAAAAGGAAGCATTAATGCTGCACACAAATACATAAACTTACTCTGTGACAACTGGCCTGTATTGATTTGTCGAAAGTCCGCATCGAACGGCCTTGTTGATATTTCCAAGCTCCAGTATGCTGCAGACAAAATGCTTTTCCAAATGACTGCAAGAAGTTGTTGTATTCCTTGACTATTAGAAATAATACAAGCATAATACATGTTAGGTAGTAAAATTTATGAAATGAACGTTAAGTGTAATTAATTCCCAATGGTAATTACCAGTGGAATTTACGACAAATGTTTCATACAATATGATGTTCATCACTTGAATTTACCTGAATTCCAGTAAGAGTCAGGCCTATCTCTGAGACTGGGGGTCAAATACCATTGCTATAGACATTAATTCGTCATCTATGCGATGAGTATCCAAACGTACAGGATGAAAGATTTCGATACATTCCAATCTGGGGAAATATGGCTAATAATGGTTGTAGAGTTCCAAGGAAATCATATGAATGATTATTCTACACAAACAGTATGAAAGTATTTGTGTTTTTCACTTTCTTAAAGAGAAGGATTTGACTTCAAAAGGTTTTCCCTAGATCTACTGTTTTCTGAAAGGTGCCAGTTATTAAGCTTCAGAGAATACAACCGTAGGTAAAGTATTTCAATCGGTCACGGATTGATACCGGTTAGAGAACCATTGAAAACTAGGGAGTACTGGACAGTTGTTTCATAATGATTCGAGACTCATCGGCAGTAGGCACCCACCACCAGGGTTCGAACCCAGGACCATCGGTTACAATGCAAGCTCGTATATCATTCAGCCACCGGGACCCGACTTACTGCCTAGCCCATGAATCCTAACTTCTATCAATTCGTGGGTTAGTGCGACCCGAACCAATGTCCTCGGTGGGACTTAGATCCTCAAACTTGACTGGATGAACCTCACTGATTACGACTTCTCACTAGAACTCCAGGAAAATCAGTCCTTCAGCAAGTCACTGGTACTACCTATTTTAACGCCGATTCAGAAACTTCTTCCTGAGTAAATGTCACAATCTTACACAATGTTGTAACCTCCATTCGATCAGTTATCAGCAAATCCCGTTTTCTGTCTCTCAGCCTTTTTTTAAAACAACATTTCGAGTGAAGCTCAAAGGTATTTAGAAGTTAATTGGAGGATGGTGACTAGAGATGCAATCCAGGATATGCATTTCGTCTTATTCGGGACACGTCTCTGGATGTACCTGAGTTCCGCAGTGAGAGATGATGCTCCCACCGAGGCTCGACCTCAGAGCCCATAGTTTAAACGCCAAAGTGTTGTCCACTAGACCACTTGAGTCTCGAAAGCCACCTCTTGTGCAACGGGTCATATTAATTATTTAATTCAATTTTAGATTTTCCCGTCGATTGATTGGACAGAAGTGCTTGGACTCAGGTTGACATGTCGGCCTCTTGTGCAGACGCTTCGACAATGTCTGGGCATGCAATTTGAAGTGGGTTGGTGCATCCGTACGATGAGTCCCGAATAAGACGAAATGCCCATCCTGGATCCCACTGATAGTCACCATCCTCCAATTAACTTTTAATTACGCGCCCAGATATCGTCGAAGCATCTGCACAAGAAGCCAACAGACATGTCAACCTGAGACCGAGCACTTCGGTCCAATCAATCGACAGGAAAATCTAAAATTGAAATAAATAATTAAAGATATTTACTCTACAGTCATAAAGTATAATGGCGACAACAGACCTGTTTAAATCATTGAGCCACTAAAATTTTTCATTCATCTAAATACATCCAATTTAATCTATTTCATATTGCTTTAATCATCATACAAACACGTTCATGAATGGCAATCTATACTGCTTCTATGTATCTTTGGAAGGAAATTGAGGATGGGATAATGTAGGTTTGGGAGATGATACACTACTTGGAAATTCTGCACAGGGAGTAAAAACTTTGCGATGAAATATACAGAAAATGCTGTTTTGTTTATGAATACATTTTCCCGAATGAAACTATTATTGTCATTATGATCGCCATCAATTTAGGGTTTAGTTTAGAGAAGTATATATATACACATATATAACTGCTTCCGTTATTATTTCATGAAACTTATTCACACCTAATTTTGATTATGTAATACATTTATCACTTAACATTAGTTTCTTCTTCAGCTTCGAAATGCCAATAAGTAAAAGACATTATTGATGGAAGAATCTGAAGAATAAGTGCTCACCAATTTTAGCATTATTTTCTTCGTGTCTACAATATGACGTGATGTTTAGTTTTCCAAACGAAGTTACGAACTGGAAGAAAATATTGCAGTTAGAAATGTTCAAATTATGATAAATACATCCTAAATGTAAGCCAAAAATAAAATAGTTTTTCTCTCTCTCTGTGTGTGCATGTTTCATTACAAAAAATGACATTTGACTGGTTTTAAATTCAAAGACAAGCTGGAGGAGATGTAATTGGGACACAGACATACTCTTCTACATTCGTAGTACGCAGTGGATCTCTAGAAATGAAGCTTTTCACTGGCAAGTAAGCGATGGAAACCTATCTGAGCGTTGTGCCGTTCAGTAGCATGTCTCAGATCTGTAAGTGATTCGGGGATCACTGGAAGTACTTAACTGATTACACGCTGATGCACTGTATATCAGTGCGTAATATTCAACGTAACTGACAATTAGTTAGAAGATAAACTTCGTTCTCTGCATTTTTGATTTTCTGAATCTGCATGTATCAGCTATTTACTATAATAAATGTGAATTTTATGAAGTTATTCTACGCATTTCGATGTACAATCTTCACTGACATGAATTACAGTATACAAGAGAAGGTTAATATAAAATGTCCGTATTATCAAAATTAATTTCGATATTCAAGTATTGGTTTGTAGCGATTTGGTTGATTGGTTACAGGATTTCATCATGAGCTGACATTGGTTGGAGAACCGTTGGAAAACCCACCAGGGAGTATTCGACAGCTCTTTCGTCCCAGTTTGGCACTCATTGGTACCACGCACCCGCCGGGCTTAGAACCCACGACCTTCTCGACTTAGTGACCAGCCCATGAATTCTAACTTCTACGAATTCGTGATTTCAGCGCGACCATTCAGCTCTTCTGATATATATGACATTCGAGTAGAACTCAGAAAGCTTGCTTCTTTATTAGCCAAAAGGGTTTGCTAATGTTATTTTGACAAATTTAATATGTATATATATATATACATATCTACTGAACTCAATATCAGCTGAAGTAGGCCGAGAGAACCGAAAAGAATTTCAGTTATCTATTTTTAGAAAGTAAATCTCGTAATAAATAGAACATAAAACATTTTCCTGGGAGAGAAGTCACAATTATATAGTCAGAAATTATAATAGATATAGTATAAATATTGTGCTTTTGCTGTATTATTTCAAAATATTTCACATACCCCCAATGTTGGACATTTATCTTTAAACGGATCATTTCCTCCCAGTCGGGCATAATTCGCACCTGCTTCAGGACCGAAAAATTGATCTGCAGGTGGTAGAGGTAGTGGGAACTGTATCACATCACAAAGACCAAATGTATATAGATCCCTGCATGTAACGGTTTTGGTTTATCACAGTAGGGTTTAATACTTTCTCCTCTGTAATATAAAGAATAATAATTACAAACAAAATAAAAAAAACAATTACACTGCTTCCTTTTAATTCATTGATTTATCATAAATGTTTATCATGAGTCACTGATTATGATTGGAGCGCTGAACAAATCGGGTGAAAGAAACATTGTCACAAATCAGTAGAAACATTTGGAAGAAGCAGAAAGCAAGAAGTAGAAGAAGAAAAATTGATTGGGAAGCATCGAGTGACAACAGTCACTTTCGTTGGTTCTTCTCAGCTGGACACATACTGAAAAAAGAAATCTTGACATTATTTTTCAAAGTATTTGCGTGACCATCTGGAAAATAGTAAACACTAATATAATGCATAATTCACAAGATACATCCTTTGGTGTAGTTTCGTATCGTTTCGTCTATCACATTTCTGTCGACGTATGTCTAAATTTCCATGCTACACCTGATCCGATAATTTCAGTTTGTCAGTGGTTGGCTAAGTGTTTTACATTTACGCAATACGATATTTTCTGTCATCCTTCCGAGTAAAATCTACACTTAACCTGTTCGTTCAAAATGTGATAATATTTGAAGTAATCTTGTTTAACTAACATGTATTCAACAAAATAATGAATGTTTGTCCCTGCAGTTTTTATGATGAACAGATATTACTGCATATAAGCATATATATACATATATAAGTGAGATTTTTAAATTTAATATCTTGACATTTTCCGATGGCATATTCATCACAACAGCTGCCCATACTTTTGTCTTCCTTCGACTTTGCGTTTCTTGGTCAACACAGTAGAGATTGAACTGACTGATTTGTTTTCCGGGCTACATCCATCTCAAAAATATAAACTTAATACTTACACAGATATTTTTAGAAATATCTCTTTCTCATATGAATTACCCGACCTTGGATTTATTACTGTTTTCGGCTAATTTGATTTCTGTGTTGTCCGTGAACAGTGTATGAGAGAAAACCAAGCGAAATGTTTAATTTACATACCTTCTTCTTTTCTCGGAAGCGAACTGGTAACAGCTGCCTAAAACAAATCCACAGCCAAATCCCTTAGCATAATTCCATTTTTCTGCCAAATTAAAGTTTACGGTGTACCAGCTAGAGGTGTAATAAAATAAACCAGATTCAGATGATGATTTTTAAGAATGGTAAATATAAAACTATACTCTGGTACTTGTTGCTTTTAATCTGAGTTGCGAATATGGCCACGAGATGATACAAACTAATTGAAATAATCAGTGTTAACCGTTTACGGCTGCTTGTTCTTCCAGTTGATATTCGTGGACCTTTTTGTTTAGGAGATCACCAATCTGGATGTATAAGTATCACAAGCTTATATGTATTGTGCAGAGAATTAATCTGATGTAACCTGATGGATAACGCTTGAGGGTGTTAAGTTTCAATACTATTGTAACGATGGAGAAGAGAGACTTGGGTACGGAATGGTTATTTTTGGAATTCGGTATCGCTATGTACGGAAATCATGTGCACCTTATCTTCAAATCACCATTTGCACAGATCCCCCGTGTTGTGCTACTTCTGGCCTTGCTTCATATTGTGTTTCTTTGTGTTCCTTTCACGTCTCCCATGTATCTCCGTAACTCTGAATCATTTGCTTTCTCTTACATCGAATCTATTATCCCTGCTATTTGATGCTTCCATGCTAAGGAACGTCTCTTTATGTACTATAGACATACCTTATCAGCATCACAGGCCATACTATTTATTATGAGTAGTATAACTCATTGAAATGCAGTTATAGCTAATTCATAAGTATGAAAAACACACTAATGCGCTTCTTATTGTTTTGCGAACCCAGACGCTGCCTAACAGCCAACATGAAAAATGAATTTGATTCCTGTTTGTTAAACGGCTTATGTTGACAAACGTTTAATTTTTTCATAATGTCGGTATCGTGTGATTTTAGAATGCGCCATGAAATTTCCTAATTACGACTTGAAACTATTGTGCTGTGTCTGTTATGTCCTTCCGCTTTCAATAAAAGGGTATTATTAGCCTGATGGCAATTACACGCTAAAAATACTGTGGAAAGTTCCGGAGCGTGATAAAACCACGTCAAATGTTTCCTTGACACTCCCTGGAAGCATAAGTGAGCCAGTGTTTGATTCTAACCACTGTGATGAAATAACCATTTTAGTCCTAGAATTGCAGCTGAAGAATCTAAGAAGTTTGAAATTATTCTCTGTTAATAACAGGATACTCGTATTTGTCCGGAAATGGTATCGATTAATGAAAAAGAACAACAACAAAGAGTACCGGACAGTTGCTGTGTCCTAGTTTGACAACTTCTAATAGTACTCATCCAGAACCTTCAGGTTACGAGACCAACTCCCTCTCACTGGATAGATGAAGAACAGGTCTATGAATTTTGATGTGGTTGTGTTCTCTGAGCTGGATGGTTGATCAAAAAAAAAATGATCCTGTTTCAACTTACCCTGAATCCGCGAAAAATGCAAGCGTTAATTTTGATGCAAAGGCTTCCACTTCGGAGGCAGCAGCCATCAGCTCATTCTAAAGATAGATTATTATAATTGAAGAAATCAGGTTTCCAAAGTGAATAATGAACACAGACAATAACGTGATGACACAATAATAATATCAGAAACATTCAGAAGTATATAATAGGGATACATAAAAACTAATTTTGCAATAAAAGTACAATACGAAGCATGAAAGTAATGCACGACGGTTATTATTAACCTGTAAATTTCACATTTTTCTGCCTCTAAAGTCGAAACATTCTCAGCGAACTATATGAACTGTTTTACCTGAATAGTTCTTGTATAATGACAAGTATGGGATTAATACTGAACACAGTAATTTGATTTCATGAGTTGTGGGCAGATTACTGTGTTTATTATTATTATTGCTTTTATTGTCGTTTGCCTTAATTCCTAGTGGAGCATAGGTACGTCTCCACTGCGTTCGTTTCTCTGTCACTGTTTTCAGCTGGCTTCATGTCTGTTCAGATATTATCATCGCCTCTTCGCATGACCTCTTCCAGGTCGCCCTCGCCCTGACTACAAACTCGAAGCTTCCCACTCGGTTTCCAATCGAGTAATGGCATGGTGTGTGATGTCACTTGATGGTTTTCTCAGAATATGACCAATCCAACTCCATTTCTTCCTGATTACCAACAAATGTCTGAACACACTGGACACAAATTTTTAGAAAGGAGAGAGTTTTCCTTATCAACGACGTCATCATGAAAGTCTGTTCAAATGTACTCATATTTATCATCAATAAGTAAAGCAGTATATAAACGAGTAATTGGAGATGTTTGAGTGATGTAACTAATACAAGTACTCAGAAGTGGTTTCTACAGGTCAAAACTGGACAAGGTGGAATTTCTTCAATAAATGCGAAGCGAAGTAGTTGACAGTTCACTTGACCAGTGTATAGAACTTTGGGGAAAATGTAATAGTCGATCAATTACATAAAAATAGAAGCGAGCTGGTAGGAAGGAGTTTAGGAGTTCAAACTTTCAGTTCAAAACTCTATCCTTCTTGTTTCAGGAAGCGCCTTGAAGTAATATTGTCAACTGAATCACACTCAATATCCCCCTGGTACAGACTAATTTATGTTTTTGGCAAATATGCATATGATTTTGTAAACTTTCAAGACAGCTTCATCCTTGAAATGTCCTTCGTTTTCTTCATGATGAAATTTTCCTTAAACGTTACACAGCTATTTTTGATTGGGCACAAGTCAGTAACTGGCGTAATGTGTCTGGTCCTATCTTTGGTGCAGACTGAATTCTATCAGTTAAGCTTGCAATATGGGCACTATCGATTAGACACAATACACTAGTTACTGACTAGTGCTCAATCAAAAATATCCAGTATAGTCCGACAGGAGGTCAATCGCCAGCCCAAATACCTCAGTGGAAACGTCTTCGACTGGAGCACTGGCTGACATGAGTTCGTATCTCAAAAGTGACATAATTTATTTCGAGGTCGCAGATATGCCTCGCTGACTGGTGAGTGCCAACTGGCACGAGACCTAGGTCAGGTAGTGCTTCCACTGGCCGACTACATCCAACCATATAATACTGACAATGACACAGATAGCTGCTTTGTTAGACGAGTTAGGAAATACCACTCAATTTCAGCCATCGTGTTTAAACCATTTAGGATAAAATCTATTGTTCCATACCGAATATACTCTGCCTTCAAAATGTGAGCCAAATGAACCGGGAGAGCCTTCGTTTTCCAAATCAACACCATCTACAGATTGACACTGAAAATGACTCTTTGCTTCCCTCTAAAATACAATAGAATACGAATCTAAATAAAATTTTGATTTCTGTTAACTTATATTTTTATTACGGAAAAAAGCTTAAGGCTAATGCATCTATAATAATGCATCTATATCAAGTTAACAAAAGGGGAAATCCATTGGGAGAACTTTTAAGGACAGTAAAAGCACACATGAATTTCCCGGTAAGATTTATTTTACCACACGCGTTTGATTAGGTTTTATTCATTATTGCTTCGTTGTTGTGTGTTGTTGTATGTTATCGTTTTCTGAGACTACGTTTATAGACTGTTTACTGTAGACTTTCCGCTTACTCGTAAGAATTTCGGTTGACTGAAGTGTAAGTAAATCAGAGAATTTTTCCCCAGGTATTTCAGGTATTATCCGATAGTCAGTGACCATGTGTATTCAATCCTCTTTGAAACCAAATCCTCATTGTCTCTCAATCTGACTAATTTGTATTCTGTTTCACACTCTGTTATTCCAGTCAGGCGCATTTTATACTTAGATAATGAACATCAACGTGTGAGAAAATCTAAACGTCTATCTCATAAGAGGCTCTAATTTCGACATCAGATACCTGGAGGAGTTAACTTACAACTGCGCTTATATGATAAAAGGATGCGTGAATATATTTTACTGGAAAATGAATGGTGGCAAGAGGTTATGGATGTCAGAAATCATGGACCACTTCAAAATAGGTTACTTATGCTCTCCGTAAACCAATCCTTTTCAGTTATGAATTAGAATAATAACAATGGCTGCATTCTAAATGCTAATTTTGATATTTTCAGCATGTAATGCAATACTGCATCTAATTTCTTCTTTACAATTCATTGTATGGACAGAAATCATTTAACAGGGCATTGACACTGATCATATTGTTAAATAAGAATATGAATGTAAAATTACAATTTTATTGAAAATATTAACCACAGAATATTTCTGAAAGCATAAGAAAAGGGCAGCAAGGTTTGGGAGTGAGTTGGCCAGGGATCAAACCCTGAACCACAAGCAGCGTGGTTAGCGCGGATTCTGCCACTGTGCCATCGGCGCGCGAAACCGCTTCCGCACCGAAAGTCGAAGCCGGGACACCTCACTGCTAGATAATAATGAATGAAACATTCTTCTCTTTAGATATCATGTCATTGTCCATCAATGTCTTTTGTGTAAAACAAATTGACCACATATATGTGGACGAAAAATGGACATTGCAGATGTAAATCTGCGAAAGTTCAACAGCTTTTGCACAAGTACACAATAAATGACCACTTTATGCCTAACAAAGAATTTTATTAAAACACAAATACGGCTTGGATGATTTTCCTTCTTAATCTCTTATTGGCTGACATTTTGTTTTGGCGAAATTGGAACAATGGCCTCTTGAGAAAGACGCTAATTAAGCTCACATATTATTTGCTTTATATAAGTAATACATTTAATTTTTGTGATAAAATGTTTACGGGGAACTTATCCAAGTATTTACACAGTCACTAGATTTACTTGCGAAGAACGATATCCCGAAAGCATCCAATTCCTGAATACTTTTATCAAAAGGAGATCACGGATTGATATCAGTTAGAAAACCATTGAAACCAGGGAGTACTGGACAGCTGCTGTTTTATCCTAGTTTGCGAATCATCGTCAGTACACACCCACTGGGATTCGAACCCAGGACCTTCCGGTTACAAGGCAAGCTGACTCGTATACCATTCAGCCACTGGGACCCGATTCAATGGCCAGCTCATGAATTCTAACTTCTACCAATTCGTGATTTAGCGCGACCCCAATCATCGTCGTTGGTGGGACATCCATCCACACACGTGACATCTAATTGGACCTCACTGGTCACGACTTCTCACTAGAACTCAGGAAACTCCAACCTGTAGTAAGTTACTAGCGAGCATCAGAAGTATTTGTCAAAATAAATATCTTCATGAAAACTACACAGAAGTGTGAACGTATACTCTAAAAATATGTTAAGATCCCCCACTACATGTTTCGAAGATCATTTAGATATTATGAATCGTAACATATTGCAAAATGGTTACGCTTGCAAAGTTTTAAAGACGTATTTGTTTAGGGAAAACTGAAAAAATGAGTAATGGACTGAGTGAAAAGAAACTGTGCATTAGGATTTAGTTCAGGTGCGATATTGTAGATGACTTGCAAAATCTCACGCTTATCAGACCTATTGAAAATACATTCAAGGCGATGAAATTATGTGTATGATAATGTCAACAAGATCCCCCTTTTGAGATACTTCAGTAAAGATGAGGGTTTCAATGACGTACATATCAGTGTGTAGTGCTAGTTATTAAAACTGTACTCAGAGGATTGTATCCACACACTGCAGCAAAACATTCGGCTTGGAGATGGATTAACCAGGTTAATAAGTGGCGTCATATTATGGTGTCATTTAGAGGAGAGCGAATACCATATCTAAACAGAAGAGTCATTCACGGTCACATATCAAATGTCGAACAAGATTCTCATTGGAGACATTAGTTGGGGTACGCTACATAGCGAAGTTACAAAGAATTCATCCGTCAAACAATTGAAGCCTCAAGTGACTCAATGGTCAATGGGCTGAGTCTCGTAACCTGAACGCTCCAGGTTCGGCCCGAAGTGACTTCGTGAGTGCTTACTCCTGAAGCGTAACATATTAGGGAGAAGGTAACTGTCTTGTATTCCCTGGCTGCCAGTGATCTCAAGACGAAATCTATACATTAATTAATCCAGATATGTATAAAATCACGTAGTCTAATCACCAGTTTTGAACTCAATTATAAATTTCGAGAGAAATTCGTTTCATAATTTTTTATGGTATCTTCATTGATTACACATTTCGCATACAGTTGAATCACAGCAATGATCTGACTGCCATTTCATCTTCTTGTACGATTCTATCTACTTCATCATTGTGGCTGACATAATTTAGGTTTAGTCTTTAATGGAAATCATATGACAATTGCTGTGAATTTATAAATGTTGAAGCCATGAAAAAGGTCACCGAAATAACCGTTCGACCGAATATTTCCCGTTTCATTTCAGTAAAACTAAGAACCTTTTCACACAAGCGAATATAATACACAGATTACCTGAATTGTAGAAATCTGACAAATATATGTCAGTCACCAGAGAGTAATATATTGTATTAGTGATGTTTTGCGATGCATAGAGAGGAGATGAGATGCGTTTATGTGTCTTATATACAGGAATAGCAAGTATCTCTAAATTCGTGGAGGATGTGTTTAATTCCCTCAAATGGAATTTGGCGTTTTATGTGGCTACATTCTCTCAGCTGGCTAGTTTAATTGAGAAGCTTTTATTGTTTTTACATGCACTGCTTTCAGTGCAAACGTGATTATGAAGCTAACTTTTTCAACTCTACATAAAACATGATCATTTTTCAAATGAACTCATGCTTCATTTTCTGACTGCTAATTCATAGCTAAACGGTGGATTCTGTTTCTACAGAAACAAGTTCAAGATGTTCAGTGAAGGTTATCTGGAATTACGAAGTCTATTACTTCTACGTGAAAGTGACCATTCAATGAATAGTATGAATTCAGCTGTTAGTTACTAACTAACACACTGGACATTTATTTTGTGTGAAACATTTTCTAAATTTACTGGATAAATTTATTTCATATAACGCACACTGACACGCTAATGGTAAGTGGATGAGGTTAAGGCCACATTTTGTTACTAATAATCGTATTTTACGAGTTTGACTGTGGATTGATATCAGTTAGAGAACCATTGAAAACCAGCACTGGAGTACTGGATATCTGTTTCGTCCCAGTTTGGGAATGCTCGGGAGTACGCACCTACTGAGGTTGGAACCCAGGATGGGTTCACATAAGAAGCTGTCTCCAGTGAGATTCACCCAGTCAAGTGTGAGGATGTATTTCCCACCAATGAAATTGACTGGTGGCAAAATTCATGCACTGGCTGTTGAATCGGGTCCCAGTCGCTGAATGGTATACGAGCTAGCTCTCCTTATAACCGGAATGTCCTGGATTCGAACCCCGGTGGGTGCGCACTGTGATGAGTGATAAGGTCGGATGAAACATTAGAAAGAAGGGAACATGAATTTCGACAAAGACATCTTTTCGGCGATTTCATCATCAAAAGCTGTACAATCGCATTCAAATACATAATTTTACATGGATACAATTCTTGTTTAATTCCACATAATTACGACGGCGAATAAAAGGTGACAGTTATTTTCAACTAGATATGGTTTACGAGAGGCTTAGAAACAAAATTATACATGAATAGTTAGAACGGACAACAACTGTGTAAAATGAACATGGAAACAAAATCGAAAGAATAATTTTAACCTGAAATGGAAGTTGGAGGGTGTGAATATAGATTACAAGAGCCTTAGAAACACGAAAATTCCACAGGATTAAGATATAATTGTAAAATAGTTATTTTAAACGAATAATAAATGTGAGCAGAAAAAGCATGCAAACAACCTTAAAATAACTGTTTTTATAACTGGAAACAGAAATGGAGTGAATCGAATGAAGACAGAGGGAGTAAGAATCACACATACACACACACACAGCGAAAGAAAAACGATCAAATAGGAAAAAGAGAACGAAAGAAAAAATCGGAAGCTAAGGGAACATACAGAACTAGGTAGATGGTAGTTGCAGAGGTTGGACTAATTTCTTCTGAACACACAGCTCCGAATTCTCGATGCATATTGTGAGGGTTTCCGCAGTACAGAGAAGTCGGGAGCATACTGCTTCTGGTAGGTTTCTGTTGACTTTGTAAACTACTTTGAAAGGATCAGTTGAGATGTTGTATGGGGGAGGTGTTGATCAGATGTTCAATAATGGCACTTCCGATTGAACCGGCCACGCTGGGTAATGTTCTATAACACATTTTGAAAGGACGCGCATACAGCGACCTATGTACCTAGCTCCGAACGAGCAGGTGAACTGGTATATGCACATTGAATTGGTCATATGTGAGAGTTTGTCCTTCGCGTTGTTTCGAAGTATTGGACGGTTGGAGAATATCACGCTTCGTGTTGCTTCAGGGAAGGTCTTCTTTAAAGAGCTGGATATTCTCCTCTTCGGGATATCAGCTGCCAAATCTCTCTTGAAATTGAGATTCAGATACAGCGTTTTCTTTGGCGCCGAATCGCATTCTTCTCTTTTTGGTTTAGGTTTCATGTTCTTTTCGACAAAACGTGTCAGGTAACCACTTTGAGCCAGGATATTTTTGAGGAATAGGAGCTTCTCTTCCACGGAATCGCTGCTGCAGATTTTTCTAATGTGATGGATGGGTTAGTGCGATGACGAGAGCTCGTTTTCAGCTCAAAGGTATCCAACTATAGAAAAGCGTTAGTTGGCCGTTCCATGTAGGTTTTCTGTGGATGAACCTCATCAAGGTTCCATCATCTCCTTTTGTTAATTCCGCGTCCAGAAATGGAATCTTTGAATGGTTTTCTAATTCCTTTGTGAATTTAACTGAAGGATGGAAATTGTTAAATCCTTGTAAGATACATCTGAAGTCAATGTTATCGTGGCAGGCTATAAAGATTTCATCGACGTAAATTTCGTACAGTTGTAATTTGTTTACTGTTGATTTTAAAACTCCACTTTCCAAACTGGCCATAAAGTAGTTTGCTAAAAGCAGGTCAAGAGGAGATCACATGGCAGTTCCGTCTTTCTGTCTGTAGATGTCACTGTTGAAAGTGAATTTTACATTCAACGTGCATCTCAGCAACAATTCCTTCAGATATGATATTGGTACTCCGACGCTTATATTGGGATTCTCCATATAATGGCACAGGAAGCAAACTGTCTCTGTTAGTGGTACGTTAGTAGAGAGAGATTCGACATCTAGTGGTAACGTCCGTCTCTCATTTACATTCAGACCTTTTATGCATCCAATGAACTCAAAAGTGTCGCAAACGAAGCATTTGCATATGTGTTGTCTTACCGGCTCCAACATTTTGGACAACCATTTAGCGATTGGATGGTGTGGTGACCCTGACCTATCTAGAATCAGTCGAAATGGGAAGCCAGGTTTGTGCAACTTTGGTGAGCCGTAGAGTCAGGGAATGGATGATCCTGTCGGTTTCAGGTGATCGAACAGGTCTTCAGGTATCAGACGATCGTTCTTCATTCTTCTGAGAACATATGTTAGTTGTTTAACAATCAGTTCTGTCTTGTTTTATCGTTGTTAGGCTTGGCTAATTCATTGTCATCTGATATAAGAGTTGTCACTTTGTTAATATATACATCTTTATCGATTAGGACCACTCCCGAACCTTTCTCAGGACGTGTTATTATTAAATCTTTATTGTCTCCCAGTTCTTTGGGTTGTTGTCTATGTTCTTTTGTCAGGAGATGTGAAGTTATTTTCTATCATTTTGGAACGCTACTAGAATGGTGTATTCAATGGTGTTTCTTCAACATGAAGCTCGTTTTAGATTGCTGACCACAAATAATCTTCATGTTATAGTATTGTTTCGCGATTAGCAATTAAGGTATAACCGATGTGAGAATCAAGTGTAGATAACTAGCGACAAGCAAGTACACTTTGGGTTTTGATTTATCAAAACTGTGAAAGCCACGATCTAAGTTACCACAGCATACTTCATATTGCCTTCAAAATATAAGAGCATTAATAAACTACACAAATCTCGCCTAGTTTACCAATCCATTAGTTCACCAGACGGTTTTATGTCCGGCTTGTTTAGCTACCCTCTTCCGGAAAATACACACAACCACAAAATATCTCCATACCGACACACTGGAAACGTAAGCAGACCAGGCTGAAGGTGTAAGATACCTCAGAACATTATATGAGATAAACAGATCTTTATCCGGAAAGAGATCAACCCAGATGTTGAAACCAATAAAAAATGTCCAAGGGAACCCACTTAACAAGGAGGAGAAACAAATAAAGTAATAAACTGATCACTTCACAGCACTCTTGAATCGACTATCCTCTGCAACTCGCCCAGAAATACCACCAACAGTAAGCACACAAATGCTTGACAGTGGAGGACACCAATCCTCCAAAGAAAGGGGAAATCCTAAATACGATCAAGCTACTGAAGTTTGGCCAGGAGTAGACAGAATTCCTCCTGAAAACGACCCAGAGACTGCGGCTGACGTGCCCACGCCATTATTACAAAAGGCTTAGAGGAAAGGAAGGTGCCTACTGACTGGAAGGAAAGCCACCTCGTCAAGCTGCCAAAAAAGAGCTACCTAGGTCTATGAAGGAACTGGCGTGGATGAATGCTCTTCTCCAGTCCAAGAAAAATACTAAGCCACGTCAACCCAAGAGAAAATGAAAGATTCATTTGATTGAACATGGAGAAGATGGGGGGTGTTAATAAAGATAACCAACCAACCAACCAACCACACACAGCAAGCACAAATCACCATCAACGGGAGAAATTCGGAAAATGTTACCACCTTCAGCTACCTAAGAGCATCATTTCTACTACGGCCGACTGTAATCATGAAGCTGTCAAAGCAATCAAGAATAGGAAAGGTTAAGGCAAACCACTGTTACACTGTAATGAATTCGGAAACATGTTGTACTCAGCATGAACAAAGATATTCGGTTTCTCCACACCAATGACCAGTCTGTCACTTTAATGTATGCGTAAAACTTGGACACTGTGGTAGTAAGTAATTCCATATTAGTTTATTTATTAGATATATCAAACAGTGAAACATTAGTATTTACTGGATGGCGTTTCGAACACAATTCATTATTGTTTATAATCAATTCATCAATTACAATCACACAAATTCGAGACTTGAGTTTAATAGTATTGTAGGGGTAGTAGGATTTTCCAGATGTCCGAGTTGGTGGACAGGTGTTGAAACATTCCTATTACACGTGTGTGCAGTTGGTTCGATAAATAAGACTTCCGTTGACAATCCTCCCCTCCACTCTGTGACATTCAATTTTAAAACTGTCATTTTATCCCACTACACTAGTGTATTGTTGTGTGTAATTGCATGTGGTGAGTGCTACAGCTGAACTATTCTCTAGATTTCTTATCTTATTCGGGTCAACTAATGCAGATTTCGCTAGATTTTTATGCTCGGCTTGTCTGACTGACTGCCCCTGTTCTACTAATTTGACCTGTGTATTTGACCTGACAATCAGTCCAACAGGTTATTAGGTAAACTAAATTGTTTTGTTTTAACGGCTCCACAGGATTGATCCTTTAACCGACAAAGCTTGTTTCTAAATGACTTCGTGGGTGGTTTGAATTCCATCCACTTTTATTACTGCATTGTTAATTATCCTCCGTAAGATTTTCGAGGTTCCTTCTTTGTATGGAAGTAATACTGATGATTAATCATAATCGTGTGCATGTGTGACAAGTATGCCGTCACTAATATTATTATTATTATTATTATCACTGCAATCATCACTAATTTTATTTTTGCATTTTCCTCAATACTTCCTGATTAGCTTTATCAGGGTAATTATTAAGTTTCACTGCTTCAGTTATATGTCTCACTTACAGTCTTAGATTCTCCTTGGTACTACTCAGATGTTGTGGCCGACCACCTAAACATTTCATCAATCCTATTTCTACTGACATAGTGTGAGATGATCGGAAATCCAAATATCGATTTGAATGTATGGATTTCCTGTAAACATTAGTGTTTAACTTTCCATCTTCTCTCCTTTTTATGCTACAATCTAACATTGGAAGCTCCCTTCTTGACTTTCTAATTCATAAGTGAATTGAATTGCGTCCACCTTTGAGTTGATGTGTTGCAAATATCTGTTTATGTTCTAAATCCTATGTATGATGAATGTGTCATGTACACACCTCCACCATACTTCTGGAATGGGGCTGAACGTTCCAATCGCTAAGGTTTTTCACCAGCATTATTTCTGGCTTAGTGAGGTAAAGGAGTGCGTCGGTGGCTGGGAATCGAACCCAAGACCATGTGCATTGTTGGCGAGTGTCCTAACCGCTATGCCACCGACGCTTTCTACTTCACTAGTAAACTCTATATTTATTTCCGAAACACATGTCACCTGAGTTGGTATACACAAATTCGCCTTTTTCGACAATCTGTAGACATGTTTATTAATGTTACCTTTAGTAGATGTGTAAGCGTTAGTTCCCTTGAATTTTTGCATTAAAAGACAAATGATTTGCTATTATTATTATTAACATCAGTAGTATTGAAAATGTGTTGATGTAACATTTCCTTGGATCTCTGGTTTTATGAAACTTCTTACAAGATTTTCATACACGCTATTCAGAATGATGAAATAAGTTTTACTGCTTTCAATTTTTAATCAAATCAATTATCGCCACTAAGACATAAGAACAGAGAATTCAGTAAGAAAATTCTCTTTTCTACCATTTCATTTTCATAGTTGTACAGTCGTATGGTGAGATCACACTAGCCGGCCTTCGGTGCGCCTTAATGTCAATGAAATGTTACTTCAATGGTCTAATTCCACGTGTATATTTATATGTTCACCTGCCCTTGCGGAGCTAGGTACATAGGAATTTCGTCGAGAAACATATTCTGCCGTGTTCGACAGCACCTCACAGTTTGTTTGAGTAAAGGAAAGTATAGAGGTATTACTCCACAGTTATTGCAGCCTGTTGTAGATACTGACCACACATCGTTCAATATAGTCTACATAGTTTGCCGAAAAGGACACGAGTATATTTGCCTTGTACAACAGAGGCTTTGGCAATACATTACACAAAGTCAGAACCTTGTGTTCAAAAACAGTCTGTACGATCTCTTTCGTTACCATGGTTTTGATCCTGCTGTGTAATTCACAAAAAATAAACTTTGTTATCCTTCTCCACTTCATGCTCCATTTTTTTGTCTTATTTTATTTCATTTTACGGCACCAAATTCTAACATTTTATCTGGTCTACTAATCTGACAACAGTTCACTCATCCTACGCCTCTAATCATATTATATTCACATATTGACATTGCCGAATGTACTTTATTCTCCGATCTTTTATTTCACACTTGTCTATTGAACTTTAAGTTGACCTCCTTTTATTTAGTTATTTATACATCAATCTAATCAGTCGTGACTCATAATCCTATACTCCAGCATTATTACACTTCGGTATATATAAAACGTTATTGGATGATACACTCATTATTGGAAATAATAGTAAATCTGTTGAAAACTTTATTACCCAAATATTCGACTGACTTCCGAACTAGAATCGAATAACAAACTCGGTTTCCTGGATATTACAATGACTAGGAGAGATGATGGAATGATTCAGCGATTTATTTTTCGTACACAGACATGGAGTGGACAATATCTTCATTTTACCAGTTTTGTTCCTATCCAGTATAAACGTTCCCTAGTGAAATGTTTGTTCTCAAGGGCTCGAAAAATATGCACGAGTGACACATTGATGGATGAGTTTTGTCATATACATTCAGTTTTATTAGCTAATGCTTATCCGAAAAACTTTATCACTTGTCACATTGATGAAAGACCACATCGCGAAAAGACTGCTTCAGTACCAAAGAAAGCTATCTTTATTAACCTACCATTCAAGGGCGACCAGATTATGCAGTCGACAGCTAGCTCAAACACTTCGGTCAGTCATCAAGAGCCCATTCTACGCCGCCACATCTCTTTTTCTCACTAGCCGAACATTTTCGATCCCTGTACCTACGATTAACGGACGAAATTCTGTGGACTCCACTTCAAACTGTATCTACAAGTTCACCTGCAGTTGCTGCGGTGACACACACTATATAGGTAGAACCAACAGAATCTTCCAATGTCGCGGTCGAAAAGAACATGTTCCAAAATGGCTACTAAATCATATCGAAAATCCCAACGCGATTAATCTTAGTAGAAATCCAGCATCATCCATTGCAAAAGACTTATTAATGTCAGGTCACAAAATCAACATTAATGACTGTTTCACAATTATTTCACATAACTTTAATTCACGGCTGGTTATTGAAGCTGATGGAAGCAGTTTGGACTGATCACATACACCCTAAACTGTGTGTACAAAAATCAATAGACTTCAATCTTTGCCTACCATGGACGACATGACCTATTTGAATATGATTGATCACTAGTATGTACTTTTGTTTCATATTTAACTGAGTAATCTTCATGATCTTTATTTTATTATTGTCAACCATGTTAGTTGTAAAGCGGTTGTAAAGAAACTACGAAATGACGATATCATCTCGCGAAATTTGTCTTCTTAATGCCTTATTCAAATATATCACAGGGATTAATTGTTTTAACTAACTGTCCTTCTCTCAGTTCATGTTAATGAACAAAAATCTTTTCAAATAAACCCCCTCAGTGCTCACTTAAGTACACATAAATATAATAATATATTACCTATGTAAATCAGCCATAGCGATTTGTCAGTAATATATTTTGATAATGTAAGTAAATTGTGCAATTAGGCATAATGAAAATAGCATCGTTAGTAATAGTGATGATAATAATAGTGCTGATGAAAATTGGAGCGATTTGTTTGGGATTTGATGGAAACCTGTTTAAATCATTTAGCTACCGAATTTTCCATTCCCTGAAATGAAACCTACTTAGTGTATTTCATGGTGTTTCAGTTGTACTGTAATATCCTTAAATCTCAGTCTATACGCACACGCACCTGTTTTCAAACGGGTGTCAGCTTCTACATCTACGGAGTTTTCAAAGAAAGTGGAGGAAAAGCACAAGAGATTATTGGAGTGCACTTTGGATAGAAGAGCATTTGTTCATATGTTACTGGGAGTAAATACCTTGCAATACAACGTGCTGATACTTCTGAAATATGCATTAACGTATCTGCTGTAAATACCGTTATTATAAGGACAGTGAAAATCAAAATAATTACGCAAACAGATCTTCAGATAGACTCTTTAGATGAAGGCTCAGAAGATAAACATTAGGACTAATTAGGTCTGGATTGTAAGGGAAGCAGATAATCTAAGTTTTAATGAAGACACAAAAAACTAAGGAGAGGTTGACAAAAATTCCAGTAAAAAAAGAATTACAAATATGTTTGGAGTGGCGGTATGTCCAGTTATTATTTATTATTATTTTATTCCTCTGAGTTCCTGTTGGAATATAAGTCTTCATGCTAGGGCTTCGAAGTTTCAGTAGCAGTGGTGTTTTTACGGGATGAGGTCACTAACCCATGCTCAAGCTCCCCTCTTAACTGAAATCACCACCGCTCAAGCTGGGTAAAGGAGAGTGTCTGCCGCGGACCGAACCCCGTGCCACTTACTTAGTTGGCCAGTGGCCTACCTGTGAACCACCGACGCACGGCATATCCAGTTGGTTAGGTTTTATCTGTTGATTCTATTGATGATAAAATTTTCCGCCTTTCTGATAGTGATAACGTGCCATTCCTGCTACAAGTGTTTTGTGTAGATTAGATAGACAAGACTCTAATGACCAACTTCTTCCTCTACTAAATTATCTCAGTTTTTTAACTGTAGCCCAGTTCTACCCTATTCTGTAATTTTGTGTTGGTACATGCTTCTCAAATGCTGACTTTTCCCTAGGTTAGTTAATTTTTTGGGGTCAGTCATTCTACACTTAGCTAAATTTAAATATTACGATAGCCTGACTGACCCTTGTTTACTAGATTGACCTACGTAGTTGACTCTTCTCAACTTCTGGTAACTTCATGTGATTCCAGACATCCGCTTCAGTTGGAGGTTGGTGTTCACCATCATATCTGTTTCTGTTGGTGGTATTTCTCGACGATTTGTAGGTGGTGGTCGATTCAGGAGTCCTTAAAAATGATTGGCTCAGAGTTCCTTGTGTTACTCCTGTTTGGTAAATAGCTTTCGCACAAAAACGTTCACTGGTTTCATCTGTATTAATTCTCCCCTGAAAGCAATCTTGTTATCTCATATACTCTTCTGAAATCTTTCTAACCTACTGTTATCTTTTTATAGTTTGGTTTGTAAGGATTAGTTATGTTTTACGGGTTGATCACGGATTGATATCAGTTAGAGAACCATTGAAAACCAGGAAGTACTGGACAGCTGCTGTTTCATCCTAGTTTGGGAATCATCGGCAGTACGCACCCACTGGGATTCGAACCCGGGACCTTCCGGTTACAAGGCAAGCTGACTCGTATACCATTCAGCCACTGGCACCCGATTCAATGGCTCGTGAATTCTAACTTCTACTAATTCGTGATATCAATCCGTGATCAACCCGTAAAACATAACTATTCCTTACAAACCGAACTATAGAAAGTTAATCTGATGCTCGCTATTGACTTGCTACAGGTTGGAGTTTCCTGAGTTCTAGTGAGAAGTCGTGACCAGTGAGGTCCAATTAGATGTCACGTGTGTGGATTGATGTCCCACCAACGACAATGGTTGGGGTCGCGCTAAATCACGAATTGGTAGAAGTTAGAATTCATGAGCTGGCCATTGAATCGGGTCCCAGTGGCTGAATGGTATACGAGTTAGCTTGCCTTGTAACCGGAAGGTCCCGAGTTAAATTTTTGCTGATTTCTGACTGAATGACATTAGACCTTTTTTTAAGTTCCCAAAGATTAAGTAATCTAAAGTTCAAGCAGTTTCTGATAGAACGTAATGCTAAGATTAATTGTCTACATAACTCATCGAAAGGGATATTTCTAAAATCAGCCATTGTTCCTAATAGTGCCATATATATGCCACCGTTATTAGACATTTTAGGCATTTAATTAAGACATGAGTTGAAGTACAACTGACTTGCTTAACTCTTCAATAACTCTTTTCTGCTCTATGAGATATCCAAGCTGAGAGTGGTTTTTATGGAGTTCAATTAACAGGGCATTAACAAAGAAGCATTTATCTTGGACCTATCAACAACCGGTTAAGAGTAAACACAAGCTCAATTCTAATATCTTTTTAACATTTCACTAATAATTTCTAAGAAGACTTGTGAATCTACCACTCTCATTCTTAGTTATACATATCCGCATAAAAAGCTGTAGATTCTCCCTGGAAATATGCATAAATTTTCACTGGGCCAGTAGTTTTGAGTATTCCACGACGTCTATATATATATATATGTATAGATCACTAAGTTATCTGCTGTATGTGCTGTCAGACCAGTCTTTTATCTTAGGAGATCATAATATATGTGTCCACTTTCCATATGGGTATATTCGACACTTAAGACGAAAAGTGACAAAAGTTCAGTGTGGATTCATGAATGTATGGCTTCCACAAGCCTGTCATGATTATAGTTTCAAAATCATAGATAGTTTATGAGCTGCAGAATACAACCAATAAACGTCGGAGCAGCCATGCCTTAATATATATTATACTTCGATATCAAAATTAAATAAAAATAAAATTAAAAAATTAAAAAATTATCATATCATTGTATTTATACGATTTCCTAATTTACTCTACATATTTTCAGTTCACTATGTTTTCAATCTAGTTTTTCATATATCCTGTGTAGACATTGCAATATGCTGGTTGCACTTGTCAATTGTTCATTTTTGATGAACAAAGGTACCGTGATCACCTTCTCCATCCACCAAAGTATATTCTTTTTTTGACCCTCTCCCACTGTATTGTGTGATTATAGGAAAGTGAATTTATTGTAGTTAAAAGTCAATGTGAACGAAGAATATTCTATTCATTTCTAATTTCTCCTCTTCTGGTTCTTACAATTATAAAATATAACATTCGTTGTTGTTACAATAAAGGTCAGTTATGCAGCGGAAACATTTTTTAACGTGGAATAACAGATTGGTGAAAGGGTGTCAAAATAAATAGTCGTATTTGTGTGACAAACGTATTAGGCTGAAATCAATTACAAAATATTGTGAAATGGGAGACAGTGGTGATGATTAGTGACAATAGATTTGTAGGGTGTGGGATAGGAAAAATTGGCGAGTCATTTGACGGTTATGAAAGGTGTCAGGTGAGTGGCTAGTACAAAGTGGTCTGAGTTAAACAGGAGATAGTAAGACTGGAATGAGAGGTTCATAGTGAGATAATGAATATGTTAAATGAAACAGGTGGAGGCATATATTGAGAAAAGAGATAATATCACCAGTAATAAATCCGGATAGTACAAATCAATATTTGATAGTATTGAGGGAATGTTTGCATGAAAGGCATAAATTATGACGAATTATAATAATAATAATATTTGTAATAATAAGCAAAGGAAAAAAAACCAGAGGGTTAATGGGAAGGAGCACTATTCTTCAGATTAAGAATCATCAATCCAAGTTTGGCCACGGTAGGAACATCGTCTGGACTTGTTCTTTTTGGATACAAAGTTCCGTTTTAGTCTACCTTATTGCAACAGCTTCAGGTATGTGTAGCAGACGTAAGCGAACTGTACGTGATAACGACTTCGGAATTCGGTATATAACCCTGAAAGCTGTGTTGACGTCGATGCTATGTCTAATATCGACCAAGTGTGACAGGATTGAGCTTTTTATGCATTTAATTTTCCCCTTGCCGAACCAAATTGGTAAATGTTCTTGAACTCGTAGACGAGCCTGCCTAATCGTGAGCCGTATATAACTTGAACCACAGGAACAGTTGAGATGGTATATGCATGAAGAAGAGCTAAGGTTAGGTAAGACATATAATATAAATAAAATATAATATTCTTCCCCTTAAGCCTCTTGGTTTTTTTCTTTACTTATTATTACTATTATTATTATTCGTCGTAATTTATACCGTTCATTAAAATATTGTCTCAAGTCTATCGGATTTTCCGTTTATACTACTCGGATCAATCATTTTAGTCCTGGATAAATTTCTATGTTCCGGCAGTCTAATTTACATCGATCTACTATTTCGACCTATGTAAATTATCATACATTCTTTGCTTTATATTTGGTTAATTATATTATTCTTTTATTTGGATCTATAGGATCCTTAAGCCAGCATAATTTTGCTCTGAGTGAGTTTGTTGGTTTCAACCTATCCCAATTCGAGCCTTATTAAGAATCCTACGTTGGCCCTCTGGTGTTCACTTCTTTAGGTGATAATACTAGAGATGCTTCAAATTTCTTGTTGCCTATAATATTTCCACTATTCACATTACTACTATTATAATCCTTATAAATCTTCATACATTTTTCAATAGAACTTAATGAACAGAGGTTTATATATAAAAGGAACATCTCTTGTTTTAGAAACCTTTGTCCAATCATGAGTCATAAAACAAGTATTAACATGTACAATAAACAAAATTGTATGAGTTGTGATCAAAATTTGACCTCAGACTTACAAATATTGATCTACCTTTGTTAAACACTTTAAACACAGTGTGTATGTGTGCGGATAAACAGTTGTAAAACAATGTCTTAACGTCTCCATAAGTAGATATAGGCAGTCAGGAACTTTGATCAAGTATTATTAATTAGTGATACATATGCATTCTTATTTATTAATCATTATTTCCTATGCGTCATCTCACATCACACCTTCATGTCTGTTCAAACTGTTAGTATCTAGAATTCTATGATTAGACGTATTTTCAAAATTATGGTGTTTAGGATTAGATTTTAGTTGAGGCACCCTGTCAAACTTATTAATTTGTCTTCTTTCTGAAAACTGAGCTGCTTTATTCGACCCACTGGAGTTGTCAGGTGACTGGACAGCTATGGATTTAGGGTACGCATTCTGTTGCAGACAACGGAGAGTGGAAACACGATGATTGTGCCAATTACATAGTTTCTTTGTTAATTTATACTACTTGTGGAAGATAAGTAGTATAATTATTATGCCGAATAAAGCAGAACCAACGAAAGAGTAATCTTTCAGTGTATTCCTTTGAAATAAAGTGACTTTGATGGTCAATATCCGTAGACCACTTGAACCATTGAGTGGTTTACTTTGATAGAAAGGCACAGTGCAACAGAATTACTTTATGATAAATAACACTGTGAACATAATTTATTTGTCATAATGATATCACCTTCATAACATTATGCTATGATGGAAATATTGCCACCACTGTAACATATACATTGTGGTCTGAGCGCACCAAAATGCTATCAGTAACCCAGCGTATAGCTAACGTAAATTCCTTGAGACACAATTAGTCAAGAAATGCCACATTAGAGCCTGTCATTATCACTTTCTCCAGTAATACTGAATGCCTGTGTGTACGGGCATGCACTGCTATAACTGAACATTTCTTGTAAATCCCCTCAGCTATTACAGTCATCTGATATGAATGACTTCAGACGGCTTGTTGTCGTCTTTGACTAGCTAGCCACCTACTCGTCTACTTTCTTGTAAGCACTGACGAATCCGCGATAACATGATTTTCATGGTACATTGATAAAGGTGAGTGAAGGTAGATATGTTCTATGTAGGGTGGGAACGGGACACTTACCTACTGGGGCAGTTCACGCAGTCTTCGTCAAGTAAGATAGTGTCAAGCCCTAACTAGCTAGCTAGAAATTTTGAAGTGAAAATATTTGAGAGTATGGAAATGATGAATGATGCATTGTCATTATCATTATTGTTGTTGTCGTTGCCGTTGAAAACAAAATGACTCATCTGCCATTCAGACATGAAGTTATTGTGAGTGCTTGACACGACCGCGGTCTTGTTGGTGGTATGCACCAATTTATAGTAATGATACCAATAACAAAATAACTTCTATACAGAATGGATGGAATTTTCGCCAGCAGACACACACACTGCGACAATTTTTCTCGTTTGACAAGTAAACAAATTCCCAAAATAGCGAAAATAATTAAACCGCAAAAATGACAGTTGATAGGAAAAGAAGAATAATGGTGTCTGCAAAAATGATAAGGGTGGTAATAATTTTCCGCTCAAAATCTGGATTCTAAGCTCCATCCTGACATTTTTCACTACATGGAAAACCCGTGCCAACCAAATGTGGCATGGTTGAGTAGTTTTTATATTTCGCCGTGTGAGCACAAATTCTTATGAAGTTTCTTCTGCCTTTATGTAGGAAGATACAAGGAGGAAGTTCAGAATGGAGAGGAAGTTTCGTGTCAGAGAGGATTACCTCAGATACTTACTTGTAGGAAGTGAAATGCCTACAGATAGTAGTGTAAGTTGGTTGCGTCAGAGACACACAACAGTGGGGCTACTATTGCCTTCAAATTCCTACGTACTATAGCACAGTCTTTCTTCGGAAGCCCGTGTAAGAATAAAGGAGAAGAATTTTGGTCACTGAGAGTCTAATGAGTCGAGTGTCAGACTGGATGCTGGATAGCAGTGAGGCTATGCTGCGGCAATCGAAACCGAAGTATTCTGATCTGAAGATAGGGAACGCATTGATGCGATCTTCTGAATAGCTGCTAAGCAGACTTCCTCGAGCGACTAACAGTCTCAAAATATACGGACGGTGGGAAAAATGCATTCATTTACCGTAAAACTCTGCTAACACTAGGCAAAGTTATGCAGTCCAGGGTATCTTCACGCACAAAGTGAGTGCTCTACAACAAAATCAGTCAGATAAAATCAACTGAAAGTGATAACTGACATTCAAGTAGAATTTTTCGAAGAAGGTGGGATTGAAACTCTGTCATCAGCGAGAATCCGACACACGGAAGAATTCCCGCTGACAGTCACTGACAGGTCAAATAGTCAGTCACATGACTTGAACTTGACTCCACTGAAGCAACGTCGCAGTGGTGAGACAACACATTATAAAAGCCATCACACAAGCATGAGGAGAATCATCGAAGATATGAATATTATACAAGAACAAAGAAAAATGGTAAGGACCAAGTCAACAGGTGATATACAAACTCCAGAACGAAGATACACAGTCTAGGGAAATAAGGCTGAGCAACTCAAAAATCCCTATTGCATAATATAGAAGAAAAGCCGTTCAGTTGCACTTTTCGATGATATCACTGTCAAGCTGTATAGTTGAATAGAATTAAATTGAACAAGTAAGTCTGGTAACGTCGACTGAAATTTTGAAGGAGAGTCAAGTTCATGTGATTCACACTTTTGGTGAAATGAAATGGGTCTTCCATGGTGTGTATGTCTAACCGTTGACGAATGGGTTCCAACTTCTATCTATCAGTGTTACTGAGATGCATTCATTGATTTAAGGACATTCTGTATAAACATGATGTTACATACCATGAAGTGACTGAATTAAGTACTCTAGATAACATATTGTGATCTGAGTAGATTCAGTTTCCATCGGAAAGTGTGGCAAAATTTCGACCCGAACTGTGTAAATTGATGACCCCATGTTACTTTTCATTGTTCCGCTTCTTCGTCCACATTTCTTATGGGAGTGTGACGGTAGATGAACTGTGCCACTAGTCGTGCAAACAATACCTTCCAGGTCTCCGTCCAACCTGACCTTACCTTAAAGGTTATGCTGACCACTAACACTTTCAGACGACTTGCGAGAAGCACTCACAAAGCACAAGGTATCACGAGGAACCTACAGCACAACCAATTGCAGTCAGTCCTCGAAATATACTGTAGTCTGCACACAAAAGCGTCATTACAGATGTGTGCTAACGTCATTCACCCTGAGCCCAGACAATCAGTGTCCTCAGAATAATTTAGTAGGTCACTTTTTTGGAATCTTTCATCGGGTTACTGTTTTTTTCAAACTGACATTTCACTGTATAAATATAAAATTCCCCAACTCCGTTGGCCTTGTTTTATAACACTGGCATAAGCATGGAATGAGGTGAAATATTCGTAAGGCAGTGGTCGCTGAATTCGTAACTGTGTTAAACTCGATTGCAGTAGTAACTATAAAGAGCGACAATGTGTAAGCCGTTCCTTAGACAACTGGTAGGACTAATAGGCTAATTAATTCTAATAATACGTGGGTTGAATGGGAAAACGAGAGCCTTTTTTCGTCATGAAAATAGCAGTAGCGGTTAAACAGGTCGTTGAAAGAGTGGGTGAACGGGGAAAAAGTGGGTAAATTGTTCGTTGAAAAGGTGGGCAAACGGGGAAAGAGTGGCAGTATGGGCTAAATGTGTAAAAATTGTTACATTTACACCATAATTTGCCCACCTGTTTGACGATCAAAATTACCAATTTAGCCCACGTTTTGGCCACGTTGCCCAGGTGCATTAACCAACTGGGTAATCGTTGAGCCAGTCAGTGTGAGGTTGATTCGGTCAGGCAGTCAGTGTGTCAGTCACCGAGACAGAGTGAGAGACAGATTGACAGTTAATGAGACAGTCAGTGAGCTGGTAATCAGGTCAAATGAGTAGTACGAGTAGATTTGGTTGTTGTGTTGTGCTGTTGAAGTGTGTATCTGTGAGTAATGATAATCTGCGTATGTGGATATGTTTATGCTTAGTGCAGTCGTGTGTTGAAGTGATATTTAAAAGCATTTATTTCCCGATACATAGAGATAAAGAACTGTTGCTCAAAGCAAATTATAAGTCAGGTGTAAAAAAGTTAAATACTCTGGTAAAACTCGAACTGCAAATACTAAAAGTTTGATATAACCAAAGTTTCTTGTCATGTAAAACCCCTTCTAGTTCGTGGAAACTTTTCAAAGAAATTACTCGCAGTAAGTGATGCACTGCTGTCCCATGTCTTAATGTTGATACTCCTAATAAGTCTTTCATACGCTCTTCTGCCCATATCCTTCCTAATGCTACAAATCATATAGACAATAATTTTAGTGGTCTTATTACCCTTGATGTGCTTGAGTGTCCCCGATCTCCTAAGCCTTCCCAAAGCCATGGTGCTGATGGAGTACCTGCATTTGTCCTCAGGAACTGCGCAGATATTTTGTGTCACCCTCTTACTAACATTTCTAATGCTTCCTTTTCCTGTAACGTCCTACCTTTTGCATGTAAAAGCATTAAAAGTATCCTCATACCAAAACCATCTTCTGACACTGATATTAAATTTAGGCCTATTGCAATTACTTCTCCTTTTTTAAGATTAATGCAAAAATTACGTTTACTTAGTCTTCAACCTTCATTGAAACCTTTTAATGATCCTAAACAATTTGCATACAAACATGGTAGATGTACCTTGGATGCTGCGGTTGTCTTATATCACAATGTTGTTTCTTGTTTAGACAAAGGTGCCAAATATGTTCGTAGTGCTTTCTTAGACTACACATCTACTTTTGACTCTGTACCTAGGGGCCTTTTAATAAATAAGCTTTCGTTGACGCAAACAGAATCCTGGGCAAAGAGTTGGTTACATTCTTATTTATCTCATAGAATGCAGTATACTGTATATAATGGCAAATCTTGTTTTACCTCGCTTACAAAATCCGGTGTTCCTCAAGCTGCCGTCCTCTCTCCTTTTCTTTTTTCTTTCTTCCTACATGACCTACCTCATTCAAGCGAAACTAACTTTGTCAAATATGCAGATGATCTGACTGTATCACTGCCTATCACTTCCGAGTCTGACAGCTGCAAACGTAATAGCATTCTGTTGAACATCAACAAGTGGTCCAAGTCAAACGGTCTTATGTTGAATCCTTCCAAATGTCAGGCAGTTAACTTTACTTTCAAGCATCGACGTGACTTACTTGAACTAGTTAGCTCGCATGATCCCTGTAGCATAGATGGCACGGAAATTGAAACCAAATAAAGCATTATATACCTTGGATTAGTTCTTTCCTCTGACCTTCCATGGTCATCCCACATCTTATCTATTTCTAAGAAAATGTTTCGTCTTACCTTCTACATTAAAAAGTTAAGACAATCAGGTATCAACCAACCTTTAGTTTTGCAATTTTTAAACTCCTGTATTTTACCTATTGTACTCTATTGCTCTCCATTAATCTTTCCTGGGCTTCTCAAAAAAGACTATATCATATTACGAAGGGTAATAAGTGCTGTGAGTAGAGCTTGTGGTATGCCACTGCATGAGCTCGCCAATACTATAGTCGAGAGGCATATAAATTCCTGTACAAAATGGGCAAAGGCTATACTGTCAGACCCTCTGCACCCGCTTTATTCACACCTGACCCCTTGTATCTCATCAGGTAGGACGAGAAGTTAATATAAAAAGTTATATGCTTGTACCACTAAGTATAGAAATTCTAGCCCGTACTTTATGTGACTAAGACACTGTTAGACGTGAAACTTATAAGTTACTATGTAATTAGCAAAGTGAATCGAACATTTCATTGTTCATCTTTCTGTAATTTTATGGTGTCACACTTTCTGTCGTTTAATTATAACTTTGCTATTTTATTTTAGTTGGTATTACTATTATCACTATAATTTTGTACCTTATGCATATTTTTCTCCGTATCGCATATTTTAATTTGCTACACAGCTGCTATAACAACGTTTTGTTATTATTATTATTATTATATAATGTTATATAATGTTTTTGAGTAAATTAGATGCAATACTATACTGAATGCTAAAAATTCCTTGCTGTATCATTAGTACTGTTTTTTAGAATAAACCAAAAATTATTAATATTATTATTATCAAATCTCCTGACGCACTAGTTCATCTTGAAAGATGGTTATCTCAAGGTGTAGAGAGGGTGGTTCAAAGTCCCCATTTATTTTAAAATTATCAGGGATTATGTTGATGAGTAGGACAGTGGCATCTTCAAATGGAGAGTGCAATAACATTAAAATCCTACAGCTGAGCTATAGATATCCATCCTACCAATACTGTTGAAAGCCTTCTGCCCGATTTGGTCATTGAATTTCAATTAATTAACTTACAGAATCCATTGATCTTCGGAGTTAGTTGTTTAAAAGGTTGAAAAATGATTTCTAGGTGATTTAACTTATCTAATAGTGTAACAATAATAATAATCACTTTATTCCACAACAATAACAATTTACAGCATGGAATTTTCAGCGTTTCTTTTACATATTGCAATGGTTTAGCTCTGTTTAAAATTATATAAAGTATAAAATGTTAAAATATTGATAGTTAATATGAAAAAATAAAAACCCCAACAAAATCACACCATTGCTAGGTCATAGTGAATAATAAATAATATAGATAATATAACAAATAACACTTGCGTTAATATGCATCATTACATTTTATAGTTTAGTTAATGATTTAAAAGTTGTAAAAGTTCTTTTCTGATATTTGTCTCTTCACACAATACTCGTGCCAAATATGGTACGGTCGAATTTTTATATTTTGTAGTACGAGCATAAATGTTTATGAAATTTCTTCTGGTCTTACCCGAAGAGATACAAGGAAACAATTGTGAATAAAGAGGATGTTCACTATCAGATAAGATAACTTTAGCTAAGTGTTTACAAGAATTCATATGCCTATTGACAACAGTGTCATTTAGTTGAGTCAAAGGGATAGCACTGACCCTACTTACAGCCCTCAATGTTCTTCGTAGTATTATATGGTCTTTCTTGAGTAGCCCAGGGAAGAATAATGGAGAACAATAAAGAATGATGGGCAAAACACATGAATTAATAAATTGTATGATAAGAGATTGGGTTATACCTGAGTGTCTCAACTTCTTTATGTAATAAGTCAGACGGAAAACTTTCTTAGAAACTATAAGAATATGAGACGACCAGCAAAGGTTTGAAGAGAAACTAATGCCAAGATAAGAAACACTTGACTTACTCTCTATCATGGTACCATCAATATTACAACAATCATGAGATTGAATCAATCCATGCATGTCTTTTTCACTTCTCAAGCTGAAATCAACAGTGTTACATTTAGTTGGATTTAGTTTAAGACCATTTGAGCCAGACCAATCCTTAACTTCAGCTATAAGCCATTCATATGGGAACAATCCGATGTGGAAACTACAGGGACAGAAACGGTCAGATCATCAGCATACTTAATGAAGTTAACTTTGGGTGAGTTCGGAAGGTCATGCAAAAAGAAAGAGAAAAGAAATGGAGAAAGTACTGCACCTTGAGGCACACCACTTTCAGTTAGCTGAGAAGTGGAGCGCTTTCCAGCCAAAACAGTATGCTGTTTCCTATCCTTAAAATAAGAAGACAGCCATCTAGTTGCCCAGGACTCTGTTTGTGCTGAAATCATCTTTCCTAATAAAAGTGTCCTAGGAACAGAGTCGAAAGCTGCAGTATAGTCTAAAAAAGCTGTTCGAACGAACTTAGCACCCTTATCAAGGCAGGAAACAATATTGTGGTGTAGTACAATGGCTGCATCTAATGTACTTCTTCCACACTTATAAGCAAACTGCTTAGGGTCACTAAAAGCTTTTAAAGAAGGTTTAAGAATATTCAAAAGAAGTTTCTCCATAGTTTTCAAAAAAGGAGATGTTATAGCGACCGGTCTAAACTTTATACCTGCTCCAGAAGATGATTTCTGTACAGGTACAACCTTGATTTCTTTCCAGTCAGCAGGTACCGTTTCCCTGTTAAATGATGCGTTAAAGATTTGAGTAAGAGGATGACACAAGATGTCTGCACACTTTTGAAGAAGAATGCTTGGTACACCATCTGGACCAAGGCTGTGTGTTGGATTTAATGACTTCAAACATAATAGTACATCCTTTTCTTTAAAACCCGGAAAATGACCATTTTCTTGACTAGGTACATCAGGTACAACCATATTAATTTGTTTCTTGATAAATGATTTGTTTAAAGCATTAACATCAGAATAAGCATCAACAGACATTTGTTTTTTACTTGTAAGTTTATTGAAAAGTTTCCAAATGTTTGAAGGATTTTTACATGATAAAAATTTTTCATTATATAGTCTGTTCAACCTTTCTATTTCAATTTTTATAAGGGTGTTTATTTTACGGACACCAGTATTATCACAATTCTTATACAACTTCTCTTTTTGTCTTCTAAGTTTTTTCAGTTGCAAAGAAGAGATTCTGTCAAATCTCGAAAACAGTGTTTCATATGGACAGCAAATTTCCAAACAAAACTTCAGATAATCGGTTATATTAGAGACAGTAGCATCCAACTTATCGTCAGTAAATAGTTCCCAGTTGGTATCATGCAACATGCTTCTTAATGCTAGAATGTTGTCATGGGAATATGAACGTTCATGTATCTTCTTTGTTAAATGACTAAACAATTTTTGTTGTAACTTGCCGTACACTTTCGGTAAAATACGAATAATGCAGTGGTCAGAATTTAGCAAAGGAGCTCTCCTTCGGGTTTCATATACATCACGGTCATTTATGAAAACCAGGTCTAGTGATTTGTCCAGACGTGTATTAAACTTGACTAGATTCTCATGACCAAGTGAAGTAAGAAAGCTGTGATCACATGAATTAAAATCACCACAGACTATAGACAACGAGTTTCCGAATGCAGGAGCAGCGAATTCAGTAAACTCATCTGCAAACATAACTATATTAGAAAGGCTACAATTGGGTGTTATGTAAATATTTGTTATGTATATATAAGAATATTTACTTAAGTGTTTTGGGCGACACCTGACGGTTATGCAATCTATATTGTCATTAGAATAATTGAAGCAAACGTGATTTGATGTAGACCAACTTGTGTTTATAAAAGTGGCTACCCCTCCTCCATATTTTTTCTTGGAACTTTTTCTATCTTGGCGAAAAACTTTATATCCATTTATTGAAACTAGATTATCATCATAATGCTGGTGCAGCCAAGTCTCTTGTATTGCTAAAACGCCAGCATTTCGATAAACATTGGAATACATTAGGGATTGAAGATAATCCATTTTGTTGGACAGGGATCTACAATTAGTGCTAACGAGTTCAGGAACAGTCATTTGATTAATTTGTGTACGTTTCAGTGCACGCTGCCAGCCACAGTGATGCTTTTTTCTCAATTTTTTTGGATGACACAACGCAGTAGGTTGTAATGATTTTAAAAATGCGCGATTATATATAATACGATTAGGACACATTATTGATAAATTAAAACAAAATTAAAAGAGCAAACCAAAGCAATTTTGCAAAATGTTGTAAGGTGGAATTTTTGGTAGCCCTATGTTCAAGCAGGCCGCCCAATCTAGTGATGTAAGCCTTTTGTTTTAGTGGGAAATAAACCAAATTGCTTATTTTCTGATAGGACTGCCTACCTTTCAGAAACGACATTTATGGACTATTTAACTCGAAGTACCATATCTGAGTACGTATGTGTTTTTATAATGTTAATGAAAAACACAAGTGAAATGTTTTTTGTTTTCAACATTTTATTTAGAAATTTGTATCCATAATAGTATGCATTATTATATATCAGAGAAGTTATAGAAAATAATTTTAAATTGAATTCCTTATCAACAATTATTTACATAATTCATTGTATCTAGGGCAATCCAGCTGACCGGTGAGGCTGTATGCACCATTTGTCACATTGAAATCTTTCAAACCTCCTTGTTTTGGACATGTAATATTGTTACCGTTGAAATGTATTAAAAGTTTTTTGTCAGCTGTGCATTCATACTGAAATAGAATATTTGGTTGGGAGAGAAGATACTGCTGTATAGTTATTTACGTTAATTGAATTACAAAATTAATGAATCAAATCAAAAGCAGTTAATTCATCATAAACTTATTGGTAAAAGTAAATAATGAATATATGTGATCGACGACACTTTCCAGAGTGGCTAAATAAAGATGTAGTGAAAATCATCAATAAATCAAACAAACCATAAAGTTGGCTATATAATGAAGAGTACTTCTCCACCCTCTGTTGAGTAGCAAATAAATTGCTGAAGGCCTCCAGGTACCGAATACTCTAAACGGCAGAGGCTCTTGCAATTTTTTCAGATCGTGGAAAATACCCATAAGGACATTGGAAAGAAGAGAACACGAAGTTCAGCAAAGATATCTTTTCGCCGATTTCATTTTCAAATGCTGTACAATCGCATTTAAATACATAATTTTACATGGATACATCATTAAAACGGCGAATAAAAAGTGATAATTATTTTCAACTAGATCTGGTTTACGAGTGGTTTAGAAACAAAATTACACGGAAATAGTTAGAATGGATAACAAGTGTGTAAAAATGAACATGGAAACAAAATTGAAAGAATAATTTGAACTTGAAATGGAAGTTGGAGGGTGTGAATATAGATTACAAGAGCCTTGAAAACACAAAAATTTCACAGGATTAAGATATAATTGTAAAATAGTTATTTTAAACGAATAATAAATGTGAGCAGAAAAAGCATGCAAACAACCTTTAAATAACTGTTTTTATAACTGGAAACAGAAATGGAATGAATCAAATAGAGGCGGAGGGAGTTAGAATCACACACACAGCGAACGAAAAACGATCAAATAGGAAAAAGAGAACGAAAGAAGAAAAAGAGAAAACGGAAGCTAAGGGAGCATACCGAACTAGGTCCATGGTAGTTGTAGAGGTTGGACTAATTTCTTCTGAACACACAGCTCCGGCTTCTCGATGCATATTGTGAGGGCTTCCGCAGTACAGAGAGGTCGGGAGCATACTGCTTCTGGTAGGTTTCTGTTGACTTTGTAAACTACTTTGAAAGGATCAGTTGAGATGTTGTATGGGGGAGGTGTTGATCAGCTGTTCAATAATGGCACTTCCGATTGAACCGACGCCTTCTCTTTGCAGCCACGCTGGGTAATGTTCTATAAAAGATTTTGAAAGGACGCGCATACAGCGACCTATGTACCTAGCTCCGAACGAGCAGGTGAACTGGTATATGCACATTGAATTGGTCATATGTGAGAGTTTGTCCTTCGCGTTGTTTCGAAGTATTGGACGGTTGGAGAATATCACGCTTCGTGTTGCTTCAGGGAAAGTCTTCTTTAAAGAGCTGGATATTCTCCTCTTCGGGATATCAGCTGCCAAATCTCTCTTGAAATTGAGATTCAGATACAGCGTTTTCTTTCGCGCCGAATCGCATTCTTCTCTTTTTGGTTTAAGTTTCATGTTCTTTTCGACAAAACGTGTCAGGTAACCACTTTGAGCCAGGATATTTTTGAGGAATAGGAGCTTCTCTTCCACGGAATCGCTGCTGCAGATTTTTCTAATGTGATGGGTTAGTTCGATGACGAGAGCTCGTTTTCAGCTCCAAGGTATCCAACTATAGAAAGCGTTAGTTGGACGTTCCATTGCAATTCGCTTACAGCAACGAGTACTGTGAGCGAAAGAAACGGGTCCAACCAATTGTGCTACCCTTATCTGCTGCGGAATGTATAAATTCATAAATGTTGTATTATTTCGACCTCTTTCAGGTATGACCTTCCATCCTGTATATATAATCTCCATCACCCCTCGGTATTGCACTTGTATAAACAAACCATTTGTTTTCTGAATTAAACTTAGTAATTCAATTGCACTTTGATACACACACATACATAACCTTCTATGCTATTTCCTGTCCGTGTTTTCAATGTTGCCAGTCACCAATATGCAGTCTATAATTATTATGAATAAAATCCAATATGAATATTAGTCATGAGCATGCATTACTGCTATGTATTCGTTGTTATTCATTATCGTTTCCTCTGGAAAACTGGTGTTCAGTTTGGTGTTATATTGATGCATATTAACACATGCACATATTTTGAACTGTAATCTATTAACAGTCTATTCCCAAGTAACTTTTAAAATTCTGATTTCAGTGACTGCATGTTAGTTTAAAAAAAAGACCCATTAATATTGTCAATAACAATAATTCTCTCATTATTATGCATGTATAACTGTAGAACCTGATAAAGAAGACACTATCTGCTATCTATGCGAGTATATTGATTTAAATAGCATGAACATTGGCTTACCAACTGAATATCTTAAACAACTATTATTGAGATGCACATTGAATGTGCAATTTAGATTTAATGGTGTAATTTACAATCAAAGGGATGGGATTGCCATGGGGTATCCTTTAGGATCGCTCTTAGCGGACGTCTTCATGGCAAGCTTAGAGAATGGCCCACTGAAGGAAACCATCTACAGTTTGTTTATGTATAAAAGATATATTGATGATACCTTCATTGTATGTGATGAAAACTCTTCAACTGCCGAGCTTCTTGGTATATTTAACGGTTCTCACCCATCTTTGCTTTTCACGGTCGAAGAAGAGTCGAACTCATCGTTTCATTTCCTTGATGTTAAGCTAGATAGAAGAGAGAATGGGACGCTGTTAAGGTCGATTTACCGAAAGCCAACATTCACTTGGCTGTACACTAACTTCAACAGTTGGGTACCTATAGGGAGAAAGAGAAACCTTATTCATTCCTTATGCTCCAGAATTCGTAAAATCTGCTCTGCAGAGACAATCGATAGGGAACTAGATAACCTTCGATCAAATCTCATTAACAATGGTTATCCTACAAGGTTCATTGAACGTAACATCAAGAAAGAATTCGCCCTAGACAAATCACAGTAACAAAGAAAAAAGTGTTTATGAGTCTAGCATTCAAAGGTGACACTATTTTGTAATTGATTAAAAATCGTCCATCTAAATGTATGAAACGTACTTTTCCTGCAGCTGACTTGCATCTAGTTTTTACCAGCCGAAATATGATTAGACAATGCGTCAAGGATAGATTTCCGCTTTTGTCCACATCTATGTGCATTTACTCTTTTACTTGCTCTTGTGGAGCTGTTTATATTGGACGTTGTAAGCGTAATCTCCGAAAACGTGTAGCTGAACAGTATCCGGTTTGGTTAATGAAAGGCGAACGTAGAACTGCAAAGTCGTCTATTTGTGATCACCTGTTAGAGTCTGGTCATTTAGACCCACGTGATTCATCTTTTAAAGTTATATACACGGCAAAATCGAATCGATCCAAAAGTATACGTTTTCTTCACTTATGCATAGCCGAAGCTTTAGCTATACATGAACAGAAACCTCAATTATGTGTTCAAAAACATTTCTTTACCTTGGTCATAGTAATGTTCTTTCTAGTTTTTATTTTATTTTACCACTTGAATTCTTTCCACTTCACTTCACATCTTTATTCTTATCGTAATCGTACTCCTAATTTTTAAAATTTTTAGATAACACTTGACATCTTTAAAACATTTTTGACATCAATTCACTTATGAAACAACCTTTAATAATTCTGTAATTTATCGACTTCAACTCTGCGCCTGGTAACATTTTAATTATCGTTAATCTTATCACAAATATATGTATATTGACTGAGCGATTATCTAGTGCCACTTAATAAGCTTTTCCTGTAATATAAATACGACTGTACAGCTTAAAAATGAAGTCGTTGAAAAGAAATTTTTTGGCTGAACAAAAAAAGTTATTGAAAAGATTATTCTATAGTATCTGGTTTGTAAGGGTTAGGTTTGTTTATACGAGTTGATCATGGATTGTAATCAGTTGGAGAACCATTGAAAACCAGGGAGCACAAGACAGCTCTTTCATTATAGTTTAGGAATCATCGAAAGTACGCATTCACCACAGAAGTTTGAACTCAGGACCTTCCGGTTACAAGGCAGGCTGACTCGTATGCCATTCAGCCACTGGGACCCGATTCAATGGCTCATGAATAATAATAATCATTTGCTTTATTCCAAAAACAGTACTAATGATACAGCAAGGAATTTTCAGCATTCAGTACACTATTGCATCTAGTTTACTCAAAAACGACAACAACAAAAAATATTTAAAAATACACATTACACAACAGTAATAAAACGATTGTTATAGCAGCTGTGTAGCAACATACTGTATGCCATACGGAGAAAAATATGCATAAGGTACAAAATTGTAGTGATAATAGTAATACCAACTAAAATAAAATAGCAAAGTTATAATTAAACGATAGAAAGTGTGACACCATAAAATTACAGAAAGATGAACAATGAAAGGTTTGATTCACTTTGCTAATTACATAGTAACTTATAAGTTTCACGTCTAACAGTGTCTTCATCACATAAAGTACGGGCTAAATAGGGTATTGTAGAATTTCTATACTTAGTGGTACGAGCATATAAATTTTTATATTGACTTCTCGTCCTACCTGATGAGATACAAGGGGACAGGTGTGAATAAAGGGGGTGCAGAGGGTCTGACAGTATAGCCTTTGCCCATTTTGTACAGGAATTTATATGCCTCCCGACTATAGTATTGGCGAGCTCATGTAGTGGCATACCACAAGCTCTACTCACAGCATTTATTACCCTTCGTAATATGATATAGTCTTTTTTGAGAAGCCCAGGAAAGATTAATGGAGAGCAATAGAGTACAATAGGTAAAATACAGGAGTTTAAAAATTGCAAAACTAAAGGTTGGTTGGTACCTGATTGTCTTAACTTTTTAATGTAGAAGGTAAGACGAAACAGTTTCTTAGAAATAGATAAGATGTGGGATGACCATGAAAGGTCAGAGGAAAGAACTAATCCAAGGTATATTATGCTTGATTTGGTTCCAATTTCCGTGCCATCTATGCTACAGGGATCATGCGAGCTAACTAGTTCAAGTAAGTCACGTCGATGCTTGAAAGTGAAGTCAAGTGCCTGACATGAATTCTAATTTCGACCACTTCTTGATTTAGCGCGACCCCAACCATTGTCGTACGTGACACATCCATTCCCACACGAGACATATGGATGGACCCACTGGTCACGTTTTCTTACTAGAACTCAAACGCCATCCTGTAGCAAGTCACAAGCCTGCCTTGTAACTGAAAGGTTCGAACCCCTCTGTGATGTATGCGTACTGCCGATGATTCCTAAGCCCTAGGGTGAAACAGCTGTCCATTATTTCTTGGTTTTCAGTGGTTCTTTAACTGATATCAGTCCATGGTCAACTAGTAAAAATGAAAAGATTATTCTTAACTTTGATTTGACACTAGGTAGCAAAACGTGACATGCATCTTCGCCTTTGTTTGATGAAGATCAAATTCTACTAGCATGCTGAGTGCCTGGAAGGAGACATGAGTTTCTTCAAGAATGCAGATACGCCTTGCTGACATGTGCTAACAGGCATGAAACTTACATAAAATGCTTCTCACCGATGGCTTACAACTATCTGATATGAATTTCTTTGTTCACTTATCAGTATTTTTAAGCTTCTAATCAGCATCTTTAATTCATTAACAATTCTTCGAAACTGCTTCCTATATTCTTTCTCCCGTTGACAAAATATTTTCAATAAAGGCGTTTTGTTATTGAAAGTATGATTGAAAAGAAATGAAAGTTAACGGTCACATTTCTTGTGACACACAAATCTACCAACAGTTATATCAGCCACTGAATGCTGTCATGACTTCGACCATTAATAATCCAACTGGGAGTTTTTGTGCTTATCTAACTATTTTTTACACCCCACTGTGTTTCGAGTGCAATGAACGACTACAAGCAGGAGCTTTGGAGCTTCAGTAACAGTATCATTTTTTACGCATTGAAGCTGCTAACCTCACACCCAACCTACTCTATTTACAGGGGTGGCTACCAGCTAAACGAGCTTTTTCAGTGTGTCGGTCGGGGATCGAACGCGTGCCACCACGACACGGACGCATTCAATTAATTACATTTTGTTTAATAGGCTTAATTGAAACTCATTTCCCGGGAGCTTATGGATGCGAATTTAATTATAATTAAAGGTAATAGTGAAAGTTTCCCCACGTCCTAATACCTTCTGTGCTTTCATTGTATTTATATACTATAGATTAGTCTACAACGGCCTGTGTACTAAATTTCACTTATTTTAAAATGCCAATTGTACACGAGTTACACAGATCGAATGCTAAAGTCTTCATAATGAAAAAAAAACAACTCAAGAATACATTGATTACCAATTAACACTGTGAAAACATCAATGAAATGTGTTCAATATAACCTACCTTATGACAGGTTGCTTTCATATTCTGATCATTCATATACAAACTGCCGCTATAATCAACTTTCCACTCATTTTTGTGATCAATACAAATCGACTCTTTACCATACTTTTGCATAAAATAATTTCCCTGATGTGCTTAGAAGTAATGTAAAAAAAGGGTATAAGAGGAATAAATATAGAAAAAATGTAAACTTCGAAATCATGATCTAATAGATAGCTTGATAATTTTGATAATTACTTCTGGAAATTTAATTGAAGAATGTAATCAAGTATTGGGATAACATTTGGATTACGGAAGCTGCCGAATTCCGATAACCGTATTATTTTCAGATGATTTCACATACTGGTGATTGGTTAAATATCACTAGTTGCATACCACTCCCATCAACCAGTAGCGCCAGTCAAACAGACCCAGGTAATGTAGACATCGGACGACAGTTTCCTTTGTGTGTATCCGAGCTCAACTGCGCTTTTCCTAATTTGACTCAGCCTAGACAACAAAATCCTTTCGCACCACTGGAATTCTGGACGGCAGGTAGAGTGAGATACTGAGGAAAGTGTTTGGTACAGGGATTTGATTGATTTCAGTTAGAGTTATGAAATTGCAGCAGTTAGAAGACGACAGAGAACTGTGAAGTGTTGGATAGCTGTTGGGACTGTTCAGCAGTACGCCCAAATAACCCTACCGTAAAACTGAGTCCAGGGCTTTCAAGTTTCTGGATGAGACCAGTGACTATTCATCTACTGGGATTGAATCCAACGAACCATGAATTCTATTATTAGTTTTCATTAATTCCTTCACGTTTCTAGTAGAACACAAGGCTAGAAGCTGGAGGCTTCGAGTTTCTTTGGCAGCGATTATTTTTACAGGATGTGATCGCTAGCCTGATGCGCAACTTTCCTTTCTCGCTAGTCTTTTTACTGACTTAGTGAGGTTTGGGAGTGCGTCGGTGGCTGGGGATCGAGGCCAGGACCGCGTGTATGGGAGGCGAGCGTCCTAACCGCTGTGCCACCGACTTACAGTCAATGAATTCTAGGTTCTGCTAATTCGCGATACATATACACATAACCAACACGTTGACTGTTTTGTGTATTCTGTGTCTGGTGCTGTTCATTACGAGAAGCAGTCACTATGAAAACAAGGGTTATGCATTTCAAGTCTATGTTTCTTAGAGATTTGCTTTTATTGACTGATTGGGAAAAACTAGAGACAAAGTAACTTGAAATTTAAATAACAACTATACATATATATATATATATATATATATATGAAATGAGAGATTCTAGGTTACCTAGCAAGTTTTCATTTTCTTCATGCGTACAATGTGGTGAGATATATCCGACTTGGGAAACCTGATACATCATTTTATGTAAAGACAGTTAAAACAAATTATTACGAATGTTTACTTATATTTATATTGAAATGAAATCTTCACTCTTGAGAGAAGTATATTAAATATAAACTTTACTCCTTAATAGTAATGGGGATTCACAAAAATGTTTTCTTCTCATAAGCAGACCATAATCACTACATATCTTTTATTATAGCTTGATTTCACACCGTATTATTGGTGCAAGTATGGAATTCTCAGCACGCTGACCATAGATATCAGGTGTGCTCTGGCAGGGGATCGAATCCCGGGCCATGTGCATGGTCGGGGAGAGTCCTAACTGCTGTGCTACCGATGTATATTCATTTTAAATGAACAAAATACCCCAGTCACATGTTGTGTTAAGTTACCTTCTGAATGTGAGTGGTAGATGTCTGCCATTGTTTATACCATGATCTGTTAAGGCCAGAATGTATAAAAATCCATCCTATCAAAATTAGTTTTCTTCTGGCGAAATAGTTTGTTTTGAATTATCAGTACAGAAAAGAGAGTTTCATTTGAATGAAGCCTCTACGTTCTTCAGGAAAAATTGTAAATGCCTACTGTTTAGGTATTTATAAGGCTGAATATGAGTTTGATATAAGTATGAAACATGGACACTGTGGTAGAGTATAAATCCTTTATGCATAATATTTTATTTAGATAAATCAGACAGTTTATACTGTAGAATGCACTGATAGAGTTTCGAGCACAGATTATTACCACTCATAATCCTATCAAGGCACTTACACAACTTTCTTGCGATTAAATCAACCGGCTTAGACGACACAACTAATTCAGTGTCATCTACCTGAGCTACAAATCTTCTCCATTATTTCACTATTTGTGTTTAAATAACACTGAATCAATAATAACATCAACTGATTACATCTCCATAACACCAAAGCAACAATACACTTAATACCATGAAAATTACGAAATATAATGAAACAAATTCATGGATTTATAGTCTCCACTGAAGGCAATGGTAGTAGTAATGTCTCGATTTGCTTCTTCTGTCCACACAGCGCCAGTTTCTTTCGGCGAATCGCAATTAAATCTACTATTTGGAGTGTGCTATTATGCTTTTGTCAATTTCTTCGGTACTCTGTAGATGATAGAGAAGGACTCTTCAATGCTGGCTTTGTGGCGGGCTTGGACCAGGTGGTCTGATATCAAAATGTTGACGGTTTCTATTTTACCTTTACTTTGCCACACTGGTAGATGTTCCCAAACACAAAAAATCTAATTCCTAGTGCAACAGCCAATATAACTCGCTCAACTAGCGCATTTGAACTGGTAGATACAAATAGAAGCAGATAGTCTAGGTACCTCATCTTTCAAAGGAGGAATCCCCACCGGTGGCGTGGAAAATAAAACTTGTAGTTTGCCAGCATTAAAAATTCCTTTAAAGTGATTGTCTTGACTTCTTCACAATTATTTCGCTAGGCATACTACCCTTGAATTGCGGTAGTATGCAAAAATACTTCCTGTTCCCGGTTAGTGAATAGTCCTTTTCAAATTTCATGGTCATATGTTTCCTGATGAATCTATCTGGATGGCTTTTTTCAACCAATGTTTCATATTTAATCCCTAATTCATCTGCAGTTACCTTTTTTGAGCTTATAGCTGAGTAAATTTTAATGGGCATTTTTAATCAATTGAAAACCAAAGTATTTCTTCACCAGAGATTACCGACCACACCACAGGAAGGTAACTTCAGGATTAACAAGTATTAAGATATGCAGCTAACTGTCTAAACATAGGGTTAAAACCACTGACCTATGAATTTTAGAGCTCACAGTTTTTATGCAGGAAATCACTGTATGATTTTACAGCCTTCAAGTTGATTTACCCAACAAATCATAACTTGCTTTAAAGAATACAAAACATTCATCTTCAACCTGAAAGCAGTGTAATATTTAGTCATTAAAATCATAAAGCTTAGATCTTTTTGAGGTACACCAGTTCGCATTTCTGATGATTCCCAACCAATGACGAAATGGATGCTAAGGGAACACTGAGTCCCAACAACTATTTAGCTGAAGTTAGATTGTTACCAAATTATCTTCTAAATTATAACCGATTTTCAATATAATTTAGCTTTCACTGTTCACCTGTGTATTGGAGTAACGTGATCTAAGCGTGTAATTCCGCAGACTTGACTTGTTTTTTTTTGTGTTCACTGCATGTTAAGCAACAATTTTATTCAGATGAATGTTGAATTCAATAAAATTTTTATTTTAACGAATCTCTTACAGAATAAGTTGGACACTTATCTCTGAATTTATCAGCTCCACCATAATAATATTGGCCTTCAAAATACTGTTCACTTTGATTTAGTGGATAAGGAAGTACAGTAAGATCACAGTTTCCATAAGAAGTTCTATCAAAGCATCCAGAAACTCCAATTGTGTCACAGTATGGATTAATGCTTTTCGATCTGTATTAAAAAAAAACCAAACCAGTCCACGCAATTTGCCCTTAATAATAACACTGATAAATAGTGAGTACTAATTTCAATAGTCACTCAGACTAAATCCTGAAATGCATTAAAATTCTTTTTAAAACTTCAAATTATATATGCAGCTAATCAAGAAAGATATAAAAGGGTTTTCATTCTACTTCATATTATAGTTATTCTGCAGAGGATAAATTCAGATAATAGTCTTTTTTCAACGGACTCATTATTTGCCTGTAAAAGCCTTCATTGATGAGAGTTTTAAAAATTGTATTCTTGTAGAGAATATAAACAGTTAGCATCAATGATGATGAAGTAATCAGTCCTGTCAGTCACTACAAGACATCTGTAAATACAACTATAGTGAAACATTGAGTGATTCTATCGTTTAAGAATTCTCTATAAATCCCCAGAAAAGGATGTGAAAGTAATAAGGCTGATAGACAAATAAGATACTATGTAACAAGACAAGAAGTTGGTTCAGATAGTGTTCTATACTATAAACGAAAAGTAAACTGCATTCAACAAAAAGAGAAATAATCTCAGAAGCCAAATGGAATGAAATCAGATAAATCTAATTAAAAATAAATATTCAAGTGTTGGTTTGTGGGGATTTGATTGGTTACAGGATTTCATCATGAGCTGACATTGGTTAGGGAACCATTGGAAAACCGACAGGGAGTACTGGAAAGCTGTTTCGTCCTAGTTTGGGACTCTTTAGCAGTACGCACCCACTGGGGTTCCAGCGCAGGACCTACTGGTTACAAGGCGAGCTCGTATACCATTAAGCCACTGGGACCCGATCCAATAGTCCTTGAATCCTAACTTCTGTCCAAACTAGGACGAAATAGCTGTCCAGTACTTCCAGATTTTCCAATGGTTCTCTAACTAATGTCAGCTCATGATGAAATTCTCTAAAAATAAATAGATGGCTTTATTCATCTTTTCTGTGCCAATATTATAATTAATCTCCTGGGTTCCGGGCCTCAGCATCATATCTTTGTTTTATTCTCTTATCTGTAGTTGTCTTTGGTTGGTGCTACAACAAACCCTATCAGCTAACGTCTCCTACACAAATAGTTTCCATGTCAACCACGGACACCAAATCCACGTTTTCCCACATGCGTCAGACCCGAGGAACTATCTGGCACTTGACATCATTCAATGTTCCCCTCAGCTTATGCTCGTTTCGTGTCTATTTTTTTGGTAAATTTTTGTTGGATGGTCAGTTCGTTCCGGGAGTTGCCTGTTGTTGATCCCTTGGGCCCATCAAATGATCATTATGCGGTCATTCAAAGCAGTTTCCGGTAAAAATCTGCAAAACTTTCGAAATGCTTTTCGTGACTCATGCTCCTTGTTTCTGAATGATGTAGAAAAACCAACTTCACACTAATGTTCATAATCAGAATTTTGTTCCTTGTCATCAGTGCAGTAGATTTCCACATTGTAATAAGATTAATGAATACCTGTTCGATCCATGGTTTTGCATCGTCATCAGTCCTGTCATCTGTAGTTAAAACGATGCTGCCTGGCTAGTCGGAGGTGATGACCTCTTGCATATTTCTCCTTTTGATTGTACTAAGACCAGACCATATTCTGAATTAGGTCCCATTCTATAAAGTTCCACTTACGTTATTTGGTGAAGAGTGACAAGAAAAGGATTCCAGGATACACATTTCGTAACCTGAATTTACAGCTATGACATACTTTAATTTATCCAGTAGTTGGTCAGTTTAATTTTAACTTTTCTGACCCCTTAGATTTAAGCCTTAACTTCATATGATGGATTTATATCAGAAATATGGCTACTTTTTCTGTGAATTTGAGAAAACATCCATTATAAAGATCCTCATTACAGAAAGAGTTGTAGTTCTATGCTGTGCTTTTCAGATTCATGAAATGTTATCCATTAGTCAGCTGTAAAAACATCGGCCATCAGCGGTTAAATTATGAGAAAATTCTACCAGTAGAAAAGGCAGTTTCCAGTGTTTTATGTGTATCTTTTTGGCTACTGATACACTGAAAATTCTTTTCAAGGTACGTTCACAAACTCAGTAGCGTCAGTCATCTTAAGCACGACAGGAATACTAAGATGAGTACATCCAGATTCTGTTTATTGAGAAAGGAAGAAAGAGGAAGAGAGATCTTGATGTTAAGCAGATTCAAAACACCGATGATTTTATGACCAGTTTATTTGGGTAAGGATTTCTTTTAACATTTGTTATACATGCCTCCTTAGAGAATAAAACAGAGTCAGTTAGGTTTGCAACAAAAAAGTTGTAATTGATGCATCACAAATATATAATATTTACCAAAAAGATTAATTAAATATATAACTTTTGTGACTTACCTTTGCTTTACTTCTTTCATATAGTCATAACAACTAGCCATAACAAATTTACATCCTAAACCTTTGCCATAAGTCCACTTTTGGGCTTTGGAAAATTTCACTTTGTACCAACTTGAAGTGTTACAACAAAAAAAAGAGAAGTCAGTGAATAGGTATGGAAGATTGGTATAACTTAGAATTTATATCTGCATGAGTAACTTAGATATAGTTTCAAGTGTTGGTTTGTACGGATTTGATTTCTTTCAGGATTTCATCATGAGCTGACAGTAGTTAGAGAACCATTGGAAAACCTGGGAGTACTGGACAGCTGGTTCCCGTCCTAGTTTGGGAATCTTCAGCAGTACGCACCCACCGGGATTCGAACCTAGGACATTCCGGTTACAAGGCGAGCTCGTATACCATTAAGCCACTGGGACCCGATCCAATAGTCCTTGAATTCTAACTTCTGCCAATTCACGACATAGCGCGACCGCTAGCCAATGTCTTCGGCGAGTATTTGTCCTCACACCCGACCAGCTGCACCCTACTGGTCACGACTTCCCACTGGAACCCAGGTAACTACCTACCTGAATAGGGCCAGTCGCCAGTGAGCATCTTATTGGTATTCAAGTGTTGGTGTTTGATGTAGTTTATTTAATGCACCATATATTACCTAATGAATTACTTCTTACAAGAGTCACTATTCCTTTTAGAAATCACTTTGCTTTAAGGTTCCCATTATTAAATTCAAGAGAATAAAATTTCAAGTTACAACGATGATATTCTCTGATGTACGTTACAAATCCTCATATATGTATATATACTTTGAAAAATTTAGGTTATTCGTAGCTGATGTGAAGCAGATTAAATAAAAATTTTTTTTTGTACCAAAAGAGTTTGACCTATTCAAAACTGATAGGAGTTCATTTCAAAAGAGGGAATATAAAACTGCTAATTATTTTGATTGGACACTAGTTAGTAACTAGTGTAATGTGTCTAGTCCTATTTTTGATGCTAACTGAATTCGATCAGTCAAGTTTGCAATGTGGCTACCATGCCACTAGGTGGTTCGCCATAACGGTGCACTGTGAATATTTAATACAAGATGGTTGAAGGCAAACGGTAGAGAGCCATACTTGACCTAAATTTCCGCCTTGTTGGCATTCAACAGTCAGCAAGGTGTATTTGTAATCTTGAAGGAACACATGTCCCTTTTCTGAAATTCGAATCCGTGTCACCCAGTGTTACCGTTCCATAGTCATATAGGAGGTCAGTCGCAAGCCGAAGTAGGTCATTGGTAGCCTGTGCAACTACAGCACTGGTTCGAATCTCAGAAGGGATATCAATTCCTTCAAGAACATAGATATGCCTTACTGACTGGTGATTGCCAACAAGCAAGAAACCTAGGTCAAGTAGGGCTTCCTACCGATTGCTCCCAACCATCCATAACTGTAAAGTATTTTTGGTAATATTTGTGAATTATCAAGTTAAGTGAAATCTAACAACAGAAAGGTTTTACACTCCCGAAGATGAATTAATTTTACTAAGTATCATTATTATTAATGACTGCTTTATTCCAAACAATAATTTTAGTACAAATATAGGTAATTATTAAAACCTGCATTTAAATTAATAATAATCTAAATTAATAAAGAATTAAATCAAGTGAAAATATTAGCAACAATGTAACAATAAGAAAAAAAAAGCAACTCTGTTTACTAAGAGTTATTCAGTAAGTTGATAACTTCCTGCCTTAAAATTTTCCTAACACATAAAATGTATTTGGAATTGATAGTGTTCTCTGAGCTCAGAGAACACTATCAATTTCAAATCATCCACCTGAGTTACAAATCTTTTCTATTACATAAAATGTATGCTAAATAAGGTATTGTCGATGTTTGTACTTAGTTGTTCGCACGTACATTCTTCTATAGCTGCTTCTAGTTCCCCTACCCTATGAGACGCCAGAAGAGATATGTGAATAGAGAGGATATGCATAGTCTAACAAGACGGTGTTTACTATTTTATTCCAGAAGTCCATGTATCTATCTAGAACAGTATTAAGGAGTTGGTTTAGAAACATCCCACTCGCCTTATTGACAGCGTTTAGTGCCCATAGTAGTGTAGTAGTATCTTTCTTGAGTAGCCCTGAGGAGAAGTAAAGAAGGCAGAATACAACAATTAACAAACTGTAACAGTAGAGACAGAATGATACCAGATCGTCTTAACTTGCTTACATAGAACGTCAAACGAAATATCTTTCTGGCAAGACCAGGAAAGATCAGAGAAAATACAAAGTCCAAGGTATTTAACATTCAATTTAGTTTCAACTTCTGTGGCATCTATGACGTGTGAACTAACGAGTTCACGCGAGTCGCACATGCATCTGAAGGTGAAACTAACCACCTGATATTTGGAGGGATTAACCTTAAGATCATCTGACGAGGACCACTGACTAATTTCTGATAAGAAGTTATTCATTTTGAAACAGTCTTACTAGGATGTAACAGGTATAGAAACGGTCAGATCATCGGCATACTTAACAGAATTATCCAACAGGAAATTGGAATGTAAAAGACATTTCTGATTTTGTAATGGAAATATATTTCCAGAAGTCAGTATTACTCTTATGTCCATTATCATTAAGAATGTGTTTTCAACTGTCTTCTCATAACTGCTGACTCGGATGTGATTATCCAAAGAGACCATTCAGTCAAATTTCTGACAGGTATACTTCATTTAGTGGAAATGAAACGGATTTCTCTGAAAGAAAAACAGTGTTGATTACACAATAAAGCTATTAATGTATCCAGTCCTTACAGTCTGTTAGTTTTTGCACAATGTCCTGCAGTAGCAAGTAACGACCACTAGAGAAAACCTTCAGGTATAAATTTGATCTGTATCGCATCTTTTACTATTGAACAGCTTACTATAAGCATTTACATATCTTAAATGTGATATAGTAGGTGTATACAGTGAATGATTTTAAACATTTTAAACATGACCAAGGGTACAGGTTATTTGGCATATTTTATAGTTTAAAAGCTTTGGAAGATTCCATCTCTTTAAATCTTGCAAAAGGGAAGGCACTTTAAAACGGCACTTAAAACAAATAACATCTTTATTTCCAGAACAACTTACCCTGAGTCTTGGAAAAAGGCCAGTGTAATCTTTGAAGTCAAAGAATTTGCCATTGTTCGACCTGTCATAAGTTCATTCTGAAAAATTAGGAAAAAATAATTCACACAAGTTTTCTTTACAAAATTGATGAAAAAAGATATAATTTTATCTTGATTTTGTCTTAGTACTTTTTTCTAAAGTTGTATATACTACCTAGTTAGTATTAAGTAACACATTCCTTGTTTCGAGTCCTAAATCCTTTCAGATAGTTTCATTTGAGAAGACTGTCTTCATGGTTATATATATATGAGGTCATATTACGGTGTCCTGAAATATTTCTCAGAACCAAATGAGAATAAAGTTAAGCGCTAAAATTGTAAATGTTACTTCGACTTATTATAGACACTTCTGTAATGTATTTTTTAAGGTATCTCTTACAAGAGTTTAGTTACCGTGCGTCATATCTTCAGCTTCTTTAGATCTCAAGCATTAAGGGATATAATTTAGCACTAATCATCTTTGCTTTTAGTGCTGCTTTAACCAATCAATCAATCTTTTCAAATGTCATTTGATATCAAAAAGTCGGCACTTATATGAAATCCAGTAAATAACTTTGAAAGTTTTCAATGATATCATGACATCATAGCAGTGCATCGGTGGTACAGCGGTTAGGACGCACGCCGACCACGCACACGGTCCGGAGTTCGACCCCCGGCCGACGCAATGGTTTACCTCGCTAAGCCAGTAATAAAATCTGGTAAGGAGGAAAGGTTGGGCATGAGGCTAGCAACCTCATCCTGAAAAAAATAAACACTGCTACAGAAACTTCAAGTCTCTATTTTGAAGCCCTATATTCCACTGAGAACGTGAAGGAATAAAAAAAAGTAGTATGATAGTGAGTTGTGTCTGTGGTTTAGTGCTTCAGATAAAACATTTGAGTTGTTTTATTGCTTTTTTTGTTTCTCTACGTTCCCACTGGAACATTTGGCTTCAAGCTAGAGCTTTGAAATTTCAGTAGCAATGATGTTAATTCTTACAAGTTGAGGTTGCTAGCTGCACACCCCACCTTTCTTATTTCCTGGATCTACTACCGGCTTAACGAGGTTTAGGAGTGCTTCAGTCGGGAATCGAATCCCAGACCACGAGCGTAATAGGGGGTGTTCTACTGCTGAAATCCTGACTGACAAAGCATGTGTGTAGTTGCAATAGATAAAATTCTGGAACATATATATGTCTGAATAATCTGAAAATTTAACGCTAAAAAAATAACATACTCCATAAGCTCTTCCATCAAAGTGACCACCGGTTGAACCTGGACTTCCTTCATTCTCCAAATCAACTCCATCAAGTGTTGAACAATTGAAGTGTTTTCTTGCTTCCTCCTAAATGTAAAATAAAGAAATTAAACATTGGACAAATGAAGTTCCCATTCGTCAAACGAATGAATGAATAGAGGCATCGTGATTATTTATAAGTACATTTGTAACAATAAATACAAATGACTTCTAGTTTCTTTTTGATATTAGAAAATAATCCATTAGAATCATGATAAAACGCTGTGAAGAATGCAAATTTCTTTTGTAACGACAGAAGACAAGTGCCTTGCAACAGATCGTTTACTGAGGAAATCAACAGATATTTATGTACATTATAATTCGTTATTACTAGCAGAGAAACAGCGTCTTCTGATTGGTCGTTTTCTCACTAGAAGTTATTCTATCATCTCTTCGTTGGCGTTTCTTTTCCTAATCGTGTCCACCCACACAAAGTTTTTGTTCTTGTTTCTTTTTCTCATCAGCAAGATTCGGGAAGTACACATTGACGTAAATTGCTGTCTACCAATTTCGGCTAACAGACAGCTCTCACCATCTCTCTCTTATGACAGTAATAACCATTCGATTCGAGACGTTTCGGTAAAACAGAATTCATATTCAAAATACTATGCTGAGTCAAATTATGTTATTATTATTATTCCCTTGAGTTCACAGTGCAAAGCAGAGCTTCAAAAACTTATCTCTACTTCTATTCCCTGTTTTCCTCTTCAGCTGAGTCCACGACTGCATATAATCTCTCATCTTCTACTCGCGACACGATCTCCAACGACGCAATCATTGGGAGTCCACTAGATAAGTGGCCTGGCGGTCAATTTCATCCGATGGTTGCCTTAACGTATGCACAATCTATCTCAATTTTCTCCTACACATTTGTTCTACGGTAGGTTCTTAGACAGTTTTTTTACATAGTTTCTTGTTGCTAATTCTTTCTGGTCATTCGATCATCAATATAGAGTGGAAGCTGCTGTAGAGAAGGTCTCCATCCTGTTGGAATTGCTTTTCGTGACTCACATTTCAAGTTTCTGATCCATATAGAAGCACTGACTGACTGAATTGACATTTATGTTAAAAATTAGAATCACGACCTTTGTGCTGAGTCAGTGCTTAAGATTTTCAAATTTGGTTTCAGGTTGATGAAGGAGTAGCTTGCCTTCCTGTTCCTAGCTGGCTTTGAAATCTTCATTAATTTCGTCTGTAGTTGAAACAATGCTCCCTAAATAATTTATGGAAGCAGTCTCTCTCAAGTTTCTACTGCTGACAGTGATTTGTGCTTGTTTGGTTGGTTGGTTGGTTGGTTATTTTCATTACCACTTGATGTGTGTCATTGTCAAACAGTTGATTTGGAAGTTGATAAACACTTGACGCTTTTTGTGTTTAAATAGCTTCGGAATCACTTCAAAAGTAACGCTTTTAGAGGCCTTTTCAAGTCCAACGAGTTTGAGGCAGACATTTGACTTCCACTCCTCTCTTTGTTCGACGATGTTACGTGGAGTTGCGTTCACTGAATCCAGCTTGTTCCGATGGGCGGAGTTCTGCATGCAGTGCATGTTTTATCTTCTCAATAATGACGCTACTATAATTGTAGATTTCGTTGACAAGAGCATTATTCTACGCCACTTCTTTCAGAGGACTAAGTCAGCCTTCTTTGGTAGCTTAACAAGGTATCCTTTTTTCCAATCCGTAGGCAACTTTCTTTCCTTCTAAACTTTTTTATTAGGTTGTCAGATGAGTCGAATTATATACAGGGTACTTTCTCGAAGTTTTACTTTGTGATAAACTCTTTGTAAGTCAGACATATAAATGAGGCCACGATAATGATAAAAGTGCACATCTGCTTGCAGCGTGATATTTCTTATCGGTCTGAAGGCATGCTTCTGCTTATAGAACCACACAAAGTAAACCCAGGTAACAGATTATAACATCTTATTTTTAAATCCATTTCCGAGTGTTAGATGTACTTTTTACCCAAATTTATCTTCATCATAATCTTGCGCATATCACATTTTCTCCCTCCTTCAACTACTAACTATTGCTGCATTTTCAGGATTACAAGCCTAATTGAACAAATATCTGCACCTTCATTCGGCACATAATAATCGAATTTAGTAAATATTCGGTAATTAAACTAATTTCAGAAGATGTATTCTCCTCATTGGAGTGTTTTATCTGAATCCCAAAGGAAGTTTAATCACTTCTTATGGGATCATTTAATGCAGTCCACTCTAGGTGAATTTAATGTGCTTTGTATAAAATGAGTGGCTCCTTCATCTATAGGATCCATTGATAATAGAGACAGTAGATTATGTGTGGCTATCATGGAGAATGACTTCATATAATTTATCTTAATTAGCACACACTTCTGCGCCAACAAGAGTTTTATCCGTTCTGTGCCTGGTGTTAATTCACTGAGCATATGGCATTTCTAGTCCTCTTATTGATCCTATGGGATATTATTTTCTAATGTGATTTGATCAGGATGCGAACCCTGACTCCTTCTAAAGTGTAACATGCAGATGTTTAAGAAAGAGTGCTTGGATTTATGGCTAGTCAGTTAGCCCGGACTTGCATACTAATGGAAAGTTAACTGGATTCAGAATAAGTCTGGAGTGGCTACATCGACACTTATCCCTTACAGAAATTCTCGTAAATCAGAAAATTGTCCTAAATGAACCAATGAACAAGTTATGACACATGCGGTGGCCTGACCTTGAAAATGAAGCCACTAGTTCAAAAATGGGTGGCTGGCGATCAATAGCAACTTAGCTCTTTTCTTCGTTTGAACTCTGGTGTCTGTGTAGTACCGTGATTACTATCACTGATAAAGTGTCTCAAGCATTATGGTTTTGCCTCTGTGATTTATTGCATGAAAATGGCGAGGCGTGGAACATCTTTTAGACCAAAGCAAGATACCAAAAGCTTGAAGTCTACTGATGATCTCTGCCCATCTAAGCAGCAGAAAAGTGAAAAACCTCCACTAACAGATCAGTCGTCAAGCTCACCAATGCCAACGATCTCTACGCCTCAGACAGATTTAGTACAGGTGATTTTAACGGCAGTTCATATAGCTTGAGCGACAACCAACGAAAAACAGAGTCTGGATATTATCAAACTGAAAGTGGAACTCGCGTCAGCGGTCACGTTTGTCTCAGGCGAATCGTTTAGATTATGGAAGGAGCAGAGCTGACGGTATGCACCCCAGTTCGAAGAAGAATAAAGAGCTAGACTGTTATTGATAACCGGCTACCTTCTTTTGAGCTAGCACGTTTTCCAAAGACTGAACCAATAAACACTCACACAACAAAGAAGAATGTTATAGAATCTGTTTATCTCTACTGGCCTGCATTTCTGGCTGAATAATACTGAAGCAAGTATTCAGTGCTAATCCTTGATTTATCATTCTAGAAAGGTTGTGAATCACAGAGAGTTATGAACGTGTTAGCTATACACAAAGGTATTTATTATATATAAGGAGGACGAACAGGAACATCGACTCTTTCCCTGTTCCTCTTCTTGATTGCTGTCTTAAGTGTAAAGGTAATGATAACATGAATACGACTTGGGTTTAATCAAATCACTTTAGCCGCATATGCTCCGATATTGAGTAGCCTTCACCTAAAAGCTAATTTCCGGCTAAACATTTTAAAGCAATAGAATCCTATGCCAGACGACGTCGTCTCAAGATCTGTTAATTCATTCAAAGTATGAATAAACCTCTACTCTACGAAAATTCTTAAGGATTAATATGCGATCCAAAACATAGGGACCTTTACAACCTGAAATCTGAGTATTCAGAAAAGTTTATAGCTACGATTTCCATTTAACTGAAGTTCAGGAAGATTTAACGATACGTCTTTGACTTACCAATACTTTTGGAGTTGTAAGCGCCATAAAGTTTTTATAAAATACTCCTTGTGTACTTTCCCAAACTCTTGGGATTAATTTTACAGTATTTTCACTATGTAAATTTAAAATAATGAATTCATTACTAACAAGAATAAAGGGGTTTACAATAAATATTATGTAAAGCACAAAATTATCTTGACATGAAGGTTGGCATTATTCTTGTATAACTACAGTTTCAAAGTATTCATGTTCTGTCGCTTCGAAATGAGCAGATATCTTATGAAGAAAACAGACGACTGTGAGAGAAAAATCTGATTTTGAAAACTATACAATGACATCAGATTACGGGAAATATCCATTGAGTCAAGAAGAAAATATAAGATAATTTAGGGAGGAAAATTTTCTTTATCGATGAAATCATCTTCAGAGGCTGTACAGTCATATTTATATATACCGAAAATGAATAGCAATCTGTTGTTGAGTAATAGGAGGGTGTGTGACATGTTTGATCTAATTGCGCAGAAAAGTCTTAAAAAGCAAAAATAAAAGTTGCAAATTACGCAGTACTCAACATCATCAAAGGTAGAAAGAGTCAGAAATTTAATACGATTACTTGTATGATAAACTGGAAGTGAAATCCTATTTGAACAGAAAATATCAATCATGAACGTAGAAAAAGCCTCATTTTGAATCATCGGATACCAAGTTAACAAATTTAAAGGTGATTAAATTATACACCTGACATTTCATAGGGATCGTTTACCTATCAGGTGAACATTCTACGCAGTATCGCATCTCGAGTTCACAAGCAGTTGTGGTGAAACACGTGTGTTGGTCAAAACCAATAGAATAATCCGATGCCTTAGGGAAGTACATGTCCCTTAAAGGCTATTAAGTCACATAGAAAATTTTAACTTACCTAATGTGAATAAAAATCCAGCATTATCCATTGCAAAGCATTTGTTAATGTGTGGTCACAAAATCAGTACTAATGGCCGCTTGATAATCGTTTCACATAACTTTAATTCAAGGTTATTGCAACTGATTGATGCCATTTGAGGATTACAACACATCTGTTCCAGACTGGGTGTAGAGAAAGCAATAGACTTCAAACTTTGCTTACCATGGACAACCTGACCTACTAAAATGTGATTGGCTATTCGTATGTACTTTTGTTTTATGTAACTGAATAATTGTCATAGGTTTTATTTTATTGTAATAAGCCATACTAGTTGTAGAGCCACAGTAAAGAAACTCCGAAGTGATATCATCTCACTATATTTGTCTTCATAATGTTGTAGGTTAAAAGTTTATCAAAATAACTATTTATTATTATTTTGTTTTACTTCTTTACGTTCCTAGTGGAACATAGGGCTTCAAGTTAGAGCTTAGAAGTCTCGGTAGTACTGGTGTTTTGTTTTTACGGGATTAGGTTGTTAGCCTCATACCTAGCCTTCCCTCTTTATCGGTTTTATTACCGCCTTAGTGAGGTAAAGGAGTACGTCGGCCGGAGATCGAACCCTGGAACATGTTAGGTGTGACTGGCGAGCAAAAGGACTATCTTTTTCAATAACATAAATTCAAAAATAGATAAAGCTGATGTCAAGAACAATAAAAATTTAAGTGAACAATATTCTCAAAGATTCTTCAGGTCCTACTGTTATAAATCCAATAGCTAATAAAACCAATACGAAATTAGAAACTATGGTGAGGTACAAGTCTATGATGGAATGACAATCTGTTGGCTTTGAGTGTCATATAAATGCATATAAAATATGCAGTCATTAGGAAGGCAACATAAACGTGAACACAACATTCAGTAAACAGACTCTTTGCAATGAATTTATTACCAAGCTGGACAGAGAAATAATCAACCCATGATTTTATGATTCCTTATGCTCATCTTACTCTTTTTCAGTTAATTTACTTACAACATTAGTCAGATTACTAATTTTCACCTTATCGGATTTCCACTAAATTTATATTGTCTGTGTTATTTGATTACAGCTCACTGTTTTACCGCTTTATTTTATCATTAAATTTTGCTGTTTGTCATCCCCGAAAGTACCTCATTTCTCTGTCTGTATTTGTTTATTTTCTTTATTACAGCTTGATTCTACACTGTATTTTTGGTACAAGTATGGAATTTTCAGCATGTATTATCGGCAGTCCAAATTTTGCAGGCCAACCATAGATATCAGGTGTTAGTCGGCAGGGGATCGAACCTTGGACCATGTGAATGGTCGGCGAGAGTCCTAACCACTGTGCCACCGATGCACTAATGTTGTCATCACAACATTCAATATAGTTCATCTGATGAAGCATATGTTTGTCGACCACAAATACACAAACATATCACTTAATTGTCTATTCATATATTACGTTATGTACTCAATGACCGTATATTTCATATACATTTAAATGAGTACTGCTGAAAGGTTCCAAACTAGGACGAAACATAGTGCAGTACTCTGTGGATGGTTTTCATTGGTCTTGTCTGATATTAATCCATTATCAAAATTGAAATAAATCATACCACTAGAAGTTAGCTTGTGAGAATTCATTTGATAATGAAAACCATCTGACTATAGTCCGTCTTCTCCTCGTAGCCCAGCATAGTTTCTGAAATAATTCTGACTTTCATATACTGACTATTATATTCTAACTTTAATGGATTTATAAATGTATAGCCTCAATAAAAATTTATCGAAAATAATTGTTCGCTCATGTTTTTTTCAGTTTTAATATACTACAGGGATATTTCTTATGAGTGTTTAAAGAAATACGCCATATTTATGATATATTCACTTCCCTATAGTAACATCAATAAACGAATAATTCTGGGGCATGGCAATGAAATCATGAAGGTCTAAAATGTTGATTTTTCACCTAATGTGGATGGGTGTGTATAATTTCCAAGACAGCGTACGACACACACAGTGCGACATGCATACACAACATTTCATTTGGCCTTCATTTTTGAACACCATCATGAACAAAAAGACATTTCAAGAAGTCGAATTCTGAATAACGGCTGCGAATGTAAATGTAAACAACAGCAATAAGTTGCAGTCTACTTCTTCAGTATGGACTTTGTGGAGAACAAACATCGGTTAGAGAATCATCGAAAACTGAGAGCACAGAACTGTGGTTTCTTCATATTTTGAAAATCTTCGGTGAAACATACGCACAACTCCACTATGGATAGTACGCGGGACCTTCAAGGTATCAGGCGACCATTCAGCCATTTGGGCCAGAATTAGGTGACTTGTTAATTCTAATTTTGTGAATTTGTGTTACAGTGCAACCACCGACCAGCGTTACTGATGAACATCCACTTTACTCTGACATAGTGAGCCCCACTAGCTACGACTGTCTATGCTAATTTCTGAACTTCTGTCTAGTATCCGCTTATTAGTTGGAGATTGATATTTAGATTATGCATTTTGCAGAGATTTAGATTAATTTCATTGTGAATTTCGTAAAGTGACTAAAAATCTATAGTGATCAAGTGAACTTCTCTAATATAAATGACATGAAATGCGTTATTATTAAAGATTGCAATTCAAGGTATTTTCAGAAAGAAAGTGTAACAGAAAGTTTCCCGTTTTCGCCAACGGTCCGAGAAAAGACCACAAAAGCTGATATTTGTAAATAATTTAAATACAATCACAAACGGATCAACTTCTGCATAATGCTGAAGGCAGACGTAAAATTGTATAACTTACTCCGGAATATATTTGTTATATGCATCTCTCCTCTTTGGATTATTGTAGATATCTCTTTCAGTTCTGGGAGTGCCATTTACAAAACGCAGATAAGGAAAATGATCTTTAGCGAACCCCTAGAGTTGAAATAGAATAAACCAAAAGAAATAGAGGTTGTTTTTGTCACGCCTTTTAGATAATCCTACAAAAATACGTCATTGTTAGTGTCAGTTGTCTTCAGTAAGATTTTCTGCTTCATTCAGAAGCTGAACTAATAACAGCTGTGGTATAAACAGACATTTCATATCAAAAAGATCTTCTCACTTACTTGATATCATTTATCTCCATATATTTACCAGTAAGCACTGATATTATTTGAGTTTAAGGTAGATTAGCTTTTAATAGTACCTCTTCATTCCAACAGGTTCTTCTCCATCTATTTTTAAATGACTTCATACATGACCGCAAGATTTGACTTATTGTTCACACTATCTTGCCCACGTCAAACTTGATTGCCCAACTTGTGGTTCAGATTTTATCAGAGTCCCAGTTTAAAGTTGCCTCCACTTTCTTCTGCGTACTTTTTAGACAATAGGCTGTTGTCTGGTTTGGTACCAGAGTTCCTCATCGTTTATTCTTTCTAGTCGGCCATCTTATCTTCAATGTCCACTGAAAACACCTGTTGATGAAAGTCTGTAGTCCATTGGAAATGCGTTATAATAACACGTACGTTAAGTATCTGAACTTCATAGAAGCACTAAGTTGACATTCGTGTTGAACATTCACATCTTGGTCCTTATATTGGGCGTTGAAGAACTCCACCAGCCCCAACAGGTCGATCACTGACGAATCTCAGCACGGATGCAATGGGCTAGTTTCGCGTATGCCAATTTACGCTGTCTCTGGCGTAGACGTGATATCCGCCTGGCTGTCGATCAAAGGGCGTGTGAACTGCTCAGCAGTTCGCTCTATCCTCCTTTATGGCTGTGAGACCTGGCCATGACAGCCGAAGACATGAAAAAGTTAGCTGTCTTTGATCACAGGTGCCTGCGTTCTATCTCCCGTGTCACGTGGTGGTATAATAGGGTGAGCAATATTGAGGTTAGGCATCGAGTTCTAGGTAAGGAGGGAAAATCAGTCGACGAAGCTGTAAAGCTACATCGACTGAGATGGTTAGGACATGTGCTACACATGCATAGCAATTGATCGTCTCCTCGAAGGGCTATGTTAGCTGACATAGGATGGGTCAGGTTGGAAATGAGCTAGTGGTGGTTAAACCAAAGCATGAAATCAGTCAATGAAATGCATAACAGTTGGTTTAAGCACCGTACGAAGATGTATGCTTCCTGGTTGGGATCCTCGGGATAGCAAAACCAATGAAGGTTGAAGACAATTGGTGATGTGGACCTAAATCGTCCTCAGTGGCGCAGATGCATCCATTTCTTGTGACTAATAAGTTCCAGTGAAACTATATTGTTTTTCGTTATTACTATTCCTTTTGTTTCATATCCATGTTTACTGTCTCTATTATGTATTTGTGTTAATTTCGTCTCTTGCTTTGTGTACTACATGGAGTGTGGCGACTTGAACTGCTGCACATCGGTGCAAAGTTCTGTGCCGAAAGCAGACAGACAGTTTGAGATATCCACACTAATTTCAGTAAGATGAATGCCTATCTTGCTTCCCTCACTTATCCGATCTTGCTTTGATATCCTCATCCGCGTGAAGGATTCTTTTTTGAAAACTTTTCAACAGAATATGCTTCATCTAACTGTCGTTTGGCAGTTAGACAGATTGTGGCAGTAGACTGTCGACTGTCGCTTAACGACATATGGATTTCTAGATGTTATTTCAGCAGCATGTATTGAAAATTAATTAACAAAATATCATTCAATCAACTAGAATGCCAGCGTCAGATTACACTTGCTTGAATGTCACTCTCTCGGATAAGAGTACTACAATCAGTGAAATCTCAAATACAGATTATAGCAGTGACTGATGGAAAAAATATCTTAAACGTTATTATTACCATAAACCCTCACTAAATAAAAATTAGGATGTTTTCAAGGGTGATTGTTTCCAGCAAAGTAATTGAACGGTTAATGAATTATACTGTAACCCAATAAAATATGATCGCATACTGAACCCCCTTAATTTTATGCGGCTAGATATCTACCTACTAGTATGATTACATTTCCAAATACTGCGATTCATCATTATTCACGTTTGACAAAATCTTCGACAGATTTTTCTGTGGATTTGCGATTTCACATGTGCAAGAATTTGAACACTGTTCAAACTGAAAGTCACACATTTTCATACGTTAGATTAAACTGTGAAATCAGGAGATGTTATTTTTGATCTGACATTAACTAGTGTTATGTTTCCAGTCCTTTGTTTAATGCAAACAGAATTCTGTGAGTCAAGTTTGTACTGTAGTCACCATCCCACTAGGTGGCTCCCCATCATGGTACACTCAGAGTTTTGTTATTAGATGGTTGGAAACAATTGGCAGTAAGCCTTCCTTCACTTGGGTTTCGTGCTTCTTGGCAATCACCAATTAGCAAGGTATATCTATAATCTTCGAGGAACTCATATCTCTCCTGAAGGTTGAACTCATTTTTCCAGTGCTGCAGTCAGAGACGTTACCACTGAGGTATTCGACTCGTGATTGATCTCCTTAGGACTGTATTCAACACTTTTGATTGAACAATAACTAGTGACATGTGTCTAGTCCTGTAATTGTTGAGGAGAGCCAACATGCACGAAATCTTGGTCAAAGTTTTCCTACCGATTGCCTCCAACAATCTAATTAGAAGATAAATCACATTGAAGGAAATGTTCACCTGAAGTACATTATAATCATAAGCTAGTTAGTTTTATTAATTATTAATCAGTGTCAACCGATCAAAATTGTCCATTTAACCCATGTTTTCACCATTTCATCCATGTGTATTTCCCACCGGCTGGTATCAGTTTGATCGAGCATTCAGCGGGTTAGAGTGAATGACATAGTGATGCGTGTGTCTGACTCAGTGTCTGTGTGTGTGATGGAGTCTTGTTTGGTGTTGGGATGCGTCAGTGAGTGACTGAGTACGTGATGATGACTGTAGTAGGAGGAATGCGTCGAGTGTGTAGAGGGATGGTCGGGCGTGAGTTTTGCAAATAATGTATGACTGGTATTCCCAGCCGGTCACCCATGCGAGTAATAACCGGGCCCAACGTTGCTTAACTTCAGTGATCGGACGAGAACCGGTGCTTTCAACGTGGTATGGTCGCCGACAAATGCATTCTCCTGCAAATATCACTTCAACACTGCACCACTGCACAAAACATACACACACACTCACACATACTATCATCACTCAGAGATACACACATCAACAGCACAAACAATTAGTCAGTTGTGTAATGATGCCTTAGTTAAAAAAAGAGAAAATATGTTAATAAAATATTAAAGTTTAGTTTGTAAATCTACTGAAAATGAACTTACTAGTGCATGTGCTATTTCATGTGTAGCTGAATTTTTTAATCTTCTTGGTTCAGTTTGAAATAAGTTCATGAAAGCGGGACAAATGTTCATTACACCTATCACTGGTCTTATGCACATTCCAGTTAACACAAAACATAGGAATAAAAATAGGAATAGTGAATAGATGAAATACAGACTTTATTTTCAATATTATGTTAGCTTAAAACAGATCGTCAGCGAGTTCTTCTTTTTATCACCTCTGAAGTCGTCTTTAGTTTGTTATACAACACTCTTCAAGTTCCCGCCTCCTCCACATACAGTCTTCTCCATACCATCCTCGAATCAATGCATGACCAACTTGTAATGGGTAAAGTGAGTGACGTGATCTTAGTGTTGAAACTGTGAATCACTTTCTTTATACCGAGTGAAGTAGATTCCCACAGTGATTTCAGAATAATCAGTGCCTGTCTTATCTTTCTGAACTTGGCTTTGATATATTCACACATGACACCTGTAATTGAAACGATGCTTCCAAAATAAGTGAAATTCATAACTTCCTTCAAAATTAACCTACCTGTAGTGACTGATGCCGTCTCTTGATGGTTGATTGTCATCAGCACCACTATTTTCTCTTTGTTCACCTGAAGTCCTGCCTTTTTTATCAACCTCTTCCATTAACTTGGCGGTTGCCGCCTGTAGATCCTCGTGGTTCTCTGACATTAAACATAGGTCGTCCATGAAATACAGATCTTTCAGAGTCTTCTTATCGGTTCAATATGTGGCTGTCCTCACCTTTCCTAAACATGGTCTGATGTATGACCCAGCCCATGACAACTAGAAATATCATCATTTATGGTAATCAGCCGTGTGTCACTACTGTCTTTACTTCAAACATCTCCCCAAGTGTCCCGTTGTGAACCACTTGGCATGTTACATCCTCATTTAGTTCTATAATAGTGTTGATAAATGTTAAGGGCAATTCATATTCTTAGAACAATTACCGAATGGTTTAGCGTTCAACACTGTCGAAAAACTTTGCAGAGTCGATATAGAGATTTGATTACCTTTCAGTGCTCTGTTCAATGATGACGTTAAGCGTTACAATTTAATTGACAAACGATTTGTTTTACTTGTATTGTTTAGCTCTGACGAAAATGGAGTACCTTCATTTTACCATGGTTTGCCATGCTGTTTAAACACAGTGTCCAAATTAAAGTAATCTGACTGAATAGAAGTGCTTAAATTTTTCCTTCGAAAGAATTGCCAACTGAAACATACTAAGACTACATTCCGTTGAAATCGTTAAGAGTAATTCAAATCTACTTCAATAAAGTTCTGTGTTTATGTGTGTTTTTGTAAATTATTATGCCTATTTACGTATATAACTGGAAATAATTTAACTCGGCTGTAACAGCTAAAAGTGAATTGAACACTTTTCTATTGCCTTCCATATTTATATTTATTCAGTAGGCGTTGACTAGCATCAGTGAACCTATGTGTTTCATAATATAATTTTTCAGCATTAGATAAGAGGATGCATCCTGCTAATTCCTAATAATTTTGATTCGTACAGAGAAATTTATACTAGTGAGAAAATGCTTCACTTTGCTGGTGTGGTAGCATTTACTAGTATTTATATAAGGCTTTTATAAATTATGAAAATTTATCCTTAATAATAATTTCACCTTTGGTTAGGTTTTTCGGAATCAATGAACTTGGTTAAGCTGAAGACCTCACAAGTTCGAATAACCAAGAACTGTCGATTGCCAAAGGTTATTCTGCGGATAATAACTTTTTTTGCTATCTCCATATATCTCGAAATTCTTACAAACGGTTTTCGATCTCATTGTAAATTATAGACAGCAGATGAAATCTTTCTCAAGAATGTTTATGTGACCGTGACATTTCCATTACAAATGAGTTCGAAACCAACTTGTATGAAAATGACGTTTTCAGTGGATGATGGCTAGTAATGGAACCTAGGACGCCCATTTCTCCCTATCTGGGACTCGTCAACCATATGTACTTGAAGGTACTTCCACTGAAACTCGAACTAATCTCCCGTCATTTTAAAAGTCTACGCTAGACAATTTGGGCTATGAGTGCTGTCTCTGTTGCAAAGACTATTGGTTATCATATGTTTGAGTCAATTTTAATCTCTCCATTGATCAACCGGACATACATTTTCAGAGTGTGTTGGCACGCTGGTTCTTTGTACCGACGCTTCGATGATGTCAGAGGGTTAACTTGATACTATATGATAAAATCGGTAATGAGGAAGGACAGGCAAAGAGTTGGCTTGAAAGAAATCAGATATAATGAATGTATGTATATAGGATTACCAATTAGATATGATAGAGAAGATCTGTAGCTCAGGTGGATGATTTTGATGTGGTTTTGTTCTCTTAGCTGGATTACCAATTATCAGCCATATTATATCCTATAAAGGATTATTTCTGACGCAAAACTATGCATGAAAACATATTTATACTCTTGAAAATTATGTAATTACAAAGTAAACCGAATTGTCACATACCTGTCTGTTTCAGGATCCAATATACACGCATGAGCATATGCTCCTGCACCTCTACTACAGTGATGGGTATTCAACATTTCAACAAACAGAAGGTAACCACTAGAAGGAGCTCCATCTCCTTTTGGATACTGGAGTTGTAATTTACCGTCTGTCCCGTTTACATAACAATCCTTCGGAAAAACGGTAACAAAATGGGTACAGATCAGGCGGTACATTTTTAACGTCCAATACACTTAACATATATTGGGATTACTGTCACTGATATCCAGCTAACGTGATACTGAAAATGACTGAAGGCCTGGATATGTTGAAGTCAGTTTTTTTCACAATTTAGCTAATTTGTTAAGCTACCGTAAACAGTGATTTGAATGTGCTTTGATAGAATATTTATGGAAACATGCGGCACTTGCAGCCTGATTTCATTTATTACTGTGATCCTTTTAAATATCATATGGACAGCAGACTTGTCAATAAAGTCAAAGTAAATCTACTTATATGAACAAAAGCTTGAATTAACTGAAGAGATTTAATGTGGAAGTGAAGTAATTATTCGTTGTTGTAAGCCTGTTACTTTATGCACAATATACTATGAATACTATATCAACGGAAACAAAATTATGCATGATGGCGAGTCAATTACTTAAATTAGGCAATATAATTCTTACACTTTACCCTATTACCTGACTTATTTGTATTCTTATTTTGCTATTTTTCAATCGATTTTAACACTTGCGACAAAATTAGGTTATCTGACTGTTCCTTTTTTAGCTTAATATTGTGGCACTGAACATTTCAACTCTGACCACGGATTCATATCAGTTAGGCAACTACTGAAAACCAGGGTACTAAGCAGAGTTTTCGTCCTATTTAGGGACTCTCCATCTGTACGCATCTATCACCCGACAGAGGGTCAAAATAAAATCTATACAAAGTAACATTTAAAAGTTAGTCATATGCTCACTTGTGACTGACTACAAGACGAAATTTTTTATAGTTTTAGCAAGATGTTGTGACTAGTGGGGTTTACCAGGTTAGGTGTGAGGACAAATACTTAACGACAACGTTGGTTGGAGGTGGCGGTGAAAAAAATGAGTCGGCAGAAGTTAGAATTGATGAGCCATTGGATTTCATCCTAGTAGCTGCATGGTCAACGAACCCATCTCGAGACGTAAAGGTCCTGGGTTCGACCCATAGTGAGATTATGGGTGCTTAATCCTGGAATATCCCAAATTATAACGAAACAGCTGTTCAGCACTCTCTGTTTTCGACGATTCTTTAACTACTATTAATCCGTGCCTAAACGTCAAACCAATCAAATTTCTACAATCACCACTAAAACTGACTGATGCAACGGTAGATGGAATTAAATTTCACTGGAAATATGCGAAATCACCATAATATGCTTAAACTTCATTCCTTGAGTTTCGAGTCGAGCGTAGCGCTTCAAGCTTTGAAGAGTTTATAGCAGTGGCGTTTTGTTTACAGGTCGGGTATATTAGCCTCACTCTAAGTCTTGCTTCATTTACAAAATTACTATCAGTTAAGCGATATTTAGAAGTGCATCGGCCGTGAATAGATGTCGAAACTGCAGCTTGCCTAGTGGACTTCATGCCATGTTGAGTTGTATCTGTGCGTTTCATGTGATAGCGATATGCATCTTTGTATTAACCGTACTTTTTTCGCGCATTTTAGTAGTACCATAACCTAAGTTATCATGAAATTAGCCACTAAATGTGTTTTTTCCCTAAACACAATAATCACGAGTATCTTCAAAGTAATGTTTGTTTTGAAGGAGTCCTAGGGATCTCATTGGATGGATTCATAAGAGTTAGGTGTATTTATCGTGTGCCCATGTAACGTGTAAATCTTTCAGAGAAATATGATAAGCTGAAGAAACCTGAAGGCTTATTATATCTAATAAGCGACTTTAATTATTATATAATAACTAATACTACCTTGCGCTGCTGCTTTGATTGTATACAAGGATATGTAATACAACCTAAATTTAATAGGTAATGAACAGAAATGTAACAGTGAAACGTAAGCGGTTTCAACATATCTTCAAGCAATTAGAGTTATCGTTTTTATGCATCGAGAAAGTTAATTGAATGTTCCAGCGGAATGACAGTGTTTTCCCTCTAACGGTACCGGAAGGTGTTTCATATTTCTTAACGTTGTTTTGATGAAAGATATATATATATATTTCTTACCTTTAAATATTTATCAGGCACTTTGGCTGGTCCACAGTATACATCTTGTCGACATCTTCCTGCACAAAATATTTTATTCGTTTCTGGTTGGGTGTAATATACACCCTCTTCACAGTACCTATTAAAGAGATAGAAAAGAGAGGTTCATTTCAGAAGTTGGTAATGTAGCTGTTCATTCTGAAATTTTACATGTATACTGTAAAAAAATGATTCATTTATCCTGTACAACATTAGTAATGTTTTGAAAACATTCTAACCTCATATAAACTTTCTATTGGAGGTAATTTAAAAGAATTCGTTTGGGTATAGGCTACATAAAAAATTTACGGGTTATGTGGGGCTGATAAAAACCCAACAAGGCGAATGATTTCATCTTATTACTCTCATGCCGTTTGCATCTATTTAATTGAATGTAGTAGAATAATTGCAGGGTGATAAAGCGATATTTGTAAGGAAATTAGGTCTCGAACCAGTTAACTCCCGCTGCCGAACTAATATCAATACATAATCAAAGAATCACAGTCTATAATCCAGCTATTATAAGTTAACAACTTTCAATCAGATCTTCCACTAGATTTACCCTATCTACTAAACTCTAAACACATAGAAACGTTATTAAAATTTACAGGTCATAAAGTGATACTTGATAGCTATGACAGGGTTATTAATAACGAAGTGAAATTTTAATGATAACAAAATTAGAAGCATCTGAGGCTTCTGGTGATAAGAGTAATGGAAGAAGAATGACCGTGACAATGAAATAAATTCATAATCTTATAGGATTATTGGTTGCCTTTTCAAAAGCTGGTTCTTTTTATTAGTTTGAATAAAGAAAGACCGAATATGACATCAGATGGTTGGAGGCAATCGGCAGTAAGCCTTGCTTGACTTAGGTTAAGTGCTTGTTTGCATTCACCAATTAGCAAGGTATATCTATAATCTTGAAGGAACTCATATCTCTTCTGAGGTTTGAACTCATTTCAGCCAGTGCTGCAGTCAGAGACGTTACCACTGAGGTATTCGGGCTCGTGATTGACCTCCTGTAGGACTGCAGTAGATATCTTGATTGACACTAGCAACTAGTGTGATGTGTCGAGTACTTTCTTCGTTGCAGACTTAATTCTATCAGTATGTCCTACTCCTGCCGATTGCCTTCAACCATCTAATATCATCAAATCAATGTGCACCGTGATGGCGAGCTACCTAGAATGCTGGTCACATTACAAACCTGACTGATAGAATTCAGTCTGCACCAAAGAAATGACTAGTTGATAGTGTCCAATCAAAGATCGAATATATTTGCCAGATAATACGAGCTTGTTTTGATTCTTGGATTCTCTTCGCCTGCGTACATCCTATGGGCTTTCAGCAAAATCTCATACCCAAACATACGGGATTTAACTTGGAAAGGTTCAGTAGAATACGATAAATTGTCTTGAAATACATTTCTCTGTCCATTTGAAGGCATCTATCATTGGAATGAGAGCTCGTAGTTGTTTTTTCTGGACCTTATTCTAGAGGACAAGGAAAGGTCCTGCGTAAGGTGTCCGATAAGATGCCTATTTATTCACACACCATACAGCTCTCTTCAAAACAGTTGGTAGACTTTGACACTCGCATAGAAATGAAGCTGGAAGGTGATAACTATTTCATTTGAAGCTTGAGTGTCACAACAGATAGACATTTCAGTAAGAAAATGTTTTAAATTAAGTGGTTTACAGAACAAAATGAATACTCGAAATTTACCGTGGTATGGTGATTCGACGCTCAGCTGCCTTTCTCACTGTCAGTGCAGACTCCCAAAACTTAACTGCCTTTTCTAAAAATTCTTGCTAAAAGCATTAAACAAAAATTTCATACATGTTAACTGACCCATTTTGTTGAATTCAGAAATCGTTTTTAAAAAATATATATAAATTTTAGCGCTACAGAGGAATACGAACTGAAGAAATTTTAGAGTGTCTTATGATGTCATGTTATTTTCTATTTTATATAACAGAGTATATATGCAGAATTATGTAGGAATAACCAAAGAAATATATGGGATATATTAGAGTATACAGCTAACAGACACCAGTTTTAATAAACTTATGATAATCGATACCATTTAATCTTTCTTATCGTTAATAATAATAATTTACTTTATTCCAAAATACACTACTTATAATACAGAATGGAATTCTCAGCATTTGTCACAATATTGCATCTGATTTACTTAAAATATAAATAAAATTCAAAATTAAAACAAAAGTAACCAGAGGAATTTGTCCACGTCTACAATATAAAGTCAGAAATATTCGAAGCACGAATTGAGATCATTAAATATAATAATAATAATGACAATAATAATAATAACAATGAGTTTGTTTCAAACAGTATTGTCGATTCAGTTTGAAAATTTTACCATGTTACTATAGAGTATTGAATCTAATGTTCTGTTGATGTAGTATAGTGAGGGGAAATACAAGATTAACAGTGGTAACACAGCTAAAACGATGTTCACACTTATGAAAAATAATTAAATAAATAAAAAGAAAAAATTGAGACGATTATAAATATAAGAAATACAATAACAATAAAGTTTAGTACTGTAAGGGTGCAAAGAAGGTTGGTTAGTTAGTTCATGCCTGACACCATTTTCATCACATAAAGTACGTGACGTCAAATATGGTATAGTGGAATTTTTATACTTAGATGTACGTGCGTAAATTCTTCTGACAAAATTCCTTTAGCAAATTTGTTACATGACATCAAGTGCCTATCCATGACAATGTCAACGATATGGACCAATGGGATACCACTCGTCCTGCTGACAGTGTTTAGAGTTCTACGAAGTATGACATAGTCTTTTTTAAGCAATCCAGGAAAGAATAAGCAAGGGTGAACAGTAAAGAAGAATAGGTAAAATACGCGAGTTGACAAACTGTAAGAGGAGGAGTGATTGAGTTATGCCTGAGTGCCTCAAACTTCTTAATGTAAAAAGTCAGACGGAATATTCTTTTAGGAATCGCTAAGACATGGAAGACCATGATAGGTCGGAAGAAAGAATTAATGCAAGATACTTAACTTCAGACTTGATTTCCAAATCAGTATCATCAATTTTGCGAGGGTCACAGGAACCAACAGCTTCATTTAACTTTCGTTTACATCGGAAAGTGAAATCGACAGTCTGGCATTTGAAAGGATTTAGTTTAGGGTAGTTAGACGAAGACCATTTGCTCATTCCTGATAGAACGCTGTTCATCTTGGTACAGTCAAGCTGGGAGTTAACAGACGTTGAAATAGTTAGATCATCGGCATACTGAACAAAGTTCATTTCATCAGAGTGAGGCAAATCATGCAAGAAGAAAGAAAACAGAAAAGGAGAAAGGACAGCGCCTTGAGGAACACCAGCCTCAGTAAGCAAAGAAGTGGACGACTTCCCCTGAAATACAGTGTACTGCTTGCATTCTGAGGAATAAGAACTCAGCCATTTAACAACCCAACAGTCAGTTTGAGTTTAGGCAAGCTTGTTTAACAAAATGTCTCTAGGTACTGAGTCGAAAGCAGATGTGTAATCTAGGAAGGTGCAGCGAGCAAATTTAGCCCTCTGGTCTAAGCTGGAGACAATGTTATGGTACAAGACTGCAACTGCATCTTGTTGCAGTTGTGACCTCTAAAAATTCAAACAGTAGCTTCTTGATGAGGAAGTTTAACTACTAAGCCCACATGATGATACTTACCCTATACTGCAAGTAATAAGGTGAGTATTCGATACTTGATCCATATTCAACTGTGAACTTCAGCGGAATATCTTTGGTTTGACGTTTTGAGAAATTATAATCGTCTGCAAATGCTCCGTGCTCCTAAATTTCAAAGGTTTTCGGTTAAACGAGCCATTTTTTCCAACCTACCAGCTCGAATTCACGAACATATTCACCATGTAGCAGAAAAATACAATTAATTGCATGAATAATTATAGTGATCAGGCAGCTGTCAACCATTTTCATACACAAACCTTTAAGTTATACAACCTTTATATGCAGAGTAGATCATAGCCTAAAATCAGGATAGCCTAGTTCGAAGAAACGAATACTTTCTTTTTGACTGAATTTGAGATGGGTGTATACTTGTAGTTTTTTTATTCGTTCGAAATTGAAAGTTAAACAACTACCTATTGTTAAAAATCTTTCAATCTGCGTCAACATTATATTGTTTTCGAAGAAGAACCAAATGCATGGTAAAATGATTGAGTGGAGTTTAAAGAAGTCCTTTACTTTTGTGGAAAACAGGATAACTTCAAATGATCACCTCAAATGACACAGGGCAGTTATATCCTCTCAACATTTCCATAGCGGATCACATCCCCTCAGTAACAACCGGTAGTCAGAAGGAGAGATAAATAAGGGTTTAACTCTTTTTAATCACCCTTAAGTCAGATAGCAGTAGCCTACCACTGAAACTGTGTCAGAAACATGCAGTTTATTATTATTATTGCTCCCTTGGATTCCTAGTGGAACATAGGGCTTCAACTGCACGTCTCCATTTTCTTCTGTCTTCTGCTGTACTTTTCGCCTGCATCCATGTTAGTCCATATTCTTTCAACTCCTCTTCACACGATCTCCTCCATGTCACCCTTGGACGTCCCACACGCCGCTTCCCTTTCGGGTTCCACTCGAGGGCTTGACGCGCGATGTCACCCAGCGGTCTCCTCAGCGAGTGTCCGATCCATCTCCACTTTCTCCTGCATATTTGTTGGGCGATTGGTTCTTGGTTTGTTTGTTCCCATAATTCCTTGTTGGTGATTCTTTCCGGCCATCTGATCTTCAGTATAGAGCGAAGACAGTTGTTAATAAAGGTCTGCACAGCTTTTGGAAATATTCTTTGTGACCCCCGCCAAGTTTCTGATCCGTATAGAAGAACTGACTGACTTGACGTTTGTATTGAAAATCCGAATTTTGTTGGTGATGCTGAGTGACGAAGATTTCCAGATTGATTTCAGGTTGATGAATGTGTTTCTCGCCTTCCCGATTCTCGCTCGATTTGACATCCTCGTCCGCTCCTCCTGTAGTTGAGACAATGCTCCCTAGATAAGTGAATGAAGTAACCTCTTTCAAATCCCTCCCGTTGATGGTGATTGACGTTGGATGTTGTTGCTGTTGTTGTTGGTTGGTTATTTTCATAACCTCCGTCTTGTCTATGTTTACCTGGAGTCCTGTCTTCGCCGGCTGCTTCTTCGACCAGTTTGTCGGTTTTCGCTTGTAAGTCTTCGATTGTGTGTGACATCAAACATAAATCATCCACGCGCGAAATCCAGGTCTTCTAGGTTCTTCACGTCGGTCCAGGATATTCCTGTCTTCTCGTTTCCCACTGTCTGACGCATAATCCAGTCCACCACAATTAGGAATATCATTGGTGATAGTAAGCACCCTTGTCTGACTCCTGTGTTTACTCCAAACGCCTCGCTGAGTTTTCCGTTGTGGATCACTTGACATGTGCCGTTGTCGTACAGCTGTTGAATAAGGTTGATGAATATTTGGGGTACGCCATAGTACTCGAGTAATTTCCAAATTACTTCACGGTCAACGCTGTCGAAGGCCTTCTCAAAGTCTATAAAGTTGAGGTAGAGGTTTGATTGCCATTCCATGCTTTGTTCTGTGATGATGATGCGTAGAGTTGCAATTTGGTCAGTACATGATTTGCCTTTCCTGAATCCAGCTTGTTCTGGTCGGAGTTCTGTCTCCAGTGCGTCCTTTAATCTCTCCAGGATGATGCGACTCAGGATTTTACTTGGCGTCGATAGGAGCATGATTCCTCGCCAGTTCTTGCAGAGTAGGCCTAAGTCGCCCTTCTTTGGTAGTTTCACGAGGTAACCTTTCCTCCAGTCAGTAGGCACCTTTCCCTCCTTCCAGACCTTTTGCAATAATGGAGTCAGCATGTCTGCTGTCGTCTCTGGGTCTGCTTTCAGTGCTTCAGGGGGTATTCCATCTGGTCCGGCTGTTTTTCCAGCTTTCAGAAGTTTGATTGCGTTCAAGACTTCAGCTCTCGTTGGAGGATTGGTGTCAACTTGCAGTTGTGTGCGCGCTGTTGTTGGTATTTCTGGACGGGTTGCAGGTGATGGTCGGTTCAAGAGTCCTTTGAAGTGATCCGCCCATTGTTTAATCTGTTTTTCTTCCTTGGTAATGGGGTTCCCTTGGCTGTCTTTTATAGGTTTCGCTTGTGTTGGTCTCTTCCCGGATAGAGATTTGGTTATCTGATATAGTGTCCTCAGGTCCCTTTTGCCTGCTGCCTTCTCAGCTTCAGTAGCTAGATTGTCGTAGAATCGTCTTTTGTCCTTCCTAGCACTCTTCTTCACTTCTTTGTCCAGTGCTTTGTAAGTTGAGCTCATCGTCTCCTTCTCCTGTCCGTCCTTGCATTGAATCATTTTCTCTTTCACCATTCTCCTCTCTTCTATTAATTTCCAAGTGTCCGTTGAGAGCCATTCCTTGTCTTGTCTCTTCTTTCTTCCTAGAACCGTTGAACACGTTTCGTTGAGAATCGCCTTCAGAGACTTCCAATGTTCTTCCACGCATGATTCTTCAGTGATGTCGCGTAGTGTTTCCTGCTTTGCTCTGACAGTTGCAGTGAAGGTGTCTTTTGTGGTTGTGTCCTTCAGTAATTGAGTGTTGAACTTGCATTGTGGCCTATCCCCAGCTATCCTCGAGGCTTTTAGTTTCACCTTGAAAGTCCCTTCTACTAGATAGTGGTCTGAACCCACATCTGCTCCTCTCCTTGACCTTGTGTCCAGTAGGCTCCGTCTCCACTTTCTTGAAATTGAGATGAAGTCTATTTGGCTCTTGGTGTTTCCATCTGGTGAAATCCATGTCGTCTTGTGTATATCCTTGTGTTTGAACACACTACCGCCAATCACCAAATCATTGAAGGCGCAGAAGTCTGAGAAGAGTTCACCATTGTCGTTCATTTCACCGAGGGCCTCACGACCCATGGTGAGTTCTCTTCCTGTGTTGTCTCGCCCCAGCTTCGCATTCATGTCGCCCATCAGGATTTTGATATCGCCATTTGGGACGTTGTCCATTATTGCTTGTAGTTGTCTGTAGAACGCCTCCTTCTTCTCTTGTTCTGAGACGTTTGTAGGCGCATAGCATTGAATGACTGTAACTTTCCTTCCTTTTGAGTTGAACCTGGCTGTCATTATCCTGGAGGAGATTGGTTCCCACTGCATGAGAGCTTTGGTTGCTGTTGGTGACATCATGATGGCCACTCCCTCGGTGTGCTCATGGTTGTCCTCTGGGTGGCCGGAAAAGATTACTGTCTCTCCAGTAGGTAGTTGGCACCTTCCAGTTCCGTTCCATCTGCTTTCGCAGATTCCCAACACTTCTATTCTGTACCTTCTCATTTCAGCGGCTATCTGGGCAGCCTTTCCAGTTTCGTACATTGTGCGAACATTCCAGGTACCCATCCTTACTTTTGCTTTCATCGAAAGAAGGCACATCGGCTGACTGGCTTCCCGAAGGCTTTCACCAGCCTGCGTCATTTCACTTCCCCGATTCCAGCGAAAAGTAAGGCTATTGCTTATGTTTTTAGAATTTTTAATATATTTATTCGTTGAAGTTTCTGTAGCGATTTGGTTGTTTTACAGGGGTGGAGTTGCTAGCACCACGCCCCAACCCTCCCTTTTTACCCGGGCTTGGGACCGGCTAGAAAACTAGTAAGCTAGTAGCCTAGCAAGCTAGTATCTGGCGAGGTTAGAAACATGCAGTGCGTGTCACGAAAAGGATATCTAACAGGGTACAGAGTATGTTTGTCAACAGCTGACGGCTTCACTGGCTCCACACTGAATATCAAATGGCCAGCCAGCAGGCCAGAAAGAATTAGCAATAAGAAAATCTAACAACAAACTGACCAAGAGCCGATTGCTCAACAAATATGCAGAGGAAAGTGCAGATAGATCAGGCATACGTTGAGGAAGCCATCAAATGAAATCAGGTGGCAGGTAATCAGTCGAGTGGAATTTAAATGGGAAGAGACAACGCGTGGTGGGTAAGCGAGAGGCTGACACAGAGGAGATCGTGTAGCAAAGAGCAGATGAGAGATTATGGCCAATTGGGGACCCGGGTGGGGAAGAGATAGGAAAATATAAGAAAGTGGAGATGTGTTGTTGCAGCTGTATATTCCACTCGGAACCTAAGAGGATAATGATAATGATAGCCCTCTACTGACAGAATTTAGATTCCAACTTACTAATTGAAAAGTAACACTTTCGTTTGGTGACCGGAAATTCAAGAGTTTACTGCGCAGCGAAATTTTTGCATGAGATTTAACGAAGACTTTCCACATAAGGGTTATAAATATCTGTTAAGTTTTTTTCGATACTTAAGCCTCTTTAATAATTGTCGAAATTTAAAAAAGCCACATCTGCAATTAATAGTGTTCTCTGAGCTGGTTGGTTTAGTTGTAGAGCTTTCGTCGTCCTTCTAGACAACATCTTCAGCGCAGTACTTAGCATAAATTGAAATGATTTAAATGTTTCTTCATGAGTGATATAATTGTGTCTACCGGTAACCATCTTTACATATGTATTGACTATTTTCTATTGACTTGGATTTTAAACTTTCTGGTCATCTGGTTTACTTTTTATTAGTTGATATAGTTCCTCCATATTAACGTGTTTGTTAATTGCATATTCGTTTGACTACCAGGCTTCTGGGAATTCCCTGACTGCACTTTTGGTCTTTCCTCGGTCTAAGATTCCAACATTTTCCCAATCAAATTGATGTCCATAATTGTCTACATGCATCGACACTAGAGAACATATGTCGTGTCTTTTCACTGCTGATTTGTGTTCTTGGATTCTAAATCGAGGGGGACGACCACTTTGGCCGATGTAATGCCTGTTACAATTCATACAATTTATTTTGTAAATGGTATTAATTTTATCGCCATGCGTCACACTTCTACTAATCCATATATGTTTGTTCGATTATTGATATAAGTATAAAACTTGGGCACTGTGGTAGAGTATAATTCCATTATAGATAAGATTTCATTTTGATAAATCGCACAGTGTTTACAGTTATATGAACTGATAACTGTAAAACACTGTGCGATTTATCAAAATAAAATCTTATCTATAATGGAATTTGTTCGATTAGTTGACCAGGCTTTGTAACAGCCTTTACCACTGTTGTGTAGTCGTTTTGTGTAATGTAGCTGTAAAGATAATATCCTCATGTATTTTAAAATGTAAAATCTATGTAATAAACTGTAATGCTAAGTGAACATTGTTGAAATATACTCATTATTTTAGCCAAATTGTGTAGATGACACAAATATTAAGGCGGCAAAGTTTTAATAATTGTTCCAGGTTTCTTGGGAAATACACGAAATCAAAATAACATACTATGAAATATTAACAATGTGTACACATGATAATCAATAATTTTGCCACTAAAACGCCCCTACTTTAAATTCTCAGTGTAAATGAATGTTTAACCCTACCTATATGAACTTTTGAATATTCTATCTTACATATCTAAATATTGCTTGAGGTATACTAGCTAAGCGGTTGTAGAAGAAGCTGCTCTCTGTAGTGTTATCTGAGAGGATTAAAGAGCCACTGTTAAAAATGGAAATAAAGTTATGTTAAAACAGCTTTTTTTGCCTTCAAACTGACTGTGTTCTTTGAAGGATGCTGTAAGTGAACGTGAACATTGAACGTTTGTTTATTGCAACTGGTAGCCATTGGCGAGCAACTCGAAGGCGCGAATGGTTCAATCGTGTACAAGGTGGAAGAAGACGAAAGAATACGAATAAAAGTACAGTATATTTTTGTTGTAAAAAATTTGTTTAAAGACCTTATACTAACCTCGATTTTAATTACCAAACAATACAACTTCTTTCTTACAAGTACTGGTGTTTTGGAGTTTAAGTCGAGAAGCGGTCTTAGTAATTATTGATTCGGAACGTCTTCGCAAATAAGGGTTGAGTTCCTTGACAGACACTTTGAAGCCAGATACTTTCTGCAGTGTTCTACAGACGTTTCTTATAGAGATATTTTTGTGGAAAATCGCGTTTTAATTTAGGTCATTATTGACAAATGAGTGGTTTTCTTCCCGAAATATCGACAGTGAAGCACGCTGTTCGTCAAAATAATAAATGCTGTAATATTCCGTGTTGCATCTCCTAAAGCAGGAAAAAGGACCTGCATTGTTGTTTACTAGGATTTCTCGCAGCCCATTAAGCTACTGGGATCCGATCCAATGACCAGTCCATGAATTCTAACTTCTACCAATTCATGAAATAGCGTGACCACTTCTCAGTGCATTCTTCGATGAGTTACTGTTTAACCTTCAACCTGCTGTACCCTACTGGTCATGGCTTCCCACTAGTTTGTGTTGGGTAGTATACCTATCATTTATTGGCAATATAATTATGACCAGTTGTGTTTTAAGCCTCCGCTAAACATGTATTATGACAGCCAGTTCAAATCATTCGGATACCTTCTTTTCCATAAAGCGTAATGCAGCAAAATTACTTGATTACACTGTTTTAGCCATCTTATTACATCCTTGAAGGATAATCTGTACTCACGGGAAATTCTGAATTCTTTTCAGTAGAATCCTGCGTAGGTCTTTAAGGGAAAAAACCGTCGAGAGCTGGAGCATATTTCGGATCTAAAAATATTCTGTCCAATGACATCTTGTAGACTAGTATTCTACTTTAAGATACTGCATAATGAGTAAATTAAAATGCATGAAGAGAATTTTGTGCTGTATTTAAATACATTGTTCAGAATAAATCGATTACTATCATTGTTATTAAGCGGTGGTATATATATATATTTATATATATATCACAACCCTAATATTATAGTTCACTTAAAGTATGTAGACAATAGGTAAGGGTCACGTTTATATTACGAAATCATAGAAGCTAGCCAAAGACAAACATTCACTTGTTACGCATATTTAAGTATGTATTCCTAAATACCAGTATAAATTACGTATTTACGAAAGAAATGTAAATTACTCTTAAACAGAATTGTAGGTCAGCAACATTTCATACTTTCTTATTTCGCCTAGGCGTGATAGCGAAAGGAACAGTAATCGCAGTTGAAACCCTGACTGATGTCAATTAAAAGTAAGCGAACTGCTTCAGTTTATTATGTTGACTAGCAATGGAATATAAGATACGCATATTGCCTTACTTGAGGCTCATCACCTGAATGTACGCTCAGTTCTGCGAGAGTGGTAATATTCCCACTATGAGTCGAATCCAATACTGATAGGTCTCAAAGGGCCTACTAAGTAACATTTTGGCGTCTGAAACAATGGATACTGAAGTCTAGTCTCAGTGAGAAGATCATCATTCACTGGGGTTTGCCAGTACATCCAGATGGCCAGACCTAATTAGGACAAAATGTGCATCCTCACTTCCAGTGCTGTTCACCGGAGAAAAAACCATATAATTTTAGTTTTTAGATGTTGTGGAATCGTCTGTACTAGAAGCCGACATGTCAACAGAACACTCCTGTCAAGTCAAGCAGTAGAAAAAACGATAGTGACTGACAATATATAACTGCTGAGAGATTTCCTGACTGCATGTTTAAGAGTGGTTTATCCAAGCTGAAAAATATGTTTCACACAAGCGCTTCTCATTATTAGACCAATCGAAGCAGAAATAAACGTTCTTTTGAGATAAAAAGACCTAATTTTGTATCATGGATACTCTCATAAAGGTGAATATTCAATCGGTAGTCCTCACTGAGGCAAAAAAATTCAGAGAAGAAATATTGCTTCGCGATGGTCTAATTTCCATGGCTTTATAATAGTATGTACAAGCGGACCGCAAGATATAATAACAGCTATGCTTACTGGATGTGTAACACACTGACAACTGGTCACAGGTTGTATTACGAGCTGACATCCGATGATAGTCACTTGCCAATAACTGGTGGTTGCACTATGTGTCGCTAATTGGCATAAAGTGGAATTAATCGGCTACTGGATTTTGTACCAGAGACTAAAAATTCTACTAGCTCACCATGAAACTAGAAGATTCAAGGCTTTAACCCAGGCGCGTGAGTACTAGTGAGAGTTTAAAACCAGGACGAAATAGGAGTCTAGTATTCCCTGGCTTCCCAGTAGTTGTACAGTTGATGTCATAACTAGATCAAGTATTTAAAAGATAATATGGTTTCTGGTATAAGAGGTAATCAACTTCAGTAAGTACAAACTTCGTGCTTTCAGATACGTAAGTTTGAGTGGTTAGGCGACTATTGTTTACAGTTAAATCTCACGATACGTGTTTCGTTTGATTTTAAGCCTGTGAATTACACTTTGTTAGGACGTAATAATACATAAGAAGGATTAGCACATTTTGATTGAATTTCGTATAAATTAATTTCTAGTAGTTTTCACAACCCTGGACCATAAGAAAATTCTCTTTAGTAAAATAATAGACAAATAATCTATAAGTCGTCACAATTATCGAAGCTGTGAGATGTACAACTTCATCAAAGGATACGCCAGAATTGTAAGGTGGAAAAGACCGGTGAGGATCGAAGTGCTGTTGTTCGTTTGCTTTTTCCAGTGTCTGAAATATACTGTGGCTTTTGTGAACTCGTTTACTAATATACTACTTATATCTGATTACAAGTAGCACTTCCTACAGAATGAATTCGACTTTAACATTATTAAATGTAAATAATGTGTTTATTGTTTTACACCTTATTCTCCTGCATTCATTTATGTTTGTATGTTTGTTCTTTAGGATTTCGTCAACATTATAAAAATCCCATTATAATTGTTTTCACCACAATGTCAAAATATCTGCGCATAAAATGGGCCTGTATAATTTACTTTCAATTCATTCTCTCATGTTCTCTAGCTCTCTAGAAGTCCTCCTGAATACCATCCATCTTGCTTTATGAACTCAAAATAGAAAAGTCAGCAAAGCATTTGAACGGAAAACAGGAGAATGACAAGGGTGCCCAACACACAAAACCGAAGACATTCATCATTGTTCTCGACTGGATCATACATAACACTGTGGAGAACAAGGACAGGGATAAACTGTACCTCTTAGAAGACACTAAAGATCTGTAATTCATTGACGACCTTTGTCTCACTTAAAAAAAACAGAGACACACAGACAAAACCAGCCAGCTGGCAGACGAAGTGACCAACAAGGAAAGCACTTCAACTGAACATGTGGAAGGCGGAGGTGGAAATGGAAACCAACAAACCAACCGTCCATCCACAACAAGCACAAATCACCATCAACGGAAAAAAATTTCAAAGAGGTCATCTCCTTGAATTATCCAACCATCATTGTCTCAACAACCGCCGAGAGCATCCATGAGGATGTCAAAGCAATCAAGAATAGAGTGGGCAACACACATCTTCATCACTCCGAAATCAACTCGAAAATATGCTGCACTCAGCAAGAACGAAACAATTCGGATTCCCAACACCTATGATTAATCAGTCACTCCTTTTATATGCGTAACAAGCTCATACTGCGCGTCACGAAAACCATTTCCAACACGCTCCTGCTGATTTTTATCAACAGCTTACTCCACTGCCTCAATATCAATGATCAGATGGCTGGCTAGAAAGGATAGATGTGTGAGGACTCTGCCAACGAGTCGACCAACGACCCAAACATAAACTCATAAATATGGCAAAGAAAATGGGGATATATCGGACACATATTAAGAAGACCGTTGATTGACATGGTGAGTCAGGCGGTCTCTCGAGTGAAATTCGCTTGGTGGATGAGCAGTAGTACTCTGACTAGAGGGTGTTTTTCAAGAGATCATGTGAGGAGGAGATTAGAGCTTATGGGCGATAGCACTGCCGGCTGAAGTGAACTGCAGTGAATAAGGTGAAATAGATATTTGCTGCTAAAGCCCTGTATTCTACTTGGAATCCTAGGAATGTTAATAACAAATAGACTACATGAACTAAAAACAGATGAAAGAGAAGCTGTCTGTCAGGGCTTAGGTGTTCAAAATTGTAAGAAATTGTGTGAACAAAGAATAATGTAGAATCATACTAGCTGCTTTGGATAAACGACAAACATGACTGATTTCTCCAGATGGAGTTTTTAACTGCATGAAGAGTCATTATTTCCATTTGCGGATTGCTTTAAGTTAACGTGCATCCAAATATAACAGAAAGACCTCATTTAAGTATGTGATATGGTAAGCTAACAAATGCGAAATGTATGAAGCAAACTATTAAGATGTGTTCATACTGTGTGAAACTGAATGCACAAGAGTTAAAAGGAAGCGATAGCGAATGGAATTAATCTAAGAGACCATGTGAGAATTAGACCTTGTACAAACCAAATCAACCCAGTTAGTTGAAAGCATTAGAAATGCGATGGGGAAGTCGCCGGCTACCTGGGTTTGATCTTATGGTTATCATCATTTTCACTTCCGGTCATGTGGGTTCCGAGTAGAATACCAACACTCAGCAACACATCACCTTTTCATTCTGTTCTGTGCAGTACTATTCAACTGAATTCAGGTCAGCTCTCATCTCTCCACAAAATCTTCCCTCCAATTCACACACAAACAACTAACTCTGAGTTTGCTATTCAGGTTAAAATCGAATGCCTGAAGCAAGACATCACTCAAAAGTCTCCTCAACCTGTGTTTGATCCTTTTCCATTTCCTTCGATATATTTGTTTGGTAATAATACTGGTTGACTAGTATATGCGCCGGTGGCATAGCGGTTAGGACGCTCGCCGACTATGTTCGATCCCCGGCCACCGACGCACTCCTTTACCTCGCTAAGCCAGAAATAATGCTGGTAATGAGGAAAGGTTAGGCATGAGGCTAGCAGCCCCATCCTGTAAAATAAACACAGCTACAGAAACTTCAAGCCACTAGCTTGGAGCCCTATGTTCCACTGGGGAACGTGAAGTAAAAAAAGTATAGAATAACTGTAGTATCTTAACCTTCACATTGACGAACAACTGAAAAACGTCTGACAAAGAGTGAACTATCCAATGACTACGTTTTAGGTTCCCTTTATTAACCGTCATGTTGCAGGCACTTTCTTAAATTCACAATTCTTAGTAAAACAGGCTGTATCTCAGTTACTTTAGCAGTTTACAGTTTTTAGTAGAGTACTTGCTAAAATTTCTGCGATGATTTTACACTTCATATTCTCCACCGATGTTAAACAAATTGTGTTTCTTTTCCTTGAAAAAAACAGAAACACGCCGTATGCTGAACTGTTCCACATGGTATGAAATGAAGTTAGTCACCGCCTACATGACTTCTATAACTATTATTAGCGAGTGATGCCATTTTGTGACATCGATTTATTTAAAGTAGGCTACGGTTTTCATTTAATTCTCCAAAATCTATAATGTTTTTACTGCAAGTATGGTAGATCTGTTCAATAATTATGACTTTGTAGTTAAACCATAGCAAAGTTATCCTACATCTTTTACATGAAAGAAATTAGCAAATTTTCAGTCCATCTAAAGTTGCTCAATAGTTACGCCCATCATTTGTCACTGAGTGCTTTTATAATTATAAACCTAACAAACCTAGGTGTGACTGATTTAAAATCATCCATAAAAGGTGTAACCATGACCCAAATTCGGGTGAAAATCGGGGTTTCTTATCTCTTTGCAAATGATTGAGAATTTAGTTCTAGCTAAACTTCAATTCAAATGATTAGGTTTCAGGTATTATTTAGCCAACAAAATGGGAGACTTTGATAAGAAAAAAAGAAATGCCAAGAAGTTATAGTCGCTGTTATATTACAGTCCCAAGCTTATCTTTTCATAACCATGCAGGATAGTGTTCTTGCACCTTCTTGGACGAAATCTGAGTCGAATGACCAATATACCTAGCTCTACACGAGCAGGTGAATTGACAAACTAACATAGAGTTGATCAACCACGGGATCTCGTTCTTCAGGTTATTGTATAGTGATGGTCGAATGGAAAACGTCACTCTCAACGATGCAGCAGAAAATGCCTTATCAGAGATGGTGCTATCCTCCTTTTAATGATAACGGAAGCTGGGTCATCTTTGAATTCCAAGCTCATGTGCGGAATTCTCTTGGTTACGGGCGATAAGTCAAGTTTTGACTGCATATTCTTGTCCATAAAACGTAGCGGAAATCCATTTCGTGTTATAATTTTCCTCAAAACATCTATCTTTTACTCCACAGTATGTATGACATTAGTTTTTTTGCCACTTCACATTGGATATGGTTAAAATCATAAACGTTTTAAGTGTATTTCATACTACTATTATTTTATGTATTCACATCTATGATTCGATTCCCTCACCGGATATAAATTAGTTCGTTTTTGACTAACTCCTCTGTGACCAATATATTGAACTTAGAACAAAAGTGCCACTAGAAGACATATTTGGGGTGCAGCTACACCTGACTTCCACAGTATTTGAATTTCAAGGGAAAAATACAAACACACAGAGGGAGTTAGAATGGGGTCAACAATGTCCTCGATTGTGGCAGATATATTCATGGGTAAGTGAGAAAACGTAGCGACTGAAACGTTCAGCCCCACTCCAAAGGTAGGGTGGAGGTGTGTAGATGACACATTCATCATACGTAGGACTTAGAACATAAACACATATTTCCAACACATCAGCCCAAGGGTGGACGCAATTCCATTCACTTATGAATTAGAAAGTCAAGAAGGGGAGTTTCCAATGTTAGATTGGAAAGTTAAATAGGATTGATGAAATGCTCAAGTAATACTAAGTAAAATCTAAGACTATCAGTGAGGCATATAAGAGAAGCCCTGAAACCTGATAATTACCCTGAAAATTAATCAGGAAGTATTTAGGAAAATGTAAAAATTAAATTTATAATGAAAGTAGTGGTAGTGACAATAATGATATTAATTATGACATACGTGCCAAACATGCACAGGATAATGACAACACCAACAATTGGGAATATTAATCATCAGTAGTACTTCCATACAAAGAAGGAACTTCAGGAACTTTACGGAGGATACTTAAAAGTGTAGGAATAAAAGCAGCTCGCATTTAAACCCACAAACTCAATTGGAAACAAGCTTTGTCCGTTTAAGGATCCTTGGGAGCCCACCAAATAACATAATTTAGTTTATCTAATACCCTGAGATGAATTTCAAGTCAGATATAGGTCATAGTAGTACAACGGGATTGGTCAGATTAGCGAAGCACAAGAATCAAGTAACATCTAGATTAGTTCACTCAAACAAGATATGAAATCTAGAAAATAGTTCAGCTATAGCACTCACTACATGCAATTATACACAACCATACAATAGGATGGGATAAGATGGCAATTTTAAAGTCTAATGGAATAGGGTCACAGAAGAGGTTGATAAAGGAAGCTCTGTTTATCAAATTAACTGCAAACACGTGTAATAGGAATGATTCAACACCTGCCTGAGACATCTAGAAAATTCTACTACCCCTACGATGACAAATAAGAGAGGAAAAACTATAAAACTCAAGTTTGAAGTCGTGTGATTATAATTGATACGACTATGAACAATAAATTATGTTCGAAAGTGTGTCATCCAGTAAATAATACACTTTCACAGTATGATATAACTGATGAACTGAAATCAAACGGATTTACATACAATAACAGTGCCCAAGTTATATATGCGTATATATATATATATATATTTCAGTGACAGACCAGTCATTGAGGTCGAGAATCCGAATATCTTTGTTCATGCTGTATGCAGCTTATTACCGTATTAATTTCGGTGTGACGGCTGTTTACGCAACCCTTTCTATTCTCGATTGCTTCTAAGTCCTCATGGGTGCTGTCGGATGTAGTTGAAGCGATGCTGCTTGGGTAACTGAAGGTGTTAACATCTTTCGAATTAATCCCGTTGATGGTGATTTGTGCTTGTTGTCTTTGGTTGGTTTGCTGATTATCTTCAGGACCACCTCCAATTTCTCCGTGTTCATATGAATTACTTTCCTCGCTGGCCATCTGGTCTAACAACTTTTGGCTTTTTTCTGTTTGTCTTCCAGTTTATTTGACATGAGACAAAAGTCTGGCGAATTTCAGATCTTCCAATGTCTTCTTATTGGTCCATTTTGCTCCTATCTTCTGGTTCGCCCCAGAATTTCACATAATCTGGTCCACCACAATTTAGATTATTTTTGTTTGTCTAACTTCTGTTCTAATTCAAAATTTACTCTTAGTTTTCTGTTAGTGATCACTTGGTATTTGTCGTTGTCAAACAAATGTTTAAGGAAGTGTAGAAATACTGGACGCACCTTGTGTTGAAGTACTTTCGAATTTACTTCCAGGACAATGTTTTCAAAATGCAATTCAAGTTTGAGGTAAACATTTGACCTCCGCTCTCTGCTTTGTTCGAGGATGCTGCATAGAGTTGCGATTTGATCGGGACACGATTCGTCTTTCTTGAATCCAGCTTGTTCCGGTGGACGAAGTTCTGTGTCCAGTGCATCTTTTATTCTCTCCAGGATGACGCGAATTAGTATTTTACTTGGCGTGGGCAAGAACATTACTCCACGCCAGTTCTTGCGCAGGCCTAAGTCCCTCTTCGGGGTAGCTGGATAAGGTAGCCTTTTTCCAATCAGTAGTCACCTGTTCTTCCCTCCAAACCTTTTGCAATAATGGCGTGAGCACAACTGCCACAGTTTCTTGGTCCATCTTCAATGCTTCAGGTGGAATTTCATCTGGTTCTACTGCCTTCCCAGACTCCAGTAGCTTTCTTGCACCCAAAACTGCTGCTTTTGTCAGAGAATTGACTTCCACTGGGAGTTCTGTGGGTGCTGCTGGTGGAATTTCTGAGGGAGTTGCAGGTGCTGGCTGATTTAAGAGTCCTTTAAAGTGATCAGTCCATTGCTTAATTTGTTTATCCTCCTTGGTAAGTAGGTTCCCTCTAACATCTTTTGTTGGTTTCATCATCTAGGTTGATCTCTTCCCGAGTAGAGACCCGACTACCTGATATAATGTTCTGAGGTTTCTTTGACCTGTAGTCTGCCTGTTCTGATTAATTTTCCAGTATGTTGGTATGCAGCTTTGGTTTTTCCGAAAAAGGTAGCTAAACAAGCCGGATTTGGAACTGGCTGGTGAACTAGTGGATTGTTACACTAAGTGAGTCTGGGTGAATTTTATTAAGGCTCTTATATTCTGAAGGTAATATGTATTATAAACTATTTGGTACTGTGGTAACTTAAATCATGGCTTTCACAGTTTTGATGAATCAAAACCCAAAGTGCACTTGCTTGTCACCTGATTGTCACACCGACTATAGCTTAATTAACAACCACAAAGCAATACCGTAACATGAAGATTATTTGTTCGCAATAATCCAGAACGAGCTTCATGTGAAAGAAACTATGAATAAGCCATTCTAATAGCGTTCTAAAATGCCAGAAAATATCTTCACCACTTGAATATAATTTTGCATGACCAGTTTGACCAAGTAGCTAACCAGAAATAGGGTGGTTTGAACTGATTTGATTCTCTGAGCTGAGTTAAATCAGGTACACTGCTGATGACTTAATCTTCAAACGAGTGGAATATACATCCAGTGTTTAAATCCCCTCGATGTGCATAGCAAGCACTTCTGGTCGCTGTGAGTGGTATGCAACTACTCATCTCAATCATTCAGGATTACATAGTTTGATTACTCCGCTTCATTTACCCTATAGGTCCTAATAAATGTTTGAATAAAATCGTGTAGGTGGTTGTTTTTTATTGATGTTTTCCTTATTTGTTTGACTTTACAACTTAAATCTTTTGCCTTAACAATTAGGCTGCTGGCTGTATTATGCAAACATATAACTAGACCTACTTTTACTGATTTCGGCTGGATATATTGAAAATTACAATAAGTAACAGGGTGAACTACATATCAGTTAAAGAGCCATTGAAAACCAGGGAGTACTGAACAGCTGGTTTGTTAGTATAGTTTGTGAATCATAAGATGTAAGCACCCAACCCCAAGGTTTGAATCCAGGATCTTCCGTTTACAAGACAAGCTCGTATGCCATTCTGCCACTGGGACCCGATACAATGACCATCCCTGAATTCCAACTTCTCACAGTTAGTGATTTAACGCAACCGCCAACCAATGTCATCGATGGAAAATACATTCTCACACTTGACTTGGTAGACCTCAATGGTCACGACTTCTCATTAAGACTTCATACAACTCCATCCTGGGTTCCCAAGGATTCCCAAACTAGGATGAACTTGATGTCCAGTACTCCAGTGCTGGTTTTCAATGGTTCTCTAACTGATATCAATCCACAGTTAAACTCGTAAAATAAGATTATTGGTAACAAAATGTGGCCTAAACCTCATCCACTTACCATAAGCGTGTCAGTGTGCGTTATGTGAAACAAATTTATCCAGTACATTTAGAAAATGTTTCACACAAAATAGGTGTTCAGTATGTTAGTTAGTAACTAACAGCTGAATTCATACTATTCATTGAATGGTCACTTTCACGTAGAAGTAATACACTTTGTAATTCCAGATAAACTTTACTGAACATCTTGAACTTGTTTCTGTGGTAACAGAATCCACCGTTTAGCTATGAATCAGCAGTCAGACAATGAAGCATGAGTTCATTTGAAAAACGGTCATGTTTTATGTAGAGTTGAAAAAGTTAGCTTCATAATCACGTTTGCACTGAGAGCAGTGCATGTAAAAACAATAAAAGCTTCTCAATGAAACCAGCCAGCTGAGAGAATGTAGCCACATAAAAACGCCAAATTCTATTTGAAGGAATTAATCACATCCTCCACGAATTTAGAGATACTTGCTATTCCTGTATATAAGACACATAAACGCATCTCATCTCCTCTCTATGCATCGCAAAACATCACTAATACAATATATTACTCTCTGGTGACTGACATATATTTGTCAGATTTCTACAATTCAGGTAATCTGTGTATTATATTCGCTTGTGTGAAAAGGTTCTTAGTTTTACTGAAATGAAACGGGAAATATTCGGTCGAACGGTTATTTCGGTGACCTTTATCATGGCTTCAAAATTTATAAATTCACAGCAATTGTCATATGATTTCCATTAAAGACTAAACCTAAATTATGTCAGCCACAATGATGAAGTAGATAGAATCGTACAAGAAGATGAAATGGCAGTCAGATCATTGCTGTGATTCAACTGTATGCGAAATGTATAGTCAATGGATAAACGATAGAAAATTATGAAATATTTTATTCGCGAAATTTATAATTGAGGTTGAAATGGGTAATCAGACTGTGGAATTTTATAAGGATATGGATTAATTTCTGTGTAGATTTCATCTTGAACTGAAAGCAGGTAGAGATCATTGGTAACCAGGTTGTACTGGACAGCTGTTTTATCCCCAGTGTGTGACGTTTGAGAAGTAAGCACCCACGAACTGACTGCATATCGAACCTCGGACCTTTACGTTACGAAAGTAAGCTCGTTGACCATTCAACCACCTGGGCTACAATTCGGTGACCTGGAAATTCTAACTTCTGTCAATTTGTGATATAGCACACCTCAGCAAATGCCTACAATGAGTATTTTGTTCAACATTTCATACATAACCGTAAATGACTCTTCTGTTTTGATATGAAACTACATATCCTTTAAATGAGACAAGATGACACTACTTATCGACTTAGTTACTTCATGTTTAAGCCAGATTTTCCTGTGTCCGATGCTGTTTGTGGAAACATTCCTCAGAGTCCAATTTTTAGATCTAATGCACAAGGATATGTACACCATCGATACTTCATCTATATTGAAGAGTGTCAACAGAGGTCTTGTTGAGATATTTATACATATAACTTCGTGACCTTGAATGGTTTTTCAACAGGTTTGATAAGCATGAGTAGAGAAGCTGTCTGTCACAAGATTATGTGGATGAATATGAATAAATATAAATATGTTTATATTCGAGTGACTTCCGAACTCGAATCGAATAACAAACTCGGTTTCCTGGATATAACAGTGACCAGGAGAGATGATGGAACGATTCAGCGATCTATTTCTCGTAAACACACATGGAGTGGACAATATCTTCATTTTACCAGTTATGTTCCTTTCCAGTATAAACGTTTCCTAATGAAATGTTTGTTCTCAAGGGCCCGAAAAATATGCACAAGTGACACATTGATAGATGAGTTTCGACATATACATTCAGTTTTATTATCCAATTGTTATCCAAAAAACTTGATCACTTGTCACAGTGATGAAAGACCACATCTCAAAAGGGCAGCTTCCGTACCAAAGAGAGCTCTCTTTATTAACCTACCATTCAAGGGTGACCAGTTAACAGCTCAAAGACTTTGGTCAGCCATCAAACGCACATTCTACGCCACATCTCTTTTTCTCACTAGCCGAACATTTTCGATCCCTGTACCTACGATTAACGGACGAAATTCTGTGGACTCCACTTCAAACTGTATCTACAAGTTCACCTGCAACTACGCTGACACACACTATATAGGTAGAACAAACAGAATCTTCCAATGTCGCGGTCGAAAAGAACATGTTCCACAATGGCTACTAAATCATATCGAAAATCCCAACGCGATTAATCTTAGTAGAAATCCAGCATCATCCATTGCAAAACACTTATTAATGTCAGGTCACAAAATCAACATTAATGACTGTTTCACAATTATTTCACATAACTTTAATTCACGGCTGGTTATTGAAGCTGATGGAAGCAGTTTGGACTGATCACATACACCCTAAACTGTGTGTACAAAAATCAATAGACTTCAATCTTCGCCTACCCTGGACTTCATGACCTATCTAAATATGATTGATCACTAGTATGTACTTTTGTTTCCTATTTAACTGAGTATTTTTCGTGAACTTTATTTTATCATTGTTAACCATGTTAGTTGTAAAGCGGTTGTAAAGAAACTACGAAATGATGATATCATCTCGCGAAATTTGTCTTCTTAACTCCTTATCCAAAATTGGAATGCTTTCTTGATATTACTATTATTATTCGAAAGTGAATCTGGTGACTGTGCCAACACTCGGATCAGTTCTCCATAAAAATTCTTATCGCAAAAAATAAATGTATTGCTCATTTAAAGCCAGTAATATTTAAGCTTAATTAGCGTCTTTCTCAAGAGGTCATTGTCCCAATTTCGCAAAAGAAAATGTCAGCCAATAACAGGTCAAGAATGAAAATCATCTTAGCCGTATTTGTTTTTTGATAAAATTCTTTGTTAAGCATAAAGTGGTCATTTATTGTGCACCTGCACAAAAGTTGGTGAATTTTCGCAGATTTACATCTGCAATATCGATTTTTCGTCCCGCAATCAGATCGCATATATGAAGTCAATTTTTTTTACACGAAAGACATTCATGAACAATGACATGATATCTAAAGAGAGGAATGTTTCATTCATTATTATCTAGCAGTGAGGTGTCCCGGGTTCAGCTTCCGGTGCTGAAGTGGTTTTCGCGCGTCGATGGCACAGTGGTAGAATGCGCGGTAACCACGCTGCTTGGGGTTCAGGGTTTGATCCCTGGCCAAATCACTCCCAAACCTCACTAAGCCAGTAATGAGACTAGTAAAGAAGGAAGGTTGAGCATGAGGCTAGCAACCCTGTTCCAATGCTACTGAATCTTCAAGCCTATAGCTTGAAGCCCTGTGTTCCACGTGGAACATAAAGTTTTATACACAAATTGATGTTGACAAATGCAGACGCACGTTTGATTATATGTTTCACTAACTACTAGTGTATACTTTCCAGTTAGGCCACTTTCATTTAGTTAGATAACATAGTTAATTTGACAAGTGCAGAATAGAATGCAGAGGAATGGCCAGTCCAAGGATCTTCAGTAAGCCATACAGACTAGTTGTGTGATTTCAACAAAGTTTTTCTAACTTTTTTTAGTATATCTTTGATATCTTAATAAAATACCTTTCCGTAGCTTCACACAAATCCCCAAGATTACTGATATTTTGAAAGTTGAAATGTCCTTTGTAGTCGTGTCTATTGACAGTAATGGTGTCAAAACTATCTGTCAGGTCAAGTCATTATGAAACTCTCACTTATTTACATGGGATATGTGATATGGCTTTAACAATTGGTTACAGGATTTCATCATCAACTGACATCCATTAGAGAACCATTGAAAAAGCCACCAGGGGGTATTCGACAGCCTAGTTAGGGACTGACCCTTCAGAAATACGCATCCACCCTCAGGTTTGAACACAAGGACTTCTGGTTACAAGCCGAGCTAGCTCGTAGACCATTCAGCCATGGAGATTCTATATAGTGGCCCATGAATTCCAACTTCTGCTAATTCACGACATAACGCGGTCTCTAGCCAATGTCTTCGGCTAGTATTTACCCTCATACTCGAACCTATTTCATTTTTTTAATTTTTTTATTTTTATTTTTGATTACAGCTTGATTCCACACCGTATTTTTGGTACAAGTATGGAATTTTCAGCGTGGATATCGTTAGCCCAAGTTTTGCAGGCCAACCATAGATATCAGGTGTGCGTCGTCATGGGCTTGAACCCCGGACCATAAGCATGGTCGGCGAGAGTCCTAACCACTGTGCCACCGACGCACATATACTACTGGTTACGACTTCCAACTAGAACCCCAGGGAACTTTCTAGATGAATAAGGCCAGTCGCTAGTGAGCACCTCATTGATATTCACGAGATAATAATTGTTTAGTAATTTAGACAACTTAATAAGAATTATGAGTTCCCAGTTTGATGACACCTAGAACTATCAACTCAGCCTGACTTCTGTACAATTTATCTTAAGAATGAATTAGTTTCACAAAACTGGCAGAATGATAAATATGGTTGTGTGGAAACGAAATGTTTGGAATTAGTTAGTCAGTTAGTTAGTTAGTTAGTTAGTTCATAAGACTGCCACATACACATTTTCACTTAATTCTTAAGAAACCTGAGAAGATTAATTTTAGCTGAGATTTGCATGATCTTGATTTCCGTTTTGTTTTGGAAACTTTTGTTTTTTTCTCTTTTAAACTGGGCTGAACCGATTTCATTTTACCTCGTTACTCACCTGTATTTTGTTACAAAATTTCAATTCAAAATGAATCAGAAGGTTTCGAATTCGTTTAATAAATATTTTGTTGTTGTTGCTGCTTTTGTTCCGTTAATGAGATCTATTTTGATTTCATGGTTAAAAGATAAACAAACGGCTGAGATTATAGAAACTGCTTCCCCTGTCAAAATGGTATATAAACGCATGATACGCTTGTATCAACATCATATCAACATCATGTACACCATCTTTCTATCTTTCTCTCTGATATCTTTGTACTTCTTCCAAGGCTATGAGAGCGCCTGTGGACCTCCACCACATTACGAGATGGTAATTTTTCACACTTTTACTTCATACCTAATTTTTTGCATTCATCACAAATAGAAATATGCTGTGAGAGACGAATCATATCCTGTGGACAAGCGTTCAAATTCTGCAGCACTCAAAATTACCGTTATATACACAAAAAATTTTGAACAACTGAAAAATAGTAGTGCAATAAAGGTGAGTTTCACTCATTTGAAACTATGAAATCATGATAATCTATAAAAAATGATATCAGATCATAATCATAAAGTATGCGAGTAAACTAATCAGGTTTCACTTTAAAAAATGATTCCTAGAATTAGGTGAATCTCAATACAACGTACAAAACAGGTTTTATAGCATCTTGGAGACGTCTAACAGTTTTGTTATACAAGGAGCATCCACTTTACGGTGAAGAGTATTTCTTCACACTTCTGGACATTCTCAACTGTCACTAAACGTTACATCACCAAATGAAATAACTAATTGTCATGTTAGCTATGTGAGCCATAGCGTTAGTGAAATGAATTTAAGTGTTATGAAGGATAATTTCTTATGCATTAAACTATGTGAAAAGTTTATTGACTACATGTAAAGTTTTCCATATACCTTGATAAAATTTTCATATTCTATGACTAGACCAGAATGTTTTGCCTCTAAGCAAGTAAATAAGTAAGTAAGAGAAGATGAATGTCACAATGTAGGATTTGAAGACTATTCTATGTAACAGTGAGATTTTAATTCACTAATTCATTTAAAGAAGCTGATCACGGTATTTCTGATATTCTGTTACAAACTGTCAATTCAATTATGCAAATGTATTTATTCCCTAGACTAAAATAGTTCAACGTGCTATTAATTTCTGGCAAAAAACTTTAACAGTTAAAAATACTACAACTGGTAAAATTCATTTTCAAAGGTGAGTCATTTTATTGTGATTTATGATTTAAAAATTCTTATGCAATTATGTATTGAGAAGTCGTGAGTTTCAGTAGCTTCTTCTCAGGATGCGTCCTATACGAAACTTGAACAGTGTTTGGCAGTGAAGCCATACTATAATATAACATCTATGCAACAGTAACAAAATATCTTTCCAGTTTCAGTCAATGCACCATGATATTTCATACTGAAGCTATCATCAAATGTTATACTAAGTAAAAGAGTACCTTAAATTATTATTATATTATTATTGTATCCTTTAATCCCTAGAGGAACATAGGGCTTCAGCCGCGCGTTTCCATTTACTTCGATTTTCTGCCAACTTTTTCACTCCACTTCAAGTCTGCCCACATCCTTTCAACTCCTCTTCACATGACCTCCTCCAAGTCACCCTTGCACTGACGACCAACTCCCCGCTTCCCTTTCGGGTTCAACTCGAGTAATGGCTTGTCTAGCGATGTCACTTGATGGTTTGTTTTCTCAGAGTATGGCCAATCCATCTCCATTTCTTCCTGTATGTTTTTTGTACAATCGGTTCATGCTGGGTTGGTTCGTTCATTGCCGGAGATCCCTGTTGCTGATCATTTCTGGCCATCTGATCTTGAGTATTGAGCAAAGACAACTGTTAATTAGGGTCTTTAGTTTACTTGAGATGCTCTTCATGATGCGCCAAGCCTCTGATCCGTATAGTAGCACTAACTGACTCCACATTGAGGTGGAAAATCCGGATCTTATTTCCATTTTGATGGTGAGTGCTGTTGACCTCCACACAGACTTGAGAGTAATGAAAGCTTACCTACCTTTCTTTTCCGGTTCTCGCTTTGATATCTTCGTCGGTTCTGTAGACTTGTAGTTGAAACGGTGCTTCCCAGGTAGGTTGGTAAAGGAGGTTGTTTCTTTCAGGTTCCTCCCATTTATTCTGATTGTTGTCTGTTGTTGGTGTTGTCCAGGAATTTTCATCACCTCTGTTTTGTCTATGTTCACTTGAAGTCCTATCTTTGATGCTTCTTCTGCCAACTCGTTGCTTTTCACTTGCATATCTTCCAGTTTGTGGGAAATCAGATATATATCATCGGCAAAGTCCAGATCCTCCAAGTCTCTTTTTGTGTGAGTCCATTTTATGACTGTTTCCTCGCTACCCGCCGTTGTCTGTTGCGCTATCCAATCTACTGCAATCAGGAAGATCATTCACGATAGTAGACAGCCTTGCCTTACCCCCGTCCCCATTTCGAAAGATTCCGTGAGTTTCCCGTTGTGGATTACTTGTCATGACGAATTGTCGTATAACAGTCAGATGAGATGTATAACTGTCGATGGGACCCCGTAGTAGCAAAGTAGTTGCCAAATGACCACTCGATCGACGCTGTCGAAGGCCTTTTCAAAGTCGATGAAGTTGAGATAGAGAGGTGACTGCCATTCCAAGCTTTGTTCAATGATGATCCCTACAGTGGCGATTTGATCAATGCATGACTTGATTCTCCTGGATCCAGCTTGTTCTGGTCGGAGTTTTGCATCCAGGGTTTGTTTGATTCTCTCCAGGATGATGCGGCTTAGTATTTCGCTTGAGATGGACAGGAGCATAATTCCGCGACAGTTTTTGCATTGACTTAAGTCTCCTTTCTTTGGTAGTTTGAATAAGTGTCCTTTCTTCCAATCTTTGGGTGCTCTGCCCTCTTTCCAAACCTCCTCCACCAATAGCGTCATCAGGTCCGGAAAAGTAAATATTGATTATGTACCAAGGGAAACATTCGCACTGTATTTGAGAATTCAAGAATGTTAACAGCACAAACATATATTTACAGTCTGTAGGAAGCGATACAGAATTGTGATTTGGTAGCAGGATAGTTCAGGAGTGCGTCGGTGGAACAGCGATTAGGACGCTCGCCGACCATGCACATGGTCCGAGGTTCAATCCGTGGCCCCCGACGCACTCCTTTACCTCGCTAAGCCTGAAATAATGCTGTTAAGCAGGAAAGGTTGGGCATGAGGCTGGGAAACGCATCCTGTAAAAATAAACACTGCTATAGAAACTTCAAGCCACTAGCTTGAGGCCCTATTTTCCACTGGGAACATGAAGCGAAAAAAATAGTTCAGGAATATATGTAGTACTATATATCTAAATATTCAAAGCCATTTTGTAAATTCATTAGCCTAACTCATAATTCTTTAGGTACTGCGAAGGTGGGAGGTATAACCAGCTTGCGAATGGTACGATTTTTTGCTGGCAATCACCATGTAGTTCAAGTGAAAAATGCGGTGGTATTAACGTACCATCTCAATATTTGTCTGTAAGTTATTTATACAATGAATAATCGTTATAAATGCACAAAATTTTCAATCCTGTTAACTGGCTTGGTGAAGTCAATATGCAGCCTTTTAAAATGAATACAGTGTTAACATCTGGCAAAATGCATCGGTGGAGGGCCAGTAGAATGCGCGCCAACCATACTGCACATAGTTCGTGGTTCGATCGTCGACCAGCTCACTACTTCACCTCGTTAAGCCAGTGTTTAAACTAGTAAAAAGGTAAGGTAGAGTAGGAGGCTAGCAACCGCATCCAATAAACAAAAATAACACTGCTACTGAAACTTCAAGGCTCTACCTTCAAACACTGATTTCCACTGGGGACGTAGAGGAATAAAATAAAAAATTTAGGTCGACAAGGGTCGTACTTCCCATCTTTTATTCACACTTCTCTTGTTTAAGGCAGTCATCGTTAAAAATCCGAAAAATATTTTACTTTATACGAGATTCAAAGCAGTCCAGCATAGTTAGGGTTTATCTGGATGACATTTACGAAGCTCAGTTTCACCTACTGTTGTGCATTTTGGCAAAACAATTATACAGGCAAGCTGATTACCAAGTAATAAGAGAACCGAGCATAATCTTCTTTCACTGAGCAAGTGAATAGTTACCTAACTTAAATTTTTCACTTGACAACCGACCTAAAGGAGAAGATCTATGCATGAAGTCTAGGCTGTGAGATATATTCAAAAAAATAATTCCATGACGCTATCGAATATTTCATGTCTTTGCCTTTAAAGGATTGTCTGAAAATGGATAATAGAAACAAATTGACGACAGTTTACCAGAAGGGTTCAGGATTAAAGGCAGAAGGTTATTTGCTGTTTGTCGACAGTCAGAATACAGGAAGCTGTATAAATCCCAGTACCAATGCTTACGCTAGCTCATGTCAAATGGATCCGGAAACAGATAGGTAAGAGTGTGGTTAAATGTGAAAAGTGTTTTATTTAAAAGGAGTATTTTATATCGAATTAATAACATTTCCTATCAGCATTTGAATAATGTCACTTTCATACAGGCTCTGAAATTTATGAATCACTTATCATTTTGAAGTGTGTGTGTGTGTATAAAAGTCTTTTATAACTGTATCCATTTTGTTAATTCCTTTTGTACATTTCAGACCGGTTGCAGGTTTCGTAAACTTCTGTCCTTCAAAAACTGTGCTGGAATATCCTCAGTCAAGGTCTTTGTATGATACAGCCAGACATGAGATTGCTCATGCTCTCGTATGTTTCGAACATTTTTTCTAAAAATTTAACCTGCGTATGTATTACGTGAGGATGTATATTAAAATTTGATCTAGGATAATAATTTGAATGAAAAAATAGTGCAGAAAATGCAAAGAATTCATCAAGTTGAACTTTTATCCCTAACCTGACGATAGCAGAAAGTAGAACTGCTTGAAATAGATACCTATACTTTGGCATTTAGTAAATTATTGACACTGTCATATCAAATGATGGTATCAGTCAGAGGTAACGGAGGATGATTCTGCACACTGATCTTATATAGTCAAATTAGGTTACTCTCAGACTGCTCTTGACCTCTGCTGATCTGATTGTATTGGTTGTGAATGAAATTAAATATCGCACGTCCGATGGCAGAATACTTGCCAACCCAACATGTGGTTTGGAATTTGAAAGCCGGATCTCGCTTATCTGGTAATGAAATTGTAGAGAGGAAAAACTGAGCATAAGACTAGCAACTTCCCCATCACCATCCCGCAAAAGACAAACATTGCTGTTACTGGAACTTTAGAGCTGACGCTTGAAGTCCTGTTTCCTGCCGCGGAACACAGAAGAATAAAATAATAAAAGAAAAATGAAGGAAAACTCGGTGAGGATTTATGAGGACCCATCAACATCAAAACAAAGCTTCATTTTCGTATAGTTTTCTGTGTTCCCAGTCGATCTTGAGTACTATACAAAATTAATCATTTGACTGATATGCTATGACGCTATGAACTTAAAACTGATAACCCTTTTGGAAACAGAGAAAACTGATTCATGCAATCATTCGTTTTAAATTAATTCGTTATGAGCTGCAGGTGAAACGTTTAAATATGAGTTTAGATAACACACTGTGAAACAGCATTATTTGCCGGATGGCATTTCGATTGATAGAATGTTTTCAAACGTCATCCATTAAATAATACTGTTTCACTGTGTGCTATATCGAATAAATAAATTATTGTCGAATTTTAAAGTATTCGTTTTGTAAGGATTTTGTTTGATTGGTTGGAGGAATTTATCATGAGCTGAAATCAGTTGGAGCGACTATTGGACTGCTGTTTTGTCAGCCCCGTTAGGAGCTCCTCACCAGTACATACCCACCACAGGAATTTCGAAACCAAGAACTTCTGGTTACGAAGCCGGCGATCTAGTAAACCATTAAGCCAATGGGACCCAGTCCAATGGCCATCTCATGAATTCCAAAACTTACCAGTTCATGACAGAGCGCAACCACTTCACAATGCCTTCTTCGATGAGTTACTGCCTCACCTCAACCTGCTATCTACTTGTCACAGCTTCTCACAAGAACATCAGATAACTACCTACCTGAATAAGGCCAGTCGCTAGTGAGCATCAGATCCGGTCATTGGATCGGGTCCCAGTGGCTTAGTGGTCTACTAGCTGGCTCGCCTTGTAATCAGAAGGTCCTCAGTTGGAACCCTGAGGGTTGGCGCGTACTGCTGAAGGGCTAGTTCCAAACTAGGCTGAAGAAAGAACTGTCCAGTGCTCCAAGGTTTTCCAATGGTTATCTTACCGATGTCAGCTCATGATGAAATCCTCTAACTATCACAGTGCTCAAGTCTTACACATATTTTGAGTATGAGTTTCGTCAAAGAAAATGCAGCTGATGCTGAGAATATCTAATGGATTATTTGACTGACAGACTACTACTTCAGTAATAATGGGTGATGATCCAGTGAGAAATAAAATTTTAGTTGCAGTAAGATTCACACAAGTTTCATCTTGATTCCCAGTGAGTTTTCAATAACCACTCACCACATTACAACCCCAGATGGACGCACTATCCTTTACAGTTAACTTCATGATTTTTATTTAATTTCTATTTGAATATTACATAGTCAGAAATGTTCAAAAATGTACTAATGACATTTTTATTCAATTTGATCATTAATATAAAAGTGTGTTTACATCATCAGACAAGCTTTTCCTTGTTTTTATTTTCTATTGTTCCTGTTCTGTGAAATATTATAAGGGATTTGCACGGAAAAACTTTGCATTCATGCGTGCACCTGATGGAAGTCCTAGAACCCAGAGAGATCCACTCACGAAAATACCAACAATCAGGGATCAATATGGAGTATACCAGCCAAGGTAAATTTTAAAATCAGTTAATAGGTAAACTGCATGTATGTTATTTGCAAATAGCGAACTGTACTCTATGCCCTGCCAATTGACCAAAGCAGTTAGCTAGAAGTGATATATGATGCATACTGACTTGACAGTATGCAGTATTAAGACATTCTAGGTACATTCCTGATGAGACTGGCTACAGCAGCGGAAAACCGTTGACTAATCACCAGTAGGCTAGTGAAAACATCAACGTTAAGCTCATTTGTCATTCTGAATGTGTATTAGGCATTTCGATTTCTCCTGATATTCATGTTCACTAATTGGCGTAAATTGGACATTCGAAATTCAAAATCTTCTGTACCGCCACAAGCACAGATTCAAATTCTAAGAGTGGTCATGATGAATCATATAAGGCTGTGAAAACATGGCCCTCTTTTTCTTCCATTATTGTACTAGTACTTGTATTATTACCGAGAATAGTTCGGTTTCTATTGGCCACTTTATTTTTTCACTACATTCTTACTTCTCTTCTTGCATCAAGGCTTGAAGCTTCAAAATTTTAGCAACATTGTTGTTTTGTAAAGAGTAAGGCTGCTAGCCTTGCGTCCAACCCTCTATTGTGTTCCAGGCCCATTACCGACTAGGCAAGGTTTAGGTATGTGTCAGCCAGGAATCGGACCAGAACTACCTGAGCGGTTGGCTAGCCTTCTACCACAGAACCACATATACCTTCACTGTATACAAGAATTGAAATCGCAATCTTGAATTCAACTATAACGATCAGACTGCCTCTGCCTGTTTTCTGTTCTCTAACTTTCAGCTGACAACTGAAGCCCGAAAACAACCGAATAAGTTTATTTTTTAAAAGAATAAAATGCAAAATGCTGCACATTTTAAACAAATCCATCTGAGTTTTGTTATCAATAATCACTTTCACGTATGTATTCTCTCCTTTTCATGAAAGTAATACAACAGTGAGAGAAATAACACGTAGGTGGGTTAGTGCAGCTGGGACATATACGAAGACATTCCCTGCACTTGTCACAGAAACTATTATTGTAAGTTAGACGTAATATAGCAACTTTTTTATTCATATAATTATACAAAAATTTCAGAAATATTCACCATAAACTGCATTCATTTATGCCACTTCTTATTTTCTTAGTAAAATATTACATTTCTTACAGATGAAGTTTCATAAAATGCTTCGATAAACCGTTTTCCTGCGACCAGAATTTGGGTTTGTAAATCTCTTGTTTGGGAACAAATACTCGCCGATGACACTGGCTAGCGCTCACGCTATATCGTGAACTGGCGTTGGCCGGAATCCATCGATCATTGGACCAGGTCCCAATGGCTGAATTCTCTATGAGCTCGTCTTTTAACTGCAAGGTCCTGGGCCCGTTCTGCGTACTTCTTAAGAATCTCAAACTAGAAAGTAGCAGCTATCCTCAGTACCCCTAAGTTTTCCAATGGTCCTCTAACCGATGTCATTCCATGATAAAATTCTGTAACACATCAAATCCCTGCAAACCAACACTTAAATTAATTGGCATATAGCTGAGAATACTGCTACGATTTGATTTGAATCTCTTCACCATGTAAAGTGATCGAATGACAACAACAATGTACTGAAGTAGATATAGGTAGATAGGATACAACCTGAGGGGAACACTGAGTGACATCGAGCCCCAAACGAGCCTCTCAGTACAACCTGAATTGCAAACGACGAGATGGATGCTTGAGAGAGACAGGGAGGAGATGGCATGAGGAGGAAATGAAAATCTATGGGCAGTTATTGGTCCAGCTAAGGATGACAGAAGACAAAATAATGAAATGGAAATGTGCTATTTAAGCCTTATGTTCCAGTATCTAAATCATAACGAGGCTTAGGCGTTAAGCTTAGACCCTTTGCTATTACCTCACCATTCTTGAAGAGAATGGGGAAATTGCTGTTCATAAACCTTGAACCTTCATTGAAGGCTTTCAACTACCCAAAACCATTTTCTTAAAAAAATATTAGGTGTACTTTAGATACTATTGTAGTCTTATATCGTAATATTGTCTATAGTTTAAACAGAGGTGTCCAGTATATTCGATGTGCCTTCCTAGATTACTTTGACTCTGTACCTAGGCTTCTTGTGTTAAACAAGCTTACTGCGGCACAAGCACAGTGCAGGATTAATAAGTGGTCGCATTCTAACTTTTCTGATAGGAAGCGGTACACTGAATATAATAGGAGGTTTTCTATTGTTCTTACTTACTCCAGACGGTGTTCCTTAGGCTGCATTTTTTCTACTTTTTCTACTTGATTTCTTCTTAAACGACTTCACTCATTCTGATGAAATTAGTTTTGTTGAGTATGCACATGATTTTACTATTTTCATGCCAGTTACTTCTCAACCAGACTTTTCCAAAATGAAAAGCTTTTATCAGACATTGCGATCTCCTGCCGACCCACACCTGATATCTATGGTCGGCCTGCAAAATTTGGGCTACCGATATCACATACTGAAATTTGCATACCTCTGCCGAAAAATACGGTGTGGAATCAAGCTGTAATCAAAAATAAATCTATGTAAGAGATTAACGCAAAGAATTCTGTCTAGCCCTCAACACGCAAATCCCTCCATATATCTCATCAGATAGGACTATAACCACCAACTTAAAAAGAACTTATGCTCAGACGACTAAGTATACAGGCTCTGTGATCCCTCATTTGGTAAGCATTTTACGTAATGAGGAAAGTGTAAGGTGTGAGACCACTAAGATACTGCGAAACACTAAGTAGAACTGCCCTTTTCTTATGCTTTCAGAAATATTCTGTGGTTAATATTTTCAATAAAATTGTAATTTTACATTCATATTCTTATTTAACAATATGATCAGTGTCAATGCCCTGTTAAATGATTTCTGTCCATACAATGTAATGTAAAGAAGAAATTAGATGCAGTATTGCATTACATGCTGAAAATATCAAAATTATCATTTAGAATGCAGCCATTGTTATTATTCTAATTCATAACTGAAAAGGATTGGTTTACGGAGAGCATAAGTAACCTATTTTGAAGTGGTCCATGATTTCTGACATCCATAACCTCTTGCCACCATTCATTTTCCAGTAAAATATATTCACGCATCCTTTTATCATATAAGCGCAGTTGAAAGTTAACTCCTCCAGGTATCTGATGTCGAAATTAGAGCCTCTTATGAGATAGACGTTTAGATTTTCTCACACGTTGATGTTCATTATCTAAGTATAAAATGCGCCTGACTGGAATAACAGAGTGTGAAACAGAATACAAATTAGTCAGATTGAGAGACAATGAGGATTTGGTTTCAAAGAGGATTGAATACACATGGTCACTGACTATCGGATAATACCTGAAATACCTGGGGAAAAATTCTCTGATTTACTTACACTTCAGTCAACCGAAATTCTTACGAGTAAGCGGAAAGTCTACAGTAAACAGTCTATAAACGTAGTCTCAGAAAACGATAACATACAACAACACACAACAATGAAGCAATAATGAATAAAACCTAATCAAACGCGTGTGGTAAAATAAATCTTACCGGGAAATTCATGTGTGCTTTTACTGTCCTTAAAAGTTCTCCCAATGGATTTCCCCTTTTGTTAACTTGATATAGATGCATTATTAGCCTTATGCTTTTTTCCGTAATAAAAATATAAGTTAACAGAAATCAAAATTTTATTTAGATTCGTATTCTATTGTATTTTAGAGAGAAGCAAAGAGTCATTTTCAGTGTCAATCTGTAGATGGTGTTGATTTGGAAAACGAAGGCTCTTCCGGTTCATTTGGCTCACATTTTGAAGGCAGAGTATATTCGGTATGGAATAATAGATTTCATCATGAATGTTTTTTATACGATGCCTGAAACTGAATTGTACTTCCTAACTCGTCTAAAAAATATCTGTTGTTGCAAGCAATCGGCTACAGGAAGCGCTACCTGACCTAGGTCTCGTGCCAGTTGGCACTCACCAGTCAGCAAGGCCTATCTGCGACCTCGAAATAAATCATGTCCCTTCTGATATTCGAACTCGCGTCAGCCAGTGTTGCAGTTGAAGACATTGCCACTGAGGTATTTGGGGTCGTGATTGACCTCCTGTCGGACTATACTGGATATATTTGATGGAATACCAGTCAGTAACTAGTGTATTGTGTCTAATCGATAGTGCCCATATTGCAAGCTTAACTGATAGAATTCAGTCTGCACCAAAGATAGGACCAGACACATTACGCCAGTTACTGACTTGTGCCCAATCAAAAATAGCTGTGTAACGTTTAAGGAAAATTTCATCATGAAGAAAACGAAGGACATTTCAAGGATGAAGCTGTCTTGAAAGTTTGCAAAATCATATGCATATTTGCCAAAAACACAAATTAGTCTGTACCAGGGGGATATTGAGTGTGATTCAGTTGACAATATTACTTCAAGGCGCTTCCTGAAACAAGAAGGATAGAGTTTTGAACTGAAAGTTTGAACTCCTAAACTCCTTCCTACCAGCTCGCTTCTATTTTTATGTAATTGATCGACTATTACATTTTCCCCAAAGTTCTATACACTGGTCAAGTGAACTGTCAACTACTTCGCTTCTCATTTATTGAAGAAATTCCACCTTGTCCAGTTTTGACCTGTAGAAACCACTTCTGAGTACTTGTATTAGTTACATCACTCAAACATCTCCAATTACTCGTTTATATACTGCTTTACTTATTGATGATAAATATGAGTACATTTGAACAGACTTTCATGATGACGTCGTTGATAAGGAAAAATCTCTCCTCTCTAAAAATTTGTGTCCAATGTGTTCAAACATTTGTTGGTAATCAGGAAGAAATGGAGTTGGATTGGTCATATTCTGAGAAAACCATCAAGTGACATCACACACCATGCCATTACTCGATTGGAAACCGAGTGGGAAGCTTCGAGTTTGTAGTCAGGGCGAGGGCGACCTGGAAGAGGTCATGCGAAGAGGCGATGATAATATCTGAACAGACATGAAGCCAGCTGAAAACAGTGACAGAGAAACGAACGCAGTGGAGACGTACCTATGCTCCACTAGGAATTAAGGCAAACGACAATAAAAACAATAATAATAATAATCACAGTAATCTGCCCACAACTCATGAAATCAAATTACTGTGTTCAGTATTAATCCCATACTTGTCATTATACAAGAACTATTCAGGTAAAACAGTTCATATAGTTCGCTGAGAATGTTTCGACTTTAGAGCCAGAAAAATGTGAAATTTACAGGTTAATAATAACCGTCGTGCATTACTTTCATGCTTCGTATTGTACTTTTATTGCAAAATTAGTTTTTATGTATCCCTATTATATACTTCTGAATGTTTCTGATATTATTATTATGTCATCAAGTTATTGTATGTGTTCATAATTCACTTTGGAAACCTGATTTCTTCAATTATAATAATCTATCTTTAGAATGAGCTGATGGCTGCTGCCTCCGAAGTGGAAGCCTTTGCATCAAAATTAACGCTTGCATTTTTCGCGGATTCAGGGTAAGTTGAAACAGGATCATTGTAGACTAAACGCTTTCCTCAACTAAATATCTTACATTACGGTGAAATCTAAATTACAAACTACGCTGTAGAATCACTTCAATTAGCGGCACTGCACGTTTTTTACCTGCTTAAATACATCAAATTCTTTTCTTCATTTTCTCAAGGCTTTATATTTACGTATTTTCAGGACATTTTATCACTGGAAGACTTTGAAGATTTCATTATCTCGGAAACTTTGCATTCATTCTAATGCTTCAGTGTGACGGCTCAGTTTAGGAATTCGACGAACGCTGTTTACTTTCCAAGTTTTACTTTGCACGAAGTTTAAGTCAGATCATGAATTGACATTAGTTTGATAACCACTGAAGCCCTGATTATAAGTCCTGATCAGTGGGGTCCACCAGATTGGGTATCGAGATAAATACTCGCCGATTACATCGACTTGCAGTTACTGTATATATTGTGAGTTAACAGAAGTCAGCATTCATAGACCTGTTCGCCATCTATCCAGTGAAGGGGGGTTTGGCCTCATAACCTGAAAACTCTGGATGAGTACTATTAGGTGTCAAACTAGCACACAACAACTGTTCGGTACTCTTTGTTGTTGTTCTTCTTCTTCTCTAATGGATATCATTTCAAGATCTGACTTGAGTCAGGTTACTTTCAAAACTAGTTAACAAAAAGATAGACAAAATATGAAGTATGTGGTCCACATTGGTATCCCTCATTCCAACAAATGTTCTTACTAAAGTAGCTGCATGCTAGTAACGCTTCTCGTAAACGCTTATAATCCGTATGAATTATTCTTGTTAAAAGTCATAGATTATGCATATGGAAATGCGTACTAAAAAATCTTTTGATGAGTTTTACTGTAGGAACACTAATCGATTTTAATGGATTTGCCTAGTTTAGAAGACAATACACTTGATCCTGAATTTTTAAGAATAATTTTACTGACTTACATTCATTCTGTGCAAGAGTCAATACAATACATGCCTCTTTTTCTAGACTTCTGATGGCATGTTGTCATTTGGTAATCACACTTTCATTGAGATTGTAATCAGTAGTATTTTCAAAGACACATCTACGGAAATGCATGGGACAGAAAGTATATGAGGCCACTTTACTCTCAGTTTTAAAATATGTATGTGAGATTCATAGATAGCCAGCCCTTAAGAGCTTAGATTACTCCCATCATTTTACGAATGAGGATCAACCGATTGGCTGTTGTTGAAAAGACCGTTTTTGTAGACAATTTTCTAAAATATTACAGCCTAGAGGAATAAAAATCATTGCATGAAATGCCCACGTCAGATAGTGAACTCCATAGTTTTGCCATGAAAATATCGTACAACATTTTCGAAACATTTTCGGACAAATACGAGTATCCTGTTATTAACAGAGAATAATTTCAAACTTCTTAGATTCTTCAGCTGCAATTCTACGAATAAAGGCGCTATTTCATCAGACATTCCTTAACCAAGTGTCTTGTCCTCTACGTTTACATGCGTACTGACACTTAACCCCTCCAAGCGTCATCCATCACGTTACTTCAGATTCACTTTCTGCTCAGTATATATGAGCTCATAACACTGACACATCTATACCGGCGATTTCGTAAACAAACACAGCCACGAATATCAACTAGAAGATGATGATTATTTCAATTTTTGTATCATCTCATGGGCATATTCGAAACTCAGATTTAAAGCAACAAGCACCAAATATAGTTTTATATTTACCATTCTTAAAAATTATCATTTGAATCTGGTTTATTTTATTATACTTCTAGGTGGTACACTGTAAACTTTAATTTGGCAGACAAATGGAATTATGCTAAGGGATATGGCTGTGGATTTGTTTCAAGCAGCTGTTACAAGTTCGCTTCCGACAAAAAGAAAAGGTTTGTAAATTAAACATTTTGCCACACAAAGTCTTAACTTAAACGGGAAGTAAATCGAACCTTAGCTAATACATACCTCTATATATGTTTTTCGGGTAATTTGTTTATAAAAGTCACAGGTGTTAAAGATTTCAGCCCGCTTCGTAAAATCTTCGATCGAAATCATTTCCGATTATATTTTGTGAGGCATCGCCTTGAATGTGATATACAATAAATTAGCGATGTAACATTTTAGTACGCTTACTCATTTGCTATGAGGTGGGTCTTAGTTTGATTAGACTATTAAATAATCTGAAATTTTCAGAAAAAGCAGTTTGAGATGAATGCTAATTAATATATGCAGTTTACATAGTTCGAGATGAAATTTCAGAATACTTTCCTTTGAATGGATGGATATGGAATAGATGATATACCGGGTTCCTATCAGGTTCGTCAAAGTAGTTATCCCAAAATCGGGTGATCTGAACTAATTCGACTCTCTTGGCTGACTCATACTTGATACACCGCTGACAGGCTCAACCTGAAACCAGCGAAACGGCTAGCAAACACCATTATTCGATATAAGTGGCAAACAACTACTCATCTCAGCCGAACAGTCGTTTAAGCTTGTTAGTTAAACAAGATTACTTCAAATATTATCACATTTTGAACGAACAGGTTAAGTGTAGATTTTACTCGAAGGATGACAGAAAATATCGTATTGCGTAAATGTAAAACACTTAGCCAACCACTGACAAACTGAAATTATCGGATCAGGTGTAGCATGGAAATTTAGACATACGTCGACAGAAATGTGATAGACGAAACGATACGAAACTACACCAAAGGATGTATCTTGTGAATTATGCGTCATATTAGTGTTAACCATTTTCCAGATGGTCACGCAAATACTTTACACATTAATGTCAAAATTTCCTTTAGTTCTTGTCAATCTGAAAAGAACCAAAGAAATGGAGTGTTGTCATGCGAGGCTCCCCAGTTAATTTGTTAATGCTTCGTTCAAATATATAAATATTTCGACTGATTTGTCATAATGTTCCTTTCACTCGATCTATTCAACGCTCCAAACTTAATCAGTAACTCATGATAAACATTTATGATCAATCATTGAATTGAAAGGAAGCAGTGTAATTGTTTTTTTCATTTTGTTTGTAATTATTATCTTTATATTACAGAGGAGAAAGTATTAAACCCTACTGTGATAAGCCGGATATCGTTACATGCAAAGATCTTTATTCATATGGTCTTTGTGATGTGATACAGTTCCCACTAACTCTGCCACCTGCAGATCAATTTTTCGGTCCTGAAGCAGGTGCGAATTATGCCCGACTGGGAGGAAATGATCCGTTTAAAGACAAATGTCCAACATTAGGGGTATGTGAAATATTTCGCAATAACACAGCAAAAGCACAATATTTATAGTATATCTGTTATAATTTCTGACTATATAATTGTGACTTCTCTCCAAGGAAAATGTTTTATGTTCTATTTATTACGAGATTTACTTTCTAAAAATAGATAACTGAAATTCTTTTCGGTTCTCTCGGCCTACTTCAGCTGATATTCACTTCAGTAGATATGTATATATATACATATTAAATTTGTCAAAATAACATTAGCAAACCCTTTTGGCTAATAAAGAAGCAAGCTTTCTGAGTTCTACTCGAATGTCATATATCAGAAGAGCTGAATGGCTGCTCTGAAATCATGAATTCGTAGAAGTTAGAATTCATGGGCTGGTCAATAAGTCGGGTATCAATGGCTGAGGGGTCTACGAACTTGGTTTGTAGCAAGACGGTCCTGTGTTCTAAGCCCGATGACTGCGTGCTGCCAATGAGTGCCAAATTAGGAAGCAACAGCTGTCGACTACTCCTAACTGGTTTTCAATGGTTCTCTAACTGATATCAGTCCGTCATCAATCTTACAAGAAAATTCAATCGCTTAAAACCAAATCTAAATAAATTGCCTGGAATTTAATCAATTATTTTATGATTGATATTTGATAATACAGACATTTTATGTAAACCTTTCCTTTTATACTGTAATTTTTGCCCATGAAGACTGCACATAGTAGCCACTTTCGAGTTCAACGAAGTGCACAGAATTACCTCATGAAGTAAACGTTTACGTTAGTGAAAATCTTATAAATGCAAATTCAGAAAATCAAAATTGAAGAGAAAGAAGTTTATCTTCTAAATAATTGTCAATTACGTTGAATGTTTCATGCTAACCTACAGTGTATCCCCGTATAAAAAGTTAAATACTTCTAACAATCTCCGATCCATTAACATATCTGAGATATATGTTGCTTAACACCACAAGCTCAGATCGGTTTCTATCGCGTACTTACCAATGAAAAAATTCATTTTTAGCCATACACTGATGACTGCGAATGTAGAAGAGTATGTCTGTGTCTCACGTGATTATTTGCAATTGCATTTAGCATACATTTATCATAATTTTATCGTTTCTACCTGGATTATTCTCTTCCAGTTCCTAAGTTCACTTGGAAAACTAAACGTCACGTCATATTGTAGACATGCAGAAAATAATGCTAAAATTGGTGAGCACTTATTCTTTAGATTTTTCCATCAATAATGTCTTATACTCATTTGCATTGGAGGCAGTTATACATGTATGTGTATATACTTCTCTAAACTAAACCCGAAATTGATTGTGATCATAGTGACAATAATAATAGTTTCATTCTGAAAAATGTATTCATAAACAATACATCATTTTCTGTGTATTTCATCGCAAAGTTCTTACTTCCTGTGCAGAATCTCCAAGTAGTGTATCATCTCCCAAAGCCACATTATCCCATCCTCAATTTCCTTCCAAAGATACATAGAAGCAGTATAGATTGCCATTCATGAACGTGTTGAGATGACAAAAGCAATATGAAATAGATTAAATTGGATGGATTTAGATGAATAGGAAATGTTAGTGGCTCAATGATTTAGGCGGGTCTGTTGTCGCTATTATACTCTATGACTGTAGAGTAAATATCTTTAATTATTTAATTCAATTTTACATTTTCCTGTCGATTGATTGGACCGAAGTGCTCGGTCTCAGGTTGACATGTCTGTTGGCTTCTTGTGCAGATGCTTCGATGATGTCTGGGCGTGTAATTAAAAGTTAATTGGAGGATGGTGACTTTCAGTGGCATCCGGGATGCGCATTTCGTCTTATTCGGGACTCGTCGTCCGGATGCACCAATCGACATCTGATTACATCCCCAGATAATGTCGAAGCATCTGCACAAGAGGCCGACATGTCAACCTGAGTCCAAGGACTTCTGTGCAATCAATCGACGGGAAAATCTAAAATTGAATTAAATAATTAATATGACCCATTGCACAAGAGGTGGCTCTCGAAGCTCAAGTGGTCTAGTGGATAACACTTTGGCGTTCAAAACCATGGGCACAGGGTTCGAGCCTCATTGGGAACACCATCACTGACTCACTGAGGAATGCAGGTACATTTAGAGACGAGTCCTGAATAGGACGAAATCCATATCCTGGATTGCATCTCTAGTCACCATCCTGCAATTAACTCCTAAATATCTTTAAGCTTCATTGGAAATGTTGTTTTAAAGAAGAGGTTAAGAGATAGGAAACGGGATTTGCTGATAACTGATCAAATGAAGATTACAAAAATGTGTAAGAGTGTGACTTTCACCTCGGAAGAAGTTCCAAAATCGGCGTTAAAATAGGTAGTACCAGTGGTAGATAAATTTCTACCGATAAGTGTAAAGCTGATTTCCACAAGTTTTACAACAACTCTGAATTCTCGCTAGGGACTTGCTGAAGGACTGATTTTCCTGGAGTTCTAGTGAGAAGTCGTGATCAGTGACGACCATTCAGCCAAGTTTGAGGATGTATTTCCCACCGACGACATTGGTTAGGGTCGCGCTAACCCACAAATTGGTAGAAGTTAGAATTCATAGGCTGCCTATGAGTCCCGGATTAGGATGAGACAACTGTACAGTACTCCCTGGTGTTCAATGGTTCTCTAACAGGTATCAATCCGTAACCGATTGATCAAAACCCTGAATCTGTTAAATTCAGAATAGCATAAAATTGCGTGAACTAAATTACATACGGTTGTATTCTCTGAAGTTTAATAACTGGAACCTTTCAGAAAACAGTAGACCGAGGTAAAACCCTTTTAAGTCAAATCCTTCTCTTTAAAAAGTGAAAAACACAAATACTTTCATACTGTTTGTGTACAATAATTAATCACACAATTTCCTTGAAACTCTACAGTAATTTTAAGCCATATTTCCTCAGATTATTGCATTTACGTACTAAACCAAGAAAAGATAACCGAAATCTATAAAATCCTGAAGGCTGTGAAGCCGCAAATCCATATGGATATTGAGTAACCCCTTAAGGGTGTCCTAATTTTCTTTTAACCACCGAAGTTTTAAACAATGGCAATGAGCATAAAGACTTCAGAAGAAGCACTCTATGAAACAAAACAACATCTAAACACAGTGTGTTGTACCGACTGATTATTGTGATTTCTGGTAGACATTTTGAACTGCAATGAGAATTTCAAATTTTGCTTATTTTAAAGCTTGTTTTTCTAACCTAGACCGAATTTATCTGTTTGGTGATGATCACTGATAAAATCGAAATCATTCATCCTGAACGTTGGGATACTCATCAAATAGATGACGACTTAATGTCTAAAGCAATGGTATTTGGCTTCCAGTCTCAGCGATAGTGCTGAATCTTACTGGAACTCGGTGAATTCAAGTGATGGACATCATATTGTATGAAACATTTGTCGTAAATTTCACTGATAATTGCCACTGGAAATTCATTACATTTAACGTTTATTTCATAAATTTTACTAACTAACTTGTATGCCTGTATTATTTATAATAGTCAAGGAATACAACACCTTTTGCAGTCATTTGGAAAAGCATTTTGTCTGCAGCATACTGGAGCTTGGAAATATCAAAAAGGATATTCTGTATGGACATTAGACAATTCAGTACAGGGTAGTTGTCACAAAGTAAGTTTATGCATCCGTGCGCAGCATTAATACTTTAGAGTATTGTTTTGGAAATGCTAGTTTTAGATTTAATGACACAATTTGAGTAGAAGAAGTATCAAAACTTCAGCTTTTGGAATTCTAAGATAAACCTTTCCTTTAGCTCAAAATTGCTGCCGAAGATGTCGTCCAGAAGGGTGCTGAGAGCTTCAAAATTCAATCATCTAGCGCAAGGTGTACAACGGTGCTGGATGCACTCAACTGAGTTGTAAAGCTTCTTCACTACTTTAATCTGCTTCATTTTTCTTTCCACTTGATTTGGTTTTTCAATTCCCATTTGATTTAACTAAATCCGTTTATATAAAATCTGAAACATCTTAAGTGGGTTAAATGGCGTGAAAAGATTTATTTCACCATTTCTTCAACTGGATATCATCATTCTATTATATCTAATGTACAGTGGTACAGTGCAACTGCAACATTGAATCAAGAGGGAGAAAGCAGTGTTATATGTCTCGTCTGTGGTGGTGGTGTTGTTGGCGACTAGATTTCATCAGTCAAGTTCCTAATATAATCATTCATTAAAGTCAGAGGACTCGCCGCCACAGTGCCACCGCTTTAGAATGATGTTAGATGATTGCAGTGGATTTGTACCTGTCGGTGAGATGTGTGTATGTTTTGAGATTATGGAGACTGTAAATTTCGACAACAACAATACAAAATGTTTGTTGTCTAAATGCCAACAGTGAAATTATTAAATTTCTACATGACTTATCAGTAATACTCCATTAACATTAAGAGAAAATCTAAGTCATTTTCCTCAGAATTATTCAGTACAATAAAACGTTAGGGCTTAACTATTCAATGAGTTATTTTATTTGTGAGTCAGTTGCCTTTAATAATGAAAACACAGTTCGTTTTTTTTCAAGTATTGGTTTTGTAGGGTACAGTAGGGGGCGTAGGCGGAGATTACGAAAAGTCATCGGCGAGTAGTGCAGTCTTTTCTCCTTCTTACTGATCCGTTCAGACGGACAGCACACATTCGTACAGCAGACTGAAGATGAGGCAGTAACTCATCGAAGAAGACAGTGAGAAATGGTTGCGCTCTCTCGTGAATTGGCAGTAGTTAGATTTCAGCGACCATTGGATAGGGTTCCAGTGGCTCAATGGTTTACGAACTCGCCTTGTAATGAGAAAGTCCTGGGTTCCAACCATGGCAGTGGGTGCTTACTGTGATGAATCTGAAACTAGGCTGACGAAACAGCTGTCCACTAGACCCTGGTTTTCCAGTGGTCCTATATCTGATGTCAGCTCATGATGAAATCCTCCATGCAATTCGTTTTTTAATCTTTTAGTACACGTGCAAAAGCGGTGGTGATATTGATATCGACTTCAGTGGACAAATTGTTACCTGCAAAAAAGATGAAAAAGACAAAACTGCTAAATTTGTTTTGGACGGTAAAAATTATGAAGTGAAAATAAGATGTCCTAATGCAAAGGTATTATGCAAGGTGAGTATGTGTTTCGAAATCAATCTACTCGGTATTTCTGCACTTTGTTTATTTGTCAAAATTGAAATATTTTTGCTTAAAATTCACATTCGTCTTTTGAGTGGATTTTCGGATGGTAGAGAAACCTGAGTCGTTCAGCTTATGAGAACGAGTTCGTTGACCTATTGAGACACTTGAGCAGGAATTTATTAGCGATATATCAATATCCCAATCAATATTTTCAACACAAATCCCATTCGAATAGGTATGGTGGATCCAACGTGTCATTACTTGTCAGTAGAGCTTCAAGATATTCATGTAGTAGTCATCAAGGATTTGGAATTCGATGTTTGGATAAAGCAACATTGTTAAATACTTGTTCCTCGTATCATTTCACGTTAGATAAGTTTATCCAGTGGAACACTTAGTGATGCAGTACCAATTACTGGATGATGTTTTGAGCACAATTTATTCCTCAAAATCATGCCATTTCTACTTGCAAGGCATACCTGCATAGTGCTTAAATCATCTACAGTTTAAAGTTGACAGTTATTAGCGTCAAAAACTTCAAGACTGAAATTACAGTTTCACAAATTTAGAGATACCAAATAATAATTCTTACTCATTAGAGAATACATTTCTCAGAATTTATAAATACTCCTGATTTCATTTTAATGGATCCAGTCGGATGTTTTTGAAATGCTTTTTCTTAAAATAAAAGTAATCTATAGTAGAATTCTATCTGTTTACTTTTGATAAATATGCTACTTTTTTCAGACATGAACTGGGCTGAATGAAACCATCAAGGGACCTTGAATCGCATTTCATTAATTATTTTACAGAAATCATGTATGCTGTGATTAAAAAAGCTAATAAATTTGATGTATAACAAAAATTGCTTACTCGTTTTCATTACGACACATCCTCCAGAGAGAATTAGTATGTTGACTGCTTGATTAGACAAGGCTGACTTAGCAGTTACCGCACAATATTCTAAATCTCATGGGAATTGAACTATTTGCAAACTATAATCTGTTTAGACTTAAGGTATTTTTAAACCTGACACAAAACTCAATATGGAAAGGAGTCCGTGATTCCCTTAGCACACTAAGTGTATTCAGTTGTCTACTGAGTTAACATACCTCAGAAGTGATCTAAGCGATCTTCCTACACGGCGGAAAATTAAAATACAATTTCTGTATTTTATTATCGTTATTCTCTTGGGTTCCCAGTGGAACATGAAGCTTTAGCAGTATATCGCCAATGTAGCAAGTTTTCTGTAGTTTATTTTAGCTGGCTCCATGATTACTCACAGTCATCGTTTCTCGTTCAGGTTCCAATTGAGAGCATAAGCAGTGCTTGACGCCAATCAACGGTTCCTCAGAGGACTGTCAGTCCACCTCAGTTCTCTTATGCATATATTTTATAGCATTCAGTTGTTGGCTGATCCGCTACCAAAGCTTCTTGTTGTGTGTTATGTCTCGTCGGCCATCTGATCTCCAGTATTCAGAGAAGGCAGGTGTTGATGAAAGTCTGCAGCAACCTGTTGGAACTGCACTTGATGACACGCACATCATGTCTGTGAACCATAAAAAGCACTGTTTTTACGGTGATGTTGAAGATCCACATCTTCTTCTTTATTCCGAGTGCAGTGGATGTCCAAACCAATTTCAAAGTAACGAAGCTTTCACACGAATGCAATATAGCAATTCTTCTATGGTAGTGTTCTTAATTTATATAGTCATACACTTGTGAATCTAACTATTTAAGACAAATAGTGGGATCAATTCCAAATTGTAAACAATTATTACAAAGTTATGACAGTATTTGCAATAAATCAAATGTGTAGTTTCCTTCGGATAATAAAATTACTCGACATAGTTTATAGTTGTTTCACCAAATTTAAAATATCAGTGTCTACTGGCGACCATCTAAGGCACACTGCTTTGATATTTCGCGGATTTCCACAAAAATGGAATCAAAAGGTAGTATTTAAAAAAACGTGATAACAGTCTATCATTTAGATGATTCGCAACAGTGCTGTTCAAAGAAACAACCTGAGAATTTATGGAAAAATACACATATCAGTAGCACAGTAAAAGTTATTATCAAAGGTGAGATATCAGTTGATTCCAAAACTCAGGTTACTAAATAAGCGTCGAGTACAAATTTCTTCCTGTCGTGCATATATAAATATATGCTCACAAATTCGAAGGGTCACTACGTGATGTTGGAGAGAAATCGAAGAAATAGAAACAAATCAGCGTCGTCTACATTCAATTGATTTTGAAGACAACAGAGAGTGAGGATGTCGGATAGTGGGAGAGATGTTTGTAGACGATTAACGGATGGATTGTCAATGAGATAAGAGTGAGTAGACTAGAAGTGTTACTTGATGATGTAGCTAATTTTAGGTTGGTGAATATTTTGTAGGTTCTTTGAAGCGATGAGTGATATTTGTTCTGTGAATGACGGAGTTAATATGTTGTCATGGTGTGTTATTGCGTCGGATATTCGTGTGTGTGTATGTGGGTCATTTTGTTTGTATTCATAATTCAAATTGTGGTGTTATAATTTTATTTGGTTGGGTGTAACGGATGATGATTGGGTGACTTAGCTGTTGTGAATATGTGAAGTGTGGTGATTAGGTCAACGTGTGTGTGGCCTTCGATAGTATAGTAGTGAGTATCTCTACGTGTCATGTGGAAGACCCAGATCCGATTCCCACTCGAACAGCTAGCTTCACTTGAGCTGATCAATCAACTATACAACAACTCTAGCACCTACACCTACACCCCATCACTGTCACCATCACATTGACTGACGATCAACCATAACTGCACTCTGCATATGCATCACACGTATAAGCCAGCCGTTCACATGTGACGCTAAACACTCCTAGCCAGAAACACTCCAAATCATAAACATAAATCCACTGATACGAAATGATTGATACAGTACAGTATTGTACGAGTGTTGGAAGAAATGTCGTGTGGACGAAGACTATGTTCTTCTCTTGTGTGAACAAGCCCACTCATATGTGATGAAGAGTATTGACAGGTAAACAGCAATACTTCAATTTGTATTTGACAGACGAGACACTGACACACAGTAAAGGTAAAATATTGCACTAAGAAATGTTGATCGGTGGTAAGACGAAGAGAGAGATAGACGATGGTAGAGCGTGTCTACTGTGTGGGTGTGATTTATATGCATATGTGTCTACGAGAGTGTATCTGTCTCCGAAAGTATGTCTACCACCAAGTGTGTTATTTAGGAATTTCGACACAGTGGCTATTTCGAGGTAAGTGTAGATGGATGGGTGGATATATTGGTTGTGTGTGATTTTGTGAGGATGAGTAAGTGTTGAGTGTTTATTTCTTGTTGATATGTTGGTGTGTGTGAGCGGTTGTAATAGTAGTGCATTGTGTTATGGTTTTATAAAAGAAAAGACGTTCAGCGAAGAGTAACTCTTTACCGCGATATCATTCTCAAGCTGTACCATCGCAAACATTTAGTTAATTCTCTCAGAAACTAAATGGATACTTCAAAGATTTTTCATTAGAATTGTAAATTTTAGTTAGCGAATTGCGTAATGTGTTGTGATTTCTCAAGATCCTCTATCCCCAAGGAGGATCGAACTGCCAATCCCTGGTGTACATGACCAGTACTCTGACCACTAAGCTAAAGAGGCACGACGAACTTACCACCATATCACACATCACACACCCTCCCATTCCAATCAGTCACATTATCACACACTCACTCCAACCTTTTTCCAAATTACTAATCCATCCACTTTCAAATCTTCACACACGTAACTCCCTCAATACATTGATGCACTTCAACAGTCATTTGGACACTATGACCGTCTATGCATCCGTCCGCGTGTCATTCTATCCCTCAGACAACTATCCAGCTAGCTGTCTGTTTATTTCATCATCCACCACTCTGGTATACAACACAATAGACCACTACTCATTCGAACAATTTGTCGGACAGTCAGTCAGTCGTGTAAACACCCAATCTGCCTTCCTACACCTTCGGTCCTCTTCATCACCTCCATCGACTCTGTCTGTCTAGCGAGCCTTCCTTCTACCAGTCAGCCAGTCACTCAATCAATCAAGTCATTTATGGGTAATGCATGATAATAGTCAGCCATCCTTAACGTGCAGTATATTATAGTCACCTCTGCAAGTAACCAATCACCCTATATCTAGACGGATGATACATGCAAACGCACGTACATACATATAGTTGTTGTGCTCATGCCTACAAATGCATTTTGTTTCGGCCAGATGATGTGAATTATTTTCAGAGGTGATTTTCACGTTTCTGAGGAAATTTCCTTGTAGTAGTGGAATTGTTTGTGTATTTGTGTGTATACGTTTCTGCCTGTTTGTCAGTGAGTTTGATTACAACGCGTGTTGCTCACCTGTCCTCGCTTTCCTCTCTGCCGCATAGTTAGGCTCATATCTTGTTTTTTACGTGGGGAATATATTTATATATTATTTTGTGTTGCTTATAGGTATTCGTCAGTGTCTGGTTGGGCATTGATGGATTAGAATTATTGAGTTGTATTCGTAATTTGTAAACTACTTTGTCATTTTCTTTCATCCTCATCTCATGAAGCCTGTTATAAATGTTAACTTTTATGGGAGTTTAGAGATTGGTATTTTTTTAAGTGTATTAACACAGATACTCAGTAAGAATTTATTCGTCTAAATTCCATTGGTAATCAGTCCTTTTTCATGTGAGTCCCTCTCAAGTATTTGGAATCTTTTTTTAGTGATATTACTGGTGGTCTTGATCAAAGTTTAATGTTCTTTCACTTGATGTTAATACGCCTTATAAGTCTTTCATACTCTCCCCTGTTGATGTTACCATTCTTAATGTTATAGATAATAGGATTTGCAGCTTTCATGGCTGTAGTGCTCTTGATATGTGTAAAGTTTCTAAGACACACCCTTTGGTGTACTAAGTTTTGTCCTCAGATGTGTGGATATTTCATGTTATCCTTTTAAGAACATTTTCAGTGGTCTTTTTTCTAGTAATGCTGTACCCATTGCTTGAAAGATATCAGAACTATCCTGAAACCTTAATCATGTGCTTGGACGAATGTTAAATTTAGACCTATTGCAGTCACCTCTCCATTCTCGAAGTTTGTGGAAAAGTTTCTTTTTCTCAACCTTGAAGTTTCCTTGAAAAGTTTAAGTGGTCCTAAACAGTTTGAATATGAAGAGGGTAATTGTACTTTAGGTGCTGCTGTCTTACTTCGTAATAGTGTTTAGACAAAGGAGCCAAAATTTGTTCCATTTGTTCCAAGGCAAGCCTTCGTCTCGTCAAACTGTCGATTTTATTTGTCAGCATCATGAACTCCTCCCTATCCCACTGTTGGAGTTTGAACCCACTACAAACGTGTGCCACGAATACGCAGTCAAAGGTTGATAATAATCTCCACCGTCAAATAGACAGTGGGGCTATGAACAGTCCATTAAGCTCTGTATTAGCAGACATCTTTATGTCCAATCTTGACAGAACAAAGCTGACTCATTCCATCGGTAAACAAACTTATTGTTTATGTGTGGGTGACACATTTTTAGTATGCAACAGTGAAATTCATAAGTACTAGAAACTGGGATAGTTCATTCACGCACATGAAAATACTGAATTTGCCGTGGAACATGAAAGTGATGGAGAGTTTCAATTTAATGACATCGCTGTGCAACGCTTGGAAGATGGTAGTTTCCAAAGATCCATTTACCAAGAGCTAACGTGGAATGGACAATATTAAAAATTGTACCATTTTTCCTACAATGGACTATAGAGTAGAATAAGTCAAAACTCTACAGAGCCAGGAGAATATGCTCTACTGAGAGAAATCAGAATAAAAGTTCTCAAGTCTTGAGACGTTAGATAACAAATGTTTGAATTGATAGAGACAGAACGAACTGCAGTGAACAAGAAGTCTGTATTCATACAACTTGGTTTCAAATGTGATCACAGTGAGTCACAGTAATCACCAGACTGAATACTTCAGCCTCACTGCTGTTAATCATCTCCTTGATAGGGATCATGAGAAATCCTTTGAAACTGTTAACAGAGACTATAAATCAATTCTTTTCAGGTTTGCCCGAACTGCCTTTGTCAAACACTTAAGACTTGAGATGTGGTGGGACAAATGCTTATGTCCTAACCTTTTCCCTGGTAACTCGATGTCTTAATTTCTCCGTTTACTTTACAGCATAATCTTTGCATGTGAGCTTTTCTTCCTCAGTAGTAAAGTTGTGTTTGTCTTTTATTTCTTGGATTTAAGTTGGACTCACTCAGTGGTTACTCACACTAACATTTACCTTTATTTTAAACTCCTTTTCCACAATGTACAAACATTTCATATTTAAACGTAAACTTTCTGTATGATTTTTGAGCACTATTTATTAACTTTGGAATATTCTGTCAATTGTCATCCCTTCAACTTTGCGAGTGAGTTAAAATATTTCCGGACTTATCACTAATTTTAAGCTTGTACGCACTTGATTAGAAGTCGATGGAATAAATAATAGTAACTCCTTATTCTAAATAAGTCATTGTTTTTGCTTGATTATTATTATTATTGCTCCCTTGGGTTCCTAGTGGAACATAGGGTTTCAACTGCACGTCTCCATTTTCTTCTGTCTTCTGCTATACTTTTCGCCTGCATCCATGTTAATCCATATTCTTTCAACTCCTCTTCACACGATCTCCTCTATGTCACCCTTGGACGTCTCACTCACCGCTTCCCTTTCGGGCTCCACTCGAGGGCTTGACGCGCGATTTCATTCAGTGGTCTCCTCAGCGAGTGTCAGATCCATATCCACTTTCTCCTGCATATTTGTTGGTTGGCGATTGGTCCTTGTTTTGTTTGTCCCCATAGTTCTTTGTTGGTGATTCTTTCCGACCCGGACATCTGATCTTCAGTATAGAGCCAGCGAAGACAGTTGTTGGTTGATGAACGTCTCAACAGGCTGTTGGAAATATTCTTTGTGATCCGCACGCCAAGTTACTGATCCGCATAGAAGAACTGACTGACTTGACGTTTGTATTGAAAATCCGAATTTTGTTGTTGATGCTCAGTGACGAAGATTTCTAGATTGGTTTCAGGTTGATGAGTGAATGTGTTTCTCGCCTTCCCGATTCTCGGTCGATTTGACATCTTCGTCCGTTCCAACAGCCTGTAGTTGAGACAATGCCTCCCAGAAAATAAAGTGAATGAAGTGGTTTCTTTCAAATCCCTTCCGTTGATGGTGATTGACGTTGGATGCTGTTTCTGTTGTTGGTTGGTTATTTTCATAACCTCCGTCTTGTCTATGTTTACCTGGAGTCCTGTCTTTGCTGCTTCTCCATCAGTTTGTCGGTTTTCGCTTTTAATTCTACGGTTTTGTGTGACATCAAACATAAATCATCCACGCGCGAAATCCAGGTCTTCTAGGTTCTTCACGTTGGTCGGTCCAGGATATTCCTGTCTTCTCGTTCCCCACTGTCTGACGCATAATCCAGTCCACCACAATTAGGAAGATCATTGGTGATGACAATAAGCACCCTTGTCTGACTCCTGTGTTAACTCCAAACGCCTCACTGAGTTTTCCGTTGTGGATGACTTGACATGTGCCGTTGTCATACAGCTGTTGAATAAGGTTGATGAATATTTAAGGTACGCTGTAGTACTCGAGTAGTTTCCGAATAAATTCACGGTCAACGCTGTCGAAGGCCTTCTTGAAGTCTATAAAATTGAGGTAGAGACAGGTTTGATTGCCATTCCATGCTTTGTTCTGTGATGATGATGTGTGGAGTTGCAATTTAGTGAGAAGATAATTTACTTTACTTGAATCCAGCTTGTTCTTGTCGGAGTTTTGCATCCAGTGTGCCTTTATTCTCTCCAGGATGATACGACACAGGATTTTGCTTGCTGTCGACAGAAGCATGATTCCTCGCTAGTTCCTGCAGAGTCTAAGTCGCCCTTCTTTGGTAGTTTCACGAGGTAACCTTTCTTCCAGTCAGTAGGCACCTATCCCTTCTTCCATACCTTTTGCAATAATGGAGTCAGCATGTTTGTTGTCATCTCTAGGTCCGCTTTCAGTGCTCCAGGGGGTATTCCATCTGGTCCAGCCGCTTTTCCAGCTTTCAGAAGCTTGATTGTGCTCAAGACTTCAGCGCTCGTTGGAGGATTGGTGTCCACTTGCAGTTGTGTGCGCGCTGTTGTTGGTATTTCTGGACGGGTTGCAGGTGATGGTCGGTTCAAGAGCCCTTTGAAGTGCTCCGCCCATTGTTTAATCTGTTTTAATTCTTGGTGATTGCGTTCCCTTGGCTGTCTTTTATAGGTTTCGCTAGTGTTGATCTCTTCCCGGATAGAGACTTGGTTATCTGACATAGTGTACTCAGGTCTCTTTTGCCTGGTGCCTTCTCAGCTTCAGTGGCCAGATTGTCATAGAATCGCCTTTTGTCCTTCCTAGCACTCTCCTTTACTTCTTTGTCCAGTGCTTTGTACGTTGAGCTCAGCGTCTCCTTCTCCTGTCCGTCCTTGCATTGAATCATTTTCTCTTTCACCATTCTCCTCCTTCTATTAGCTTCCAAGTGTCTATTGAGAGCCATTCCTTGTCTTGTCTCTTCTTTCTTCCTAGAACCGTTGAACACGTTTCGTTGAGAATCGCCTTCAGAGACTTCCAATGTTCTTCTACGCATGATTCTTCAGTAATGTCACGTAGTGTTTTCTGCTTTGCTCTGACAGTTGCAGTGAAAATGTCCTTTGTGGTTGATTATAGTGAATAAAATTAACAACTGTAGTTTAAATTGACTTAACCTTTCTTAACCTTCTCCGATTCCAGCTTATTTCAGCTGGTTTTAGCCCCTTTATATATCAGATTTCTGGTTGAATAAATAAAATATACATTTAACAAAATATCCCATACCGGGTCATAAGAAAAAGACGTAAACAGCGGAGAAAATTATCTTTTCGACGATTCATTTTCATAAACTGTACAATCGTAATTATATTTAATAAAGAATTCATACGACCAATCAGATACTGGTAAAATTTGTCCTCGAAATAGCTATTAAATAATTTAGGGTGTAACCTAGAGAGGGCGACTAATTAGAAGTTAGAAAACAGGCAGAAATCGGCATGACGTAATAAATAAGAGAAGACGACTCATCAGATTGATTGTGTAGAATGGACGAGAACAAGTGGAAATTAAGAACAACACATTTAAGTGAACAATAGTGTTTTCAATTAGATCTAATCAGGCTTAACTCTAATATAAATAATTTTACAAATAAAATACAAATATGAACCAGCCATGGTGTTTTGTCTATAGAATAATAAGATGGTGAATATAAACTGTGCAATTAATCATAATAGTAGTATTGATAATAGTTATAATAATAATGGTTTTATCAATAATAAGGCAATCTGTGATAACACGAATGATGAAAAAATAGCATGATTAAACGAACAAATGTTCAGATGGAAGTAGTCGATATAGGCTATTAAAAACAAATGAACCGATTAAGTAGTGCTAGATTGTAAGGGAGGTAAATGAGACACGTTTTCAATGAAGATGTGATAAGATTAAGGGATGAAAGAAAAGGGTTGAAAATATAAACAAGGGTGGTGTAGAAATCATCAGTTGGTTATGTCTAAATAGGCCAAAGTAGGGATAATAGCTGTGCGAACTTCTTTTGAATAAGAACTATTAAACTATGCATAAACTATGCTAGTTGTCCAGAAAAATATGTGTACAATTATTCTGATATTCTATTATCTCCAATTCAAATGCCAATCTTAGCACTTGGACCTAAGTTTTGTGATGCAACGTCAAAAGTGAATGAACTGAACACGAAAGTCCAATTCGAGAATTTATTCGACCAGAAGAAAGATCTGGTCCCATTCTCGTATGAAAATGCAGACCTTTTCAAATCAATCGTTTTAAATTGCTGCCTTGATTACATCAACAAAAAACGCAGCCTTCGTAACGCACTTCCCAAAGAACATCGAAAGCAACTGAAGAACTGAAGGATAATGAAAATTTGATCATCACACGACCGGATAAAGGCTTCGGAATCGTCTTGATGAACAAATCAGACTACCTAAGCAAACTCTCGGTCATTCTGTCTGATGATAAAATGTTTGAGAAACAGTCTCCACAGATAGATCCCACCAAACAGACGGAGCTCCAGCTAACAAAGATATTGAAGAAAATGAAAGATGAACCAATTATCGGTTCAAAACTATACGAAGAACTGAGCCTGTCTGGTTCTACAACGCCGCGCATGTACGGCTTACCTAAAGTGCACAAACAAGATGTCCACTCCGCCCAATACTAGGTATAATATATTCTCCTTATCGTACAATCGTGAAATGGCTGGTAGAGATTCTCAGACCGGTGAAAGAGAAGCTGTTAAGGCACAACCTCCGTGACACATTCGACTTTGTTGATTCAGTTAAGAATGTCAATGTGGAAGAAAAGAAAATTGTCTCCCTTGATGTCGTCTCTCTCTTCACCAACGTTCCATTGACAGAAACCGTATGTTCCCTTTGTGACTACATTCAATCCAATAGCATCGATGTCGGTATACCGATCCATTACCTGAAAAAAAAACTGTTACTACGATGTACCTTCAACGTATACTTTAGTTTTAACAAGGAAATATTCAGGCGAGTAGATGGAATAGCAATGGGTTCTCCCCTAGAAACCTTCCTAGCCGATCGCTTCATGCCTAGCTTGGGAAACAACCCCTTATCACCAACTATCAACGAGCTCCATCTCTACAAGAGATACATCGATGATACTTTCATTATTTGGGATGAGAATTGTGATTTAAAAAGCCTACAAAAACCTTCAATAACGCCCACCCAAACAGTGACTTTACACTTGAGACTGAATCCGACGGAATGTTCCATTTCCTCGACGTCCATCTGACAAGAAACGCCAAAAACTCTCTGAAAAGGTTATATACAAAAAGCCTCTATGGAATGGACATTCATCAACTTTTAAAGCTTGATGCCCCTAAGCAGAAAGAGTAACCTGATATACGCTCTTTCTTGAGGATTCGGAAGATATGCATCGAAGAAGTGGTTGAAGAAGAACTGCGTAATCTCTGAAAAATCCTGATGGAAAAAGGTTTCCCGTCCAGGTTCATAGACAAGAATCTCAAATCTAAGAAGACTTCCGAACAAGTGCAATCCATTCCAGAGATAATACTTCTGCTTAATCTAGAATTCAAAGGTGATATTGAAGCAGAAATCCTTCGTAAACGCCACTCCAAATCACTGAGGACAACATAATTCGCTGCGAGCCTACAACTGCAAGAAACTGTTCAGCCATGACGCGAAAGACAAGCTGTCGCACAGGGCCACCTCAACGTGCATATACCAGTTTACTCGCTCTGTGGAGCTGAGTACCTTGACCGCACCATGCGCCGACTTGAAAAACTCGCTCGTGAACACTACCCAGCCTGGTTATTAAAAGGAGACCAAAAACGTGTATACAAATCAGTGACAGACATCTGATCAATTCAGGACATTCAGTGTCTTTCAAAAACTCCTTCAAAATAATATACAAGATTCAACCAAACTTATCAAAAGGAGTGAAATCAAGACATCGGGGCATAGCCGAGGCACTAGATATCCAAAAGCTCAAACCCATGCTTTGTATTCAAAAGAAATACGTCCAACCCCTGTCCCTGCCATGGCTATCAAAAACAGGTAAATTTTTTAGTAATCACTATCCCATCACCTTTCTTATCTAAACTTCCTGTTTATTCATGTTATTTAAAATAACATAAATAATAAGTTTATTTTAATCCCTGTTTACACTACCATATTTTCATATGCGAACTTCCTGTTTGTTTTGTCATTTTACTATTTCTGTATATTTAATCGTTGATCTCATAAACAATTACTCATCACGTTAGTTTTTTACCCAAACACCCTGTCTATTGTTATATTTCTACATTTCTAACCCCCAATTGCACAATATCAATCTTCTTAGTTATTATGATGCTACTTTGCTAGTGTTTTATCCGTCCCCCTGTTTATTATGGCATTCTAATTCCTAATTGTGATTTTTATTAATTTGATCCTTAACCGGAAATTATTCTGGAACTCTCGCATCCATTTGATATAAATACACGAATGTACAGTCTAGATGATGACTTCGTCTAAAGAACATTTCTTCGCTGTAATTGATTTTTTTATAACTTCTATGTATTATTTGCAAAATTATATATATTAGAGTTAAGCCTGATGAGATCTAATTGGAAACAATATTGTTCGCTTAAATGTTTCGTTTAAACCAGTGGAAAGACGATGAAGTGTTTTGTAAATAAAATCTGTCTGAGAACGCAACGTTGTTTATAAACAGTAATAGAGAGATAATGAAATATGGATGATAACAGTAATAATGATAATAAAATAATAATAGTAATAACAATAATAATAGTAAACTTACATAATAAAAAAGAAGCAAAACTACAGTAAGAACGTTACTCCGGCCATGCTAGGGCGAGTGAATATATGTAGTGTTTTGAATGCTGAGGTCCTTTTTCAAATTGCGAATAGCTATTGACTCAGCTATGTACAGATGGCGTGTTCTGAGTCCTTTTGAAGGATATTGGGAGACTCTGTAACACTGCAAAATATTCATTTGGTGTCCATAGTTGACAAGGTGTTCGGGATGGAGCTGTTACTATTCTTTTTTCCTCCTCTGGCTAGCTAACCAAGCTGGACAATGTCCGAGAATAGGTTTGTAAACATAAAGTACGGCCAATACACTTTACTGAGAACGTATATGGCTCCATGTAACAGTGGAAATATTACCTTTTAACCTTTTCCTCACCGCACTCATATACACTAAAGGCGACTTTAAAATCGTTTATCTATTGATATATTTAGAGACTACATTCGAAGTTTGATTGAAAACTTCATTTAGTGCATAAAATATGCTCAATATACTGTATCAGGATATTCTCACTGATGGCTAAAATGGAATAAACCGATGTTTGCGAATTAGGATCATAGAATACTATTTTATACATTATGAAATATATACCGATATGATAGAGAAGATTTGTAGCTCAGGTGGATGATTTTGAGGTGGTTGTGTTCGCTGAGCTGGGTAGTTAATTTGCGAAGCTTTCATCGCCCTGCTAGGCAACATCTTCAGCGCATACTTTAATTCGTTGAAGTGAGCTTTTAGATTTCTCCACGAGTTTTTGAATCATCTCTCCTGGTGACCTTGGACGTGACTGGTTGTTTTTGTGTGTCTTCACACACTGACTGTCTCTTCGACTTGAACTGTGACCCTTTGTGTGTGAGGTTTCTTTCTTATCGTTGATAAATTTTATCTATGGAGGACTTAATGATGAGCTGACATCCTCCATACAATCAAACCAAATCCCTACAAAACCAACACTTGAAAACTTTATCTATCTCGATGTGTCTGTTGATTGATGATTCACTGGAATGCACAAAGAAAATCGCCTTACCATATATAAAGAATATCTCAGAAATCATTCCAAGACTCTTCAAACCTTTGGGAATTGACGTCATTCACAAACCAACAAAGTCACTTCACTCAATTCTATGTCGACCAAAAGACTCAACAGCGAATGAAGATCAAATCAACATCATCTACAAAATAAATTGTAACAACTGTGAAATACACTATATTGGTCAAAGTGGACGTCCCCTTCGTCTTCTCATCCACGAACATAAGCTAGCCGTCAACAGACATGATGACATCCACTTCGTCGCTCATATCACTACATACAGACAACCACGGACATCAATTCGACTGGGACAATGTTCAAATATTAGACAGAGGAAACAACAAGAATGCTAGAGAATTTTAGAAGCTTGGCATTCCAGCGAATCATCAATCAACAGACACATCGAGATAGATAAAATTTATCAACCGATAAGAAAGAAACCTCACACACAAAGGGTCACAGTTCAAGTCGAAGAGACAGTCAGTGTGTGAAGACACACAAAAACAACCAGTCACGTCCAAGGTCACCAGGAGAGATGATTCAAAAACTCGTGGAGAAATCTAAAAGCTCACTTCAACGAATTAAAGTATGCGCTGAAGATGTTGCCTAGCAGGGCGATGAAAGCTTCGCAAATTAACTACCAGCTCAGCGAACACAACCACCTCAAAATCATCCACCTGAGCTACAAATCTTCTCTATCATATCGGTATATATTTCATAATGTCTGCTCAGTTCAACGAACTTTTTCTAAAATAACTGTGTCTTATATTAATTACAGATCCAATTCACTTATTTGACTTTCAGTGAAGCTTCCATTTTTTCAGAGTTGCCGATTAACTGTCAATACTGAATTTATACCCATTGTCAGTCAATCGGTCAGTAATTCTATATATATATATATATATATATATATATATATATATATTAGCAGATTCCGACTTTTAAAGCTTTAAGGCACACGGCTTGTGAAATCAAGTCACATATAAGAACAATTTTTAGAAGCAAGTCTGATTAGATAAAATATTTCATCGGATTTACATGTATGAAAAATAGCTGGTTTATCTCAAGGAATAATTAAAAGAATATTGAGAGGAATTACACACAGACGAATTCCAAATATATATATATATGTTCATGATATTCACCTTGCAAAACTCGTTTACTTTTGGACAAACTATTGATCCAACAAGTCGGACAGGTCCATCTGTGACGTTGAATTTATTTGGTCCACCGTTTGGAGGACAGTTTACTTTAGTGCCTTTGAAATACACCTTGAGTCTCTTTTAGGTGAACATTCATACTGTACAAAATGGAATAAACATGTAGACAGAATCAGTCGGAGTTCACTGATGTCAGACAACTTTAAAGGAACAAAATAATTGATGCATCGAGCAAAGATCATAATCATTATTAGAATTATTGTTGTGAAATATTGCCATATCATGAATTAAAAGTCAATTTGAACGAAGAATATTCTTTTCAGTAATTTCCCCTCTTCAGGTTCTTACAATTATAAAATATTATAATATTTGTTGTCGTTACAATAATGGCCAGTTAGTTATGCAACGGATACATATTTTAACGTAGAATAACAGATTATTCAAGTGTTGGTTTGCCGGTTCAGCGTACTGCCGAAGAGTCCCAAACTAGGACGAAACAGCTGTCCAGTACTCCCAGGTTTTCCAATGGTTCTCTAACTAATGTCAGCTCATGATGAAATCCTGAAATAACAGATTAGTTATAAGGTGTCGAAATAAATAGTCCTGTCTGTATGAAAAACGCACTAGGCTGAAATCAATGACAAAATATTTTGAAATGGGGGACAATGGTGGTGATTAGTCATAATAGATTTGCAGAATGTGGGGTAGGAAAATTGACAAGTCAGTTCAAGGTTATAAAAGGTGTCAGGTGTTTGAGTGGCCAGTAAAAAGTAGCATGTATCAAAGAGGAGATAGTAAGACTTCAATGAGAGGTTCTTCACGAAATTACCAATTGGTAAAATAAAACAGGTGGAGGCATATACTGAGAAGAGAGATAATATCATTAATAATAAATTCTGATAGTATAAATTGAAAATTCGATAGTACCGAGAGAATGTTTGAATGAAAGGTATAAATTATAACGAATAACAACTATAATTGTAATAATAAGCAAAGAAAAAGAAGATAAGGCATTCCTGGTAAGAAGAAGAATCATTAATCCAAGTTCGGCCACTGCACGAACAACGTTCGGACGTGTTGATTTTGGATACAAAGTTCCGACCTAGTCGGTCTTTTTGCAACAGCTTCAGCTATGTGTAGCAGACGTAAGCTAACTATACGTGATAACCACTTCGGAATTCAGTATGTAACCCTGATGGCTGTGTCGGCATCGACGCGATGTCCAGTAACAACCAAGTGTGACAGAATCGAGCTTTTTATGCATTTAATTTCCCTCTTGCTGAACCAAGCTTGTAAATGTTCTAGAAGCCGTAGACAAACCTGCCTAATCATATACCCTATCTAACTTGAGCCACTGGAACAGTTGAAATGGTGCATGCATGAAGAAGAGCTAAGGTTAGGTAAGTCATCCTTCAGTTGCTGCATGAACACTGGATGGCTACTGAAGCAAAGGAACAGATGTACAGAGTGGAAAGTTTTCAATATTCCCTTGGTTAAACATTGTGATGGAATCTTCTCAGGGCTACCTCCCCTGAATTGTAGACGTAAAAACAAAGGCTTTTTCTCCACAGTTTACAGTCCATGTTTACGATTATTACAGCATCACTGGCCATTATTGTAACGACAACAAATACTATATTTCATAATTTTAAGAACCTGAATAAGGAAAATCATTGAAAAGAATATTCATTGTTCAGATTGACTTATAACCATTATTTCCACAACATGTGCGTTAATCTACTAACTGCATAAGTGATATGTGCAGCTATGAAATAAAAGGTCATTTTATTTTTTATTTTTATTGTTAGTTCTATGTTTATCTTAATTTTGTCTGCCTATAATAGGAGCGTTGTGTGAATGAGTGAGTGAGTGACGATGATTTATAATCTGTAGAATTTTGTGAAGAAACTTTTGATGAGAGTTGACAGTTTACAGTAATACTCACCTAACTACTTTTCTACAGTGCTCATATGCCCCATTTAAAACGCTGTATTTCTTTTTTCGACTTTCCAGTTTCTTCGCTAGAGTTTGTAGAAGAAAACAAGTCCTGAATTCTGCATACAGAAGAAGTTCGTTCAATCACTACACTTGCAATGGACGTAATCTATCTTATTACCCGACAAGTAAATTCTACCCAATCTTTTTTTTGTCTGAGTCTTCATTAGTATTATTTTGTCTTCTCAATTGTAATATTTTACATTTTCAACTTTCATGTTCTCTATCCCCACCCGATTTAATTTCTACATCTAGCTACCGCTGTCACTCAATTGACCAAAGCTCAATTTCTAGTCATTTATGTTGCGTCATCCAACTTATTTGCTCGATTTCAGTTGTAACTGAAATGGCATTATTCTCCAACCCCCTTCTACATAATCTCTATCTGTACTTACTTCTGTTCCTACCCTGATCTAAGTTGGAACATTTTAGTCAATTATATTGCGTCATCTAACTTACTAACTAACTCAATCTTACTTTAGTTGCTGTCCAATTAACCTTGTTTCTATATTAGATCATTCTTGTATTACCTGATCAATTATCTAAACTTGACAGACCTCATGTAAACACACAAATAATTATATATAAATGCGATTGTACAGCTAGCCATGTGAATGAATTCACCGGAAAGAGTCTCTTCGCTGAACGTCTTCTCTTTTTCATATGACTCAATGACGATTTTCAAGAAAACAGTTCTGTTTCCGAAATTTATGCAATGTTCGAATAATTAATGAGCAAAAAGATGTTACACGGGAAGTTAAGACAACCCTGAAGAAGATATTCGATGTGAAGATTTAATATCTTAAAATATCTAGAAGTATAAATCATGATTCAGTTACTCACTGGATATCTCAGTGTTTGGACAAGTGATCAGAATTCTGAAACATTTAAAAGATAAGTGATCATGATATTGGAATAAAAAACACCTGAACTGGATAAATGAGGCAATTTAAAAAAGTAATCGAAGAGCAAGTTCAATTTAGTTCAATTGAGATTTTCACGTCAACTGATTGAACCGAAATGCTCGGTCTCAGGTAGACACGTTCGCTGCTTATTCAGATGCTTCAACGATGTCTGAGACTGAACATTTCGGTTCAATCAATCGACAGAAAAATCTAAAATTGGATTAAATAATTAATAAGACTCGTTGTACAAGAAGTGGCTCCCGTGACCCAAGCAGTCTAGTGGATAACGCTTTGGAAATTAAGATTATGGGCAGTGGGTTTGAGCCTCGGTGGGAACACCATCACTGACTGATTAGGGAATGCAGGTACATCCATTTGAAGAGTCCCAAATGGGACGAAACGAGCATTCTGCATTCCACTGCCAGTCATCATCAACCAATTGAATTGAAGAGCTTGTACGTTTTAGCAGTACATCTTAGGAATATTCAATCATAAAAATGAAGTGAAAATCAATACCTGAATTAGGATAGACGGTTACAAGTGTGTTTAAAACGTCATTCGCAATAATAATATCTGATTCTTTATGAATTACAAGCAATAATCCTTTGAAATTTCCTTCAAGTCTAATATTTACCGACAGTTTCATGATGAGCAGAGAAAACTTAAACCATGAAAACTATATAGTTTATCACAGGGTCAGATAATATGTGCATAAGTATATTCATAAAAATTCTTAAGAATCAATAAAGAACTCATAAGGCTGCAGGAAGACCCTTTTACAAAACTTTTTTCAAAGCCATGCACTTTCTTAGGAGTATATGACAAAAACAGAATTACAAAAACAGTCAGTAGTTGGCATCATCGAGAATAGCTCAATCCAACGTCTACAGCACAGGGTGACGTGGGTTCGAATTTCAGAGGCGACATGAGTTCCTTCGAGAGTGTAGTTATGCCTTGCTGATGAGCGCCAAATAGTAGGAAACCTAGGTTCAAGGCTTTCTCCCGATTGCCTCCAACTAGCTAATACCAACAGTTCACAGTACACCGTGATGGTGAGCCACCAAGCATGGTGGACACATTGTAAACTTGACTCATAGAATTCAGTCTGCACCAAAGACAGACCGGACGCATATAATACACCAATTACTGACTAGTGTTCAATCAAAAATCATCGAGAAAGTGTTGATAACTCAATAGTCTAGTGATGAACACTTATTTCGAAATAAATGAGAGGAAATAAGGGCAGAGAAGATTGAAAATGGATTATCTAAGTAAATAAATACAAAGACTACATAGAATTCATGATACAACAATTCCAGAAAACAAAATTCAAGCTAGAACCATGGTAGTAGAAGAGACTGGGTAAAAAATTTCTGAACGCAAGGTTGATGTTTCCCCTTCTCGCTTCTTACAGCTTCAGCTGAATGAAAACTTTGCAATTGGCAATCATTTTTGACATTTTTACTAGTCACCAGTAAATACACATATATGAAACCCTGAATAAATTGTTAGGCTTTGAAATGTAGTTTTAAGAACAGTTCTCCTTATTAGATGTTTGGAGGTAATTGTCAAGAAGGCTTGAATTTACGTTGCCTTCTTTTCAGTGCTCGTTAAGAATTTATGTCATCTCTGACTGCAGCATTGGTTGACATGGGTTTCAACCAAAGACAAAACCTTTAATTATCAATAAAAACAATTCAGAATGCACCGTAATCGAGAGCCATTTAACATGGTAGCCACACTGAAGACGTGATTGATAGAATTCAGTCTGCAAACAACAGACGGCTTGATGTATGACACTAGTAACTGATGGAGTACTGTCTTTGTTGACTTCTGTGTTGTTAAATACATCTTTCATTCCATACCTTTAAAACCATTTTTAACCATCTACCAAAAACGCATTGATATAAATAATTTTAAAGTGGGTTATTAATATTATTATTATTGTAAGTGCGTCGGTGGCTCGGCGACAGAATGCTCGCCGACTACGCATGTGGTTCGGGGCTAGATACCCAGCCGAAGCACTCTTGAACCTCGCTAAGCCAGTAATAAGATTGGTAAAGAGATAAGGTTGGGCATGAGGCTAGCATTCACATCCCACTGCCACCCTAAAATTTAAGGCTCTAGCTTGAAGCTCTATGCTCCACTGGGAAGGTTAAGAAATAAAATAAATAATAAAAATACATCATAAATATTAGTGGTATTACATACTGAATGATTCAAAATACCCTAACCACTGATAACAGATAAATGCTAAATATTATTCTAAGTTCATTGCTTCTTCAATCCTGATCTCATTCACACACTTCAGTAAAAAGTATGTACATTGACTGCATTAAATGGCTGAAGGTGATCAGAAACAAAAAAAGTCTTGAACCTAGGTTTCGTACTAGCTGACACTCATGAGCAATGAGTATCTCTAATCTTGGAGGAACTCATATCCCTTCTGAGATTCGAACCCGCGTCACCCAATGTCGCAGTCACAGACGTTACCATTGAGCTATTCAGGCTAGCGACTGACCTCCTGTAGGACTGTACTGGATACTTTTGATTGAATACTAGTCAATAACTAGTGTGATGTGTTTAGTTCTATCTTTGATGCAGAGTGGATTATGTCAGTCAAGTTTGCAACGTGGCCACCATGCTAGATGGTTTACCAACACGGTGAATTAATGGTAATAGATGTTTTGAGGCAGCTGGAGGTATATATGTATATATATTATTGTGAAGCTATTACCTTGCATCTTTTACAAAGTGTGCTAAATAAAAACTTTGCTGTTACACGTTTACTTCTTTCAATTCATAGAATTTTAAAACGGGGACACGAAAGAAATTTGTCAACTCTCCTATACTTATTCGATATTCTTCTCAGCTTCCTTCAACAAATCTAAATTCTTCGAGAAGTTTAAAAATTTAACCTTTAGTAAGGGTTCAGCCTTCGTACAACAACAATTTAAATTTATAATCAAGTGGTTTTGAGTTTATAGGCGATAACATGGAAATAATACAACCAAATGATTACAAAACTGACCCGCTGAAAACTTAAAGATGTAATTAAAGCAACATCTTCAATTTATTCATAAATGTATGTGGATCACAACTTCCGTTGTTGTCTTGAAACGTATTTTGACAGAATGCTGTTAGTAAAATAATACTTGTACGTCTTAAAATCAGTAATTGCTAAATACCTATCAATTTAAATAAAAATCTACTTTCAAAAGCTTACTTTGTGATAACTCCCCTGCAAATAATCATTTAAAGTGACTGCGTAGCCAATTGTGTAGGACCAAACTCCACGATGCTCCAAACAAATGGATTTCCGACCGTAGTTTGAAAATAGTAGTTAGTCCCATTCTCTGGTGATTCAAATAATTTTCCGATTAGTGTGTTTTAACAGATTCTAACAATGTTAATTAAAATAACCCTTACCATAATAATATGTGCTTCATTCTGGAAATTATCTTCCAGCTCAACACAGAACTTTCAGCATAATCATTTGGAAAAAACTTTATCCTTCAACAGCTTTTCGTAAGGCGCAACGTCCCTGTAACATGACTTAGTCCTCTGCGACATTTATAATTCATTTTCTTGTTGAAATGCACAAACGGCGGTAGATTGAAAGTCATTTAAAAAATTGCATGTTTTTACGTTACGACTTAAAAATACAACTGAAAGATTGAAATGATAAGAAACGGAAGAAAGCCAAGGTATCACAGTGGACGGAAATTCAGGAAGCCCGATGATTTATTCAAGAGGCAAGAAACATTGATCGGAGTATAACTAAACATCGGAAATCAGTCTGAAATAATATTCCACTTTCTGCTTATGTCCTGTCAGTTTAAAGCTTCGTTCCTTAATAGAAGTTTTGTAGTACAAATTCACTTTCAACAATTTTGCAAAAACTATAACCCATCTAATAACTCAAAACGGCTTCGTTATTTCTAGTCTAACAAATGGAAAAATGGTAGCACTTAAGTAAATCAATAATGATTGTATAACACTTCTGTTAGTTAATCTGAATCCTCAATTTGACAAGATATTCAATGAAATCCCTAACACTCTATTAGGCGTAACAATTGCATTCCATAAAGCAAAGAAATGTTCTGCGTCAGCATTATCGATAATGACTTAAATGAGAAGATTCAGACAGTGGCAGTTCGCGAATACAGAGTTTTAAATGTCGACTGTTTCCAACGTCTTACAGTGTAGAAAACTAATCCCTCACAAGAATTAGCTGGTGTTAGGCTGCCTACTTAAATTACTGTCCTGTCTAATTTTCCATCCATTAAAATGCATCTTATTTGCTCTATTGCATGTTGTTTTAATTATTCAGTTACATCTCTGAATTGTAGTTTCTACTCACGCCTATTTTCAAATAGGACTTAACGTATAGCTATGGATGTTTTCAAGAAAACAGAGAATAAGCAATAACAGGTCAATAAAGTTTACTCTGGATTGAACAACACGGCTTCAGATGACATGTTACGGATTATTAATTTACCTGAAGATTCTAAACCCAGAGTAAATAATTTGTAATAGGGCGTGCTGAGACTTCTGCAATATTTGTCAAGTCAATATTATGCACTAAATTACTTTAGGCATTGGTCCACCAACAGATTAACTGGATTCATGTGATCCTATGCACTGCTACTTGATATGGGTACCTAAAGACTATTCAGATCAAACGGTGTTGGCGATCCATTCATTCAACAGCCATTTCACCCGTTTGCGCCAACGCCTACCAGAAGTATATCCGTCTCGACCCATTTCAGAAAGCCAAACCAGTTAATACTATCGGAGATCTGGATGGGTAGTTGAGATGATTGATAGTATACAGAATCGAATGTGTCATTCAATAATCACACAGTATATGACAATGCATACGTATTACCAATACGAATATATCTTCCAGGTGGGTAGCCTGCATTTGAATGGTTTGTTCTATTCCAGCGGTCTGATATGAGCAAAATTGTGTATACTGATGACTGCTGCAGCTTCAAACGAGCGAAAGGGCCATCCAGCATAGAGGACACACTGATCTCAATAAAGAGAGCTAGAGTTTGTCGTGAAAGGCTGGAACTACATATATCAGTCAATGAAAAGACCGTATATAACACCAAATTACTTCATTTGCTTTCTTGATGGCCACTTATGTTATCAATCAGATTTTATGTTGCCATCCGAATATTTTGGTTTATGAAAGTTACTCTAATAGTTTCACCATCGAAATGTAACACGTAAGTAATGCTTTTATCACCGCCAACATAAATTTTATACTGATTTCAGATACGAAACAAAGTATACTACTGTATTGCAATAGTCTTTCTAGAAAATCAAAAAAATATACTGTCCCAATGAAACAGGTAATCGTTGCCAACATAGTTTATATGAATTCCAACGTTCTTAGTATTAGATGATACTGTCTGCATTTAATACTCTGTGGATTAAAATTTACAAAACGATTTTGAATATTATCAACATCCTTGTTAAGATAAATATTTCATGCCTTCAGTTAGTGCCTTTTCTGCATTGTATTTAAGAGACATTTTGAAAAAAAAGACAAACTACTTATTTGATCTTTTATATTTTCAGTGTGAGTGCAGGAAGAAGTTGCTTGGTAATCACTTCCCAGGCTACTTACATACTATAAGGATAAAAAGCCACGAATTAAAATTGACCTCAGCTAAATGCTATTTTTCAGATTTAATGTACCTAAAGTAAATTTGCGAATAGTAACTAGCAACTGAATCCAGGATGAGCACTTCGTCCAGATAACGAGTTCCGAATAGGACTAAATGAGCATCCTGGATTCCACTGCTAGTCACCATCGACTAATATACAGAAAGTTACACAGTAAAGCCTTATCAAAATTATCTAAGAAAGTTGTTCTAAGATGTTACTCAAATGAGAACGTACATCATCTTAGAAACATGCTCAGTGACACAAGATGGGATCTGTTTAATGATGATTCACTTGATGACACTATCTCTAATATAACATTCTGTCTGAAATTCTGTTTTAAAATCTGCTGTCCAAAAGAAACACTATTCGTTTAATCTGACCGTTTCCCCTCTCCTCAACTTAAAAAGCTTCGTAGAGAGAAGGAGAAACTATATAAGATGAAAGATAAAATTGGTGTAAAAAGAACTAACTTCCTAATTAAGTCTGAAATGCAGAGATTGAGTGTAATATATAACCATAAGTTCATATCCTGCAAAAGTGCTTCCAATTTGTGGAAATGATTTAAGGAAATTACTGGTGGTAAGCAGATAAACAATATTTCATATTCTTTTGATGTATGTACTCTTAACTGTCTTTTACTTACTCTCCCTCAAATGCCATGCTTCCCAGCATCACTAGTGTTAATAATAGCCCATTTCCAGGTTTTAACACAAATGATGTTCAAAAGTGCCTCAAGTCTCTAAACCCTTCCCAGAGCTTAGGTCCAGATTATGTACCTAGTATTATTTTTTAAAAATGTTCTGATATTCTGTGTCACCCTCTCACTGACCTATTTAACAAATATTTTTCCGATAATATTGTGCCTGCCGTTTGGAAGGACATTAAAGTTGTACCTATACCTAAACCATCCACTGGAGCATATGTCAAATTTAGACCCATTGCTATTACCTCTCCTTTTTTGAAAACTATGGAGAAATTACTTTTACTTAGTCTTGTACCTTCGCTTAAATCCTTTAATGACCTAAACAATTTGCTATAAGCACAGTAGAAGCACTTTAGATGCAGCTGCCGTCTTATATCATACATTGCTTCCAGTCTAGACAAGGGGCAATTTGTTCTTGTGCCTTCCTAGACTATACTCTGCTTACTCGGTCCCTAGGACTCTTATAAATAAACTTCTGCTAGTCAAACAGAATATTGGGCTCTTAACTGGTTACATTCCTATTTCTCAGAAAGAAAGCAGTACACGTATATAAAGGGAAGTCTTCCACTTCATTGCCTACTGAAGCTGCTGTCCCTCAAGGCGCTGTCCTTTCTCCTTTTCTTTTTTCTTTCTTCTTACATGACTTGCCTCACTCTGAAGAAATAAATTTTGTGAAGTACGCTGATGATTTAAAGGTTTCCATGGCTGTCAGCTCCCAGCTAGATTGTAACAAAATAAATAGCTTTCTATCGGGAGTCAGTAAATGGTCTGAGTCTAACGGTCTTAAACTGAATCCTTGTAAATGTCAAACTGTTAAATTCAGCTTAAGATGTAAGACAGTTAAAAGAAGTCATCGATTCTCATGACAGTTGTAAGATTGACGACAATGATATAGGAATCAAGTAAGAAATTAAGTATCTTGGACTTATTCTCTCTTCTGATCTCTCCTGGACTTCCATATGTCTTAGCGATCTCTAGTAAAATATTCTGCCTGACATTTTACATTAAGGAGTTAAGGCACTCAGATATAGCTCAATCCATCCTCTTACAGTTCATAAACTCTTGCATCCTACCTATTCTTCTTTATTGTTCACCATTATTCTTTCCTGGTTTGCCTTCAAAGGACTATGTCACAATTCGTAGAATACTGAAGACTGACAGTAGGGTGAGTGGTGTCCCAGTGGACAACATAGTTAACATCGTTGTCGATAGGCACTTGACTTCGTGCAATAAATTTGCTAGAGGGATTTTGTCTGACTTGGAGCATCCACTCTACCTTCAGCTTTCACCTTGCGTCGCCTCAGGTAGAACAAGAAGTAACTTCAGAAAACTGTATGCTCGCACGTCTAAGTAAAAAAATTCTATGATGCCATACTTGGCACGTATTTTATGTGATGAAAATAGTGTCAGGCATGAATTAACTAACTTTTTTTCATCTAGTAAATAAACAATTTCCTCCATCCATCCTTATATACCTTCAGGTTTTACTTTTATTACTTCTATTATATTTATGGTCCTGCTGCTTCTTTGTTTTACTCTCATAATTGCAAACATCAACTTATCTCTATGACTGCTGTAATCTTTGTTTTTCCCCTCACCATATCATGTAAAGAGAACATTATATTCAATAATTTTTAAACAAGCTAAGATTTCTATACCGCATCGACAATACTGTGTGAAACAAGCCCATGGCAATTTTCACTTGTATTATTATTACCTTGGCTGTTATAATTATTATTATTTCCATTTCATATGCTGCATGTTTCTGACATTACCTCTATTGTAAATGTGGAAAATTTTCTGTGTGATTAATTTTTATTTATAATTTGAGGAAATTAGATGCAATATTGTGAATAATGCTGAAAATTCCGTTCTGTATCACAAGTACTGTTTTTGCAATAAAGTAAATCATAATTATTAATTATTATTATTAATTTAATTCAATTCAATTTAAATAATCAGACATTGTTGAAGCATCTGTACAAGGAGCTGACGTGTCGATCTGAGACCAAGCACATTATTCCAATCAGTCAATGGGAAAGCACAAAATAAAAAAATGAAATATACCTCAGCGTAAAGAGCATCAGTAAATATCAAAGAATTATTGGACCTGAGAACAGATCTTTCGAAGTGATAAGTTATAAAATCATGAGACTTCAAACATAATTTGTAATATTTCACGGTATTTGCTGTTCTGTCAGCTATCTAAAAAACACGCGTTATGAACTCCATTAAGTGCTTCCTCTTTAAAAGTGTCTAGTACAAGGAACATTTGATGATTTAATCATTTCTTTCCGTGTCTAGTGAAACATAGGGCTACAAGCTTGCGTTTTGAAGTTTCAGGAGCAGTGATCATATTTTGTACGGGGCGAAGTTGATAGCCTTATGACCAGCCTTCTCTCATTTTCGGGCTTCCTACTTCCCGGGTGTCTGCGAGAGACCAAACACCGGGCCATGTGTGTGGTTGTTGGACATTCTACAGCGGAACAGGCAACACACTACGTACTTCATCCACCTCTCCAAACTGTTCTTAGGTGTTTTTATCTTTCTAGAAGTTGATGGCCATGCTTTCAAAAATAGAAGCAATTCACCTGGTTGAAAGCACATACAGACTGCCCAGGAAACTAGTCAGAGAGAGGTGCGGCTTAAATATTATGCAGTTATGTAGACATTTTCTCAGCTACCATACCTGTATCCGTTGCATTTTCGTCTGATTTTTCCACCCATAACTTATCACAATAAAAGCATCTCCTTAGCTTGTAAGACATAATTTCTAATCACTTAGAATTTCTCTACCATTTTTACCCCTAAAGACGGATCTGAGCACTTCATGCAACTCAGCATGGATCATCAACTTCAGACAAACCTACCTACAGCATGCTATACTTGTGAAGGTAATGCTATGAGGTCATCTAGTCTGTCAATAAGACGTTAATGTCACTGTCAAAATCACAGTCTTAAACAGAATCAAATTTTCCAAAATATAACTACCGTTTGTGTTGGACAAAAATCTCTATACCGATCATCACCTCCAAAATATTTAGCACCATAACTAGAAGCAAAGGTGGGTATTTGAAAACTGACCTTGTGCTGGTACACCCACCATCACGGTATGTCCATATGCTGCAAATCCAATAAGAGTAAGCATCTGTACACGTTGCTTGACGTTTATTGTCACAGAAAGGTATGAAAAAATAAATTTTTTAAATGGTTGAAAATCTGATAACATGAACATGACTTTACATTTAGCATAGAAGCCATATACGTTTGTTGGACAGAGCATATCTGTTTGAATTACGGAAGGACTTAAAAGCACTCAAGATTTTAAACTCATATCAGAAGTTGTTTTCACTGAATATCTGATTCTGCATGAATGTGCATCGCTTAAAACTATGTGTTTCATATGCAGATGGAATAAATCAATGCGTCTGTTGTTAAACAAGTTTCTTTAAATATTTATTAACAAACCAGGGAAATTTATTTTTGTTAAAATGTAGGGTTGGAAAGCATAAGTTCATAAAGCTTTTTTTATTTGTCATATCTTCTGTAGCACTTAAATCTTAGTGTAGTGACACAAGACAAGGTCCAGGAATCAGATGCTCTACTGAGAAAATCAAGAAATATTTGTAGATTTTTATGTACAGCGGAGAAGCAGCGACTTATGATTGGTTATTTTCTCACTGAAACTTATTCCGTACTGCTTGTGACTGTATCTCAGAAAGTGATGGCCATATATCTGCGAATCGAATTTGCACAAGTTAATGCTGCTGTGATTGGCTGTTGAGTTCCTCAAGGTTAAGCTTTGTTATTGTTTCTCTCATGACCTTGATCGGGACGTAAATTAAGCTGTTACTATTATTATTATTGTCTACAATTCTAGCTAACAGCCAGCTATCATCACACTAGTTGTACTCAGCAACTGTACTTCTAACATATTTTGAGTTGTTACAAAAACTAAATCTCACATTCTAGTCGATTTTAAAAATCTGGAACAGTTCTTCACAGCTGCTCTATTTAGATGGTTACACAAATGGCTGTCGGTTCTCGATGAACTTTTCTGTGGAAGATATGAAAACAAAGAAGGAAGTAGATTCTTACTTTTTCTTTTGAATATCTGCATATTCATAGCAACTCTTAGTTGCAAAGTCACATCCAAGATTTTCGCCATACTGCGTATTCATTTCTGCGTTGTAATTAACTTTGTACTATCTGACAACAACAAAAAACAGATAATTCAAAATGTTTATGTCTAATTTGCACTAATGTTCTACAATTTCAGGTTCTAATATTCAAGAAACTCACTACTGACTTATTCAGCAAACTATTTCCTGTTATGCATATTTCTATTTTTATCTAAACACAGAAAAACTTGGTACAATATGGTACCAAGAAGATACGCCACACAATAATAATAAAACTACATCCATTAAAAGTAAAAATATAGGTGGAGAATAGATAAGGAACTTCATCAGGAAGGAAAACAGTCATACTTAACAAGTTCAAACAGTATTCGTCAAATATCATGGGGAAAGCGAAGAAAGAAGGAAATAGCAGCACGTTCGCCATTGATTCCGATTATTATCCATATCTGATAACGTTTCGAGCCATCAATGCGGGCTATCTCTCTGACTCCAACCAGGAAGTCGTGACGCACCAACCGATCCTAGCCTAGCACAAATATCCTTCGTCCCAGGACGCCACATCATGAACTGACCAACTCTCTGCCTTACACCGTTTTAACACTTGGAATTCCTTGTGGACCTCCTGCTCGGTTATTGAGTCGATACTAGCCGACCTAGGAGCTGTGGATCTAGTGACAGCAGATAATGAAACTGGTGGGTTTCTAAGTTACTCTGTCAAAGTTGCTGAAGTAAATGGAAAATTGGAATTCTCCGACAGCTGTATTAATAATCGTGACTATCCGAAATGGTTCAGGAAAGCGCTGCATAAACATCAAACATATCCGAATTCAAAAACTCTTCAACTTCACATAAGTTCACGTATATTCGAATTGTAGCGAAACATATCACAGAGGATTTCCGCTCTTTGTCAATTATCATCATGTGAGAGACAATGAATGGTTCAATGTATACGTTACACTGGTTGATGCAGAACAGAGGCGCTAAAAATGTTTAATCAAATTTGAACAAAAGCCTGAAACCCGTGGAAGTCCAGAATAATTCCTCAGCGATCCTAGTAAATTTTTTTTCAAACGCTCTTCAGTTTCACTATCACCGATAAAACTAGAAGCTTTATCTCATGGACTAAAATTCCGTGACGTTAATCTTACGAGCAACAGACTTCACACGTACATTCAATTTGAGAATCTCATTAGCCAAATTCATGATATCACTCCAGTTTCCGTCTCAGAATTCTGACACTTCAAGTTAATAATCTTCGACTGCTGTAATAGTATCTCAGCTTCTAAACTCAAGCCAGACGTCTCCTGACAAAAAACACAGACATCAACTCAAAGAACTGAGAGACAATAAAGGACAAAGGTTCGGGAGTGGTCTTAATCGATAAAGATATATATTAACAAATTGGCAACTCTTATATCGGATGACAATAAATTAGCCAAGCCTGATAACGAGAAAAACAAGACAGTACTGATTGAAAAACAACTAACAGATGTTCTCAGAAGAATGAAGAACGACCATCTGATACCTGAGGACCTGTTCGATCGCCTGAAATCGACAGGATCACCCATTCCCCGACTCTACGGCTCACTAAAGGCGCATAAATCTGGCTTGACGCTTCGACTGATTCTGGACAGGTCAGGGTCACTATAGCATCCAATCTCTAAATGGTTGTGCGAAATGTTGGAACCAGGAAAAAAATTAATATCAGTAAAAAGTTCGAGCATTGTGGATTAGATCAAATAAAGTATAATTGTATTTCAATAATTTACACACAATGATAAGTTTTGTTATTGGTAATATTTCGAGCAAAATTACTGCTGCCCATCTTCACACCACTGTTGGAATTGTTTTATTCACACATTTATGATTTGTGCTCAAATATATAGTTCTTTTTTTTGCCCATTCATGTTTTGTGTGTGTATATGTGTGTTTAGAATTATATTCCACATTCATTCATGTGTTTGTATTTAGAATTACATTCCAAGTTGTTGACAGTTTTACTGAGTCACCCTTGTTACATGTATCTGGTGTGACTTTAATGAATACCGATTCTGTTATGAGTCTTTCTTTCAATTTGTTCATGTTTGTTTTTAGAATACACACATTGTTCAAATCGATATTGTGGTTTTTGTCCAATGCATGTGCAGCTATCGATGAATCTTTTTCAAGATTCTTGTAGGCTTGTGTCCCTGTTGGTTGACCTTCGGTTAGGCGTTTATGTTCATTCACTCTTATTTTGAGTGATCTGGACGTTTGCCCCTTATATTTAGTTGGACAGTCAGCACAAGATATTTTATAAATCAAATTGTTTTTATCCATCATTTTTATGGGATCTTTCAGTTGATTTATTTTATTTTTGATTAGATTCGTCGGTTTAAACGTTGTTCGAACCCCGATATTTTTGAGGTTTCTTTGTATTGCCTCTGATTTACCACTTTATATGGTATTGCGACTGTTTTTTTCCATTCTTCCATCTTGTTATTCTCCAGTTTTACCCTTTTTTTCTCTTTTTTATATTATCTTTTATAAATTCTTTAGGGTAGTTGTTTTCGAGTAGCATTTTAAATAGGACTTTTATTTCTTTACGCTGGTCCTTTGGTGTTGTTGTAAGTCTACGTATTCTATCTGCAAGACCTTGTATTAATCCTCGTTTTACCGAGAGTGGATGAGCTGAGTGATAATCAAGGAATCTTCCAGAATGTGTGGCTTTTCTATATATCGTTGTTTTTATGCTACCATCTGTCATTCTTTGTAGTTTGCAGTCTAACATGGGCAGTTATCCAATTTCATTCTCTAATTCCATAGTGAATTTTATTGAGTCGACGTGTCTGTTTATGTGTGAGAAAAGTTTCTCGGTATCGTTTTTTTCACTATTACTAGTGTGTCGTCTACATATCTCCACCAACATTTTAGTGATGATCTGAATGGTTTAAGGGCATTCTCCTCCCAATAATCCATGAATATGTCAACTATAATTGGTGAGATAGGCGATCCCATGGCTACTCCCTCATTTTGTTGGTATATTTTTCCTTCGAATGTGAAATATGTTGTTGTCAGACAGAATTCTACCCCTTTTACTATTTCTTCTACGGATAACTGTGTTCTGTCTTTCAGGCCATTATCTTCATTTGGTTTCTCTTTCAGTGCATCCATGACCATTTGAATGGGTATTTTCGTATAGAGACTGTTTACATCAAAGCTGACTAGTATTTCTTCTTCCTCTATTTTAGTGGTTTTTATTCGCCTAACTATTTCAAACGAATCTACTATTCTAGCTTTTGAGTTGTCTCTTGTCGGTCTTAGTATTGTCGAGAGAAATCTGGATAGCATATACGTTGGTGAGTTTCTGAAGTCTACAGTCGGTCTTATTGGATATCCTTCTTAATGCAATTTTATCTTGCCGTATATCCTAGGTACATTACAAGATTTTGGCATAATTTCAAACCATTTTGACTAACCAATTACTTCTTTCATTTGTCTAACTCCCTTTGCTGTATCTTTCATTGTTTTGTTGGTGATTGTTTCAGCTGATTTAGTCATTATGCAAATACTTCATTCGCGATACTTTTGAGTTCATTGAATGCATAAAAGATTTGAATGTAAATAATAAACGGACGTTATCACTAGACGTCGAATCTGTCTCTACTAACGTACCACTAACAGAGACAGTTTGCTTCCTGTGCCATTATATGGAGAATCCCAATATAAGCGTCGGAGTAGCAATATCATATCTGAAGGAATTGTTGCTGAGATGCACGTTGAATGTAAAATTCACTGTCAACAGTGACATCTACAGACAGAAAGACGGAACTGCAATGGGATCTCCTCTTGACCTGCTTTTAGCAAACTACTTTATGGCCAGTTTGGAAAGTGGAGTTTTAAAATCAACAGTAAACAAATTACAACTGTACGAAATTTACGTCGATGAAATCTTTATAGCCTGCCACGATAACATTGACTTCAGATGTATCTTACAAGGATTTAACAATTTCCATCCTTCAGTTAAATTCACAAAGGAATTAGAAAACCATTCAAAGATTCCATTTCTGGACGCGGAATTAACAAAAGGAGATGATGGAACCTTGATGAGGTTCATCCACAGAAAGCCTACATGGAACGGCCAACTAACGCTTTTCTATAGTTGGATACCTTTGAGCTGAAAACGAGCTCTCGTCATCGCACTAACCCATCCATCACATTATAAAAATCTGCAGCAGCGATTCCGTGGAAGAGAAGCTCCTATTCCTCAAAAATATCCTGGCTCAAAGTGGTTACCTGACACGTTTTGTCGAAAACAACATGAAACCTAAACCAAAAAAGAAGAATGAGATTCAGTGCCAAAAAAACGCTGTATCTGAATCTCAATTTCAAGAGAGATTTGGCAGCTGATATCTCAAAGAGGAGAATATCCAGCTCTTTAATGAAGAGCTTCGCTGAAGCAACACTAAGAGTGATATTCTCTAGCCGTCTAATACTTTAAGACAGCCCGTAAGAAAAACTCTCACGGATGACCAATTCAGTGTGCATATACCACTTCACCAGCTCGTGCAAAGCTAGGTACATGGGTCGTTGTATGCGCATCCTTTCAAAATGTGTTGTAGTACATTGCCCAGCGTGGCTGCAGAGAGAAGGCACCAGTTCAATCAGAAGTGCCATTATTGAACATCTGATCAACACCTCCTCCACACAATATCTCAACTGATTCTTTCAGAGTAATTAACAACGTCAACAGAAACCTACCGAAAGCAGTATGCTTTCGACTTCTCTGTACTGCGGGAGCCCTCACAATATGCATCGAGAATTCGGAGCTGTGTGTTCAGAAGAAATTAGTCCAACTTCTACAACTACGATGGATCTAGTTCGGTATGTTCCCTTAGTTTCCTTTTTTTCTTTTTCTTCTTTCGTTCTCTTTTTCCTTTTTGATCTATTTTCGTTCGCTTTTTCTGTGATTCTTACTCCCTCTGTCTTCAATTGATTCACTCCACTTCTGTTTTCAGTTATAAAAACAGTTATTTTAAGGTTGTTTGCATGCTTTTTCTGCTCACATTTATTATTCGTTTAAAATAACTATTTTACAATTATATCTTAATCCTGTGGAATTTTCGTGTTTCTTAGGCTCTTGTAATCTATATTCACACCCTCCAACTTCCATTTCAGGTTAAAACTATTCTTTCGATTTTGTTTCCATGTTCATTTTACACAGTTGTTGTCCGTTCTAACTATTCATGTATAATTTTGTTTCTAAGCCTCTCGTAAACCATATCTAGTTGAAAATAACTGTCACCTTTTATTCGCCGTCGTAATTATGTGGAATTAAACAAGAATTGTATCCATGTAAAATTATGTATTTGAATGTGATTGTACAGCTTTTGATGATGAAATCGCCGAAAAGATGTCTTTGTCGAAATTCATGTTCCCTTCTTTCTAATGTTTCATCCGACCTTATCACTCATCACAGTGTGCACACACCGGGGTTCGAATCCAGGACATTCCGGTTATAAGGAGAGCTAGCTCGTATACCATTCAGCGACTGGGACCCGATTCAACAGCCAGTGCATGAATTTCGCCACCAGCCTATTTCATAGGTGGGAGATACATGCTCACACCTGACTGCATGAACCTCATTGGAGACAGCTTCTCACTAGAACCCATCCTGGGTTTCACCCTCAGCAGGTGCGTAATCCCGGGAATTCTCAAACTATTATGAAACGGCTGGCTGTCCAGTACTCCAGTGCTGGTTTTCAACGGTTCTCTAACTGATATCAATCCACAGTCAAACTCGTAAAATACGATTATTAGTAACAAAATGTGGCCTAAACCTCATCCACTTACCATTAGCGTGTCAGTGTGCGTTATGTGAAACAAATTTATCCAGTAAATTTAGAAAATGTTTCAAACAAAATAGATGTTCAGTATGTTAGTTAGTAACTAACAGCTGAATTCATACTATTCATTGAATGGTCACTTTCACGTAGAAGTAATACACTTTGTAATTCCAGATAAACTTTACTGAACATCTTGAACTTGCTTCTGTGGAAACAGAATCCACCGTTTAGCTATGAATTAGCAGTCAGACAATGAAGCATGAGTTCATTTGAAAAACGGTCATGTTTTATGTAGAGTTGAAAAAGTTAGCTTCATAATCACGTTTGCACTGAAAGCAATGCATGTAAAAACAATAAAAGCTTTGCAATGAAACCAGCCAGCTGAGAGAATGTAGCCACATAAAAACGCCAAATTCCATTTGAAGGAATTAAACACATGCTCCACGAATTTAGAGATACTTGCTATTCCTGTATATAAGACACATAAACGCATCTCATCTCCTCTCTATGCATCGCAAAATATAACTAATACAATATATCACTCTGAGGTGACTGGCATATATTTGTCAGATTTCTACAATTCAGGTAATCTGTGTATTATATTCGCTTGTGTGAAAAGGTTCTTAGTTTTACTGAAATGAAACGGGAAATATTCGGTCGAACGGTTATTTCGGTGACCTTTATCATGGCTTCAAAATTTATAAATTCACAGCAATTGTCATATGATTTCCATTAAAGACTAAACCTAAATTATGTCAGCCACAATTATGAAGTAGATAGAATCGTACAAGAAGATGAAATGGCAGTCAGATCATTGCTGTGATTCAACTGTATGCGAAATGTGTAATCAATGAAGATACCATAAAAAATTATGAAATGAATTTTTCTCGAAATTTATAATTGAGTTCAAAACTGGTGATAAGACTATGAGATTTTATGCACATCTGGATTAATTAATGTATAGATTTCGTCTTGAGATCACTGGCGACCAGGGAGTACTGGACAGTTACTTTCTCGCCAATATATTACGCCTCAGAAGTAAGCACTCACGAAGTCACTTCGGGTCGAACTTGGAGCGTTCAGGTTACGAGACTCAGCCCGTTGACCATTGAGTCACTTGAGGCTTCAATTGTTTGACGGATGACTTCTTTGTCACTTCGCTATGTAGCGTACCCTCAACTAATGTCTTCACCCAGAAACTTGTTAGACATTTGATGTATGACCGCGAATGACTCTTCTGTTTAGATATGGTATTCGCTCTCCTCTAAATGACACCATAATATGACGCCACTTATTAACCTGGTTAATCCATCTCCAAGCCGAATGTTTTGCTGCAGTATGTGGATTCAATCCTCTGAGTACAGTTTTAATAACTAGCACTACACACTGATATGTACGTCATTGATACCCTCATCTTTACTGAAGTATCTCAAAAGGGGGATCTTGTTGACATTATCATACACATAATTTCATCGTCTGGAATGTATTTTCAATAGGTCTGATAGGCGCGAGAGTTTTCAAGTCATCTACAATATCGCACCTGAACTAAATCCTAATGCACAGTTTGCTAAAACTCAGCCTATTACTCGTTTTATCAATTTTCCCTAAACACATACGTCTTAAAAACTTTCCAAGGGTAACCAATTTACAATGTGGTACGATTCATAATCTCTAAATGAACTTCGCAACATGGAGAGGGATCTTACCATATTTTTAGAGTATACGTTCACACTTCTGTGTAGTTTTCATGAAGATATTTATTTTAACACATACTTCTCTCCTTTTAATAAAAGTATCCAGAAATGGGATGCTTTCATGATATTATTCTTCGCAAGTGAATCTAGTGCCTGTGTAAAGACTTGCATAAGTTCTCCATCAAATTTTCACCACAAAAATTAAATGTATTATTCATATAAACCCAGTAATATTTAAGTTTAATTGGCATCTTTCTCAAGAGGCCATTGTTCCAATTTCGCCAAGAGAAAATGTCAGCCAATAAGAGATTAAGAAGGAAAATCGTCTAAGCCGTATTCATTTTCTGATAAAATTCTTTGTTAAGCATAAACTGGTCATTTAGTGTACACTTGTGCAAAAGCTGTTGAACTTTCGGAGATTTACATCTGCAATATCGATTTTTCGTCCCGCAGTTAGATCACGTATATGTGGTCAATTTTTTTTTACACGAAAGGCATTCATGAAAAATGACATGATATCCAAAAAAGGAATGTTTTACCTATTAATATCTAGCAGTGAGGTGTCCCGGGTTCAACTTCCGGTGCTGAAGCGGTTTTGCGCTTTGATGGCACAGTGGTAGAATCCGCGCTAACCAAGCTGCTTGGGGTTTGGTGTTTGACTCCTGGCCAGCACACTCCCAAACCTCGCTGAGCCAGTAATGAGACTAGTAAAACAGAAAGGCTGAGTATGAGGCTAGCAACCCTATCCAATGCTACTGAATCTTCAAGCCTATAGCTTGAAGCCCTGGGTTCCACGCGGAACATAAAGGTTTATACACAAATTGATGTTGACAAATGTAAACTCACCTTTGCTTGTATGTTTGACTAACTACCAGTGTATACTTTCCAGTTAGGCCACTTTCATTTAGTTAGATAATACAGTTAATTTTACAAGTGAAGAACAGAATGCAGAGGGACAGCCAGTCCAAGGATCTTCAGTAAGCCATATAGACTGGTTATGTGATTTCCACAATGTTCTCTAACGTCGGATATAGGCCTCTTAAGTGGGTTTCCCTTTTCTGGTGTATCTTTGATATCTTAACAAAATAACTTTTCGTAGGTTCACACAAATCCTCACGATTACTGATTTTGTGAAAGTTGAAATGTCCTATGTAGTCGTGTCTATTGACAGTAATGGTGTCAAAACTACCTCATTAGGTCCAGTCATTATGAGACTTTCACTTATTTACATGGGATATATTAAAATGTGTTAAATATTTGGTTACAGGATTTCATCATGAACTGACTTCGGTTAGAGAACCATTGGAAAAGCCACCAGGGGGTATTCGACAGATGCTTCGTCAGCCTAGTTTGGGACTAACCCAACAGGAATACGCATCCACCCTCAGAGTTCGAACCCAAGGTCTTCTGGTTACAAGGCGAGCTAGCTCGTAGACCATTCAGCCATTGAGATCCGATATAGTGGCCCATGAATTCCAACTTCTGCCAATTCATGACATAACGCGATCGCTAGCCAATGTCTTCGGCTAGTATTTACCCTCATACTAGAACCTATTTTATCCTACCGGTCACGACTTCCAAATAGAACCCCAGGGAACTGCCTAGCTGAATAGGGCCAGTCGCTAGTGAGCACCTCATTGATATTCAAGAGATAATTTAGTAATTTAGACAACTTAATAAGAATTGTGAGTTCCCAGTTTGATGACACCTAGAACTATCAACTCAGCCTGACTTCTGTACAATTTATCTTAAGAATGAATTAGTTTCACAAAACTGGCAGGATGATGAATATGGTTGTATGGAAACGAAATGTCTGAAATTAGTTAGTCAGTTAGTTAGTTAGTTAGTTAGTTAATTAGACTACCATATACACATGTTCATTTAATTCTTAAGAAATCTGAGAATATTTAGTTTAGCTGAGATTTGCGTGATCTTGATTTCCGTCTTATTTTGGAAACTTTTGTTTGTGTTTTTCCTTTTCAAGCTGTGCTGAACCAATTTCTTTTCACCTCGTTACTCCCTTGTACTTTGTTACAAAATTTCAATTCAAAATGAATCAGAAGGGTTCCAATTCATGTAATAAACATCCTCTTTTGTTGTTGTTGCTGCTGCTGTGTTTGTTCCGTTAATGAGATGTACTTTTGATTTCATGGTTAAAAAGAAAACAAACGGCTGAGATTATAGAAACTGCTTCTGCTGTCAAAATGGTATATAAACGCATGATACGCTTGTATGCAACATCATATCAACATCATGTACACCATCTTTCTATCCTTCTCTCTGATATCCTTGTACTTCTTACAAGGCTATGATAGCGCCTGTGGACCTTCACCACATTATGAGATGGTAATTTTTCACACTTTTACTTCATACCTATTTTTTGCATTCATCACAAATAGAAATATGCTGTGAGAGACGAATCATATCCTGTGGACAAGCGTTCATATTCTGCGCCACTCAAATTCACTGTAGTATACACACCAAATTTTGATCGACTGAGAAATAGCGGGACAATAAAGGTGAGTTTCACTCATTTGAAATTATGAAATCATGATTATATTTAAACAACAAAAAATGAAATCAGATTATAATCATAAAGTATGCGAGTAAATTAATCATGTTTCATTTTTAAAAAAATGATTCCCAGAATTACGTGATTCTCAATACAACATACAAAACAGGTTTTGGTAGAATGCAAGACAGAGCATCTTGGAGATGTGCAATACGAGTTGTGTTATACACAGAGCATCTGCTCTCCAGTATTCACTGTCCTTTACGGTGAAGAGTATTTCTTCACACTTCTGGACATTCCCAACTGTCATTAAACGTTACATTACTAAATGAAATAACTAATTGTCATTTTATCTATGTCAGTCATAGCGTTAGTGAAATGAATTTAAGTGTTATGAAGGATGTCTTCTTATGCATTAAACTATGTGAAAAGTTTATTGACCACATGCATGTAAAGTCTACATATATCTTGATAAAATTTTCATATTCTATGACCAGACCAGAATGTTTTGCCTCTAAGTAAGTAAGTAAGTAAGAGAAGATGAATGTCACAATGTAGGATTTGAAGACTATTCTATGTAACAGTGAGATTTTAATTCACTGATTCATTTGGTTCACTTGAAAGCCATTGGTCGAATAATTAACAGACATGAATGAACCGCCACGCCCCCCCCCCACACTCACGCCGCCCTTTAAAGAAGCTGATGACGCTATTTCTGATATTCTGTTACAAACTGTCAATTCAATTATGTAAATGCATTTATTCCCTAGACAACAATAGTTCAACGTGCTATTAATTTCTGGGAGAATGCTCTAACAGTTAAAAACACTTCAAGTGGCAGAATTCATGTTCAAAGGTAAGTGATTTTATTGTGATTTCTGATGTTTGGTTTCTTTTCTAAAAATCCTCATGGAATTATGTATTGAGAAGTCGTGAGTTTCAGTAGCTTCTTTTTCGCAGGATGCATCAGATACTAAACGTGGACGGTGTTTGATACTGAAGCCATACTACAATCTAATCTCGATACAACAACAGTTGCAGATTATTTGAATAAAGCAAGAACAACAAAGGTTTATTCAGAATAAAATGGTACCATCATTATGTATTTTGTTGGCGTCTCCTGAGCTGCTTGCAGGCTAAAGTCATTATTAAGCATATCTACAGAAACAATTTTAACATATTTGCACAGAGTTCATTTTTAAACACAAAAGAATCAATCAGTGTGTACATACAGTATTACATATATGTAAATCCTGTCACTCAGGCGAATATGACATTTCATAATGAAGTTATATTGAGTTAAAGAATAGTTTAAAAGTAATTATTAATTGTATGCCACCCAAAACATTTGTACTCTATTCAAAATTCATAGACTATGTTACTGCATAGGCGTCTATGGGAAACACTACAGAATTACGACTTAGTAGCAGGATAGTTAAGCTGTATAGGTTGTACTATATATATAATTCTATTTAAAGCCATTTTGTAAATTCACCAGCCTACATCATAATTCTTTAGGTACTGTGAAGGTGGCATGTATAATCAGTTTGAAAATGGTACAAAGTTTTGCACGCAAACACAGTGCAGTGCAAGTGAAAAATGCGGTGACATTAATATACCATCTCAATATTTGTCTGTGAGTTATTTATACAATGAATAATCGATATAAATGCGCAAACTTTCTGATCCTATTGACTGACTTGATTAATGGGATATTTTTCGATTATAACTGGAAACCACACAGTATTTTTGGTACAAGTATGGAATTTTCAGCATATGATATCGGTAGCCGAAGTTTTGAAGGCCAACTATAGATATCAGGTGTGTGTCGTCAGGGGATCAAACACCAGATCATATGCATGGTCGGCGAGAGTCCTAACCGCTGTGTTACCAACGCACAATATGCTTCCTTTTAAACTGAATACAATTTCGACATGTAGTAGAATGCTCGCCAACCACGCGGTATGTGGTCCCGGATTCGATTCTCGACCGACGAACTCCAAAACCTCGCTAAGCTAATACTGAGACTAGCAAAGAGGCAAGATTGGGCATGAAGATAGCACCCGCATCACATACAAATGAATACTACCGCTACCGAAACTTCAAAGCTCTAGTATGAAGCCTTATTTTCCACTGAAAACTAAGAGGAATAAAATAAAAATACAAAATCTAGCAGAATAGAAGTAAAAAGATCGTACCCCACCCATCTTTTATTCATACTTCTCTTGTTAAAGGCAGTCACCGTTAAAAATTCGAAAAATATTTTCCTTTATACGAGATTTAAAGCAGTCCAGCATAGTTAAGGTTTATCTAGATGACATCTACGAAGCTCAATTTCACCTACTGTTGTGCATTTCGACGAAAAATTATACATTCAAGCTGAGTACTGAGTAATAAGAGAACTGAGCATAATCTTCTCTCACTGAGAAAGTGGATAGTTCCCTAACTTAAATTTTGACTTGACAACCGACCGAAAGGAGAAGATCTATGCATGAAGTCTAGGCTGTGAGTTATATTCAAAAAAATAATTCCATGACGCTACCGAATATTTTATGTTACTGTCTTTAAAGGATTGTCTGAAAATGGATCATAGAAACGAATTGACGACAGTTTACCCGAAGGGTTCAGGATTACAAGCAGATGGTTATTTGCTGTTTGTCGACAGTCAGAATACAGGAAGCTGTCTTGATCCAAGTACCAATGCCTACGCTAGCTCATGTCAAATGGATCCGAAAACAGATAGGTAAGAGTGTGGTTAAACCCGAAAAGTGTTTTCCTTATAATGAGTATTTTATACCGAAATTAATAACATTTCCTATCAGCATTGGAATAATGTCACTTTCATACAGGCTTATTACATTTATGAATCACTTATCATTTTGAAGTGTGTGTGTGTGTGCATAAAAGTCTTTTTAATGTATTCATTTTGTTAATTCTTTTTGTACATTTCAGACCGGTTGCAGGCTATGTAAACTTCTGTCCTGCAAAAACTGTGCTGGAATATCCTCAGTCAAGGACTTTGTATGATACAGCCAGACATGAGATTGCTCATGCCCTCGTATGTTTCGAACTTTTTTTAAAAATTTAACGTGCATGTGTATTACGTGAGGATGTATATTAAAATTCGACCTAGGATAATGATTTAAATGAAAAAAGTAGTCTAGAAATATTCAAGAAGTTCATCAAGTTGAACTTTTACTCTTAACCTGAGGATAGTAGAAAGTATAATTGTTTGAAATAGATATCTATACTTTGGCATTTAGTAAATTATTGACACTGTCATATCAAATGATGGTATCAGTCAGAGGTAACGGAGGATGATTTTGCACACTGATCTTATATAGTCAAATTAGGTTACTCTCAGACTGCTCTTGACCTCTGCCGATCTGATTGTATTGGTTGTGAATGAAATTAAATATCGTACGTCCGATGGCAGAATACTTGCCAACCCAACATGTGGTTTGGAATTTGATAGCCGGATCTCGCTTATCTGGTAATGAACTTGTAGAGAGGAAAAACTGAGCATAAGACTAGCAACTCCCCCCCACCATCCCGTAAAAAACAAACATTACTGTTACTGGAACTTTAGAGCTGACGCTTGAAGTCCTGTTTCCTGCCGCGGAACAAAAAAGAATAAAATAAATAAAAGAAAAATGAAACGTAAACTCGGTGAGGATTTATAAGCATCCGTCAACATAAAAGCAAAGCTTCATTTTCGTATAGTTTTCTGTGTTCCCAGTCGATCTTGAGTACTATACAAAATTAATCATTTGACTGATATGCTATGACGCTATGAACTTAAAACTGATAACCCTTTTGGAAACAGAGAAAACTGATTCATGCAATCATTCGTTTTAAATTAACTCGTTATGAGCTGCAGGTGAAACGTTTAAATATGAATTTAGATAACACACTGTGAAACAGCATTATTTGCCGGATGGCATTTCGAACAATAGAATGTTTTCAAACGTCATCCATTAAATAATACTGTTTCACTGTGTGCTATATCGAATAAATAAATTATTGTCGAATTTTAAAGTATTCGTTTTGTAAGGATTTTGTTTGATTGGTTGGAGGAATTTATCATGAGCTGAAATCAGTTGGAGCGACTATTGGACTGCTGTTTTGTCAGCCCCGTTAGGAGCTCTTCACCAGTACACACCCACCACAGGAATTTCGAAACCAAGAACTTCTGGTTACGAAGCCGGCGATCTAGTAAACCATTAAGCCAATGGGACCCAGTCCAATGGCCATCTCATGAATTCCAACACTTACAAGTTCTTGACAGAGCGCAACCACTTCACAATGCCTTCTTCGATGAGTTACTGCCTCACCCTCAACCTGCTATACCCTACTTGTCACAGCTTCTCACAAGAACATCAGATAACTACCTACCTGAATAAGGCCAGTCGCTAGTGAGCATCAGATCCGGTCATTGGATCGGGTCCCAGTGGCTTAGTGGTCTACTAGCTGGCTCGCCTTGTAATCAGAAGGTCCTCAGTTGGAACCCTGAGGGTTGGCGCGTACTGCTGAAGGGCTAGTTCCAAACTAGGCTGAAGAAAGAACTGTCCAGTGCTCCAAGGTTTTCCAATGGTTATCTTACCGATGTCAGCTCATGATGAAATCCTCTAACTATCACAGTGCTCAAGTCTTACACATATTTTGAGTATGAGTTTCGTCAAAGAAAATGCAGCTGATGCTGAGAATACCTAATGGATTATTTGACTGACAGACTACTACTTCAGTAATAATGGGTGATGATCCAGTGAGAAATAAAAATTTAAGTTGCAGTAAGATTCACACAAGTTTCATCTTGATTCCCAGTGAGTTTTCAATAACCACTCACCACATTACAACCCCAGATGGACGCACTATCGTTTACAGTTAACTTCATGATTTTTATTTAATTTCTATTTGAATATTACATAGTCAGAAATGTTCAAAAATGTACTAATGACATTTTTATTCAATTTGATCATTAATATAAAAGTGTGTTTACATCATCAGACAAGCTTTTCCTTGTTTTTATTTTCTATTGTTCCTGTTCTGTGAAATATTATAAGGGATTTGCACGAATAAACTTTGCATTCATGCGTGCACCTGATGGAAGTCCTAGAACCCAGAGAGATCCACTCACGAAAATACCAACAATCAGGGATCAATATGGAGTATACCAGCCAAGGTAAATTTTAAAATCAGTTAATAGGTAAACTGCATGTATGTTATTTGCAAATAGCGAACTGTACTCTATGCCCTGCCAATTGACCAAAGCAGTTAGCTAGAAGTGATATATGATGCATACTGACTTGACAGTATGCAGTATTAAGACATTCTAGGTACATTCCTGATGAGACTGGCTACAGCAGCGGAAAACCGTTGACTAATCACCAGTAGGCTAGTGAAAACATCAACGTTAAGCTCATTTGTCATTCTGAATGTGTATTAGGCATTTCGATTTCTCCTGATATTCATGTTCACTAATTGGCGTAAATTGGACATTCGAAATTCAAAATCTTCTGTACCGTCAACAAGCACAGATTCAAATTCTAAGAGTGGTCATGATGAATCATATAAGGCTGTGAAAACATGGCCCTCTTTTTCTTCCATTATTGTACTAGTACTTGTATTATTACCGAGAATAGTTCGGTTTCTATTGGCCACTTTATTTTTTCACTACATTCTTACTTCTCTTCTTGCATCAAGGCTTGAAGCTTCAAAATTTTAGCAGCAACATTGTTGTTTTGTAAAAAGTAAGGCTGCTAGCCTTGCGTCCAACCCTCTATTGTGTTCCAGGCCCATTACCGACTAGGCAAGGTTTAGGTATGTGTCAGCCGGGAATCGGACCAGAACTACCTGAGCGGTTGGCTAGCCTTCTACCACAGAACCACATATACCTTCACTGTATACAAGAATTGAAATCGCAATCTTGAATTCAACTATAACGATCAGACTGCCACTGCCTGTTTTCTGTTCTCTAACTTTCAGCTGACAACTGAAGCCCGAAAACAACCGAATAGACTTTTTGTCTAAGATAATAAAATGCAAAATGCTGCACATTTTAAACAAATCCATCTGAGTTTTGTTATCAATAATCACTTTCACGTATGTATTCTCTCCTTTTCATGAAAGTAATACAACAGTGAGAGAAATAACACGTAGGTGGGTTAGTGCAGCTGGGACATATACGAAGACATTCCCTGCACTTGTTACAGAAACTATTATTGTAAGTTAGACGTAATATAGCAACTTTTTTATTCATATAATTATACAAAATTTCAGAAATATTCACCATAAACTGCATTCATTTATGCCACTTCTTATTTTCTTAGTAAAATATTACATTTCTTACAGATGAAGTTTCATAAAATGCTTCGATAAACCGTTTTCCTGCGACCAGAATTTGGGTTTGTAAATCTCTTGTTTGGGAACAAATACTCGCCGATGACACTGGCTAGCGCTCGCGCTATGTCGTGAACTGGCGTATGGATGGAATCCATGGATCATTGGATCAGGTCCCAATGGCTGATTTCTCTATGAGCTCGTCTTTTAACTGCAAGGTCCTGGGCCCGTTCTGCGTACTTCTTAAGAATCTCAAACTAGAAAGTAGCAGCTATCCTCAGTACCCCTAAGTTTTCCAATGGTCCTCTAACCGATGTCATTCCATGATAAAATTCTGTAACACATCAAATCCCTGCAAACCAACACTTAAATTAATTGGCATATAGCTGAGAATACTGCTACGATTTGATTTGAATCTCTTCACCATGTAAAGTGATCGAATGACAACAACAATGTACTGAAGTAGATATAGGTAGATAGGATACAACCTGAGGGGAACACTGAGTGACATCGAGCCCCAAACGAGCCTCTCAGTACAACCTGAATTGCAAACGACGAGATGGATGCTTGAGAGAGACAGGGAGGAGATGGCATGAGGAGGAAATGAAAATCTATGGGCAGTTATTGGTCCAGCTAAGGATGACAGAAGACAAAATAATGAAATGGAAATGTGCTATTTAAGCCTTATGTTCCAGTATCTAAATCATAACGAGGCTTAGGCGTTAAGCTTAGACCCTTTGCTATTACCTCACCATTCTTGAAGAGAATGGGGAAATTGCTGTTCATAAACCTTGAACCTTCATTGAAGGCTTTCAACTACCCAAAACCATTTTCTTAAAAAAATATTAGGTGTACTTTAGATACTATTGTAGTCTTATATCGTAATATTGTCTATAGTTTAAACAGAGGTGTCCAGTATATTCGATGTGCCTTCCTAGATTACTTTGACTCTGTACCTAGGCTTCTTGTGTTAAACAAGCTTACTGCGGCACAAGCACAGTGCAGGATTAATAAGTGGTCGCATTCTAACTTTTCTGATAGGAAGCGGTACACTGAATATAATAGGAGGTTTTCTGTTGTTCTTACTTACTCCAGACGGTGTTCCTTAGGCTGCATTTTTTCTACTTTTTCTACTTGATTTCTTCTTAAACGACTTCACTCATTCTGATGAAATTAGTTTTGTTGAGTATGCACATGATTTTACTATTTTCATGCCAGTTACTGCGAAATACTAAGTAGAATTGCCCTTTTCTTATGCTTTCAGGAATATTCTGTGGTTATTATTTTCAATAAAATTGTAATTTTACATTCATATTCTTACTTAACAATATGATCAGTGTCAATGCCCTGTTAAATGATTTCTGTCCATACAATGTAATGTAAAGAAGAAATTAGATGCAATATTGCATTACATGCTGAAAATATCAAAATTAACGTTTAGAATGCAGCCATTGTTATTATTCTAATTCATACCTGAGAAGGATTGGTTTACGGAAAGCATAAGTAACCTATTTTGAAGTGGTCCATGATATCTGACATCCATCACCTCTTACCAACATTCATTTTCCGGTTACATATTTCTATCCATACCCTCATTATATAAGCGCAGTTGAAAGCTAACTCCTCCGGGTGGCTGTGGTCACCAATGTCGAAATTAGAGCCCCTTATGAGATAGACGGTTAGATTTTCTCACACTTTGATGTTCATTATATCAGTATAAAATGCGCCTGACTGGAATAACAGAGTGTGAAACAGAATACAAATTAGTCAGATTGAGAGACAATGAGGATTTGGTTTCAAAGAGGATTGAATACACATGGTCACTGACTATCGGATAATACCTGAAATACCTGGGGAAAAATTCTCTGATTTACTTACACTTCAGTCAACCGAAATTCTTACAAGTAAGCGGAAAGTCTACAGTAAACAGTCTATAAACGTAGTCTCAGTAAACGATAACATACAACAACACACAACAACGAAGCAATAATGAATGAAAACTAATCAAAAGCCTGTGGTAAAATAAATCTTACCGAGAAATTTATGTGTGCTTTTACTATCCTTAAAAGTTCGCCCAATGGATTTCACCTCTTGTTAACTTGATATAGATGCGTTATGAGCCTTATGCTTTTTTCCGTAATCAAAATATAAATTCACAGACTTCACGACCTTGACCTTGGCGGCCTGTTCGAATTTTTGCGCCAGCTACTTTAATATCTACATTTTATTTAGATTCGTATTCTATTGTATTTTAGAAAGAAGCAAAGGGTCATTTTCAGTGTCAATCTGTAGATGGTGTTGATTTGGAAAACGAAGGCCCTCCTGGTTCGTTTGGCTCACATTTTGAAGGCAGAGTATATTCGGTATGGAGCAATAGATTTTATCCTAAATGTTATAAACACGATGGCTGAAATTGAATGGTATTTCCTAACTCGTTTAACAAAGTAGCTGTGTCATTGTCAGTATTATACGGTTGGAGGTAGTCGGCCACAGGAAGCGCTACCTGACCTAGGTCTCGTGCTAGTTGGCACTCACCAGTCGGCAAGGCGTATCTGAAACCTCGAAATAAATCATGTCTCTTCTGAGATTAGAACTCGCGTCAGCCAGTGGTGCAGTCGAAGACGTTTCCACTGAGCTATTCGCGCTCGCGATTGGATATTTTTGATTGAGCACTAGTCAGTAACTAGTGTAATGTGTCTAATCGATGGTGGCCGTATTGCAAGGTTGATTGATACAATTAAGTCTGCACCAAACAAAGGACCAGACACATTACTCCAGTTACTGACTTGTGCTCAATCAAAAATAGCTGTGTAAGGTTTAAGGAAAATTTCATCATAAAGAAAACGAAGGACATTTCAAGGACCAAGCTGCCTTGAAAGTTTACAAAATCATATTCATATTTGCCAAAAATACAAAATAGTTTGTAACAGGGGGATATTGAGTGTGATTCAGTTGACAATATTACTTCAAGGCGCTTCCTGAAACAAGAAGGATAGAGTTTTGAACTGAAAGTTTGAACTCCTAAACTCCTTCCTACCAGCTCGCTTCTATTTTTATGTAATTGATCGACTATTACATTTTCCCCAAAGTTCTATTCACTGGTCAAATGAACTGTCAACTACTTCGCTTCTCATTTATTGAAGAAATTCCACCTTGTCCAGTTTTGACCTGTAGAAACCACTTCTGAGTACTTGTATTAGTTACATCACTCAAACATCTCCAATTACTCGTTTATATACTGCTTTACTTATTGATGATAAATATGAGTACACTTGAACAGACTTTCATGATGACGTCGTTGATAAGGAAAAATCTCTCCTCTCTAAAAATTTGTGTCCAATGTGTTCAAACATTTGTTGGTAATCAGGAAGAAATGGAGTTGGATTGGTCATATTCTGAGAAAACCATCAAGTGACATCACACACCATGCCATTACTCGATTGGAAACCGAGTGGGAAGCTTCGAGTTTGTAGTCAGGGCGAGGGCGACCTGGAAGAGGTCATGCGAAGAGGCGATGATAATATCTGAACAGACATGAAACCAGCTGAAAACAGTGACAGAGAAACGAACGCAGTGGAGACGTACCTATGCTCCACTAGGAATTAAGGCAAACGACAATAAAAACAATAATAATAATAATCACAGTAATCTGCCCACAACTCATGAAATCAAATTACTGTGTTCAGTATTAATCCCATACTCTTCATCATGCAAGAACTATTGAGGTAAAACAGTTCATATAATTCACTGAGAATGTTTCGACTTAAGAGCCAGAAAAATGTGAAATTTACAGGTCAATAATAACCGTCGTGTATTACTTTCATGCTTCGTATTGTAACTTTATTGCAACATTAGTTCTTATGTGTCCCTATTATATCCTTTTGAATGTTTCTGATATTATTATTATGTCATCAAGTTATTGTATGTGTTCATAATTCACTTTGGAAACCTGATTTCTTCAATAATAATAATCTATCTTTAGAATGAGCTGATGGCTGCTGCCTCCGAACTGGAAGCCTTTGCATCAAAATTAACGCTTGCATTTTTCGTGGATTCAGGGTAAGTTGTAACAGGATCACTGTAGACTAAACGCTTTCCTCAACTACATATCTTACACTATGGTGAAATCTAAATTACAAACTACGCTGTAGAATCACCTCAACTAGCGGCACTGCACCTATGTTTACCTACTTAAATACATCAAATTCTTTTCTTCATTTTCTTAAGGCTTTATATTTTCGTATTTTCAGGACATTTCATCACTGGAAGACTTTGAAGATTTCATTATCTCGGAAACTTTGCATTCATTCTAATGCTTCAGTGTGACGGCTCAGTTTAGGAATTCGACGAACGCTGTTTACTTTCCAAGTTTTACTTTGCACGAAGTTTAAGTCAGATCATGAATTGACATTAGTTTGATAACCACTGAAGCCCTGATTATAAGTCCTGATCAGTGGGGTCCACCAGATTGGGTATCGGGATAAATACTCGCCGATTACATCGACTTGCAGTTACTGTATATATTGTGAAATAACAGAAGTCAGCATTCATAGACCTGTTCGCCATCTATCCAGTGAGAGGGAGTTTGTCTCATAGTCTGAGGGTTCTGGATGAGTACTATTAGATGGTGTCAAACTAGCACACAACAACTGTTCGGTACTCTTTGTTGTTGTTCTTCTATAATGGATATCATTTCAAGATCTGACTTGAGTCAGGTTACTTTCAAAACTAGTTAACAAAAAGATAGACAAAATATGAAGTATGTGGTCCACATTGGTATCCCTCATTCCAACAAATGTTCTTACTAAAGTAGCTGCATGCTAGTAACGCTTCTCGTAAACGCTTATAATCCGTATGAATTATTCTTGTTAAAAGTCATAGATTATGCATATGGAAATGCGTGCTAAAAATCTTTTGATGAGTTTTACTGTAGGAACACTAATCGATTTTAATGGATTTGCCTAGTTTAGAAGACAATACACTTGATCCTGAATTTTTAAGAATAATTTTACTGACTTACATTCATTCTGTGCAAGAGTCAATACAATACATGCCTCTTTTTCTAGACTTCTGATGGCATGTTGTCATTTGGTAATCACACTTTCATTGAGATTGTAATCAGAAGTATTTTCAAAGATAAATTTATGGAAATGCATGGGACAGAAAGCATATGAGGCCACTTTACTCTCAGTTTTAAAATATGTATGTGAGATTCATAGATAGCCAGCCCTTAAGAGCTTAGATTACTCTATCCGTTTACGAATGAGGATCAACCGATTGGCTGTCTGCTGAGACGACCATTTTTGTGGACAATTTTCTAAAATATTACAGCCTAGGGGAATAAAGAATCAGTGCATGAAATACCCACGTCAGATAGTGAAGTCCATAGTTCTGTCATAAAAATATCTAACAACATTTTCGAGAAATTTCTCGGACAAACACGAGTATCCTGTTATTACCAGAGAATAATTTCAAACTTCTTAGATTCTTCAGCTGCAATTCTAGGACTAAAATGATTATTTCATCACAGTGGTTAGAATCAAACACTGGCTCACTTATACTTCCAGGAGTGTCAAGGAAACATTCGACGTGATTTTATCAACCTCCGGAACTTTCCACATTATTTTTTGCGAATAATTTCCATCAGGCTAATAATACCCTTTTATTTAAAGCGGAAAGACATAACAGACACAGCACAATAGTCTAAAGTCATAATTAGGAAATTTCATGGCGCATTCTAAAATCACACGATACTGACATTATGAAAAAATTAAACGTTTGTGAACATAAGTCGTTTAACAAACAGGAATCAAATTCATTTTTCATGTTGGCTGTTAGGCAGCATCTGGGATCGGAAACCATAAGGAGCACACCTGTGTGTTTTTCATACTTATGAATTAGCTATAACTGCATTTCATAATAAGTAGTATGGCTTGTGCTACTGATAAGGTATGTCTATAGTACATAAAGAGACGTTCGTTAGCATGGAAGCATCAAATAGCAGGGATAATAGATTCGATGTAAGAGAAAGCGAATGATTCAGAGTTACGAAGATACATGGGAGACGTGAAACGAACACAAAGAAACACAATATGAGCAAGGCCAGATGTAGCACAACACGGGGGATCTATGCAAATGGTGATTTGAAAATAAGGTGTACACGATTTCTCTGTTTAGTGATATCATACTTCAAATAAACATTCCTTAACCAAGTCACTTGTCCTCTACGGTTACATGAGCGCCCTCAAGCGTCATCCATCACGTTACTTCAGATTCACTTTCTGCTCAGTATATATGAGCTCATGACATTGACTTATCTATACCGGCGATTTCGTATACAAACACAGCTACGAATATCCACTGGAAGAAGAAGCAGCCGTAAACAGTTATTACTGATTATTTCAATTTTTGTATCATCTAATGGGCATATTCACAACTCAGATTAAAAGTAACAAGTACCAAAGAATAGTTTTATATTTACCATTCTTAAAAATTATCATTTGAATCTGGTTTATTTTATTATACATCTAGGTGGTATACCGTAAACTTTCAATTGGCAGACGAATGGAATTATGCTAAGGGATATGGCTGTGAATTTGTTTCAGGCAGCTGCTACCAGTTCGCTTCCATGAAAAGAGCAAGGTATGTAAATTAAACATTTTGCTTGGTTATCATACACTATTCATTTTTGTGCGTCGGTGGCATGGTGTTTAGGACGCTTGCCGACCATGCACATGGTCCGGAGTTTGATCCCCAGTCGACGCACCGCCTTTACCTTGCTAACCTAGAAAAAATGCTGGTAAAAGGGAAAGGCTAGGCATGAAGCTAGCAGTCCCATCCTATAAAAACAAAACACTGCTACATAAACTTCAAGCCACTAGCTTGAAGCCCTATGTTCCACTGGGAACGTGAAGGAATAATTAATTTATTACTATTCACGGACAACACAGAAATCAAATTCGTCAAATACAGTAATAAATCCAAAGTCGGGTGATTCACATGAAAAAGATATTTCTAAAAATATCTCTCTAAGTATTAAGTTTATATTTTTGAGATGAATGTAGTCCACAAAACAAATCAGTCAATTCAATCTCCACTGTGTTGACCAAGAAACGCAAGGCCGAGGGAAGACGAAACTATCAGCAGCTGTTGTGAATATACCGTCGAAAAATGTCAGCGTATTAAATTTAAAAATCTCACTTGACAACTTTACGCTGGTCGTGCGCCACACAGTCTTAACTTAAACAGGAAGTAAATCGAACCTTATTACTATTATTATTGCTCCTTTGGGTTCCTAGTGGAACATAGGGCTTCAACTGCACGTCTCCATTTGCTTCTGTCTTATGCTGTACTTTTCACCTGCATCCATCTTAGTCCATACTCTTTCAACTCCTCTTCACACGATCTCCTTCATGTCAGCCTTGGACGTCCTACACGCCACTTCCGTTTCGGGCCTGACGCACGATGTCACCCGGCGGTCTCCTCAGAGAGTCTCCAATCCATCTCCACTTTCTCCTGCATATTTATTCGTTGGCGATTGGTTCTTGTTTGTTTGTTTCTTCCCATAATTCCTTGTTGGTGATTCTTTCCGGCCATCTGATCTTCAGCATAGGTCCAGCGAAGACAGTTGTTGATAAAGGTTTGCAACAGGCTGTTGGAAATATTCTTTGTGACCCACCGCCAAGTTTCTCATCCGTATAGAAGAACTGACTGACTTGACGTTTGTAATGAAAATCCGACTGAATTTTGTTTTGATGCTGGCTGAGTGACGAAGATTTCCAGATTGATTTCAGGTTGATGAATGTGTTTCTCACCTTTCCGATTATCAATTTGACATCTTCGTCCGCTGCTCCTGTAGTTGAGACAATGCTCCCTAGATAAGTGTGTGAATGAAGTAACCTCTTTCAAATCCCTCCCGTTGATGGTGATTGACGTTGGATGCTGTTTCTGTTGTTGGTTGGTTATTTTCATAACCTCCGTCTTGTCTATGTTTACCTGGAGTCCTGTCTTCGCCGGCTGCTTCTTCGACCAGTTTGTCGGTTTTCGCTTGTAAGTCTTCGATTGTGTGTGACATCAAACATAAATCATCCACGCGCGAAATCCAGGTCTTCTAGGTTCTTCACGTCGTCGGTCCAGGATATTCCTGTCTTCTCGTTTCCCACTGTCTGACGCATAATCCAGTCCACCACAATTAGGAATATCATTGGTGATGAAATAAGCACCCTTGTCTGACTCCTGTGTTTACTCCAAACGCCTCGCTGAGTTTTCCGTTGTGGATCACTTGACATGTGCCGTTGTCGTACAGCTGTTGAATAAGGTTGATGAATATTTGGGGTACGCCATAGTACTCGAGTAATTTCCAAATTACTTCACGGTCAACGCTGTCGAAGGCCTTCTCAAAGTCTATAAAGTTGAGGTAGAGGTTTGATTGCCATTCCATGCTTTGTTCTGTGATGATGATGCGTAGAGTTGCAATTTGGTCAGTACATGATTTGCCTTTCCTGAATCCAGCTTGTTCTGGTCGGAGTTCTGTCTCCAGTGCGTCCTTTAATCTCTCCAGGATGATGCGACTCAGGATTTTACTTGGCGTCGATAGAAGCATGATTCCTCGCCAGTTCTTGCAGAGTCCTAAGTCGCCCTTCTTTGGTAGTTTCACGAGGTAACCTTTCCTCCAGTCAGTAGGCACCTTTCCCTCCTTCCAGACCTTTTGCAATAATGGAGTCAGCATGTCTGCTGTCGTCTCTGGGTCTGCTTTCAGTGCTTCAGGGGGTATTCCATCTGGTCCGGCTGCTTTTCCAGCTTTCAGAAGCTTGATTGTGTTCAAGACTTCAGCTCTCGTTGGAGGATTGGTGTCAACTTGCAGTTGTGTGCGCGCTGTTGTTGGTATTTCTGGACGGGTTGCAGGTGATGGTCGGTTCAAGAGTCCTTTGAAGTGATCCGCCCATTGTTTAATCTGTTTTTCTTCCTTGGTAATTGGGTTCCCTTGGCTGTCTTTTATAGGTTTCGCTTGTGTTGATCTCTTCCCGGATAGAGATTTGGTTATCTGATATAGTGTCCTCAGGTCCCTTTTGCCTGCTGCCTTCTCAGCTTCAGTGGCAGGTTGTCGTAGAATCGTCTTTTGTCCTTCCTAGCACTCTTCTTCACTTCTTTGTCCAGTGCTTTGTAAGTTGAGCTCATCGTCTCCTTCTCCTGTCCGTCCTTGCATTGAATCATTTTCTCTTTCACCATTCTCCTCTCTTCTATTAATTTCCAAGTGTCCGTTGAGAGCCATTCCTTGTCTTGTCTCTTCTTTCTTCCTAGAACCGTTGAACACGTTTCGTTGAGAATCGCCTTCAGAGACTTCCAATGTTCTTCCACGCATGATTCTTCAGTGATGTCGCGTAGTGTTTCCTGCTTTGCTCTGACAGTTGCAGTGAAGTGTCTTTTGTGGTTGTGTCCTTCAGTTTCTGAGTGTTGAACTTGCATTGTGGCCTATCCCCAGCTATCCTCGAGGCTTTTAGTTTCACCTTGAAAGTCCCTTCTACTAGATAGTGGTCTGAACCCACATCTGCTCCTCTCCTTGACCTTGTGTCCAGTAGGCTCCGTCTCCACTTTCTTGAAATTGAGATGAAGTCTATTTGGTTCTTGGTGTTTCCATCTGGTGAAATCCATGTCGTCTTGTGTATATCCTTGTGTTTGAACACACTACCGCCAATCACCAAATCATTGAAGGCGCAGAAGTCTGAGAAGAGTTCACCATTGTCGTTCATTTCACCGAGGGCCTCACGACCCATGGTGAGTTCTCTTCCTGTGTTGTCTCCTCCCAGCTTCGCATTCATGTCGCCCATCAGGATTTTGATATCGCCATTTGGGACGTTGTCCATTATTGCTTGTAGTTGTCTGTAGAACGCCTCCTTCTTCTCTTGTTCTGAGACGTTTGTAGGCGCATGGCATTGAATGACTGTAACTTTCCTTCCTTTTGAGTTGAACCTGGCTGTCATTATCCTGGAGGAGATTGGTTCCCACTGCATGAGAGCTTTGGCTGCTGTTGGTGACATCATGATGGCCACTCCCTCGGTGTGCTCATGGTTGTCCTCTAGGTGGCCGGAATAGATTACTGTCTCTCCAGTAGGTAGTTGGCACCTTCCAGTTCCGTTCCATCTGCTCTCGCAGATTCCCAACACTTCTATTCTGTACCTTCTCATTTCAGCGGCTATCTGGGCAGCCTTTCCAGTTTCGTACATTGTACGAACATTCCAGGTACCCATCCTTACTTTTGCTTTCATCGAAAGAAGGCACATCGGCTGACTGGCTTCCCGAAGGCTTTCACCAGCCTGCGTCATTTCACTTCCCCGATTCCAGCGAAAAGTAAGGCTATTGCTTATGTTTTTAGAATTTTTAATATATTTATTCGTTGAAGTTTCTGTAGCGATTTGGTTGTTTTACGGGGGTGGAGTTGCTAGCACCACGCCCCAACCCTCCCTCTTTACCCGGGCTTGGGACCGGCGAGAAAACTAGTAAGCTAGTAGCCTAGCAAGCTAGTATCTGACGATCTCGCAATCATTTCCGATTAAATTTTGTGAAGTATCGACTTGAATTTGATATATATATTAAATTGGCGACGTAAGTTTTCATTACGCTTGTAACAACAGAAGACAAGGGTCGGCAATAGTTGGTTTTATTACGGAAATCAGCACGTATTTATACATATTTCATGCACATAATTATAGCTTATTCAAGCAGACAAACACAGTCTTCTGATTGGTTGTTTCTTGCTCAAGGTGACTGGTTTCTCGGAAAGTTAAGCCATATATCTGCAAATCTTACTTGCCCACATGAAGTCTGCTGTGATTGGTTGTTGAATCAGCTTTGTTCATATTTTATCACGGCCAATATTAGTGACCTAGACATTGACGTAACATTTTAGTACGCCTACTCATTTGCTATGAGCTGGGTCTTATTTTGATTAGACTATTAAGTAATCTGAAATTTTCGTAAAAAGCAGTTTGAGATGAATGGTAATTAATGCATGCAGCTTATATAGTTCGAGATGAAATTTTAGAATAGTTTCCTCTATAAATCCGACTGTCGCCAGGCTGTTTTGAGGCCATCCAGTGTTTACATCCCTTTGATCTGGCTAGTAAGCTTCCCTGTTTAGTGTGAATGGTATATAACTAAGCATGTCAATCAATCTGTAGTACACACTTTTATGCAATTATGCTTGGCTTTCTGGTAACCACTTGCAGTGTCAAGCAGATCACATATTGTAGTCTTAATCAACTCAATTTCCAGAGAAAACTGTGATCACATTTACCTGGAATTGTGTAAACTATGAATTAACATTTGCGAATTGCGAATTTGATTAATAGTTCTTTTATAACTCCACTGAACTGATTAAACGCGTCACTACTTTGCTATATCTGCGCCGCTAATTGTGATGAATGGTAATAAACTCGACTGGTACGCTAATACGCTTGTTTGTTCGTTGTACCTTCCAATTTACTGAATCAGACAAATATCAAATGACAAGATTGGTCTGTGACTGTAAGATAATGTATATTTTAGGAACAAAATGTCATATTTCAACGTTTTATTTACCCACAGCCGTGAGAATGGATTGTTATTATTGGCTGTTAATAGCTATTCTCATTGGTTAGCGGCGACCCGACAATGATCAGGTGAGACAAAGGGTGACGAATTGATCACACAATAAATCACAATATGCGTGAGAAATGAGATCAACACAGTAACTTCATCACAAGATAAATCACACGATTCGTCAGAATGGATGATATACCTGGTTCCTATCAGGTTCGTCAAAGTAGTAATCCAAAACTCGGGTGATCTGAACTGATTCGACTCTTTTGGCTGACTCATACTTGTACACCGCTGATAGGCTCAACCTGAAAACAACGAAATGGCTAGCAAACACCACCGTTCGATTTAAGTGGTAAATAACTACTCGTCTCAGGCAAACAGTTGCTTATGCTTACGTGCGGTAATGCTGTTCATCATGAAAACAGTAGGGACAAACATTCATTATTTTGTTGAATACATGTTAGTTAAACAAGATTACTTCAAATATTATCACACTTCGAACGAACAGGTTGAGCATATATTTTACACCATAAAATGTGAGAAAATCTTCTATTGCGTAAATGTAAAACACTTAGCCAACCAGTGACAAACTGAAATTATCGGATCAGGTGTAGCATGGAAATTTAGACATACGACGACAGAAATGTGATGGACGAAACGATACGAAACTACACCAAAGGATGTATCTTGTGAATTATGCGTCATATTAGTGTTTACCATCTTCCAGATAGACACACAAATACTTTGAAAAATAATGTCAAGATTTCTTTTTTCAGTATGTGTCCAGCTGAGAAGAACCAACGAAAGTGACTGTTGTCACTCGATGCTTTCCAATCAATTTTTCTTCTTCTACTTCTTGCTTTCTGCTTCTTCCAAATGTTTCTACTGATTTGTGACAATGTTTCTTTCACCCGATTTGTTCAGCGCTCCAATCATAATCAGTGACTCATGATAAACATTTATGATAAATCAATGAATTAAAAGGAAGCAGTGTAATTGTTTTTTTCATTTTGTTTGTAATTATTATTCTTTATATTACAGAGGAGAAAGTATTAAACCCTACTGTGATAAACCAAATACCGTTACATGCAGGGATCTATATACATATGGTCTTTGTGGTGTGACAGAGTTCCCACTACCTCTACCACCTGCAGATCAATTTTTCGGTCCTGAAGCAGGTGCGAATTATGCCCGACTGGGAGGAAATGATCCGTTTAAAGATAAATGTCCAACATTGGGGGTATGTGAAATATTTTGAAATAATACAGCAAAAGCACAATATTTATACTATATCTATTATAATTTCTGACTATATAATTGTGACTTCTCTCCCAGGAAAATGTTTTATGTTCTATTTATTACGAGATTTACTTTCTAAAAATAGATAACTGAAATTCTTTTCGGTTCTCTCGGCCTACTTCAGCTGATATTGAGTTCAGTAGATATATATATATATATATACATATACATATTAAATTTGTCAAAATAACATTAGCAAACCCTTTTGGCTAATAAAGAAGCAAGCTTTCTGAGTTCTACTCGAATGTCATATATATCAGAAGAGCTGAATGGTCGCGCTGAAATCACGAATTCGTAGAAGTTAGAATTCATGGGCTGGTCACTAAGTCGAGAAGGTCGTGGGTTCTAAGCCCGGCGGGTGCATACTGCCAATGAGTGCCAAACTGGGACGAAAGAGCTGTCGAATACTCCCTGGTGGGTTTTCCAACGGTTCTCCAACCAATGTCAGCTCATGATGAAATCCTGTAACCAATCAACCAAATCGCTACAAACCAATACTTGAATATCGAAATTAATTTTGATAATACGGACATTTTATATTAACCTTCTCTTGTATACTGTAATTCATGTCAGTGAAGATTGTACATCGAAATGCGTAGAATAACTTCATAAAATTCACATTTATAATAGTAAATAGCTGATACATGCAGATTCAGAAAATCAAAAATGCAGAGAACGAAGTTTGTCTTCTAACTAATTGTCAGTTACGTTGAATATTACGCACTGATATACAGTGCATCAGCGTGTAATCAGTTAAGTACTTCAGCAGATCCCCGAATCACTTACAGATCTGAGACATGCTACTGAACGGCACAACGCTCAGATAGGTTTCCATCGCTTACTTGCCAGTGAAAAGCTTCATTTCTAGAGATCCACTGCTTACTACGAATGTAGAAGAGTATGTCTGTGTCCCAATTACATCTCCTCCAGCTTGTCTTTGAATTTAAAACCAGTCAAATGTCATTTTTTGTAATGAAACATGCACACACACACAGAGAAAAACTATTTAATTTTTGGCTTACATTTAGGATGTATTTATCATACTTTGAACATTTCTAACTGCAATATTTTCTTCCAGTTCGTAACTTCGTTTGGAAGACTAGACATCACGTCATATTGTAGACACGAAGAAAATAATGCTAAAATTGGTGAGCACTTATTCTTCAGATTCTTCCATCAATAATGTCTTTTACTTATTGGCATTTTGAAGCTGAAGAAGAAACTAATGTTAAGTGATAAATGTATTTCATAAAGAAAATTAGGTGTGAATAAGTTTAATGAAATAATAACGGAAGCAGTTACATATGTATATATATATACTTTTCTAAAGTAAATCCAAAATTGATGGTGATCATCATATTGACAATAATAGTTTCATTCTGGAAAATGTATTCATAAACAATACAGCATTTTCTGTATATTTCATCGCACAGCTTTTACTCCCTGTGCAGAATCTTCAAGTAGTGTATCATCTCCCAAAGCCACATTATCCCATCCTCAATTTCCTTCCAAAGATACATAGAAGCAGTATAGATTGCCATTCATGAACGTGTTGAGATGACAAAAGCAATATGAAATAGATTAAATTGGATGGATTTAGATGAATAGGAAATTTAGTGGCTCAATGATTTAGGCGGGTCTGTTGTCGCCATTATACTCTATGACTGTAGAGTAAATATCTTTAATTATTTAATTCAATTTTACATTTTCCTGTCGATTGATTGGACCGAAGTGCTCGGTCTCAGGTTGACATGTCTGTTGGCTTCTTGTGCAGATGCTTCGATGATGTCTGGGCGTGTAATTAGAAGTGAATTGGAGGATGGTGACTTTCAGTGGCATCCGGGATGCGCATTTCGTCTTATTCGGGACTCGTCGTCCGGATGCACCAATCGACATCTGATTACATCCCAGATAATGTCGAAGCATCTGCACAAGAGGCCGACATGTCAACCTGAGTCCAAGGACTTCTGTGCAATCAATCGACGGGAAAATCTTAAATTGAATTGAATAATTAATATGACCCGTTGCACAAGAGGTGGCTCTCGAAGCTCAAGTGGTCTAGTGGATAAAACTTTGGCGTTCAAAACCATGGGCACAGGGTTCGAGCCTCAGTGGGAACACCATCACTGACTCACTGAGGAATGCAGGTACATTTAGAGACGAGTCCTGAATAGGACGAAATCCATATCCTGGATTCCACTGCTAGTCACCATCCTTCAATTAACTCCTAAATATCTTTAAGCTTCATTGGAAATGTTGTTTTAAAGAAGAGGCTAAGAGATAGGAAACGGGATTTGCTGATAACTGATCAAATGAAGATTACAAAAATGTGTAAGAGTGTGACTTTCACCTCGGAAGAAGTTCCAAAATCGGCGTTAAAATAGGTAGTACCAGTGGTAGATAAATTTCTACCGATAAGTGTAAAGCTGATTTCCACAAGTTTTACAACAACTCTGAATTCTCGCTAGGGACTTGCTGAAGGACTGATTTTCCTGGAGTTTAGTGAGAAGTCGTGATCAGTGAGGTCCATCCAGTCAAGTTTGAGATGTATTTCCCCGACGACATTGGTTGAGGTCGCACTAACCCACGAATTGGTAGAAGTTAGAATTCATGAGCTAGGCAGTAAACGGGTCCCAGTGGCTGAATGATATACGAGCTTGCATTGTAACCGGAAGGTCATGGGTTCGAACCCTGGCGTCTGATGCGTACTGCCGATGAGTCCCGAATTAGGATAAACAGCTGTCCAGTACTCCCTGCTTTCAATGGTTCTCTAACCGGTATCAATCCGTGACCGATTGATCAAAACCCTGAATCTGTCAGCTTTAGAATGGCATAAAGTTGCGTGAATTACTTTACCTACGGTTGTATTCTCTGAAGTTTAATAACTGGCACTTTTCAGAAAACAGTAGACCGAAGGAAAACCCTTTTAAGTCAAATCCTTCTCTTTAAAAAGTGAAAAACACAAATACTTTCATACTGTTTGTGTAGAATACTTATTCATATGATTTCCTTGAAAGTCTACAATCATTTTAGCCATATTTCCTCAAGTTGCAATGAATCGAAATCATTCATCCTGTACGTTTGGATACTCATTGCATAGATGGTATTTGACCCCCAGTCTCAGCGATAGGCCTGACTCTTACTGGAATTCAGGTGAATTCAAGTGATGAACATCATATTGTACGAAACATTCCAATGGTAATTACCATTGGAAATTAATTACATTTAACGTTTATTTCATAAATTTTACTACCTAACTTGTATTATGCCTATATTATTTCTAATAGTCAAGGAATACAACGACTTCTTGCAATCATTTGGAAAAGCATTTTGTCTGCAACATACTGGACCTTGGAAATATCAACAAGGCCATTCGATGCGGACTTTCGACAAATCAATACAGGCCAGTTGTCACAGAGTAAGTTTATGTATTTGTTTGCAGCAGTAACGCTTCATATTATTATTCTATGTGAAAAAATCACCCGTATTGGTAGAAATAATTAGAAATGCTGGTTTTAGATATACTGATACAATTTGGGTAGCAGAAGTACCTATATTTCAACTTCTGGAATTCAAAAATAAGATTTCCTAAATTTGAAACCTCAGTTAACCATGAGTTCAGAAATTCCACTTTCACTATCACACTGTATGTTGCCTTTCAAACATACTTCTAGTCTAGAACAACAGAAGTGTGCAGCAATGTCAGTCAGTACTGCAGGTGTTATTACTTAGACACATGAAAACAATGTGATATAATTTGATATTGAATAAATACTGTTGACTTTCATTCTCATTTAGTTTAAAGTTACTGCTGCAGATGTCATCCAGAAGGGCAATGAACGGTTCACAACTTTAATCATCTAGCTCATGGAAGGAATACAACGATGGTGAATACACCCAACTGAGCTGCATAGCCACTTCACTACTTTAATCAGCTCCATTTTTCTTTCCACTTGATTTGGTTTTTGAATTCCCATTCGATTTAACCGAATCCCTTTACATAAAATCTGAAACACCTGAAGTGTGTTAAATGGCTTGGAAAGGTTTATTTCACCATTTCTTCAACTGGATATCATCATTCTATCATATCCAATGTACAGTGGTACAGTGCAACTGCAACATTGAATCAAGAAGGAGAAAGCAGTGTTATATGTCTCGTCTGTGGTGGTGGTGTTGTTGGCGACTAGATTTCATCAGTCAAGCTCCTAATATAATCATTCATTAAAGTCAGAGGACTCGCCACCACAGTGCCACCGCTTTACATTGATGTTAGACGATTGCGGTCGATTTGTACCTGTCGGTGAGATGTGTGTTTGTTTTGAGATCCGGAGACTGTAAATTTCGACAACAACAATACAAAATGTTTGTTGTCTAAATGCCAACAGTGAAATTATTAAATTTCTACATGACTTATCAGTAATACTCCATTAACATTAAGAGAAAATCTAAGTCATTTTCCTCGGAATTATTCAACACAATAAAACTTTAGGAATTAACTATTCAATGAGTTACTTTATTTGTGAGTCAGTTGCCCTTATTAATAAAAAAACAGTTCAATTATTCTTCAAGTATTGGTTTTGTAGGGTACAGTAGGGTACAGCAGGCTGAAGATGAGGCAGTAACTCATCGAAGAAGACGTTGAGAAATGGTTGCGCTATGTCATGATTCGGCATTAGTTAGAATTCAACGATCACTGAATCGGATCCCAGTGGCTCAATGGTTTACGAGCTGGCTGGCCTTGCAACCAGAAGGTCCTGGGTTTGAACTCTGGAGGCGGGTGTGTACTGTGAAGAGTCTCAAACTGGCACGAAACAGCCATCCAGTAGATCCAGGTTTTCCAGTGGTCCTCTATCTGATGTCACCTCATGATGAAATCCTCCATGCAATTCGTTTTTTAATCTTTTAGTACACGTGCAAAAGCGGTGGCGATATTGATATCGACTTCAGTGGACAAACTGTTACATGCGCCAGAGGTGAAAGAGACAAAACTGCTAAATTTGATTTGGACGGTAAAAATTATGAAGTGAATATAAGATGTCCTGATGCAAATGTATTATGCAATGTGAGTATGTGTTTCGAAATCAATCTACTCGGTATTTCTGCACTTTGTTTATTTGTCAAAATTGAAATATTTTTGCTTCAAATTCACATTCAACCTTTGAGTGAATTTTCGGATGGTAGAGGAACCTGAGTCGTTCAGCTTATGAGACCGAGTTCGTTGACCTATTCAGACACTTGGGCAGGAATTCATTAGCGATATATCACTATCCCAATCAATACTTTCAATGAAAATCCCCATCACCTATGCCTGGTGTACCCAACGGGTCACGAGTTCTCACCAAAGCTTCATCAGGGAGTTGGAAATCGATGTTTGGATAATGCAACATTGTTAAATACTTGTTCCTCGTATCATTTTACGTTAGATAAGTTTATCCAGTGGAACACTTAGTGATGCAGTACCAATTACTGGATGATGTTTCGAGCACAATTTATCCCTCATAATCATGTCAATTCTACTTTTTAGCATAGAATTACATTCTACCAAAGTACCTAAAATTCCACAATTACATTAATGCTACTTCGTATCATTTCTTCAGCTGACTAGATGCATATTATGTCTGACATATAAGGAATTGTAATTTCCAAAATGGTACTTAAATACACTGCCTTTATGTGTGAGCTTAGAAGTCATTTTCAGAAAGTGCAGAATATTAATTTTTCAGTGAACTTCAACTTATATAGATAAATGTACAAATTTCTGGCTGACATATAAATGAAGTGAACCTGCTCCAAATTTAGAATTGAATCACAGAAATGAGAGTTTTCTGAATCTGAGATAAAACTGCTTGCATATTTTTTGCGCTGCGCTACAAATGTGTTCGAATTTATTCTATTTACTTCACTATTGGACTTGCAAGTTTTACACCTTTAACGTAAATTCATGCGATTGTAAACGGTGCTGAGAATTAAGTTTCATTAGGAAAATATCGTTTAAAGAAAGGTTGTTGCATTGAACTTATCCTTCTGTTTCTTCAGTTTTCTTTTTTCCTTCGGTGTCTGATTGAGTCTCAGTATAGAAATTTGTACAGTAGTACAGCAGTTTAAGTATTCACTTTCCATGAAGCACACAAAAGCAGAGTAATGTAAGAAAAAAGAGTTTCCACGGAGCTATAAGGAGCAGAAATATACGTGAGAAAGAATAGTAACAAGCAAAAACACCAGAGTTTGATGAATCTAGGAGGTCGCAAAGAGTGAATGCATCTACACCATTGTAAACGACTTTAAGCCATCTCACCAATAGTCTCCGGCCATCGATCCGTAGCATTCCGAAAACTCCACTAGATAGTCTAAACCTCCCTATGTATCTCAAACTAACTGTCAAAAATTGATGGACTGATTGCAGGTTTCAATTTGACCACACCTTACTCTTTCCTGACCTAGCTCTATGTCAGCTAGCTAACACTGCTGGATGAAGAAGGTGAGGGCTCGGCATACGTAATGCGTACCCTAGCCGTCTCACTTCATGTAGCTTCAGAAATTCATAGATTGATTTACCCTTCTTAACTATTACTCTACCTAATTTAGAGCAGAAGCAAGGCATAGATATTACAGGTAGGAAAGCAACTGACACATAGCAAACTGTTGTCAATAAAATTTAAATGATGGCGGAACTTTTAGGGAGTTAAGGTTCTACTATAGTTCGACATCTTCTCCAGAACTGGTTGCCCTGAAAGAGCACTGAATTTCGTAGGTTCTGCAGGAAAATGTACCTGTTTACACGATGTGCATTACCACCACAAATATGATGACATTCGCAAGTATTAGCAAGGTATACCTGCACAGTGCTTAAATCATCAACAGTTCAAAGTGTACAGTCATTAGGCTTCAGAAACTTCAAGACTGAAATTATAGCTTCACAAATTTACAGATACTAAATAATAATTTCTAATCATTAGAGAATAAATTTCTCAGAATATAGAGACACTTCTGATTTCATTTCAATGGGTCCAGTTGGATGTTTTTGAAATGCTTTTTCTTAAAATAACAGTAATGTATGGTAGAATTCCATCTGTTTACTTTTGATATATACACTACTTTTTCAGACATGAACCGGACGGAATGAAACAATCAAGGGAACTTCAATTACATTTCAATAATTACTTTAAATGAATCATGTGTGCTGTGATTAACAAAGTTAATACATTTGATACATAACACAAATTGCTTACTTGTTTTCATTACGGCACATCCTCCAGAGAGAATTAGTACATGGTTGCTTGCTTGTTCAAGAAGCTGACTTATCAAATACTGTACAATCATCTAAATCTCACAGGACATGAATTGTCTTCAAACTCTGATATATTTAGACTAGTGTCAAATCAAAATATTTAGACTTTGCTAAACCTGACACAAAACTCAACATGAAGAGGAGTCAACCGCTGGTACACTTATCACATCTTTATAACATGGTCCCGATGATTCCGTGATTTCCTTAGCACGCCAAGTGCTTTCAGTTGTCGACTGAATAAACAGACTTCAGGAGTGACTAACAGCAGTGGAAAATTCAGATACCATTTCTGTATTTTATCATCACTATTCTCTTAGGTTCCAAGTGGAACAAAGGCCTTCAGCAGTATATCTCCAGTTTATCCAGTCTTCTGTAGTTTATTTTATCTGGCTGCATGATCACTCATAGTTTCTCAGCTTCTCCCCCATGATTTCGCTGATATCGCTCTCGGACCATACACACTTCTTCGTTTCTCGTTCAGGTTCCAATTGAGAGCATAAGCAGTGCTTGACGCCAATCAACGGTCTCCTCAGAGGACTGTCAATCCACCTCAGTTCTCTTATGCATATATTTTATAGCATTCAGTTGTTGGCTGATCCGCTACCAAAGCTTCTTGTTGTGTGTTATTTCTCGTCGGCCATCTGATCTCCAGTATTCAGAGAAGGCAGGTGTTGATGAAAGTCTGCAGCAACCTGTTGGAACTGCACTTGATGACACGCACACCAAGTCTGTGAACCATAAAAAGCACTGTTTTTACGGTGATGTTGAAGATCCACATCTTCTTCTTTATTCCGAGTGCAGTGGATGTCCAAACCAATTTCACAGTAACGAAGCTTTCACATGAATGCAATAAAGCAATTCTTCTATGACAGTGTTCCTAATTGAAATAGTGAATCTAACTATTTAAGCCTTGTAACCAGAAGGTCCTGAGTTCGAATCCCGGTGGGTGCGTACTGCTGAGGAGTCCCAAACTAGGACGAAACAGCTTTCCAGTACTCCCAGGTTTTCCAGTGGTTCTCTAACTGATGTCAGCTCATGATTAAATCCTCCATGCAAACAAATACTGGGATCAATTCTAAAATGTAAATAATTATCACAAAGTTATGACAGTATTTGCAATAAATGAAATGTGTAGTTTTCTTCGGATAGTAAAATTACTCGACATACTTCATAGTTGTTTCTTCAAATTTAAAATATCAGTGCCTACTGGTGGCCATCTAAGGCACACTCCCTCGATATGTGGCGGAGCTCTACAATAATGGAATTAAAAGGTAGTATTTAAAAACGTGATAACAGTCTATGATTTAGATGATTCGCAACAGTACCATTCAAGGAACAACCTAGAAATTTATGGAAATATATATATATATATCAGTAGCACAGTAAAAGTTATTATCAAAGGTGAGATATCAGTTGATTCCAAAACTCAGGTTACTAAATAAGCGTCGAGTACAAATTTTTCCTGTCATGCATATATAAATATATGCTCACAAATTCGAAGGGTCACTACGTGATGTTGGAGAGAAATCGAAGAAATAGAAACAAATCAGCGTCGTCTACATTCAATTGATTTTGAAGACAACAGAGAGTGAGGATGTCGGATAGTGGGAGAGATGTTTGTAGACGAGTAACGGACGGATTTTGAATGAGATAAGAGTGAGTAGACTAGAAGTGTTACTTGATGATGTAGCTAATTTTAGGTTGGTGAATATTTTGTAGGTTCTTTGAAGCGATGAGTGATATTTGTTCTGTGAATGTTGAAGTTAATATGTTGTCATGGTGTGTTATTGTGTCGGTTATTCGTGTGTGTGTATGTATGTGTGTTTGGAGGCTGTGGAAGGGCAGATGACGGATGATGTAGGTATGTATGTGCACACGCACACTTCCTCACTCCGCGTACATGTTCACATAGACTCGAGTGCATTCGAGATGAACCGGGAATTTCTCCTATAATCTCAGGCGTCAATTACAGTCAAATATTTCTCAACGTACTCTACATATAAACTAGCCGAGAAACTCATGATGAGACATACACAAGAGAGATAGATATAGATGGACAGAAAGAAAGACGGGCAGAAATTGGCGAGTGCCTGTAGACAAATACGAATCCGAACGTCAGCACATACTCCCTCAAACAGAAACACTCCAATTCATAAATATAAATCCACTGATACGAAATGAGTGATACAGTACAGTATAGCACGAGTGTCGGAAGAAATGTCGTGTGGACGAAGACTATGTTCTTCTCTTGTGTGAACAAGCCCACCCATATGTGATGAAGAGTAATGACAGGTAAAAAGCAGTACTTCAATTTGTATTCGACTGACGAGACACTGACACACAGTAAAGGTAAAAAATTGCACTTAGATATGTTGATCGGTGGTTAGACGAAGAGAGAGATAGACGATGGTAGAGCGTGTCTACTGTGTGGGTGTGATTTATATGCATATGTGTCTACGAGAGTGCATCTATCTCTGAAAGTGTGTCTACCACTGTAACAACAGAAGACAAAGGCCAGGCAACAAATCGTTTTATTACGAAAATCAACACGTATTTATACATATTTCACATACATTATTATAGCTTATGCAAGTAGACAAGCGCAGTCTTCTGATTGGTTGTTTATCAGAAGTTAAGCAGAAAAACGCAGGCTTCTGATTGGTTGCTTCGGGATTCCTCGAAAAATAGAGTTCTCTATCTGCGAATCATATTTGGCCACGTTAAGTCTGCTGTGATTGGTTGTTGAATCAGCCTTGCTCATATTTTCTCACGGCCACCTCTCACCACACCACCAAGGGTGTTATTTAAGAATTTCGACACAGTGGTTATATCGAGGTAAGTGTAGATGGATGGGTGGATATATTGGTTGTGTGTGATTTTGTGAGGATGAGTAAGTGTTGAGTGTTTATTTCCTGTTGATATGTTGGTGTGTGTGCGCAGTTGTAATAGTAGTGCATTGTGTTATGGTTTTATAAAAGAAAAGACGTTCAGCGAAGAGTTACTCTTTACCGCGATATCATTCTCAAGCTGTACAATCGCAAACATATAGTTAATTCTCTCAGCAACAAAATGGATACTTCAAAGATTTGTCATTAGAATTGTAAATTTTAGTCAGCGAATTGCGTAATGTGTTGTGATTTCTCAAGATCGTCCACCCCCAAGGAGGATCGAACTCCCGACCCCTGGTTTACATGACCAGTGCTCTGACCACTAAGCTATAGAAGCACGACGAACTTACCACCATATCACACATCACACACCCTCCCATTCCAATCAGTCACATTATCACACGCTAACTCCAACCTTTTTCCAAATCACCAATCCATCCACTTTCAAATCTTCACACACACGTAACTCCCTCAATACATTGACGCACTTCAACAGTCATTTGGACACTATGACCATCTATGCATCCGTCCGTGTGTCAATCTATCCCTCAGACAATTATCCAGCTAGCTGTCTGTTTATTTCATCATCCACCACTCTGGTATACAACACAATAGACCACTACTCATTCGAACAATTTGTCGGACAGTCAGTCAGTCGTGTAAACACCCAATCTGCCTTCCTACACCTTCGGTCCTCTTCATCACCTCCATCGACTCTGCCTGGCTAGGCAGCCTTCCTTCTACCAGTCAGCCAGTCACTCAATCAATCAAGTCATTTATGGGTAATGCATGATAATAGTCAGCCATCCTTAACGTGCAGTATATTATAGTCACCTCTGCAAGTAACCAATCACCCTATATCTAGACGGATGACACATGCGAACGCACGTACATACATATAGTTGTTGTGCTCATGCTTAAAAATGCATTTCGTTTCGGCCAGATGATGTGAATTGTTTTCAGAGGTGATTTTCACGTTTCTGAGGAAATATGCTTTTCCTTCACGTTCTCCAGGGCTTCAAACTAGTGGTTTGAATTTTCTGTAGCAGTGTTTATTTTACAAGATGGGGTTGCTGGCCTCATGCCTAATCTTTCCTCTTTACCAGCATCATTTCTGTCTCAGCGGGGTAAACGAGTGCGTCGGTGGCCGGGGATCGAAATCCGGACCGTGTGCGTGGTCGGTGGGCGTCCTGACCACTATACCATCAACGCGAGGAAATATGCTTGGAGTAGTGAAAGTGATTGTGTATTTGTGTGTATGTGTTTTTTCTTGTTTGTCTTTGAATTTGACGGCTACGAATGTGTTTCCCACCTGTCCTCGCTTTCCTCTCTGCCGAGCAATTAGCCCTGTATTTTGTTTTATTTTTATATGGGGACCTATAGCATTTCAATGAGTTTGTTAGTTACATGCATGCATTATTTTGTGTTGCTTGTAGGTATTTATCTGTGTCATGTTTGGTAGTGAGTGATACAGCAGAATTATCGATTTGCATTCGTAATCTGTAAACTACTTTGTCTTTTGCTTTTCTCCTCATCTCATAAAGCCTAGAGATCTATATGTTCGCAAATGTATTAGCACTGTTAATAAATAGGGATTCGTTGGTCTAAATCCCAAATGTATACATTCTTTTTTCATGTGGGTCACTCTCAATTATTTGGAATCTTTTGAGTTATATTGTAACAACAGAAGACAAGGGCCAGTCAACAGATCGTTTATTAAGGAAATCAACACATATTTGTAGATTTTCATGCACATATTATAGATTATTGTTAGCAGAAAAACACAGTCTTCTGATTGATTGTTTCTCACAGAAAGTTAACTTTGTATCTCTTTGTAGCTGTTTCTTGAATGTCAGATCATCTATATGTTAACTGCATCCGCTTACGCAAAGCCTTTGTTCTCATTTTTCTAACGACCAATATTGAGGACATAAACATTAACGTAAATTACTGTCCACCAATTTTGGCCAACAGCCAGCTCTCACCACAATATTACTGATGGTTTTAATCAAAGTTCTATTTCTCTCTCCTTTGATGTAAATACACTTAATAAGTCTTTCATACACTCTCCTGTTGATGTTACCGTTCCTAATGTTATAAATCACAGGGTTTGTAACTTTCATGGTTTCAATGCTCTTAATATGTCTAAAATTCCCAACATACTTCCGATAACGTACTAGTTCTTGTTCTCAGATGTGTGGATATTTCATGTTATACTTTTAAGAACATTTCAAGTGGTCCTTTTTCCAGTAATCCTGTACCTGTCGCATGGAAAGACATCATAATTATACCAATACCTAAACCATGTTCTGGGACGAACTTTAAGTGTACACGTATTGTAATAACCTCTCTTTTCCCGAAGTTAGTGGAAATATTTCTTTTACTCAATTACGAAATTTCCCGGAAAAGTTTTAATGACCCTAAGGAGTTTGAATATAAATAGAGTAAGTGTACTTTAAATGCTGCTTTCTTACTTCATAATAGTGTATATGTATATTTATATGCATAGTAGATTAAAGCCTGAAGACATTCCAGCTGAATGCATATTACTATCCACTTACGTATGTGTTCTCAGTTTCACTGCGGGAGTGATATTTAATACCCATACATATTCGTGAAAAATTCCCATTAGGACCTGGATAAAATCAAAACAAGCGATTCAGTGAAGAGATTCTTTTGAACGGTTTTATCATCAAGCTGTACAGTCGTATATATACGTGGATTTTAAGAAATTTTATTTGGTGAGGAAATTTAGATCAAGATGTGAATACACGAAATAATGATGGTATAAACTGCAATTAAAGTGTGTGTGTGTGTGTGTGATTACAAAGTTTTTTCATTTGATCTTTGATTACAGCTTGATTCCACACCGTATTTTTGGTAAAAGTATGGAATTTTCAGCGTGGATATCGGTAGCCCAAAATTCGCAGGCCAACCATAGATGTCAGGTGTGCGTCGGCATGGGCTCGAACCTCGGACCATGTGCATGGTCGGCGAGACTCCTAACCACTGTGCCACCGACGCAAGCACAGTTAAATGTCAAGTGGCAGGACAAATAATCTCATACATAGAAGATGCATATAGGAAATTTGCTGAGGATAACATCAAAGAAGATTACACGAACAATCAGTCTTGATGTTTGTAACTAATATGTGAACAGGAGAGATTTGAAGCAAATTTTTAAATAATTCAGGGATATAATAACGGTTAGTTAGCTCATATCTTACCCAATCACAATAAATCAGTCTATATGCCAGTATCTAAAGTACAAACAGTTAACCAGAAACAGCGGAAACATTGTCTTCTTAAACCAGCACACTCTTCGATGTTAACGGATGAGAAAGAAAAAGAAGAAGAAATATCAGACACTACTGAGACTGTCAAGTAAAATAACTATCCAAAGAACTTCCTTCACAAAATCAACACTGACATTAAGTATGGTCGAAGACGTGTTCTGAAGACGTGGGTCTCAACAGTTGTCATCCCATGTAGATCAGAGACGTCAATAAGCACAACATCAGAGTTTTCTTCAAAACATCAGACACATTGCTAAACAACCTTGTCCATATAAAAGACCAAATCCCAAAAGATTCTCTATCCATTTGTGCCGATAAAATAAAATGCTTGGAATGTGATGTGATACACATCGGACAAACATCGCCAGAGAGAAATCAAGGTGATCAGAAAACATGAAGACCACAGAGCATCTGTTCTACCACCAAGGATTAAATTCCAATTATACATTCACTGTACTTAGAACACAAGATATAGATAGATTTTTCGAGCACATCAACTCGAAGGTAGAGGCAATTCAATTCACTTATGAATTGGAAAGTCAGGAAGGAGGGGGATCTTCCAATGTTAGATTGCAACGTGAAAAGGAAAGAAGATGGGAAGCTAAACATTAGTGTTTACAGAAAACCCACACATTCAAACAGATATTTGGATTTCCGATCATCCCATCCTATGTCAGTAAAAATAGGATTAGTAAAATGTTTAAATGACAGAGCACAGTACCAAGGAAAAACTAAGACAGGAAGTGATACACATAAAAGAAGCCTTGAAACTTAATAATTACCTGGATAAATTAATCAAGAAATATGTAAGTAAATGTAAAAATCAAATAATGATAATAGCGATAGTGATAATAATAATAATGATAACAATAATAATGATAATAATAATAATGGTAATAATAATAGTGATAATAATAATATTAATGACGACACCAACAATAAGGAAGCTAAATCATCAACAGTAATTCCGTACAAGAAAGGAACCTCGGAAGCCTTACGCAGAATACTTAACAAGGCAGGAATAAAAGTGGCATTCAAACCCACAAACTCAATTAGAAACAAGCTTTGTTGGTTAAAGGATCCTGTGGACCCATTGAAACAAAACAATTTAGTTTATCTAATACCCTGCCTGCAATGATTGTCAGGTCAAATACATAGGTCAAACTAGTAGAACAGGGTCAGTCAGACTAGCCGAACATAAAAACCTAGCTAAATCTAGATTGGTTGACCCAAATAAGATAAGAAATCCAGAAAATAGTTCAGTTATGCCACTCACTACATGCAGTTACACACAACCATACATAGGATGGGATGGGATATGATGACAGTTTTAAAATCTAATATCACAGGGTATAGAGAGAGATTGATAACAGAAGCTTTGTTTATCGAATCAACTGCAAATACATGTAAAAGAAATTATTCAACACCTGTCCCAGATATATGGAAAATTCTACTGCCCATACGACAAATAGGAGAAGACAAATAAAACTATAAAACTCAAATCTCATAGTCGTGTGACCACAATTGATATGATTATGAACAATAAATTGTGTTCGAAACGTCATCCAGTATACAATACTGTTTCACTGTGTGATACATCTAATGAACAAACTAATATGGGATCATATGAGGAGTGAATGCCAGTTAGTATTCATTGGAATTTGTATCCCTATCTATTGACTTGACGCTAAGATTTTCGTCATGTATTTTGAACCTTTGAGGTCTGGTCCCTTGTAACTTTGATTGCGCTTGGAAAATTTCCAGACCACGACAAGCTAAATCTCTGCAGTGCTTATTTGGTTTCAGTAATTTTGCCACAACAGAAGGCAAGACATGGAAGCCAAGGTATATTTTCAAGTGATCAAACCGCTATTTATATCTATGCAGTCTTATTCTCTTTAACCAATCACTGAGCGTGTGACTTTGGTGTACATTAAACGACATGAGATAGAATGTTCAAGTAGATATATGATATTCTGTTGCTGATGGAGTACCGAACTGTGGAAATAGTACTCAGACGTTAAGACCAACAAATAAAATGATTATTACTGTTAGAATAATGTTCCGTCGGAACATTTCCACAGTTCGGTACTCCATCAGCAACAGAATATCATATATCTACTTGAACATTCTATCTCATGTCGTTTAATGTACACCAAAGTCACACGCTCAGTGATTGGTTAAAGAGAATAAGACTGCATAGATATAAATAGCGGTTTGATCACTTGAAAATATACCTTGGCTTCCATGTCTTGCCTTCTGTTGTGGCAAAATTACTGAAACCAAATAAGCACTGCAGAGATTTAGCTTGTCGTGGTCTGGAAATTTTCCAAGCGCAATCAAAGTTACAAGGGACCAGACCTCAAAGGTTCAAAATACATGACGAAAATCTTAGCGTCAAGTCAATAGATAGGGATACAAATTCCAATGAATACTAACTGGCATTCACTCCTCATATGATCCCATATTAGTTTGTTCATTAGATGTATCACACAGTGAAACAGTATTGTATACTGGATGACGTTTCGAACACAATTTATTGTTCATAATCATATCAATTGTGGTCACACGACTATGAGATTTGAGTTTTATAGTTTTATTTGTCTTCTCCTATTTGTCGTATGGGCAGTAGAATTTTCCATATATCTGGGACAGGTGTTGAATAATTTCTTTTACATGTATTTGCAGTTGATTCGATAAACAAAGCTTCTGTTATCAATCTCTCTCTATACCCTGTGATATTAGATTTTAAAACTGTCATCTTATCCCATCCCATCCTATGTATGGTTGTGTGTAACTGCATGTAGTGAGTGGCATAACTGAACTATTTTCTGGATTTCTTATCTTATTTGGGTCAACCAATCTAGATTTAGCTAGGTTTTTATGTTCGGCTAGTCTGACTGACCCTGTTCTACTAGTTTGACCTATGTATTTGACCTGACAATCATTGCAGGCAGGGTATTAGATAAACTAAATTGTTTTGTTTCAATGGGTCCACAGGATCCTTTAACCAACAAAGCTTGTTTCTAATTGAGTTTGTGGGTTTGAATGCCACTTTTATTCCTGCCTTGTTAAGTATTCTGCGTAAGGCTTCCGAGGTTCCTTTCTTGTACGGAATTACTGTTGATGATTTAGCTTCCTTATTGTTGGTGTCGTCATTAATATTATTATTATCACTATTATTATTACCATTATTATTATTATCATTATTATTGTTATCATTATTATTATTATCACTATCACTATTATCATTATTTGATTTTTACATTTACTTACATATTTCTTGATTAATTTATCCAGGTAATTATTAAGTTTCAAGGCTTCTTTTATGTGTATCACTTCCTGTCTTAGTTTTTCCTTGGTACTGTGCTCTGTCATTTAAACATTTTACTAATCCTATTTTTACTGACATAGGATGGGATGATCGGAAATCCAAATATCTGTTTGAATGTGTGGGTTTTCTGTAAACACTAATGTTTAGCTTCCCATCTTCTTTCCTTTTCACGTTGCAATCTAACATTGGAAGATCCCCCTCCTTCCTGACTTTCCAATTCATAAGTGAATTGAATTGCCTCTACCTTCGAGTTGATGTGCTCGAAAAATCTATCTATATCTTGTGTTCTAAGTACAGTGAATGTATAATTGGAATTTAATCCTTGGTGGTAGAACAGATGCTCTGTGGTCTTCATGTTTTCTGATCACCTTGATTTCTCTCTGGCGATGTTTGTCCGATGTGTATCACATCACATTCCAAGCATTTTATTTTATCGGCACAAATGGATAGAGAATCTTTTGGGATTTGGTCTTTTATATGGACAAGGTTGTTTAGCAATGTGTCTGATGTTTTGAAGAAAACTCTGATGTTGTGCTTATTGACGTCTCTGATCTACATGGGATGACAACTGTTGAGACCCACGTCTTCAGAACACGTCTTCGACCATACTTAATGTCAGTGTTGATTTTGTGAAGGAAGTTCTTTGGATAGTTATTTTACTTGACAGTCTCAGTAGTGTCTGATATTTCTTCTTCTTTTTCTTTCTCATCCGTTAACATCGAAGAGTGTGCTGGTTTAAGAAGACAATGTTTCCGCTGTTTCTGGTTAACTGTTTGTACTTTAGATACTGGCATATAGACTGATTTATTGTGATTGGGTAAGATATGAGCTAACTAACCGTTATTATATCCCTGAATTATTTAAAAATTTGCTTCAAATCTCTCCTGTTCACATATTAGTTACAAACATCAAGACTGATTGTTCGTGTAATCTTCTTTGATGTTATCCTCAGCAAATTTCCTATATGCATCTTCTATGTATGAGATTATTTGTCCTGCCACTTGACATTTAACTGTGCTTGCGTCGGTGGCACAGTGGTTAGGAGTCTCGCCGACCATGCACATGGTCCGAGGTTCGAGCCCATGCCGACGCACACCTGACATCTATGGTTGGCCTGCGAATTTTGGGCTACCGATATCCACGCTGAAAATTCCATACTTTTACCAAAAATACGGTGTGGAATCAAGCTGTAATCAAAGATCAAATGAAAAAACTTTGTAATCACACACACACACACACACTTTAATTGCAGTTTATACCATCATTATTTCGTGTATTCACATCTTGATCTAAATTTCCTCACCAAATAAAATTTCTTAAAATCCACGTATATATACGACTGTACAGCTTGATGATAAAACCGTTCAAAAGAATCTCTTCACTGAATCGCTTGTTTTGATTTTATCCAGGTCCTAATGGGAATTTTTCACGAATATGTATGGGTATTAAATATCACTCCCGCAGTGAAACTGAGAACACATACGTAAGTGGATAGTAATATGCATTCAGCTGGAATGTCTTCAGGCTTTAATCTACTATGCATATAAATATACATATACACTATTATGAAGTAAGAAAGCAGCATTTAAAGTACACTTACTCTATTTATATTCAAACTCCTTAGGGTCATTAAAACTTTTCCGGGAAATTTCGTAGTTGAGTAAAAGAAATATTTCCACTAACTTCGGGAAAAGAGAGGTTATTACAATACGTGTACACTTAAAGTTCGTCCCAGAACATGGTTTAGGTATTGGTATAATTATGATGTCTTTCCATGCGACAGGTACAGGATTACTGGAAAAAGGACCACTGGAAATGTTCTTAAAAGTATAACATGAAATATCCACACATCTGAGAACAAGAACTAGTACGTTATCGGAAGTATGTTGGGAATTTTAGACATATTAAGAGCATTGAAACCATGAAAGTTACAAACCCTGTGATTTATAACATTAGGAACGGTAACATCAACAGGAGAGTGTATGAAAGACTTATTAAGTGTATTTACATCAAAGGAGAGAGAAATAGAACTTTGATTAAAACCATCAGTAATATTGTGGTGAGAGCTGGCTGTTGGCCAAAATTGGTGGACAGTAATTTACGTTAATGTTTATGTCCTCAATATTGGTCGTTAGAAAAATGAGAACAAAGGCTTTGCGTAAGCGGATGCAGTTAACATATAGATGATCTGACATTCAAGAAACAGCTACAAAGAGATACAAAGTTAACTTTCTGTGAGAAACAATCAATCAGAAGACTGTGTTTTTCTGCTAACAATAATCTATAATATGTGCATGAAAATCTACAAATATGTGTTGATTTCCTTAATAAACGATCTGTTTGGCTGGGCCTTGTCTTCTGTTGTTGCAATATAACTCAAAAGATTCCAAATAATTGAGCAAGATCCACATGAAAAAAGAATGTATACATTTGGGATTTAGACCAACGAATCCCTATTTATTAACAGTGCTAATACATTTGCGAACATATAGATCTCTAGGCTTTATGAGATGAGGAGAAAAGCAAAAGACAAAGTAGTTTACAGATTACGAATGCAAATCGATAATTCTGCTGTATCACTCACTACCAAACATGACACAGATAAATACCTACAAGCAACACAAAATAATGCATGCATGTAACTAACAAACTCATTGAAATGCTATAGGTCCCCATATAAAAATAAAACAAAATACAGGGCTAATTGCTCGGCAGAGAGGAAAGCGAGGACAGGTGGGAAACACATTCGTAGCCGTCAAATTCAAAGACAAACAAGAAAAAACACATACACACAAATACACAATCACTTTCACTACTCCAAGCATATTTCCTCGCGTTGATGGTATAGTGGTCAGGACGCCCACCGACCACGCACACGGTCCTGATTTCGATCACCGGCCACCGACGCACTCGTTTACCCCGCTGAGACAGAAATGATGCTGGTAAAGAGGAAAGATTAGGCATGAGGCCAGCAACCCCATCTTGTAAAATAAACACTGCTACAGAAACTTCAAACCACTAGTTTGAAGCCCTGGAGAACGTGAAGGAAAAGCATATTTCCTCAGAAACGTGAAAATCACCTCTGAAAACAATTCACATCATCTGGCCGAAACGAAATGCATTTGTAAGCATGAGCACAACAACTATATGTATGTACGTGCGTTCGCATGTGTCATCCGTCTAGATATAAGGTGATTGGTTACTTGCAGAGGTGACTATAATATACTGCACGTTAAGGATGGCTGACTATTATCATGCATTACCCATAAATGACTTGATTGATTGAGTGACTGGCTGACTGGTAGAAGGAAGGCTGCCTAGCCAGGCAGAGTCGATGGAGGTGATGAAGAGGACCGGAGGTGTAGGAAGGCAGATTGGGTGTTTACACGACTGACTGACTGTCCGACAAATTGTTCGAATGAGTAGTGGTCTATTGTGTTGTATACCAGAGTGGTGGATGATCAAATAAACAGACAGCTAGCTGGATAATTGTCTGAGGGATAGATTGACACACGGACGGATGCACAGACAGTCATAGTGTCCAAATGACTGTTGAAGTGCGTCAATGTATTGAGGGAGTTACGTGTGTGTGAAGATTTGAAAGTGGATGGATTGGTGATTTGGAAAAAGGTTGGAGTTAGCGTGTGATAATGTGACTGATTGGAATGGGAGGGTGTGTGATGTGTGATATGGTGGTAAGTTCGTCGTGCTTCTATAGCTTAGTGGTCGGAGCACTGGTCATGTAAACCAGGGGTCGGGAGTTCGATCCTCCTTGGGGGTGGACGATCTTGAGAAATCACAACACATTACGCAATTCGCTGACTAAAATTTACAATTCTAATGACAAATCTTTGAAGTATCCATTTTGTTGCTGAGAGAATTAACTATATGTTTGCGATTGTACAGCTTGAGAATGATATCGCGGTAAAGAGTAACTCTTCGCTGAACGTCTTTTCTTTTATAAAACCATTACACAATGCACTACTATTACAACTGCGCACACACACCAACATATCAACAGGAAATAAACACTCAACACTTACTCATCCTCACAAAATCACACACAACCAATATATCCACCCATCCATCTACACTTACCTTGATATAACCACTGTGTCGAAATTCTTAAATAACACCCTTGGTGGTGTGGTGAGAGGTGGCCGTGAGAAAATATGAGCAAGGCTGATTCAGCAACCAATCACAGCAGACTTAACGTGGCCAAATATGATTCGCAGATAGAGAACTCTATTTTTCGAGGAATCCCGAAGCAACCAATCAGAAGCCTGCGTTTTTCTGCTTAACTTCTGATAAACAACCAATCAGAAGACTGCGCTTGTCTACTTGCATAAGCTATAATAATGTATGTGAAATATGTATAAATACGTGTTGATTTTCATAATAAAACGATTTGTTGCCTGGCCTTTGTCTTCTGTTGTTACAGTGGTAGACACACTTTCAGAGATAGATGCACTCTCGTAGACACATATGCATATAAATCACACCCACACAGTAGACACGCTCTACCATCGTCTATCTCTCTCTTCGTCTAACCACCGATCAACATATCTAAGTGCAATTTTTTACCTTTACTGTGTGTCAGTGTCTCGTCAGTCGAATACAAATTGAAGTACTGCTTTTTACCTGTCATTACTCTTCATCACATATGGGTGGGCTTGTTCACACAAGAGAAGAACATAGTCTTCGTCCACACGACATTTCTTCCGACACTCGTGCTATACTGTACTGTATCACTCATTTCGTATCAGTGGATTTATATTTATGAATTGGAGTGTTTCTGTTTGAGGGAGTATGTGCTGACGTTCGGATTCGTATTTGTCTACAGGCACTCGCCAATTTCTGCCCGTCTTTCTTTCTGTCCATCTATATCTATCTCTCTTGTGTATGTCTCATCATGAGTTTCTCGGCTAGTTTATATGTAGAGTACGTTGAGAAATATTTGACTGTAATTGATGCCTGAGATTATAGGAGAAATTCCCGGTTCATCTCGAATGCACTCGAGTCTATGTGAACATGTACGCGGAGTGAGGAAGTGTGCGTGTGCACATACATACCTACATCATCCGTCATCTGCCCTTCCACAGCCTCCAAACACACACACATACACACACACGAATAACCGACACAATAACACACCATGACAACATATTAACTTCAACATTCACAGAACAAATATCACTCATCGCTTCAAAGAACCTACAAAATATTCACCAACCTAAAATTATCTACATCATCAAGTAACACTTCTAGTCTACTCACTCTTATCTCATTCAAAATCCGTCCGTTACTCGTCTACAAACATCTCTCCCACTATCCGACATCCTCACTCTCTGTTGTCTTCAAAATCAATTGAATGTAGACGACGCTGATTTGTTTCTATTTCTTCGATTTCTCTCCAACATCACGTAGTGACCCTTCGAATTTGTGAGCATATATTTATATATGCATGACAGGAAAAATTTGTACTCGACGCTTATTTAGTAACCTGAGTTTTGGAATCAACTGATATCTCACCTTTGATAATAACTTTTACTGTGCTACTGATATATATATATATATTTCCATAAATTTCTAGGTTGTTCCTTGAATGGTACTGTTGCGAATCATCTAAATCATAGACTGTTATCACGTTTTTAAATACTACCTTTTAATTCCATTATTGTAGAGCTCCGCCACATATCGAGGGAGTGTGCCTTAGATGGCCACCAGTAGGCACTGATATTTTAAATTTGAAGAAACAACTATGAAGTATGTCGAGTAATTTTACTATCCGAAGAAAACTACACATTTCATTTATTGCAAATACTGTCATAACTTTGTGATAATTATTTACATTTTAGAATTGATCCCAGTATTTGTTTGCATGGAGGATTTAATCATGAGCTGACATCAGTTAGAGAACCACTGGAAAACCTGGGAGTACTGGAAAGCTGTTTCGTCCTAGTTTGGGACTCCTCAGCAGTACGCACCCACCGGGATTCGAACTCAGGACCTTCTGGTTACAAGGCTTAAATAGTTAGATTCACTATTTCAATTAGGAACACTGTCATAGAAGAATTGCTTTATTGCATTCATGTGAAAGCTTCGTTACTGTGAAATTGGTTTGGACATCCACTGCACTCGGAATAAAGAAGAAGATGTGGATCTTCAACATCACCGTAAAAACAGTGCTTTTTATGGTTCACAGACTTGGTGTGCGTGTCATCAAGTGCAGTTCCAACAGGTTGCTGCAGACTTTCATCAACACCTGCCTTCTCTGAATACTGGAGATCAGATGGCCGACGAGAAATAACACACAACAAGAAGCTTTGGTAGCGGATCAGCCAACAACTGAATGCTATAAAATATATGCATAAGAGAACTGAGGTGGATTGACAGTCCTCTGAGGAGACCGTTGATTGGCGTCAAGCACTGCTTATGCTCTCAATTGGAACCTGAACGAGAAACGAAGAAGTGTGTATGGTCCGAGAGCGATATCTGCGAAATCATAGGGGAGAAGCTGAGAAACTATGAGTGATCATGCAGCCAGATAAAATAAACTACAGAAGACTGGATAAACTGGAGATATACTGCTGAAGGCCTTTGTTCCACTTGGAACCTAAGAGAATAGTGATGATAAAATACAGAAATGGTATCTGAATTTTCCACTGCTGTTAGTCACTCCTGAAGTCTGTTTATTCAGTCGACAACTGAAAACACTTGGCGTGCTAAGGAAATCACGGAATCATCGGGACCATGTTATAAAGATGTGATAAGTGTACCAGCGGTTGACTCCTCTTCATGTTGAGTTTTGTGTCAGGTTTAGCAAAGTCTAAATATTTTGATTTGACACTAGTCTAAATATATCAGAGTTTGAAGACAATTCATGTCCTGTGAGATTTAGATGATTGTACAGTATTTGATAAGTCAGCTTCTTGAACAAGCAAGCAACCATGTACTAATTCTCTCTGGAGGATGTGTCGTAATGAAAACAAGTAAGCAATTTGTGTTATGTATCAAATGTATTAACTTTGTTAATCACAGCACACATGATTCATTTAAAGTAATTATTGAAATGTAATTGAAGTCCCTTGATGGTTTCATTCCGCCCAGTTCATGTCTGAAAAAGTAGCGTATATATCAAAAGTAAACAGATGGAATTCTACCATACATTACTGTTATTTTAAGAAAAAGCATTTCAAAAACATCCGACTGGACCCATTGAAATGAAATCAGAAGTGTCTCTATATTCTGAGAAATTTATTCTCTAATGATTAGAAATTATTATTTAGTATCTGTAAATTTGTGAAGCTATAATTTCAGTCTTGAAGTTTCTGAAGCCTAATGACTGTACACTTTGAACTGTTGATGATTTAAGCACTGTGCAGGTATACCTTGCTAATACTTGCGAATGTCATCATATTTGTGGTGGTAATGCACACCGTGTAAACAGGTACATTTTCCTGCAGAACCTACGAAATTCAGTGCTCTTTCAGGGCAACCAGTTCTGGAGAAGATGTCGAATTATAGTAGAACCTTAACTCCCTAAAAGTTCCGCCATCATTTAAATTTTATTGACAACAGTTTGCTATGTGTCAGTTGCTTTCCTACCTGTAATATCTATGCCTTGCTTCTGCTCTAAATTAGGTAGAGTAATAGTTAAGAAGGGTAAATCAATCTATGAATTTCTGAAGCTACATGAAGTGAGACGGCTAGGGTACGCATTACGTATGCCGAGCCCTCACCTTCTTCATCCAGCAGTGTTAGCTAGCTGACATAGAGCTAGGTCAGGAAAGAGTAAGGTGTGGTCAAATTGAAACCTGCAATCAGTCCATCAATTTTTGACAGTTAGTTTGAGATACATAGGGAGGTTTAGACTATCTAGTGGAGTTTTCGGAATGCTACGGATCGATGGCCGGAGACTATTGGTGAGATGGCTTAAAGTCGTTTACAATGGTGTAGATGCATTCACTCTTTGTGACCTCCTAGATTCATCAAACTCTGGTGTTTTTGCTTGTTACTATTCTTTCTCACGTATATTTCTGCTCCTTATAGCTCCGTGGAAACTCTTTTTTCTTACATTACTCTGCTTTTGTGTGCTTCATGGAAAGTGAATACTTAAACTGCTGTACTACTGTACAAATTTCTATACTGAGACTCAATCAGACACCGAAGGAAAAAAGAAAACTGAAGAAACAGAAGGATAAGTTCAATGCAACAACCTTTCTTTAAACGATATTTTCCTAATGAAACTTAATTCTCAGCACCGTTTACAATCGCATGAATTTACGTTAAAGGTGTAAAACTTGCAAGTCCAATAGTGAAGTAAATAGAATAAATTCGAACACATTTGTAGCGCAGCGCAAAAAATATGCAAGCAGTTTTATCTCAGATTCAGAAAACTCTCATTTCTGTGATTCAATTCTAAATTTGGAGCAGGTTCACTTCATTTATATGTCAGCCAGAAATTTGTAGATTTATCTATATAAGTTGAAGTTCACTGAAAAATTAATATTCTGCACTTTCTGAAAATGACTTCTAATCTCACACATAAAGGCAGTGTATTTAAGTACCATTCTGGAAATTACAATTCCTTATATGTCAGACATAAATATGCATCTAGTCAGCTGAAGAAATGATACGAAGTAGCATTAATGTAATTGTGGAATTTCAGGTACTTTGGTAGAATGTAATTCTATGCTAAAAAGTAGAATTGACATGATTATGAGGGATAAATTGTGCTCGAAACATCATCCAGTAATTGGTGCTGCATCACTAAGTGTTCCACTGGATAAACTTATCTAACGTAAAATGATACGAGGAACAAGTATTTAACAATGTTGCATTATCCAAACATCGATTTCCAACTCCCTGATGAAGCTTTGGTGAGAACTCGTGACCCGTTGGGTACACCAGGCATAGGTGATGGGGATTTTCATTGAAAGTATTGATTGGGATATTGATATATCGCTAGTGAATTCCTGCCCAAGTGTCTGAATAGGTCAACGAACTCGGTCTCATAAGCTGAACGACTCAGGTTCCTCTACCATCCGAAAATTCACTCAAAGGTTGAATGTGAATTTGAAGCAAAAATATTTCAATTTTGACAAATAAACAAAGTGCAGAAATACCGAGTAGATTGATTTCGAAACACATACTCACATTGCATAATACATTTGCATCAGGACATCTTATATTCACTTCATAATTTTTACCGTCCAAATCAAATTTAGCAGTTTTGTCTCTTTCACCTCTGGCGCATGTAACAGTTTGTCCACTGAAGTCGATATCAATATCGCCACCGCTTTTGCACGTGTACTAAAAGATTAAAAAACGAATTTCATGGGGGATTTCATCATGAGCTGACATCAGATAGAGGACCACTGGAAAACCTGGATCTACTGGATGGCTGTTTCGTGCCAGTTTGAGACTCTTCACAGTACACACCCGCCTCCAGGGTTCAAACCCAGGACCTTCTGGTTGCAAGGCCAGCCAGCTCGTAAACCATTGAGCCACTGGGATCCGATTCAGTGATCGTTGAATTCTAACTAATGCCGAATCATGACATAGCGCAACCATTTCTCAACGTCTTCTTATATGAGTTACTGCCTCATCTTCAGCCTGCTGTACCCTACTGTACCCTACAAAACCAATACTTGAAGAATAATTGAACTGTTTTTTTATTAATAAGGGCAACTGACTCACAAATAAAGTAACTCATTGAATAGTTAATTCCTAAAGTTTTATTGTGTTGAATAATTCCGAGGAAAATGACTTAGATTTTCTCTTAATGTTAATGGAGTATTACTGATAAGTCATGTAGAAATTTAATAATTTCACTGTTGGCATTTAGACAACAAACATTTTGTATTGTTGTTGTCGAAATTTACAGTCTCCGGATCTCAAAACAAACACACATCTCACCGACAGGTACAAATCGACCGCAATCGTCTAACATCAATGTAAAGCGGTGGCACTGTGGTGGCGAGTCCTCTGACTTTAATGAATGATTATATCAAGGGCTTGACTGATGAAATCTAGTCGCCAACAACACCACCACAGACGAGACATATAACACTGCTTTCTCCTTCTTGATTCAATGTTGCAGTTGCACTGTACCACTGTACATTGGATATGATAGAATGATGATATCCAGTTGAAGAAATGGTGAAATAAACCTTTCCAAGCCATTTAACACACTTCAGGTGTTTCAGATTTTATGTAAAGGGATTCAGTTAAATCGAATGGGAATTCAAAAACCAAATCAAGTGGAAAGAAAAATGGAGCTGATTAAAGTAGTGAAGTGGCTTTGCATCTCAGTTGGGTGTATTCACCATTGTTGTATTCCTTCCATGAGCTAGATGATTAAAGTTGTGAACCTTTCATTACCCTTCTGGATGACATCTGCAGCAGTAACTTTAAACTAAATGAGAATGAAAGTCAACAGTATTTATTCAATATCAAATTATATCACATTGTTTTCATGTGTCTAAGTAATAACACCTGCAGTACTGACTGACATTGCTGCACACTTCTGTTGTTCTAGACTAGAAGTATGTTTGAAAGGCAACATACAGTGTGATAGTGAAAGTGGAATTTCTGAACTCATGGTTAACTGAGGTTTCAAATTTAGGAAATCTTATTTTAGAATTCCAGAGATTGAAATATCGGTTATTCTGCTACCCAAATTGTATCAGTATATCTAAAACCAGCATTTCTAATTATTTCTACCAATACGGGTGATTTTTTCACATAGAATAATAATATGAAGCGTTACTGCTGCAAACAAATACATAAACTTACTCTGTGACAACTGGCCTGTATTGATTTGTCGAAAGTCCGCATCGAATGGCCTTGTTGATATTTCCAAGGTCCAGTATGTTGCAGACAAAATGCTTTTCCAAATGATTGCAAGAAGTCGTTGTATTCCTCGACTATTAGAAATAATATAGGCATAATACAAGTTAGGTAGTAAAATTTATGAAATAAACGTTAAATGTAATTAATTTCCAATGGTAATTACCATTGGAATGTTTCGTACAATATGATGTTCATCACTTGAATTCACCTGAATTCCAGTAAGAGTCAGGCCTATCGCTGAGACTGGGGGTCAAATACCATCTATGCAATGAGTATCCAAACGTACAGGATGAATGATTTCGATTCATTGCAACTCGAGGAAATATGGCTAAAATGATTGTAGACTTTCAAGGAAATCATATGAATAAGTATTCTACACAAACAGTATGAAAGTATTTGTGTTTTTCACTTTTTAAAGAGAAGGATTTGACTTAAAAGGGTTTTCCTTCGGTCTACTGTTTTCTGAAAAGTGCCAGTTATTAAACTTCAGAGAATACAACCGTAGGTAAAGTAATTCACGCAACTTTATGCCATTCTAAAGCTGACAGATTCAGGGTTTTGATCAATCGGTCACGGATTGATACCGGTTAGAGAACCATTGAAAGCAGGGAGTACTGGACAGCTGTTTCATTCTAATTCGGGACTCATCGGCAGTACGCATCAGACGCCAGGGTTCGAACCCATGACCTTCCGGTTACAATGCAAGCTCGTATATCATTCAGCCACTGGGACCCGATTTACTGCCTAGCTCATGAATTCTAACTTCTACCAATTCGTGGGTTAGTGCGACCTCAACCAATGTCGTCGGTGGGAAATACATCCTCAAACTTGACTGGATGGACCTCACTGATCACGACTTCTCACTAAAACTCCAGGAAAATCAGTCCTTCAGCAAGTCCCTAGCGAGAATTCAGAGTTGTTGTAAAACTTGTGGAAATCAGCTTTACACTTATCGGTAGAAATTTATCTACCACTGGTACTACCTATTTTAACGCCGATTTTGGAACTTCTTCCGAGGTGAAAGTCACATTCTTACACATTTTTGTAATCTTCATTTGATCAGTTATCAGCAAATCCCGTTTCCTATCTCTTAGCCTCTTCTTTAAAACAACATTTCCAATGAAGCTTAAAGATATTTAGGAGTTAATTGAAGGATGGTGACTAGCAGTGGAATCCAGGATATGGATTTCGTCCTATTCAGGACTCGTCTCTAAATGTACCTGCATTCCTCAGTGAGTCAGTGATGGTGTTCCCACTGAGGCTCGAACCCTGTGCCCATGGTTTTGAACGCCAAAGTTTTATCCACTAGACCACTTGAGCTTCGAGAGCCACCTCTTGTGCAACGGGTCATATTAATTATTCAATTCAATTTAAGATTTTCCCGTCGATTGATTGCACAGAAGTCCTTGGACTCAGGTTGACATGTCGGCCTCTTGTGCAGATGCTTCGACATTATCTGGGGATGTAATCAGATGTCGATTGGTGCATCCGGACGACGAGTCCCGAATAAGACGAAATGCGCATCCCGGATGCCACTGAAAGTCACCATCCTCCAATTCACTTCTAATTACACGCCCAGACATCATCGAAGCATCTGCACAAGAAGCCAACAGACATGTCAACCTGAGACCGAGCACTTCGGTCCAATCAATCGACAGGAAAATGTAAAATTGAATTAAATAATTAAAGATATTTACTCTACAGTCATAGAGTATAATGGCGACAACAGACCCGCCTAAATCATTGAGCCACTAACATTTCCTATTCATCTAAATCCATCCAATTTAATCTATTTCATATTGCTTTTGTCATCTCAACACGTTCATGAATGGCAATCTATACTGCTTCTATGTATCTTTGGAAGGAAATTGAGGATGGGATAATGTGGCTTTGGGAGATGATACACTACTTGAAGATTCTGCACAGGGAGTAAAGCTGTGCGATGAAATATACAGAAAATGCTGTATTGTTTATGAATACATTTTCCAGAATGAAACTATTATTGTCAATATGATGATCACCATCAATTTTGGATTTACTTTAGAAAAGTATATATATATATACATATGTAACTGCTTCCGTTATTATTTCATTAAACTTAATCACACCTAATTTTCTTTATGAAATACATTTATCACTTAACATTAGTTTCTTCTTCAGCTTCAAAATGCCAATAAGTAAAAGACATTATTGATGGAAGAATCTGAAGAATAAGTGCTCACCAATTTTAGCATTATTTTCTTCGTGTCTACAATATGACGTGATGTCTAGTCTTCCAAACGAAGTTATGAACTGGAAGAAAATATTGCAGTTAGAAATGTTCAAAGTATGATAAATACATCCTAAATGTAAGCCAAAAATTAAATAGTTTTTCTCTCTCTGTGTGTGTGCATGTTTCATTACAAAAAATGACATTTGACTGGTTTTAAATTCAAAGACAAGCTGGAGGAGATGTAATTGGGACACAGACATACTCTTCTACATTCGTAGTACGCAGTGGATCTCTAGAAATGAAGCTTTTCACTGGCAAGTAAGCGATGGAAACCTATCTGAGCGTTGTGCCGTTCAGTAGCATGTCTCAGATCTGTAAGTGATTCGGGGATCACTGGAAGTACTTAACTGATTACACGCTGATGCACTGTATATCAGTGCGTAATATTCAACGTAACTGACAATTAGTTAGAAGACAAACTTCGTTCTCTGCATTTTTGATTTTCTGAATCTGCATGTATCAGCTATTTACTATTATAAATGTGAATTTTATGAAGTTATTCTACGCATTTCGATGTACAATCTTCACTGACATGAATTACAGTATACAAGAGAAGGTTAATATAAAATGTCCGTATTATCAAAATTAATTTCGATATTCAAGTATTGGTTTGTAGCGATTTGGTTGATTGGTTACAGGATTTCATCATGAGCTGACATTGGTTGGAGAACCGTTGGAAAACCCACCAGGGAGTATTCGACAGCTCTTTCGTCCCAGTTTGGCACTCATTGGCAGTATGCACCCGCCGGGCTTAGAACCCACGACCTTCTCGACTTAGTGACCAGCCCATGAATTCTAACTTCTACGAATTCGTGATTTCAGCGCGACCATTCAGCTCTTCTGATATATATGACATTCGAGTAGAACTCAGAAAGCTTGCTTCTTTATTAGCCAAAAGGGTTTGCTAATGTTATTTTGACAAATTTAATATGTATATGTATATATATATATATATATCTACTGAACTCAATATCAGCTGAAGTAGGCCGAGAGAACCGAAAAGAATTTCAGTTATCTATTTTTAGAAAGTAAATCTCGTAATAAATAGAACATAAAACATTTTCCTGGGAGAGAAGTCACAATTATATAGTCAGAAATTATAATAGATATAGTATAGATATTGTGCTTTTGCTGTATTATTTCAAAATATTTCACATACCCCCAATGTTGGACATTTATCTTTAAACGGATCATTTCCTCCCAGTCGGGCATAATTCGCACCTGCTTCAGGACCGAAAAATTGATCTGCAGGTGGTAGAGGTAGTGGGAACTCTGTCACACCACAAAGACCATATGTATATAGATCCCTGCATGTAACGGTATTTGGTTTATCACAGTAGGGTTTAATACTTTCTCCTCTGTAATATAAAGAATAATAATTACAAACAAAATAAAAAAACAATTACACTGCTTCCTTTTAATTCATTGATTTATCATAAATGTTTATCATGAGTCACTGATTATGATTGGAGCGCTGAACAAATCGGGTGAAAGAAACATTGTCACAAATCAGTAGAAACATTTGGAAGAAGCAGAAAGCAAGAAGTAGAAGAAGAAAAATTGATTGGAAAGCATCGAGTGACAACAGTCACTTTCGTTGGTTCTTCTCAGCTGGACACATACTGAAAAAAGAAATCTTGACATTATTTTTCAAAGTATTTGCGTGACCATCTGGAAAATAGTAAACACTAATATGACGCATAATTCACAAGATACATCCTTTGGTGTAGTTTCGTATCGTTTCGTCCATCACATTTCTGTCGTCGTATGTCTAAATTTCCATGCTACACCTGATCCGATAATTTCAGTTTGTCACTGGTTGGCTAAGTGTTTTACATTTACGCAATAGAAGATTTTCTCACATTTTATGGTGTAAAATATATGCTCAACCTGTTCGTTCGAAGTGTGATAATATTTGAAGTAATCTTGTTTAACTAACATGTATTCAACAAAATAATGAATGTTTGTCCCTACTGTTTTCATGATGAACAGCATTACCGCACGTAAGCATAAGCAACTGTTTGCCTGAGACGAGTAGTTATTTACCACTTAAATCGAACGGTGGTGTTTGCTAGCCATTTCGTTGTTTTCAGGTTGAGCCTATCAGCGGTGTACAAGTATGAGTCAGCCAAAAGAGTCGAATCAGTTCAGATCACCCGAGTTTTGGATTACTACTTTGACGAACCTGATAGGAACCAGGTATATCATCCATTCTGACGAATCGTGTGATTTATCTTGTGATGAAGTTACTGTGTTGATCTCATTTCTCACGCATATTGTGATTTATTGTGTGATCAATTCGTCACCCTTTGTCTCACCTGATCATTGTCGGGTCGCCGCTAACCAATGAGAATAGCTATTAACAGCCAATAATAACAATCCATTCTCACGGCTGTGGGTAAATAAAACGTTGAAATATGACATTTTGTTCCTAAAATATACATTATCTTACAGTCACAGACCAATCTTGTCATTTGATATTTGTCTGATTCAGTAAATTGGAAGGTACAACGAACAAACAAGCGTATTAGCGTGCCAGTCGAGTTTATTACCATTCATCACAATTAGCGGCGCAGATATAGCAAAGTGGTGACGCGTTTAATCAGTTCAGTGGAGTTATAAAAGAACTATTAATCAAATTCGCAATTCGCAAATGTTAATTCATAGTTTACACAATTCCAGGTAAATGTGATCACAGTTTTCTCTGGAAATTGAGTTGATTAAGACTACAATATGTGATCTGCTTGACACTGCAAGTGGTTACCAGAAAGCCAAGCATAATTGCATAAAAGTGTGTACTACAGATTGATTGACATGCTTAGTTATATACCATTCACACTAAACAGGGAAGCTTACTAGCCAGATCAAAGGGATGTAAACACTGGATGGCCTCAAAACAGCCTGGCGACAGTCGGATTTATAGAGGAAACTATTCTAAAATTTCATCTCGAACTATATAAGCTGCATGCATTAATTACCATTCATCTCAAACTGCTTTTTACGAAAATTTCAGATTACTTAATAGTCTAATCAAAATAAGACCCAGCTCATAGCAAATGAGTAGGCGTACTAAAATGTTACGTCAATGTCTAGGTCACTAAAATTGGCCGTGATAAAATATGAACAAAGCTGATTCAACAACCAATCACAGCAGACTTCATGTGGGCAAGTAAGATTTGCAGATATATGGCTTAACTTTCCGAGAAACCAGTCACCTTGAGCAAGAAACAACCAATCAGAAGACTGTGTTTGTCTGCTTGAATAAGCTATAATTATGTACATGAAATATGTATAAATACGTGCTGATTTCCGTAATAAAACCAACTATTGCCGACCCTTGTCTTCTGTTGTTACAAGCGTAATGAAAACTTACGTCGCTAATTTAATATATATATCAAATTCAAGTCGATACTTCACAAAATTTAATCGGAAATGATTGCGAGATCGTCAGATACTAGCTTGCTAGGCTACTAGCTTACTAGTTTTCTCGCCGGTCCCAAGCCCGGGTAAAGAGGGAGGGTTGGGGCGTGGTGCTAGCAACTCCACCCCCGTAAAACAACCAAATCGCTACAGAAACTTCAACGAATAAATATATTAAAAATTCTAAAAACATAAGCAATAGCCTTACTTTTCGCTGGAATCGGGGAGCGAAATGACGCAGGCTGGTGAAAGCCTCCGGGAAGCCAGTCAGCCGATATGCCTTCTTTCGATGAAAGCAAAAGTAAGGATGGGTACCTGGAATGTTCGTACAATGTACGAAACTGGAAAGGCTGCCCAGATAGCCGCTGAAATGAGAAGGTACAGAATAGAAGTGTTGGGAATCTGCGAGAGCAGATGGAACGGAACTGGAAGGTGCCAACTACCTACTGGAGAGACAGTAATCTATTCCGGCCACCTAGAGGACAACCATGAGCACACCGAGGGAGTGGCCATCATGATGTCACCAAAAGCAGCCAAAGCTCTCATGCAGTGGGAACCAATCTCCTCCAGGATAATGACAGCCATGTTCAACTCAAAAGGAAGGAAAGTTACAGTCATTCAATGCCATGCGCCTACAAACGTCTCAGAACAAGAGAAGAAGGAGGCGTTCTACAGACAACTACAAGCAATAATGGACAACGTCCCAAATGGCGATATCAAAATCCTGATGGGCGACATGAATGCGAAGCTGGGAGGAGACAACACAGGAAGAGAACTCACCATGGGTCGTGAGGCCCTCGGTGAAATGAACGACAATGGTGAACTCTTCTCAGACTTCTGCGCCTTCAATGATTTGGTGATTGGCGGTAGTGTGTTCAAACACAAGGATATACACAAGACGACATGGATTTCACCAGATGGAAACACCAAGAACCAAATAGACTTCATCTCAATTTCAAGAAAGTGGGGACGGAGCCTACTGGACACAAGGTCAAGGAGAGGAGCAGATGTGGATTCAGACCACTATCTAGTAGAAGCGACTTTCAAGGTGAAACTAAAAGCATTGAGGATAGCTGGAGATAGACCACAATGCAAGTTCAACACTCAGAAACTGAAGGACAAAACCACAAAAGACACTTCACTGCAACTGTCAGAGCAAAGCAGGAAACACTTCGCGACATCACTGAAGAATCATGCGTGGAAGAACATTGGAAGTCTCTGAAGGCGATTCTCAACGAAACGTGTTCAACGGTTCTAGGAAGAAAGAAGAGACAAGACAAGGAATGGCTCTCAATGGACTCTTGGAAACTAATAGAAGAGAGGAGAATGGTGAAAGAGAAAATGATTCAATGCAAGGACGGACAGGAGAAGGAGACGATGAGCTCAACTTACACAGCACTGGACAAAGAAGTGAAGAAGAGTGCTAGGAAGGACAAAAGACGATTCTACGACAACCTGCCACTGAAGCTGAGAAGGCAGCAGGCAAAAGGGACCTGAGTACACTATGTCAGATAACCAAGTCTCTATCCGGGAAGAGATCAACACTAGCGAAACCTATAAAAGACAGCCAAGGGAACCCAATCACCAAGGAAGAAAAACAGATTAAACAATGGGCGGAGCACTTCAAAGGGCTCTTGAACCGACCATCACCTGCAACCCGTCCAGAAATACCAACAACAGCGCGCACACAACTGCAAGTTGACACCAATCCCCCAACGAGAGCTGAAGTCTTGAGCACAATCAAGCTTCTGAAAGCTGGAGGCCGGAAAGAGTTACCAGTAAGAAACTATGGGAAGAAACAAAACGAAACAAGAACCAATCGCCAACGAATAAATATGCAGGAGAAAGTGGAGATGGATTGGAGACTCTCTGAGGAGACCGCCGGGTGACATCGTGCGTCAGGCCCGAAACGGAAGTGGCGTGTAGGACGTCCAAGGCTGACATGAAGGAGATCGTGTGAAGAGGAGTTGATAGAGTATGGACTAAGATGGATGCAGGTGAAAAGTACAGCATAAGACAGAAGCAAATGGAGACGTGCAGTTGAAGCCCTATGTTCCACTAGGAACCCAAAGGAGCAATAATAATAGTAATAAGGTTCGATTTACTTCCTGTTTAAGTTAAGACTGTGTGGCGCACGACCAGCGTAAGTTGTCAAGTGAGATTTTTAAATTTAATACGCTGACATTTTTCGACGGTATATTCACAACAGCTGCTGATAGTTTCGTCTTCCCTTGGCCTTGCGTTTCTTGGTCAACACAGTGGAGATTGAATTGACTGATTTGTTTTGTGGACTACATTCATCTCAAAAATATAAACTTAATACTTAGAGAGATATTTTTAGAAATATCTTTTTCATGTGAATCACCCGACTTTGGATTTATTACTGTATTTGACGAATTTGATTTCTGTGTTGTCCGTGAATAGTAATAAATTAATTATTCCTTCACGTTCCCAGTGGAACATAGGGCTTCAAGCTAGTGGCTTGAAGTTTATGTAGCAGTGTTTTGTTTTTATAGGATGGGACTGCTAGCTTCATGCCTAGCCTTTCCCTTTTACCAGCATTTTTTCTAGGTTAGCAAGGTAAAGGCGGTGCGTCGACTGGGGATCAAACTCCGGACCATGTGCATGGTCGGCAAGCGTCCTAAACACCATGCCACCGACGCACAAAAATGAATAGTGTATGATAACCAAGCAAAATGTTTAATTTACATACCTTGCTCTTTTCATGGAAGCGAACTGGTAGCAGCTGCCTGAAACAAATTCACAGCCATATCCCTTAGCATAATTCCATTCGTCTGCCAATTGAAAGTTTACGGTATACCACCTAGATGTATAATAAAATAAACCAGATTCAAATGATAATTTTTAAGAATGGTAAATATAAAACTATTCTTTGGTACTTGTTACTTTTAATCTGAGTTGTGAATATGCCCATTAGATGATACAAAAATTGAAATAATCAGTAATAACTGTTTACGGCTGCTTCTTCTTCCAGTGGATATTCGTAGCTGTGTTTGTATACGAAATCGCCGGTATAGATAAGTCAATGTCATGAGCTCATATATACTGAGCAGAAAGTGAATCTGAAGTAACGTGATGGATGACGCTTGAGGGCGCTCATGTAACCGTAGAGGACAAGTGACTTGGTTAAGGAATGTTTATTTGAAGTATGATATCACTAAACAGAGAAATCGTGTACACCTTATTTTCAAATCACCATTTGCATAGATCCCCCGTGTTGTGCTACATCTGGCCTTGCTTCATATTGTGTTTCTTTGTGTTCCTTTCACGTCTCCCATGTATCTTCGTAACTCTGAATCATTCGCTTTCTCTTACATCGAATCTATTATCCCTGCTATTTGATGCTTCCATGCTAACGAACGTCTCTTTATGTACTATAGACATACCTTATCAGTAGCACAAGCCATACTACTTATTATGAAATGCAGTTATAGCTAATTCATAAGTATGAAAAACACACAGGTGTGCTCCTTATGGTTTCCGATCCCAGATGCTGCCTAACAGCCAACATGAAAAATGAATTTGATTCCTGTTTGTTAAACGACTTATGTTCACAAACGTTTAATTTTTTCATAATGTCAGTATCGTGTGATTTTAGAATGCGCCATGAAATTTCCTAATTATGACTTTAGACTATTGTGCTGTGTCTGTTATGTCTTTCCGCTTTAAATAAAAGGGTATTATTAGCCTGATGGAAATTATTCGCAAAAAATAATGTGGAAAGTTCCGGAGGTTGATAAAATCACGTCGAATGTTTCCTTGACACTCCTGGAAGTATAAGTGAGCCAGTGTTTGATTCTAACCACTGTGATGAAATAATCATTTTAGTCCTAGAATTGCAGCTGAAGAATCTAAGAAGTTTGAAATTATTCTCTGGTAATAACAGGATACTCGTGTTTGTCCGAGAAATTTCTCGAAAATGTTGTAAGATATTTTTATGACAGAACTATGGACTTCACTATCTGACGTGGGTATTTCATGCACTGATTCTTTATTCCCCTAGGCTGTATTATCTTAGAAAATTGTCCACAAAAATGGTCGTCTCATCAGACAGCCAATCGGTTGATCCTCATTCGTAAACGGATAGGAGTAATCTAAGCTCTTAAGGGCTGGCTATCTATGAATCTCACATACATATTTTAAAACTGAGAGTTAAGTGGCCTCATATGCTTTCTGTCGCATGCATTTCCATAAATTTATCTTTGAAAATGCTTCTGATTACAATCTCAATGAAAGTGTGATTACCAAATGACAACATGCCATCAGAAGTCTAGAAAAAGAGGCATGTATTGTATTGACTCTTGCACAGAATGAATGTAAGTCAGTAAAATTATTCTTAAAAATTCAGGATCAAGTGTATTGTCTTCTAAACTAGGCAAATCCATTAAAATCGATTAGTGTTCCTACAGTAAAACTCATCAAAAGATTTTTAGCACGCATTTCCATATGCATAATCTATGACTTTTAACAAGAATAATTCATACGGATTATAAGCGTTTACGAGAAGCGTTACTAGCATGCAGCTACTTTAGTAAGAACATTTGTTGGAATGAGGGATACCAATGTGGACCACATACTTCATATTTTGTCTATCTTTTTGTTAACTAGTTTTGAAAGTAACCTGACTCAAGTCAGATCTTGAAATGATATCCATTATAGAAGAACAACAACAAAGAGTACCGAACAGTTGTTGTGTGCTAGTTTGACACCATCTAATAGTACTCATCCAGAACCCTCAGACTATGAGACAAACTCCCTCTCACTGGATAGATGGCGAACAGGTCTATGAATGCTGACTTCTGTTATTTCACAATATATACAGTAACTGCAAGTCGATGTAATCGGCGAGTATTTATCCCGATACCCAATCTGGTGGACCCCACTGATCAGGACTTATAATCAGGGCTTCAGTGGTTATCAAACTAATGTCAATTCATGATCTGACTTAAACTTCGTGCAAAGTAAAACTTGGAAAGTAAACAGCGTTCGTCGAATTCCTAAACTAAGCAGTCACACTGAAGCATTAGAATGAATGCAAAGTTTCCGAGATAATGAAATCTTCAAAGTCTTCCAGTGATGAAATGTCCTGAAAATACGTAAATATAAAGCCTTGAGAAAATGAAGAAAAGAATTTGATGTATTTAAGTAGGTAAACATAGGTGCAGTGCCGCTAGTTGAGGTGATTCTACAGCGTAGTTTGTAATTTAGATTTCACCATAGTGTAAGATATGTAGTTGAGGAAAGCGTTTAGTCTACAGTGATCCTGTTTCAACTTACCCTGAATCCACGAAAAATGCAAGCGTTAATTTTGATGCAAAGGCTTCCAGTTCGGAGGCAGCAGCCATCAGCTCATTCTAAAGATAGATTATTATAATTGAAGAAATCAGGTTTCCAAAGTGAATTATGAACACATACAATAACTTGATGACATAATAATAATATCAGAAACATTCAAAAGGATATAATAGGGACACATAAGAACTAATGTTGCAATAAAGTTACAATACGAAGCATGAAAGTAATACACGACGGTTATTATTGACCTGTAAATTTCACATTTTTCTGGCTCTTAAGTCGAAACATTCTCAGCGAATTATATGAACTGTTTTACCTGAATAGTTCTTGCATGATGAAGAGTATGGGATTAATACTGAACACAGTAATTTGATTTCATGAGTTGTGGGCAGATTACTGTGATTATTATTATTATTGTTTTTATTGTCGTTTGCCTTAATTCCTAGTGGAGCATAGGTACGTCTCCACTGCGTTCGTTTCTCTGTCACTGTTTTCAGCTGGTTTCATGTCTGTTCAGATATTATCATCGCCTCTTCGCATGACCTCTTCCAGGTCGCCCTCGCCCTGACTACAAACTCGAAGCTTCCCACTCGGTTTCCAATCGAGTAATGGCATGGTGTGTGATGTCACTTGATGGTTTTCTCAGAATATGACCAATCCAACTCCATTTCTTCCTGATTACCAACAAATGTTTGAACACATTGGACACAAATTTTTAGAGAGGAGAGATTTTTCCTTATCAACGACGTCATCATGAAAGTCTGTTCAAATGTACTCATATTTATCATCAATAAGTAAAGCAGTATATAAACGAGTAATTGGAGATGTTTGAGTGATGTAACTAATACAAGTACTCAGAAGTGGTTTCTACAGGTCAAAACTGGACAAGGTGGAATTTCTTCAATAAATGAGAAGCGAAGTAGTTGACAGTTCATTTGACCAGTGAATAGAACTTTGGGGAAAATGTAATAGTCGATCAATTACATAAAAATAGAAGCGAGCTGGTAGGAAGGAGTTTAGGAGTTCAAACTTTCAGTTCAAAACTCTATCCTTCTTGTTTCAGGAAGCGCCTTGAAGTAATATTGTCAACTGAATCACACTCAATATCCCCCTGTTACAAACTATTTTGTATTTTTGGCAAATATGAATATGATTTTGTAAACTTTCAAGGCAGCTTGGTCCTTGAAATGTCCTTCGTTTTCTTTATGATGAAATTTTCCTTAAACCTTACACAGCTATTTTTGATTGAGCACAAGTCAGTAACTGGAGTAATGTGTCTGGTCCTTTGTTTGGTGCAGACTTAATTGTATCAATCAACCTTGCAATACGGCCACCATCGATTAGACACATTACACTAGTTACTGACTAGTGCTCAATCAAAAATATCCAATCGCGAGCGCGAATAGCTCAGTGGAAACGTCTTCGACTGCACCACTGGCTGACGCGAGTTCTAATCTCAGAAGAGACATGATTTATTTCGAGGTTTCAGATACGCCTTGCCGACTGGTGAGTGCCAACTAGCACGAGACCTAGGTCAGGTAGCACCTCCTGTGGCCGACTACCTCCAACCGTATAATACTGACAATGACACAGCTACTTTGTTAAACGAGTTAGGAAATACCACTCAATTTCAGCCATCGTGTTTATAACATTTAGGATAAAATCTATTGCTCCATACCGAATATACTCTGCCTTCAAAATGTGAGCCAAACGAACCAGGAGGGCCTTCGTTTTCCAAATCAACACCATCTACAGATTGACACTGAAAATGACCCTTTGCTTCTTTCTAAAATACAATAGAATACGAATCTAAATAAAATGTAGATATTAAAGTAGCTGGCGCAAAAATTCGAACAGGCCGCCAAGGTCAAGGTCGTGAAGTCTGTGAATTTATATTTTGATTACGGAAAAAAGCATAAGGCTCATAACGCATCTATATCAAGTTAACAAGAGGTGAAATCCATTGGGAGAACTTTTAAGGATAGTAAAAGCACACATAAATTTCTCGGTAAGATTTATTTTACCACAGGCTTTTGATTAGTTTTCATTCATTATTGCTTCATTGTTGTGTGTTGTTGTATGTTATCGTTTTCTGAGACTACGTTTATAGACTGTTTACTGTAGACTTTCCGCTTACTCGTAAGAATTTCGGTTGACTGAAGTGTAAGTAAATCAGAGAATATTTTCCAGGTATTTCAGGTATGATCCGATAGTCAGTGACCGTGCATATTCAGTCCTTTTTGAAACCAAATCCTCATTGTTTCTCAATCTGACTAATTTGTATTCTGTTTCACACTCTGTTATTCCAGTCAGGCGCATTTTATACTTAGATAATGAACATCAAAGTGTGAGAAAATCTAACCGTCTATCTCATAAGGGGCTCTAATTTCGACATTGGTGACCACAGCCACCCGGAGGAGTTAGCTTTCAACTGCGCTTATATGATGAGGGTATGGATGGAAATATGTAACCGGAAAATGAATGTTGGTAAGAGGTGATGGATGTCAGAAATCATGGACCAATTCGAAATAGGTTACTTATGCTCTCCGTAAACCAATCCTTTTCAGTTATGAATTAGAATAATAACAATGGCTGCATTCTAAACGTTAATTTTGATATTTTCAGCATGTAATGCAATATTGCATCTAATTTCTTCTTTACATTACATTGTATGGACAGAAATCATTTAACAGGGCATTGACACTGATCATATTGTCAAGTAAGAATATGAATGTAAAATTACAATTTTATTGAAAAAAATAACCTCAGAATATTCCTGAAAGCATAAGAAAAGGGCAGTTTTGCTTAGTGTTTCGCAGTATCTTAGTGATCTCACACCTTACACTTTTCTCATTACGTAAAATGCTTACCAAATGAGGGATCACAGAGCCTGTATACTTAGTCGTCTGAGCATAAGTTCTTTTTAAGTTGGTGGTTATAGTCCTACCTGATGAGATATATGGAGGGATTTGCGTGTTGAGGGCTAGACAGAATTCTTTGCGTTAATCTCTTACATAGATTTATTTTTTGATTACAGCTTGATTCCACACCGTATTTTCGGCAGAGGTATGCAAATTTCAGCATGTGATATCGGTAGCCCAAATTTTGCAGGCCGACCATAGATATCAGGTGTGGGTCGGCAGGAGATCGCAATGTCTGATAAAAGCTTTTCATTTTGGAAAAGTCTGGTTGAGAAGTAACTGGCATGAAAACAGTAAAATCATGTGCATACTCAACAAAACTAATTTCATCAGAATGAGTGAAGTCGTTTAAGAAGAAATCAAGTAGAAAAAGTAGAAAAAATGCAGCCTAAGGAACACCGTCTGGAGTAAGTAAGAACAATAGAAAACCTCCTATTATATTCAGTGTACCGCTTCCTATCAGAAAAGTTAGAATGCGACCACTTATTAATCCTGCACTGTGCTTGTGCCGCAGTAAGCTTGTTTAACACAAGAAGCCTAGGTACAGAGTCAAAGTAATCTAGGAAGGCACATCGAATATACTGGACACCTCTGTTTAACCTATAGACAATATTACGATATAAGACTACAATAGTATCTAAAGTACACCTAATATTTTTTTAAGAAAATGGTTTTGGGTAGTTGAAAGCCTTCAATGAAGGTTCAAGGTTTATGAACAGCAATTTCCCCATTCTCTTCAAGAATGGTGAGGTAATAGCAAAGGGTCTAAGCTTAACGCCTAAGCCTCGTTATGATTTAGATACTGGAACATAAGGCTTAAATAGCACATTTCCATTTCATTATTTTGTCTTCTGTCATCCTTAGCTGGACCAATAACTGCCCATAGATTTTCATTTCCTCCTCATGCCATCTCCTCCCTGTCTCTCTCAAGCATCCATCTCGTCGTTTGCAATTCAGGTTGTACTGAGAGGCTCGTTTGTGGTTCGATGTCACTCAGTGTTCCCCTCAGGTTGTATCCTATCTACCTATATCTACTTCAGTACATTGTTGTTGTCATTCGATCACTTTACATGGTGAAGAGTCTCGAATCCCACCGTGGCAGTATTCTCAGCTATATGCCAATTAATTTAAGTGTTGGTTTGCAGGGATTTGATGTGTTACAGAATTTTATCATGGAATGACATCGGTTAGAGGACCATTGGAAAACTTAGGGGTACTGAGGATAGCTGCTACTTTCTAGTTTGAGATTCTTAAGAAGTACGCAGAACGGGCCCAGGACCTTGCAGTTAAAAGACGAGCTTCTAGAGAATTCAGCCATTGGGACCTGGTTCAATGATCGATGGATTCCGGCTAACGCCAGTTCACGATATAGCGTGAGCGCTAGCCAGTGTCATCGGCGAGTATTTGTTCCCAAACAAGAGATTTACAAACCCAAATTCTGGTCGCAGGAAAACGGTTTATCGAAGCATTTTATGAAACTTCATCTGTAAGAAATGTAATATTTTACTAAGAAAATAAGAAGTGGCATAAATGAATGCAGTTTATGGTGAATATTTCTGAAATTTTTGTATAATTATATGAATAAAAAAGTTGCTATATTACGTCTAACTTACAATAATAGTTTCTGTAACAAGTGCAGGGAATGTCTTCGTATATGTCCCAGCTGCACTAACCCACCTACGTGTTATTTCTCTCACTGTTGTATTACTTTCATGAAAAGGAGAGAATACATACGTGAAAGTGATTATTGATAACAAAACTCAGATGGATTTGTTTAAAATGTGCAGCATTTTGCATTTTATTATCTTAGACAAAAAGTCTATTCGGTTGTTTTCGGGCTTCAGTTGTCAGCTGAAAGTTAGAGAACAGAAAACAGGCAGAGGCAGTCTGATCGTTATAGTTGAATTCAAGATTGCGATTTCAATTCTTGTATACAGTGAAGGTATATGTGGTTCTGTGGTAGAAGGCTAGCCAACCGCTCAGGTAGTTCTGGTCCGATTCCCGGCTGACACATACCTAAACCTTGCCTAGTCGGTAATGGGCCTGGAACACAATAGAGGGTTGGACGCAAGGCTAGCAGCCTTACTTTTTACAAAACAACAATGTTGCTGCTAAAATTTTGAAGCTTCAAGCCTTGATGCAAGAAGAGAAGTAAGAATGTAGTGAAAAAATAAAGTGGCCAATAGAAACCGAACTATTCTCGGTAATAATACAAGTACTAGTACAATAATGGAAGAAAAAGAGGGCCATGTTTTCACAGCCTTATATGATTCATCATGACCACTCTCAGAATTTGAATCTGTGCTTGTGACGGCACAGAAGATTTTGAATTTCGAATGTCCAATTTACGCCAATTAGTGAACATGAATATCAGGAGAAATCGAAATGCCTAATACACATTCAGAATGACAAATGAGCTTAACGTTGATGTTTTCACTAGCCTACTGGTGATTAGTCAACGGTTTTCCGCTGCTGTAGCCAGTCTCATCAGGAATGTACCTAGAATGTCTTAATACTGCATACTGTCAAGTCAGTATGCATCATATATCACTTCTAGCTAACTGCTTTGGTCAATTGGCAGGGCATAGAGTACAGTTCGCTATTTGCAAATAACATACATGCAGTTTACCTATTAACTGATTTTAAAATTTACCTTGGCTGGTATACTCCATATTGATCCCTGATTGTTGGTATTTTCGTGAGTGGATCTCTCTGGGTTCTAGGACTTCCATCAGGTGCACGCATGAATGCAAAGTTTATTCGTGCAAATCCCTTATAATATTTCACAGAACAGGAACAATAGAAAATAAAAACAAGGAAAAGCTTGTCTGATGATGTAAACACACTTTTATATTAATGATCAAATTGAATAAAAATGTCATTAGTACATTTTTGAACATTTCTGACTATGTAATATTCAAATAGAAATTAAATAAAAATCATGAAGTTAACTGTAAACGGATAGTGCGTCCATCTGGGGTTGTAATGTGGTGAGTGGTTATTGAAAACTCACTGGGAATCAAGATGAAACTTGTGTGAATCTTACTGCAACTTAAATTTTTATTTCTCACTGGATCATCACCCATTATTACTGAAGTAGTAGTCTGTCAGTCAAATAATCCATTAGGTATTCTCAGCATCAGCTGCATTTTCTTTGACGAAACTCATACTCAAAATATGTGTAAGACTTGAGCACTGTGATAGTTAGAGGATTTCATCATGAGCTGACATCGGTAAGATAACCATTGGAAAACCTTGGAGCACTGGACAGTTCTTTCTTCAGCCTAGTTTGGAACTAGCCCTTCAGCAGTACGCGCCAACCCTCAGGGTTCCAACTGAGGACCTTCTGATTACAAGGCGAGCCAGCTAGTAGACCACTAAGCCACTGGGACCCGATCCAATGACCGGATCTGATGCTCACTAGCGACTGGCCTTATTCAGGTAGGTAGTTATCTGATGTTCTTGTGAGAAGCTGTGACAAGTAGGGTATAGCAGGTTGAGGGTGAGGCAGTAACTCATCGAAGAAGGCATTGTGAAGTGGTTGCGCTCTGTCAAGAACTTGTAAGTGTTGGAATTCATGAGATGGCCATTGGACTGGGTCCCATTGGCTTAATGGTTTACTAGATCGCCGGCTTCGTAACCAGAAGTTCTTGGTTTCGAAATTCCTGTGGTGGGTGTGTACTGGTGAAGAGCTCCTAACGGGGCTGACAAAACAGCAGTCCAATAGTCGCTCCAACTGATTTCAGCTCATGATAAATTCCTCCAACCAATCAAACAAAATCCTTACAAAACGAATACTTTAAAATTCGACAATAATTTATTTATTCGATATAGCACACAGTGAAACAGTATTATTTAATGGATGACGTTTGAAAACATTCTATTGTTCGAAATGCCATCCGGCAAATAATGCTGTTTCACAGTGTGTTATCTAAACTCATATTTAAACGTTTCACCTGCAGCTCATAACGAATTAATTTAAAACGAATGATTGCATGAATCAGTTTTCTCTGTTTCCAAAAGGGTTATCAGTTTTAAGTTCATAGCGTCATAGCATATCAGTCAAATGATTAATTTTGTATAGTACTCAAGATCGACTGGGAACACAGAAAACTATACGAAAATGAAGCTTTGCTTTTATGTTGACGGATGCTTATAAATCCTCACCGAGTTTACGTTTCATTTTTCTTTTATTTATTTTATTCTTTTTTGTTCCGCGGCAGGAAACAGGACTTCAAGCGTCAGCTCTAAAGTTCCAGTAACAGTAATGTTTGTTTTTTACGGGATGGTGATGGGGAGTTGCTAGTCTTATGCTCAGTCTTTCCTCTCTACAAGTTCATTACCAGATAAGCGAGATCCGGCTATCAAATTCCAAACCACATGTTGGGTTGGCAAGTATTCTGCCATCGGACGTACGATATTTAATTTCATTCACAACCAATACAATCAGATCGGCAGAGGTCAAGAGCAGTCTGAGAGTAACCTAATTTGACTATATAAGATCAGTGTGCAAAATCATCCTCCGTTACCTCTGACTGATACCATCATTTGATATGACAGTGTCAATAATTTACTAAATGCCAAAGTATAGATATCTATTTCAAACAATTATACTTTCTACTATCCTCAGGTTAAGAGTAAAAGTTCAACTTGATGAACTTCTTGAATATTTCTAGACTACTTTTTTCATTTAAATCATTATCCTAGGTCGAATTTTAATATATATCCTCACGTAATACACATGCACGTTAAATTTTTAAAAAAAGTTCGAAACATACGAGGGCATGAGCAATCTCATGTCTGGCTGTATCATACAAAGTCCTTGACTGAGGATATTCCAGCACAGTTTTTGCAGGACAGAAGTTTACAAACCTGCAACCGGTCTGAAATGTACAAAAAGAATTAACAAAATGAATACATTATAAAAGACTTTTATACACACACACACACACTTCAAAATGATAAGTGATTCATAAATGTAATAAGCCTGTATGAAAGTGACATTATTCCAATGCTGATAGGAAATGTTATTAATTTCGGTATAAAATACTCATTATAAGGAAAACACTTTTCGGGTTTAACCACACTCTTACCTATCTGTTTTCGGATCCATTTGACATGAGCTAGCGTAGGCATTGGTACTTGGATCAAGACAGCTTCCTGTATTCTGACTGTCGACAAACAGCAAATAACCATCTGCTTGTAATCCTGAACCCTTCGGGTAAACTGTCGTCAATTCGTTTCTATGATCCATTTTCAGACAATCCTTTAAAGACAGTAACATAAAATATTCGGTAGCGTCATGGAATTATTTTTTTGAATATAACTCACAGCCTAGACTTCATGCATAGATCTTCTCCTTTCGGTCGGTTGTCAAGTCAATAATTTAAGTTAGGGAACTATCCACTTGCTCAGTGAGAGAAGATTATGCTCAGTTCTCTTATTACTCAGTACTCAGCTTGAATGTATAATTTTCGGCGAAATGCATAACAGTAGGTGAAATTGAGCTTCGTAAATATCATCTAGATAAACCTTAACTATGCTGGACTGCTTTAAATCTCGTATAAAGGAAAATACTTTTCGAATTTTTAACGGTGACTGCCTTTAACAAGAGAAGTATGAATAAAAGATGGGTGGGGTACGATCTTTTTTCACCTATTCTGCTAGATTTTGTATTTTTATTTTATTCCTCTTAGTTTTCAGTGGAAAATAAGGCTTCATACTAGAGCTTTGAAGTTTCGGTAGCGGTAGTATTCATTTGTATGTGATGCGGGTGCTATCTTCATGCCAATCTTGCCTCTTTGCTAGTCTCAGTATTAGCTTAGCGAGGTTTTGGAGTTCGTCGGTCGAGAATCGAATCCGGGACCACATACCGCGTGGTTGGCGAGCATTCTACTACATGTCGAAATTGTATTCAGTTTAAAAGGAAGCATATTGTGCGTTGGTAACACAGCGGTTAGGACTCTCGCCGACCATGCATATGATCTGGTGTTTGATCCCCTGACGACACACACCTGATATCTATAGTTGGCCTTCAAAACTTCGGCTACCGATATCATATGCTGAAAATTCCATACTTGTACCAAAAATACTGTGTGGTTTCCAGTTTTAATCGAAAAATATCCCATTAATCAAGTCAGTCAATAGGATCAGAAAGTTTGCGCATTTATATCGATTATTCATTGTATAAATAACTCACAGACAAATATTGAGATGGTATATTAATGTCACCGCATTTTTCACTTGCACTGCACTGTGTTTGCGTGCAAAACTTTGTACCATTTTCAAACTGATTATACATGCCACCTTCACAGTACCTAAAGAATTATGATGTAGGCTGGTGAATTTACAAAATGGCTTTAAATAGAATTATATATATATATATATATATATATAGTACAACCTATACAGCTTAACTATCCTGCTACTAAGTCGTAATTCTGTAGTGTTTCCCATAGACGCCTATGCAGTAACATAGTCTATGAATTTTGAATAGAGTACAAATGTTTTGGGTGGCATACAATTAATAATTACTTTTAAACTATTCTTTAACTCAATATAACTTCATTATGAAATGTCATATTCGCCTGAGTGACAGGATTTACATATATGTAATACTGTATGTACACACTGATTGATTCTTTTGTGTTTAAAAATGAACTCTGTGCAAATATGTTAAAATTGTTTCTGTAGATATGCTTAATAATGACTTTGGCCTGTAAGCAGCTGAGTAGAAGCCAACGAAATACATAATGATGGTACCATTGGATTCTGAAAAAACCTTTGTTGTTCTTGCTTTATTCAAATAATCTGCAACTGTTGTTGTATCGAGATTAGATTGTAGTATGGCTAGAGTATCAAACACCATCCAAGTTTAGTATCTGATGCATCCTGCGAGGAAGAAGCTACTGAAACTCACGACTTCTCAATACATAATTCCATGGGGATTTTTAGAAAAGAAACTAAACATCAGAAATCACAATAAAATCACTTACCTTTGAACATGAATTCTGCCACTTGAAGTGTTTTTAACTGTTAGAGCATTCTCCCAGAAATTAATAGCACGTTGAACTACTGTTGTCTAGGGAATAAATGCATTTACATAATTGAATTGACAGTTTGTAACAGAATATCAGAAATAGCGTCATCAGCTTCTTTAAAGGGTGGCGTGAGTGTGGGGGGGGGCGTGGCGGTTCATTCATGTCTGTTAATTATTCGACCAATGGCTTTCAAGTGAACCAAATGAATCAGTGAATTAAAATCTCACTGTTACATAGAATAGTCTTCAAATCCTACATTGTGACATTCATCTTCTCTTACTTACTTACTTACTTACTTACTTACTTACTTACTTACTTACTTACTTACTTAGAGGCAAAACATTCTGGTCTGGTCATAGAATATGAAAATTTTGTCAAGATATATGCAAGACTTTACATGCATGTGGTCAATAAACTTTTCACATAGTTTAATGCATAAGAAATTATCCTTCATAACACTTAAATTCATTTCACTAACGCTATGGCTGACATAGATAACATGACAACAAATAGTGTCGTTTAGTAACGTAACCTTTAGTGACAGTTGGGAATGCCCAGAAGTGTGAAGAAATACTCTTCACCGTAAAGGACAGTGAATACTGGAAAGCAGATGCTCTGTGTATAACACAACTGTTACACATCTCCAAAATGCTCTGTCTTCCATTCTACCGAAACCTATTTTGTGTGGTGTATTGAAATTCACCTAATTCTACGAATCATTATTTTTTAAAATGAAACCTGATTAATTTACTCGCATACTTTATGATTATGATCTGATTTCATTTTTTGTTGTGGATAGATTATTATGATTTCATAGTTTCAAATGAGTGAAACTCACCTTTATTGTCTCGCTATTTCTCAGTCGATCAAAATTTGGTGTGTATATTACGGTAAATTTGAGTGGCGCAGAATATGAACGCTTGTCCACAGGATATGATTCGTCTCTCACAGCATATTTCTATTTGTGATGAATACAAAAAATAGGTATGAAGTAAAAGTGTGGAAAATTACCATCTCGTAATGCGGTGAAGGTCCACAGGCGCTATCATAGCCTTGTAAGAAGTACAAGGATATCAGAGAGAAAGATAGAAAGATGGTGTACATGATGTTGATATGATGTTGCATACAAGCGAATCATGCGTTTATATACCATTTTGACAGCAGAAGCAGTTTCTATAATCTCAGCCGTTTGTTTTCTTTTTAACCATGAAATCAAAAGTACATCTCATTAACGGAACAAACACAGCAGCAGCAACAACAACAAAAGAGGATGTTTATTACATGAATTGGAACCCTTCTGATTCATTTTGAATTGAAATTTTGTAACAAACTACAGGTGAGTAACGAGGTGAAAAGAAATTGGTTCAGCACAGCTTGAAAAGGAAAAACACAAACAAAAGTTTCCAAAATAAGACGGAAATCAAGATCATGCAAATCTCAGCTAAAATTAATCTTCTCAGATTTCTTTAGAATTAAATGAAAATGTGTATATGGTAGTCTAATTAACTAACTAACTAACTGACTAACTAATTTCAGACATTTCGTTTCCATACAACCATATTCATCATCCTGCCAGTTTTGTGAAACTAATTCATTCTTAAGATAAATTGTACAGAAGTCAGGCTGAGTTGATAGTTCTAGGTGTCATCAAACTGGGAACTCACAATTCTTATTAGGTTGTCTTAGTTGTCTCTTGAATATCAATGAGGTGCACACCAGCGACTGACCCTATTCAGCTAGGCAGTTCCCTGGGGTTCTAGTGAGCAGTCGTGACCAGAAGGATACAACAGGTCAGCTATGAGAGTAAATACTGGCCGAAGACATTGGCTAGCGACAGCGTTGTCATGAATTGGCAGAAGTTGGAATTCATGGGCCACTATATAGGATCTCAAAGTCTGAACGGTCTACAAGCTAGCTCATCTTGTAGCCAGAAGTCCTTGTGTTCGAACTCTGAGGGTGGATGCGTATTCCTGAAGGGTAAAACCCAAATTAGGCTGACGAAACAGCTGTCGAATACCTCCTAGTGGCTTTTCCAATGGTTCTCTAATGGATGTCAGTTGATGATGAAATCCTGTAACCAATTATTAAAGACATTTTAATATATCCCATGTAAATAAGTGAAAGTCTCATGAATACATTGCGTTCTGGTGAAAAGTAGTAACCAGTGGGTTCCACTCGGTCGGAAGTATCAACAAATACTCACCAGGAGTGACATTGGCTGGTGCCAGTCGTGCTAAAACCATGAATCCATGGAAGTTGGAGTTCATTGACTGGTCAATAAGTTGGGTCTCAATATGTGTAGATAGTCTACCTGCTTGCCTTGTAAACAGACGGTCCAGGGTTTAATCCAAGAGATGATAGCGTACTGTTGATGAGTCCGTGAGTAGGACGAAACAGCAGTCGAGTAATCCCTTCAGGTTTTTACTGCTTCTCAAACTGACATCGATCTGTGATTAAACTTGAAACAAATCGAATTCCTACAAACAAACTCTTGAAATATTTCTACACAAAATTACACCATAAAAATCAACCACGAACAATACGATACATATGTATAAATTTCGAAACATATTCTCGAGACTCTATGCTGGTCTTCAACTATGATAGAGGCTGTTTTTAAAATAATGGTAAACGACATGTTGTTTAGCTATTCACACACATCAGACTAAATGTGTCCAAGTATCCTTTTAAAATTCCCATTTACACGTTTATAGAAAATAAACAATAAACTGAGCGAAGAAATATGTTCCTTTGGAAAACCTGGAAGTACTGGACGAGCTGTTTCATCCTAGTTTGGGATTCATCACACTCAGTGGGTTTCAAACCCAGGACCATCCGGTTACAAACTAATTGTTGAAAATTAATCTGATGCTTTCGAATGACTGGATGCAAGACGAAGCTGCCTGGAGTTCTAGCGAGAAGTCGTTACCATTGGGGTCCATCCAGTCGGAAATGAAGAGCTTGCCTTGTAGCCGGAAGGTCCTGTGTTTGAAACCCAATGGATGCGTACTGCTGATGAATCCCAAACTAGGGTGTAACAGATGCCCAGTACACCCTGGTTTTCAGTGGTACTCTAACTGATATCAATCCGTGGTCTAACCTGAAACGAATGGAATCTCTACAAACTAATTCTTGAGAGAAATATATATTTATATATGCATATAACACATATGCATATGTATGCAAATATATGAGTCACTATCAACATGTCAATATGTTGACAATTAACCAAGAAAATAAATGCAACAATTTAAGGGTACAGATGTTTACAAAAATTTACAATGAGTAGTGTATAATGTCGGGGATATAAGAAGAAGAAATAAGAAATAATAGAGTGCCTACACTGATTACGTAATAAACATTCAAGATGAAGCAGTTAGAATAATGAATGGGTTAGATAAGTGATTATTTCTAAATACCTTGGGAGAGGGGTAAATGAACATAAATGTACATTAGTTGAACAGAAAGAAGAAACTTCCGAAAAAATTACCTCACATAAAGCAAAATAGTTGTTTCTTGGGTAATTTACGAGCAATGTGAAATGAAGTTAATGTTTACAATAGCTCGGAAATTGGGTACTATCTTCAAAGTGTAAAAAAAAACTGAGTTTAGTCTGGATGATTGGACAGGTCGTTTCAATGAAGATTGTGCAAAATGATTTTCACACTCGGAAAGATGAAATATTTACTTATCTTGACAGTAAAAGACAATTTCATGGAGGTAATAATAGCCTGCTGTCTTCTTTTATTTATCACATCCATCTTTTATCACCTCCATTCTTGTTGAACTCATAGTTATTTCTTACTCTAATGAGAATGATAGAAATATAGACCAAGAACAATAGGAATATCCACACATACCCAATTTTTCATGTTTACTTTGCAGCAGTTTAAAATATCACCACCTTATCAAAAACTAGTGAATATCCGTATACGTTTCTCTGTTATCTTTCTGGTTCAAGAATTTCATACTTTGGTAGAGGAGAAGTATATAAAATGCGGTGCTCATCAGTTGCTGAAAACGTGGTTTCAATAAAGAAAAAATCCCCATTTAGACATTTAGAAAACAGAAAATTGAGCGAAGAAATATTTACTTTTCGATTAGATCCTCTACTCTACTGGCTCTACTCTAATATACACAGAGAGCATTTTAATTACAATACAACAGTTTGCCAATCAAGTGGCGATAACTTTGTTAACAATAATTAAGCAGTGTCAATGGGTTAATAGTTAACGAAGAAAATCAATACAGATTTAAAAAGTGGAAATGGATAGAATAAATTAATTTTACAAGAATAACACGTAAATTAAAGATAAAGTGGTCAAAATAAATAAAATAAAATAAATAATTTAGACAAATATAATTTTATAGGTTTAGGGGGAGGGGGGTGACGCAGTCCTGTTTATCCATTCTTGTGACGATGGCCACGGTAGGGAAAGTGGCTGTACAAATTTTTTCTGTACACATAGGCTTGGTTTCTTCAGATGAATGCCAATGCCTCAGCCATCTGTAGAAGACGAACTCGCAAAGCAAAATTAAGATAAGTTGGAATGCGATAAATAATTTTTAATGCTGCATTAACATCGATCTTATGCTCAGTGTCAACGAGGTGGCTAAAATAGAGCTCCGAATAGATCCTTTTTGTCCCTTACTTAACCATGTTGGATGATTTTCGGAAATACGACGATAAACTTGCCTAATTGTACGCCCAATGTAGCTGGCTCCGCAGCTGCAGTCAAACTGGTAGATACACATAGAGGTGGTTATTTTGTTTCCTACTTGCATTCAAAGTAACCACATCACTAGTGACATGATGAATGAAGAAGGTTTCCATGGAAAAGTTAATTAAAGATGAATGCAGACCTCAATTACAAAATAGAAAGATGAATCCAAAAGCTTCTGGTTTTTCTTCAAAAAGACGTCATGTATGAACCTCGGTCTCCCTGAAACTTCCTAATGAGAATAATTTTCACAACAAATTTTTCATCATTTTTTAGTCTTCGAGTGCAACACAGGACTTGAAGCTTCACGCTTGAAGTTTCAGTAAAGTTAACATGGTTTTCTCTGGTAGGGGTTGTTTCCTTCATGACCAACCTTCCATCTTTTTAGTGCTTACTACTGGCTTCTTGAGATTAAGGAGTTCAGCTGGCAGGAGTCGAATACTCACCTCCAGTGCGGCTTCAAGCATTCTACTATTAAACTGTCAACGCAATATTTTTAGGAAAACACGCATGTACATGGCACAGAGCCGTTTTTAAATCCTTCAAAAGAGCCATGAATTCGATTCCAATCCCACTGTCCTTCTCAGATTTGGCAACATAAAGTCATAAGAACGCCATCGGGGTAACTGACTGGATAAGTACTCCATTTCGCAGTAATACCAAAAGCGTTTCTTGCATTCAATGATTGCTCCGAGGTCAATCGTATGATCACACTTTTGTATATACCAGCTAGCAGTGGATAAATTAGCAGTGCGTTAAAAAACACTTTGTTAACGTCAGTGTTTCAGCCTGAACACTGAGTTCTTTTAGAGGTTTTTGACAAGGTGAAAGATAACCTATTTAAGTCAGTTTGTCTTCTGTTCCTCTGTATTGCTAGGACCCAGTTAAATTAAATTCAGGAGGAGCGCGGAGTGAGAGAAACTCCTTTCATGGTCTTAAATGTTTATATTTCAAAATGCGCCTTTGTTTAATTCTGTTTCCTTACAGTAAACCGACTCTTCCAAATTTCCATCTTTTCATCCAAGTATCAAGCTACACTACCTAATTTTCAGGCAAATAAAAGGCAACTAAATAGGCCAAATACTTCAAAATTTCATTATTCTTAACTTGTTCTCAAAGGACAGTAATAATGCGAATTATGTTTAAGCAAGAACAAAGTTAGTGTCTCAGTGGTGAAAGGCGTTGCATGAATGAAAATCATCATTACTATAATTTGTTTTGTGCACTACATAGGGAATAATATTAGTATAATCACCACACCTAAATCTATCTTATGTACTGTTAATTAAAACTGAAATTAATGGTAAAGGGTGTGACAGCCAGCAGAATTGTGCTAAACAATAATGTTTCCACTTTTTATGCAAAATTTAATGTAAATATCCTGAAGTTAGTTTACACACAGTCTAGTACTTCGAATATTATTCAGCATCTTGAGTCATATGTATCTATATTAACATCTTACGTATGAAAAAGCATCTAACCTAGGTTTATTGGTCTGAATACAAGCCAAGCTCGTAGACCATTAGGCCACTGGGACTCGATCCAATGGTTAGCCAGTCCATGAGTTCAAACTCCTACCAATAAATTCTTCTTCAGGCTGTGCGCGTGGGTGGCACACTGGTTAGGACTCTCGCCGACCATGCACATGGTTCGGGGTTCGAGCCCACGCCGACGTACACCTGATATCTATGGTCGGCCTGCGAAATTTGGGCCACCGATATACACGCTGAAAATTCCATACCTGTACAAAAAATACGGTGTAGAACCAAGCTGTAATCAAAAATAAAATATAAAAATAAAATAAATAGCGTGACCACTTCGCAAAATTTCTTCGATAAGTTACTGTTTAACCTTCAATCTGTTGTACCCTACTGGTCACGGTTTCCACTGGAATCCCAGGGTAACTGGTGAAGAGTCTCAAAACGAGGACGAAATGGCTCTTCAGTACTCCTTAGTGGGTTTTCCAGTGGTTCTCTAACTGATGTCAGTTCATGGTGAAATCCTTCAACCAATCAAACAAAAATCACTACAAAACCAATACATGAGAACCAGAAATCATTATAAAAGATTTTATGCTCATGCAACCAACTAAGAAAGCTCAACGATACCACTGTAGCGGTAAATAATTCCCCAAAAATTATTGACCATAGAAATCATCAGTGGACATTGGATGCTGACCCTTAGTGTTTAATTCGACTTGTTTAGCTGAAGGCTTCCGGTCAAGCATCCTCACCATTTGGTACCTCATAGTACCACTTTCATGCACGATAACTAGCCAGCTTAGCTTCCGCTTCAGTCCACGATTTGGTTCCGAAATATATCTCGTATTTTGGAAGATCAACTCTGGTCTTTTGCTTTGCCTTTGGTACACGAGAAACGAATACTATAGAAGTTGTTGGTATAAGATCTTGCGTTAGTATACTCCGTACAATTTGTGAACGTCAATACCGTCAACCTCTAAGCCATATTTGGCCCCCATTCTACTTGTTATGTGCGAAACCTATAACTTGCCGTGCTATTAGCAGAATAATTGACTCTTTTATTCGCTCCTATTTTTATCTGTAGTGACACTAATTCAGTTAACTTATAAAATTTTAACTACTAACATTATTATCAGTAGTTTAAACATTTGACTTTATTACCACATTGTTAATACCAGAAAAGCTGCTAGTATCAATCCTCTAATACTATTTTGTTTAATTTTTGTTTTTGTTATTGTCGAGTAAATTAGATGCAATATTGTATCAAATGCCGAGTATTCTATACAGTATTATAAGTACTATTTGGAATAAAGCAAATTATACTATTACTAATACTATTCCGTCTGTATCACACCACCAAAGTTTGTTATTCATTACAAGATTAATAAGAAACTAAACATGTAATCAAACAAATCGCCACAAACGCAAAAACTGAAAACCTCCATGTGTCACGTGCCTCGTGCGGATTACTGATATACAAATAGCAAGAGTAATAATTTGCTTTATTCCCAAATAGTACTTATAATACCGTATAGAATACTCGGCATTTGATACAATATTGCATCTAATTTACTCGACAATAACAAAAACAAAAATTAAACAAAATAGTATTAGAGGATTGATACTAGCAGCTTTTCTGGTATTAACAATGTGGTAATAAAGTCAAATGTTTAAACTACTGATAATAATGTTAGTAGTTAAAATTTTATAAGTTAACTGAATTAGTGTCACTACAGATAAAATAGGAGCGAATAAAAGAGTCAATTATTCTGCTAATAGCACGGCAAGTCATAGGTTTCGCACATAACAAGTAGAATGGGGGCCAAATATGGCTTAGAGGTTGACGATATTGACGTTCACGAATTGTACGGAGTATACTAACGCAAGATCTTATACCAACAACTTCTATAGTATTCGTTTCTCGTGTACCAAAGGCAAAGCAAAAGACCAGAGTTGATCTTCCAAAATACGAGATATATTTCGGAACCAAATCGTGGACTGAAGCGGAAGCTAAGCTGGCTAGTTATCGTGCATGAAAGTGGTACTATGAGGTACCAAATGGTGAGGATGCATGACCGGGAGCCTTCAGCTAAACAAGTCGAATTAAACACTAAGGGTCAGCAACCAATGTCCACTGATGATTCCTATGGTCAATAATTTTTGGGAATTATTTACCGCTACAGTGGTATCGTTGAGCTTTCTTAGTTGGTTGCATGAGCATAAAATCTTTTATAATGATTTCTGGTTCTCATGTATTGGTTTTGTAGTGATTTTTGTTTGATTGGTTGAAGGATTTCACCATGAACTGACATCAGTTAGAGAACCACTGGAAAACCCACTAGGGAGTACTGAAGAGCCATTTCGTCCTCGTTTTGAGACTCTTCAGCAGTTACCCTGGGATTCTAGTGGAAACCGTGACCAGTAGGGTACAGCAGATTGAAGGTTAAACAGTAACTTATCGAAGAAAATTTTGCGAAGTGGTCACGCTATTTATTTTATTTTTATATTTTATTTTTGATTACAGCTTGATTCTACACCGTATTTTTTGTACAGGTATGCAATTTTCAGCGTGGATATCGGTAGCTCAAATTTCGCAGGCCGACCATAGATATCAGGTGTACGTCGGCGTGGGCTCGAACCCCGAACCATGTGCATGGTCGGCGAGAGTCCTAACCAGTGTGCCACCCACGCGCACAGCCTGAAGAAGAATTTATTGGTAGAAGTTTGAACTCATGGACTGGCTAACCATTGGATCGAGTCCCAGTGGTTTAATGGTCTACGAGCTTGGCTTGTATTCAGACCAATAAATCTAGGTTAGATGCTTTTTCATACGTAAGATGTTAATATAGATACATATGACTCAAGATGCTGAATAATATTCGAAGTACTAGACTGTGTGTAAACTAACTTCAGGATATTTACATTAAATTTTGCATAAAAAGTGGAAACATTATTGTTTAGCACAATTCTGCTGGCTGTCACACCCTTTACCATTAATTTCAGTTTTAATTAACAGTACATAAGATAGATTTAGGTGTGGTGATTATGCTAATATTATTCCCTATGTAGTGCACAAAACAAATTATAGTAATGATGATTTTCATTCATGCAACGCCTTTCACCACTGAGACACTAACTTTGTTCTTGCTTAAACATAATTCGCATTATTACTGTCCTTTGAGAACAAGTTAAGAATAATGAAATTTTGAAGTATTTGGCCCTATTTAGTTGCCTTTTATTTGCCTGAAAATTAGGTAGTGTAGCTTGATACTTGGATGAAAAGACGGAAATTTGGAAGAGTCGGTTTACTGTAAGGAAACAGAATTGAACAAAGGCGCATTTTGAAATATAAACGTTTAAGACCATGAAAGGAGTTTCTCTCATTCCGTGCTCCTCCTGAATTTAATTTAACTGGGTCCTAGCAATACAGAGGAAAAGAAGACAAACTGACTTAAATAGGTTATCTTTCACCTTGTCAAAAACCTCTAAAAGAACTCAGTGTTCAGGCTGAAACACTGACGTTAACAAAGTGTTTTTTAACGCACTGCTAATTTATCCACTGCTAGCTGGTATATACAAAAGTGTGATCATACGATTGACCTCGGAGCAATCATTGAATGCAAGAAACGCTTTTGGTATTACTGCGAAATGGAGTACTTATCCAGTCAGTTACCCCGATGGCGTTCTTATGACTTTATGTTGCCAAATCTGAGAAGGACAGTGGGATTGGAATCGAATTCATGGCTCTTTTGAAGGATTTAGAAACGGCTCTGTGCCATGTACATGCGCGTTTTCCTAAAAATATTGCGTTGACAGTTTAATAGTAGAATGCTTGAAGCCGCACTGGAGGTGAGTATTCGACTCCTGCCAGCTGAACTCCTTAATCTCAAGAAGCCAGTAGTAAGCACTAAAAAGATGGAAGGTTGGTCATGAAGGAAACAACCCCTACCAGAGAAAACCATGTTAACTTTACTGAAACTTCAAGCGTGAAGCTTCAAGTCCTGTGTTGCACTCGAAGACTAAAAAATGATGAAAAATTTGTTGTGAAAATTATTCTCATTAGGAAGTTTCAGGGAGACCGAGGTTCATACATGACGTCTTTTTGAAAAAAAAAACAGAAGCTTTTGGATTCATCTTTCTATTTTGTAATTGAGGTCTGCATTCATCTTTAATTAACTTTTCCATGGAAACCTTCTTCATTCATCATGTCACTAGTGATGTGGTTACTTTGAATGCAAGTAGGAAACAAAATAACCACCTCTATGTGTATCTACCAGTTTGACTGCAGCTGCGGAGCCAGCTACATTGGGCGTACAATTAGGCAAGTTCATCGTCGTATTTCCGAAAACCATCCAACATGGTTAAGTAAGGGACAAAAAGGATCTATTCGGAGCTCTATTTTAGCCCACCTCGTTGACACTGAGCATAAGATCGATGTTAATACAGCATTTAAAATTATTTATCGCATTCCAACTTATCTTAATTTTGCTTTGCGAGTTCGTCTTCTACAGACGGCTGAGGCAATTGGCATTCATCTGAAGAAACCAAGCCTATGTGTACAGAAAAAATTTGTACAGCCACTTTCCCTACCGTGGCCATCGTCACAAGAATGGATAAACAGGACTGCGTCACACCCCTCCCTCTAAACCTATAAAATTATATTTGTCTAAATTATTTATTTTATTTTATTTATTTTGACCACTTTATCTTTAATTTACGTGTTATTCTTGTAAAATTAATTTATTCTATCCATTTCCACTTTTTAAATCTGTATTGATTTTCTTCGTTAACTATTAACCCATTGACACTGCTTAATTATTGTTAACAAAGTTATCGCCACTTGATTGGCAAACTGTTGTATTGTAATTAAAATGCTCTCTGTGTATATTAGAGTAGAGCCAGTAGAGTAGAGGATCTAATCGAAAAGTAAATATTTCTTCGCTCAATTTTCTGTTTTCTAAATGTCTAAATGGGGATTTTTTCTTTATTGAAACCACATTTTCAGCAACTGATGAGCACCGCATTTTATATACTTCTCCTCTACCAAAGTATGAAATTCTTGAACCAGAAAGATAACAGAGAAACGTATACGGATATTCACTAGTTTTTGATAAGGTGGTGATATTTTAAACTGCTGCAAAGTAAACATGAAAAATTGGGTATGTGTGGATATTCCTATTGTTCTTGGTCTATATTTCTATCATTCTCATTAGAGTAAGAAATAACTATGAGTTCAACAAGAATGGAGGTGATAAAAGATGGATGTGATAAATAAAAAGAAGACAGCAGGCTATTATTACCTCCATGAAATTGTCTTTTACTGTCAAGATAAGTAAATATTTCATCTTTCCGAGTGTGAAAATCATTTTGCACAATCTTCATTGAAACGACCTGTCCAATCATCCAGACTAAACTCAGTTTTTTTTTACACTTTGAAGATAGTACCCAATTTCCGAGCTATTGTAAACATTAACTTCATTTCACATTGCTCGTAAATTACCCAAGAAACAACTATTTTGCTTTATGTGAGGTAATTTTTTCGGAAGTTTCTTCTTTCTGTTCAACTAATGTACATTTATGTTCATTTACCCCTCTCCCAAGGTATTTAGAAATAATCACTTATCTAACCCATTCATTATTCTAACTGCTTCATCTTGAAATGTTTATTACGTAATCAGTGTAGGCACTCTATTATTTCTTATTTCTTCTTCTTATATCCCCGACATTATACACTACTCATTGTATATTTTTGTAAACATCTGTACCCTTAAATTGTTGCATTTATTTTCTTGGTTAATTGTCAACATATTGACATGTTGATAGTGACTCATATATTTGCATACATATGCATATGTGTTATATGCATATATAAATATATATTTTTCTCAAGAATTAGTTTGTAAAGATTCCATTCGTTTCAGGTTAGACCACGGATTGATATCAGTTAGAGTACCACTGAAAACCAGGGTGTACTGGGCATCTGTTACACCCTAGTTTGGGATTCATCGGCAGTACGCATCCATTGGGTTTCAAACACATGACCTTCCGGCTACAAGACAAGCTCTTCATTTCCGACTGGATGGACCCCAATGGTAACGACTTCTCGCTAGAACTCCAGGCAGCTTCGTCTTGCATCCAGTCATTCGAAAGCATCAGATTGATTTTCAACAATTAGTTTGTAACCGGATGGTCCTGGGTTTGAAACCCACTGAGTGTGATGAATCCCAAACTAGGATGAAACAGCTCGTCCAGTACTTCCAGGATTTCCAAAGGAACATATTTCTTCGCTCAGTTTATTGTTTATTTTCTATAAACGTGTAAATGGGAATTTTAAAAGGATACTTGGACACATTTAGTCTGATGTGTGTGAATAGCTAAACAATATGTCGTTTACCATTATTTTAAAAACAGCCTCTATCATAGTTGAAGACCAGCATAGAGTCTCGAGAATATGTTTCGAAATTTATACATATGTATCGTATTGTTCGTGGTTGATTTTTATGGTGTAATTTTGTGTAGAAATATTTCAAAAGTTTGTTTGTAGGAATTCGATTTGTTTCAAGTTTAATCACAGATCGATGTCAGTTTGAGAAGCAGTAAAAACCTGAAGGGATTACTCGACTGCTGTTTCGTCCTACTCACGGACTCATCAACAGTACGCTATCATCTCTTGGATTAAACCCTGGACCGTCTGTTTACAAGGCAAGCAGGTAGACTATCTACACATATTGAGACCCAACTTATTGACCAGTCAATGAACTCCAACTTCCATGGATTCATGGTTTTAGCACGACTGGCACCAGCCAATGTCACTCCTGGTGAGTATTTGTTGATACTTCCGACCGAGTGGAACCCACTGGTTACTACTTTTCACCAGAACGCCAAGTAATTCATGATTTCATTTAATTCTTAAGAAATTGAGAATTTTTAGCTGAGATTTGCATGATCTTGATTTCCGTCTTATTTTGGAAACTTTTGTTTGTTTTTTCCTTTTCAAGCTGTGCTGAACCAATTTCTTTCTCGTTACTCACCTGTATTTGTTACAAAATTTCAATTCAAAATGAATCAGAAGGTTCCAATTCATGTAATAATCCTCTTTGTTGTTGTTGCTGCTGCTGTGTTTGTTCCGTTAATGAGATGTACTTTTGATTTCATGGTTAAAAGAAAACAAACGGTGAGATTATAGAAATCCTGTGGATTCTATGTAACAGTGAGATTTTAATTCACTGATTCATTTGGTTCACTTGTACAAAACAGTTGCAGATTATTTGAATAAAGCAAGAAAACATAGGTTTTTTCAGGTTTTTTCACCAGAACTCCAAGTAATTCATGATTTCTGGTTTAAGTATTGGTTGGTTGTAGGGATTTTGTTTGATTGCATGGAGGATTTAATCATGAGCTGACATCAGTTAGAGAAAATTCTGGTTCAGTCATTCCATTTTTATAATAAGTTGTTTTTCTCCATGCAATCATTTAACTCATAAATGGTAATTTTACTCTACCTGTCACTCTCTGTCAAGCTACTGTCATATAACGAAACCATCACTTACTTTACTTCAAAAGCTTTATTATTCATCTTTCAATCTAATTTAAATAGAGAATCATATCAGAATCATCTTACTATGTGACCGACTACTTAAATATCAGGTAAATAAAATATGTTTGATCACGCATAGACATCAGATAACTGTGATCAAACTTGAACTAAATCAAATCGCTACAGACTAACAGAAAGTTAATATGATTCTGTCTAGTGACTGGCTGCCACGCAAATTTCCCTAAAATTCTTATAAGAATTCGTGACCAGTGGGTGCCATCTGGTCAGCAGTAAGGATAAATACTCACCGGCGATGACACTGGCTGATGCCAGTCGCACTAAACTCATCATGATTTGTTAGAAGTTGGAATTCGTGAGGTGATCATTGGCTTGGGTCCCACTGACCGAATGACCTACGAGGTTGCTTTGTAGGTGGAAGGTGCTGAGTTCGAACCCTGTGGATAGATGAGTATTGCCTATGAGTCCATGAGACAGTCCGTGAAACAGGCGTCCAGCTGTCCCTTGAGGTTTTCAGTGCTTCTGTAACTAATATCAATTTTCATCGAACTTGAAATAAAACGAATCCCTAGAAACAAAGTCTTTGTTAGTAGGTTGAAAGATGATTTATTCTTGCTGAAAAACTGGTAAAATGAAGAAAAAACAAAGAGATTCAAAGAAAGCAACTGAACGTGTCCTTTTTAATGTAATCTAAGAAATTAAGTGGCATGTTCCAGTAATTTATTCATTTATAGTCCATCACTTAATTGTTGTTACCACAGATTCACGTTAAAAGTTCAGTGACAACTTTTAATTCGTCTATTTAATTCTAAATTCTTTTAACTGGTTCTTAGGTGTAGTAGCTTGCTTCGGTTTGACTAAAACAACATGATACAATCTTAATTTCTAAGATCATTTTCTCACTTTCATAGAAATTAGCTCGTTTGTACACCTCCCATACAAGTTGATTTTTGCATTTACTTTTTCGCCATTATACTAAAACAAATCATCAGACCAAATCAAATTTCGCTCATATTTTAAAACCTATAAAAAGAAAATTTCATTCCAAAATATAAACAGCTTCCATTGTCATCGAAAGCTTTTATTTTCTTGTTATGCAGATAATGCATAATTTTATAACATTACTAATCTGTTCACTTTTAATCATATGCGGATTATGTGGAACTCCACCGCCTACTGATATAGTGAGTTTGCCTTTAATTGCACAGTTAGTTAATTATTGTATTAGAAATACATGGTACCAGGCCAGCCTATATCTGACAGTAAACGTCAAGCTTTCAATAATCAAATGAACTTTATCGTTCATTATGCAGCTAATCTTCAACAGTCTTCCAATTTCGAAGGTTTTAAAGTAAGTTTTTCAAAGTTACCTTATTCTTGATAATTGATAATAATTCTATGGACTAGTGACAGCTGATGCCTTACGTGTAACCATGGTAACTGTCTACTTTGTAGGTGTCATGTCAACTATAGACGAAGTGACACCATTTCAGTGGTGCGGTGACATGCAAGCTTTTTGTTAACATTGATGTCGAATATTCGGTGTCAGTTGGTCAATTTATATATTTATTTATTTTTTTATTTTATTTTTGATTACAGCTTGATTCCACACTGTATTTTTGGTACAGGTATGGAATTTTCAGCATGGATATCGGTAGCCCAAATTTAACAGGCCGACCATAAGTATTAGGTGTGCGTCGGCAGGAGATCGAACCTCGGACCATGTGCATGGTCGGCGAGAGTCCTAACCACTGTGCCACCGATGCACATATATATAAAAACCAGACTGGTAGGAATAAGGCGCTTGAACAAAATTAGTGTGAAAGTTTCTAAATATGACACTCAATGATAGCAGCCTAAGAACCGATGGAAAGTTAACTTTTCTTCATGGCTTTACTTGATTCAGTAAAGAATTAATATGGTGTAAAATGTTTGCTGCAGTTGGGTGGTTCAGCAATAGAATGCTTGCCTACCATGAACTTGGTCGAGGATTCGATTCCCAGCAGACGTACACCTTTACTCCACGTAGCCGGTTGTAAGCCCAACAAAGAAAGAAGGTTGGGCGCGAGACAATCAATTCCGCCCCATAAAAAGTAAAACTGCTGCTACTGTTTCGTCAAAGCTCAAGCTTGAAGCTCTGTGTTACACTTGGAACGCAAACCAATAAAAAAAATAATAAAAATAAAAAGTCCACTAACAGAAATAACTAGTGCACAGCTGTTGAATTCTATGAATTCATCTGTACCTTAAACTCATTAAGAAGGTTTGCCTGTTATCAGTCGACATAAACATATCCATTGAACTATAAATACCTGTATCATACAAGATACTCATTAAATATTTTCGTTCGTTGTATCAAACACTAGGGACACTGATTATCTTAACGTTATGGTACTTCAAGGGATCGTATTAGCCTAGATTTTCACTCGCTCAGGTGTTCATTATAAAAGTTTCAGAATATAGATTCACCATAAGGCATTAATTTTAATCTGAAAAATGACAGTATTTAATAATTTGTTAGGAACAAGAGCGCTGACTTTAGATCAGTTCCTCCCACTGACATATCAGGCGAAAATATGGCATATAACTTCCTTAAGTGAATGTCATGATAGAGGTCGTTATCTATTCAGGAACTCATATATCAAAATAAGACTGATCTATGTCGGTTAAATATATTCACGAGAGATTACAAATATGAATATGTAACGTGAATATGTGCGTAGGTGGCACAGAGGTTAAGACTCCCGCCGACCATGCACATGGTCCGGGGTTCAATCAATCCCCTGCCAACGCATACCTGATATTAATGGTTGGCCTGTAAATTTTGGGCTACCGATATCATATGCTGAAAGTTCCATACTTATACCAAATATACAGTTGTAACAACAGAAGACAAGGGCCAGTCAACAGATCGTTTATTAAGGAAATCAACACATATTTATAGATTTCAATGTACATTATTATAGATTATTGTTAGCGGAAAAACACAGTCCTCTGATTGGTTGTTGCTCACAGAAAGTTAATCTTGCATCTCTTTGTGGTTGTTTCTTGAATGTCAGATCATCTATGTGCCAACTGTATCCGCCTGCGCAAAGTCTTTGTTCCTATTTTTCTCACCACCAATATTTGGAGCATAAACCTTGACGTAAATTAATGTCTAACAACTTTGGCTAGCAGCCAGCTCTCATCACGTGGTGTGGAATCAGGCTATAATAAAAAAACTTCAAACCATTAAAATTGAACAAGAGGTGGTTTTTGTGGCCTAGGGACCTAGCACATGATGGTTTGATGTATGAACTGATTGGTACTGAGTTTCAACTGCCAATAGGAACACCGTCGTTCACTGGAAAGACAAATACATTGACCTGGCTATTCCTTAATAAGATGAATCGCATGTCCTGGACTCTGTCATCAGCCTAGTGATTTCATTATTTGTTTTTAATAGAATTTTGACTTTCCCGTTGATTAATTTAACTGAAATGGTTAGTTTCTTTCGATATATCCATTGCTAGTATGGAAACTAAGAAGATTTGTGAAAATCCACTTGAAGCAATTTGGTGAACGGTAACTAGCAAACCATACAAATACTAAATGACGCCATTTACAAAGCAGGTGGCTCCCATGGCCTAAACAGTCTACTGGATAACGCTTTGTCTTTTAAAACGACGTTTACAGGGGTCGAGTCACAACGGGGACATCATCACTCATTGGGAGAAACGCAGATACATACTAGATAGGAGGAAATACACATCCCGGATTCCGCTGTTAGCCACCATTTACCGAATCACTTCTAGCAAATTCATTTTAAAATTACTTAATAATTATGAGACAAGAAAGTGGGAGCAATTTCAAGAACTTACTCACCATGTTTCAAAAGCGCAGACGAGAACAAGTTAGTTTAATGCAGAATAACTCAATTAAACTTATTTTACATGGACAAAAATAACTTATAATTTGAAACATTTCAAAGTATGTTTCACTATGAAGTATAGTACATGAACACAAAAGTAAACCCTAGATTTAATGGCGAAATGTTTTAGGACTGTTATAAGGAATGCGAATTACTTGAAAAAGTTGATTATTTCGGTAAAACAAACACCTGTTGTCAATAAAACATGATGAAGTCAGTAGCTGATGTATGTTTACACCATATCAAAGAAGCACCCGGTGAATTTTACTCCACATTGTGTAATAGATGAAGAGCAGGAAATTATTGATGCCTCATAAACAACATTACACACTAATCAAAGTGCGATATATGACTTTTTTGGTTTTTATAAAGATTAGATAAATAGTTGAGTTGAATTCGATATTACTGAAATAGAATTGATTTATTGCTATTAACCCACTTGTCGTTTATTTCACTAAACTGAGGATCTCCGTTCTCCTTGCCATTTTCAGATGAATGATTACCGGAAACACATAACTCTTTCACATTTAAAAGTGATATAATTTTTAAAATTACGATGAAATAACCCCCCCCCATTGGATGTAAATTTATAGTTTGGGAGGTTTGATATAGAACAGAGGAAATCAGCAAAACACACTAACCTAATACTTCCGCAATGCCTGAGGACCACATTTATTTTGAAGAATTAAAGGTCAATCGATAAAGTATTTAAGAATATGAAGAATAATAACTAACACTACTTTTAGTGGTATAATCAGATAAGGATTACCAAAGTAGACTAAGAGGAGTAATAAATTGTTTTTGTACACACGAAGATAAGGGGACTTAATTTTACGGACAGCAGTCATCTCTGTAGCTAGGGTTCCAGACGGATTTTGTAGGTAGTCTTTAAGGTTGATTTGATATCATTCGTATAATTCAACTGAGTATTTTCCTAAGGACAAAGTTGGTAATCGGATATCTGCGTTTATCGGGATTCCACAGTTTATTTGTTTTCTCAGACATTTCGGTAAATATACTTAAACCCTTAAATGGAAAGCGTCAAAACTACTCCCTATATAGGTATGCGTACATACACACACGTAAGCTGGTATATAGTATGGTATGTTATGTACCTGTACGATGCTGAGGTCTGTGGTAAAGCAAAAATTCCAGTTATCTCCTTGCCAAAAGGAAAATAGTAACTTAGACGTAGAAACAATTAAGGCAACAATTCGTCACGTTAAGCAAGAATGTTTCTGACTGTAGTCTCAAGGATTTTTCTTATTTTCTTTTATTAGTAGTACTTTGACACAAATTAGTTATCTCACTGCTTCATCACCATGTTCTATAGTTATTTATCCATAATAATGAAAGAATGATTGTTATTGAAAACATGTGTTTTTCAAAAAGTGTAACATCGAATCAATAAGATCAGAATTTCAAAGGTTATTTGCAATTCGATTGTTAATAGATTATGGTCCAAAATATAGGTGTATGTGGAAATATGTAATGGTGTAATACCAAATTGAGCACCAGTTTTGCAAAGTAAATCATTGTGAGTGATAACGAATGTTTAGTAATAAGCTCTCGTGAGTCATGTTCATATTAAATTCTATTCATACTGATTATAAACTTCGGATGGATGAATGGTCATTTCAGAGACAGAAAGAAAAAAGTTTTTCTCAAGTTGAATTGTATGTACGTTTTATTTATTTCAGTGTTTAAGTTAACAACCACGTTTAAATAAGTAAACAGAAGGTTAGCTAATGCAAATGTAAGGACAGGGGGTAGGCGATGTCCAAGATGGAGAACAATGCTCAAAAAGGTCAACATAAAAAGGTATTTATGAATTTGTGGACTCCACAGCAGGCCAGGGTAGTAAGAGTGGTTGAACCTGTTTCTTCTTCTGTACAAATAGCATCGGTTGTTTTAGGCGAATCTCAGTAGTCTCTCTTGTTTGGAGTTTTCAGTATCTGGATGTTTTTGGGAGATTATTTGGTAACCGGTTGATGATAGAGAAGGATTCTTCAACACTAGATTTTTGGCCATTTTGGACCAGGTGGTCTAATATCGAGCTACTGACACTTCTCACTTCACCTTTATTGAACCACACACAGGTAGGCGTCAACGAGCACGACAAATCAAGTTCCTAAAGCAACGGTCAATATAACTTGCCCCACCACAAGCGCAGTTGGTCGGTAAATACAAGGAGGGGTAGATATTCTAGGTACTCCATAATCATTCTTGTATTATTATGGATATATAACTGTAAGACCTGGTGATGAAGTTGTCGGAAAGAATATTGTTTGTTCAGTGAAGTGATTTTACTTAAAGCATATATGCTTCGTATTTGACTTTTATAGGCTAATATAGTTGAAAAAGCCTTGGAACACTGGAAAATGGCGCTGTCTGTAAAGCATATCTCAAGCACCACATTATTAGTTCCTCGGTAAGGAATTATGTGTTTTTTATAAAATTCTGTTTTTGTCTTTTTCATTGTGTATTCGATCTCGTTTTATCAAGTGAATCTGATGTTTACCTTTCCCTCCTCAGTAATCACATAAAATCTGCCTTTGTCGTGTTATTTCTAACATGAAATGAATTCAGTTACTTCCATTTGATTCTTCTGCTTCCGTAAATCAGATTTGTTACAATCACACTGCTTACTTAATTACTGGTACACCCACAAGTGATTTCAGCTGATGTGATTATTACTTTGAACTATGGCGCATAGCTGAGATTGCCATTGTTTGAAATTGACATTATTCCAACTTAACAATGATGAAAATGTTGAACTCCGTTGATTTATAGGTTCGTTGAAGGAAAGAACAATAAAGAGTTGCTGTTTAGTTTAAGTTTATGGTGAAAATGTTACTCTAATGTGATAAGTAGAAGTTTTGTCACAGAAACTTCGTCAAGGAGCTCCATTTGGAATAAAATGTTAATAAGTATGAATAAAATAAAACAGTTGTCAGTGGACATCAACTCTCTGACGAAAACAGAAATCCTGAAAGCAATCAAGATGCTTAAAACTGGAAAAGCAGCAGGACAAGACAGAATCCCAGCAGAAGCATTGAAAATGAACCCAGAGACAACAGCGGACTTGATAACACCACTATTGAAGAAGGTGTGAAAAGAGGGCAAGGTATCTGAAGATTGGAAGAGAGACTACATATTCAAACTGCCAAAAAAGGAGACTTAAGTCAATGCAAAACTGGCGCGGAATTATGCTCGTGTTCATCCCAAGCACAATACTAAGCCGCATCACCCTGAAGGGAATCAAACAACCCCTGGATGCAAAACTTCGACCGGAACAGGCTGGATTCAGGAGTAACAAGTCATGTATTGATCAAATCGCCACTCTACGGATCATGGAATGGCAGTCACCTATCTATCTCAACTTCATCGAATTTGTAAAGGCCTTCAACAGCGTCGGTCGAGAAGTGATTTGAAAACCGTTTCGCTAGTACCAAGGGGTGACGCCAACAATCATGCATCTCATCCAACAGTTGTATAACAATGCTACATGTCAAGTAATACACAAAGGGAAACTCAAGGAATCCTTCGAAGTGAAGACGGGAGTAAGACAAGCTAGGTGCTTACTATCTCAAAAGATTTTCCCGATTGCGATAAGCTGAATGACATGACAGACAGTGGGCAACGAAGAGATAGACATAGAATGGACCCACACAAAAACTTGGAGGATCTGGATTTCTCCGGTGATATATGTCTGATTTCCCACTAACTGGAAGATATACAAGTGAAAAGCAACAAGCTGGCAGAAGAAGCATCCAGAGAAGATAGGGCTTCAGGTAAACATGGAGAAAACAGGGGTGATGAAGATTCCTGGCCAATAACAATGGCATCAGCAACAACAACAGGTAATAATCAGCGTCAATGGGAGAAATCTGAAAGAATCAACCTCCTTAACTAACTACCTGGGGAGCATCGTTTCAACTGCTGGCAAATGGAACTGACTAAGATATCAAAACGAGGATCGGTAAAGCAAGACAAGCAAGATTTCGTGTCCCTGAAGACTGCGTGGAGGTCAACAGTACTCATCACGAAAAATAAGATCCGGATTTTGAACTCAAATGTAAAATCAGTGCTACCATACGGATCAGGGACTTAACCAGCCCGTCATGAAGGCCGCTTTGAACAAACTATAGACCTTAATCAATAGCTGTCTTTGCTCAATACTACTAAATGCCAGATGGATAGAAAAGATCAGCAACAGGGATCTTTGGGAGAGAATCAACTCAGCAGGTACCGACTGTGCAACAAATATGCAGGACGAAATAGAGTTGAATTGGCCATATTCTGAGAAAACAAATCATCATGTAAGTGAAATCGCACGCCAGGCTATCGCTAGAGTGGAATCCGAATGGGGAGTGGAGAGTTGTTCGTCAGTGGGAGGATGGGGTGTCGTGGAGGAGGTGATGTTAAGAGGAGACGAAAGCATGTGGGCGGACGTGGAGCTAGACGGAAACATTGACAGGGAATAGAACGAAATGGAGACGTGTGGCTGGAGCCTACTGTTCCTGTGCGAATCAAAGGAAAAAATAATCAGTGTAAGATATATTTGCGATTAACCGATGAGTGCAGCAATGGATGACGCCGATTCGAACCTCAGACAGGACAAAAGTTCTTCGCAATTTGCAGAGGCAATCTGTTGATGAGTACCTAGGTTCACAGTTTCCCCCTGACTGCCTCCAGCTCCCTATGCCTTATAAGTAAGCACACAAATAAATGAAAACGAAAGATGATATGAGTAAAAGGAAATGCGTTAACAGAAATTAACACTTCCAGTTTTCGTATTGTCGGATCCAGAATCCATCAAAATTATCTTTTCATAATAATAATGGATTTGTTCTGGACGTTACATTTGTAAACAATAATGAGTCCTCAGAGTATATAGCTGCGAAAAATTTACTCCTCGCAAAGAATCTACAAGTAAAGTAGTAATTAGCAGAGTGGGTATAAAAGTTGTAAATTACGTAGTAATCAACAGCACGAAGGAAGAAAGGGTTAGAAATTCGATAAGGCGAAAGGTAGTTGAGTGTAAATTTAACAAGTGTAAAGAGGATGAGTAAATGTACAAAAGGAACACATGAGAGTGATAATAGTGAATTAGTTTCTAGAGGAAAACCAAACTAAGAAGTGAAATTGAAAATTATTAAAAATTAATAGTTTTTTTACATGGAACGACCAGTGAAGCGGTTAAGACCATAGTAGAATAAGAGACTCGACAAACCTTTTTGTATACAGAGATTGGGGTTGTATTGACAAATTGCCAGAGCCTCCTCCATACACAAAAGCCGAAACCTTACGCCCTTTGCACCATATGGCCTCACCGTATCGATGATCTTGAAAGACGATTATAGTAGAGCTACGTGGCTTGAGTTCACTAAGTGCTCGAGGATTGAACTACCATTTGCCTTGCATTCTCCTTTTGCTAACATTGCCAGATAATGCTCAGAGATGAGTTTGGGATGTGTACACTTTGTACGGCAAATATAACTAGCTCCGCAGAAGCGCGTAAATTTATAAACACACATTGAAGTGGCCAAAAGCGGCAGTTTATTCTTCATACATCCATTGATAATTTGTTGGCTGTAGATGTTGATCCATAACTCAGTTGCAAACAAGGCTTTTCTCAGCTGTCTGCATAAGCCATTCTTCGGGATCTCAGCAGCGATATCACCTTTAAATTCAACCTTCGTAAATAGCAGTTTCTTCGACACCATCTGGGTTCTATCAGGCTTTTGCTTTACCTTTTATGTTTTTCTCGATGAATCTTGGAGAATATCTATTTTCTATGAGGATTTGTTTGAGTCGCTCCAGTTGATTTGAAATATTTCTGAAATAGTACGACTACGCATCTTCCGCTTATTAAACTTATTAATGCAATATTTCTTCCAATTTCAGGCATTGTGAGGAAGCCGTTTATTACACACATCCCACATATAATGTGAAATACTGCCTACACAACTGTAAACGAGCATTAATGTGTCACTATATGGAGATACCAAGCGAATATTTATCAGTAAGGAAATTAAATATAGTATTTTACGGAACTAAATTTTTAAATTGATTGTTTTTTTTAAGAATTCATTTGACATATTATTGTGTTAACAGTGTTCTTGGGTGGAACACAAACCGAATTCACAAATGTTGCTTGAGACCTAAGCATCAGATATCAGATATATTGAAATAATCAACAGCCTTCTGAAGCATATAGGCTAGGGCATATTTCATATAGTTAAACTATAATTTTTTGAGAAAGAGATCCTGGCGGTTTACAATGCATCCCGGTTTTTCATTTAAACGGGAACCTGCATTCAGTTCAATATTAATTCGATAAGTTCCAGCATTATGAAAAATACAATACAGTTCCATGCATCTCCAGCTGCTGCTTAAGTTATTTTCATGTAGTGGTTTTGTAGAAATTTTGTTTGATTGGTTGGGGGATTTCATCATGAGCTGACATCACTTAGAGAACCACTGGAAAAGGTGGGTCTACTGGACAGCAGTTTTGTCCTAGTTTGGGACTCTTCAGAAGTACTTATCTCCATGCTTTCTCATTAACTTCAAATTTTCCCTGAAGGTTTATCATAATACGTAACCCTGTTGTAAACTGAGTAATCCTCGTCCTTCACCTACCAGTTACAATTCTGATTGTATGGAGGATTTCATCATGAGCTGACATCATTAGGAGAACCACTGGAGAACCTGGGAGTACTGCACAGCTGCTTCGTCAGCCTATTTTGAGACTCTCCAGCAGTACTCACTCACCTGGGTACGAACCCAGAACCTGCTGGTTACAAGGCGAGCTGGCTGGTAGACCATTGAGCCACTGGAACCCGATCCGATGGTTCTTGAATTCTAACTTCTGACAATTCACGACATAGCGCGACCATATTGCAATGTCTTCTTCAATGAGTTACTGCCTCATCTTCAACCTGCTGTACCCTACTGGTCATAGCTTCCACTAGAATTCCAGGTTAACTGCCTGAATAGGGCCAGTCGCCAGTGAACATCAGATTAATTTTCAAATATTGGTTTAACCTTAAGTAATTCTCCATTATGTAGTTTTTAGCGAAAAGCGTAAGTTTTACTATCCGTTTAAGAAAGATGATATTCCTACTGATAGATTTCGTTTATTTTAGTCAAATATTTCGATCTCTTCTTTTAAATGTGGTCAGAAGTACAGCGTTATGCCCACTGACTATACCGAGTGAAAACAGTCAGGAATGAATGCTAAACACTATACTAACTAGACTAATGAAGAGAATTCACATAAAGTTGTTCGAGTAGTACCTGTTCTTTACAAAAGTCTTTACAGACATTACGGAAAATCAGTGACTTTCTTCACTTCCGAAATAAAATTCAAAACAGCCGCTAACAAGAAGAAATCCTAATATCAGTTTCCGTCCATCTAGATTATTGCTACAGAAACACGCTCTCTCCAGTGGGAACTTAAAACAAGCAACAAATGTAAATGAAACAGCAGTTAATGGACTTATCAAAATTCAACAGAAATTCTCAGCTGAATACTCTACATACATACACTAGTACATTATATACTGTGAAATATACACTGCGAGATGTATGATTGATAAACTAACTAAAGTGAGTGAATCATGCGAAACGACAGGTGCGAATGTTTTACAGCACACATTCAAACAGATAAGAGGGAAGGAGTATGAGTGGTTAAAATTAAGACTGTGATGGATCACAGTTCAATTACACCACTTTAATAAAAAATAAGGTGCTTTAAAATCGTGATTCGGTAGAAGTTAGAATTCATTGAGTTAGGTCTCTGAGGCTGAATGGTCAGCGAAATTAATTACTTGTTTGTTACCAGAAGGTCCTGGATTTGAAAACCGGTGGGTGCACACTGATGATGAGTCCATGAGTAGTACGAAGCAGTTGTCCAGTACTCCTTGCTGATTTTCAGTGGTTCTCTAACTGGTATCTACCTGTGATAAAACTTGTGAAACAATAAGCTTTCAGGAAAAGACCTTGAAATGGAGTGATTGCATACTGAATAATAATACTACGACAGACTCTCAAAATGGGAATCGACGGTTAAATCAGGGATATTGTTTAAAGGGGATAGAAAACCTGGAATCATGTGATAGTGTTTTCTTATCACGTGATGAAAGTCTAACAAATGATAGGCATTTGGGTTATAATAATGGTAAACAATTTAGGATAATGACATACGACATACGATAATAAATTCTTTGAAAACAGTCTTCGCCGAATATTGTGTTCTTAATGCTATAATGGAAATTATTACATTATTATCATTTCGTCATATTCACCATGTCCTATACCATGTTTATAAACTCTAATCTAAGAGCCTTTTGTTATTATGCAACAACCGAAGGCAAGACACGGGAGCCAAGGTATATTTTCAAGTGATCAAATTGCTACTTAATTCTATACAGTTTTGTATTCTTTAAACAATCACTGAGTGTATGACTTTGGTGTACATTAAACGACATGAGATAGAATGTTCATATATATATATATATATATATATATATATATATAGCATTTTGTTGTTAATGCACTTTTGAACTGTGGCAATAGTTTTCAGACGTTAACGTGAAAAAATAAAATGATTCTTACAAAGTGAGAATAATATTCCGTTGGAACATAGGACTTCAAGCTAGAGTCCTGAAGTTTCAGTAGCAGTGGTGTTTTTTTTACGGGATTGGGTTGCTAGTCTCATGCCTAACCTTTCCTCTTTGCCAGTCTTACTACTGGCTCAGCAAGCGAGATAAAGGAGCGCATTGGCCCGGGACCGAACTCCTGACCACATGTGGTGTGGTTGGTGAGCATTCTACCGCTGTGCCACTGACGCACAGTCTAAATGCGTACTGTAAACCATTCGCACATGTCGTCTCGCGTAGTCTATTCACTTTAGTTTATTTATCAGTCACGCATCTCTTAATGTATATACGTTCCACTGTATGAATGTAGAGTATTCAGCAGAGTATTTTTATACTTCGTTCAATTACTCATGCTATTTTAAATATATAATGCTTGAAATTCTCTAAATTTTCTTTAAAACTTCAGGAATGTTATCAAGCTTCACCTTACGGAACGCTTAGTCAGATTTATCAAAATGGAACAGGTGTACCACCGAACAGCTACGTTTTATTTGTTACATATATTCAAGATAATCTGTGTGCAGGAAATCTTTTTGCTTATGCGACATCTTGTCAAAATGATCCTCTTACGGATAGGTAAGAGTAAAATATATATGGTATACATATATATAAATATGCTGTATTTACTGTTATATAATACTGCCTTCCTTTTAGACTAATGACGTGTTAAAACAGCAAACCAGATATAAGCAGTCTTTGCTTTCAAGACTAATTTACTGTCTCTGTAATAATAGAGATTTGTATCTCATTTGGATGATTTGCAGTTAGTAGTTTTCTCTGACCTGGTTGATTTTGTTGCGGAGCTTTCGGCGTCCCTCTAGACAACATCTTCAGTTCAATATTTAGCATGAAGTGTACTGATTTAAATTTTCCATGAATGATACAACTGCGTCTCCCCGTTTCCCTGGCAGAGAAAACACCAAAGATCCCATGGAATTCCTAGAAGCTTGGTATTCAAACGAATATGCGATTAGCAAACATGTTTAGATAGACCAAATATACCAACTAATAAAAAGTAAATCACATGTGACTAGAAGGTTTAAAATCCAAGTCAATAGAAAATGATCAATACATATATAAAGATGGTTACCGGGAGACGCAGTTATACCATTCATTGAAAATTTAAATCATTTAACCTCATGCTAAATATTACACTGAAGATGTTGTCCAGAAGGACGATGAAAGCTCCGCAACAAAATCAACCATGTCAGAGAAGACTACTAATTTCAAATTACTCTTATTGTCTCAAAGACTAAACATCAAGTTCATTTTATACGCTTTAACCACGAAATAACAATAGTGTTATGGTATATCTTCTGAAATGCCTATAACGTAAATAGTAAATGATACTTATTGTTCAAGGTAGAAGTTAACAAGAGCAGCATCAGATAAGGTGATTGCTAATAACTGCTAAACAGGATGGAATACATTTCTAGTACAGAACTCTCATGAAGATAGTTTTCTTGTGACCTATGTGCTCAGATAGAACACTTTAGTTATTTATTGAAAAACTATTAGATTTAAATTGTTAAAAAAAATATCTTCTGGCCAATAAAAGGTAGGCATGGCAAGAAAATAAAAACAATATTTTTGGGGAGAAATACCTTCAAAAACCTTACTGAGGTATTTTTTTCAATGGAATTTTTCCCCACAATTACGTCCTGATTTTCACTATCAAGCACTCGAATTTCCACGCCTTTTCTGACTAACTGGATTGGCCCTGTGTGAAGAGTTACTACTTATACGTTCACAATGTTATAATCAAGTTAACCTAGAAATCTAGACTAGAAGATGAAACTGCTACTCAGCAACAAACCAATTTAAATCTTGAAGATTTAGTTTATGGGGATGTGATTGCTTTCAAGTTCAATCATGGATTCATATCAGCTAGGGAACTATTAACAACCAGGAAGCAGCGGGAAGCTGTTTCATCCTGAAGATTCCTAAACTCACCAAAAATACCCATTGAGTTATGAAGAAAATAAAAGATAGATCCAGCGAAGAAAATTTTCTTTATCGATGAAATCATCTTCAGAGGCTGTACAGTCGTATTTATACTTACGAAAATATATAGTGGTCCATTATTGAGTAATAGGGGGTGACATAATCAATATAATTACTCAGAAGTGGCTTTAGGAGTGAAAATTGAGAGTTGTTAATTACGGGGTACTCAACGGCACAAAGATAGAAATTCGATAAGGTTAAAATAGCCCAAATTTTGCAGGCTGACCATAGACATCAGGTGTGTGTCGGCAGGGGATCGAAACTCAGACCATATGCATGGTCAGCGAGAGTCCTAACCACTGTGCCACCGACGCACCGATGTATCTTTGGTACAGATGGAAACTGTCGATAGTAGGCAGTTAAATACTATTCTTTAAACTAGCAAAGAATCAGTCTGCAAGTAAAGGACCCAATGGTGACCCCATTGCCACTCCATCTCTTTGTCTTTAAATCGTGTTGTTGAACTTCAACTGGACATTTAGAGTGCACCTCAAAAGTAATTCCTTTAAGTAGTGGATCGGAACACATACGTCTACATTATTATCCTCCATGAATTTGCATATAAAGCAGATAGTTTCAGTGAGGGGACGTTTGGTGAAAAGGGAAGTAACATCCATAGATATCATTTTCTTCCCGAATACATTAGCATCACTTATTGAATCGACGAATTCAAACGAATCAGAAACACTATGCTTGCAGAGGTTAAACTAAACTGTTTATATGTCTTGTCCTAAACTGTGACAAAACAACTAACCGATTCTGCTTGGCCATCAATTGTCCTCTAACTATATCAATCCGAGATCAAATTCGAATTTATGAAAAACACTGAGACAGTGTAAAATCAAAAATTGTCTGATATATGCTTAGTAAATGCCAGAAGAAGTCTCGTATTTATGGAGATCGATTATCACTAATTACTCCAATATTCCATATAAAAACTATTGAATAAGTTAAACAATAACATGTCGCCGCTTCTGGTTAACAATCTTTAAAGTCTCACTGAGTGTTCACAAGTCTCGTAGTAAACTGACATATCAAATATGTCAGATTTGCACCTAGGGTGTCCACAAAAACTTGTAGCCTGAGATACAAAATTAAAACATTCAATAGATGTCAGTGTGTTATTTTCCAAGGTTGTTCAAGTTTTCTGTCTTGAGAAGTTTAAAGTTTATAAGCATACAAATAATCAACCTGTATAGAGTAAATTCTGTTAATGCGTTCCTAAAAACAAAATACAATCACTAAATTGCCTTTAGGAAATATTATATATATATATATATATATATATATATATATGGGTTACACGTATATGTCAAACTAAGAACATCTCATTGAAACTTGTATTTCATTGACATCTATGAGTGAGACAGAAAATAAAGCAATTCCAGTGCGTAAAAATATCTGCTACTAATTGAGTGAAATGAGTACCTTCACATAGCACTCATATCAACCAGCGGTACTTGCTAGCCAGTCAGATCGAGGTGATCTGAACACCATACGGCCACTTCTCTCGCTTGCTGCCGAGTTCATCAGCGAGGCAAATGGTATGACTCAGTCCAGAGAGCCGAATCAGTTCTAACTACCCAAACATTATATAGATTGCAAACTGCATATTCAATTTCAACGCATTCTATTGTTTTTATATGTCATCTGAGAATTGTGTGATTATGCAATTATTCTGAGTGTTAAAATTTATGGATGCACATTATATTTGCATATGTAAGCAACAAAAGTTTAGGAAGACAAAGTGCTTTTCACCAAATTGATAGCATCACTTAGTTTCTATAGTTCCTATATCAAACCTGGTCTAGTTAACTATCTCGCTAGTTGTCTAGCCGGTCGCAAGCGCCGGTAAAGTGGGAGGGTTGGGCGTGGGGCTAGCGACCCCACACCAATAAATTTTTCAAACCCCCAGAGAAACTTCTACACACAGAAAATAAATTAAAAATACAAAAGCTTCAAATAACAACAATCTTAGTTTCGCTAGAATAGGAGAGGCGAAATGACACAGAGAGCTGGTGAAAGTCCGCCTTCGGGAAGCCAGTCAGCCAGACAATGTGTCTTCTATCGATGAAGGCAAGAATAAGAACGGGGAGGTATAATGCTCATACAATGTAAGAAACTGGGAAAGCTGACCAGGTAGCCAACGAAATGCAAAAACATGACTTAGAAGCACTGGATATCTGCGAGAACAGTTGGAATGGATGTGGACTGACAATATTTTCAACTGGACAGTCAGGAATCTACGCCGGTATGGTCACCCAGCTGACAACCAGGAACACACTAAGCCAGTGAGTGGCTATCATGATATCATCAGTGGCAGCCAAGGACCTAATGCAGTGAGAACCGATCTCTCCACCCAGGATCATGACATCAAGTTTCAACTCGAAACGGAGGAAGGAAGTAAAAATTATCCAATCCTACGCACATGCTAAAAACAGCGCGGAACTAGTGGAGAAGAAGGAAGAGTTTTACAGAAAACTACAAACAGTAATGGACAACATTTCAAATGGTGACATAAAAATCTTATGGGCGATATGAATGACAGTCAAACTTGGGGTGGTAATGTCAAGTCGGTTCTTCTGCACGGGTCAGAAACTTGCACTGTGTGTTACGAAAACGATTTCCAACAAGTCGCAAAATTTTATCAACAGATGCCCACTTCACTGGCTCCATATCGAAGGTCAGATGGCTGGTCAGAAATAATTAGTAACAAGAAATGTGGCTGTGAACAAACCAACCAAGAGACGCTTGGAGAAAATAGAGACGGATTGGTCGGGCATACGCTGAGGAGGTCATCGAAAGATATCACACACAATCCAGGTCATAGAGGAGACCGTGAGAGGAAGAGATGACAGAGTTCGGTCAGTCGGGGATCCCGATGAAGAGGACGGCAGAAAAAAAATCGAAGTGGAAATGTGTTATTGAAGCCAGCCCTATATCCCAATCGGAACGCAAGGGAATAATAATAATAAAATGTCAATGCGTAGTCCTCTTAATGTAAATTAACTGATTGTGAAAGTCTAGCAACAAATTTGGATGCTAATAACAGGAATGAAAATATTATATGACGCCTTGATTCAAACTGCCCTCCAGGCGATGCTAATGGTGATAACTGACTTTAGTGAAGCTCTCACGACAGTAGTTCTTAGGGGTGGACAACGTATGGATCCTATTGTCTTCAAATAACCCGATAAAATATCATGTGAAACTATGGAAGTGATATTACGACCAAGTATATTTCCAGTGCTTCCAGACAAGCCTATAAATATTGATGATAAACAACTCTCATAACTTCATTCCTTCTTCTAAGGTAATTTGGAGATACACTTACTGTGCTGAAGTACGGGAAAATCCCTATCAGTCCACATATATATAGTTCACTTTAATATTAAGTTAGAAAATGCACATAGTGAATTGACATTGTGAAATACATAGTATATACTATTGGGTTGATACACTAGCATCTACTTAGGACCATTTCATTCTAACAGACCATCACACTTATATCAGTGAAGACAATTTTGGTAGAATGTCTGAGTAATCGAGCTAAGATTTCAGACAGAAAATAGGAAAATTAAAATAAGAAAATAAATAGGATCAGAGTAGGGTCTCGACTAAGTAACACTGTTGGTCAGAAATGTAAGAAGACTCAAAAGAAAAGTATAAGAGAAAAAATAGCACTGGTGTAAATGATAACCATAATATTTTTGGGAAAATCCCAAGTCTTCCACAAGAAGAAAGTAGAAAATTTACTGAGAATGAATCTGGTGGCTATTTAAACGTAAAAATATGCTCAAGGATGAACTTTTACAGTCTATGGAGTGGATTGACTCAATCACGCAAAAGTATTGAGTTTCTTAAATACTGATTGGCCTGAGGTCAAATGGAGATATCAAATTCGCCACCTGGACTCAGCCAGATCACCGGAACATAGTATTGTATTTTTCAAGTGTTGATCTGCAGAAATTTGATTGTTTTGAGGATTGATTGCGAGCTGGAACCAGTTAGGGAATTAGCAGAACTTGAAATTCATGGACTAATGGGTAGGCTCCCAGTGGCTGAATGGTATATGAGCTGGTCTTGTAACTGGAAGGTCCCGGATTTGGCCCCAATGTGTGAGTATTGACGAAGAGTGCCTAACTAGGACGAGACAACTCTTCAGTACCTTCAGGTTTTCCAACGGTTCCCTAATTAATGTCAGCTTGTGATGAATCCTGATATACTTATCGTTAAGGCATGTTATCTAGGAGTAATCTCAATCATTACAAGCATTCCCTAGCTTATGCATACACACTAGTGTTAGACTGGATAGAAATATTTAAAAAACACAGATGTAAATTGAATTTACTCATCGAACCAACCAGCATCCAACACAAGAAGTTTAAAGAACGCGAAATCAGCTAAAGGCTTTGACTGCAACATACTGTGTGTATAACTATTATAAATAGAATAGACTGATCCTCTTGTTGCATTCTGTTTTGAATTATCTTCCCTGTAAATAATTTATCATCACATTACATTATCGAATTTGAAGGTTAGCCAGTTAATTTTTTCTATTTATTACTTTTAACCAGTACTGAATGAGCCTTGATGTACCACACTATTATCTCTAGCACGACACTGTTTAGCATTTGAAAATGGATTATCCAAAATTGACCTATGCTTGAGACTGTAATTTGGCCAAATACTTGATGTATTATAGGATTGCGGTTGTGGTCAACATGCAGGACATTATAAGCATAATTCCTTCCTTCTAGTTACCTAATTTAAAAATAAATGTGGTCATTAATAGCTATTTTCAGCACTAATTTCTAACCAGTCAGTGCTTTAATATGATAAATAGTTTTAGCATATCATCGAAACCATTTTGAATAGGCTTAAGACTTTCAACAACACCTGCTAGCTCCCCATACTGAAGCTCAGATGGTTGGCCAGAAAGAATTAGCAACTAGGAATTCTGGGAACAAAACAACCAACAGCTTATTCACCAAAAATATGTCGAAGGAAATCAAGATGAGTAGGGCACATGCTCAGGAAACCGTCGAGCATTATCACATTCCACTGGAATCCCAATTAGAAACGACGAGTCTGTCATGTATCCATTGGTGACATGATGAAGATCGTGTGGGGTGGAGATAAGAGCTTATGTACATTAGTAGGGCTAGTCAAAATAGACTGCAGAGAAAAGGGTGAAGTGTAGATGTGACACTGAAGCCTTATATTCCACTACGGGAAAAATTATGTGATAGTTATTAACTACAGGTGGTTAACAAGGTTACATTAATGGGTAGTATGATACTAGTTCTCTTACCGTGTTAATGTGAGCAGACTCGCTAAATTTTCTAAAACACGATTTCCGGTCGTCTAACTATCTGGTATTTTTTAAATTTTTTCAATCAGACCTGTGATGGGCTACTTGAACATGTGTCCCGATATGTTCTCTAAGAGAGTAGTGAATCCAAGTGAATGGATAAATATAATTAAACATGAAGTTGGCCATGCATTGGTGAGTTGTAATATAATTATCCTTTTTTTAATTGAAAAATACAAAATGTTGATTATGTTGATTTGAAATCGTGTAAGACTAAGTTGAACGCTTCAGTTTGCTAGAAATCTAATTCCCTTAGGTTCACAGTGGAACGCAAAACTTCAGCAGAATATATCCATTTTGCCCTGTTCTCCTCATTTCTCTTCAGCTGGCCCCGCGATTGCCCACAAGCTTTAATCTCTCGCTAACACCATCTTCTCCATGTCACACCCTCAGGCCAAACTCGCCGTTTCCCAGCAGAACTCCACTCGAAGGCTGTGTGTGAGTAATATCACCCAACGGTTGCCTCAGCCTGAGTCTACTCCACCTCCATTTTCTTATACATGTTCACTGAGTAATAGGTTCTTGATTGATTCATTCACAGAGTCGCTTGGTATTAATCCTTTCTAATCTGATCTTCAGAAGTGAGATGGAGAATGTAGCTGTTGATAAACAGTTGAGGCGACCTGTTGTACATGCTTTTGGTAACGCGTACTGTTAGTATCTAAAATTAGATATGATGGAGAAGATTTGTAGCTCAGGTAGATGATCTTGATGTAGTTGTATTATCTGGGCTGAATAGTTAATTAGCGAAGCTTTCATTGCCCCTACTAGGTGACATCTTCAGCGGATACTTCAATTTGAAGTGAGCTTTTAGGTTTCTCTGTGAGTTTATTAATCATCTCTCCTGGTTGGTGAACTTGGACGTGATTGGTTGTTTTTGTGTGTTTTCACACTGCTAGTCTATTTGTATTGGAACTGATTGTTTTCTTTGACTTGAACTTTGATCCTTTGTGTGTAAGGTTTCTTTCTTATCGGTTGGTAAATTGTGTCTATCTCGATGTGTCTATTGATTGACGATTCACTGGATACCAGACAGGTTTCTAAAAATTCTCTAGCATTCTTGTTGTTTCCTCTGTCTAATATTTGAACGTTGTCCAAGTCAAATTAATGTATGTGGTTGTCTGTATGTAGTGATATGAGGGAGTGGAGGTCATGTCTTTTGACGGCTAGCTTATGATCGTGGTTACGATGACGAAGGAAACGTCCACTTTGACCAATGTAGTGTTTTTCGCAGTTGTTACAATTTTTTTTGTAGATGATGTTGGTTTTATCTACTTGCGCTGTTGAGTCTTTTGGCTGACACAGAGCCAACTGAGTGACGTTTATGTGCAACGTCAATTGCCTAAGGTCTGAATAGTCTTGCAGTTATTTCTGAGATCTCCTTTATATATGGTAGGGCGATTTTCTTTGTGCTTTCCTTGAGGACCTTTCATTTGATAGGTAAGCTTGTTGGAATATGTCTTTTGATGAAATTCCGTGAATATCCATTCTTTTGGAAGACATTCATAAGACATTTTTCTCCGATTTTCCTTAAGGTGGGAGTGCTGCTGCTGAAAAGACACAAAAACAAACAATCACTTCCAAGGTCACCAAGAGAGATGATTAATAAAGTCGTGGAGAAATGTGAGAGATCACTACAAATTGAAGTATCTCCTGAAGATATTCCCTAGTAGGGGGCAATGAAAGCTTCACAAATTAACTATCCAGCTCAGAGAACACAACCACATCAAAATAGTATCTGAATTGTATGTAAGAGCTAACTTGACATTAGTGAGGAGAATCCGAATTTGCTCTTCCTTCATGCTGATTGCAATAGATTCCCACGTCATTTTCCAAATGGCAACGGTCTCTCTTACCTATCTTATCCTTTTTTTGATATCGTAATCCGTGCTATTTGTGATTGAAATAGTCCTGTTTAGATAAATGACCATGATTCTTATGTTAGAAGTGATATAAATATATTTAGAAGATTTAACTTACCAGAAAATATTCGCATTTAGAGTTCATATTTTTTCTTTAATCGAATAAACGTTTTCACAAAACGGTCACAAATTTTCAATAGAGGAACCACAAAATGACTTCTTTCCTACCACAAAACTGAAAAATCTGATAATTAAGTATCACAAGTATGAGGTGCAATCAGAGCAGATGCGTACAGTTTGTATCACACGAAATTGTGAAGAGTTTTCAGTCTCTGGCTCTATTTAAACCTTCTTGGTTACCATCAACTGACAGGGAGATCAAAAGTTTACATAATAGCTCATTCAATGGTTTTTGTGAAGTTTTGTTGTTATAATAGATTAGATTTCTTGTAGGCATGTTGTATTACCTCTTAATTAATTAAAATGCTTTCATGTCTAACATTATCTTATGCGCGGAAAATTTACATAAAGTCTCCTTGAAAAAAAACAATTAATCCTCAGGCTTATTTTATGCAAATTCAATTTTAGGGAGTATCAAGTTATCATTATGCACTAATGCGTGATGAACGCGGATATCCTCGAACAGAAAGGGATCCCCAAACCAATCTGCCTAGACATAGAGATACGAACAACAATTACTTGGCGAGGTAATAACAAATTACAATATAACATTATCTTTGACGAACATTTCAGGGTTTTTAAAGATTTTTTTAATAGAGGTCTTTTTGTTGTTGAGTTCAATGCGTAAGCATATCTTAAATTTCACATGATAATCCATATTGTCGCATTCGGTTATAAAATAACAGTCTTAAAAAATACTTATGTGACACCTCATAATGGAAAGTTGTGCTTCAAACAGAAAACCCAAGAAAAGATAATCCTACATTAAGCAGTTAATACTAAATTGTGCTGGTTTGATACAAAATGTGATTGAAAACATATAAATCCCAGCAGCAAATATATAAATGAATTTTCATGTGTTAGTCTGTACGGATTTGATCTGTCTCAAGCTTGACCAAGGACTAATATCATTTACAGAATCATTCAGATCCAGGGTGTAGTGGATAGCTGGTACTGTTTAACAGCACGCACTCATTACCCTACCGCTAATCGAGCTGAAAATCATCAGGTTATGAAGTAAGATCAGTGACCATTCAGCCACTGGGACGACACCCCGTGGCCTATGATTTCTTATTTATATCAGCTGGTAGTTTCAGCCAGAACGCCAGCCAATGTCATCGGCGAGTATTTGTCCTCACAACCGACCCGCTGCACCCTGATAGTACACAGTGATGGCAAGTTTTGAATTTGTTGGTTACTTCGCAAATTCCGCTGAAAAAAATCAGTCAGCACTGGCTATTATGTGAGCGTTGCCAATTACTTCTCGCCACCTTATCTTTAGAAGCTGTAAATTCGCATGCAAATAATTCAGTTCTCTGGCTTGGAACCTCATTGGCTCCATAATGGTGAAAAGTTCCATAATAGGGCGAAGATACTTTAAGGAAGATAACGTGAACTTTGACTCTACTGCTGTTGATATTCATGTGAATTCGCTACCTCTAAATGGATTCAGAATCTGAAACGATAATAACTTATTGAAAATGCAGAAAATACATGAGCTTAAATTTGGTTTGAGGTTGATTATTATTATTATTGTATCCTTTAGTTCCTAGAGGAACATAGGGCTTCAGCTGCGCACCTCCATTGCCTTCTGTTTTCTGACAACCTTTTCACCCCGCTCCAGGTCTGTCCACATGCTTTCATCTCCTCCTCGCATGACCTCCTCCAAGTCACACTTGGACGACTAACTCGCCGCTTCCCTTTCGGGTTCCACTCGAGCAATGGCTTGTCTAGTGATGTCACTTGATGGTTTCCTCAGCGTATGGCCAATCCAACTCCATTTCTTTCTGCCTATTTGTTTCACAATCGGTTCCTGATTGGTTCGTTCTTGCCAGAGATCCCTGTTGCTGATCTTTTCTGGCCATCTGATCTTGAGTATTGAGCGAAGACAGCTGTTAATGAAGGTCTGAAGTTTGTTTGAGATGCTCTTTATGACGCGCCAAGTCTCTGATCCGTATAGTAGCACTGACTTTACATTGGAGTTGAAAATCCGGATCTTATTTTTGATGCTGAGTGCTGTTGACCTCCACACAGACTTGAGAGTAATGAAAGCTTGTCTTGCTTTTCCGATTCTTGCTTTGATATCCTCGTCAGTTCCGCCTGTAGTTGAAACGATGCTTCCCAGGTAGGTAGGTGAAGGAGATTGTTTCTTTCAGGTTCCTCCCATTTATACTGATTGTTGTCTGTTGTTGTTGCTGCTGTTGGTGTTGGCCAGGAATCTTTATCACCTCTGTTTTCTCTATGTTCACCTGAAGTCCTATCTTTGATGCTTCTTCTGCCAACTTGTTGCTTTTCACTTGCATATCTTCCAGTTTGTGGGAAATCAGACATATATCATCGGCGAAATCCAGATCCTCCAAGTCTTTTGTGTGAGTCCATTTTATGCCTGTTTCCTCGTTGTCCGTTGTCTGTCGCATTATCCAATATACTGCAATCAGGAAGATCATTGGTGATAGTAGACAGCCTTGCCTCACTCCCGTCCTCACTTCGAAGGCTTCCGTAAGTTTCCCGTTGTGGATTACTTGGCATGCAGCATTGTCGTATAACTGTTGGATGAGATGTATAATTGTCGATGGGACCCCGTAGTAGCGAAGTAGTTGCCAAATGACCTCTCGATCGACGCTGTCGAAGGCCTTTTCAAAGTCGATGAAGTTGAGATAGAGAGGTGACTGCCATTCCAAGCTTTGTTCAATGATGATCCGTAGAGTGGCGATTTGATCAATACATGATTTGTTTCTCCTGAATCCGGCCTGTTCCGGACGAAGTTTTTCATCTAGGGCTTGTTTGATTCTCTCCAGGATGATGCGACTTAGTATCTTGCTTGGAATGGACAGAAGCATAATTCCACGCCAGTTTTTACATTGACTTAAGTCTCCTTTCTTTGGTAGTTTGAATAAGTATCCGTTCTTCCAATCCTCGGGTACTTTGCCCTCTTTCCACACCTTCTCCAGCAGTGGCGTCATCAAGTCCGCTGTTGTCTCTGGGTCTATTTTCAAAGCTTCTGCTGGGATTCCATCTGGTCCTGGTGTTTTCCCAGCTTTTAGCATCTTGATTGCATTCAGGACTTCTGATTTCGTCGGGGGGTCAGTGTTCACTGGTAGTTCTGCTTCCGTTGTTGGTATTGTTGGGCGCGTTGTAGGTGGCGGACGATTTAGAAGTCTTTTGAAGTGTTCAGCCCAGTGCTTTCTTTGTTCCACCTCTTTGGTGATTGACTTTCCATTGTCGTCCTTTATTGGCTTAATCTGTGTCGAACGTTTGCCCGAAAGGTGCCTAGTTGTTTGGTAGAGTGTGGCGAGGTCTCCTTTGCCTGCAGCTTGTTCTGCTTCGTTTGCCATGGTTTCATAATATTTTCTTTTGTCTTCCCTGGCACTCTTCTTCACTCTTTTGTTCAGTGTATTGTAGCTTGCATTCAGCTCCTGTTTTTGTTGCTCGTCAGTGCACTGGATAATCTTTTGTTTCACTGTCCTTCTCTCTTCTATTAGTTTCCAAGTGTCCGTAGTGAGCCACTGTTTGTCCTGTCTCTTTTTTCTGCCTAGAATTTCTATGCAGGTTTGGCTCCACACCGTTTTCAAGTTGTTCCAGTGCTTTTCGACGCTGACCTTTTCGCTGGTGTTGATTTGTATCTCGGCTTTGTCCTTTATGCTTGCAATGAAGATGTCCTTTGTAGCCTGGTCCTTCAGCTTTTGAGTGTTGAACTTGGCTTGTGGTCTATCTGCAGCTCCTGATTCCCTGAAAGCTTTTAATTTGATTTGGATTGTCCCTTGTACGAGATAGTGGTCTGAGCCAACGTCTGCTCCTCTTCTTGCTTTTGTGTCCAGTAGGCTGCGCCTCCACTTCCTTGAGATTGAGATGAAGTCGATTTGGTTTTTGGTTTGCCCGTCTGGTGACACCCATGTAGCCTTGTGGATATCTTTGTGCTTGTATACACTGCCACCAATCCCTAGTTCGTTGAAGGCGCAGAAGTCGGCGAAGAGTTCTCCATTTTCATTCATTTCTCCGAGAGCTTCTCTACCCATGATGAGTTCCCTTCCTGTGTTGTCTGGTCCCAGTTTGGCGTTCATGTCTCCCATTAGTATTTTCATGTCGCCAGCTGGAGTATTGTCCATTGTTGCCTGTAGTTGTCTGTAGAATTCTTCTTTCTTTTCGAGGTCTGCGTTGTTTGTGGGTGCATAACATTGTATGATTGACACTTTCCTTCCTTTGGAGTTGAATCTGGCGGTCATTATCCTGGACGAAATCGCCTCCCATTGCATCAGGGCTTTCGTTGCCGTTGGTGACATCATGATAGCCACGCCCTCGGTGTGCGTGTGGTTATCTTCTGGGTGACCGGAGTAGATCACTGACTCACCCGTTGACAATTTGGTGAGTCCACTCCCATTCCATCTGCTTTCACATATTCCCAGCACTTCGATTCCGTATCTTTTCATCTCGTTGGCGATCTGGGCAGCTTTCCCTGTCTCGTACATAGTTCGGACGTTCCATGTCCCCACACAGACTTTTTCTTTTGGTGCAAAGAGGTTCATTGTGCTGAAGTTTCTGTAGCAATTTTGTTTACAGGGTGGGGTTGCTAGCCTCACGCCTGAGAAAGGAATGATTACATTAAGATAAAGTTTAGAGAGAAGCGACCTTTTGGGTTGCTCCCCTCAAAATCGGAAATAACGGACAAAACAATGAGAACAACACCAGCAAAAGGAAAACAGTTCACAGAAAAAGGGCAAAAAGAGACAACAACGATACAATAAAACAACATGCAATATAGTTCAGCACAGTTAACTAAAATGATATCTCAACCATAAACTCACTGACTTGGAACAACTTGAACATTTAAATCCAACAATATATACAATTATAGATGTGTTTATGTTTAAAAATTTCACAAATCCAAATAGTTAGTTATAGGTATTATCTGTCAATAAGATTATATCCTCGTATTTAGTGTTCGAAAGGTAAATAATTGTAATAGTTGAGGTTGATTAGTGTTGAGAAATCTTAACTGGCTTTGGATAATCGTACTTTCAGCGTGGTACTGTAATGAATGTGAACATTTCTAGAGATTTGGTTAGACATATAAGTAAATTAGAGTACAGATAATAGGGCTGAATAGAGTGAATGGAGTAAAAGTTTCTCAAACTACGGTATTACTTATATACCTGTGCATTCATGCACCCAGCCTCACTGAATAGATCAGTTATGGCGATAAACCTATGACATAAAGACACATTATTCTGAATAAGAAAATATGTTTTAATACAACTTTAGAGAGTAAAATTAGGCAGTATACCTTCTAATTCCTAAATTAGCAAATCATTTAACAAAATGGATAGCGTTGGAAATTTTTTGGTTGACCCCTTACTTTACCACTTCCACAGCAAGACACAATAGTTACTCGTTTAAAGGATTTTTGTAATCTGTTTATAGTTTGTGAACCTCCAGCTGTCTAAAATATTTTGAGACAAAAGGTTATATCTGTCATTAGTGCAGTGGAATGTTATATTTTTCGACAAAAGTGCCGCTGGTTATCGTCTCTGTTCCTAACTAACCACGTTCTGTGTGCGATTTCCAGAATTAAAAATCAGATATCTCAATAATCTACGTTAGTTTAAAAACTGATGAAAGCATTCACAAGAAGTTACAAGAAATTTTCTATTCTTACTTCGCTCACAGTACAAACACAATTCAGAAAATTCAACGAAACTGGATGTCAGCCGTTACAAACGTTCCTAGGATGGTCAATTCTTTAGTAACCCCTTCTGTACTGGTAAGACAATTGAGTCGTAGTTATTTGAACCACTTTATTAATCTTGAATTATTAGAGGATGAAAGCAAAGTGTTTCTGAATAATTATATGCTGTTTTGGCATCAGCGGCACAGCTGTAGAATGCTTGCCAACCACGCTACATGTGGTTCGGGGTTCGGTCCCCAGCTGACACACTCCTTTACCTGGCTAGGCGGGTAATAAAACTGGTAAAGAGGGAAGGTTGGGCATGAGGCCAGCAACCCAATCCTGTAAAAGTAAATATCACTGGAACCGAAACTTCACAGCTCTAAATGGAAGTTGTTTGTTCCACATAAAGAAACAATAATAATAAATAATAACATGCTTTTTTAGACAACTCTTATTGAATTTGATTGTATCGGGGACTGAAGAGTATTCGACTGCATATAACCGAAAGTTTGCAACAAAACAAACTACGCTCAATTATTTATTAAAAAGTCATTTTCATTTTCCAGTTGATTCATTTAACCGGAATGCTCTACTTGTGTTGACTTGGCTCCTAGTACGGATGCTTTGACAACAACTGAGAAGTAGCTTGAAACAATTTAGTTGATGGTGACTAGGACTTCGTCCCTTCGTGGAGTTGTTAACTGTTACTAATGAAGGTGATGTTGTTCTCGCTGAGGCTCAAACCTAGTACTCATTGTTTCAAACACCAAAGATTTATCACTAGACCACTTAGGCTTCGAAATTTGAAACGATGGGTTGTGGTTGCATGCTTCAATGGGAACAAGCTTACTTTCACTGAGGATTCCAGTGCATTCAGATGACGGATACCGAAAGGGAAGAAACGCTCACCCTGAATTCCACTGCTTGCCACCAGTTCACAAGTTCCTTCTGACTGTATCTGAATTTCATAAGTGAAGAATTTCTTTGTCATTATTCTACTGAGTAACCTTTCTAAATTCATATTTCTAGTGTGTTACGAAATCAAGTATACATATTTGATAACAATTAAGGGGAAACCGTATGATGTGATTCATTTAAATGAAATGGCTTGATTCATTTTCAGCAGTAGTATTTACAAGATATCTGAGTCCTTGTGATTTTCACTCAAATGCTGGTAATAAAACGTAAATAAAAGAGGACAAAATCATTTTAATACATATCTGTTCTCTTTTAAACATATTCATTTAGAGTGCAGCTCGCAAGCATTTTAATTGTAAAACACTGGACGGTGTCGATTTGGAAAATGAAGGCTCTTCAGCCAGTGCTGGATCACATTTTGAGGCTAGGATTTATGGTGTAAGTTCAAAATCCTTAAAGTTATATCTTCTGGTAACTGAATGCAATCAGTCTATTATCTACCAGTCTAATCATTTCCAGATGGCCAAAATGAGAATGAGGAATATAAATGCAGGAAGAGTTGAAATAAATATTGGAGTTCTGTTTCATTAAAAAGATGGTTGCAGCGAAGAAAATTTTTTTTTCTACGAAGTCATCAACTAGGCTGTACATTCGTGTATTTATATTAGATGTGTGGAAAAGTTCCAGAATTATTTCCTGTTAAAAGTCAAACTGATAAAATTATTAAGTGTAAAAACAGAAGATAGGTAGTAGCACTATTCTAGAAATATTACAGGTCAAAGGTTAGATTAAAAATTACAATTTGTAATAATCCGGAAGGTAGGGTAGAAAAGACAAAATAGGATTATAATTACTGGAAAACTCGTCAGTTTGTATAAATACAGGTTAGGGACGTAAAGGACCTCGCCGGCAATGGACTTCAGGATGTTCGAGTTATGGCCAACCTAGTTAACCCGTCAGATGCTGGGATGGAATCCAATGACATGTTTGAATTATTTTTGGGCCTGATGTTTTCAAGTCGATCAACACCTCCAGTGTGCACTTAAAAGTTAGACTGATGGTTAGAGGCAATTGGCAAAATCTTTGAATATAGGTTACATCGCTGTCAGTAAGGCATATTTTCATTCATGAATTACTTCATGTAAGTCCTGAAATACCAAACCGTATCACACAGCATTGCCGTCTGATACATTAGCATTCAGCTGTCAGAGCTGGTGATTGACGTCCTGTTGGAGTGTAATGGATACTTTGATTTATGCGGATTGACTGACAGAATTCAGCCTGCACCGACCAAAGGACTAGACACGTGGTACTAGTTACTACCTAGTGCTAAACCAGTGAAATATAATGCTGTAATCATTTGCACTAACGGTGGAATATTTACTCCAGTGATATCTACTCCTAATATATACATATATATATATATATATATATCCTCCTATACTATGCATTACATACAAATGTTCATAATACTAACTAGGATGAACTTATGGTTGCTGAATTACAAAAGAAGTCACTGATCACACCAATCCTACTGGCATACATGAATGATACTGGGTAAATGTAAATTAAAAGTTTCTTTTTAAACTGATGTGGACAACTCTGTTTATTTCATATTTAATTTTCTCATCTTTCAAAGACACGTTTTAGGCACAGTCAGAAGCTGAAAATTTCTTCATGAAATGATAAAGTAAAAATTATCAATAGTATTATGTATTAATATGTCAAAAGTGACTATTTTTCCAAGTTTTGGTCTGTAGGGATTTGATTGGTTACATGATTTTATCATCAGCTGACATTAGATAGAAAACCAATAGAAAACCTCGGAGTACTGGACAGCTGTTTCTTTCGGGTGCGTACTGATGAAGAGTTCCAAACTAGAACGAAACAGCTGTCCAGTACTCCCAGGTTTTCCAATGGTTCTCTAACTAATGTCAGCTCATGATGAAATCATGAAAATTTTTTATTGAGTTTAATTTTGACTTTCCAGTTGATTGATTGCATTGAAGGATTCGACCTCTGTTGACACGTCAGCTCCTTGTGCTGGTGTCTCTGAGATCTTAACTTGAAATAATTTTTAAAAAATTTTTTATTCATTAACGTTCCCAGTGGAAAATAGGGCTTCAAGCTAGAGGCTTGAAGTTTTGGTGGCATTGGTGTTCATTTTTACGGGGTTGGGTTGCTAGCCTCATACCCAACCGTCCCTCTTTACCAATCTCATTGCTGGCAAAGCGAGGTTTCGGAGTGTGTCAGCCGAGGATTGAACTCCAGATCACATGTTGCTTGGTTGGCGAGCATTTCACCTCTGAGCCACCGACGCACGTATATACATATATGTATATATACGTAAGGACAAATCTTGTGTTTGACATAATTGTCTAGCCACGTTTGAGTCATGAAAGGTCGTGAAAGTTTATGCGGTTTTTCTTATTTCATTTTCGATAATGATTTTAATCTTGCTAAGATTTACACAAATACAATATTCATGAAAAATCCCTATTCGAACAATAATAGACAAAATACCAGTAATTCAGCTAAGAGTCTTTTTTCGGCAAATTTATTTTCATAGCTGTATTTTTATTATTTTATTGTTCCTTTGGGTTCCTATTGGAACATACGAATTCAACTGCATGTCTCCACTTCCTTTTATCTTCTGCTGTACTTTTCACAGGCATTCATGTTAGTCCACACTGTTTCAACTACTTTTCACACGATCTCCTCCATGTCACCATTGAACTGACGTCCCACTCGATAATTCCATTTCGAGTTCCACTACAGCACGCGCGATGCCAACCAGTGGTCTCCTCAGAGAGTTTCCGATCCATATCCACTTTCTCCTGCATATTTGTTGGTTGGTGATTCCTTCTTGTTTTGTTTGTTTCAAGCCATAGTTTCTTGTTGGTGATTCTTTCCGGTCCGACCCGGCCATCTGATCTTTAGTGTAGAGCCAACGAAGACAGTTGTTGGTTGATGAAGGTCTGCAATAGCCTGTTGGTTGGAAATATTCTTTGTGACCCATTCGCCAAGTTTCTCATCCGTATAGAAGAGAAGAGCTGACTGACTTGACATTTGTATTGAAAATCCAACTGAATTTTGTTGTTGATGCTAGCTGAGTGACGAAGATTTCCAGATTAGATTGGTTTCAGGTTGATGATGTTGATGTGTTTCTCGCTCGCCTTCCCGATTCTCGCTCGATTTGATATCCTCGTCCGTTCCGACTTCCTGTAGTTGAGCCAGTGTTCTCTAGATAATGAAGTGAATGAAGTAGCCTCTTTCAAATCCCTCGCGTTGATGGTGATTGGCGCTGGATGTTGCTGCTGTTGTTGTTTGTTATTTTCATAACCTTCGTCTCGTCTATGTTCACTTGGAGTCCTGTCTTCACTGTCTGCTTCTTCGACCAGTTTGTCGGTTTTCGCTTGTAAGTCTTCGATTTTGTGTGACATCAAACATAAATGATCCACGCGCGAAATCCAGGTCTTCTAGGTTCATCACGTCGGTCGGTCCAGAATATCTGTGTCTTCTCGTTTTCGTCTGACGCATAATCCAGTCCACCACAATTAGGAATATCACTGATGATAATAAACACCCTTGTCTGATTCCTGTGTTGACTCCAAACGCCTCGCTCAGTTTTCCGTTGTGCATCACTTGACTTGTGCCGTTGTCGTACAGCTGTTGAATAAGGTTGATGAATATTCGGAGCACTGTACACCATGGTACTCGAATAGTTTCCAAATTACTTCGCGGTCAACGCTGTCTGTCGAATGCCTTCTCAAATTCTATAAAGTTGAGGTAGAGGTTTGATTGCCATTCCATGCTTTGTTCTGTGGTGATGATGCGTAGAGTTGCAATTTGGTCAGTACATGATTTGCCTTTCCTGAATCCAGTTTGTTCTGTTCGGAGTTCTGCATCCAGTTTGCCTTTTTTCTCTCCAGGATGATGCGACTCAGGATTTTACTTGGCGTCGACAGGAGCATGATTCCTTGCTAGTTTTTGCAGAGTCCTAAGTCGCACTTCTTTGGAAATTTCACGAGGTAACCTTTCTTACAGTCAGTAGGCACCTTTCCCTCCTTCCAGACCTTTATGAATAATGGAGTCAGCATATTTGCTGTCACCTCTAGGTCCGCTTTCAGTGCTTCAGGGGGTATTCCATCTGGTCCAGCTGCTTTTCCAGCTTTCAGAAGCTTGATTGTGTTCAAGACTTCAGCTCTCATTGGAGGATCGGTGTCAACTTGCAGTTGTGTGCGCGCTGTTGTTGGTATTTCTGGACGGGTTGCAGGTGATGGTCGGTTCAAGAGTCCTTTGGAGTGATCCGCCCATTGTTTAATCTGTTTTTCTTCCTTGGTGATTGGGTTCCCTTGGCTGTCATTTATAGGTTTCGCTTGTGTTGGTCTCTTCCCGGATAGAGATTTGGTTATCTGATATAGTGTCCTCAGGTCCCTTTTGCCTGCTGCCTTCTCAGCTTCAGTGGCGAGGTTGTCGTAGAATCGTCTTTTGTCCTTCCTAGCACTCTTCTTCACTTCTTTGTCCAATGCTTTGTAAGTTGAGCTCATCGTCTCCTTCTCCTGTCCGTCCTTGCATTGAATCATTTTCTCTTTCACCATTCTCCTCTCTTCTATTAATTTCCAAGTGTCCGTTGAGAGCCATTCCTTGTCTTGTCTCTTATTTCTTCCTAACACCGTTGAACACGTTTCGTTGAGAATCGCCTTCAAAGAGTTCCAATGGTCTTCCACGCATGATTCTTCAGTGATGTCGCGTAGTGTTTCCTGCTTTGCTCTGACAGTTGCAGTGAAAGTGTCTTTTGTGGTTTTGTCCTTCAGTTTCTGAGTGTTGAACTTGCATTGTGGCTTATCTCCAGCTATCCTCAATGCTTTTAGTTTCACCTTGAAAGTCCCTTCTACTAGATAGTGGTCTGAATCCACATCTGCTCCTCTCCTTGACCTTGTGTCCAGTAGGCTCCGTCTCCACTTTCTTGAAATTGAGATGAAGTCTATTTGATTCTTGGTGTTTCCATCTGGTGAAATCCACGTCGTCTTGTGTATGGCCCTGTGTTTGAAAACGCTGCCACCAATCACCAAATCATTGAAGGCGCAGAAGTCTGAGAAGAGTTCACCATTGTCGTTCATTTCGCCGAGGGCCTCACGACCCGTGGTGAGTTCTCTTCCTGTGTTGTCTCCTCCTAGCTTCGCATTCATATCATCCATCAGGATTTTGATGTCGCCATTTGGGATGTTGTCCATTACTGTTTGTAGTTGTCTGTCTTCTCTTGTTCTGAGACGTTTGTAGGCGCACAGCACTGAATGACTGTAACTTTCCTTCCTTCCTGGAAGAGATTGGTTCCCACTGCATGAGAGCTTTGGTTGCTGTTGGTGACATCATGATGGCCACTCCCTCTGTGTGCTCGTGGTTGTTCTCTGGGTGGCCGCAATAGATTACTGTCTCTCCAGTTGGTAGTTGCCACCTTCCAGTTCCGTTCCATCTGCCCTCGCAGATTCCCAACATTTCTATTCTATATCTTCTCATTTCTGCTGCTACCTGGGCAGCCTTTCCAGTTTTTTTTTACATTGTACGAACATTCGACGTACCCATCCTTATTTTTAATTTCATCGAAAGAAGGCACATCGGCTGACTGGCTTCCTGAAGGCTTTCACCAGCCTGCGTCATTTCACTTCCCTGATTCCAGCGAAAAATAAGGTTACTGTTTATACTTTTTTAGAATTTTTAATATATCTGTGCATTGAAGTTTCTGTAGCGGTTTGGCTGAGTTTTCGGGGTGCAGTTGCTAACACCACGCTTCAACCCTCTTTTTTTATCCGGGCTTGGGACAGGCTAGAAACTAGCAAGCTAGTAGTCTAGGCGAGGTTTTCATAGCTGTACAATCGCAAATATATATGGTTGTTTTGTTTGTGTGTGTACATTAAATTCGCCAAACGAAAATTCAGTTAGTAAGTTTATATGATTTGAACGTTGATATAAGAGGGTAGTAACGAAAGTGATAAGTTGTCGCAATCGATTGTCAAAGAACAGTTACGTAATTACATGAATAGTTTGATGAAAGAGTTGTACTCAGGATTTACATGGAAACAAAATAGCCTGCAGAATCACTAAAGAGTTTTAAGTTGTTAGAAAATAAGCATACAAACAAAGGTTAAGTCAAATCAACAGAGTTGTTACCATGATAGTAGAAGTGGTTAAATAATTTTCTTTTGTATGCATAGTTCTGGCTCTTCTAATTGAATGGCTAGGCTTTCTGAAATGCAAAGAATACAATACTAACATAGGTTTACTGTTTATAAGCTGAGATTTTGTTTAGTTTAGTTTAATATTACTTAAATAAAGTTATCAGTATTAAATAGTGAAACGTCATTAATAACAACAGTATCATTATTTTAGTTCATTCATCGGGAAATACAAATGTTTTATAATAATCACTCTTAACTATTAATTATGTAGCTGCTTGTATTGTTATTATTCCCTTGCGTTCTGAGCGGAACATTCGGCTTCAACAACACATCTCCACTTCGTACGATTTTCTGTCATCTTCTTCAGGTGGGTCCACAATTGCCCATAATCTCACATCTCTTCCTCGACACACTATCTGCTTCATTTTACCCTAGGACGACCCACTCGTCGCTTCTCACTGGGATTCCAATCGAGCAATGACCTGTATTGTGCGTGATGCCGTCTGACGGTTTCTTCAGTGTCTGCTCGATCCATCTCTATATGATGTAGCCGTTTGTATCCTACACTAATTCATGTCTAGTCGAGCATTACTTTTTTTTCTTCAGGAGGCTTAAGCTGTAAATCATGGGAAGGAATTCAAACAGGTGCTTTTACTCCAAAATGAAGGTTAGATGATCAAAAAGAATAGGCAACAGCCACTTTGATAACGTACCAACCAAGAACCTATTATTTAAAGAATATACCCATGGAAACTGAAATGTATTGGGGATACTCTGAGAAGACAATTGAGTAATATCGCACGTCAAATGGACTGTTGATTGAAACCTGATTATAGGGGGCAATGAACTGGGCATCCGAGATTGACACACAGGAAATGGAAGCTCTTATCCTACTTAATAAATAATCCTTGAATCTTTTTATAGAAATATTACTTTCATTTGTTCTATTACTTATTCAAGTAGACTAGGCAAATTCAATGGTCTATTTGCAATACTTTTAGGTGGGCATTCTATAAATTCACATCATATTGAATATTCCCATAGTAAAATTTAGAACAACACATTTAAGCGAACAAAATTGTGCTTTCAATTATATCTCATCAGGCTTAACTCTAACATACCTACATAACTTTACAAATAAAACTTCAAATATAAACCAATCATGGTGTTTTGTTTATAGGAAAATACGACAGTGAATATAAATTGTGCAATTAGTCATAAAAGTAGTAATGATAGTAATAATAATAATAATGGTCTTATCAATAATAAGGATGAAAAAGTGAGGCAGTCTGTGATAACACGAATAATGAAAAACAGCATGATTAAACAAACAAATGTTCAGGTGGAAGTAGTCCATAAAGGCTAGTAAAAACAAATGAACCGATTAAGTAATGTTAGATTGTAAGGGAAGGAAATGAAACACGTTTATAATGAAGATGTGATAAGATTAAGGGATGATAAGAGAGGGGTTGAAAATATAATTAAGGGGTGGTGTAGGAGTCATCAGTTGGTTATGTCTTAATAGGCCAAGGGAGGGATAAAGGCTGTATGAACTTCTTCTGAATGCATAGTTTAGGTTTAATGGTTCGAATGTCTATCGCCTTAGCTGTGTGCAGTAGACGAATACGAAGTCTATTGGAAAGCTTCGGTGGGATAAGATGAATTACTTTGAAGGCCCTTGTTTTCTCCACTACATGACTATTTTCAATTAAATGTGACAAAATTGAACTGCGGATTGTTTTAGTCTGTTCTTTGCCAAACCACGATGGAAGATGTTCACTGACACGTTGGCTAAGCTGTCTAGTAGTGCACCCAACATAACTGTCACCGCAGGTGCAGTTGAATCGATAAATGCACATATATGTGGCAAACTATCAAGCTTATCCTTCATTTGTGTCCCAATCATTCGTCGGTTAGATAATGACAAACATAGGTGTGCTGCGTAAAATGTTCTACGTATACTCCTTGAAAATCTTTGGAATAAAATCTCACTTGATAAGTCACCATTAAATTGTAACTTAGTAAAGAGAGGTTTCTTACGTGCAGTCAGAGTCTCAGGTTTTTTCTCTTATGTTTCATATCTTTCTTTATGAAACTACTCGGATAGCCCATCTCCGTCAAGGAATCGTGAATATATTCAAATTCCACATTAGCTAATTTTTAGGGTAGTGGCAGCCTGCTTATAACTTAGGCTACGAAAACTTGCTTTTTTTCTATTGCATACATTTTCTCTCATTCTGCTTGTGCTAATTGAAGAAGGTATGACCTCTGATGATAATATCTATTTTTCTGTTTGTTTGAAATGTCTACAAGCTCCTGATTCGCAGGTTTGCCCTAAACTTCAAAAAGGCGTAATTGTGAGTGGCAACGTGTTCCAATACATGACATAACTGTTATACAGTTATGTCCTCTGGTCTGAAAATGTACTTATGAACATCTTACAATCGACTTTCAACTATATATCGTGGATTTCTTGAAGGAGAAAGAGCAGATATATTATGTAATAGAATGGTTTGTGTTTCAGCTCAGAGACCATTGTGTCACAGGAAGGATATACTGTCAATTAATATGCAACTTGAAGATATTGCATGAAAGGAAAATATCCAGCGATTAACTCCTCTGAAAATTCCATTCATTTTAAAAATGCCGTCCAGAACAAAGATACTGTTATGTATGTATGTTTGTTTGTTTTTTATGTTATGTGTGCTTTTTACATGATTGTATTCTCCGCATTTATTATACTAAGTCTGAAAGGTATTTATTTGCTTATTAGATTTTGTATTTACTTTAAACATTTCTAGTTGGTACAACGTCAATTTTAGAGTGGCTGAAAAGTGGGAATACGGTAAAAACTTAGGATGTACGTTTGCCACACGAAGCTGTTACGAATACATGCTCACCCAAAAATCGAGGTTAGTATAGTCTTGTTCATAATTAGAGATAAATAACTTATCGTGCCGTAAATACTTGTACAATCCATTCAATAGCTATTTGTTGATACCATGTGGGAAATGGTTTACAGTGAAAATCAGTAAGAAGAAGCTGCCTAGAGTAATCAATGATCTTCCTGACTGTGATTGACAGGATCATGCGACTGTGGGAAGTAGTGACATGAGTATAGCTTGGACTGAAAAATTACACTGGAACATTGATATATTTCAGGTTATTGATTTGTATATGGGGAAACCGAACAGATTGACATAAAAAAGCGAAGTTTTGACTTTTGGTGAACATCAAAAAGAGACTGAAATCGCTGTGAACACCTACAGCACTTTGTACAAGGGACAGGATTCAAATATGTACCAATAATTTGAAATCAATAAGTGCTTTTTTATAGCTGATAGCCGTGCGTTACCAGAAATATGTCCAAAAGCCTGCAGCATACTTTTTCAACAGATACATTTTTCAAAGTCAGATGGTTCAGCTGAGATGGATAGGTAACGAAAGACTTTGGTAGCCAACCAGTAAAGAACCTGTTGCCTAACAAATATACATGAAGTAATGCGAACGGACTGGTTATATACTGAGAGACTCTTGAGTTATATCGTGGGCTTTTTTTTAAAGTAGCTTTTGAATAGGTATGGAGCGTCGAGATGAACGTTCGAAGTCGACACGGAACGGATCATGTGGATAGCAAATGAAAGTTTTTGGGCAGTCATCATGCCGGTCAGAAACAATGGCAGAAAACAGAAGGAAGTTGTGACGTTCTGCTACAGCTTTAGGTTGCGCTTGATAAACAATTAACGAACAACAGAACATTAAACCTGCCGTTTCACCACGAAATTTGTGTTTTTCAACATATACAAAAGATGTCTGAAATATCTACTGAAATATAGTTAACTTAATTTGAAAACCATATATCAATTTTGTCTATTATAAATCTAACGTTGTGATATGCCAGGACGAACAGTTAGACAGCTAGACAAACGTATTAATGGACACCTTCCTTCATAGTTCGGGTAAGGCCAAGCAAAATCTATGAGAAGTTCTATTTTCCCTCATTTGATTGATAAGGGTCACCAAGTGGACAGAAATAGTGTCTTGAAAGTTATCGATCGTATTCCATCGAGCCTTTCGAACAGAGTTCGAACCCGCCTTCTACACATAGCTGAAGCTATGGGAATCAGTTTGAGAGAACAATCCTAGTCTTTGCATACAATAAAAGAAGTTTGTTCTCTCTTTGTCTTTCTCTTGTTCTAGGTGAATTCTAATCGAAATCCTCCTACCCTTTCCTGTTTCCCGTTTCCTTCGTACTTTTAGGATATGTACTATTTAAAGTCTGAATATCTATCCACTTCACTTTTAATATTATGTAACTTTTAAGATTTGACCCAAATTATATATCGAATTGTCTACACCACCATTGTTATTCTTATCGCCACCTGCATAAACCGTATTATCACTATTTTGCTATCATTATAATTATCGTTAATATATATATATATACTTTTTATCTCTAATTCTGTTTCATTTGTTATTAATTTCAGAGGACAAAGTTATTATCCTTACTGTGACAGACCATCAAGTGTAAGTTGCAGAAGTGAGACTTCATATGGAATGTGCAGTATACAAAAGTATGCTCAAGCACTACCCATTGAAAATCAGTATTTTACAAATCCGAGGACATTTAATGACCCGCAAGTTGGTAATTATGGTGGAGGTGCGAACTTCATGGATTATTGTCCAATGTTGACGGTTAGTTTATTTTTTGAAACTGCTCTTTTTGTTTTTGCAACATAACAGAACACTGCAAATACGGTTTCAATAAAACATCTCGATTTCATTGCTTTTCCTGCAATCGTCTTTACCTGGCTGCACGATTTCCCGTACTCTCTAATCTCCTTTTCGAACAAACTCCTCTGAGTCACCTTTGCACAACTAACTCATCGCTTGCATTGCATATGAATTCCAATCGAGGGTCTGCGTGGCGCATAACGCCATTCAACGTTCTCCTCAAAATGTGTCTACTCCAACTCGATATTTTGGCATGTATTTTAGGCACTAGGTTCTTGGATGGTTGGTCACCAGAGTTCTAGAGTGCTTTTCCTTTCGGGCCATCTGATCTTCAGTATGGAGCTGGCGAACATAGCTGTTGATAAATGTCTATAGTAGACTGTCAGAAATGTTTTCTGTGACGTGCAGTGCAAGTTTCTGAACGATGTAGAATCACTTATTCAAAATTATGGTTGAGAATCTGAATCTTGTCGTTTATGTTGATTTCAATTGATTTCCACACCAACTTCAGGGTAACGAATTTCTGTCTTGCTTTTCCAAGTGATATCCTGATCCATGCTGTCGTCCGTAATTGAAGCAAAGTGACTGCGTTTAAATGTATTCCGCGTATAGTGATTTCAGGCCAAAGTCGCCAATAGTAACTCCTATAATTTTAATTATCTAAATCCCTGCTGAAGCCTCTAATGTAGGGACTTTGTTTGATTGGTTGGAAAATTTCATCATGAGCTGACATCGGTTAGACAACCAGAACTCCCAGGTTTTACAATGGTTCTCTAACTTATGTCAGCTCCTTATGAAATCCTCCAGTCAATCAAATATTACTTCTGTAGTTTATGTCGTTCACATAAGCTCCTTCAATCAACAAAAAGGAGATATTAACATATTATATATTTTCCTATTTCATAGATAATGGATTCGTTTGAAAATCTACCAGTAATATCTGATTGTAGAAACGGACAAAACACAGTGACAATGGGTGAGATTGAGGTTTTCTGGCATGAAATATGCTTCTCGAAATGATTTCATACATTTTTAATGGAATAATTACGTACGATTGATCATCGGATGTCATGACATCTAACTTTTTTTCAATCAGACTTCCGCGAACTAAGCGTTTGGAGAACAAAGTATTTTTATGGAGATGGACTTTGGGAAAGGCGTTTAAATTTGTCTTTCTAGACATTTTAAATTTAAAGAGAAAACTGAACAGTACTCGTGCGTTTCATGGATATTTGGCCAGTTTCTGATAGGCAGTTTAGAAGTAGATATATGCAACAAATCAGCATTGATTACAAGAACACCATGACCAACTCGACGTAATTTTGCGCTGCAGCATCTGAGTTTATTAGTAATATATGTAGCCGCACAGCATGAGACTAATAAAAATATTCAAGCGTTGGTTTGTAGGGAATTGACTGGTTGGTTACAGGATTTCATCATGAGCTGACATTAGTCACAGAACCATTGGAAAACCTGGAGTAATGGAAAGCTGTTTCGTCCCACTTTGGGACTCTTCACCAGTACGCACTCACTACAAAGAGCTCGAACCCAGGGCCTTCCGGTTACAAGGCGAGCTCGTACACCATTAAGTCACTGGGACCCGATCCAATGGCTCATGAATTCTAACTTCTGTCAATTCACGATATAGCTTGACATCTAACTAATGTCTTCGTCGAGTATTTGTCCTCATACCTGACTGACTGCACCCTACTGGTCATGAATTCCCACCAGAACGCCAGATAACTACCTACCTGAATAGGGCAAAACGCCAGTGAGCATCTCATTGATATACAAGTGTTGGTTTGTAGGGATTTGATTAATCAGATCGGGTCCCATCGGCCCAAAGGGCTACGAGTTTGCCTTGTAAACTGAAGGCCCTGAGTTCGAATCCCGGTGAGTGCGTACTGATGAAGAGTCCCAAACTAGGCTGACGAAACAGTTTTCCAGTATACCCAGGTGGTTTTCCAATGGTTCTCTGACCAATGTCAGCTCATGATGAAATCCTGTAACTAATAAAAATATACTTAACCAACTTGAATTCTGAAGGTATTTAGATATTCAAAGAACAAACATTTTTGAACCTGGATTGCGTATAAATGATTAAATTTTCAACTTACTCCCGTAAAAGTTTCTCTTTCATACTTTAGGGTTGAGTTAGTTGAACTCTAGTATCTGGTATATTTCTTGACGTGGGTTTCGTTGATATCTTAAATTGGATGTGGAACTGCTATTGATTGGATCACAGATTTTAGTGGTTGATCACTAAAGGTTAATTTATTAGAAAGTCCACCTTAATATGGGTCAACTGTGTACATATCCAACATCCAATTATTGGTTAATAGATAAGATATGGCTTGATTCAAACTAGATTTCCTGAAGTTATAATGAAGATCCATGACCTGTTGGATCCATCAAACAGAGTTTGAAACGGATATTCACCATTTACACTGGGTAACGGTGGCGTATCCATGCTAAAATTCAACGACATATATGTACATAATTTATTTCCAAATCTATTTAATTCACTACTGATTTCAGACAATAAAGTTACTTTTCAGTAATTAGTTTGTAAGGAGTTGATTGGCTTCATGTTTGATCACAGATAAATGTCATTTGGATAACCACTGGAGACTTCATCACGGTTCCAAGGCTCTTCACCAGTACGTGCTCCACTACCCTCCGAGGATTAAACCCAGGACCTATGGGTTACAAGGCAAACCCCACTGACCATTAAATCACTTTCACCAGAACCCAATAGCCCATGAATTCTGACTTCTGTCGATTCCCAATATCAGAGCGACCGACAGCTAATGTCATCGGCAAGTATTTGTCCTGGCATCCAAATGGGTAGACTCCACAGGTCACGACTTCTAAGCGTTGGTTTCTGGCTAATGACCGGCTACAGGACGAAGTGACCTGGAATTCTAGTGAGAAGTCTTAGCCAGTCAGGTAGAACAGGCCGGATGTAGGGGCAATACTCGCTGACGACACTGGCTACCACTTTGACTGAAATCCCGAATAGACAGAAGTAGCATTTAATGCGTCATTGGTTTCCGTCTCAAATGGCTGCAGTGTCAATGAACTTGGCCTCGTAGTCTGAGAGTTCCAAATTTGATCCCCTGTGTAGCCATGGGTGTGTACTGCTCGAAGGTCCCAAACTAGGATGAAGCAGCTGTTGAGTACAGTCTGGTTTCCAGTGGTTCTCTAACTGACACCAAACCATGATCAAACCTGAGATGCAGTTATTATTAATATGTAATACTGTCTAGTCATAAAGAGAAATTGTCATCAGATGACGGCTGGAAAGATTTGTAGAAATGAATATGGTAATAATTGAGAGTTGTCTTTATGTTAAAGGAGTCATTTTGCTAGAAATCAAAAATTAATCTTATTAGAGCCAAATTCTGTTTCTTTTCTATTATCTAACACATCCAAGAAGAAACTTTCACATCTTATCATTGGAATAACGTAGATAAACGCAGCATTCCGAGGTAATATATTCCTCTTATAGTGTAGGTTAGAAGGAGTTGTAACCACGTTACCTGCACAGTTTCACGTAAAGAAGGTGAATGGCTTAAAACCCATGTATACAGGCATACCTAAGAGGCACTGATTGTATTATTCTAACCGAATCATATGTTACATTTATTTCCAGGTAAGGGAATGAATGTTTACATGCAATCATATGGTGCCCAGTCAATATGCATTGAGCATTCTGGACATATGACTTACCATACATATTTTATGAGTCATAATCTGGGTGAAAGTGTTTCTGGCTCCTGCCACTCAGTAAGTTGTTTAATGTAATGAGAACATTAGTTTATTCATAATACCTTTTGTCGTTTGTCTACAGACGAGTGTTACAAATGCCATTAAAACTGCCAATCTGAAATGATTCAAGGAATATCCTGTCTTCAGGATGTATGGAGTATACTCATTGGTACATGAACGTCTAATCTAAGACAACCTAAGAAATATATCATGAGGTTTACCATGGAATATTTTTGTTTAATAAAACCAAGATACGATATTTTGCCTACAACTGACAGACCCATTTCAAAACAAGCACATTTCTCGGAAGTTTACTTTTTGTAATGTTGGAATTTTCGTACCAAATCCCATTGAACAAGAATTAACAAAACGTTTAAAGGTGTTTTTTCCATTCATTGAGTTTTGAGTGCAGTTTAGGGCTATGAAGCGTAGTTTGTAAGTCCAACCTGTCCTATTTGCAGTTAGTAAACTAGACAAAATATTGGAATGCGTCGCCGAAGAACCGAATCTGAACGTTCTGCTTGGCTAGCAAAGAATCCCTTCTGTGAAATGCTAACACAAAAAGCGCCTATTTAATATTTGCCCGACTGTTTATACAGAAAGCATACGTTGTATTCAGCTAATCTGCATCAAACTGATCGCGAATACCCACAAATATTGCAGGTGTAATCACATAATCACTGACTGGAATATTCCTAGGATATTTCTGGTATTCGTAATTTGTTTAATGGTGACTAACAAATGAATCTAGTATGGGCATTTCGTCCTATTTGAGACTCATCACATGGACGTACCTGCATTCCCCAGTGAGTGATAGCGTCCCCAATGAGACTGGAACTCAGTACCCATTAATCACCAGAAATGTCCAAACTGGATTAAACAATAACGCATACCCATTGCAAAACAAGTGCTTCTTGTGGCCGAAGTAGTCTGGTGGATAACACTTTATTGTCTGAAAATATGCATATTAGTTTCGAACGTCAGTAGGAACACAATCACTCAATGGAGAATACAGGTGCATGCTACTGGCTGACGGGTCTCAAATAGAACGAAATGAGCATCTTGAATTCCACTGCTAGTCACTGTTTACCAGATTACTTTGGGTTTAATCCCGAGACATCTTCCAAGCATCCACACAAGGAGTCGGCATCTCAACAGTGACCCAGCACATCGATCCAGTCAGTCAATACGGCGGTTGTACAGTGGTTGGGACTCTCGCCGACCATGCGCATGGTCCGGGGTTTGATCCCCTGCCGAGGCACATCTGATATCTATGGTCGGCTTGCAAAATTCGGGCTACCGATATCACATGCTGAAAATTCCATACCTGTAACAAAAATATGGTATGGAATCACGCTGAAATCAAAAAAAGAAAGTCCAAATGAAATTAAATATTTCTGCTAGTCTTTTTCAATTTGTATTTAATTTTATTCACTTACTATTTGAAAGGTTACAGAAAATTTCGTCAGTGAAACACAACGAACCATAGAAACACTGTTTTCAGCAATGTAACTCACAACAAATATTTGTGAAAGATGTAATTCGTAATTTCAACTTGAATTAGTAATTGCATATTCAGGAAAACTTTGTTGATTCCATGCCACATAAACGGAGACACCGTTTTGTACGCATAGATATACTTCTCAAAATGACATTTCATTGTAAGAGAAAATCCACGCGCTTATGTCCATCCCGTTTTTTCAAAATATAGATTCTTTTGCGATAAACTTAAAAAATTGTTTAGTGCAGCTCATTTAAACTCTTTTTTACTTTACAGTATCACTGCTTAGGCAATAACAGTATATCTATTGACTTTGCTGGACAAACGGTGGTTTGTTCAAACGGTGAAGTTGTCAAACAAATAGATATTACTAGACAGTCAAGTCGTTTAACTGGAACGATCAAATGTCCTCTTGTGCAACTTTTATGCCCTACAAATTGATTTATCAGTAAGCTGAAGATATTTCTTTATTTTAAATTTCTTTGTGACTATAGATATTTTTTTATTTTTTATTTTTGATTACAGCTTGATTCCACACTGTACGTTTGGTACAAGTATGGAATTTTCAGCATGTCATATCGGTAGCCCAAATTTTGCAGGCCGACCATAGATATCAGATGTGCGTCGGCAGGGGTCGAAACTCATACCATGTGCATGGTCGGCGAGAGTCCTAACCACTGTGCCACCGACGCTAGAAATGCCTACGAGACAGTGCGATAGTTATTCACATACGCATATAAATTACAATACACACCGTAATTCACAGTTCAATGGTCCCTTGATGAAAATATATATTAATAGGATATAACAGAGCTATCATAACCTTACGAGTTTGGAAGGCAATCAATTGCTTGTGTACAAATGCTTGGTAGCAGTGACAGGTTTTGAACCTATATCTTGTGTTGCTTTGCACCTGGAATGAAAAGTATATGTTCAACGGTAAAGGTACTTTCGGTGGTAACTTTGTACGAATATTAATGACATAACGATCTCACCTTTAACTAATCCAGGTTCATCGATTCTGCAAGATCATTTGTGACACACTACTTTCAATGAGCAGTAACACATGAATGCTACCAATATAGCTGAAGAGTTACACCAGAGTTTCTAAGGAAGTTTTAAGTAGCCTTAAGAAGCAAAGAAGTCGCCTATTTATTTGCTGCTACCAAAGCAGATCCCAGTTTACTCATTTTTATATTTCGTTTTGAATATCCCTTTGAACAAGACCTTTCCCAGCCGGTTTGTTCAGTTATTTAATCTTTGTTTAAGTGTTTATCAACCCAGTGAAGACTACTAATATCACTGCTGCCATCAGATTAATCCGCAGTTTGCAATTTGGACAGTTGGAGGTGAAATTCCACCGAATTTTCTCTTGGAAAGAAATAGAAATCAAGAAAGTTAGTAAAGTTGTATGGCATTATGTACTACTGATCAAACGAAATCAGTAGTTGAGCACTGCGCAAATCAACCAGTTGTGTTTGGTGTCCATATCGAACTGATCGTCACATCGGAGAGCAGTTTCTCTCCTGTTTGTAGCAATTCAGTTTCCTTAGCAAGGACTGTTAGTTGTTGTTGTAACAACCGAAGACAAGGGCCGGCAACAGATCCTTTTATTACGGAAATCAGCACGTATTTATATATATTTCATGTAATTATTATAGCGTATTCAAGCAGACAAACACAGTCTTCTGATTGGTTGTTTCTGGTTTCTCGGAAAGTTAAGCCATATGCCTGCCAATCTTATTTGCCCACGTTAAGTCTGCTGTGATTGGTTTTTGAATCAGTCTTGTTCATATTTTCTCACGGCCAATATTAGTGACCCAGACATTGACGTAAATTAATGTCTACCAATTGGCTAGCAACCTGCTCTCACCACATTGTGAGTGGTGTCCGACTACTTGTACCAGTCAATCAGTAGTATATAGCTTCATACATCATCATTACTACACTTTGAAATGTTATACCACCAATATCCATTCCCATTTCTACGATCTCTTATTAAGTCAAATAATTTCTCTAGAAACGTAATCAACCAATCAAAACTATGGAAAGAAGACAATCATCATTCAAAGACTTTTGAAAAGTCTTCCCCCCCCCTCATTTTTCAGTTTAACTTTACTCCATATGTTCGAGAAACATACATTTGTATCATGTAAACAGTTTCGTTAAGAGCATAAAAGGCATTCGCAACACGCATCACTCATCTCGACACTGTGGGATCTTGAACAGACTGCATTTGCTACAAACCTACATAGTAAGTATTATTACTATGTATCCTCACTGGCAACTGGCACTATTCAGGTAGTTACCTGGAGTTCCAGTGAGAATTGGTGATCGGTAGGGTGCAGCAGGTCGAGTGTGAGGACAAATACTCGACGAAGACATTGGTTAGCGGTTGCGCTATATAGTGAATTGGCAGAAGTTAGAATTCATGAGCCATTGGATCGGGTCCCAGTGACTTAATGGTTTACGAGCTCGCCTTGTAACCAGACGTTCCTGGGTTCGAATCCTGGTGATTGCGTACTGATGAAGAGTCCCAAACTAGGCTGACAAAACAGCTGTCCAGTACTCATAGGTTTTCCAATGGTTCTCTAACTGATGTCAGCTCATGATGAAATCCTGTACCCAATCCACCAAATCCCTACAAACCAATACTTGAATATTATTATTCCCTTAGGTGTCGTGTGAAACATAGGGCTTCAACACTAGATTTTCATTTCATCCTGTTTTGTACAGTCTTGATTACCTGGCTCCAGGATTATTTGTAGGCTCTCACCTCCTCGTTACACCATCTCCTGTATATCATCGTAGTACGACCAGGTCGTCGCTTACTTTGCATTCGGCTTCAACTTGAGGACCTGCTTGACGTGTACTGTTATTCAACAGCCTCATCAGTGAATTTCCATTCCATCCCAATATTCTTCGGATTATTTATTAAGTGACTGGTTCATCGTCGGCTGATTGCTTGGTTCACATAATTTCTTGTTGCTCATCCTTTCTGGCTATCTGATCTATAGGGTGTAACCACCAAAGTCAGCTGTTGACACGAGTTTGAAGATGGTTAGAAATGCAGATGGTGATGCTCAGTGCAGGTCTCTGAACCATCTGGAAGAACTGATTGACTGACTTGAAATTAATGTTTCAAATCCCGATTCTTTTCGCTATGCTGAGTGCAGTAGATTTATGAATGGATTTCAGCTTAGTTACAGTGATAATTAATATTATAATGTTATTATTCATAACCATTGTATTTTCAAGTAGTTTGCAGCTGATGAGAACCTAAGAAATAGAATGATGATATCATTTTATACTGCAAATCTGGTCTTTCTTTCTCTTTCGAAATTTATAAGGGAACCAAATGTATGAAATACTACTTCAGTTTATAGGTGTCAGTTATGGAGCGAATTTAGTGAGGGGGATAATATTCACTCCTATTGACGATAAACACGATATTTCTTAACAATGCCGATGAAAAGAGCTCCAAAAGCGATGTTTACAATTCGCATACATATCGACTCACCATGAATAATTTCAGTGTATCAAAATATTTTATATTTCATCCAATAGTCAAATAATCGTATCACATTTTTTTCTCTTTAATACAATAGTATTCAGTGAATGGTACAGAAGACAAAGAATTTCTTTCGGAAAACAATTATTTGTACAATATGATTCCATGTATCTTTATGTTTCGATTTCCAAAATAAAAATTATTCGAGCTCATTTTGCTAGTTTTCCCCTTACTTACAGTTGGTTAATTTAACATGCACGTTAATGAATATAAGCGGAAGTACTTGTGCGAATTAAGATTTCCGATGTCATAATACTCGTGCGTCGGTGGCACAGCGGTAAGGATGCTCGCCAACCACGCACATGATCCGGGGTTCGATCTCCGGCCACCGACGCACTCCTTTACCTCGCTAATCCAGAAATTACGCTAGTAAAGAGGAAAGGTTGGGCATGAGGCTAGCAACCCCATCTTGTAAAATAAACACTGCTACAGAAACTTCAAGCCACTAGCTTGAAGCCCTATGTTCCATGAAGGAAATAAAATTTTAAAAAATGTTATAATATTCACAAAACAACTGATTTTAAAATTTAGAACAATACATTTAAGCGAACAATATTGTTCTCGATTAGATCTCATCAGACTTAACTCTAATATACCTACATAACTTTACAAATAAAAATTCAAATATAAACCAATCATGGTGTTTTGTCTATAGGATAATAAGATGGTTAATATAAATTGTGCAATTAGTCATAATTGTAGTAATGACGGTAATAACAATAATGGTTCTATCAATAATAAGGATAAAAAGGTGAGGTAATCTGTGATATCACGAATAACGAAAAGCAGCTACTGCATCATTATAGCCCACCGAATCTTTCCAATAGACTTCGTATTCGTCTACTGCACACAGCTAAGGCGATAGACATTCGAACTATTAAACCTAAACTATGCATTCAGAAGAAGTTCATACAGCCTTTATCCCCCCTTGGCCTATTAAGACATAACCAACTGATGACTTCTACACCACCCCTTAATTATATTTTCAACCCCTCTCTTATCATCCCTTAATCTTATCACATCTTCATTATAAACGTGTTTCATTTCCTTCCCTTACAATCTAACATTACTTAATCGGTTCATTTGTTTTTACTAGCCTTTATGGACTACTTCCACCTGAACATTTGTTTGTTTAATCATGCTGTTTTTCATTATTCGTGTTATCACAGACTGCCTCACTTTTTCATCCTTATTATTGATAAGACCATTATTATTATTATTATTACTATCATTACTACTTTTATGACTAATTGCACAATTTATATTCACTGTCGTATTTTCCTATAAACAAAACACCATGATTGGTTTATATTTGAAGTTTTATTTGTAAAGTTATGTAGGTATGTTAGAGTTAAGCCTGATGAGATATAATTGAAAGTACAATTTTGTTCGCTTAAATGTGTGTTGTTCTAAATTTTACTATGGGAATATTTAGTATTTCAAAAATTAGGTTTTACTTTAAATTCCGACTGAGTAATGTTCGTCGTCACTTTTTATTTTGCGAGAAATAACACTGAGGTTATAGTGGTAAAATTTGCATAACCCCTTAAGCAATTGCTTTTTACCGATAGCGTCTAATAAGCAGAAGGTAGGTGGTCTCTGTACTATGAATAAATATATCGTGAACAAGGTTCATAGATTTCTATTTTCAAGAGATGATAAAAGGAGACATTTTCACTATTGACTGATTACGTTCGTAGTGGAAAAAGTGCCTTCCTCAGTATAACTTTATTTCCATCAGTCCACCACCATCACTTTTTAACTGTTTCCAGAACCTTCGACGGCATCCATCTCTTCTTCAAAGGGTGTTCTGCATGTATGAACAAATTCTGCTTCGCAGAAGCCATGAACTATATTATTCAGTAATCACTTAAGTTTCTAGAGGACAACTAATTCAGTTTTTCCAAGGAACAGGTTAGTAATTGCTTCTTGAATTTTCGCCTTTATACCACTTACCATGCGTTTGTCTTGTAACCGGAAATTTCTGGGTTATAAACCCAGTGAGTAAGTTATGACGGTAAGTCCCGAACTATGGCGAAACATCTGTGGAGTACTCCCTACCGGCATTCAATGGTTCGCTAACTGATATCAATCCGTGATAAAATATGAAACAAATCGAATTCCTACTAAATAACTCTAAAAAATAATCTCATGCTTGCAAATGACTGGCTGTTGCACCAGTGTGGACTACTAGGTCAAAACAGATGAAAATTACTCGCCAGCGATGAAATTGGCCGTTCCCAGTTGGTAGACGTTAGAATTCATGGACTGCCCATTGGGTCCGGTTCTATTGGCTGGTAAATCTACGAGCTCACCATGTAACTAGAGGGTCCTGAAATGGACTTCGACTGATGCGTATTGACGGTAACTCCCAAACTGGGATGAAACAGCTGTTTAGTATTTCAATGCCACTCTAACTGATACCAATCCATTGTCAAACCTGATACTTACCAATTAGCATAAACTTTTATCTATGGGAGAATTAACACTTGGCTTTAATACAAGAGAGTAGAGGAAGAGATTCGTAGCTGAAGCTATATTCAACCAAAGACACGTGTAATAGGAATGGATCAACACCTTTCCAAGACATCTGGCAAATTCTAGCAACAATACTTAAAATAAATAGTTAAGGAGGATGAAAACTTTAAAAACCAATTTCCGAACCTGTGTAACTACAACTGATATTGTGTCGAGTACTACCGATAAGATTTACAAGTAGTATATACAGAGATGTTCATCAGAATAAAAACACTAAAAAGTGGGCAGAAACATTCGACTGCATAGAAGGTAAATGCTACAGCGTGTGGGGACACATGGAAGATATCAAAGAAATACAATATGAAGTCCAGAAGTACCAAAAATTTGTGGGTTGAAGATAAGATATCCATCATTCGCCCACATAGAGATAACAATTTCCAAATAGACATTCCTCTACAAAGCCTTCGTCTTCTACCGTTTCACTATGATTTTGAACAATAAACTGAATTTGAAATTTCGTCATTCAAGGAATAATATTTTTTAATTTTGATTTAAGGGATAATTATAGGTTTCTGCAACTGTTGCAGTTCTGGTTATATATCCAGGTGGTTTTTAATCCGTTATTTAATACCCTTATATATTGATAAGCGAAAAAAAAATGCTTTCTAACTAACTCTGCAAGAACTGGCGAGGAATCCTGCTCCTATGGACGCTAAGTAAAATTCTGAGTCGCATCATCCTGGAGAGAATACAGGATGCACTGGATACAGAGTTCCGACCAGAACAAGCTAAATTCAGGAAAGGCAAATCATCTTCTCACCAAATTGCAACTCTACGCATCATCATCACAGAACAAAGCATGGAATGGCAATCAAACCCTCTACCTCAACTTTATAGAATTTGAGAAGGCATTCGACAGACAGCGTAGACCGCGAAGTAATTTGGAAACTATTCGAGTACCATGGTGTACAGTGCTCCAAATATTCATCAACCTTATTCAACAGCTGTACGACAACGACACAAGTCAAGTGATCCACAACGGAAAACTCAGTGAGGCGTTTGAAGTAAACACAGGAATCAGACAAGGGTGTTTATTATCACCAATGATGTTCCAAATTGTGGCGGACTGGATTATGCGTCAGACGAAAACGAGAAGACACAGATATTCTGGACCGACCGACGTGATGAACCTAGAAGACCTGGATTTCGCGCGTGGATCATTTATGTTTCATGTCACACAAAATCGAAGACTTACAAGCGAAAACCGACCGACAAACTGGTCGAAGACGCAGACAGTGAAGACAGGACTCCAAGTGAACATAGACAAGACGAAGGTTATGAAAATAACCAACAACAACAGCAGCAACATCCAGCGCCAATCACCATCAACGAAAGGGATTTAAAAGAGGTCACTTTATTCACTCACTTATCTAGCATTGAGCAGTGTCTCAACTACAGGAAGTCGGAACCGACGAGAATATCAAATTGAGCGAGAATCAGGAAGGCGAGCGAGAAACACATCAACATCATCAACCTGAAACCAATCTAATCTGGAAATCTTCTCCACTCAGCCACCACCAACAACAAAATCCAGCCGGATTTTCAATACAAACAACGTCAAGTCAGTCAGCTCTTCTCTTCTATACGGATCAGAAACTTGGCGAATGGGTCACAAAGAATATTTCCAACCAACAGGCTATTGCAGACCTTCATCAACCAACAACTGTCTTCGTTGGCTCTACACTGAAGATCAGATGGGGCCGGACCGGAAAGAATCACCAACAAGAAACTATGGCTTGAAACAAACAAAACAAGAAGGAATCGCCAAACAACAAATATGCAGGAGAAAGTGGAGATGGATGGATTGGACACTCACTGAGGAGGAGGCCGCTGGGTGTCATCACGCGAGCGTCAGGCTGTTGCTCGAGTGGAACCAGGCCGACAGAAAGGGAAGCGGCGAGTGGAACGTCAGTGCAACGGTGACATGGAGGAGATGGTGTGAAGAGATGAGTTGAAACAGTGGGGACTGACTAACATGAATGCAGGTGAAGAGTACAGCAGCAGAAGACAGAAGCAAGTGGAGACGTTCAGTTGAAGCCCTATGTTCCACTAGGAGCCCAAAGGAACAATAATAATTAACTGAAGATCTCCTTTTTATACCACCAGACACCATTCGAAAGGAAATCCATTATATACGTGCTTTAACAATACTAGTGTTAATGAAAATTCATACTGAAATAGTAGCGAATATTTATAGCTCAGATGAATGATTTGCATTTATTTATGTCCTCTAAGCTGGTTGGTTTAACTGCCGAGCCATAACACCAAAAAGAAACCATCATCAAATACTACAAGAAAATTCATCCTACCGTATATGAAAAATATCTCTGAAATAACAGCTAGAATATTAAATCCGTTTGAAAGAGAGATAAATATAACACACATGGCAGTCAGCACAATCACTTTAGTCGATGTTGTACAAATCGAAAGATCAACAGAAAAAAGAAGATAAAATTAATACCGTTCAAAAGATGTTAATATAGACCCAGTTCACCAATTAATAAAAAGTAAATCAAGTGACAAGAAAGTTCAAAATCCAAGTCAGCTGAAAATGACCAATACAGATGTAATTCGACTACTGGTCACGAGGATGGTTGCCAGCAGACACAATTATATCATTCATTCTATGCCGAACCCTGCGCTGAAAAGGGGTTGTTGTCGATAAGGAGGACGAAAGCTCCACAATTAAACCAACCAGCTCAGAGAACAAAAATGACTGAAAATTTTAGTATTGTTTGATTGAAAGGAAAATAAACGTTACGTAAACATAATAAAAAAAGTTCCATTTATTCAAATCCTTACTGCAAATATCGTCACTATAGTTCATAAAGTCATACTCTCAATATCTTCATTAAGAACAAAATGAATCAAAATGAATCCATTAATAAGGGTTGTTGACCTAGAACACTCAATCCCAATTCAAGGGTGTAAGTTGATATTGACCCACTTCTGATTTTTCTTAAGGTCACGTTAAAATGTATACGACAATTCTTGTTTACAAAATACTTCACTACGTATTTGTTTTGTATCAATCCTTCCAAATCTTCTTGTGCTAATTGAGACAGCTTCATGATTCTACTTAATATCAGTTTTATTGAATCGTATATAAATCATTGTTATATGTAAAGTGATGCTTAAGTTATACACTCCAGATTTTGATACATGATAATCTCAATAGGATTACTAACTGTTGTGTGAATTGCTTTTAAGAGATTTCTTGAAAAAAGAAAGAAGTAATGAGAAATTTCTATAGAGAAGAGACATTTGATCTTTCTTATTCATAACATGAGTAATCATCTCAGTGATCAAATGAAATATTAAAAAAATTGAAATTACAATCACGGCAAGAACTTAACTTACTACCACCGAAAATGGGTAACACTGCACCCAACAGTAATTGGGATATTATAATACTTGATCGATAGGATTATGTTTTCACTACAGTTACCTAGAATATTTATTAAAATCTCAGGGATTTATAAGTTCAAAATTCACGGTCCACACACTGTGCAAACCATTTGTTTCTAACTGTCTCCATAATTCGATAACTAAATGCTTAGGACAAGAATTGGAATATATATATATATATCGTAAAATTCAGTGTAGAAGTTGGTTTCAATCCATAGGGAAACCGTCAAAAGTATGAGTAGAATGAATTTGGAGAGCAAAAATAGAAAGACACTGAGCAAACTGATATCTTTTCCGCGATTTCATTCCTGGAACGCTTTGTATACATAAGTTAGCGTAAATACAATTTTCAAGAGTAGTTTGTAAGGATTAGTTGCGTTTTCACGAGTTTGACCACGGATTGATATCAGTTAGAGAACCGTTGAAAAACAGCCAGGGAGTACTGGATAGCCAGCTGTCTCATCCTAGTTTATGAATCATCGGCAGTATGCACCCACCAAGAGGGCTTCGAACCCAGGACATTCAGGTCACAAGGCAAGCTGCCTCGTATACCATTCAGCCACTGGTACCCGATACAATGGCCAGCCAGCCCATGAATTCTAACTTCTACCGATTCGTGATTTAGCGCGACCATTAGCCCATGTCATCGGTGGGAAACCCATCGTCACATTTGACTGAACAGACCTCACTGGTCACGACTTCATATTATAACTCCAGGAAACTCGGTCTTGCAGCAAGTCACTGGCGAGCACCGAAATATCCCGGGTTCTAAGCATGGCCGTGGGTGCGTACAGCCGATGATTCCCAAGCACCAGAATGAAAAAAGCTGTCGAGTACTCCCTCGATTTCAATGGTTCTCTAACTGACATCAATCCACGATCAAAAAAAATACAAGTGTTATCTAATTCCATATAATAACGAAGAGGACAAAGGCGAAGACAATTTTTAACTTGATATAAAGTACAGGCGTGAGTATAGAAGATGGAGGGAGGCGTAGAAGCGAAATTAGATGGGATTAGAAAATAGTTGCATAACTTGCTGAATAGTTTTTGAGGAAAAACTTGCGTGTATGAAATGAGTTTGAAAACATATCGAAATAGTACTTTTTATAACTAAATGTTAGAAAATCATATCGGCAATGAGAAAACAAAATGCCTAAAACGAAAAGTATGATGTCAAACCGAAATATTATTATTGTTCTTCCCTTGGGCTCCTAGTGGAACATAGGGCTTCAACTGAACGTCTCCACTTGCTTCTGTCTTCTGCTGCTGTACTCTTCACCTGCATCCATGTTAGTCAGTCCCCACTGTTTCAACTCATCTCTTCACACCATCTCCTCCATGTCACCGTTGCACTGACGTTCCACTCGCCGCTTCCCTTTCTGTCGGCCTGGTTCCACTCGAGCAACAGCCTGACGCTCGCGTGATGACACCCAGCGGCCTCCTCCTCAGTGAGTGTCCAATCCATCCATCTCCACTTTCTCCTGCATATTTGTTGTTTGGCGATTCCTTCTTGTTTTGTTTGTTTCAAGCCATAGTTTCTTGTTGGTGATTCTTTCCGGTCCGGCCCGGCCATCTGATCTTCAGTGTAGAGCCAACGAAGACAGTTGTTGGTTGATGAAGGTCTGCAATAGCCTGTTGGTTGGAAATATTCTTTGTGACCCATTCGCCAAGTTTCTGATCCGTATAGAAGAGAAGAGCTGACTGACTTGACGTTGTTTGTATTGAAAATCCGGCTGGATTTTGTTGTTGGTGGTGGCTGAGTGGAGAAGATTTCCAGATTAGATTGGTTTCAGGTTGATGATGTTGATGTGTTTCTCGCTCGCCTTCCTGATTCTCGCTCAATTTGATATTCTCGTCGGTTCCGACTTCCTGTAGTTGAGACACTGCTCAATGCTAGATAAGTGAGTGAATAAAGTGACCTCTTTTAAATCCCTTTCGTTGATGGTGATTGGCGCTGGATGTTGCTGCTGTTGTTCTTATTGGTTGGTGATTAGATTTTTTGTAAATTTTAAGAATAGGCTAGTTTCTTTTGAACTTACAGCTGCAACTTTTGAGTACATAAGACGAGGACTTCTGCAGTACAAAGAAGTCATCCCATTCACACCTGTCTTCTCCCTCACCTTTATGTTGAATTGAATAATAATTGCATCGGTGTAAAAGTTAAAGTGCTCGCCATCCACGCCACATGTGGTTCAGTGTTCGACCCTCGAAAGGTGCACTCCTTACCTCACTAAGCCAGTTATAAGACTGGTAAGGAGACAAGGGTGGGATTGAGGCGGCTAGCAGCTTCATTCCGTAAGAATCAACACCATTGCTATCGAAACTTCAAGCCTCTAGGTTGAAGTCCTATGTTTCACGGGGAACGTGAAAGAATTTTTAAAAATGTAGAATTATATGTATTAATTTGATTTTACGACTACTTTTGACAATGAAATCGCTAAAGTGACACCAATACGCTGAGTTTCTTGTTCTCCTCTCTGTAATGTGCTGAGAGGTGTTTTTTCCAAGACTTGAAATGAAGCTATTGATATCACTAGTCGTGATGCCATTATTTACTTGTAAAATGTCCTAATCATATAAACGAGATTTGTTAACCAAGAGGAAAATACAAATCGAAATTCCACTTCTCTCTGTTAGGGAGTCATTGTTAAAATGCATGACAAATGTCCATTTAAAAGAATAGGCGGTCAGTAAAGAGTTACTCTTTTCGCCGATATCATTCTCGAGATGTACAATCTCATATGTATAGTAAATTTTCTTGGTAACAATAGAAATATTACCAAAAATTTGTCATTAGAACTGTAATTGTTTTAGCCAAGAAATTGTGTTGTGTAGAAAGCGTTAATTGGGTAGGAAATAAAATATAATTAAGTAAGCTGAGTGACTTAATATAACTTATGCAGTTGGGTAGAATTTGACTAAAACTGATCGAGAATCAACAAAAGCGGTAAAGGGGTTGGAAAATTAGTAGGTGATGTGGGAAGAAATTAAAACAATTTAAAAACAAGCAACATAAATTACGTATTTGGTGTTACGATAAAACAGATCCATTGCAGACTGAATGACTGAAAATCCTTATTAGTTTGTTTATAAGATGTATCACACAGTCAGTGAAACAGTATTATTTACTGGATGATGTTCACTTGTAATCACATGACTTCGAAACTTCAGTCTTATAGTTTTCTTTGTCCTCTCTTATTTGTCATAGAGGTAGTAAGATTTTCCAGATATCTCAGTGGACAGGTGTTGAATCATTACTATTACACCTATTCGCAGTTGATTCGATAAATAAAGCTTCTCTCTATACCCTGTGACATTAGATTTTAAAACTGTCATCTTATCCCATCCCATCCTATTGTATGGTTGTGTGTAATTGCATGTAGTGTTATAGCTGAACTATTCTTTAGATTTCTTATCTTATAGGGTCAACCAATCTAGATTTTGCAAGTTTTTTAGGTTCGGCTAGTCTGACTGCCCCTGTTCTACTAGTTTGATTTATGTATTTGACCTGACAATGAGCTCAGGCAGCGTATAGATAAATTAAATTGTTTTGTTCTAATGGCTTCACAGGATTGATCCTTCAACCGACAAAGCTTGTTTTTAATAGAGTTTGCGGGTAGTTTGAATGTCAGACACTTTTAATCCTGCCTGCCTTGTTAAGAATTCTGCGTAAGGTTTCCGTGGTTCCTTCCTAGTATGGAATTACTACTCATGATTTATATTCACTATTGTTGGTATTGTCATTATCCTGCGTGTGTTTGGTATGCACGTCGTCACTAATATTACTATTATTATTACACTTATCATTATCATTACTAGCATTATTATTATTATTACTATCACTATCGCTACTATCATTATTCATTATTTCACTTTTACATCTCCCTACATACTTACTTTCTGACTAATTTATCCGGGTAATCATTAAGTTTCATAGCTTCTTTTATGTGTATTGCTCACAGTCTTAGATTTTTCTTGGTAGTACTTAGTTTTTGTGCTTTGTCACTTAAACGTTTCACCAATCCTATTTTCACTGACATAAGATGGGATGGTCGGTAGTGCAAATATCTGTTCGAATGTGTGGTTTTCTGTAAACACTAGTGTTTAACTTCCAAATTCATAAGTGAATTGAATCGCCTCTACCTTTGAGTTAATGTGTTCGAAAAATCTATCTGTATCTTGAGTTCTAAATACCGTGAATGTGTCATCTACATACCTCCATCATACTTTTAGGGTGAAGGTGAACGTTTCAGTTGCTATGTTTTCTCACCCATCCAGAATATATCTGGCACAACCGGGGATATTGGTGACCCATGAACTCCCTCAGTTTGTTTGTATATTTTCCATTGGAATTTAAACACTGTGGAAGTCAGGCATAGTTGCACTCCCAGCATTATGTCCTCAAGTGGCACTTTTGTCTTAAGTTCGAGTTTTTGGTCAGAAATGAGTTCGTTTCTGACTGCCTCTATAGCCATATTTAATGGTATAGGTGAATATAAACTGACTAGAAACCCTCTTTCGTATGCAGATTTCAGGATTTCACATGTGAATTTCCATTGCTTCTGTAGTCTGGAGAAGCTTGAGTGTTACTCTTTTAGCGAAAGTGGTACGTATTCTGCAGACAAATTTGAAGTTCCTTTGTGAGTTAGCCTGGTGGGAAAATTCGATCAGGTGTTCCATGACAGAGATACGGAGTGATCTTGTTTCTTGCTTAATGAAAAAAGAACAAGCAAAAATATGGTAAGAACTTTACTCAGAGCATGGTAGTGTGAGTGAATGTATCCAGCGCTTTTGAATGCAGACGTCCTGTTTCAAATACCGAATAGCTAATGCTTCAGCTAATACACATGGCGCATTCGAAGTCTCTTTGTATGATATTGAAGGAGTCTGTGTAGCACTATAAAACATTTTTGTGGGGGTGCTTGATGTCCAGAGATGACAAGGTGTTCGGGGATACAGTTGCTGCTGTTCTTCTTTTCTCCTCTGGCTGGCTAATCAAGCTTTGCAATGTTCCAGAATACGTTTGTGCGCTTGACGTTGAGTACAACCTATATATTTTGCTCTACTTGAACAAGTTAACTGATAAATACACATTGAAGTGACCAAAAGTGGTATCTAATCCTAAACGTTAGACTGGATTAACTGTCTGCTGGAAAATGTGATACGTAAATTGGCTGTTGGAAATGTCTTCTTCAGACATTTAGAAAGGCGGTTTCTAAGAGTTTTTTCCCTGATGTTTCCTTTGAATTCCAGGTTCATGAAGAGAGTTTGCTTTGCAACAGTTGTTATTTTTGTTGACGTAGGCTTTTCCATCATGTTTCTGTCTATGAGTTTTGATGGATAAGCGTTCACTAGTGGGGTTTGATGTCATAAATTTAATTCGTTCTCGTCTGAACAGATATTTCTAATCCTTGATAAACTGTCCCGTCCCTGTTGGCTTGCGATATATCGATCCTTTTCCTCCTTTATAAAACCATGATGCTAAGTTTCCACTTTATGTTCCCCAGTGAATTCTGTAGACAGGTGGATAATATTTCTCTCAGTGATTTGACTTGAAAATGATTCATTTAGTAATGCTTAATAAATCCCGTTACTATAGCTTGTATGTAGAATCAATCTTCAGTTGTAACAGATGGTTTAAATCACGTTTTCAGGAATGTTTATCGAGTCATGAATTTCACACGTGAATGAGTATGTGAAAATGATGTGTTCCCTTGATGCTCTGTTCAACTATATGATGTAGAGGTAGGTGAAAAAACGGATCAAAATGTCAATTCCCATAGTTTTATGCTTCTACAGTGCAAAAGTTACTCAGTTAAATATTGCTACTGGAGAAACAAAAGTTTGTTTTCTGAAGACTGTATAGAGTGAAGATAGTGTGATAAAACCTCTACACAAAAATGCTATCAAATAAACAAACACATATGTACAAACGAGATGCATATCGATAGCTTATATCTCAAAATGTGAGGTTGTCATTGATGTGACAACACGTCGACTGGCAAAAGTGTGAACCAGGTTCTCAAAAGAAACCAATAACTACAGGGAAAATAAAAAAGAATAATTCACTAACAATGAAATTTTCTTGTGCAACTAGCAGTTGCTAAGCCTGAAAATTTAATATGATTATGAACACTAAATTGCTATTGAAACGTCATCCAGTTTATTAAACCGTTTCACCGTATATTATGTCTAGCAAAACAGATCAGTATAGAATTCATTGGAGGTTTGAATAACATCCAACCTTAACGAGGTTACCTCGCCTAGATTACTACCAAATCCTAAGCCTGGAAAAGTGGGAACGTTTGGCAAGGGGCGACAGACCGTACACTGACTGACAAGTCAGTTTAATCCCTATAGAAACCCAAAGACAGTAAATATATCAAAATGAAATAATTCTTCTCTGGATTCGGATAGACAGAATGACAGGCACTGGTCTAAACCTTCGGAAAGCCTGTCAGCCAATATAGCTCTTTTCTTTCAATGAAACCAAAAACAGATATGGAGGCAAAAATATTCAATGGGAAGGCAGCTAAGATTGTCACACAAATGAGAAGATACGGTCTAGAAGTGTCAGGGATTTGTGAGAGCAGGTGAAATTGATTCGGATTTTCCGAAATCGATAATCTACTTTGATCATCACATCATCAACACAAAAAGGGGCCCTTGTGGAGTGGGAACTAATTTCTTCTAGGATAATGTCAGGAAGATTCAACTCAGGATTCAGGAAAGTTGCATTTATCGATTGCCACGCGCCTACAAACAACTCAAATTCAGAGAAGAAGGAAGAATTCTACAAACAAACTGCAAACATTCATGGATGGGGGTGCTATCAGCAAAGTTAATGGCAATGAAGAGCTATTCGGCTTCAATGATTTGATGAGTGGAGGCAGTGTGTACAGTCACAAGGTTGCACAATATGGATTTCACCTGATGGACACACTTAAAACCAGAGTGACTTCACCTCAATCTCAAAAACTTGAAGACACGGTCTGATGAACACCAAGTGAGTAAGGGGAGCAGATATAGGCGCAGACCATTATTATTGCAAGTGCCCACCAATATCAAGTTGGAAGCTTTCAAAACACCTGGAAGTGGACGACACTTTGAGTTCAGAAATCAAAAACTGAAGGATAAAACTACGAAGGAGATATTCGCTGCGGTCAACACAGGATATATGGAGACACTATGCAGCACCATCAGGAAAGCTATGTTTAGGAACACTGAAACCCTATAAAAGAGATGTAAGAGGAAATATGTATGACCGTTTTGGACGAGAAAAGAGACAAGACAACTGATATTTAGAAGTAATAGGGGAGACACGAACAGTGAAACAGAAAATAAACCATTGCAAAGATGGATGACAGAATGAGAAGCTGAGTCCAGCGTACAATGCACCGAATGAATAAGTGACTAATAGTACTGAGAAAACAAAGGATGGATTTGCGACACACTGGTATTTGAAGCAGAATACGTAGAGGGCTAAAGAGACCTTGGAACATTGTATCAGATAACAAGGTCGCTATTTGGAGCAGAGATCAATGCAGATGAAACCAATGAAAGTTATTCCGGAGAATCCAATTACTAAAGAGAAGGGACAAAGGCAATAATGAACTGTTCACTTCAAAAGACTCCTCAACACACCACCATCTACGACTCGTCTAAAAGTATCCATGATATAGATTTAAAAAACGTTATTTTTAACTAATCAAAATAATATTTACCAGAACACACAGTTATTTCAGTTCTGAAGAACCTCAAAAATTCCTCTGCATAATAAAGTTGATGCTAATATCCGTCTACAATATCAGTGGATGCATTTGAAAAACCACTAATGCACTGAAGTCTTCAAATCCTCTTTGTCGTTTTTAAGATAAATCAAAAAAAGAACAAATATTTCAGCGAAGTTTCTTTTTTCGGCGAATTCAATCACCTAGTTGTACAGTCACAATTGTACATAATTTATTTTAAGATGTGTGAGCACATTAGGTTTATCCAAGAAGAATAAAATTCAGTTTCAGTTATTTCTTAAGGCAACAAAACATTTCAAAAAGTATGATATATAATCAGGGTGCAGCCGGTTGGATGTGAGGACATTGGCTGGGGTAGCGCAATGTCGTGAATTGGCAGAAGTTAGAATTCATGGGCTGGCCATTGGATAGGGTCCCAGTGGCTTAATGGTGTACGAGCTCGTCTTGTAACCAGAAGGTCCTGGGTTCGAACCGTAGCGGTGGGCGCGTACTGCTGAAGAGTCCCAAACTAGGACGAAACAGCAGTCCAGTACTCCCAGATTTTCCGATGGTTCTCCAACTAATGTCAGCTCATGATGAAAATTCAATAATCAGAATAGTATTGGTTTGTTAGAGATTTTGTTTGATTGTATGGGGGATTTCATCATGAGCTGACATCAGTATTCAGACAGTTAACCTGAGGTTCTAGTGCAAAACCTTGACCAGTAGTGTACAGCAGGTCGAAGATGAGGCAGTAACTCATTGAAGAAGACATTGCAATGTGGTCGCGCTATGTCGTGAATTGTCAGAAGTTAGAATTCAAGAACCATCGGATCGGGTTCCAGTGGCTCAATGGTCTACCAGCCAGCTCGCCTTGTAACCAGCAGGTTCTGGGTTCGTACCCAGGTGAGTGCGTACTGCTGGAGAGTCTCAAACTAGGCTGACGAAGCAGCTGTCCAGTACTCCCAGGTTTTCCAGTGGTTCTCCTAATGATCTCAGCTCATGATGAAATCCTCCATGCAATCAGAATTGTAACTGGTAGGTGAAGGACGAGGATTAATCAGTTTACAATAGGTTACGTATTATGATAAACCTTCAGAGAAAATTTGAAGTTAATGAGAAAGCATGGAGATAAGTACCAAAACAAACTACGCAGTTGATAAAATGAGTAAATTGAAGGTTTGTTAGGAAAATGATGATATTTAAATTTCCTATGAAAAACGCACAGAATAGTATCAATAACAAAACAAAATTTAAACTTGAATTTATACCCAGGGTAGAAGAAGGGGTTATAGAAGAAGTTTCTTCTGTATACGCTGTAGATCCAAATGATTGGCATGATAATCTAATCCAGAAGGCTAAAAAAAAGAATGTTGAAGTTACTGAAAACATCATGATTAGGTTCTTTTCTACACTGTTGGCTGAAGTCTATGCCCACTGATTCACGACATTTTGAATACCTGTTTAACACATTAAATCAATTGGTTTAAAGTCATCAAATTTACAAGAGAAGAAGAATTTGATAACAAAATACCATTTTTAGATGTCTAAATCAGGAGAACCAACACAGGAAATTTAGAAACACAAGTATAGAGAAAATCAACGCCGACACACAGATCAAATACTCAACTATACTAGCAGTAATCCAATTACTCACAAAAGAAACTGTGTGCAGACATTGTTTAGAAAAGTCCAAACACATTGTAACACACCAGAGTTGAAAAGAATGGAAGAAAAATACTCACAAATGGTCTTCAAGAAGAGTGGTTATCCAAAAAATTTCATCAAAAAGTGTTTAAAGTCGAATCAAAGCATCAACAAAGAACCATCACCAAAGATCAAAACGAAATTCATCCTACCATACATCAGAAATATCTCTGAAATAACGGCTAGAATAATGATACCGTTTGATATAGATGTAGCACACAAACCAGTCGAATCGCTTAATTCGATCTTATGCAAACCAAAAGATCCGACAGAAAAAGGAGATAAAATTAACACCATTTACAAAATAAATTGTATGAACTGTAACAAACATTACATCGGCTAGAGTGGGCGTCCCCTTCGAATAAGAATCCAAGAACACAAATCAGCCGTGAAAAGACATGATATAAATTCTTTAGTATCAATGCATACAGACAATTATGGACATCAGTTTGATTGGGATCATGTCGAAATCTTAAACAGAGGAAACTCCAAAAGTGCAGTCAGGGAATTCCTAGAAGCCTGGTACTCAAACGAAAATGCAATTAATAAACACGTCAATATATATGAAATATATCGACTAATAAAAAGTAAATCAGGTGATCAGAAAGTTTAAAATCCCAATCAATAGAAAACGGTCAATTCATATGTAAAGATGGTTGGTCACCAGGAGACGCAATTGTATCATCATTCATGGAGATTTTAAATCATTTGACTTTATGCTAAATGCTGCGCTGAATATGTCGTCCAGAAAGACGACGAAAGCTCCCTAACTAAACCAACCAGCTCAGAGAACACTATTAACTGCAAATCAATTGGTTGGTGGTAGTGCTATTTTGCTAGTTTAATGGAAGTTATAATTCACAGCATATTGGCTGCTGACTTACTGAATTCACAATGATGTATCATCCTAATGACCTTAAGATCCTGGACACAATCTCTGTCATAGTGGTTGTGGACATTGAAGAATCTGCAGTCAAGGGACTGCAGGGCTGTTTTTAGTGCCCTCTGGTTCTCCGAATGGTGTCTATGATTGATAAAAACGTTTTATTCCATAGGGATTCTAGTGCATTGAAACAATGAAGTAATGACTTCAGTCTAATGATAACTGGTATCAGTGATAAATATTAGTTTATTATTTCATAATTGCTTTCTACTAATTAGTATTTGTTTTCACTCTTTAGTGAATCAGATCAACAACAACTGATAAATTAAGAAAGATACACAACTAATAGACAACATAAGTGTCTACTCTGCTTTTAAGCCTTTTAAAGATCCACTCCAAATTGTGAATTACAATTAAACTTGAGGATGTACTAAAATTTACAAAGTTCAAGAGAGCTATCTGTCTATACCACTCTTAATATTTTTCTCAATGGCTATATAAACCATGAGATTGAAAAAAATATAGCATGTATTCTTAATCTCCGTATATTTACAATGCGAGCGGTGTACTAATTTTCTTCAGTCTCTTCTTCGTCAAATCCGTCCTATCTCTACCTAATTGTATTGTTCCCGACGCGGAGTCGGTATGTCATTTTAGAATTTAGAAGTTTAATTTTTCTTTTTCCTTCTTCAGAGAATTGGCGTTTATGCACAAAATATTTCTAAAAGATATGCAGAGAATAAACATCTGAAATTAGTTCTTGTATATGAAAAAAAACTTGAAGAAAGTAAGGTATACACAAAAATAAAGGTAAGTATATATATCTTCCAAGATGTATGTTCCAAAGTGTACCTCATCTATCTGTACAAGTTTTCTTTTCCTTCGCGTTCTCCAGTGGAACATAGGGATTTAAGCTAGTGGCTTGAAGTTTCTGTATCAGCGATGTTTATTTTTACAGGATGGGGTTGCTAGCCTCATGCGCAACCTTTCCTGTTTATCAGTATTATTTCTGGCTCAGCAAGGTAAAAGAGTGCGTCGGTGGCCGGGGATCGAACCACGGACCATATGCATGGTCGACGAGCATCCTAATCGCTGTGCCACCGACGCATCTGTACAAGTAGTATAACTAAAATAAACTTTACAAGTGTTTTTCACAAATAAATTCATCTGTCTTTTGTTCAGACTGCTGTACAGACTTGCGCAGCTGTAGAATGCTCGCCAACTGGGCCGCATGTGGTTCGGGATTCAACCTTCGGTCGACGCACTCTCTTACCTCTATAAGCCAGTAATAAGACTGGTAAAGAGGGAAGGCTGGACATGAGGCGAACAACTCCATCACGTAAAAAATGAACACTAGCGATACTGAACCTTTAAGTCTCTAGTTGGAAACTCTATGTCCCACTGGGACCTAAAGTAATAAAAAAATTATATTATTGTATAAGATGAATGATATTCACCCGTTAGGTATTCATAGAACATAAAGCGGAGTGTTTCCCTTCTGGAACTACACTGTCTGTCATAGATCGATGGCATTTTAACATATAATATACAGACATTCGCTATTACTGATCTCTACCACAATGCCCAAATTTTATGCTTATATCAATACAGTCATTCTGTTTACAAGAAAGAATGATGCTATTCAAGTGATATAATCCATGTCATAGTGAATACATTTTTCTAAGCCAGATGAACTCTATTGAATCAGTTGTGTTCTTTGAGTTGGTTGATTTAGTTGCTAAGCTTTCGTTGTCCTTCTAGACAACATCTGAAACCTTCGCCGAGAATGATATCTAGAAAGACTACGAAAGATTAGCAACCAAATCAACCAGCTCACAGAACACAACTAATTCAATTTCATCCACTTGAGCTAGGAATCTTCTCCATTATTTCCTGATTAACTTTGGCTAGGTGTTAGCCCGACCATGCACATGGTCGGGGTTCGATCCCCGGCCACCGACTCACTCCTTTACCTCGCTAAGCCAGAAATAATGCTGGTAAAGAGGAAAAGTTGGGCATGAGCTTAGCAACCCTGCTACACAAACTTCAAGCCACTAGCTTGAAGCCCTATGTTCCACTGGGGAACGTGAAGGAAAAAAAGATGCTAGGCGTAATTTTTCTTACCTAACCATCTTATTTCATCAGCTTATGTTATTATCCTTTAAAGCCTACAAACACTTATTGTCACTTAGTTTTACATTTTCTATTATAACCGTCAACAGACTGCACTTGAAGCCGCTATTAAACACTGGGAGAAGGCGTTAATTGTTGTGTCAAATACAACAGAAAATATATTAGTACAAAGGTAATTAGAACATAGTGTCTTAATTGCATGATTTATTTTGTCATATATAATTGATTATCTATTTCCCTCAACTGATTCTTTTCTAAGTAAAGAAATTCTGTCAATAAATCAGGAGTTCTCCTCTTATTCTAATTCACTTTAATTAATCAGTACATTCCAGGAAGTGTTTATGAAGGAGCAATTCTATGTATTCATATGTATTAGCTTAAGAAAGAAGATACGAGATATATTTTCTTATGACCAAAAAGCCTATAAATTATCAAAACCACAATTGACCATGTTGAAAACAAAAATAATGGACTTACAATAGGGTAATTTTCTACTAAAAATACCCTTCTAGAAATAATTCAATGCCAGCATTTAAGTAATGATTTAAGTGCCATGAGTTTAGAACTCTCTTCAACAAAAATAATTAATTTTGTATATTATACGTTTATATCTTAAAAGAAAACTTCAATTTTTACAAAACCATTCAGAATGAATAACAGGGCAATTCATCATCACATAAGATTTATTTATTCCTTCTGGTTTCTTTCCACAGATGTCTACATTTTTAAAAAATATTTTCCCTATTACTAATATTGAATGCTTCAAGAAAAAGAAATTACTTACTTCACAATGCAGTCAACACTGAAGATGCTTCCTAGTGGGATAATGCAACCTTCACGATTAAATCACGCTCAGCTCAAATAGCACATAGATATATATACACTACAGGTTTTCCTCAAATATCATTAGTATTGTTCCCTTAGGCTCCTAGTGGAACATACGGATTCAACTGCACATCTCCACTTGCTTCTGTCTTCTGCTGCTGTACTCTTCACCTGCATCCATGTATGTTAGTCCATACTGTTTCAACTCACCTATTCACACAATCTCCTCCATGTCACCTTTGCACTGACGACCCACTCGCCTCTTTCCTCCCTGTCGACCTGGTCCCACTCAAGCAATGGCCTGACGAGCGCGCGATGTCACCCAGCGGCGGCCTCCTCAGCGAGCGAGTGTTCAATCCATCCATCTCCACTTTTTCCTGCATATTTGTTGGTTGGCGATTCCTTCTTGTTTTGTTTGTTTCAAGTCATAGTTTCTTGTTGGTGATTCTTTCCGGTCCGGCCCGGCCCGGCCATCTGATCTTCAGTATAGAGCCAGCGAAGACAGTTGTTGGTTGATGAAGGTCTGCAACAGGCTGTTGGTTGGAAATATTCTTTGTGACCCGTCCGCCAAGTTTCTCATCCGTTCCGTATAGAAGAAGTGATTGACTGACTTGACATTTGTATTGAAATTCGATTGGATTTTGTTGTTGATGCTGGCTGAGTGACGAAGATTTCCAGATTGGTTGTTTCAGGTTGATGAATGTGTTTCTCTCTCGCCTTCCGGATTCTCGCTCGATTCGACATCGTCGTCCGTTCCGACTTCCTGTAGTTGAGACACTGCTCAATGATACATAAGTGGGTGAATGAAGTAGCCCTTTTCAAATCCGTCCCGTTGATGGTGACTGGACCTGGTTGTTGCTGGTTTTGTTGTTGTTAGTTGGTTGGTTATATTCTATTTCTATCTCTATAGTTATACTAATTTATTACTCTGGTTCACTGGTAAAACACTCATCAGCCACGCACATACACACGCACACGTTGTCTAGGGTTCGATTCCCAAATGACGCATTGCTATATCTCTTTCTTAACCAATAGTAACTCAAGTAAATAGGTAAGTTTGGATGTGAGGCTTGCAACCCTACGCCGGGAAAAATATAACATCAGTGTTCAAAACTTGAATCTCTTTTTATTCTACGTGGAACGGACAGGAATAAAATCAATCAGTTATTGTTTTGTTTTTTACTCAATTTTTTTATCACAGGGAATGTTTTTCTGGACCAATGATGCTTTCTGTACGTGAAAATATTGAGTACTGTAAAAGAGTGTGTAAAAGCGAGATTATGTGCAAACATATGAGAATTCCAGATGAATACTTAAACGTAAGTCATCATCATATGAAAAGTGTGCAATAAGTATAATGAGTGATGTTTAATATGACACATTTTTGAAATTAATATCATCTGAACAGATAAAACAAAATTGAAAACTTATGGAATAAATACACTGGTTGTTAAGTGTTATTTCTCAAGGTAGTAAATACGTGACGGGACGCGTCACTATATATATATATATATATATATATATATATATATTGTATACAGTAATAAACACAACAGCACCTAGATTAATCACTATCAGCGGAACTGGTTAGTCTTAGTGTGGATGTATAATAAATAGAAGTTATTCAAATGTTGGTTTGTAGGGATTTGATTGGTTTCAGGATTTCACCATGAGCTGACATTAGTTAGGCTCACTAGAGACTGATCCTTTTCAGGTAAGTAGTTACCTGGGTTCCAGTGGGAAGTCGTGACCAGCAGGGTGAAGCAGGTCACGTGTGAGGACAAATACTCGCCGAAGACATTGGCTAGCGGTCGCGCTATGTCGTGAATTGGCAGAAGTTAGAATTCATGGACTGGCCATTTGGATCGGGTCCCAGTGGCTTAATGGTATACGAGCAAACTCGCCTTTTAACCGGAAAGTCCTGGGTTCGAATCACGGTGAAGAGTCCCAAACTAGGACGAAACAGCTGTTCAGTACTCCCAGATTTTCCAATGGTTCTCTAACCAATGTAAGCTCATGATGAAATCCTCAAATTGAAGTTTATTCTTCACCACAAAACCTACTTATTGTATATATATTACATTACAAAACGAAAGGTTGCTGAAACTAAAAACAACACCAGCAAAGCTAAAAAACACAAAAATCTACAGTATAAACTGCTACCATTTCATTAATTGCCAATTTACTCTTCACATTGACAGCAAATAGCCAACCAAACATGTATAGAGAAACAGCAAAGTTAAGTGTTACTCCTTTTCGACGGTGAATCCATTCACTCAGCTGTGCGACTGCATTTAGGATAATTATTTCGTGCATGTGTATGTGTGCGTGTTAATTAGGAATGTCAAACAAAACTAGTTAGGCTTATTGTTTACGTCATCAAAATATCTCCCAAAAATGTGATGAATAATGAAAATTGTAACTAGGGGAGGGTGAAGATTGATAAGTATTGACAATGGTTGCGTGATATGAAATAGAATATCAACAGAGGCAATTGTCAAAAAAAATAAGTTATGTAATAGGCAGAAAGAGTAGATTAAAAGTTAGTAATAAAAGCGGTGTTACTGAAATTCACTCGAAAATTCGAAAGAAAAAGAATTATTTACAAAAGTGGTAGAACTTGGAATTATGCCCAAGGTGGAAGGAGAGGTTTAATATTTATTTGTGCGTTGAAGTTTCTGTAGCGATTTGATTAGGATTTAAGAGTGGCGTTGATAACACCACGCCCACTCAACCCTCCCTCTGTATCCGGGCTTATGACCGACTATAAAACTAGCGGGCTAGTAATCTACGCGAGTAAATCATCGTCACTCAGCTAGCATCAACAACAAAATCCAATCGAATTTCCAATACAAATGTCAAGTCAGTCAATCACTTCTTCTATACGGAACGGATGAGAAACTTGGCGGGCGGGTCACAAAGAATATTTCCAACCAACAGCCTGTTGCAGACCTTCATCAACCAACAACTGTCTTCGTTGGCTCTATACTGAAGATCAGATGGCCGGGCCGGGCCGGACCGGAAAGAATCACCAACAAGAAACTATGACTTGAAACAAACAAAACAAGAAGGAATCGCCAACCAACAAATATGCAGGAAAAAGTGGAGATGGATGGATTGAACACTCGCTCGCTGAGGAGGCCGCCGCTGGGTGACATCGCGCGCTCGTCAGGCCATTGCTTGAGTGGGACCAGGTCGACAGGGAGGAAAGAGGCGAGTGGGTCGTCAGTGCAAAGGTGACATGGAGGAGATTGTGTGAATAGGTGAGTTGAAACAGTATGGACTAACATGGATGGATGCAGGTGAAGAGTACAGCAGCAGAAGACAGAAGCAAGTGGAGATGTGCAGTTGAATCCGTATGTTCCACTAGGAGCCCAAGGGAATAATAATAATAACAGAATGAGAGTTTGGAGAAATTTCTTCTGTGTGTACATAAATCAGGGTTTTCTTACGGGATTGCAAATGTCTCGATATTGCAAATTATATGGAGGCTTAGCATTTTCTGGAGGAGGGGCTTCCTTCTGATCTTGTAGATGACTTCCAATGAATTCTTCATACATATTGAGTGACCGGTGTTCAACCATAGCACTCTTTATTGATCTATTGTTACCTTTTCGTAGTCAAGCGGGATAATGCTGTTGGACTCTTTTAAATAAAACACTTATTGAACGACGTTTATATATCTTGCTGTACACACAGAGGTGGTCAAATGTGATAGATCATCTTTGCAGTTGTTGAAAAACAATGAGAAGATTGAGAATTTAGCACAAGAGAATGTTCTTTTCACGGCTTTAGATATTCTTCTCTTTAGGAAGTCAGCCAGAAGGTTGTCTTTGAATGCCACATTCATGTTTAGCATCTCCTTCGGTACAGAGAAGAGTTTTCTTTATTGGATTTCAGCTTTGTGTGTTTATCCATAAAGCGTGGTGGATAGCCATTCTCAAGTAGTGCCTTCCTCAAAAGAGTTATATCTTCTTCTGCCCATTAGGGGCTGCATATTCTACAGGTTCTTGTTGCTAGAGATGTTATTAGGTTCTCCTTGTGGTTGGTGAGTACCCGACTCTCAAAGTGTGTTACACGTAGGCTTTTGTTATTCATTTTGCAAAGTTGTTTCTATTGATATCCTATTTCATATCACACAACCATTGTCAATGCTTATCAATCTTCACCCTCCCCTAGTTACAATTTTCATTATTCATCACATTTTTGGGAGATATTTTGATGACGTAAACAATGAGTCTAACTAGTTTTGTTTGACAATCCTCATATACACACACGCGTACACATACGCGTAATTATTATTATTATTATTATATCCTTTAATTCCTAGAGGAACATAGGGCTTCAGCTACACGTCTCCATTGCCTCCTGTCTTCTGCCAACTTTTTCACCCCTCTCCAAGTCTGCCCACATGCTTTGATCTCCCCTTCACATAACCTCTTCCAAGTCACCCTTTTCACTGACAACCAACTCGCCGCTTCCCTTTCGGGTTCCACTCGAGCAATGATTTGTCTACTGATGTTATTCCATGGTTTCCTCAGCGCACGGCCAATCCATCTCCACTTCTTTCCGCCTATTTGTTTCACAATCGGTTCCTGGTTGGTTGGTTTGCTCATTGCCATAGATCTTTGTTGTTGATCGTTTCTGGCCGGCCATCTGATCCTGAGTAGTATTGAGTCAAGACAACTGTTAATGAAGGTCTGTAGTTTGTTTGAGATGCTCCTCATGACGCGCCAAGTCTCTGATCCGTATAGTAGCACTGACTGACTTCACATTGGAGTTGAAAATCCGGATCTTATTTTAGATGCTGAGTGCTGTTGACCTCCACACAGACTTGAGAGTAGTGAAAGCCTGTCTTGCTTTTCCGATTCTGTCTTTGATATCCTCGTCAGTTCCGTTTGCCTGTAGTTGAAACGATGCTTCTTCTTTCAGATTCCTCCCGCTTATGCTGACATACACGAAATAATTACCTATAAATACGATTGTACAGCCAAGTGAATGAATTCACCATCGACAAGAGATTCTTCACTTGACCTTTATGTTATTATTCTTGACACCTGAAGAAAGAGATGTGAAAATGCTATATTTCTAGACGGAAAACGATGTCCCTCTATAATAAATAATTTTAGTTCTAGAAATGAAGATGTAGATTCCTAGTTCAGGTAGACAACACTGATAGAAATGTGTTCACAGAACTGATTTTTATAACTCTGGAACTGAAGATGATGTCGTGAAAGCTAATGAAAGCACCGCGAAAAAAGAAAAAAACTGCGCGTCTTAAAGAACACAGTCAAACTCTATTTGTGCCTATGTTGATGTGCATTAACGTAATACATCGAGATGATTTCAAACAGTGAGTGACGATCACATTATCTTGCCTAAATTCTGTTCAGCTGTCAAGTGTCCTTACTCAAGCCACTGACTAAATTACTGGCTATGAGATGTTGTCGGAAATACAAATATACATATTTCCCCCCCTCCCCCCCCCCGCTAATCAATTGGTGTCGACAGTGTGCCACAATTGGATCATTACCAGTTTCATACTTTTGAGTTTTGAAGTTTCAGTAGCCGTGGAGTTATGCATAATGATGTGGAGTTGTAAGCGCTATCTATACCCAACCTTTCCTGTTTTCCTCAGCTTAGGACTTACTAGTAAAATAGACGAAAGAAAAACAAGCAATTCTGGTGGCGAACCAGGCAAGAAACTAATCACCAACAAAAATATTCAAAGAGAGATGAAGATGAAATGGTTATACGCTGAAAAGACATTCATGTGACATCAGTCTTCATGTCGGTCGTTAAATGAAACCGGATAGGTAGGAAGGGGTTAGATGTCAGACAATGATTTGTACAAGATGATGGGAGGAAGAAATGAATGCGTATAGTGCCTGCAGTTGAGCAGTCAGCTGAAAGTGATATCTCAGAGTAGAATGAAACGAAAATGGGTTGTTCAGGCCACATGTTCCACTTGGAATGAAAGAAATGAACAATACATTTATGATTTACCGCACCAGTATCTGCAACTGTAAGGAAGGCACTAAGAGGACACTATTTTACTAAAGAGTGTTTTCCTACTATATTAAAACTTTTTTTAAAAGTTACTGTTTACAAACTAGTTATAAATATCAACTTTGATGACTGCCAATCAACATATTTTTTGCAAACACTTACTTATCCTTTTACGAGTTCATCACGGATTGATATCAGTTAAAGAACCATTGAAAACCAGCCAAGAAGTACTGGACAGCTGCTGTTTCATCCTAGGGCTCGGGAATCATCGGCAGTACTCACCCACCGTGATTAGAATCCAGGACTTTCCGGTTACAGGGCAATCTTGTAGACCATTCAGCCACTGGGACCTGATTCAAAGGCTCATGAATTCTAACGTCTACCAATTCGTGATTTAGCGCGACCCCCGGGTTTAAATCCCAGTGGGTCAGTACTGCCGATAATTCCAAAACTAGGATGAAACAGCAGCTGTCCAGTGGTCCCTAATCTTCAATGGTTCTCCAACTGATATCAATCCATGATCAACTCGTGAAAACAAAACTAACCCTTACAAACCAAACTTTAGAAAATTAATCTGATGCTCGCTAATGACTTGCTACAGGTTGGAGTTTCCTGAGTTCTAGTGAGAAGTCGTGACCAGTGAGGTCCAATTAGATGTCGCGGTGTGTGGATGGATTTCCCACCAACGACGATGGTTGGGGTCGCGCTAAATCACGAATTGGTAGAAGTTAGAATTCATGAGCTGGCCATTGAATCGGGTATCAGTGGCTGAATGGTATACAAGCTTGCCCTGTAACCGGAAGGTCCTGGGTTCGAATCCCAGTGGGTGAGTACTGCCGATGATCCCGAGCACTAGGATGAAACAGCAGTTGTCCAGTACTCTCTGGTCTTCAATGGTTCTCTAATTGATATCAATCTGTGATCAACTCGTAAAAAACATAACTTACTAACCCTTACAAACCAAACTAAAGAATACTTACTTATCTCCTTGGCTTATATATATTTGGTTATAAGACAAGTGGTTTCCAGTCTGACAGTCTTTGAGATGAAGCGTTTTCCAGCATTTCAGGCATATCACTCTACAAATGACTTGAGGTTATATAGCCTGCGACTTTCTCACATGTGAATTTAAAGACGTCTAATTTGTTTAATTCGCAGTTTACCATAAATGACAGACACAGTAATGCCTACTTGGCTGAGAGAATTCGGTCTAGGAGTAGACATATGCTATTGGTTATTCATTAGTGTCCAGTAAATTGTCTACGCTGTCATTCTCTAACTTTTTTTATTATAGAAAAGTGTTTTCATATTTTATGATGCTATGCTTATGTATATAAACATGAAAGATGTTATCTTCCTGTCACCTTGATATGATATTTCTCAGCTATGTTGAAATATTTTTTTCAGTCATGCTATGAACAATTTCTCGATAAAAAAGTCATGAAATATAGCGCAGGAAAAGGTTTACAGTATAACGAAATGCTGTTATTAGTCAGTATGAGAAACCGTGAAGCATGCGGTAAAGATGTACTTGCTTGGGCAACATACTGTCATAGAGAACCATTGAGTGGAAGGTAAGTGTTGTTTGACTTGTTTATTAAACGTATTGTTGATTTTGGTTCAATATATGTGATTTTTTGCTGAAGTCGTATGATAATAGCATTAAAAGGAATGTACAAATTAGTGGAATACGTTTTAACTAAGTTCTTTTATTAGAAACAGTATATTTTATTATTATTATCATTATTGTTCCCTTAGGTTCCTAGTGGAACATACGGATTCAACTGCACATCTCCACTTGCTTCTGTCTTCTGCTGCTGTACTCTTCACCTGCATCCATCCATGTTAGTCCATACTGTTTCAACTCACCTATTCACACAATCTCCTCCATGTCACCTTTGCACTGACGACCCACTCGCCTCTTTCCTCCCTGTCGACCTGGTCCCACTCAAGCAATGGCCTGACGAGCGCGCGATGTCACCCAGCGGCGGCCTCCTCAGCGAGCGAGTGTTCAATCCATCCATCTCCACTTTTTCCTGCATATTTGTTGGTTGGCGATTCCTTCTTGTTTTGTTTGTTTCAAGTCATAGTTTCTTGTTGGTGATTCTTTCCGGTCCGGCCCGGCCCGGCCATCTGATCTTCAGTATAGAGCCAGCGAAGACAGTTGTTGGTTGATGAAGGTCTGCAACAGGCTGTTGGTTGGAAATATTCTTTGTTACCCGCCCGCCAAGTTTCTCATCCGTTCCGTATAGAAGAAGTGATTGACTGACTTGACATTTGTATTGGAAATTCGATTGGATTTTGTTGTTGATGCTAGCTGAGTGACGAAGATTTCCAGATTGGTTGTTTCAGGTTGATGAATGTGTTTCTCTCTCGCCTTCCGGATTCTCGCTCGATTCGACATCGTCGTCCGTTCCGACTTCCTGTAGCTGAGACACTGCTCAATGCTAGGTAAGTGAGTGAATGATGGCACTGGATGTTGCTGCTTTTGTTGTTAGTTGGTTGGTTATTTTCATGACCTCCTTCTTGTTGACCTATGTTCACCTGGAATCCTGTCTTTGCTGCTTCTTAGATCAGTTTGTCGGTTTTCGCTTGTAAGTCTTCGATTCTATGTGACATCAAACATAAATCATCCACGCGCGAAATCCAGATCTTCTAGGTTCTTCACATCTGTCGGTCCAGGATATCCCTGACATCTCGTTTCCCACTGTCTGACGCATAATTCAGTCCACCACAACCCACTCTTATGAATATCATTTGTGATAATAAACACCCTTGTCTGAATTCTATGTCTATTCTAAACGCCTCGCTGACCTTTCCGTTGTGGATCACTTGACATGTACCGTTGTCGTAAAGCGGCTGTTGATTAAGTTGATGAGTATTTGGGGTACGCCGTAGTACTCGAGGAGTTTTCAAATTACTTCGTGGTCAACGCTGTCGAAGGCCTTCTCGAAATCTATAAAGTTGAGGTAGAGGTTAGATTGCCATTCTTTGCTTTGTTCTCTGATGATGATGCGTAGAGTTGCAATTTGGTCAGAACATGATTTGCCTTTCCTGAATGCAGCTTGTTCTTTCGATGAAAGCAAAAGTAAGGATGGGTACGTGGAATGTTCGTACAATGTACGAAACTGGAAAGGCTGCCCAGGTAGCAGCAGAAATGACGAGATATAGAATAAAACTGCTGTGAATCTGCTAGAGCAGACGGAACGGATGTGGTAGGTGCCAACTGTCAACTGGGGAGACAATAATCTATTCCAGCCACCCAGAGGACAATCACGGGCACACCGAGGGAGTGGCCATCATGATGTCACCAACAGCAGTCTATTATATCGGTATGTGCTAATTTCAGATTATGCTTTATTCCACCGTAATACTATTTTGAAGTTTGCATACTGAAATCACTCATGAATATATGGACTTATCAATACGTAAATACACAATATGACATAACACTGCGCTACTGATAGCTTTGAATAGATTCACAATGATCCACCAAAGATTTATAAAGTAAGGTTTTTCATAGTGAAACTCAAAAGCCCCAGTGTTACTGGATCTGACACAGAAATGGGAACACACACACACATACCACCTAACTTCGAACCTGTCAGATTTTCGTGCAATACTCAAATGTCAGTTAAATGGCCTGATTTTACTGCTTAGGTTTTCATCCTCACAATATTATAAAGCTGAAAGACAAAAAAAAGGGTCATAGTCTTCTACATAATTATAATAAAATTTTTATTCTGGATGGTGTTTATATGATGTACAAAATTTTCAGTGGATATTTGTTGCATAATATTTTCTTTTCATCAAGAGTCTTCAAAGAATGTAGTGCAGTTGACATTAGATCATGCGACAGAATTTTCCGTTACTTGCGGGACGCGAACCAAGAAGTTATGATATTTCCTCTTTGTCTCTGTAAAAGTACATTCGATTGAAAGCTCATTAGGAAAAGTGCATAAGGGACAAAGCCGAGACACAAATCAACACTAGCGAAGTGATCGGCGTCGAAAAGCACTGGAACAACTTGAAAACGGTGTGGAGCCAAACCTGCATGGAAGTTCTAGGCAGAAAGAAGAGACAGGACAAACAGTGGCTCACTGCGAACACTTGGAAACTAATAGAAGAGAGTAGGACAGTGAAACAAAAGATTATTTAATGCACTGACGAGCAACAAAAACAGGAGTTGAATGCAAGCTACAATACACTGAACAAAAGAGTGAAGACGAGTGCCAGGGAAGACAAAAGAGAATATTATGAAACCATGGCAAACAAAGCAGAACAAGCCGCAGGCAAAGGAGACCTTGCCACACTCTACCAAACAACTAGGCACCTATCGGGAAAAAGTTCGACACAGATTAAGCCAGTAAAGGATGACAATGGAAAGTCAATCACCAAAGAGGTGGAGCAAAGCAAACACTGGGCTGAACACTTCAAAAGACTTCTAAATCGACCGCCACCTACAACGCGCCCAACAATACCGACAACGGAAGCAGAAATACCAGTGAACATTGACCTCCCGACGAAATCAGAAGTCCTAAATGCAATCAAGATGCTAAAAGCTGGAAAAGCAGCAGGACCAGATGGAATCCAGCAGAAGCATTGAAAATAGACCCAAAGACAACAGCTGACGCCATTGCTGGAGAAGGTGTGGAAAGAGGCAAAGTTCCTGAGGATTGGAAGAAAGGATACTTATTCAAACCACCAAAAAACGGTGACTTAAGTTAATGCAAAAACTGGCGCGGAATTGTGCTCCTGACCATCCCAATCAAAACGCTAAGCTGCATCATTTTTGAGAGAATCAAACAAGCCGTGGATGAAAAACTTCCACCGGAATAGGCTGGATTCAGGAGAAACAAATCATGTATTGATCAAATCGCCACTCTACGGATCATCATTGAACAAAGCTTGAAATAGCAGTCACCTCTCTATCACAACTTCATCGACTTTGAAATGGCCTTCGACAGCATCGATCGAGAGGTCATTTGGCAACTACTTCGCTACTACGGGGTCCCATCGACAATTATACATCTCATTCAACAGTTGTACGACAATGGTGCATGCCAAGTAATCCACAACGGGAAACTTACGGAATCCTTCGAAGTGAGGACGGGAGTGAGGCAAGGCTGTCTACTATCGCCAATGATCTTCCTGAGTGCAGTAGATTGGATTATGCGACAGACAACGGCCACCAACGAGGAAACAGGCATAAAATGGACTCACACAAAGACAAACTTGGAGGATCTCGACTTTGCCGATGATATATGTCTGATTTCTAACAAACTAGAAGATATGCAAGTGAAAAGCAACAGGCTGGCAGAAGAAGCATCAAAGATAGGACTTCAAGTGAACATAGATAAAACAGAGGTGATGATGATCCCTGGCCAACAGCAACAGCAACAATAACAACAGACAACAATCAGCCAGCATAAATTGAAAGAACCTGAGAGAAACAAGCTTCTTCACCTACATACCTGGGAAGCATCGTTTTAACTACAGGCGAACGGAACTGACAAGGATATTAAAGCAAGAATTGGAAAAGCAAGACAAGCTTTCACTACTTCCACTACTCAGGATCGAAAACAAGATCCGGATTTTTAACTCCAATGTGAAGTCAGTGCTACTATACGGATCAGAGACTTGCACTGCGCGTCATAAAGAGCACCTCAAACAAACTACAGACATTCATTAACTCTCATTGGAGGAGGTCATGTGAAGAGGAGATGAAAGGATGTGGGCAGACTTGGAGCGGAGTGAAAAAGTTGGCAGAAAACCGAAGGCAATGGAGACGCGCAGCTGAATCCCTGTGTTCCTGTAGGGATTGAAGGATATAATAATAATATATTTTAAGAGCCGAAAACATAGGTGAATAATTAGATCCTGCATGTAGTTAATTATACAGTGGCAGTATATTATACTAAAAGCTTTGGAAACAGCTATCTCATATGTTGGGATACGTTGCTACCCATGATTTGGTTTTTTCTCAATTTTATTTAGTAGGAACTTTTAAAAAACAGATTGTTAATAGTTTAAATACTTGTGACAGTTAAAAAAATATACCACTACAGACCATATTTTAATAGACTGATATAACTTGAACGACAGAAATCTTATGCACTATTATGATGACGGTCTTTGGAAGCCAGAACTTTAACGATTCAGTCAAACAGTTTATAATTCTCATGTCCTTTTATAATGAATTCATGACATTATTTGGGTTGTTAAACTGACTAAACAAAGGTTTCAGAGAATAAGATACTCCAAAGTAAATTTCATCAGTGGTCGAAATTCGCTAATAGCACTACCATCAATCGATTTCGTTGATGTGTTGAATAGGATGTCATCAACCAGTTCGAACAAAATCGGTTACCGAGGTGTTTTGAGCACTAACAAGATTTTTTGTTATAAACTACCCTCTTGGTATTCGTTTTTATTGTCATCTTTCTGGACAAGTAGGAAAGACGGTTTCTTTGGTAAGGGGACTTTAGGCTTTGGTTTAGTTTCATTACGACATCATCTGTTCTCTTCTTTGCAACCGTATTCGGGTAGTTTTCAAATGATATTCTTTCATCTTCAGATAACTCACAGAGAACTTGAAAGTTTCTTGAGATATTCTTCCCATTTCAAGTAGTCGTGATCAAATTGCATCGATGTGACTAAGAGTGTGACATCTCAGTGCACGTGAATCAGGGGGCATGTGATTTCGTCTGAGATGCTTCCAAAACACTTTGGGATATTTATGTTTCTCAAGGCAATTCTCCAAAAAGAAAATCTTTGCATTCTCCCCCTCAGTAAGCCTGGGGGAGGATTAACGTTTAGTCACTTGTTCAGTCACTTTGCCGTAGAACGGTAGATGCTTCTCTTCAAATCACCGAACATACACATTGCATCGTAGGAATTCTTAAAAAGACGGTTGCAGCGAAGAAAATTTTCTTTTCGACAAAGTCATGAACTAGGCTGTGCATTCGTGTATTTATATTAGACGTGTGAGAAAGTTCCAGAATTATTTCCGGTCAAAAGTCAAATTGATCAACTTAGTGTAAAAACAGAATATAGGTAGTGAGACTATTCAAGAAATCTTACAGGTCAAAGGTTAAATTAGAAATTACAATGTGTAATAATCAGGAAGATAGGGTAGAAAAGACAAACTTGGATTATAATTACTGGAAAATTCGTCAGTTTGTATAAATACAGGTTAAGGATGTGGTATTAAGGAAATGGGTAGGAGCTTTATCATCAATTTTTTTTTATTTTTTTTTTACTTTTTTTTTTGATTACAGCTTGATTCCACACTGTATTTTTGGTACAAGTATGGAATTTTTAGCGTGGATATCGGTAGCCCAAAATTCGCAGGCCGACCATAGATATCAAGTGTGCGTCGGCGTGGGCTCGAACCCCGGACCATGTGCATGGTCGGCGAGAGTCCTAACCACTGTACCACGAAGCACAATTATCCCTCCACTCTTTGTATTGATGTGTGGTGAGTCTACTGTGATTTATGAACATTTTATACGAAACAGTAATGCATCCGAAGATTCTATGAAAATGTATTAGATCAGTCAACCGTCTTTCATTGTCTGCTTCATTATTAGACGGAGTATCCTGATGTCTTACCTTCCTAATTCATCAACGATAACACTTTGTAGGTTTAACTGGGACGGAATTGGATTATAATTAGTTATTCAAGTCCCCATCATCTTTTTTTAAAATATTATTTAATCATATTATCTTTGTTTATGCTTTGATGTTTTGCCATATATTTTCAGATTTAAGTAGACATTACATTTTAAGCTAGTGATTTTGGCTTTTCAAACAAAGAGTATATATTCTATACTTTTGAAATTCACATTTAGGCCTTTTATTGCTGTGGTGAACTATTGCTATGACGAAGAGGGAATTAAAAATGAAGATATCGAAAACATAATTGCCACGTCTAAACATGAAATAGGACATGCCCTTGTAAGTTACAGACAGTTATATCGGCTGAATGTTTCTCATTTGCTAAATTATCCTAACAGAATACTGAATTGAAATATGGCACCTGTATGGGGCAAGGTTTATGCGCATATTGTATGTTTCCTTTAGTTCCTAGAGGAACATAAGGCTTCAGCTGAATGTCTTCATTGCGTTCGGTTCTCTGGTGAAGTTTTCACCTGGCTCCACGTCTACCCACATTCTTTCATCTCCTCTTCACATGAACTCACCTCCTCCATGTCGACCTCACACTGAAGACCAACTCATCGCTTCCCATTCTGTGGGTTCCACTCGAGCGATGGCCTGGCGTGTGATGTCACTTGATAGTTTGTTTTCTCAGAGTATGGCCAATCTACCTCATTTCTTCTTGCTTATTTATTGCACAATTGGTTTCTGGTTCCATTTCCCCACGTAGACGTTTTCTTTTCATCGTGCTGACTTATCTGTGGCAATTGTGTTCACAGGGTGAAGTTGCTAGTCTAATGTCTTAGGAGTTGTTACAATAATAAATAGTTTACAGAGGAGCAACTTTTTAGGTTGCTCCTTTTAGCATCAAGAAAACAAGGAATAAAGCAATCAGGACAATACTAGCAAAAGGAAAAAAATTTACAACAGGAAGGGCAGAGATAACAACAATAAGAAAACCTTAGCAGTAGTATCACTGGCAAAAAAAACAGTTAACGAAAATGATATCGAAACCACAGACTCACTGACTTGGATCAAAATGAGTATGTAAGTTCAACAATATGTACAATTATAGATTTCAGCTAGTGTTAAACAGTCACAGGTATTATGTGTTCACCTCCTTTCCAGTGTGGGATGATGCTGCAAAACTTGTCTTGACAGATTAACTCAACTGTACGTGGGATGTTACATATGATATGTGCGTCGGTGGCACAGTGGTTGGGACTCTCGCCGACCATGAACATGGTCTGAGGTTCGACCCCCTGCCGATGCACATCTGATATCTATGGTCGGCCTGCAAAATTTGGGCTACCGATATGACATGCTGAAAATTCCATACTTGTACCAAAAATACAGCGTGGAATCAAGCTGCAATCAAAAATTAAATTAAAAAAATTAAATATGAAAATATGATAATTGTTGACCTTCAAGTTGGATTCTTGGGCGTATCAACACTTAGGCATGGCAAAATACTCCTTGTGTTCAAAGCACTTTAGTATTCACGCTAGATGACTGGTCGATTTCCTTACCAAAAGCTAATGTTTTTGCTTGTGGATTAAGCGTTTTCCTTGATAGTACATTTCTCTGAAATGCACAAGTACATAGCACATAAACTGATCCCAGCTGGCCCCAAAATCCTCAGTCACATCGGTGATTGGAGGAATGTTGCTACCAAGGTAAGCGAAAGAGGCGCCTTCTTTTGGGTTTCTACCAGAGACGGTGGTTTATGCTTGTTGTGTATGATCGGGCAACTTCATTACTTCAATCTTTCTCATGATCACTCGAAGTCCTATATTCACTGCTTCTTCTGAGAAAGTTTTGTCTGAATTTTGCTTTTATATAACTGAGTTTGTACCACAAAAGTTGTAATCACCCACGTGATCCAAATCTTCCAGGATCATCTCATCTACCTAACATATGCGCTCATCTTTTCAATCCAGTGGTGTCCACACGATCCATTCCCCCACCCCTAGGCAACCTTGGCCTAATTCTTTCCTACCTTAAATCGCTTCGTTATGATTTATTCGGTGAAGTAATTGACAGAGAGCGTCATCATACAGGTTTAGGACTGTTTTTAGCAGGATTAGTAGATTTAAATCACTTGCCGAATTACGTCATGATCGACCCTGAAGAAAGTATTTTCAAATTCGATTAAACTAAGGTAGAGATTTGATTAACATCCTAGTCCCTGCTTGAAGAAGATGCATCGCAGTGCAATTTGTATGGAGGTGGCTATTTTTTCTCTAATTTGTCTTGTTACAAACAGAATTGACTATCTAAGGTTTCTCTTAGTCTTTATACGATGCAGTTCAACAATTTACTTTAAATGGACAAAAGTACTGTGTTAGTGAATTAGTTCTAAGTATTCTTACATTGGTAGTTTCACTAAGTAGTCTTTCTTTCAAACCTTAAAATTTAATAAGTAACTTGTCTCATTTTTTTGCACAAGGGGTTTCATCCAGATATTTACGGAAGGCTGCCAGATTTGAAATCAGAATTTAGAATTAATTCGAAGTAAGTTTCAAACAGTTCTTTTTGTAGCATATCACTGTCATTAAACTTTATTCCTTTGTTTTCCCCGTGGAACATAGGGAGTTTCAATAACACCGGTGTTACTTTTCTAACAGTGGGAGGTTACAAGCTTCACATCCAATCTTCTGTCTTTACCGTGATTACTGCTAGTTAAGCGAGATTCAGCAGTGCGTTGGCTGGGTGTAGAGCCTCGGACCATGCGTGTGATCAGTGAATATTCTTCCATCGAACCACCAACACACACGCACACATAGCATGAAGCATACACTCTTATAAATAACCATTTAGGCGTTACAGTATACTGTTCAATTTCATTCTTAGATTACAGGGTCAGTTTTGTTTGCTATAATTACTAGAAAATCAGTAGATAAAGGTGAAAAAAGAACAGTATAAGCTGGAACTTCAGTGAGACTATATTGTTGAAACTTAGAAAAACGTAATGGTCAGATCTGTTAAATTTTCTTCTGCTAGTGATTTTTTGAGCAGTCAGTCAACTTCAAAGGATATTCAGAGGAAAAGAAACTAATGTCAAGTGAGTTGTTTTCTTCAGAAGTTTTGTCGGAAGTAAAGACACCAGATTATCCTTCCATACTTATAAATATCTAGACATTAAGCAACCTTCAGACAGACATCATATAGATGCTAAGTAAAACAAATGCGATTTATGCTGGCTGTGAAACTATGACTTGATTTTCAATGTTTCTATGTTTCCAAATATGATGTCGGCTAAGGTACATATTGTGGCAGAGATACATTTGACGTTGTCATTGCAGAGTGGTAAGTAAACTCATTTCCATTGAGTCTGAGTAAGTTGCTTGTATATTTTAAAAGTAGTTAGGAGGAGAGATTAAACTCCGTAGGATCTGGAAATTGATATAAACGACAGTTTTAATACCATGGAATAATTTAATTCCCTTCTCTAATTTAACGACAGTACTTTTAGATCCGTGAATTATACATAATATAAACTCATTTAAGTGACTGACTAGAATGCATTCATAACTGTTCCCGGATCTGTGGCTGGAATTGAAGTGTACACTGCTTCTAGTACCAGCTGTACAACTTGCGTTTGGCAGTACAATAAGTCAACATAATATTCAGGTTAATCTAGCATATTGGAATGACTAAGTGGTATGTGAATGCGTACACAGAAATTTTTATGGTGAATTCACCTACACAGTTATCGATCCCTTTTCATATTAGTCAAGATGAATTCGGCATTTATTTATTTATCTATTTTCAGCCCAAGACCAGTTCAAAAAGTTACACGAAGTTGGTTGTCAGCCAGAGGTCGGTTCACCGTGCAGAAAACAATACTCAGGCTACCAAATCTGCTTGTGAGTGTGTTAAGAACATTTTTTAAATTGGCAACATCTGAAGTTAAAAAAAAAATATGTGACGGTCCACTTCGGTCTTTAGTTCCACAGACTCAATTTTGTCTAGATGGAGAATTCGTTTGTAGACTTTCTGAAAGACTGTAAAAATGACTATGCCAACAGGCATAAATGTGCCCTGAAATGTTTTACCTCTTATATGAAGCCCACAGACATATGCTTACGTAGCTGTTCTCACATATGAAGTTGAAAATTCATATATGGTGAAGTCTTTAAGGAAACACACAGACCATTGGCTATTATTTGTTATATTCATTGTAGAGAGAGCTAATTTGGTTAAGAAAAATCAAAAGTGACACAGAAAATCATAGAGAAATCAATTGTTTGCATATGATAATTTGAAACGTGATCATTAAAGATCACTAATTGACTCCTGTTACAGCACCTCGTAAACTAATGAAGACAAATGCCTGAAAACCAACAACTGAAACATTAATCTAGTGTTCACTAGTGAGTGACAACAGTATACAGTTGCCTGAAGTTCTGATGGTGATCAGTGGCCTCCACCAAAATGCATGTTAGGGTTGATGGTTACTCTATATGTCGTGAATACGCAGAAGTTATAATTTGTGGGTTTTTGGATTCCGTCTCAGCGGGGTGATCGGCATGCAAGTTCTACTTCTAATATAGGAGGTTCTAGGTTCTTTTCCTAAGAGACCACGAGTAGGTGCTGCGGAAGAGTCCAAACAAGGGTACACAGATGTCATTTATCTCCTGAAATCATTTCGTGATCAAGATAGAGATCAGTCAGATTTCTACAAACCAACGCTTGAAAATTGTTAAAGTCCGTAGTATTATAAGAAATCCATTTGAATGCAATTTTCTCAATGCTTTAAATGAAATAAATGTGTGAATATATATTGATACTCTAGAACAAGTAATGTGAATATGTTGATAACTAATCTACCCGATGATTATCCGAAAATGGAAACTGATGACAAACTAAAAGGTCTTCTCTGGTGTATGTGTGCGTGAAAATAAAACATATTCTCCGCACCGATCAATAGAAATAAATAGTGTTTTATAATAACATACATTTAATAGTATTGGTTTTTTGTAGTGATTATCTTTGACTGGTTGGAGGGTCTCATCATAGGCTGACATCAGTTAGAGAACCACCTGAATCGGATTCCAGTGGCTTAATGGTCTACGAGCTCTCTAGCCTTGTAATCAGAAGGTCCTGATTTCGAACCCTGGTGGGTGCGTACTGATGAGGAGTCCCAAACTAGGATAACGAAAACAGCAGTTCAGTATTCCCAGGTTTTACAATGGTTTTCTAAATGATGTCACCTCATGATGAAACCCCCCTTCAATGAGATCGTACTTCTAGGGATCAGTCCTATAGTACGTATCACCAGGACGTCAAACAAACTTGACCCTGGCTAACCAACCGTGATGATGATCAGTGCGGCCTAGTCCCGAGCGTGAAGCAGGTGTGTGGCTGTCCGTCTGGCTGGCTGCTTGTGGCGTCAGTAAGTGCGGACTCGGCCGCCTCCTTGTTCGATCGTCCAGCCGGATTGAGGAGGGTGCGTTCTTGCGTTGGTGGCACAGTGGTTAGGACTCTCGCCGACCATGCACATGGTCCGGGGTTCGAGCCCACGCCGACGCACACCTGATAAATAAAAATAAATAAATCATTATGTAATATAATCGGGGTCCCAGAAGCTAGCACATTCTTCAGAAAGAAAGTCGCTCATGAAGTATATCATCTAGAAAATTCGGAAGAATTTAATTAAACTTGAGGGGTAAAGTTCAGGTTCAGATCCTTTCTTCTTATTAACACTTTCTACTTAGGTGGAAAATTTTTACTCTAGTAAATTTAAATTATACAGTATTTCTCAGCGTCATTATGTTGACTATTTTTTTTCCTTCACGTCCCCAGTAGAACATAGGGCTTCAAGCTGGTGGCTTGAAGTGGCTGTAGCAGCGGTGTTTATTTTTACAGGATGGGGTTGCTAACCTTATACTCAACCTTTCCTCTTTACCAGCATTATTTCTCGCTTAGCGAGGTAAAGGAGTACGTCAGACGGGGATCGAACCACGGACCATATGCATGGTCGACGAGCGTCCTAACCACTGTGCCACCGACTATACGGATTACAATATGCTTGTATAATGCAATCTGAAATATGAAAAACTCTATTTTTGAGTCATTCTAACCTAGAATTCATCACATTCGCAATTCTTGACTATTGCATGTATTATATATAAATACTTTAGAATGAAGCTAAGAAACATTTTGGCTGCAATGAATTAGATGGAGTCGAAGTAGAAAACGGTCATTTTGGTCAGAGAGTATTTGGGGTTAGTTTACATTTGTGATCATACTTCGATTATATCAAGTACCATGACACAATACATGTTGCGTTTCCTATTTGAATTCTGTATAACCAATATATATATATATATATATATATATATATATATATATATATGTGAAACTAAAGAATTACGCATTAATAGACAGTGACACTGTGATTTATGTGTATAACTTATTTCCTGAGTTCAGTTCCTCATAGTTCTAGCGTTGGCGTGACTAGCTGCTATGTCAGTACTTACATCTCGAAGAATACGAAGTACTGATGCAGATAAACGATCAATAAAAAGACATCTAGGCTTAATCACATACAAACTTACTGCTAGAATATTTCACATTAAGTTGATAATTATTAAATTGGAAACACTGGGTCACTTGATGTATGAAATTTCTGAACTTTTCATACTAAAAACAAGTATTGCTAAAGAATTTTAAACACAGGTAGTTGTTCATAACTTCTAACTAGAAAAAAAACATTTGGTGGAGAAGAGATATCTAGTATATTCAAGAACGTTTAACTTTCTAACAACGATGATGACAATACGCAAGGTAATATGAACAAACCATGCAACTCTGAAAACGCAATACAAAATCCTTACAAAACCTGATTGAGAATAATAAGGCGATCATTGGGCAATACACCCTTTTACTCTGATACTATTTTGATCCAGACGTCTGGTTAAACTACAGAATTAGTTTACCTATGAAGCTAAGAGAACAAAACTGATAACCAGCACTTATGTGACTTAATAATGTGTTCAGTAGGTTATAGAATTTCATCATGAGCTGACATTGGTTAGAAAACCATTGGAAAACCCATCAGGGAGTACTGGACAGCTGTTCCGTCAGCCTAGTTTCGGACTCTTCAACAGTACGCACCCAACACAAAAGGCTTGAACCCAGGACCTTCTATTCACAGGGCAAGCTCGTATACCATTAAGCCACTGGGACACAATCCAATGACCAGCCCATGAAGTCTAACTTCTGACAATTCACAACATAGCGCAACCGCTAGCCAATGTCTTCGGCGAGTATTTGTCCTCACACCCGAGCTGCTGCACCCTACTGGTCGCGGCTTCTCACTAGAACCCCATACACTTGCCGAAAACATTGGCTAGGGGTCGCGCTATGTCATGATTTGGCAGAAGTTAGAATTCATGGGCTGGCCATTGGAGTGTGTCCCAGTGGCTTAATGGTATACGAGCTCACTAGCCTTGTAACCAGAGGGTCCTGGGTTTGAATCCCGGTGGGTGCGTACTGTTGAAGAGTCCCAAACTGGGCTGACGATACAGCTGTCCAGTACTCTCAGCTTGTTTTCCAATGGTTCTCTAACCAATGTCAGCTCATGATGAAATCCGATAACCAATCAACCAAATCTCTACAAACCAATACTTAAATGTGTTGAGTACTTCTTAGTCGGTGATTCTCATGGTCGAATACCAATGGTTTTAATTTTATCATTATTATCTTATACCTATAATGAATTAAGTTCAAACTGATACAATATGTGTTGTGTTTTTTAGAATGAAATGATGACACCAGTTAGATTAGACGACAGTTTACTCTCAAGAATGACCCTAGCTTACTTCAAGGATACACAGTATGTATTTCGTTGATAAATAATTCAATTTTTTATTGGCTGACATTTTCACATTCCCTATGTATTTAACATGTACGATACAATAACATTAATTTAATATGTAGATGATTCACCTTATAGATTCATATCTTATCCGAAATGAACTCGATGCTTTAATTTTCATCGGCGTGTCATGCATAGAATAGACTAATCTTGGCGAGTATCAGGTGATCAAACTTGAAATAGATGAAGTCCTCACAATCTAACTCTTAGAAATAAATGCGATAACTGGTTACAGGACGACGTTGCCTGGAATTTCTGCTGAGAATTTGTGATCAGTATGGTCCACCAAGTCGGAAGTCGAGATAAATACTCGCTAGCGATTGCACTGACTGGTGGTCAGGTTAAAATCACGAGAGTTGGTAAAAGTTAAAATTTATGGGCTGGCCATTGGGTCGGGTCCAAGTGACTAAATAGTCTATAAGCTTGACTTGTAATCGTATAGTTCTTCGGTTTGAATTCCAGTCAGTGTGTAGTGCCAGTGAGTCCCGAACCAAGGCAAGGATAGCTGCCTAGTACTCACTGCTGGATTTTCAGTGTTTCCTTAACTGATATCATTCTGTGATCAAACTTGAAATAAGTATCGTGTACATCGATGCTTCTGTGGTAGAGTGATCTCCAGTCACGTGACAGAGATTTGATTCCAGATTTATTAGCTTGCCCAACTAACTGGTAGTAATCTGAGAATAGAGAGAAAGTTTTGTGTAACGCTATCTCACTTCAACGTGGTTAAAACTAAGCCAGCGCTACTGAGAATTAGGAGCTTGGATCATAGGGGACAAGAATAAACTAGAAACATTGGTTTGTAACTTAAAGTGGATATTATTATTATTATTTATATTTATTATTCTTATACTTTGTCTGTTTTCTCAAAACTATGAAATAATTAAGAATGTATGATGTGGATTACTCTGCGGCTGATGACTTCACCTGGGGGAAGAATTTAGGATGTGAAATTCCAATGAAAAGCTGCTACGAATATATAAAGACAAGAAAAGCCAAGTACGTTGAGAATAGTTATTTAAAAATGTTCAACAGGTAGTACACTGAACTTATCAATCACTACTACTTAATAAAATGTTATTTGAATATTCACTGTCGGTTAGATACATCCTGCAACAGGATGGCCTAAGGGTCAGTTGTTTCATGGAAGCGATTATTGTTGTTGTTGTTATTATTCTTTTATTTAACTGAAATAGCAATGCAGACTAGGCAGAAATTTAGGATCGCGCTGAGTTATAAGCTAAATGATCGATTTCCTTTCTGTATACTTATGAGTATAGATTAGTTGATTGGTAATTTAGATAGTTAAACAACTTGGTTACAGATGTCTTCACAACTTTCCATATTAAGGATACAACTTTGAAATGAGCTGTTTTTATTGTCTCATCGTAAGGAAGTAATCGGTTAGAGCTTCCTTTTTAATTACAAGATAGATGCATAGTTTATTTGTCGGTGGCACAGTGGTGACAAGGCTGGCTGACCATGAACATGATCCAGGTTTCGACCCACGCTAAGCCAGAAATAAAGCTGGTAGATGGGAAAGATTAGGCATGAGGTTAGCAACCCCATCCTGTAAAACTAAACACCACTCCTACAGAAACTTCAAGCCTCTAGCTCGAAGACCTATGTCCAACCGGAGACGTGAAGGGATAAGAATAAGTATACACTTAATTTGATATTGTGAAGTATCTTCTTTCCCTTTTGATCGATAAAACTGTAAAGTTTAGAAAACTTTACACAATGAAACAGTATTATAATGACTATTTTTATTGTTCCGTTGAACAGAAAACAGATCTTCTGCATATTAGATACACATGATTCGGCTTACTGATCTAAACAGAACCAGGTACACCCCTGATGAGACCCACTTGAAACAAGCGAAACGATCATCTGATACGAAGATCACTATGATCTGGCTAGTAAACACTGACAGTTGATAAATAATACTCACTTAATCAGTCAGCCGTATAAACGACACGTGCAGAATTAACTTGTCAAGTAGTAAATTCCGACTTGTAAGTATTACGACGATGAGAATAATGCTTGCAATGCATATGATAATTATTCAACAGGATAAGAAAACATTTGAATTGACGGTTAACTACAAGTCGTATGTTACACTATATAGGATAGTTGTAACATCCGAATTCGAATGATTTCAGTGATTTGTCACTGACATAAAAACCCAATAAATAAAGATATATTTCAAGAAAAACAACAACCTTATTTACTTTACAGGAAGGAAAGTATTGAACCATTCTGTGACGTTCCACAGAAAACAAAATGCGTGGATTTTTCAAATGCATATGGACACTGTTTACTAAACAAGGGGTATAAACAGCCACCCTCAGAGTTTCAGTATGCTGATGAAACATTTAATGTTGATCAGGAATCTTTAAGGTATTACGCGGGTGCAGATTACATGGATTACTGTCCATACTACTCAGTAAGTTACGTTTCATAATGAGAAGTATTATGTTGGTTTCATGCACGATATTTCGTTCAAAACATACTTTATTAGATGTTATATGTGTCCAAACCAAGTTCACTTTAAATAGTTTGAAAACATTTAGGCATTGAGTATATGATATTTATCATAATACAGGTTTTCTTGTATTTCCCAATGAATGAAAAAACAAAACGATATTGCTTTTACTGACGTTTTGCTACTCAATGCTAATAGCTTTGTCAAAGTATTATTAAACTAGAATTTACAAAATCTCATAATGTATGTAACAAAGAGTTATGAGGTGAGAAAACAGACTTAGGTCATGTTAAAAGGACATATTGAAAGTCAAAATAACAGAAGTAATAGTACATATAATATAGTATCAAAACAAAGTTTACAAACTTGATCATCGTTTTTCAGAATGGGGTCATTTTTGCGTTGTCAAATTGGTCAAATGGTAGAGATAACAAAACCAGGTGTGGATTGTTGGATTTTATGAGTGTGGAAAATCATAAAAGCAGCGTGTGTTTACATAATGAAATTGCTGATCATGTTCGTGTCGATTTTGTCACCTCATTGGGGAGGGAGGTGTTGCAAACAGGTCAAATTCTGTTTTACTCCATCATCCTTATTCGGACAATTTGGACTCTATTTGATATGAAGTGCTTCTGATGGTGTGAGAAGTTCTTAGTGATTTCTGAAAAGCGTCTTCTGGATTATTTTAATATCGTCAAAATTAATTGTGTGGCCTGATTCTATGCTTAGCTCCACGTCGATGTCTCCAACTACTGTTTGTTAGGATTAGTCTCCAACTTCGCACCAATTAATCAATAGTAATTAATATCGTACTAAAATTAACTCTTCTCAGCTTGTAAATTGTCTAGTGATAATAATCTGCTGTATAACGATCCATAAAGATAATATAAAACATCTGCAAAAACGGGATTTATACATTTCATTGAAAAGTTAGTCAGAGGTTTCAGGTACTTGATGGAGATGGCTCCACCAAACTTGAGGAAAACTGAACTCTTTTGCTTATTGATAATTTTGAACGATCTTGCGACGTCCACCTGATGAACCGTGTCAAGAAGATACCTAGTGATGGCACCATTTAAAGCATTTGTTCTCGGTTGGAGACATAGGCTTTTTGAAACATGTTCAGAAAATCGTAGATATGCTCTTTTTTCTGTTCTTTCAACGTAACTGCTCCCGCAGATTTGTATATACAGTTGGATTTGACATGAGGAGGATATCTATCGATTTTTCTATTGCACCAAGGAGCAAGTTGCTCGGCAGACGGGGACGTGCTTAGCTGCATAATAGGCTCTGCCTGGTGGCATACTCACTCTTCTGTTGACCACTGCCATTCGACATCTTTTCAAGAAACATAAATTCTTCGTCTACTTTCTCTATAGAGTAGAATTTCCTAGTTCTGTAGCATAGAGTCTTGACTGGTCCACGTTTAAAGCTCTTTGGACAAAACTATTAAAATGTAAGCATTATCTTTTCCCAGATATTAGAAACACATGCAATCTTCCATCTCTATTCACTGTCATTTAAAGGACTGAGCAGGTCACATATTTTGATATGAATATTTCGGTGAAATATAACCTCAGGCTGTGAACTACACTATGTACTATACTGTACTCTCCCAGATAATATGTAATTTCAGTAAAGAAAGGATCTTTGTTGCGAAGCTGTTTGAGTAAAATCGGGAAGGAAGACAGCTTTCCCTCAATAAAGTTTATATATACTCATATACATATACACATGTTTATATATATATATATTAATAAAATTCCATTTTGCATAATGCGGCAACTTATTCCTTTGTTTACATTTATTTTTAAAAAGATTCAGGCCTCGTCAGCTGGACTGTCAACTGTATGTGGACGCAAGGCCAATATAACTTCGCTAGGTAATTATTAAAACACTTTTATTTATGCAAGCATGAGACATTCCACCTGAGAGAGGCTTTATAACCTTTTAAATTCTGTATGGTTTACAGCAAAAAAGGACAGAAGTTTAAAAGCCTTCAGAATATAGAATAGAATGCCTATTATTTTCTTCAATTTGTCATCTCATAAGCTTTTATGTGAATAGATTGTGGATTATGAAATTACCAAACTACTGTTCAGCACGTCGGTGAGTCAGTGGCTCAGGCGTAGAATACTCGCAGACCATGCATATGGTCCTGGGTTCGATTCCCGGCCAAGCACTGCTGTACCTCACTGAGCCAGAAATAAAGCTGGTAAAGAGAGAAGGTTGGGCATGAGGTTAACAACCTCATCCTGTAAAAATAAACATCGCTGCTAACGAAACTTCAAACCACTAGCTTGAAGCCCTTTGTTCCACTGGGAGCTTGAAGGAATAAAAAAAACTGTTTAGTACTGCTACAGACTGGATTCAAATCCCATGGTTACTTAAAGTTAGTTCAGTCACTACGTAGCACTGTTTTTATCCCGAATAATCTGCGAACACTCCCGATGATTCATTCCATTACGGAAATTTCGAGAATCCCAAACTAGGACTAACTTCTAATGAAGAGGTATAAAATTATTTGTCTGAACGGTATAACTGCGTCACCAAAAGCTACTCATCTGAGTAAGGGCGATTCTCAGGCTATTTATTGATGAATAAAAGTCTGAATATGTGAATTTTAAAAGAGTTGGTTATTCATTATTTATCTCATTTGAGAACAGAAGGTATTTTAGGCAATGTCATCATATTACTATATGATACCTCTTGTTTTCGAGCAGTTTACCAAATAATTCTGATCCTCGTATCATGCCACCTTGAGTTTTACTTATCTCGCCCAGACAAGTTCATTTTCTGTTCGGACACACCCATGATGAATTAATATAATATATTCACGAGGTAAAATCATGTTCTTGGTTAGAAAAGTAAGGTATTAATAATATTCCCAGAGATAAGTCATAATCAGTGAGGCACGCCGTGTCGCGTATGTTGAAAAATACTCCATATTTGTAGTAACTAGCGGTTGCGCCATATGTCCTAAATAGTCAGAAGTTGAAATTCACGGGCTGTCAGATTCCGTCTCACTGGTTAAATTGCAAGTGGGCTTCATTAACAGCCACAAGGCCATTGATTCGACCCCCAGAAGGATTTACTGGTACATACAACTTAACAATCATAAACTGCGACCAAATAACTGTCCAACGCTCTCTGGTCTTTTGTGGTTCTCAAAATGTTACTTAGTGATTTAATTTCAAACCAGCATTGTTACTCAGCTGAGATTACATGCAACTGTTTTGCCATAGTAAAAGTAAGAAAAGCTTCACATTCAATAGGCACAAACGTAGCACACATGTCATGCGATATATGTATGTATCGCTTTGAGCATAATAATTTAATATGTGACAGAACTGTGCATTCATTTTATGTGCAGCACTTGGAGAAAGTAGGGGAATATAGCCTTAGCTTACATTATGTTAAGAAACGGTCAGACTTACACACAGTTTCAACCACTAAATTTATTAGGAATGGTACATTTCAGGGAACTTTGTTAAATGTTGGTGTCAACAATTATTCTTTATTGTCTAAACACGAATAATTATTCCTCAGATCCATTAGATAACGCATATCTTGAAGAACGAGGTCCTGATACAGCTTGTTTCAACCAAGCGAAATGGAAGCTCAGCAATTCGAAGGATGTATTTTCAAGAAATGCAGCTTGTCATAAAGTAAGTTAAATCATAGATCCCTTTGCAAAGTATTAGGTGATGGACAGAGATTTGTGTTATTTCTATTCCTGCTTGATTAATTAATTATAATGGCTTGAAATACTCCGTCTCACTTGTTATATCAGCTTCTTATAAGAGCTCCCGGAGGATATCCGAAGACTGACAGGATGTTATTTAATTGGGGGGTGGGTGGCAGTGGAATCCAGTATACTACGAATTTCGTCCAATTCAGAACTCGCCAACTGGATGTACCGGAAACCTCTTATGATTAATTAATAGTGTTCCAACTGAAACTAGAATTCGATATCAGTTGTTTCAAAAACGGTAAAGAGTTATACAGTAAGAATTACCTCACTCAGCAAGAATGCATCCACATCAAGCTGACTAGTCTCGAACAGGATGAAAGGAGTATCCAAGATTTCAGTACTCACAATTAGCAATCAAACGAAAGCTCGTACCATCTGTTGATTCCACGGTAGAATTTGAAATACATCAAATTATAGATCATTTAAAATCTGTCAAAACAAGCAAAATATTTCACTGAACATTTTTATCGTATAATAATTAACCAGCAGGCAGGATATGATATTATTCATTTAGAAGTGTGTTCTTCTATTGGAGGTTATTATATTAAATCCATTGAAATCAGTACAGTGTATTGGAGCCTCTAACAGATGCTTGAATACTACCTTGTCTTCTGATTGGATGATACTCGCTGCGAAAATAGCTGGACTTAATAGCTTCTATCTTACCTCAAAATACGTGATCATTACAGACAATGAGTGCTGAGTTTGACACTCAGTGCAAATATTATCACTTGTTCAGCTTACCTAGTTGACGAGTCTCAGATAGAATGAAATAGACATCCTTGATTCCACTGCGAGTCACCATGAATTAAGTCAGTCGAACAGCTCTTTATGCAATACTAGTTCTGTCCACCTCTTGAGATATGCACTGTCACTGTTAACTTTGTGATGAGAGGCAGCATAATATTCATAAATACCCATCTGACAATTTCCCACTTAAATTTGACGATGTTATATTCTTCCAACATCATTTGTTGAAGTGAGTACTGCTCAAATATTTTTTCCCCTTAAATGTCAGCATGTACGAGTAAAAGACCCAAAAATAATAACAATAGGCTATTTTACTGAGAAGGGGATTCTCTTCCCACTGGAATATTCTAACAAGATGTAGGTTCTGACAAATGTCTCAAAAGTTATAACTTATAAGAAAAAGACGTTTACAGCAAAGGGAATTTTCTTGCCGGCGGTTCATTTTCATAAGCTACAGAATCGTAATTATATTCATGAAGAAAAAACAAGACCAATTATATACTGGTAAAATTTGTCTTCGAAAATGTATCACGCAGTCTAGTGTAAGGTGTAGTCTAGGTGGGTTGACTAATTTCATGCACTATATCATCTAATAGATAAGGAAGACGAAAATGATGCAAACACGGCTTGCAAAGTCATCGACCGTATTCTCACTAGGGCTTAATTTTACCTCAGAAGTTTGTCTATTGCATATTGATGAGGCTGGCTGTTGGAAACTACATCTATGTATTCAAAATAAGTTGGTTCAAACGCTTTCCCTATCCCACTGGCCATCAAGGTTTTAATGATGCTTAATTTTTGTTGTAGAGATCTCCTTAATTTTATTTGATATTCTATTTAATGTGGCGTCTTTTATGCCTATTATAACTTATGCATCTTTCTTGACCTCGAGCTGTAATTACACTGATATTAACAAATCGATAGTATTTAAAAACACAGCAATATTAATAATAACGATTATTGTAGAATATGCTGTATATATATATATATATATATATATATATATATATATATAAGTATACATAATTGTAGAGCCGAAGGTGGAAATTATTGAAAAAAAATATTCACTGCTCAAATTTTCTTTTGTCTTCTAAACATGTGAATGGATATTTCCGCTACTTTAGCTCTTTTTTCGCTCCAAGAATTTAATGGTATTCTTCATCTTTAGTTCCGGTGTTCAAAGCAGTATGGCCTTCAAGTAATCATCAACAATAATGGTTTTACATGTCCTGTAAAAGGTGGAATTATTCCTGTGAATGTGGCGACAAAAGGTGCAAATGTTCAAGGTGAAATATACTGTCCAGAATGCAAAGCATTGTGTAAGGTAGGTTATATTTAATGTCAAGGTACTTTTATTTACTTCTAAATAATTGGTAAATAATTTAACTTTGCTAATCGGTTACATAAAAAACTGCTAATTGTCAGAAATCAAAAATGCATCACAATTCAATGTTTCAATGTTTCCAGTCAGAAGTAAGGACGAATTTTCCGCCAGTCACATTGGTTGGTGGTCACGCTAGTTAGAACTCATGAGCTGGCCATTGAATCAAGTCACAGTGGCTGAATGACATACGAGGTTGCCTTGTAACCGGAAAATTCTGGATTCAAACCCTGGTGACTAGTGTGTACTACCGATAAGTCCCAAACGGGGATAAAACAGCTGTCCAATACCCACATCCGGTTTTCAATGGTTCATTAAATGATATCAGTCCATGGTATAACTCCATAAGCAAATTAAATCCGAACAAATCAACTCTTGGAAAGAAAGCTAAAAGTGTACCACGGTGATGCCTTACCTCCCTTATTAGCCACCCTACAAACCTGAGTGCGAGAATTCATTGGATACCAGTGACTATTGTTTCCTTTAGTTCTTCATAACATCACTTTTTCCATATCACCCTCGCACCGACAATCAACTCGCCGCTTCCAGTTCGGGTATGACCAGTGACTATACGCATCATAAATGGTTACTCCCCTGCAACCAATCAGTTTACTCCTCAGTATAATTATTGATACCAAAACTACTGCAAACTGTGCTGCTACACAAATCATTTGAACGACCTTTTGACAATTACATCTCATAAAAATATTCTTTTGGCAAAATATCAGTAGCTTGAGGATCTATTTCTTCATTGGATTGAAAAGTTGATCGTTCGTTTCAGTTTTAATGATGTTTCCAGCCAAAATAAAATTCTAATAAATATACTCTTCAGTAAGTAGATGCACAGTACCAAACACGCTCGCTATGTCGTGAATTGGCAAAAGTTAGAATTCATGGATTGGCCATTGGATCGTGTCCCAGTGGCTTAATGGTATACGAGCTCGCCTTGTGACTAAAAAGTTTCTGGGCTCTAGCCCTTTGCGGTGGGTGCGTACTGTTGAAGAGTCCGAAACTAGGCTGACGGAACAGCTGTCCAGTACTCCCTGATGGGTTTTCCAATGGTTCTCTAACTAATGTCAGCTCATTATGAAATCCTGTAACCAATCGAATCCCTACAAACCAACACTTGAATACAAACCGTATCAGTGAACATCATGTGAAATACTGATTTCATAATCATTTCCTACAGAAAAGGAAAAGCAATCAATGATTCATAATTCTAGTCGACTTTTCAAATTTGGATGTTGAAAATTTCTGAAATATTAACTTTTTCATACAATTTTACTTTCTTTTTAGAATGAATGTCCATAATGAATCAAAGCTGATATATGAAATTTCGTTACATTATTTGTTGTGAACTTAGGCATCATTTGGATAAAAATTACTCAGACTTTGATTTTTTTTAAAAACTTTTACAAAACTATTTCCACATGTCTATATCAGTAAACATAATAAATGATGAGTGTCACTCACTTGTTTTTTTATAATTACGTTAAATAAGTAGAACTGTGGTGTCAGTTACATAGGAGTATCGTTGTGAATTAGTCCTGAAGAATAACAATAACAACACAACAACAAAAATGAATGCATGACTTTACATACTACTGACTGATTGGTTGGTCGGTATACAAAGTGTCACTTCACTTCTCTAGGTTTATACGCCTGGGATCGTAATTATAAACAGACATGATTACAATTGGTGGATGGTGGCTAGCAGTGGAATCCAGTCAGGATGCGCATTTCGTCCTATTTGGGACTCGTCAGCTGGATGTACCTGCATTTCTCAGTGAGTGATGATGTTCCCACCAAGGCTCGAACCCAGACATGATTACATTAACAAGATTCAAATTCAAAGTTTCCAAAACTAATTATAATGAAACATAAAACTGAGAAAGAGATGTTATGAGCATATTGAAGGAATTAAGAGAAGAAGGGTACATTTCAACAGCAACATATAAAAACCTAAAACCCAATGGTAGTGCTATTTCACATATATCTGGTCTCGTAAAAGTCCGTAAATCAACGGTGCCATTCTGTCACACATGTATCAATAACTTTATCACAAGACTGTTAAGCAGACTGAAGTAACTACTGCTTAAGTGTACAAGGACTGTCCAACTCTTGCTTACTAGTGAAATATACATAGATTCATGGATTGGCCACGGAATCTCCACTAGGTTTTATGTTTGTGAACATATTTCCAGAAATATGCACCTCAACTTCAAAAATGGTTAATTTCGACCATGTCAGTTTACATACACGTCTACCAATATATATGGCTATAGAGGCAGTCAGAAACAAGCTCATTCCTGACCAAGAACTTGAACTTAGAACGAAAGTGCCACTTGAGGAGGTAATGCTGGGAGTGCAGCTATGCCTGGCTTCCACAGTGTTTCAATTCCAAGGGAAATATACAAACAAACTGAGGGAGGGACATCAGTTTGATTGGGATAATGTCGAAAGCTTAGACAGAGGAAGCACCAAAAGTGCCAGGGAATTCCTAGAAGCCTGGTACTCAAACGAAAATGCAATTAACAAACACGTTAATATAGACGAAATATACCAACTAATAAAAAGTAAATCAGGTGACCAGAAAGTTTCAAATCCAAGTCAATAGAAAACGGTCAATACATATGTAAAGATGGTTGCCAGGAGACGCAATTATATCAGTCATGAAGAAAATTAAAATCATTTCATTTTATGCTAAATATTGCTCTGAAGATGTTGTCTACAAGGACGACGAAAGCCCTGCAACTAAACCAACCAGCTCAGAGAACGCCATTGATTGTAAACTGAGAGAGTTCCCATGGGGTCACCAGTATCCCCGGTTGTGGCAGATATATTCATGGGTAGGTGGGAAAACAGCGAAAATATAGTCCCACCCCAAAGTATGGTGAAGGTATGTAGATGACACGTTCACGGTACTTAGAACACAGGATATAGATAGATTTTTCGAACACATTACCTCAAAGGTAGAAGCGATTCAATTCACTTATGAACTGGAAAGTCAGGAAGGAGAGGGAGCTTCCAATGTTAGATTGTAGCATAAAAAGGAAAGAAGATGGGAAGTTAAACACTAGTGTTTACAGGAAACTCACACATTCGAACAGATATTTAGACTTCCGATCATCGCACACTATGTCAGTAAAAATTGGATTGATAAAATGCTTAATTGATAGGGCACAAAATCTAAGTAGTACCAAGGAAATTCTAAGACTGTGAGATATAAAACAGAAGCTTTGAAACTTAATAATTACCCTGATAAATTAGTCAGAAAGTGTGTAGGGAATGTAAAAATAAAATAAATAATGATAGTAGTGATAGTGATAGTAATAATAATAATGCTAATAATTGTAATAGTGATAGTAATGTTAATGACGACATGCATATCAAACATACGCAGGATAATGACAATACTAACATTAAGGAATCTAAATCATCAGTAGTAATTCCATACAAAGAAGGAACTTCGAAAACCTTACTCAGAATTCTTAACAAGGCAGGAATAAAAGTGGCTGGCATTCAAACCACCCACAAACTCAATTAGAAACAAGCTTTGTCAGTTAAACGATCAATCCTGTGGGGCCTTTAAAACAAAACAGTTTAGTTTATCTAATACCATGCCTTAGATGCTTGTCAGGTCAAATACATAGGTCAAAGTAGTAGAACAGGGGCAGTCAAACTAACCTAACATAAAACCCAACAAAATCTAGATTGATCGACCCAAATAAGATAAGAAATCTAGAGAATAGTTCAGCTATAGCACTGAACACATGCAATTACACGCAACCATACAATAGAATGATGAGATGACAGTTTTAAATTCCTATGTCAAAGGGTGGAGGGAGAGATTGATAACAGAAGCAAATAGGTGTAATAGGAATGATTCAACACCTGTCCACTCAGATATCTATAAAATCCTACTACCTCTATGACAAATAGGAGAGAACAACGCAAACTATAGAACTCAAGTTTCGAAGTCGTGTGATTATAAATGATGAAATGATTATGAACAATAAACTCTGTCCGAAATGTCATCCATTAAATAAAACTGTTTCATCACCGTGTGATACATCTAATAAACAAACTAATATGGAATTACTTACTACCACAGTGCCCAAGTTTTACACATATATTAATACGCCTCAACCTCTTTCATTTTATATATTCTTCAGTATATGATGAAGTATTCACTACAGATTTAATGTCTCCTCTTTGAGGCATACTATTTTGTACTATCTACTCACCTGACACCTTTTCGAACCTTGATAAGATCTGTAAGTTCTCTTCTGCTACATTGTATCAGTGTATTATGAATAATGACCATTATAGCCGTCTCGCATTTCGCAACATTTTCTAACTGAATTCAGACTAGCGCATTCGTCACACAAATCCTACTTGTTTTATCATTATATAACTAATCTTTTACTCTACTTAGAACTGGTTAGGCAGTAAAACTAGCCCCTACTGTAATGATAAATATAATATTTTATCATTGTAAAATCTTGAAGAAAATTTATTGAATACAATATTTTGCAGTCAGATTGACTTTTTTTGGACGCCTTCAAGCGTTCAGCACAGCTGAGGCACTTTCTATAAAAACATCTTCAAGCTAATCTTTATTCTGTCCCTCTACTTTCTTTGACCTCTACCCTCAGTTAAGAATAGTTATCGATCCGAGGGACACGCGATAACTGTTGTCTGACATTTCATCTTCTTTTTCTTTCCCATCTGTTACCAAAGAGTGCATTCGTCTAAGAAGACTTGAGGCAAGTAAACTGAGTGCTGGCAGATAGGATATTCATAGCCGAAAACATATTTCGAAAGCATGGACCTCAATAACTGTCATTCCATATACAGCAGAGAAATCAGACGAAATCATAGGAGTACTCAATTAACACAACATCAGAATTTTCTTCAAAACATCAGATACACACACTGCAAAGCAACCTTGTCCATGCAAAAGACAAAATCCCTAAACATCCTCTATCCAATTGTGTCTATAAAATAAAATCCTTGCTTGGAATGTAATGCTATATACTTCAGAAAAACATCACCAGAGAGAAATCAAGGTGATAAGAAGAAATGAACACCACAGAGCATCTGTTCAACCACCGAGAAATCCAGTTGAACTTTAGAAGCTTGAAAAATCATCAACCATTGGCGGTTTATACACCACAGAATCAGACCACAAAAATTAATTTTGACGACATTGAAATAATGCAGGAGACGCATTTCATAAATCATTAAGAACCTCTTACATCATCAGAAGCATTTCATATGACATAGAGTCCAAATTGTCTCAATTGGAATGATGGACTGAAACAAAATTTGACCTGGTTACAACACCCCCTCTTCCACGAGGTGATAAAATCAACACGAATATGATCAGCAATATCATTATGTAAACACGCTGCTTTCATATATTTATGCGCGTATCAAATCCAACAGTGTACACCTGATTTTTTTATCTTTCCCAATTAACCGATTTGACAACACAAAAATGATCCCATGCCGAAGAACGACGATTAAGTTGTTAGAGATATACAAGCTGAGATTTTGTCAATTCTGGTTTAATAATACCACTTTGATAAAGCTAATAACAACATTGAATAGCGAAACGTCAGTAAAAGCAACAATATCGTTTTACTTTTCATTCATTGCGAAATACTAGAGATTTTTATTAGTATCTTAGGCCTGATGGCAAAATTTCCTCAAACTCTTCAATGTGAAATTGGTTTGGACATATAGGAACACTTAATTATCTAATCGCTGTGACAGGGCAGTTATTTTCCCTTTTACTCTTGCTGGTTTACACGTTCTACTTGCTCATTTACAATGCCTAACTACTTAGATTATGTAAACAAAGGCAAGAATTTATGCTTGGTGATAATAATAAAGCTTTATTTAAGACAATTTGTGAACACATAGTAGAGGAATTTTCTGCGTTTCAAAGTATTTCGGAGAGAGTTGCTTCACAGATTACTGTGTTCTTGATAAAAACTAATCGTGATATCAAAACAAAATTTATCGAGGAAGATTTGAATCTAGTGACAATTTGCTTTAGAATACGTAAGACTGATTAAAACTCCTTAATCACTTGGGCTTGCATAGACTTTAATATACAACCCCAGCGTAACCTTTAGATAGGTTTAAAAGACGTATAAACGTTAACTTTATGCCCTGTATCCACAGTATGTCTCGCCATGCTGAAGACTGTTTGTCTACACTCATAAGTCCAAGCAATTCAATTTACTTCTGGCGCCAATTAGTAATATGCTCTGAAGCTCTTATTTGTAGTTATCAACAACACACCTCAACGTGTGTGCATGAGTATATGCACGTTTAAAATGAAAGATACAGTCGGAGACGGAATTATATTCCCTCAAAACCTATCAATGCTGACAATATTAAACATGCGAAACAGTTTTATGGAAACAAGATATAACATTGATGTTTTTACGTCATACCTTTATATATTTAAGAACATTTGGTCACTTCCTGGGCAAATTCTTCTTTCTGATGCAGAGATTGACGGTTTTTGGAAGTTTGAAACTAGTATGTGCAACAGGTTTGCATGAATTCGATAAATGATCTTACGGTCATTCTCAGGGTAAACTGAATGATAGAAAGTAATCAAATGTTTTCACAATAGAACATGTTTTAACCTCCCCTCATTCCTAAAAATAAAACCATGCTGGAGTGTTCTCTCGCTTTCATCTGAAAAGTACACACCTTGCTGCATAAGAGCAAATGAAGTGATACATGTGTAACAACAGAAGACAAAGGCCAGGCAACAGATCGTTTTATTACCGAAATCAACACGTATTTATATAAATTTCACATACATTATTATAGCCTAATCAAGTAGACAACGCAGTCTTCTGATTGGTTGTTTTCGAGTTCCTCGGAAAGTGGAGCCATCTATCTGCGAATCATATTTGCCCACGTTTCAGTTTGCTTTGATTGGTTGTTGAAACAGCCTTGTTCATATTTTCTCACGGCCCATATTAGTGACCTAGACATTGACGTAGATTAATGTCAACCAACTGGCTAGCAGGCTGCTCTCACCACACATGTACACAGAAGAGGGCAGACAAAGGAACTTATCTTTGACACAAACAGAGGAAAGCTTTCAGCTAGTCAAGGTCAACTGGAGTTTTGCAGCGAAGAAAATCTCACTCAATAATATGAGTATGTGCGAAGCTTTATGACAATTAAATTAGGGATGGTTTCTCTAAGAAGTGAAATTATGAACATTTTTTATCTTGCCTATACTCTGCTATCTTATGAAGCTGAACTCTGGGTTAACGCTTCTGACATTCGTGCCTCCTAGATTGACAGCGGAGTTTGAAATACAGATATTTCTTATCCTGTAGCATAAAATGTACATAAGACTTCCTTCCCTGTGAACAGGTCACCAAATTTAAACGCTAGTCAACTATCCATTTCATGAAATTTTTCTGTGATTGGATTCGTTTTATGAGGAACACATCAAGAAAATGAATGCCAGTTAACAATCCTTTCCTAAGGAATATTAAATAGATGGTTTTCATTCCTCAAGGGATTAAAGGTGCTAGCAGGTACGCAAGATACGCTATATATAAACTCAAGTGTTTTTCCCCTAACTCCTAAAGTGCTTTTTCTGCTGAGATCAGAGACTGCTGAAATTAACAGAAATGCAGAGCGATGATGGCTTATCAATGAGCTTGGGTTCGTCCTGGGATAATCACACGTTAGACAACAACTTACCAAACGGTGTGGATGCTTGACAGTGTATTTACGACTTAACAAGTCAACTTAAACGGCGAACGCCAGCATCCTATTTCGAATGATGAATGGTATGGGCTAATGATTGTGTGGAATTACTTACCAGTTTTCAAATGAAAGAGAAGTAATTTTAAACCCACCATTCTGACTGTAAATTAAGAATTTGCCGTCAATTACACTTCCTGAAAACCCCCATTGAGTCATATGAAAAAGAGAAGACGTTCGGCGAAGAGACTCTTTTCGGCGAATTCATTCACACAGCTGTACAATCGCATTTATACATAATTATTTGTGTGTGTGTGAACATGAGGTTTGTCAAGTTTAGATAATTGATCAGGTAATACAAGAATGATCTAATAAAGAAACAAGGTTAATCAGACAGCAACTAAAGTAAGATTGAGGTAATAAGTTAGATGACGTAATGTAACTGACTAAAATGTTTCAACTTAGGTCAGGGTAGCAACAGATGTATTTACGGGTAGAGACTAAGTAGAAGTGGGGTAGAGAATAACGCCATTTAAATTAGAACTGAAATTGAGCAATTAAGTTGGATGACGTAACATAAATGACTATAAATTGAGCGTTGGTCAGGTCAATTAAAGTGGTAGTGAGGTGTAGAAATTAAATCGGGTGGGGATAGAGAACAAGAGAGTTGAAAATGTGAAATATTACAATTGAGAAGGAAAAAGTAATACTAATGAAGACTCAGACAGATTGGGTAGGATTTACTTGTCGGGTAATAAGATAGATTACGTCCATTGCAAGTGTAGTGATTGAACGAACTTCTTCTGTATGTAGAGTTCAGGACTAAGCAAGTGAATCGCCATTGCATCTGCAGTATGAAGAAGTCTGATTCGTACATCTTTGGGATGATTACTTCTCACTCTATAGACGACTTTGAAGTTTTTTTGGGGTGTAGCTTGGTGTCCGGATTCTATCAAGTGTTCTAAGATGGAGCTGCGGGGGCATCATTTTTCTCCTTTGTAGACTTCAAAACACCCAATGGCTTGGCTAATCTGATTATTTTCAAATGATTCCATCACAATAATATACTTCTGTCTATATATCTTGTTGTGAAAAGGACAATGAATGCGCACCCAAACAAAAGTTCCTTACGGCCTACTGTGGTCTATGTATATCGACACAGTGACATAAATAACAGATGGTTTTGAGACTTTATTAAGCATTCAGATCACAACTAATGAAGACATGTGTTAGCTGATTTTATTGGAGTATCTTGTAAACTCCACAAACTGAAACATATCATCAATGAAAAGCTTAGATACTCGCCTTCGAAATTGGTTCCAGTATTTTCGCTAGCCGCTGAAAATACCATGATAACGAATAGCCATCATATGAAGATCTGGAGAGGAAATTAATTTCAATTTGTCATCAATTTACTAGTCCACATAAACATGGAACTGACGGTCGGTTACATTTATAAACTGGGGGAAATTACTGTCATAGTGCTAGTACATTTTCAAAACATTTACTCGGTGATTTTCAACCGGCTAACGTTTGCTTATTTTTGCATATTGAGTGACTCACATCTGTATGTGCATAATTTTTCCAGTGTTACTCTAGGCAAATTCCATTTAGAGATATTATGATCAAGTCTTAAATTTTACGATCAAGGACACAAGATTAACCAATTCGACACCAATATCAAGTCTGAAAATTCGATTCTACGAATAAATGAACTGATCCTATCCCGAGACGAGGAACGTGATAAGTTTTAAATTATACCAGTTGAGAGCTGTCACGAAGTATAAAAACAGTAATTATTCTAGCAAAAGCTTACTAACTGTACAACATCCATTAGTCCTAGGGAAGCTGAGAAGTGATGAAAACATTATGATTAGTAGGTCAGATGAAATGGCCGGGGTTGCAGTGATGAATAAATCTCAGTATGTTGACAAGATGAATCGGCTTCCAGGCGATGAAATGAAGTTTCAAAGCTTAACAATTTAACAGACTTAGATTGAAATGCTAGAAATCAGCTAACAAACACATTTAAAGAACGGAGGAAAAGTGAAGTAATCTGTGAGGCAGCCCACAACCTATTGGTTAGCATAAAGTATATAAAACAGGAATTTCCTTAGCCCAGTTATATAAGTGTCTGATTTTGAAAGGACTATCTGGACTCCTTTAAATGTTTTACAAAAAAGTGGTAAGTCACAGTGTTAAAGACTCCTTTGAATTCATTTTTAATTTATACAGTATAAAGGTAAATTGGAGGCTTTTATCCTTGGATGTCGCTTCACTGTCTACAAATGTACCACTTATGGAGACTGTGGGATGCTTATGTCAACAAATACTAAAAAATATTTCAATATTGAAACTCAAATTATTAGCCTTAGAGAGCTGCTTCTAAGATTTACTATGAGTGTACACCTCTTATTGAACACCATTTATTACTGAGAGATGAACGGGACCAACCTGAGTTGGCACTAGGTCCAATTTCTTTCTTGCTAATCTGGAAAGGGTTCCATTTAAACAAGCAACAGATGAAATGGATTCTTATTCATTTTGATGGCACATCTGTTACTCTTTTTGAGTAAACCGACAGGAATGAAGTGCTTGCTAAGTATGCTGATGCACACCCATCCTGCATCCTCACTTCTGAGGAAGAACATGATGGTAGATAACAGTCCTTGATATCTAACCGAGGAGAAAGGAGGACGGCCCCTCAAGGGAGATGTCTATAGAAAAACTACCTCCATATAACAGTTAACACATTTCTTCAATTTCGTATCCAAGCAGTACCAAATGAATTGGTCGCATGCTTCACGAATAGTGCAAGAAAGATCCGTACTAATGAATCCTTAGAAAATGAATTGGAATACATCCCAAGTGCGCTGGTGCGAACGGGTTATCCTAGGAGATTTGTATGTCTAGCAACCACTGGGTAGAAGAAATAACTATTTCTGAAGCTGAAAGTTGATGAAGACATGGCTAATGAAGTCCTACACCAAAGACTATCTAGAACCATAAAAACGGACTTATATTGGCTCTATCCTTTGTTTGTCACTTTCCAGCCAATCCGTTACGATTACTCAGTCGAAAGATAAGCTATCTAGCTGCGCCAATTCTATCCCCTATGTGCACTTATAACTTTAGCTGCTTGTGTGCAGAAAGTTATTTAGGGCGAACAACTAGACAGCTCAGTGAACGCCTCACGTTTTCATGGTTCAAAAAAGGTCAAACAAAATTCATAGGAGTTTCTACTTTATCTCATTTGATTAAAAGCGGTAGCCAAGTGAACAAACGAAGTGCCTTGAAAGTAATCCGTAGCATTTCATCAAGCATTTCCAACAGAATTCAAAATGATGCCTAACAAAGTGATCTGTTAGAAGTCCCATTAAAATGATATCTGTTGTAAAATGATCCCAGTTTCAAGAAACGTTTTTCTACTGACTTTAGGCTCCAGAGTAAACTACAGGCATTTGGATAATCACTTGTCGAATCAACTCACAATATTTTTGAAAAATACTATTATCCAAGCAAAAGTATTTCCTAAGATATCCATTCACTGAGACATACGCCAACTGCCAAATGCTGGTTTAGAAGGATTGGGTTGGTTACAGGCTGCATCACGAGTTGAAATCAGTTAGAGAAAAATTAGAAAACCTCGGAGTGCTGGACAGCTATTTCATCATCCTAGCTAGGGGTTCCCCATCGATACGCATACACCGACAAGGTTCGAAACCAGGAGGTTCCATTAACGAGGTTAGCCAGTAGACTGTTGGGAAACTGGGACCGGACCCAATCATCCATAAATTCCAGTTTATGCCATTGGGTCAGTTGAGCTTGCCTCGTAACTGGGAGGTCATGGTTTCGAACGAGGGTGGATGTTTACTGAAGAAGAGTTACAAACTAGGGCGAAACAACTGTTCAATACATTCTGCCGGTTTTCCAGTGGTTCTTTAACGGATGCCAGGTCATGATCGATCCAAAATATGTCAAATGAATATCTATTTGCACACAATAATCTTGTAAGTAACTATCTGATATTTAATAAAAATATATTTATTTAAAAATATATACGCGCATATTTAAGTACTACATTTAAAACAATGTGTGAACAGTTTAACTTGACAGTACAAGATCACAAAATGCGAAACATCACAAGAACAACCGATAACGATTCATAATAATCGGGTATTTTATTCGCCTTCAGCTTCATCATGGACATTCATTCTAAAAATGTTTATGTATAAAAATGATTAAATGTCATTATCTTATATGGCATAAGAAACCGTGATTACTTTACGAATAATAAGTAAATATTGTGCAAAATTCACTCTCCAGAGGACAGTCTATTTAACTTGAGGATAAAATGTCTATCTGTTTAACGTAGGAGACGGGGAAGAGATTCCTACCATAGCCAATGAATGTATCAGTTTTGTATATGTCCATTCAAACTAACAGTTTTTAAGGGTCTTCTGTCGAATTTTTCCTCTTTGTCAGACAAACCACTATTCAGCAATCGATCAAAGTAAGCAATAGAAACAGTTTTATACGTACAGAAACCCCGTAACCCGCACGCTGCACTCTGACACAAAAGTAAGATCAAGGACGCTGGGTCTAGTGACAAGACTGTATGTCAGTTTTACTAGACACTTCAATCTTATCGAAAAGATGTTAGAAAGCTAAGAAGAAATATTTCATCACAGGAAATACTATCTTGTTTTTACGAGTTGATCACGGATTGACATCAGTTAGAGAACCATTGAAAACCAGCCAAGGAGTGATGGGCAGCTGCTGTTTCATCCTAGTGCTTGGGAATCATTGGCAGTACGCACCCACCAACAGGATTCGAACTCAGGACTTTCCGGTTACAAGGTAATCTCGTGTACCCTTCAGCCACTGACCCGATGCAATATCCAGCTGGCCCATGAATTCTAACTTCTACCAATTCGTGATTTTAGCACGATCCCATTATCATAAATGTCAGGGTAATTGTGAAAAGAAAGTTTAGTGATGGCCATTCGAAGATATATGATGTTTCGTATCTCGCATTCATGTGCAATTAGCATATACTTCACAGTGATCTTTCTTCAGTATTAATATTTGAATCTCATACTACGAGTTCCTTTTATTAGTTTGAAAAATTAGAGAATGAACACTTTTGTAGGATACCACGTGCTCGTTTTATTTTGGTCAATTCTTTTCTACCGCATACACCGTAAACAGAATCAAAGTATAAGTTATACAGTTTTTGAATATACCTCATTTACAGTGCCATCGAGTTATAAATAAGAAGTATAATATCGAAATCTAAAACATGAAAATTAACCAATTTTCATATGCTTGCTGTACAATGTGGAAGAACCAACATTTTAATCAAGGAGGTTTTGAAAAGAAAATTCTCGGTAAACAGATCGATTCTACTTTACAACACAGTAGGCTCACTCAAATATAGAAAAGTTGCCTTCTCAAGCCAATTGCAACTGCATTTACCAGTTAACGTTCGCTTACAGGAGCAAGTACATAGAAAGCGAGGGAGACGAAAGTGTGAACTAGATTTTCTCAGAATATCCCTAAATGTCTCCGTATGAAAGGCAACAAAATTTTCTCCACTACAATCGCCAGACAACCAATCCACATTTTGTGCAAATTAGTCAGACTTTCAAAATAATCAATACACAAAGAAAACCATAGTAGTTACCTAGGTTCTCAGAACCCATTCCTACCAAAAGAATTCTACACGATGTCACTATGCACAAAGGCAGTGTGACTAATCTGTCGCTACACTGACAAGTGTAATTGATTTGTTTGTGTGCTCTCCTGTTTTCTTCTCTTGTCTAACATCAACTTAATTTCGACTTACATTTTCAACGACCGAGTCGAACTCACTATTCATTTTCCGAATTCACTACTCACTTGTTCGTATATGTTATAGTTTGAGTTTACTGTTCGGCCACACCTTCGTCAGCTCTCCATCACGATGTGTTTGAATTCAGTCTGTTCTTCGATCTTTTTGTATTTTGTATCTAGTCGATTCGTGTTTTGAAGCGAAATCTCAACTCCATCTTCTCTTGTCTATTAACACTGAACAGTTGAAGAGGCAAGTGGCGAGCACGAATAGCTCATTGGTCACGTCATTGACTGAATTACTCAATGGCTGACATGAGTTCAAATCTCAGAAGGGACATGAGTTTCCTCCAGGGTAGCAGACACGCATTGGGGACTACTGGTGAGTGTCAACTAGCAGGAACCTGTCGATCGCCTCTAATCATCTAATACACTGAATAATTTGTCCAATTACACTATTTATTTGAATGATGTTGCTCTTGCTTTCTATTTATAATTCGAATTCACTGTGAGTTGAATATGTTCGAAAATTGTGTAACTTATATTGTGGTATTGTTTAGGAAGTGTGCAGCTGAAAGGATCGATGAAATGGAACGTGCTGGTATTATCCTGCAAATACGTTCATTCTTTGATTTTTCGAATGAGTATCTGCGCTGTGGTTGAATATAATCCCATATTAGGTAGATAAGACACAGTGATGCAGTATTTATAACCTGGTAACCTTCCGAGGAACCATTATTAGAACTTACTGTAACATTCATATCAGAATATCTTATCGATTGTGCAGTGATAATTGTGTAACTGACCAGAATCTATCGTCTGTTTTTAAGTTAGAAAATCTGCATAAATTTCCGAGGAGAAACCACTTCATTTTTGATATTAACATGGAAATGTTATGCCCACATATTCACACAGTTCAATACCGCATACAATATATATATATATATATATTTTTGAACATTCCATTTGATGTTAGACAGAATACATTTCCCACGACTATACACTTCATTAACAAAATAATACTATGTATATTTAAACACTCTATTCCATGTTGCTTGATGTAAGCTGCAGTCACACGCTCGCTGATTGATTAACGAGTATAAATTGTATATATATAAACAGTGGTTTGATCAATGAGAAGTATACCTTGGCTCCCATAACTTCACTTTTACTATTACACTTTTGCCTGACCCTGGCGCATATTCGTCGGTGTTTCGCCTCACACTATCATATGCTGCCAACATCCGACCTCCCAGCAGCCGAACTGTTCGGCCTGTGTAACTGGCCGCACCGACAGTTCTAAAAAGCCCTTTTTCTTACAAATTCACTTCCTCTGAAAAAACATCAGCGAGATACTGACACAACGCCTTAGAAATGCAGTAAAATGAGCATTCCCTGCTGCTGAATTACTCTTCAGCTGTCTTCAAGACCATTCCTCTTTTACGTTCAGGAGTAAGACAGAAACTGCCTAATTTCGCCTCTTCCATGTTCATCTATCTACCAATTTAACTGCTCATGTGGAGTGAGCCAGTTATGTAAGCCGTACAATTAGGCGTGTTTCTCATCGGATTTCTGAACATCACCCTGTGTGGTTAATTAAAGGACAAACAAAATCTATTCGTAGCGCTATTCTCTCTCACTCATCTTGTGGATACCGAACACAAGATTTATGTCAACAAGGCAGCTTTCAAAGTCATTTACCGCATACCAACAGATCTCAATTTCGCCTTAAGAGTTCGACTACTAAATATTACTGAGCTGTTGGGATCAACATTAAGAAGCCTAATTTATACGTCCAAAAGAAGCTAGTTTAGACATTGTCCTTACGTTGGCCATCTAGGTTTGAATGATCCTCAATTAAAATATGCTACAACTCTAACGTTAGAGAGTTAAATTTTTGTATGCCACTTCATTTTTCTATGAAACTGTATATAAATAAGTGGGTATACATATATGCATTTCAACAGCATTTATTCGACTGAAAATTAATATATATTTAGAGATTTAGTGAAATTATAACGAGGAATAATAGTTTCAACTAACCTTGCATATATCTGGGCATCTAGGACAATTTACAGTCGCTGTGATTGTATCTCTTCCAACAGTAACTTCAATATTCTTAAGTCCACCGTATAAAGGACATACAAATGGCGTGTTATTGATTATTATTTGAAGGCCAACTTTCCTTGAACACTGATACTAAAGGAAAAATCCATTTTTTTGGAATTAAGATGAGTACTCAAATTTTATTATTTATACTAGGGGGTAAACGTGATGATGAATTATAAGAAGTACAAAGAAAGGACTTTCAATTACAAAAGAGAAGAATAACGATGACTGCTTTCAACTTATACCCAAAATACTGAGAGAATAATCTCTAAAATAACCTACACTGTTAGTCGCATCATGAGAATCAAGTGAAATCACACGATGGTGTACACTCCTAGTTGATATAACTTATCAGAACCGATCATATTACCAGATCATCGAAGCTACTAGCAGGGATACTGGTAATCTGTAGTGGTTCAATTCTTTTAGCTAGATTAATACGTGCATATCACTGATAGATTTGATTGAGAATCAGCGAAATGACAGTCAAGTGTTCAAATAATCTCAATCAGACCAGGTATCAATACTTGTTGGCTTAAGCTGGCTTACAAACTAATTATTCACAACGGTCAGCATTAAGTACCTCACATTGTAATTTCCAAACAGAGGTTCGTGACCAGTCAAATCTAATTCTTGACAATACCTAGTTGGATAAGTAGTGTACAATGTGGAGAGGGTGGAAACCACTTTGCAAACAAATTCATTGTGTTTACTTAGAATGATGGTAATCATATAAAACTAGAGATTCAAAAGTAAGTATGTAACTGTTTGTATTTCTATTTCTTGTTCACAAATTCGATTTTGTTGTGTAACTTGTCCAACCGTTAAATGAGGTTACTGGAAAACCAAAACTTCTGCATCCAATAAAAATAACTTACATGGATAACAAATCCAACCGGCTTATTTCTTAACCTAGCCAGTACAGTGATTTATATGCTAGTTATGTCATCGCACAAGTGAAGCCCTTGGCATTGCTCTCCTGCCAGAATCAAACACTGAGAACATAATCATCCCCGACATCGCCTATATGATGTTAATAATTGAAATCTATTCGAATTTTTCATGACATTTTAAGGACACAATTTAACTGTACAGCCTTCATGATAACAGTATAAAAGACTTGTAGATAACTTATGAGAAATCTAGAGTGATAGCTTGCAATTGACATTCTGATTTTATATACCAAACGTTTGAGTTACACGTAAAACTGCTTAAAAGTAGTACATGTCCGAAATATTTAATTGGTGGATGGTGACTAGCAGTGGAATCCAGTCAGGATGCGCATTTCGTCCTATTTGGGACTTGTTATCTGAATGTGCTTGCATTTCTCAGTGAGTGATGATGTTCCCACCGAGGTTTGAACCCAGTGTCCATCGTTTCAAACGCCAAAGCTTTATCCACTATACCACTTGGGGCACGAGAGCCACCTCTTGTGCAACGGGTCATATTAATTTTTGAATTGAATTTTTGAATTTCCCGTGAATTGATTGGACCGAAGTGCTCGGTCTCAAGTTGATATATCGGCTTCTTGTGCAGATGCTTCGACGAGTCCCAAACAGGACGAAATGCGCGTTATCCTGGATTCCACTGCTAGTCACCATCCACCAATTAAATTCTAATTAAATGCCCATACATCGTCCGAGTATCTGCACAAGAAGCCGACATTTTAACCTGAGACCTAACACCTTGGTCAATTCAATTAAATATGTCTGAAATACGCTAAAATACTACAGTAAGTGGAGTATACAAAAACTAAAATCATGAGATATGTAAGCTAAATACCGTCGAAAGCAGAGTCACTGTACGTTAATAGAAAAAACTGTAGAGTTGCGTTGTGAAGCGATCCATGGCTCGTAATCAACAACTCAGGAGTGTAGATATCAAGAATTAAGGGATAAGAATTAGATAATGTTTAATAGAGAATTGGACGAAAAGAAAACATGTGTAGAAGATACCACTTAAACAAAGAACCATAATTTCTATAGACCAAACAGCATGCTGATACATGAAATGAAATAAGCCTCAATGGAAAATCAGTAACTAGGGCTGGGGAGTAAGGATATGGGAAATAAATGTGAACTGATACTGTGGTGAGAGTTGGCTGTTAATCAAAATTGGTGGACAGTAATTTACGTCAATGTTTATGTCCCTAATATTGGTCGTGAGAAAAATAGCAACAAAGACTTTGCGCAGGCGGACACAGTTAACATATAGATGATCTGACATTCAAGAAACAGCCACAAAGAGATGCAAGGTTGACTTTCTGTGAGCAACAACCAATCAGAAGACTGTGTTTTGCTGCTAACAATAATCTATAATATGTACATGAAAATCTATAAATGTTTGTTGATTTCCTTAATAAACGATCTATTGACTGGCCCTTGTCTTCTATTGTCACAATACTATTTATTAATATGAATAAGCGTGCATCTAAAGGCAAATTAAAAAGTAAGAAAACATGTATACATAAAGTATTAAGTAAGATTATTCTTCATTACACTGTGTTTTCAAAAATTTATCTGTCTTCATTTAGTGACTGTCTTCAATTAATTATCTGATAGGTACTTTACATCCCATGAGGCTTATGAAGCTTCAACCTAAAGATGAAAGGAACTTAGTCAGACATCTTCACAACCCGATAAAGAGACTCATTATGAAAACGTCTCCTCAAAAATCGATTTGTATTATTTAATATTTCATCTCATTCCCAGTGGAATATCCGGTTTCAGTAGCATATCTGCATTTATCCTGGTTCCCCATAAGTGTATTTAGTTGGTCACAGGTTGACCTCCAACACGCTCCACTCCTCATTTTGTGTTCAGTTTACACCGAAACAGTTACCAGGAGTGAGATGTTACTCAACGGTCTGATCAGTGTGTGACCGATCCATCTACATTTTGATACGCCATATTTCTTCAGCGATTGCTTCTCAGTTGCTTCCTTCACACAGTTTCTCCTTCCTCATCACTTCCAACTCCCCATATGATCTTCACTATCCAACCAGTGAAGGCAACCGTTCATCACAATATGCAGTGGTCTGTTCGAAATGCCTTCCGTGGTGCGCATCACAAGATTCTGATTCAAACAGAAGAACTGTCCGACTTGACATTGGTGTCGAAAAACCCAAACTTGTCCTAGTCATGCTGAGTGCACCAGATTTCCAAACTGATTTCACAGTGTTGAAGGTCTGTCTCGCCTTACAGACCCTCGATGAATTTCAAATCCTCATCCGTGTTGTCGACCGCAGTTGAAACGACACTTCATACATAGGTGGGGAAAGGTGACCTATTAAAGAATGTATTCCATTTATAGTAATTGGAGTTCGTTATTGTTGTTGTTGTCACTTTCGCCACTGTTGGTCGGTCGTCTCCGTAATATTCGTCTTCTCTCCGTCCACTTGAAGTCCTGTCCTCGCTGCCTGTCTCTTCCGCCAACTTGTCCGTTTCACCTGTAGATCTTCGAGTGTGTGTGACACTAGATATGAATCATCTGCAATGTCCAGATACTCTGGAGCCTGCCTATTGTCAGGTGTAATCCTGTCTTCTCACTCTCCACACTCAAGGTGTGGAGAATGATCCAGTCGACCACAGTTAGGAATATCATCAGTGATAGTAGGAAAACGGCCTTCTCCCACTGCTATCTTCACTCTGAAGGCTCCACTGAGCTGCCCGTTATGGATCAGCTGACATGTGTCACTGTCATATAGCCAGCTGCTGAATGAGGTGGATAAGGATTTGGGTCACTTTACTCCGTAGTGCTGAATCGGTTTCCAAATTACTTCTCGTTAACACTGTCTGTTGAAGGCCTTTACAAAATGGACGAAATTGAGGTGGAGATCTGACTGTCACTCTATGCTCTCTCTGTTTGATGATGTTGTATAGAGTTGTGATTCGACCTGCGCGTGATTCGACTTTCCTGAATGCAACTCGTTCTGGGTGGAGTTCTGCATCCAGTGCATTTTTATTCTCTCAAGACTGACTCAACTTGACAGTTAACTCAGCGTGGATAAGAATATGATTTTGTGCCTGTATTTGCATAGGACTAAGTTTCCGTCCTTTGTCAGTTTGACAGGGTAACTTTTCTTTCAGACACTTGGTACCTTTCTTTCCAGCAGTTTCTTTATCCCTTCTTATTGCTCCAGTTCAGCCCCATTTTAGCGTATACAACGACTATAAGGATTCTGATGCTTCCAGTTAGAGTGTTGAGCACTACTGTTTTCGGTCATCTATAAAAATCTTCCTGTCATTGCTGACGTCATGACAGCTACTCCTTAAGTGCGTAAGTAGTTGTTATCTGGTGGCAGGAGTGAGTTACTAACTCCCCGTTTGTTAATTCTGATAATCGATACACATTCCACTTGCTACCTTGGATTCCTAGCCCTTCCATCCATCTCTTCTCAACCCTGTTACTAGGCAGCTTTCCCACCTTCGGTCACAGTACGAAAACTCCACGTTCCCATGTGTAATTTCTTTCCCATAGAAAAAATGCACAGCGGCTGACCAGCTTCCCATAGGCTGTCAACAGCCCGTGTCATTCTGTCTCGTAGATTCCAGCGAGGAATAAGTTTGTTCTTATACTGTTGTGCTTTGAAGTTTCTACAGAGGTCAGTTTGATTTTCCGTGGTAGGAATGCTATCCCATGTAAAACCTTTCCTCAGATTCGGGATTAGCTAGAATACTAGGGAACTTGTAAACTATGCGAGGTTGGTCCAACATTTAACTCGTTGTTATTATAATACCTTTGTTATTCAATTGTTTATGATAACAAAGGAATTAATGCAAAATTACTTAGTAATAGCTTACATAAAGTTAAAACCCAAGCCAATCTCGAAACATAATTTCCCTTTATAATAATATTTAACCTAAGACATTCGAAAGGCATGGAATGAAAAGGATGTAGTAAATGCTGCAACACAGTATTCCGGTGTACTATTGAATCAAGGGCCAGTCCTAGACATTAATTCAAAGAAGGTTTTTGTAAAATAGCGGTGATATGTGCAAATGTCCACTTTCCTTTCCTCTAATGTTTACATTTCCGTTGGAAAATAGACATACTATAGCACTTCTTTAATTAATATTTACTGGTTACATCTTCACTGGCTAAGGGTTAAGGCTGAAAGTATAATGATGAGCACCTTTGAGCATTTGTATTAGATGAATACGCCAACCATCTTATATTTCTTGTCAAATAAGAGACTAAACGGATAAGCGTCAGTAAAAGAACGGTGGTTATGTCTTCAATGGTTACAAAATGTAAATAGATAAATTTTCAATACTAAATAAGTGCGTCTATATGGTTTAGACTTCGCAAGTCACCAAAAGTTTTCCCAACAGGCTACTAGGGAGACTTTTATCAACAGCTGCCTTCAGTGGCTATGTATTGAAGATAAGGTAGTAATAAAGGATCCGCAATAGAGAACTGGAGCACAGAACCCACTGTCCAATAAAGATTCAGAGGAAAATGTAGGTGGATTGGACACCCACGCACACTGTGAGGAACATTGAGTAGTGCCACACAGTATACAATTTGTTAAATGGAAGCCGAATAAAGAAAGATGAATTAATGTCAATAAGAATTTTGAGCATTGTGAAATAGATATAATAAATTGTAATTAATATTTCAGTAGTTTGCACACAATGATAAGTTTTTGTTTTTGGTAATATTTTGAGCAAAACTGCTGCCTTTGATCACATTAACTGTTTTATGTGCAATTCCGAGAATTAAAAACAAAAAAAAACAATTCCAACAGTTGGTGTGATCCCTGGCAAAAGATTAATTCGACATACAAGAGCGACATGGAGGAGATCATGTGAGGCCGAAATGAAAGTTTATGGAAAATCATACAGCCAGGTAAGGAAGAATGTAGACAACAGAGTGAAAAAGGAGATGTGTCCCTTGTAACCTAAGGGAATGATGATAGAATAGATAAATAAACCTGAATGAGTATGGATAAGAATGGTTGAAAAATTGTGATTGTTCCTATGTAATCAAGAGAACACAAACATTCGCTTAGGCAAAATCAAGTGAAGTACATAATGAAATCAATAATGAAATCAAATCAATGAATTTAAGTGTTGGTTTGTAGGGATTTGGTTGGTTTTATCATGAGCTGACATCAGTTAGAGAACCATTGAAAAACCTGGGAGTACTGGACAGCCGTTCCGTCAGCCTAGTTCGAAACTCTTCAGCAGTACGCACCCACCACCAGGGTCCTAACCCAGGACCTTCCGGTTACAAGGCGAGCTCGTATACCATTAAGCCACTAGGACCCGATCCAATGGACAAACGATCAAATCTAACTTCTGCCAATTTACGACATAGCGCGACCGCTAGCCACTGTCTTCGGCGATTCACACCATGATCACCCATTGACTGGGTATTGGTTTTCAGGAGAACCAAACACACGCATCCCTGCCTCTTGCGAGACGGGAACGGCATGCAGGATCATCCTGTGGCGCTACCACTCGAGAGCCCTCTCGTGAATTGGCAGAAGTTAGATTTGATCGTTTGTCCATTGGATCGGGTCCTAGTGGCTTAATGGTATACGAGCTCGCCTTGTAACCGGAAGGTCCTGGGTTAGGACCCTGGTGGTGGGTGCGTACTGCTGAAGAGTCCCGAACTAGGCTGACGGAACGGCTGTTCAGTACTCCCAGGTTTTCCAATGGTTCTCTAACTTATGTCAGCTCATGATGAAATCCTGAAACAAATCAATGAAGTTTTTTGATTGGACACTAGTAACTAGTGTGATTTGTCTGGTGATTTCTTTGGTGCAGACTGAATTCTATCAGTCAGGTTCTGCAATGTGATCACCATTCTAGGTAGCTTGCCATCAAGGTGCACGCTGATTTGATGATATTAGGTGGTTTGAGGCAATTGGCAGGAACCCTTCCACCTAGGTTTCCTGCTAGTTGGCACTCACCAGTCAGCAAGGCGTATCTGCAACCTTGAAGGAACTCAGCCAGTGCTGCAGTCAAGACGTTACCACTGAGCTATGATATATTATGAAGTGTTCATCGGATGGTGTTTAAACTATCAAATTTCTGTGGGCAGTTGTGCCCTACTGAGTGATACTCCAGAATACTCGCACAGTACTCATATTTTTCAATAGACTCACATGTGCATACCATAAAATGAAAAGTGGTGATACGGTTATTGAAATGAAATCACCTAATCAATAAAGAAAACATTCAGAAGTTTTATTTAGAACAAAACTGCACATCAACCGGGTGACAACATTCACTAGAAAGTCAAGCTATTTGTTCAAAGACAGCTACCATTTTCGGTTATTTTAAAATAGTTTTGACAATGGTGAATACAATGTCATTGTAAGCATTTCACAACATTGTACCACCCAATGTGTATAAAGTTTCAATGTTCAGTCAAATTGTGACACTTCCTTTAAATGTTTTGGCAATACTTTAAAATGAAATAGGATTTCAGGTTAAGGAAGACGGAATTTTATGGAATCAAACACATATAGACAGATCACATTTTTGCTTACTTATAATCTATATTTAAGCTTCAGTATGATGAATTAGTGTCTTGTTTCTAATGTCTTTCTCTGCCCTAAACTGTAGATATTTCAAAGGTGAATGAATGATTCTTCTAACCATAAAAAACACTTCAAATGTGTTTGCTTTAATCATTTTAATCCTGTTGACAGTTTTCAGCGTCGGTGTCATAGTAGTTAGGACGCTCGCCGACCATGCAGATGGTCCAAGGTTCGAACCCCGGCCACCGACGCACTCCTTTACCTCACTTAGCCAGTAATAAGACTGGTAAAGAGGAAAGGTTGGACATGAGGCTAGCAACCCCATGCTGAAAAAATAAACACTGCTATTGAAACTTCAAGTCACTAGCTTGAAGCCCTATGTTTCACTGGGGGAACGTCAAAGAAAAAAATATATATATGAGAGTTTTCAACTTTAAATTCAGTTTCCTTAGAGCCTAACATAATCTTGAAAACTCTTAAAAAACCAGAAATAACCTTTATATCGTAAATTTGCAAAACTTACTCTGTGACAGGCTGTTTCACCAGTGAATTGGTATTTAGCTCTCGGGGTTTCATGGATCCATTTATTATAATTAAAACAAGCTGAATCTGGACCCATTTCTTCAAGAAAATTATTAGAACTTATATCTGAAAGACGAAAATTTGTGTATCAATTAATTCGATTTAAAACAATTAATCCCTTTTATAAATTTGAATAGTGTTATTAGAAGACAGAGGTTATCTGAAAATTACTGTGATGTATTTGCGCTATACATTTCGAACAATCTAATGATCGCACATTTATTTGTCAAGTCGATTTATTTGAAAAATTAAGGGCAATTAAATTAAACAAAGTGGCAAAATAGGATTTAAGAATGATTAAAACAACGTTTGGTAATCCAATCAAATAAGGATTACCAAGGTAGGTTAAAAGTAATAATAAACTGAATACACAGAGCGGGGGGTGGCTTAACTTTATGAGAAGCTATAGCCTCACCGTATTTCAATAAGCGCCCTTGACCAATTTTACATATTACGTGGAAATGCACAGTAGGATTTTGAGACAAAGGTTCAATTCCGTCAACTGTAGGACCTATTGTGAAGCCCGGCTTGTAATTATCCAAAAAGCCAAAGATATGCTCCACTGCAAACCTGAAAAGTGCACAAGCGATCATGTCACATCCTACACTATTTACCAATTTTCGTATGTGTATATGTGGACACACATACATAGGGAGGAGTAATCGTGCTTTGCACGTGAGAGTGGGACAGCGAGCATATCCCGAAATGGTTAGAAAAACAAATGAATTGTGGAAAACCAATAGTTGCGGGTGTCAGACTACCAACTTCGTCTATAGACAAACATCAAATCGAGATGAACCATAAGACTGATGTTAACACAACCTTTAAGGTCATCTATAAAAATGGTCAAAGGCGCTTACTGAAATACTTTGAGGCTATAGCTACTCATAAACTTAAGCCACCCCCCTTGTATATTCAAAAACAATTTATTATTACGAGTTGATCACGGATTGGTATCAGTTAGAGAACCATTGAAACCAGCCAAGGAGTAATGGACAGCTGCTGTTTCATCTTAGTGCTTGGGAATCATCGGCAGTACTCACCCACTGGGATTCGAACCCAGGACCTTCCGGTTACAAGGCAAGCTCGTATACTATTCAGCCACTGGGCCAGACTATGCATTCTAACTTCTACCAATTCGTGATTTAGCGCGACTTCAATGATTTTCGTTGGTGGGACATCCATGCACACACGTGACTTCTAAATGGAGCTCACTGGTCACGACTTCTCACTAGAACTCCAGGAAACTCCATCCTGGTAGAAGTTAGAATTCATGAGCTAGCCATTGAATCTGGTCTTAGTGGGTGAATGGCATACGACGTTTTGAGCGCAATTTATCGCTCATTATCATATCATATAACCTTTATATGATTATGAGCAATAAATTGTTCTGGAAAGGTCATCAGTATTTTAATTTAATTAACCTTACTTTTTCATATATATATATATATATATATATATCGACTTGACAAGTGAATGTGTGATCATCAGATGGTTCGAAATGTATAGCGCAAATACATTTTACAAATAATCTCCATCTTTTAATAACCCTATCCAAATTGAATATAAAGCAATTCGTTGATTTTCTTTTCATTTTTTTTTTGAAGTTCTGAGACACACACACACAGTAAGTAGACATAAATTACCTAACAACAGAAATGTTTTGGTTACGACATTCTGATTAAAAAGGTACCAATCATCACTGACGCACATGTACAAGGAATCGGATTTGACAGATGTCGATATCACTAAAATAAGAACCTCCTGAAATAATTCAGCAGTAAAATTTTCATTTCACAATGAGTAAGGTAAACTATAGTCGTCTTGTTATCTCGTCAAAACATTTTATAAGTAAAAAAAATATCTAAGGAATGCTAACAGATTCACTATAAACCAAACCAAGTTGACATTGAAAAAATTGAGGAAATTTGGCCATTGGGCATACGATACTATTAAAAATCTCAAGTATTTCTCAATGAATGAAAAACAAAACAATATTGTTGCTTTTATTGACGTTTTGCTATTCAATATTGTTATTAGCTTTATCAAAGTGGTATTATTAAACCAGAATTGAAAAAATTTCATATATATATATATATATATATATATATACAACGACTTAATCATCGTTCTTCAGCATGGGGTCATTTTTGCGTTGTCAAACTGGCCAATTAGTAGAGATAACAAAACCAGGTGTGGATTGTTGGATTTGATAAGTGTGGAAAGGTATAAAAGCAGCGTGTGTGTTCACATAATAAAATCGCTGATCATGTTCGTGTCAATTTTGTCATCTCATTAGGGAGGAAAGTGTTGCAACTAGGTCAAATTCTGTTTCAGTCCATCGTCCCTATTCAGACGATTTTGATTCCATTTGATATGAAGTGCTTCTGATGATGTGAGAGATTCTTTTTGATATCTGAAATGCATCTTCTAGATTATTTCAATGCCATCAAAATCAAATGTGTGGTCTGATTCTGTGGTGTGTAGACCACCAATGGTTAATAATTTTTAAAGCTTCTCTAGTTCAACTGGATTTCTCGGTGGTTGAACAGATGCCCTGTGGTGTTCATTTCTTCTTATCACCTTGATTTCTCTCTGGCGATGTTTTTTCTGAAGTATATAGCATCACATTCCAAGCAAGGATTTTATTTTATAGACACAAGTAGATAGAGAATCTCTAGGGATTTTACCTTTTAAATGGAAAAGACTGCTTTGCAGAAAAAACTCTGATGTCATGCTTATTGAATACTCTTCTGATAGTAGTCTGAAATTTCTGATCTATATGAAATGACAACCTTTGGGGTCCATATCTTCAGAATATGTTTTCGACCATATTTAATGTCATTGTTGATTTAGTTGATGAAGTTTTTCGGGTAGTTATTTTGCTTGACAGTCTCATTAATGTTTGATATTTCTTCTTCTGGTTCTTTCTCATCCGTTATCAAAGAGTGTGTTTGTCTAAGAAGACTTGAAACAAGTGGAATGTTTGCTCTGATGGATTGTGATGATCCGAAGTCTAAGTATTTGTTGGAGTGGGTTTTCTTCCTGAATATAGATATAGTAAAATGTCCGTTTCCCCTGCTCTTAACTAGGCAATCCAGAAATAGTAGTTCACCGACGTATGATACTGCTTTCGAAGCAAATTGGATGCTGAGCGATAGATTTTTCAGTTTCCCCAGGAATGAATTGTGCAGATCTCGTTTTAGCACTACAAAAGTATCATCAACGTATCTTAATCATAGTGTAGGCGCGAGTATGCTTGGAAAGATGTCATCTTCGAATCTATTCATAAAACAATCAGCGACTATTGGAGAAACTGGTGAACTACACAACATTAAAATTATCTCATGATTAGGCTGTTATATATAAGCTGAGAATTTATCAGTTCTGGTTTATTTATACTTTGATAAAGCTACTAACAACAATAAATAGCGAAAAGTCAGTGAAAGTAACAATATCTTTTTGTTTGGTGTTTGGACGAGTTCGGTATCCAAGGGTAGGTAACATGAAGAGGATATGTGAAGATGGAGTGAAAACATGCAGACAGTCATGATGGTGATGATTATGATGATTTAATTAGGATTATGGGGACCATGCATCAGTAGCACAGTGGTAGAATGCTCGCCAACCACGCCGAATGTGGTCCGGGGTCGATCCCCGGCCGACGCGCTTCAAAACCTCGTTCGCTAAGCCAGCAATAAGACTGGTAAAGCAGGAAAATTGGCCATTAGACTAGAAGCCTCATCCGGTAATATTAAACATCACTGCTACCGAAACTTCAAAGCCCAAGAAGGTTGAAGCCCTGTGTTCCACTGGGAATGTAAAGGAATAAAAAAGACAGGGATCAGCAAAAATCCGTCAGTGGTTCAATGATAGAATGCTCTCCAGCTATGGTGGGAAATACGAATTCGACTGCTGGGTAACACACTTTTAAGTCTCAATTAGCTGGTGGTAAGGTGTCTTCAGTGTCAAATGAAGGCTCAATATAATGCTAGTAAACGCATTCTGTAGAGATAACATCAACACTAATGAAACCTTAGAGCACAAAGCTTTATCCTCTGACTGGAAACTAAGGGATGAAGAAGGGGGAATAATTAAGAGGGAACATTCGAAAAATGAAATTACCGTTTTGAATTAAATAATAATTCCACTTTCAAACAGAAAGAAAATATAAACCAGATAGCATGGTTAAAATACCGATAGGTATATAAGCTTTCCTTTATTTTCTTCACGTTCCCAGTAAAATATAGGGCTTCAAGCTGGTGGCTTGAAGTTTCTTTAGCAGTGTTTATTTTTGCGGGATGAGATTGTTAGCCTCATGTCCAACCTTCCCTCTATACCAGTCTTATTACTGGATAAGTGAGGTGAAGGAGTGGGTCGACTGGTGAGTGAACCTCGGACCATGTGCATGGTCGACAAGCATGCTAACCGCTGTGCCACCGACGCACCATAAAGGCTTTAATTATCATCTACTACAGAGATATCTGTGGGCCAGTCAAAGATTATTCTAAATATAATTTAACCATAAATAACAGTAATGAGTTAACTTAATTTATGTATTCAAAACTAACTTAATTCCGTTGGAAATGGATCTCGACATACTGAAGGCAAACCACTGCGAGTGCCAGTAACCTGTTTAAAAAACATTTTTAAAAATGCACAGTATTAACAAAGGTGATAGAATCATATGTTATATTTTGTGATTATAATTTATCTTCATGGAAAAGTCATTTAATGGTTGGTGATCAAAACGGCGGTTTTCAATAAGTTATTTTGTCAGGGATTGATCTATTTCAAGTTCAGGCATGGATTGATATCAGTAAGAGAAGCACTAAAAACCAGGAAGTATTGAGTAGCTGCTTCGCCTTAATTTAGCACCGTTTACGGGACGTAGTTGCCTGGGGTTCTAGTGAAAATTTGTCACAAGGTAGGTCCACCAGGTCGGAACTGAGGAAAAATACTCCTTAGCGATGACACTGGCTGGCACCAGTCGCACTGAACTGACGAGTTGGTGTAAGTTAGAATTCATGGGCTGGACGCTAAGTTGAGTCCAAGTGGCTGAATGTTTCGTGAGTTCTCCTTGTAACCAGAAGGTTCTGTTTTCGAGCCCCAGTGGTTGCTTTTTCTCTGTATTGCTGATGACAATTCTCCATTTATTTGTAGATTCAAGTAAAGAAGTCCTTTATGGGCAGAAATTGTAGGCGGTTTTAGTGGTTCCCGCTTCATGAATTGTATGATGAAACGTTTTGTATAGCCATTCTCAAAGAAGATTGTTTTCAGAGCGTTCAACCTCTCTATCATTGTGTCAGGGCTGCAAATGTTGGAGATTTTGTGGCTCAGTAGATGCATCAGGTTTCATTTTGTGTATAAAGACACTCAGCTGCGAAAGTCGATGGGTTGTCCGTACAGTGTCGGCTTTCTGTAGATGGATCTTTTTAGCGTTCCACCTTTTTTTCGTCTAGTTAACTGAACACCAAGAAAAGATGTTTTTTGTCGGATTCCTTCCCCAATATGAACTGGATTTCAGGGTAGCAGCTTTTGAAAAAGTACAGTATTTCCTGTAGATTCTCCTCATTATTGGAGATAATGAAGGCGTTGTTCACCCACCTCTTGTAAAACCCAAAAGTCTCAGTCATTTTCGTTAGCTATATGTTTTCTAGTTTTGACATGAGGGAATCTGCAAACAACGAACCTAGTGGTGGGTACATAACTGTACCATCTTCTTGTTAATATATTTCACTACCGAAAGAGATCTGGACAACCTGAGTGCACCTCAACAGGAGTTCCGCAAATAATCAATCGGTATACCAATTATTATCCTCTTTGAATCAATATTTTCGCATGTGTAGCATATGGTTTCAGTTAGTGAGACGTTTGTAAACAGTGATATCACGTCTAGTTAAAAATGGTTTGATCAAAGATATAGACGTTTCCAGTGGAGTCGGCAAAGTTGAAAGAGTCATGGAGAATCTCAGACATAAAAACTTGTCTTCTGACTGATCCTAGTAGGTCTACTAACCATTGGGCAGTGCGATGATAAGGTGTATGCGTCATGTTGAGAACGAGTCAAAGAGGTGTGTCCTCCTTCTGTAATTTCGGTAATCCATAGAGTCGCAGTATGTGTGGCCTCAGCCATTTCAGTGTTAATGAATGATTCAGTTTTACGAGTTGATCACGGATTGATATCAGTTAGAGAACCATTGAAAACCAGGGAGTACCGTGATCAACTCGTAAAACATAACTAATCCTTACAAACCAAAACTATAGAAAGATTCAGTTTTAGTTCTGGCAGGAAGTCCGTTAGTTAGTTTTAATTTAATTTTCTCCGTTATGTTCTTTTCATTGACCGGTTTTGTGAATTTGGATTTGTTAGATAGGCAGATTAGCATTTTACTTATAAAGTCTTCGCGGCTCATGATTACAATATATCCATCTTTATCACGGTGTATCAGCATGACGTTTTATTGTTCATTAATTCTTTCACTTCTGTAGGGTATTTCTTGGTTAATATGGTCCTTCCGTTTGGTTTGGTATTTATTAACTGTCAAGTGTCAAGGATTGATGATCTGAATTGTTTCAGGTTCTCTTTAGATGTTTGTATCAGATTAAATGTTTGTTTTATCAGGTTTTTAAGATGAACCTGCGATCGTAGCTTCTGGATTCTTGATGGTTTTGGACAGAATTTCTGACCAAAGGATACTGCTTCTAGTTCCGTGTTTGACAGATTAAATAAGTATTTTTCTGGATTTTTTCAGAGTGAACGTTCAAGTTCTTCATTAGATTTGACTTAGTATTATAACATTATTTCTCTGCGATTACTTGTGCATATTCTTCAGAGAAATAAAGTCGTTCTTGATTTAAATCGTAGGCTGCATGAACTTGTAGGTAGATGTTGCGTTCTAGTTCAGTAACAAATGACCGATTGGAAATAATATTTTGTTTAACGTGTATTGCCTGAGTATTCTGGCAAATATTTTGATATTCATGTCGATCTAAACATTCTCTTACAAGAAACTTATGGTTGTCTTAGCTACTGAAATCTTCACAGAGTAAGGCAGGAAACTGTCCAGCTCCTTCAACGTCACTAGATCTTTGAAAAGTTTAAACAACTTATAAATCACCATGGCCTCATATTAAACAATAGACATTCAGCAAAGAGTTATTTTCTTCTCATCCGATGTATGAAGTTTCATGTTTACATAATTCTAATATTCCACAGTTATGTCGTAATATGATCAGATTCAGATGGAACCTATTTTCATATCAAGAGAGGTACTACGACGGCATCATTATAGTCTAGAAAGTAGCCTAAACCATCTATTAGATATCACATTGAGATTCAAAACATAGTCGAAGTCATTAATGTTGTGGCGGTGTGATACAGACAATGTGTCCAAACGGAATGTTATGCTTGAATATTCACACAGTTCAATACTGTATACAATATATATACATATATATTTGAACATTCCATTTAGTGTTAGACAGAATACATTTCCCACGGCTATACACTTCATTAACAAAAGAATACTATGTATATTTGAACATTATATTCCGTGTTGCTTGATGTAAACCGGAATCACACGCTCGGTGATTGTTAACGAGTTCAAATTGTAGATATATAAACAGTGGTTTGATCAATGAGAAGTATACCTTGGCTCCCATGTCTTGCCTTCTACTGTTCCATTTTTTCCTGACTCCTGTCGCACATTCGTCGGTGTTTCGCCTCACACCATCATATGCTGCCGTCCTCCAACCTCCTAGCAGCCGAATTTTTCGGCCTGTGTAACTGGCCGCACCGACAGTTTCTAAAAAGACCTTTTTCTTACAAATTCACTTCCTCTAGAAAACATCAGCAAGATACTGACACAACGCCTTAGAAATGCAGTAAAATGAGCATTCCCTGCTGCTGAATTACTCTGTGTCTTCAAACCATTCCTCTTTTACGTTCAAGAGGAAAAGAGAAACTGCCTAATTTCGCCTCGTCCATGTGAATCTATCTACCAATTTAACTGCTCATGTGGAGTGAGCCAGTTATATAAGCCGTACAATTAGGCGTGTTTCTCATCAGATTTCTGAACATCACCTCACGTGGTTGAGTAAAGGACAAACAAAATCTATTCGTAGTGCTATTCTGTCTCACTCATCTTATGGATACAGAACACAAGATTTATGTCAACAAGGCAGCTTTCAAAGTCATTTACCGCATACCAACAAATCTCAATTTCCCCACAAGAATTCGACTACTAAATATTGCTGAAGCTGTTGGGATCAACATTAAGAGGCCTAATTTATACGTCCAAAAGTAGCTACTTTAGACATTGTCCTCACCTTGGCTACCTAGGTTTCAATGATCATCAATTTTTGTGGAAATTTCCTTAATTTTTGCTACTATATCTTTACGATTATTATAATTTAAGCATCTTTAATGAACTGTAATTCCATTGATCTTACTTTACAAGTTAATATTATTTAAAAAGCATTAATATTGATATTGTCTACTCTTCTAGAATATTCTATGTATATAAACACACATATATATAAAATTGTAGAGCCAGAAGAGGAAATTATCGGAAAGGATACTCTTTGCTCAATTATTCTATGTTTTATATATGTCTGAATGAATATTTTTTTTATATGGCTATGTTGAGCAAGTTATCAGTCCTCTGTCACCAACCTTTCACAAATATTACATGATTTTCCCGTGTGTTACTTAAATAGGTACACATTTTCAGTTAATAGGAAAAATTGTCATCACACTACAGAGAGAGAGAGAGAAATCAGTGTCAACAAGAATAGGTCAGTCAGCCCATAACAACAACGATGGTCAAAAATGGTAGACTTTATTTTAGAGGAGACAAGTAATCATCACGGCTATATTCCAAGAAGTTTTTTGATACAATGTAGAAATTTCAGCATGTATTACAACAGTGCATCCTTTTTTCTCATGACATAATGCATTTACATCGCGAACACTGTTCAATAAGAACATAAAGACAAAGTTAAAATTTGATTGGAAATATTAACAACAACCTGATGTTCACTAGCGACCAGTCCTATTCAGGCAGTTAACATGCGAATCCAGTGGGAAGTCGTTACCAGTAGGGTACACAGTAGGTTAAAGTTGAGGCAGTAACTTATCGAAGAAGACATTTTGAAGTGGTCACGCTATGCCATGAATTGGTAGAAGTTACAACTCATGGACTGGCTGGCCACTGGATCCAATTCAGTCGCTAATGGTCTACGAGCACGCTAGCCTTGTAATCAGAAAATCCTGGGTTCGAGCCCTTTGTGATGGATGAGTACTGATGAAGAGTTGAAAACTAGATGGCGGAAACATCTGTCCACTACTCCTTAGTGGGTTTTCCAATATTTCTCAAACCGATGTCAGCTAATGATGAAATCCTCCATCCAATCAAACAAAATCCTTACAAAACCAATACTCGAAAATAATAATACAATAGTGAAAGGGAGAATAAAATGGACCGAGTACTTAGTTTTCCTCAGTGTAGCAGTATTGTCATTCCTTAAACTCTTCTCATCACATGAAATGTGTACCAAATAAGGTACTATAGTCTTCTACTGTTACTTCTAATCCTATCTAGTAAGATGTAAGCAAAACGTTGTGTATCGAGAGAATGTACAGGATCCAACAAGATGATATTTCCTAGTTTTTTTGCATGAGTCGGTGTTTCTGTCGAAAACAGTATTGACAAGTTGGTTTAGCGACACTTCACCCACCCTAATGAAAGGTTTTAATGGCCATCACAGTGTAACAGTCTCTCTTCAGTAGAACAGGAAGGATTAAGGGAGAGTTAAGAAAGAAGAATAGATGGAATACATGAATTAAAAAACCGTAAAAGTAGAGACTGTGTGACACTAGATTGTCTTAACTTCCTTACATAGAACGTTAAACGAAGTGTCTTCCTAGAAACTAAAGGGATGCGGGAAGATCAGGAAAGATCAGATGAAATACTCAGACCGAGGTATTCAATACTCGGCTTAATTTCAACTTCAGTACCATCTATGATACTAGAATCATGCGAACGAACTAGTTCATGTGAATCATGCTTGTGTCTCAAAGCTGAATTTATAATCTAACATTTGGAAAGTTTTGAGAAGGACCACTTATAGACTCAACTAATTGGCATATTCACGCACCTGCCTACCAGAAATTTACACCTGTCCATGAGGGTAATTAAAAACCTAAGGAATCGCTTATTTCCAAGAAGCTAAGAACCATACACAACTCTTAGGTACTCAAACTAGCTTCACGCAGATAAGATTGTTGATATACGTAGATAAGTCACATATGACGCCGCATTTTCATCAGGGGCATAGACGTAACACAAAAACCAACTACAAATGTCATGCGTCTTAAGAGTTAAAGATGAATCTCGAAAGGTTGCTACTTGACGTACCACATGATACCTTTGGAATACAACGCGGGATGAGTCTGAGAAGGCTGCAGGTATTCTTTTTAGAAGTTACGCAATAGTGAATGTCAGGAAGGCAGCAGAACCTGACGGAATTCCTGTCGCTGCAGCGCAAACGAGTCCAGAGGCTGCAGTGGCTGTGGTCACACTACTATTGCAAAACATCTGCAGTGAAGAAAAGTATCTAGTGTCTGAAAGAAGGGTTACCTGACAAACTGACAAAGGACGGTAGCTTAGTCCTATGCAACAACAGGCAAAAAACCATATTCTTGTCCACGCTGAGTTAACTGTCGAGTTGAGTCAGTCTTGAGAGAATGAAAAATGCACTGGATGCAGAACTCCACCCGGAACGAGTTGCGTCAGCAAAGTCGAATCACGCGCAGGTCGAATCACAACTCTATACAACATCATCAAACAGAGAGAGCATAGAGTGACAGTCAGATCCCCACCTCAATTTCATCCATTTTGTAAAGGCCTTCAGCAGACAGCGTTAACGGAGAAGTAATTTGGAAACCGATTCAGCACCACGGAGTAAAGTGACCCAAATCCTCATCCACCTCATTCAGCGGTTGCCTATATGACAATGACACATGTCAGCTGATCCATAACGGGCAGCTCAGTGGAGCCTTCAGAGTGAAGATAGCAGTGGGAGAAGGCCGTTTTCCTACTATCACTGATGATATTCCTAACTGTGGTCGACTGGATCATTCTCCACACCTTGAGTGTGGAGAGTGAGAAGACAGGATTACACTGGACTGGTAGGCAGGCTCCAGAGTATCTGGACATTGCAGATGATTCATATCTAGTGTCACACATACACTCGAAGATCTACAGGTGAAACGGACAAGTTGGCTGAAGAGACAGGCAGCGAGGACAGGACTTCAAGTGGACGAAGAGAAGACGGATGTTATGCAGACGACCGACCAACAGTGGCAAAAGCAGCGAGCTCCAATCACTGTACATGGAATACATCCTTTAATAGGTCACCTTGCCCCACCTATGTAGGAAGTGTCGTTTCAACTGCGGTCGACAACACGGATGAGGATTTGAAATTCATCGAGGTCTGTAAGGCGAGACAGACCTTCACTACTGTGAGATCAGTTTGGAAATCTGATACACTCAGCATGACTAGGACAAGTTTGGGATTTTCGACACTAATGTCAAGTCGGACATTTCTTCTGTTTGAATCAGAATCACGTGGCGCGCACCACGGAAGGCATTTCGAACAGACCACTGCATATTTTGATAAACGGTTGCCTTCACTGGCTGGATATTGAAGATCATATGGGGAGTTTGAAGTGATGAGGAAGGAGAAACTGTGTGAAGGAAGCAATTGAGAAGCAATCGTGGAAGAAATATGGTGATCAAAATGGAGATGGATCGGCCACATACTGATTAGACCGTTGGGTATCACCTAACGCCAAGCGTTTTGTTAAGATCAATTTTTCTATTAACTTAACATGTGTACTCAGTTAAGCAACAGACGGGAAAATCACATAATAGTTGTACACAGTCGGTGACAGATATGTAGTAACGTGCTTAACATGGCCATATAATTTAATGAGATTTCTCATTAAGTAATAATTTTAAGAGATTTCAGAGTTACGCAGAACGTCAGTCATAAGCACAAATATCAATAACATTTGAATATATAAATTCAAGATATTATTGTGACATACATCTACAAATGGACAATACTCCATTGCATCCCATCCTCCATAACGGCTTCTGCTCTCAGCAGGAACTTTAAAATTCTCATCCATATACTGGTATTCATCAGGTATAGGTGTTTGGTGATTAAACACATTGCAGTGACCACGAGCTTTATCAAAATTTACACAACGTCTTTTATCGGGATCGTCACAGAACGGTTGGATATCTTGTCGTCTACAAAGTGAATAAATAATGTTTGGTTTGTGATACTCAGTTTCAAGATTATGACAGAATATTAAATGTAACTGGAATTTATATTTATATACTTACACATAGAAAACTTCTCCACCCACCTCATTCTAACTTGGGTATAATTCCAAGTTCTACTACTTTGTTACTAATACTATTTGTATATTTTTGTATAACATTAGCAACAGGTCCTATTCAGGCAGTTAACAAGCAAATCCAGTGGGAAGTCGTTACCAGTAGGGTACACAGTAGGTTAAAGTTGAGGCAGTAACTTATCGAAGAAGACATTTTGAAGTGGTCACGCTATGCCATGAATTGGTAGAAGTTACAACTCATGGACTGGCTGGCCACTGGATCCAATTCAGTCGCTTAATGGTCTACGAGCACGCTAGCCTTGTAATCAGAAAATCCTGGGTTCGAGCCCTTTGTGATGGATGAGTACTGATGAAGAGTTGAAAACTAGATGGCGGAAACACCTGTCCACTACTCCTTAGTGGGTTTTCCAATATTTCTCAAACCGATGTCAGCTGATGATGAAATCCTCCATCCAATCAAACAAAATCCTTACAAAACCAATACTCGAAAATCTTTTTCTTAACTAACCCTAAATGTACTCTCCCCACCTATTACATAATTTATTTTAGACGTTTTTCTCCAGGCTGTTCAGTGACTATTTTTTTTCTGGGCGTCTTCCACAATACGCAAACCTAGCCAGTAAATACCACTCTTCACCTCCTCCCGCCTAATTACAATTTCATTACTCATCACATTTTTGAAACATTCTGATGACAATCGTAATGTATAGACACACACACAAAAGGATTATGTATACATGCGATTGTACAGCTAAGTGAACAGATTCACCGTGGAAAAGAGACTCTTCGTTGAACGTTTTGTCTATATATTCATATAGCAGAAAAATGTCTAAAAATGCTAACTCAGTGCTCAAATCATTCTAGAAAGCTTTCAACAACTGTAATCTCATTTTTTGAAGGTTGAAAGCAATCGGCAGGAAGCCGTACTTGACCTAGGTTTCGTGTTAGTTAGAGCTCACCAATAGTCAGCAAAGTGTATCTGCAGTCTTAAAGGAACTCATGTTCCTTTGGAGATTCGAACCCGCGTCACCCAGTGAGTCCAACAGTCAGAGATGTGACCACTGAGGTAATCGGGCTGAAGAAGTGTACCGAATATTTTTGATAGGATCATAGTTAGTAACTAGTGTTCAATCAAAGTAGTCTGATTATTGAAGACAAACTTTCGCTTGACTCACTTCAACTTTCTATTCTTTATGAATTCATAGCACGTTTTCATCACGAAATCACATCCTAGATTCTTTCCCCATTTGAAGTCATCAGCCATTGAGTAGTTCACAGTGTACATGCTTCACAGAAAAAAATTAAATTATTTGTATCAGTACTGAAAACTGGCATAATACTCATTTAAACTTTCTCATAATTTCGGTGGAAGTGAGAAACCTTCAAATGTCAGTCTTCTGAGATATTTATGAGAAATGTTATAAACAGCTATGATTTCTCATTTATATGGATTTCACCACTTTGAACGTTCTGCCTAACCTGTGTGATATGAAGTGAACGATTCATTCAGTCAGTTGTCTTGTGGTGAGAGCTGTCTCCTAGCGAAATTGTAGACAACAATTGACATCAGTGTTTCCGTCCCAATCGGGTTCATGGGGAAAAACAAGAACAAAGCTAACCTTGAGGAACTCAACAACCAATCACAGCAAACTTAGCGTAGGCGGATATGATTCGCAGATATTTGACCAAACTGTCTGAGAAACAGCAACAAAGGGATGAGAGAATAACCTTCATCAGGAAAATAACCAATCAGAAGACACTGCTTGTATGCTAACAATAATGAATAATAATGTACATAAAACTCTATAAATATCTCTTGATCTTCTCAATAAACAATCTGTTGCCTGCCCCTTGTCTTCTGCCGTTACAGTTTTAGTTAAAGGTACTTAAAATTTAGGAAACAACTAATAAAAGCGAATCAGACTTTGTGAATTCATTTGAAATGATTGTTCTGTCTTTAGGAGGCATATAAATTAGTCAAAATAAAGTTGTGGGAAAATTTGAACATCTACCCACGCCTGACCGCTTGAAATGCTTGAAATTTTCGATTTACTCATACATTCAAATACTTTCGTTGAATCAATAAATTTATTGCACATCATGCAGGTGAAACACACACCTCATCACGATGTGAAGCTGTCATTTTTATATATGCAACGGTTCCAGTATACTGCATGCAGGAATAAATATAAAGTGAAGGTCAGGTGAGAGCAGGCTGCTAGCCAATTGGTAGACATTAATTTACATCAATGTCTATGTCGCTAATATTGGCCGTGAGAAAATATGAATAAGACTGATTCAACAACCAATCACAGCAGACTTAACGTGGGAAATACGATTCACAGATATACGGCTTAACTTTCTGAGAAACCAGTCACAAGCAGTACAGAATAACCTTGAGCAAGAAACAACAATCGAAAAACTGTGTTTGTCTACCTAAATAAGCTATAGTAATGTACATGAAATATATATATAAACACGTGCCTATTTCCTTAATAAACGATCTGTTGCCTGGCCCTTGTCTTCTGTTGTTACAAAGATACCGTATAAATTCACATACCCTTATACTTTATGCCTAAGAATATTTAATAAAGGGATTTAATTGTGCTACATTCTATATCTCTAGAAGGCAATCGCATTATTTCTGATAAAATTTATCAGATACTCATTTTGGGGTCATATTCTACTCGGATCAGAGTCAATATAAAGTTTTATTTATAAGGCGTTATTTTTAACATTTAACTGGTTTTTGTATGATAGACTTACTTTGTATCCTCTAGATAAGCTAGAGTTATTCTCGAGAGCAAGGTTGCTGCCATTTTGTGAGCTGTCATAAGGTCATTCTAATATAACAAAAAATTTAAAAATCAAAGACTGTTATTATAAATCAGAGATGTTAAGCAGATTAATAATAATAAAATTGAGTTATTCTCTGTTACTCAGAAAAATCGTTGGAGACAGCGAAACTATCAGGAACTGCCCTAGAGATTACGTCACACAGTGAAGGCAAGATTTATTATAGTTAATAAATACTCTTCAGTAAATATTATCATTTGATGTTTTCTGAGCTCAGACAACACAAGAACACCAACACTACTCACCTAAGATACTAATCCGCTCAGACATATCTTTTGAATTTATTTTCTATCATCAGGTGTCGCTTGCTTAAATGCGTATTTGTATATATAGAAATCTCCGATCTTGTTACGTTAGCAGTCGGTGAGTGACTGAATTTCTTATTCATTGTAGTGATTATTAGTATTATATTCTGTTATTCCTAGAGGAACATAGGGCTTCAGCTGCGCGTCTCCATTGCCTTCTATTTTCTGCCAACTCTTTCACCCTGCTCCAAGTCTGCCCACATGCTTTCATCTCCTGTTCACATGACCTCCTCCAAGTCACCCTTGCACTGACGACCAACTCGCCGCTTCCCTTTCGGGTTCCACTCGAGCAATGGCTTGTCAAGTGACGTCACTTGATGATTTCCTCATAGTATGGCCAGCCAATCCATCTCCATTTCTTCCTGCCTATTTGTTTCGCAATCGCTTCCTGGTTGGTTCGCTGATTGCCAGAGATCCCTGTTGCTGATCTTTTCTGGCCATCTGATCTTGAGTATTCAGCGAAAGTAGCTGTTAATGAGTTTGTTTGAGATGCTCATTATGATGCGCCAAGTCTCTGATCCGTATAGCAGCACTGACTTCACACTGGAGATTGGTACAGTGTGGTGAGGTCTCCTTTGCCTGCAGCTTGTTCTGCTTCGTTTGCCATGGTTTCATAATATTTTCTTTTGTCTTCCCTGGCACTTTTCTCACTCTTTTGTTCAGTGTATTGTAGCTTGCATTCAGCTCCTGTTTTTGTTGCTCGTCAGTGCACTGGATAATCTTTTGTTTCACTGTCCTACTCTCTTCTATTAGTTTCCAAGTGTCCACAGTGAGCCACTGTTTGTCCTGTCTGTTTTTTCTGCCTGAACTTCCATGCAGGTTTGACTCCACACCGTTTTCAAATTGTCCCAGTGCTATTCGACGCCGACCTCTTCGCTAGCGTTGATTTGTGTCTCGGCTTTGTCCCTTATGCTTGCAATGGAGATGTCCTTTGTATCTTGGTCCTTCAGCTTTTGAGTGTCGAACTTGCTTGTGTTCTATCTGCAGCTCCTGTTTCCCTGAAAGCTTTTAATTTGATTTGGATTGTCCTTGTACGAGATAGTGGTCTGAGCCAACGTCTGCTGCTCTTCTTACTTTTGTGTCTAGTAGACTGCGCCTCCACTTCCTTGAGCACTTTTGAGATGACGCCAATTAGGTTTGCCCATCTGGTGACACCAGCGTAGCCTTGTGGATATCTTTGTGTTTGTATACGCTGCCACCAATCACTAGTTCGCTGAAGGCGCAGAAGTCGGCGAAGAGTTCTCCATTTTCATTCATTTCTCCGAGAGCTTCTCTACCCATGATGAGTTCCCTTCCTGTGTTGTCTGGTCCCAGTTTGGCGTTCAAGTCTCCCAGTGTAGTGAGATAACATAGAAATCATTGGAATTATAAATCTACTAAAAACGAATCATTTGCTTTTGTTCCGGAAGTACGAACAAAATTTTTCATAGATTAGAGTATTAAAACAAAATAATAATTTATAGTGTCTAATTTATGGTGGAAAATTACTAATGACAGTCTTAAGTATAGTAAGTTTCATATTTTGCTTGTTGAACTGTTTAATTCATGGAGTGAAGCTCTAAACTCTGGGCCAAAGGTTCGAAAGAAGAAGGAATTCACTAATCCTGAATAACACATACATTTCGAATGCATACAAAATTATCTGAGTGTCAGCCGATTTACCTATATTTGAAAAAAAACGTTCGCCTATTAGGTTACCGAAATAAAACAATATTACTTTGCATAGTTTTGATTCAAAAAGTCGATTTATTCATTCACCACATATTCCTAATTGTGGTGGACTGACTGGATTATGCGTCAGACAATGGGAAACGAGAAGACAGGAATATCCTGGACTGACCGACGTGAAGAACCTAGAAGACCTGGATTTCGCGCGTGGATCATTTATGTTTGATTTTGAAGCAAAACCAAAGAGTTACAAGCGAAAACCGACAAACTGGTCGAAGAAGCAGACAGTGAAGACAGAACTTCAAGTGAACATAGACAAAACAGAGGTTATGAAAATAACCAACCAACAACAACAGCAACATCCAGCGCCAATCACCATCAACGGGAGGGATTTGAAAGAGGTTACTTCATTCACACACTGATCTAGGGAGCATTGTCCCAAATACAGGCAGTCGGAACGGACGAGGATGTCAAATCGAGCGAGAATCGGGAAGGCGATCGAGAAACACATTCATCAACTTGAAACAACCAATCTGAAAATCTTCGTCACTCAGCCATCATCAACAACAAAATTCGATCGGATTTTCAATACAAACGTCAAGTCAGTCAATCACTTCTTCTATATGGAACGGATGAGAAACTTGGCGGGCGGGTCACAAAGAATATATTTCCCACCAACAGGCTGTTGCAGACCTTCATCAACCAACAACTGTCTTCGCTGTATCTATACTGAAGATCAGATGGCCGGGCCGGAAAGAATCACCAACTATAAACTATGGCGGGGAACAAACAAAACAAGAACCAATCGCCAACCAACAAATGTGCAGGAGAAAGTGGAGATGGATGGATTGGACACTCGCTGAAGAGGCCTCCTCTGGCTGACATCGCGCGCGCCTCAGGCCATTGCTCGAGTGGAACCAGTCTGAAAGGGAATCAGCGAGTGGGAAATTAGTGCGAGGGTGACATGGAGGCGATCATGTGAAGAGGAGTTGAAACAGTATGGACTAACATGGGTGGATGCAGGTGAAAAGTACAGCAGAAGGAAGACAGAAGCAAATGGAGACGTGCAGCTGAAGCCCTATGTTCCACTAGGAACCCAAGGGAAAAATAATATTAATAATATATATTCAGTTGAATAAAACCAGTGAAATATCATTTAAGAATTTCTAACAACAACTAAATTCAGCCCCAGCATTTTATCCTGGAACATAGTTCACCAGACAGATACAGAATAACTGGACAGTGCAAATGCTTAACCAAAAAAAACTTACACCAAGTATTCTATGACTAAAATGATCACTATATATTTCGATTCCATCTAATTCATCGCAACCAAAGTGTTTTCTGGCTTCCTCCTAAATTTACAGAATAGTTGAATATAAAAATGATGGTACCACTTCATCAATAAAATCTTATAGTGAAAGTAATAAAATCGAAACCATTGAAAAGACTGATTTCCACTTGTACACTTTTCGAAAAGGACATACATCACATCCTCGGAACATTCTTTCCTATTAAGGCCATTATTTCGCTAACTTTTGTGGACATATTAAATATCAAGGAGCTGAATCAACTTTCTATGCATTTTATTTAACTTCCAAATACCTTGCATAGGTATATCAGTAGTAATCCATGATACAAAATAACCAGCTAAGTTAAAAATCTTTTTAGCACATAATTTGTCTCGAATTGGCCGCCTTTTCGTTGTAAATGATGAAATTACATGTAAACATAGTCAACGGATTGCGTCTGTGGCACAGCGGAGGAATCCTCGCTAACCACGCCACATGTGTATTTATGGGACTTGGAAGGGGTATGCAATTATAGGATTTGTTGGCAAATAGAATAAAGGTAAAAACGTTGGTTAACATTGTGTGAAGTTTGATAACAGAGAATTTAACGCTTCAAAACAAAATTGATTTAGAAATGACAACTGGAACGAGTGAAATAATACTGGGGACAATGGAAAGTGAGAATAGTAAATGTGACAATGAACATAATGAAAGGAAGAGTATACAAATGGAATAAACAAAACGAAACATAAGTAAAGCCAAAATATGACTGGAGATTATCATTTTTTTATTACAGCTTGATTCCACACTGTATTTTTGGTACAAGTATAGAATTTTCAGCATGGATATCGGTAGCCAAAATTTCGTAGACCAACCAGAGATAACAGGTGTGCATTTTTTCGATGTGATTTTGTTCTCTGAGCTGGATAGTTAGTTTGCGAAGGTTTCATCACCTTACTGGGTGACATCTTCAGCGCATACTTCAAATTGAAGTGAGCTTTTAGGTTTCTCCACGAGTTTATTAATCATTCCTCCTGGTGACCTTGGACGTGATTGGTTGTTTATGTATGTTTTCACACCTTCTAGGTTACTTGTGTTGGAACTGATTGTTTCTGTGACTTGAACTTTGGCCAATCGTGTGTGAAGTTTCTTTCTTATTGGTTGATAAATTTTGTCTATCTCGATGTGTCTATTGATTGATGATTCACTGGGATGCCAAGCTTCTAAAAATTCTCTAGCATTCTTGTTGTTTCCTCTGTCTAATATTTGAACGTTGTCCCAGTCGAATTGATGTCCGTGGTTGTCTGTGTGTAGTGAAATGAGGGAGTGTATATCATGTCTTTTGACGGCTAGCTTATGATCGTGGATACGAAGACGAAGGGGACGTCCACTTTGGCCAATGTAGTGTTTTTCACAGTTGTTACAGTTTATTTTGTAGATGATGTTGGTTTTGTCTTCTTTTGCTGTTGAGTCTTTTGGTTGACATAGAATTGAGTGCAGCGACTTTGTTGGTTTGTGTACGACGTCAATTCCTAAAGGTTTGAAGAGTCTTTTAGTGATTTCTGAGATATCCTTTATATACGGTAAGGCGATTTTCTTTGTGTTTTCCTTGGTGGCTTTTGTTTTGGTAGGTTGGCTTGGGGGTATATGTCTCTTGATGAAATTCCGGGGATATCCATTCTTTTGGAAGATGTCCATGAGATACTTTTCTTCAATTTTTCTTAAGGTGGGAGTGCTGCAGTGAGTCCTTGCTCTCTTGAATAGTGTTTGTATGCAGTTCCTTTTGTGTGCTATTGGGTTGTTGCTGTTGTAATTCAGTATTTGGTCTGTGTGAGTTGATTTCCTATAAACTTGAGTTTCTAATTCTCCTGTAGTTGTTCGCCTGACTAAGACGTCCAAAAATGGTATTTTGTTCTCGGATTCCTCTTCTCTTGTGAATTTGATGTCGTTGAAGACGTTGTTTATTAAGTTGTGAGTTTTGTCTAATTCGTTTCTTTTGATTATTACAAATGTGTCGTCGACGTAGCGTATCCAAATCTTGGGTTTGATCTTTGGTAGAATTATTTTTTCGAGTCTTTGCATCACTGCTTCTGCAATCAAACCTGATATTGGCGATCCCATGGGTGTTCCTTTGACTTGTTCATATATTTGGCCGTTGAATTGGAAGTATGTTGTTAGGCATAGATTTATGCATTCCATCCAGCTTGTGTGTTGCATTTTTGATTGTTGTGGAAGTTGTTCGTCGTTGCTAAGTAATTGCTCCATGGTTTCTTTTGCTAGTTTTTGTCCGATAGAGGTATATAATGCTGTCACGTCGAAGGATACCATTATTTCTTGTTCATCTATTTGGATGTCTCTGATTTTTTCTAGGAATTGGATAGCAGAGTTGATGGAGTGATCACAGGATTCCGTTAGGTGTTTTAGTTTTCTGTATAATTCCTTGGACAAATTATATGTTGGAGTTCCTGGGAGTGATACAATTGGTCGTAACGGGATATTTGCCTTGTGTATTTTGGGTCTGCCGTAGAATCGAGGTAGGACTGGTCCATTGGATTTCATTCGCCATTGGTCTTGTTTTGTGATCTGTACAGTTTTGCTGAGCTTGTTTAAGGTCCTTTGGATGCGGTTGTCCAATGTTTGTATGGGATTTGTTGGGAGTTGTTGATATACATCTTCATCTTTGAGTAGTTCTTCAGCTTTCTTGGTGTATTCTTCTCTGTCCATGACTACTGTTGTTCTTCCTTTGTCGGCTGGTAAAATGACGATGTCCTTCCTATTTTTCAGCTTTTTGAGGGCCTTTAGTTCTTGAGAGTTGAGTTGTGTGTGTTGTCTTTTCTGTTTGACCATTGGTACAATTGTTTGGCGTATCTCTTCCTGTGTTTCCTCGTTCAAGTTTGATGATTTGAGTAATGACTCAAGGGCAGCGAAGAAATCAGTTTTTGAAGCATCTCCGGTGTTGTAGTTTAATCCTTTTTGTAGTAGTTGTTGTTCCATTTTTGATAGTGGTTGTTTTGATAGGTTGACTACGCAGTCTATGGGCGTATTGTCTGGTTGTTGTTTTCTAATCTTGGCTAGCTTGGTTTTGAGGACTCTTCGTCTTTGTTCTCTGTGTTTTCCACTTGACAGTGAAATTGCGGTGATCAGCGTTGACAGGTGTTCTTGGTTGAGGGTTTTCTCTAATTTTGCTTTTTGGACATCTATTATTTGTTGATATTTGTTGATCCGATAATGTGCGTCCGTAATCATTAATTTGACCATTCGTCTTCCACATTGTTCGGTCAATTTCCATCCCATTGGGCAGTTGACTGGTGGCTTGTATCTTACACTGTTTGGTAGGATTGAATGACGAAGGCACTCATGGAGAAAGAATAATTGTTCTCTGGTGGATCCTTGCCTTTTGGCGAAGTCTTCCCACTTTTGGACAACCAGTCACATCCAAGGTCACCAGGAGGAATGACTAATAAACTCGTGGAGAAACCTAAAAGCTCACTTCAATTTGAAGTATGCGCTGAAGATGTCACCCAGTAAGGTGATGAAAGCTTCGCAAACTAACTATCCAGCTCAGAGAACAAAACCACATCAAAATTATCCACCTGAGCTACAAATCTTCTCTATCATATCTAAATCTTACGAGCGGGATACGCTTCTCTCTGTTCGAAAGTGGGAAGACTTCGCCAAAAGGCAAGGATCCACCAGAGAACAATTATTCTTTCTCCATGAGTGCCTTCGTCATTCAATCCTACCAAACAGTGTAAGATACAAGCCACCAGTCAACTGCCCAATGGGATGGAAATTGGCCGAACAATGTGGAAGACGAATGGTCAAATTAATGATTACGGACGCACATTATCGGATCAACAAATATCAACAAATAATAGATGTCCAAAAAGCAAAATTAGAGAAAACCCTCAACCAAGAACACCTGTCAACGCTGATCACCGCAATTTCACTGTCAAGTGGAAAACACAGAGAACAAAGACGAAGAGTCCTCAAAACCAAGCTAGCCAAGATTAGAAAACAACAACCAGACAATACGCCCATAGACTGCGTAGTCAACCTATCAAAACAACCACTATCAAAAATGGAACAACAACTACTACAAAAAGGATTAAACTACAACACCGGAGATGCTTCAAAAACTGATTTCTTCGCTGCCCTTGAATCATTACTCAAATCATCAAACTTGAACGAGGAAACACAGGAAGAGATACGCCAAACAATTGTACCAATGGTCAAACAGAAAAGACAACACACACAACTCAACTCTCAAGAACTAAAGGCCCTCAAAAAGCTGAAAAATAGGAAGGACATCGTCATTTTACCAGCCGACAAAGGAAGAACAACAGTAGTCATGGACAGAGAAGAATACACCAAGAAAGCTGAAGAACTACTCAAAGATGAAGATGTATATCAACAACTCCCAACAAATCCCATACAAACATTGGACAACCGCATCCAAAGGACCTTAAACAAGCTCAGCAAAACTGGACAGATCACAAAACAAGACCAATGGCGAATGAAATCCAATGGACCAGTCCTACCTCGATTCTACGGCAGACCCAAAATACACAAGGCAAATATCCCGTTACGACCAATTGTATCACTCCCAGGAACTCCAACATATAATTTGTCCAAGGAATTATACAGAAAACTAAAACACCTAACGGAATCCTGTGATCACTCCATCAACTCTGCTATCCAATTCCTAGAGAAAATCAGAGACATCCAAATAGATGAACAAGAAATAATGGTATCCTTCGACGTGACAGCATTATATACCTCTATCGGACAAAAACTAGCAAAAGAAACCATGGAGCAATTACTTAGCAACGACGAACAACTTCCACAACAATCAAAAATGCAACACACAAGCTGGATGGAATGCATAAATCTATGCCTAACAACATACTTCCAATTCAACGGCCAAATATATGAACAAGTCAAAGGAACACCCATGGGATCGCCAATATCAGGTTTGATTGCAGAAGCAGTGATGCAAAGACTCGAAAAAATAATTCTACCAAAGATCAAACCCAAGATTTGGATACGCTACGTCGACGACACATTTGTAATAATCAAAAGAAACGAATTAGACAAAACTCACAACTTAATAAACAACGTCTTCAACGACATCAAATTCACAAGAGAAGAGGAATCCGAGAACAAAATACCATTTTTGGACGTCTTAGTCAGGCGAACAACTACAGGAGAATTAGAAACTCAAGTTTATAGGAAATCAACTCACACAGACCAAATACTGAATTACAACAGCAACAACCCAATAGCACACAAAAGGAACTGCATACAAACACTATTCAAGAGAGCAAGGACTCACTGCAGCACTCCCACCTTAAGAAAAATTGAAGAAAAGTATCTCATGGACGTCTTCCAAAAGAATGGATATCCCCGGAATTTCATCAAGAGACATATACCCCCAAGCCAACCTACCAAAACAAAAGCCACCAAGGAAAACACAAAGAAAATCGCCTTACCATATATAAAGGATATCTCAGAAATCACTAAAAGACTCTTCAAACCTTTAGGAATTGACGTCGTACACAAACCAACAAAGTCGCTGCACTCAATTCTATGTCAACCAAAAGACTCAACAGCAAAAGAAGACAAAACCAACATCATCTACAAAATAAACTGTAACAACTGTGAAAAACACTACATTGGCCAAAGTGGACGTCCCCTTCGTCTTCGTATCCACGAACATAAGCTAGCCGTCAAAAGACATGATATACACTCCCTCATTTCACTACACACAGACAACCACGGACATCAATTCGACTGGGACAACGTTCAAATATTAGACAAAGGAAATAACAAGAATGCTAGAGAATTTTTAGAAGCTTGGCATTCCAGTGAATCATCAATCAATAGACACATCGAGATAGACAAAATTTATCAACCAATAAGAAAGAAACTTCACACACGATTGGCCAAAGTTCAAGTCACAGAAACAATCAGTTCCAACACAAGTAACCTAGAAGGTGTGAAAACATACATAAACAACCAATCACGTCCAAGGTCACCAGGAGGAATGATTAATAAACTCGTGGAGAAACCTAAAAGCTCACTTCAATTTGAAGTATGCGCTGAAGATGTCACCCAGTAAGGTGATGAAAGCTTCGCAAACTAACTATCCAGCTCAGAGAACAAAATCACATCAAAATTATCCACCTGAGCTACATATCTTCTCTATCATATACCAGGTGTGCGTCAGCAGGGGATCGGACCTCAGACCATGTTCATGATCGGTGAGAGTCCTAACCACTGTGCCACCGACGCAGTATAGACGAATTGAGACCATGAAAGTTGGAGGGGGTGAATGAAAGCTTCCTGTATACAGAGATGTGGCAATTCTATTTTGATTATCAAATCTTCAGCAGTACAGATGATTCGCACAAGCAGTGATTTTGGCAAATTACCTTTCGCCTTTCAAATGACTTTATAGGTGGATGCGGTAGAGATATGTTGTTCATTATCGACCAAATGTTCATTGATTGTGCTCCTTATTGCTCCACTTCCACCTTTTCGTATAGATACACGACAGTGTACTTGCACCTTCCTGGACAAAGCTCGAGTTGAACGACCAATATACCTAGCTCCAGATGAGCAGGTGAATCGATCAATGTAAATAGAGTTGGTCAACTGAGGGATCCTGTCCTTCAGGTAATAGGACGGTTAATTGGAAGACGCTATTCTTAATGATGTAGCAGGGAATATCCTTCTTACACACAGTGAGATCCTTTTTTTAATGGTATCGGAAGCAGAGACATTTTTGAATTCCAAGCTGATGTATAGTGTTCTTCTGTCTCAAATGATGATTCAAGTTTCATAGGTTTTGACTGTATATTCGTGTTTATAAAACGTGGCGGAAATCCAGTTTCTATTAGGATCACCTTTAACTCATCTTCCACAGTATATGTTATGTTATATGTTTTGAAACTTCACATTTAACTGTGGTTTTAATCACAAACATTTAATTGCTTTTCATATTACTATTACCGGATATAATTTCTTAGAAACCATATATGTACATATATATATATATATATATGACTGCACAGCTTGACGATGAATCCGTTGAAAAGAGTCTCTTCTCTGAATCCCTTGTTTTGATTTGCAATAGAGAAGAAATCAGCGCATGACTAATATATCATTAATTTGGACAAGGAAAGATTGAACATATTTATACCATTGATTATTTTGAAATTCTGACTAATTCTCACTGTGTCCTGTGTCAGGAGTGAAAAGAGAGCGCCTAGTAGATTTTCTGAGAATATCCCTAAATGTCTCCGTATGAAAGGCAACAAAATTTTCTCCAATTCAATCGCCAGACAACCAATCCACATTTTGTGCAAATTAGTCAGACTTTCAAAATAATCAATACACAAAGAAAACCATAGTAGTTACCTAGGTTCTCAGAACCCATTCCTACCAAAAGACTTCCACACAATGTCAGTATACACAAAGGCAGTGTGACTAATCTCTCGCTACACTGACAAGTGTAATTGATTTGTTCGTGTGCTCTCCTGTTTTCTTCTCTTGTCTAACATCAACTTATTATTATTATTATTGTATCCTTTAGTTCCTAGAGGAACATAGGGCTTCAGCTGCGCACCTCCATTGACTTCGGTTTTCTGACAACTTTTTCACCCTGCTCCAGGTCTGTCCACATGCTTTCATCTCCTCCTCGCATGACCTCCTCCAAGTCACCCTTGGACGACCAACTCGCCGCCTCCCTTTCGGGTTCCACTCGAGGGCTTGTCTAGTGATGTCACTTGATGGTTTCCTCAGCGTATGGCCAATCCATCTCCATTTCTTTCTGCCTATTTGTTTCACAATCGGTTCCTGATTGGTTCGCTCCCAGAGATCCCTGTTGCTGATCTTTTCTGGCCATCTGATCTTGAGTATTGAGCGGAGACAGTTGTTAATGAAGGTTTGAAGTTTGTTTGAGATGCTCTTTATGACTCGCCAAGTCTCTGATCCGTATAGTAGCACTGACTTCACATTGGAGTTGAAAATCCGGATCTTATTTTTGATGCTGATTGCTGTTGACCTCCACACAGATTTGAGAGTAATGAAAGCTTGTCTTGCTTTTCCGATTCTGGCTTTGATGTCCTCGTCAGTTCCGCCTGTAGTTGAGACGATGCTTCCCAGGTAGGTGAAGGAGGTTGTTTCTTTCAGGTTCTTCCCATTTATGCTTATTGTGGTCTGTTGGTGTTGTTGATGTTGGCTAGGAATCTTCATCATCTCTGTTTTATCTATGTTCACGTGAAGTCCTATCTTTGATGCTTCTTCTGCCAACTTGTTACTTTTCACTTGCATATCTTCCAGTTTATGGGAAATCAGACATATATCATCGGCGAAATCCAGATCCTCCAAGTCTTTTGTGTCAGTCCATTTTATGCCTGTTCCCTCGTTGGTTGCCGTTGTCTGTCGCATTATCCAATCAATTGCAATCAGGAAGATCATTGGTGATAGTAGACAGCCTTGCCTCACTCCCGTCCTCACTTCGAAGGCTTCCGTAAGTTTCCCGTTGTGGATTACTTGGCATGCAGCATTGTCGTATAACTGTTGGATGAGGTGTATAATTGTCGATGGGACCCCGTAGTAGCGAAGTAGTTTCCAAATGACCTCTCGATCGACGCTGTCGAAGGCCTTTTCAAAGTCGATGAAGTTGAGATAGAGAGGTGACTGCCATTCCAAGCTTTGTTCAATGATGATCCGTAGAGTGGCGATTTGATCAATACATGATTTGTTTCTCCTGAATCCAGCCTGTTCCGGACGAAGTTTTTCATCTAGGGCTTGTTTGATTCTCTCCAGGATGATGCGACTTAGTATCTTGCTTGGAATGGACAGAAGCATAATTCCACGCCAGTTTTTACATTGACTTAAGTCTCCTTTCTTTGGAAGTTTGAATAAGTAACTGTTCTTCCAATCCTCGGGTACTTTGCCCTCTTTCCACACCTTCTCCAGTAGTGGTGTCATCAAGTCCGCTGTTGTCTCTGGGTCTATTTTCAAAGCCTCTGCTGGGATTCCATCTGGTCCCGGTGTTTTCCCAGTTTTAAGCATCTTGATTGCATTCAGGACTTCTGATTTCGTCGGGGGGTCAGTGTTCACTGGTAGTTCTGCTTCCGTTGTTGGTATTGCTGGACGTGTTGTAGGTGGCGGACGATTTAGAAGTCTTTTGAAGTGTTCAACCCAGTGCTTTCTCTGTTCCACCTCTTTGGTGATTGACTTTCCATTGTCGTCCTTTATTGGCTTAATCTGTGTCGAACGTTTGCCCGAAAGGTTCCTAGTTGTTTGGTAGAGTGTGGCGAGGTCTCCTTTGCCTGCAGCTTGTTCTGCTTCGTTTGCCATGGTTTCATAATATTTTCTTTTGTCTTCCCTGGCACTTTTCTTCACTCTTTTGTTCAGTGTATTGTAGCTTGCATTCAGCTCCTGTTTTTGTTGCTCGTCGTGCACTGGATAATCTTTTGCTTCACTGTCCTTCTCTCTTCTATTAGTTTCCAAGTGTCCGTAGTGAGCCACTGTTTGTCCTGTCTCTTTTTTCTGCCTAGAATTTCTATGCAGGTTTGGCTCCACACCGTTTTCAAGTTGTTCCAGTGCTTTTCAACGCCGACCTCTTCGCTAGTGTTGATTTGTGTCTCGGCTTTGTCCTTTATGCTTGCAATGAAGATGTCCTTTGTAGCCTGGTCCTTCAGCTTTTGAGTGTTGAACTTGGCTTGTGGTCTATCTGCAGCTCCTGATTCCCTGAAAGCTTTTAATTTGATTTGGATTGTCCCTTGTACGAGATAGTGGTCTGAGCCAACGTCTGCTCCTCTTCTTGCTTTTGTGTCCAGTAGGCTGCGCCTCCACTTCCTTGAGATTGAGATGAAGTCGATTTGGTTTTTGGTTTGCCCGTCTGGTGACACCCATGTAGCCTTGTGGATATCTTTGTGCTTGTATACACTGCCACCAATCACCAGTTCGTTGAAGGCGCAGAAGTCGGCGAAGAGTTCTCCGTTTTCATTCATTTCTCCTAGAGCTTCTCTACCCATGATGAGTTCCCTTCCCGTATTGTCTGGTCCCAGTTTGGCGTTCATGTCTCCCATTAGTATTTTCATGTCGCCAGCTGGAGTATTGTCCATTGTTGCCTGTAGTTGCCTGTAGAATTCTTCTTTCTTCTCGAGGTCTGCGTTGTTTGTGGGTGCATAACATTGTATGATTGACACTTTCCTTCCTTTGGAGTTGAACCTGGCGGTCATTATCCTGGACGAAATCGCCTCCCATTGTATCAGGGCTTTCGTTGCCGTTGGTGACATCATGATAGCCACGCCCTCGGTGTGCGTGTGGTTATCTTCTGGGTGACCGGAGTAGATCACTGACTCACCTGTTGACAATTTGGTGAGTCCACTCCCATTCCATCTGCTCTCACATATTCCCAGCACTTGTATTCCGTATCTTTTCATCTCGTTGGCGATCTGGGCAGCTTTCCAGTCTCGTACATAGTTCGGACGTTCCATGTTCCTACACAGACTTTTTCTTTTGGTGCAAGGAGGTTCACATACTGAAGTTTCTTTAGCAATTTTTGTTTACAGGGTGGGGTTGCTAGCCTCACGCCTGAGAAAAGAATGATTACATTAAGTAAAAGTTTAGAGAGAAGCAACTTTTTGGGTTGCTCCCCTCAAAATCAGAAAATAACGGACAAACAATGAGAACAACATCAACAAAGGAAACAGTTCACAGAAAAAAGGGCAAAAAGCGACGACAACTATACAATAAGACAACATGCAATATAGTTCAGTACAGTTAACTAAAATGATATCTTAACCATAAACTCACATCAACTTAATTTCGACTTATATTTTCACCTACTGAGTCGAACTCACTATTCAGCTTCCGAACTCACTACTCACTTGTTCGTATATGTCATAGTTTGAATTTACTATTAGGTCACATCTTCGTCAGCTCTCCATCACAATGTGTATGAATTCAGTCTGTTATTTTGATTCTTTTGCATTTTGTATCTAGTCGATTCGTGTTTTCAAGCGAAATCTCAACTCTATCTCCTCTTGCCTATTAACACTGAATAGTTGAAGAGGCAAGTCGCGAGCGCGAATAGCTCCATGGTCACGTCACTGACTGAATCCCTCACTGGCTGATCTGAGTTCAAATTTCAGAAGGGATATGATTTCCCTCAGGATTGCAGATATGCCTTTCTGATTACTGGTAAGTGTCAACTAGCAGGAAACCTGTCGATCACCTCTAACCATCTAATACACTGAATAATTTGTCTAATTACATTATTTATTCGAATGATGTTGCTCGTACTTTCTATTTATAATTCGAATTCACTGTGAGTTGAATATGTTCGAAAATTGTGTAACTTATATTGTCGTATTGTTTTGGATATATGAGATGGAATAGAATCAACGAAATAAAACGATTGCCTGGTATCTTGCAAACATATGCTTTCCTTCTTTTTTTTCTCAAAGTAACAAACCGAACCGACTGTATAAAATCATTAGCTATTTATCCAAAAAAAAATACTTAGTTTTTCCGGGAAACAGTTATATTTTGAATTATTTGCGCTGAATAAAATTAGGTGTTATTTTTCATCTTCGAAATATAAGACCATATCATAAAAACTTACAAGCATTTTCGGTAATCGAATTGCTAATTTGTTCTTGATAATTCTTCTTTTTGGTGTTACCCATTCTCGAGTGACATTTTGAACAGGTCTTGGGCTAAAATGTAGACAGAAATAACAAAACTGTATAACTAATTATGCTAAAGTTCATACACCTAACACTCAATAACTTTTCAAAGATGTGCGATAATATTATTTAATTGGTTGGAAGATTTCATCATCAGCTGACATCAGTTAGAGAAGTATTGGAAAACCCACCACGAAGTACTAGGACAGCTGTTTCCACCATCCTAGTTTTCGACGCTTCATCAATATACACCCACCGTCAGAGCTCGAACCCAGGACCTTCTGGTTACAAAGCTAGCGATCTCATAGATCATTAAGCCACTGAAACCTGATCCAATGGCTCATGAATTTTAACTTATGCGGAGTGGTCGCTTTATGTCATGAATTGGCAGAAACTGGAATTCATGCATTGGCCACTGGATCAGGTCTCAGTGGCTTAATGGTCTACGAGCTCATCTTGTAGCCGGAAGGCATTGGGTTTGAACCCCGTAGCCGGCGTACTCGTGAAAAGTTCTAAACTAGAATGTAACGGCTATCCAGAATTCTCATGTATTCTTATGGTTCCTTAACCGATATCAACTCATAACGAAATCCTGTAACTGATCAAACAAAAATCCCTACAAAAACTAATACTGGTAAATTTTCAATTTTTCTTCTGATTATCATAAAGATATCGGTTTCTAAAAATGATATTATGCAGTTTGTGTCTGAGAAATGTACGACATGCCGACACTGTTAATTTCACTTAATAAAATTCCGAAATGTTTATAAAAAGTTTTATTTTATTGATGTGTTTACGTTTCAGTGCCTTCATAGGAAATCATATAAGCTAAACTACTTCTCTTATTTTTATTAATTTTCGGATAGAATATTTTTAATGTTAAACTCACTTATTGTTTATTCTAAATGCCGGTTCCAAATCAGGCAGGGATGCAAATATTGAGGGACTGATTCCCTGGTAAAATTAACAGAAAAGGTTGCATAAATTTTTATTTTACAAATTATAAAGATGGTGCACCACGATTTTTCTATTTTTTTTATCAGTTGAATCATTTGAAGAATAACTGGAAATATAAATACACTTTTTTTGACGTCTATCTCCTCTTGATACCGCAGATCAGATGATCGACTAGAAAGGGTAAACAGTAAAAAACCCTAGCAGACACCGAATTATCCGTTCTCATTCGTTTCTCCGAGAGAGAGCATCTCGATCCATGATGAATTTTCTTCATGTGGTGTTATCTGCTCCTAGTCTGGATGGTAGTCATATCACCCATAAGGGTTTTGATGTCACCATTTAGAATGTTGTCCATTACTGTGTGTAGTTGTTTGTAAAATTCTCCTTCTTCTCAATTGCTTCCGCGTTGTTTTCAGCAGTGGGTGTAGCATTCGATAATTGTTACCTTCCTTCCTTCCTTCCTCCCATTTGAATAGAATCTTGATGTCATGATCCTGGATGGAGAGATTGGTTCCCACTGCAATAGGGCTTTGACTGCTACTGGTGACATCATGATAGCCACTCACTGCCTCAATGTGTTCGTGGTTGTCGTGTAGTTGGGTGACCAGACCGGAGTAGATTATTGACTCTCCAGTTGACAGTGTTGTCAATCCACACCCATTCTATCTGTTCTTGCAGATATCCAGTGCTACTGAACCATATCTTCGCATTTCATTGGCTAGCTGAGCAGCCTTCCCAGTCAGTCTCGTACATCGTACGGAAATTCCACGTCTCCATTCTTACTCTTGTTTTCATCGAGAGAAGATAGATCGGCTGGGTGACTGGCTTCGCGAAGGTGATTTTTCACCAGTCTGCTCTTTTATTCCGCCTCTCCTATTCGAGCGAAAAAAAGGTTGTTGTTGTTATTTGAAGTTTTTATATTTAATTTAAATAGTCAAGCATAGCTAACTCAGTCTCTTCATTCTCTAATTCAAGAGTGAACTGGATTCAAGGATATGCTCAGATTTCAACATGGTGAATCTGTTATCTACATATCCCCCACCAAAATCTAGGAGCGACATTAAACTTTCTGAGAGCTTTGTGTTTCTAACAATCCATAAATGTATCTGATACTACTATTGGGGATAATGATGATCCAATCGGCACTCCATTTCTTTTTTTTGCATGTTTTATTTCCGAAATATGCACACAGCACTTAATATTGTTACTTTGACCAAAAAATTTAGGACCAGTATCCAGTTCATTTCAAACTGCCTTCAAAATTTCATTAATTGAAGTAGTTTTTAAACGTGTTATGTCAAAAGTAACCTTTCTTTTTTCATTCTTTCCTGTTTTCATTTTCTCCGATTTTTGTCTCTTTAATAATTATGAACTAATTGGACTAGAAACTGTTCTCTACTGGGACACATTTGGAAGTAATATTATTTCCAATTAGGTATTAGTTGGATTCTAGTTTGTCCACTAAATCTTTCCCTCATAAGTTATCCACCTCTAAATTAATTCAGCAGTGTTAACGTCATGTACTAGATTAGCTGAAAGATATGGTCTGCAATACTTGTAAACCGATTATGTTTGAATTACCGTAAATAATATTACTAACTATTATTATTATTATTCCCTAGGGTTCCTAGTGGAACATAGGGCTTCAACAACACATCTCCACTTTCTTCTATTTTCCGCTGTCCCCTGTTAGCTGGGTCCACGATTTCCTATAATCTCTCATTTCCACTTCGCCATACAATCTCCTCCATATTAACCTCACACTGACGACCAACTAACTCGTCGCCTCCCATTCAGACTCTACTCAATGGCCTGGTAGACGATCTCCTCAGTGTCCATCTCTTACATATTTGTTAAACGATAGGTTATTGTTTAGTTTATTCCCATAGTTTCTTGCCGCTAATTCTTTCTAGCCGACTGAGAATTTCATCTTCAGTATGTAGCTAAGGCAGCTGTTGGAAATGCTTTTCGTGATGCATAGTCCGAATTTCTCACTCATACAGATGAACTGACTTGTTCTTCTCTACTCTGGCTGATTGCAGCAGATTTACCAATTGATTTCAGATTGATAAATGTGTATCTTGCCTTTCTGATTTTGGTTTTGACGTCTTCATCAGTGCTGTTGATTTTATTTGAAAAGATACTGCGTAGTCAGATGAATGAATGAAGTTACCTCTTTCAAATTTCTCCCGTCGATACTGACTAGTGCCGTTTGTTGGTTATCTTCATGAACTCTCTCTCTCTCTCTTCTCTGTTTTCACCTGGAGTCCTGTCTTCTCTGCCAGTAGTCTGTTGGTTTTCTCTTGCAGGTTTTTTGTGACATTAAACATATACTACTGAGTTTTATACTAATAGTCAAGTGAATTAGCAAAATAATTATGTCAGAGCAAGCATGATGAACAAAGGAATGATAACGTTGTTTTCATGATATTTGAAAGACTCTACATACATATGACACTTTCATATGAGAAAAAACTGGTATTATTATTATTATTATTTCGGGACAAAACTTTACAATTTACTGACTTACCAATATATGTGCTATTTCATGCTTCGTAACATCAATTAAATATATATCATTCATAGTTTTAATTGTATTGGCATCATAACAAAAGTTCACTCTGCCCATAAAAGGTCTGAAAGTAAGAAATAACAAACATTTAACCGTTATATATATATATATATCATTTATTTAGAAAAACACATATGTATATATAATTTGTCCATTCGTCTGTGCTCCGAGTGTAACTTAAGTCTTCATGCTTGAGATTTGAAGTTTCAGTAGCTGTGGTACTTTCATACGGAATGGAGTAGCTAGCCACACACTAAATGTTCTCTCATTGGCCAGGATAGTGCCGGTTAAGAGGTTTACGTTCAACTACACTACATACGCATTTGGTGAGTGTTCAATGAGTGAACTACCGAACCAATATATATATATATATATATATATATATATACATGTTTGCACTGAACGCCATCATGAACCACAATAACATGACGTATGATGTGCAGCTCACTTACAGGACAATTTGACTAGCTGAACTCTATTTCTCGTAAAATTCTTCGTGTTTTATATTTACTTTAAATATCACCGTTTTATATAAACAACTTGTATCTGTGTAAGTGTGTAAGACGACACTTCGAGTAATTGACATCATTTTACAGTAATATTTCATGTATCATACATCATGTAACTCTTTAACTAAAGTAGGCCTTCACTTGAGATGACAAATTTCCAAGCTGTGCTATCTTACTGAGCTTCATAGAATTGATTCGCTTGTCTCAGACAAATATTGAAAACTATGACCACTATAAAAATCATTTCTGCACAAAACAAACAGATTCCTTTTTTATCTGCAAATATTACTTTAGAGTCTTCAAAACTCAAGTATTTTAGTTACTTAAATGCAAAAATTTTTAAGTGTACACATGATTAAGTCTTTAAAAAAAACGAATTCGTAACAGAAAGCTGACTCACCTTTTATTCTGAGGATCTCGTTCACAGTGTGTAGCCCAGGCAATTGTACCTCCTCCACATGGATTAATGAAGACGTTAGTAACAAATAAAACAAGTTCATTTGGCTTAACACCACTCCCTTCAGGATAAATTAACGTATTACGAGCGTATTTTCTGTAGTAACACGCCTGAAATAGAGTTCAAACATGTATGGTTATAAAAAAACACTGGTAATATATTTTTATAAGTTCAACTTGTAAATAATTATTATTTGCATTCGCTTTAAAAATCTTCACAGAATATGTTAGAAACTTACTAAATCCCCTCACACTGTCAGCAGAATTCTTACAGTTCATCAGATTACGCGGGAAAAAACAGTTTTGTTCATCGTAGAAATATTTCTCTTTAACAAATTTACTTCGAAGCTGTACAGTAGTGTTGATCTTGCGGAACCGCTTAGTTAATGTACACATGATCAAAATAAAAAGAGGGTTGAGTTGAATACCAGTTGACTCAGTGAATATATGTACGTACTGCCGACGAATCACAAACCCGGCGAAAACAGCTGTCCACTACGCCCTAGTTTTCAATGGTTCTCTAACTGATATCATCAATCCGTGATCAACTTTGAAACAAATCAAATCCTTACAAACTAATTCTCAAAAATTAATCTAACACTCACTAGTGACTGACTGAAGGACGAAGTTACCTGGAATCATAGTGGAAAGAAAGTCATGAGCATTAGGGTCTACCTCGTTGCGTATGAGGACAAATACTCCTCAGTGTTCCTCATTGGCTAATGGTTACGCTAAGACCACGAAAAGATGGAAGTTAGAATTCATGGGCTAACTATTCAGTCCGATTCCAGTGGCTGAATGCTCTACGACCTAACAATGTAAAAGGAGGGTCCTGAGTTCCAGCCCAAGGGTTGGTGTATTTTGTTGATGAAATTTAAACTAGGACAAAACAGTCCTCCAGTACTCCCTGTTAGTATTCAATGTTACTCTAACTAACTGATATCATCAGTTCGTGGTCAAAATTCAAACAAAGAAAATTCCTACAAAGAAACTCTTGAATATTTAATTATCAATTTGAGAATTTTTTAACCCATCCACTTCAATTCTACCCTAATTAACACCATGTGTTAACTACGGTTTGTATAATGACTAAGCAATTTTCAATGTGATGTAATGCGTTTTTTCTACAATATAAATACGAGTGTACAGCTTCAAAAGAAAATTTTTCGAGAGAAATGTGTCTTCACTGGTCAAAAACTGCATAGTTTTTTTTCTAATAAATTGTTTATGAAATAGGTTTGTTGTTATAAATTATAAGTAAGTATATGTACGCATAATCCCAGAGTGTTTTTATACGTTGCATACTTGCACACACCACAAAATTGGGGTATTTGATAGAGCACCTTTAATATATGTGTAAAACTTGGGTACTGTGGTAGTAAGTAATTCCATATTAGTTTGTTTATTAGATGTATCACACAATGAAGAAACAGTATTATTTACTAGATGACATTTCGAACAAAATTTATTGTCCATAATCTCTTTTATGATTACAGCTTGATTCCACACTATATTTTTGGTACAAGTATGGAATTTTCAGCATGTGATGTCGGTAGCCCAAATTTTGCAGGCCGACCATAGATATCAGATGTGCGTCGGCAGGGGGTCGAACCTCAGACCATGTTCATGGTCGGTGACAGTCGTAACCACTGTGCCATCGGTGCAAATCATATCAATTGTAATCACACGACTTTGAAACTTGAGTTTTATAGTTTTCTTTGTCTTCTCCTATTTGTCGTCGTTGGGGTAGTTGAATTTTCCAGATATCAGGGACAGGTGTTGAATCATTCCTATTACATGTATTTGCAGTTGATTCGATAAACAACTGCAATTCGAATCAACTGCAAATACATGTAATAGGAATGATTCAACACCTGTCCCTGATATCTGGAAAATTCAACTACCCCAACGACGACAAATAGGAGAAGACAAAGAAAACTATAAAACTCAAGTTTCAAAGTGATTACAACTGATATGATTATGAACACAAAATTGTGTTCGAAACAATGTCATCTAGCAAATAATACTGTTTCATCACTGTGTGACACATCTAATTAAACAAACTAATATGGAATAGAGCACCTTTAATGCAATAAAAGAAATTTACCTATTTAGGAGTGATACTTTTGTAAACGATAATTGGTCAATATCAGCATGTCAAAGAGATTATTATTAACCAAAGAAACCTAAGACAACAATTAAAGGGTAGAAACAATTGCAAAAATTAAACAAGTGGACTACATAAGGCAAACGTTTGAAAAAATAATGAATAATGAATAAATGAGTAATAATATCAAGTGAGTGACAAACAACTAAAGATGAATGAAGTAGTCAGAATAATAAAGTAAAGTGAACAGTGATAACTTGTAAAGAGTTTGGGTAAAAGAGGGGAAGTTGTCAGTTTTTTTTTACATTCATGTAATGATAGACAAGATGTGGAAACTAGCTTCAGGAATTTCTTCTTAACAGGCTACATCGGGTGGATTCCGATAGCCTTTCGCCTTTAATGTAGAAGAAGAACTCGTAGAGTAAAATTAGTATTGGTCGTAATGAGAGAAATAACCTTGTATGCTTTAATGATGCCAACTTTATGCCCACTGTCTACAAGGTGTGCTAAAACAGAGCTATGAATAAATCTTGTTTGCACCTTGCTTAGCCATCAAAGATGATGATGATACTCACTAGCGACTGATCCCATTCAGACAGTTAACCTGGGGTTCTGGTGGGAAGCCATGACTAGTAGGGTACAGCAGGTTAAAGATGATGCAGCCACTCATAGAAGAAGACAGTACGAAATCGTAGCGCCATGTCGTGAATTGGCGGAAATTGGAATTCATGAGCCATTGGTTCGGGTCCCAGTGAATCAATGGACAGCGAGCTCGCTAGCCTTGTAACCAGAAGGTCCTGGGTTCAAACCCTGGCAATAGATGCGTACTGATGAAGAGTACTTAACTAGGACGAAACGGCTGTCCAGTACTCCCAGGTTTTCCAGTGGTTCTCTAACTGATGTCAGCTGATGATGAAGTCCTCCATCCAGTAAAAGACTATGTTTCTTAAATCCAAACCTGTACAATTGTACAACCAATCTGACTAGCCCCACTGGAGCAGTCAAACTGGTAGATGCACACAGAGGTGGACAAATCGAGCAGTTCATTCTATTTATCAAATCAAAGTTGTTGTGAAGAGACACAAAGTACCCCTGTTGCATTCAATACTGTTTTTGTTGAATTCTTTCGGCACTGTGTTACTTTTCCGTTGATGTTATCATCAAGAAATTTCAGCTTTGTGGATAAGAGATTCTTTGGAGTTGTTGTCGTACTGACTTGCCTTGGTGCTTAATTCATAGTTTTACCAATGAACTTATCTGTATAACTATTTTTTACTAATCAGTTCTCCTTATAATACTAAGTTCCTCATTGAAACAGTCGTTTGGGAAGATTAGTCTGGAGGAGGGGGTGTTATGAACTGACCACCTTATTAAATTGCGTTTACACTTCCGTCTATCTTGCATACGTAATCTTTTACGGATTCTCACCAAAAAATTGATGTATTTTATAGTAAAACAAAGTAGTTTACGATCTAATATTGAGATTTTTACATGATACTGTATTTCATAAATTACTGCAGTTTGGTCTACAGTTGTGATTTTTTATTCCTTTACGTTTCCAGTGGAACACAGGATGGCTTCAAGCTAGAGGCTTGAAGTTTCAGTAGCAGTGGTGTTTATGCCTACGGGATAGGGTTGCTAGCCCCATGTCCAACCTTCTCTCTTTACCAGTCTTACTACTGGTTTAGCGAGCGAGGTTTGGGAGTGCATCGGCAAGGGATTGAACCCAGGGCAACATGCGTGGTCAGCGAGCATTCCGCCGCTGTGCCACCAACGCACAGTTGTGAAAAGAATATACTGTGATGTAAAAAACAATCATAGCATATTTACATGTATTGAGATTGATGAGTTTTTCTGTTAATTGTTCATCTTCTTGGAGTTAGTCGATTCTACCCATAGCTGAATTATTATGTTCTGATAATCTGACTATCATTGATCTCTTCGTCTGACCGACGTAGTTAACCTCGTAGTCAGATTAAGGTGTGTTTTTTTTTAATTATATTATTATTATGTTTAATTGGAGCAATACGGTCCCTTAGCCAATAGAGATTGGACCTGAGTGAGTCGGTAGGTTTAAATGCCACCTTAATAGCTACTTTGATAAGAACTCTACGTAGGGTTTCGAACGTCGCTTCCTTAAACGATAAAACCATAGATGCCTTACAATCTTCCTTATTTATCTGACGGTCAATACTTCTATACTACTATTAGGAATGTTACAGTGTCCCTACCAGAGATATGGGAATTATAACGACCAGTACAATCAATCGATAATTGATAACGGAATCATATAAACGAAATTTTAAGGTTATTTGAGCGCGAACCTTGCTTTGAGATAAACGCAAACTTAATCTAGTTTTAAAAACATGACAATAGTTTCTGATAAATATATATATGACATTCATTCCTGATAAAAAGTTCACTTACAGCCAAGAAATTACTAGGTACAGGATAATTGTAACAGAGTTTAACTTCCTTGCAATCAGTTCTTCTGCAAACTGGTAGTTTTTCCCTTCTGGATAACTGTAGGCTTCCGCTTACACATTCCCTAGAGAAAAAGTCAAATATAGACACCTTTAGAAAGACACATGAAAGCGAAGAGTATTGTTTTCAGTTAGATTATTCCATGCGATTCATTGTTCGCTACTGAAGTTGTACAAGAACTCTACTAACTTCAAGTAACCGACAAATCACTAGATAGCTGGTATTTCTATTGAAAATTTATGATTTTATAAGAGTTCATGTAGTAAAAGCAAGAGAAACACATTCGACACAAGTATTTGTTTTATACATGAAAGATAAGAGCTGTATTTTAGAGCATTGGTAGATATATTACTTATGCTAAAGACTATAATTTTGAAACCGGATTACTTTATGCAGCAAAACAACAGTATATTTCGCAACACTTGTGTGAGTGAACAGGAAAAGGAACACAAGATCCTCAACGTTTAACTATCGGTCCACGAAGTCGGGTATCAAACAGATCTTGATCAATGAAACTGGCTGGCAAAGTGGAAGAATTTGAACAAAGCAAGAACTACAGTTTTAGCAGAATAAAATCGTACCATCTTTTATTTCGTTGCCTTCTCGTCATCTGCTTACATGGCAAAGACATTATTAAATATATCTACAACAACAGTTTTAACATACTTGTTGTTGTAGATATATTTAATAATGTCTTTGCCATGTTAGCAGCTGACGAGAAGGCAACGAAATAAAAGATGGTACGATTTTATTCTGCTAAAACTGTAGTTCTCGCTTTGTTCAAATTAATTAAGGGGAATAAATGTATGAAAGTGGAAGAAATTAGACTTCATACACCGATAGATTCAATCCCATTGTCCAAATGGGAAACTCTTTCTTCCCCTAACCATGATGTCATGGATGTGTACTGTTAAGGAGTTCTAGTCTAAGACAAGACAGTCGTTAAGTACTGTTGGGTTTTCAAGGGTTACGTAAATGATGGTAGTTGCTGGTCTAACTTCTCAGGGAAAAAAAGAGTTGAAAAACCTAGCTGTGGACGTTGATACTTTAAAAATAATTAAATAACACTATTCTTTCTTATTTACATGTTAACTATTACGTGTAGGATAGTATTCATCTTCTTAATGTCTCTTGCTAAATGTCCAACAATTACTTATAGTGCAGTCAAATCGTATTGAAACGTTTATGTTATATTTGAAATACAGAAATAAATCCAAGGTAAAATTGCAATAAGGCAAGTGCAAATGACGCCAGTTTATGAGGAAAATCCTCCAACCAATCAAAAAAAATTCCTACAAATAACCAATTCTTGAAAGTTGATTTGATGCTCATTATTGACTGGCCCTATTTAGGCAGTTAACATGGGGTTCTAGTGAGAAGTTGTGACCAGTAGGGCACACAGCAGGTTAAAGGTGAGGCAACAACGTATAGAAGAAGACATTGTGAAGTGGTCGCGCTATGTCATGAATTGGCAGAAGCTACAACTCATGAACTGGCTGGCCATTGGATCCGATTCAGTGGCTTAATGGTCTACGAGCACGCTAGCCTTGTAATCAGAAAATCCTGGGTTCGAGCCCTTTGTGGTGGGTGCGTACTGATGAAGAGTCCTAAACTAGGACGGCGGAAATAGCTGTCCAGTACTCCTTGGTGGGTTCTCCAATGGTTCTCTAACTGATATCAGCGCATGATGAAAATCCTCCAAATAAAACTGCAATAAAACTAATAAATTCTATTACTCAAGTTGTAGGAAGCAGACAAGTTCTGAATCAATGAAAGCCAGGGAAAAAACAAATTAACCTACATTCATAATAATATGGTAAGAAGACAAGTGGAGTGATAGCTTTTATAAGCACATATGAGTTGATTCAGTGTTTGCGATAAGATCACTTTGAAACTGGAGATATGTTTATCAGAGGTTTGATTTCGAGTTGACACCAGTTGAGGAGAACCATTGGAAAACCCACCAGGAAGTACTGAACATTTTTGTTCTGTCCTAGTTCGAGACTCTTTAGCAACATGCACTATACTACAAGCATCACATGTAGCATGAAATCAATTGATTTGCATCAATTATATAAAAATAAAAATCTAGTAAAACTTTGAATTGATCTACACATGTAAGAAGATCTTACCTCTTTACCAGTAGATTTTCCCATTTCTCGAATTTAACAGTCAGTGTTTGTGACCAGAAATCAGAAGCAGATTTCACGACATGCTTTTTCATTTGATTAAATAATAAAAACAAAATTCATAAAACAAAGAATCAGGTTAAAACTTAGAAAATTTTTTTTAAAAACTATAAGGCCTACCGTTTTGATGCTGATGAACAAAGTGAAAACAAAACACATAGCTGGGAAAATGTCGCTCTCAAATATATTTAATCCAACTCCAAAAGCGTAATATGGTGAAGATATCTGGATGACACCTCCACACACAGTGTTAAAAACAAAACATATCTTTCTCTAGCTTCTTGACACATATAAACTTACTCACTAGTAAAGGAAATAAAATTCACATTTGAATCAGAAAAGGATCAAGGAGAATTAGCCATGATGTTAGATTGTAAAATAAAACGAACAAAAGAAGGTAAACTGTAAAACTAACGCATTCTAATAGACATTTAGACTTTAATTCATCTCATCCGTTAACTGTTAAGGCAGGCTTAGTTCAGTGTCTAACAAACCGAGCAATAGCACTAAGTAGCACAAGAAAAGACCTAAATGACGAAATAAAACAGATAGAAGAAGCGTTGATGTCAAATAACTATCTTATAAAATTCATTAGGAAGATCAGAAAAGGTCGAAAGCAAAATGAAAATAATTGTGGAACTAGTAATGATAAAATAAATAAAAGAAAATATAAGTCATCTACTGTGATACCATATAAAGAAGTAGACATCTGAGATCCTACATAGGATTCTCAATAAAGCAGGAATTAGAGTGGCATTTAAACCTACTAGTTCACTCAGGGACAAGCTCTGTGGGTTAAAGGTCCCTGTAGGTTGATTCAATTAGACATAATAATATGATTTACAAAACCCTATGCAATGACTGTAAGGTCAACTACATAGGGCAAACTGGTAGATTGGGAGTATTCAGATTGTCAAAATATATCAATTTAGCTAAGGTAAGAACGGCTGACCCCGCGAAGATAAGTAATTTAGAAAAAAGCTCAGCAATTGCATTACATGCATTATTACACAACAATACAATAGGTTGGGAGAGAGTTAAAATTCCAACAAGTAATATAGGTAGGCGGAGAGAGAGAGAGGTTGATTACTGAATCCTCGTTCATCGAATCCACACCCAACACATGCAATAGGAATGACTCGTCACTCATACCTGAAATATGGAAAATACTACTACCAATCAAATCAAGCTATGAAAAATAATGGAATTATATAAACGAAGTTAGAGAGTTGTGTGAGTAGTGCCTTGATATGATTTTGAGCAGTGATAAACTGTCCTCGAAACGTGGTCGTCAGTAAATATTGCTGTACAACAACACTGTGAGACTTTATCAAAATAAATTTTACCCGCAATGGAATAATACTCTACCACAGTGCACAAGTTCTATTCTTATGTCAGTGAAAAGTCTCTTTTCGTTGGCGAACTCATTCACTTAATAGCTGTACAGTCGCAATTATATATATTTATTTGTCTGTGTGTGTACATTAGGTTTGTCCAATGAAAATAAAAATTAGGGAAATTGTTCTCAATAGATTTAAAAAATGTGATGAATAATGAATGCAATTGTAACTAGGGTTGGAGGAAAGGTGAAGTTTGGTAGGAAGATAATGGTGATGAGTTGTCGAAACAACATAATTATTAATGTAGATCAATACATTGAACAAAGCATGGAATGGCAATCAAGCCTTTACCTCAACTTTATAGACTTTGAGAAGGCGTTGACCGCGAATTAATTTGGAAACTATTCGAGTACTACGGCGTACCCTAAATATTCATCAACCTTATTCAACAGCTGGTTGTGTGGCAACTGCACATGTCAAGTGATCCACAACGGAAAACTCAGCGAGGCGTTTGGAGTCAACACAGGAGTCAGACAAGGGTGCTTATTATCACCAATGAATGATATTCCTAATTGTGGTGGACTGACTGGATTATGCGTCAGACAATGGGAAACGAGAAGACAGGAATATCCTGAACCGACTGACGTGAAGAACCTAGAAGACCTGGATTTCGCGAGTGGATCATTTACGTTTGATGTCACACAGAATCGAAGACTTACAAGCGAAAACCGACAAACTGGTCGAATAAGCAGCCAGAGAAGACAGGACTCCGAGTGAACATAGACAAAACAGAGGTTATGAAAATAACCAACCAACAACAACAGCAACATCCAGCGCCAATCACCATCAACGGGAGGGATTTGAAAGAGGTTACTTCATTCACACACTGATCTAGGGAGCATTGTCTCAACTACAGGAAGTCGGAACGGACGAGAATGTCAAATCGAGCGAGAATAGGGTGGTGGGGGGGGGCGAGAAACACATTCATCAACCTGACTGAAACCAATCTGAAAATCTTCGTCACTCAGCCATCATCAACAACAAAATTCGGTCGGATTTTCAATACAAACAACGTCAAGTCAGTCAGTTCTTCTATACGGATCAGAAACTTGGCGGGTGAGTCACAAAGAATATATTTCCAACCAACAGCCTGTTGCAGACCTTCATCAACCAACAACTGTCTTCGCTGGCTCTACACTGAAGATCAGATGGCCGGGCCGGAAAGAACCACCAACAATAAACTATGGCGGGGAACAAACAAAACAAGAACCAATCATCAACCAACAAATGTGCAGGAGAAAGTGGAGATGGATGGATTGGACACTCGCTGAAGAGGCCTCATCTGGCTGACATCGCGCGCGCCTCAGGCCATTGCTCAAGTGGAACCAGGGTGAAAGGGAATCGGCGAGTGGGACGTCAGTGCGAGGGTGACATGGAGGAGATTGTGTGAAGAGGTGAGTTGAAACAGTATGGACTAACATGGATGCAGGTGAAAAGTACAGCAGAAGGAAGACAGAAGCAAGTGGAGACGTGCAGTTGAAGCCCTATGTTCCACTAGGAACCCAATGAAATAATAATAATATAATAATACATAAAAGAAGTCGAATAAGTGTAATACCTTCAAATGAAATGTCATCAAGATTTGACAGAATGTTCTAAAAATTTTGGGCGTCGAGTGAGAAGTAGACATTTGTAAAAAATCATATTTGTAAAATCTCAGCGAGTTTGAAATGCGTAATTCCAACGTTTCGTACAGCAATCTGGTCCGAACTTCTTCAGGGAAATTAATCGAAATTAACATTAACAGATTCCACTGCAAGTCACTATCCATCAATTAAATTCTAATAACATAAGAGGTTAATATATATTAAAGGAACATCTCTTAAAAGCTTCCAGACTGTAAGTGTCATGAACTTCCTGGAATAATTTGAGCGCCGAGTCAGATTGATTCACTATAAATTATTTAAATTAATCCCAGTGTGTTTAAAAAAATCTAAAACATTTGTCTGCGTGTCCATAAGATTATATAGACAATCGGGAATTTTGACCAAGTATAATTAATTAGTGATATGCATCCATTTTTATTTATTAATCAGGATTGGCTATGCATCAGCTAACATCACACCTTCATGTCCGTTCAAACTGTTATTATCTAGAATTTTATGATTAGACGTATTTTCAAAATTAGAATTAGAGTTTAGTTGAAGCAGCCTGTCGAACTTATTGCTTTGTCTTCTTTGTGAAGATTGAACTGCTTTATTTATTAAGTGTAATACAGTTAGGCAATAAGATGAGTGAGTTTTGATATCATGGCAACAAGCGTATTGATTTCTACCGAATTCATGTTTATGTATCTGCTTTTCTAACTCCCTATAACTCTTATATATTTCTTCACAACTCTTACGTAATTCCTTATTTTCCTTCGTTTCTATGTCCATCTTCACTCATGAAATTATTCATCCTTATTGCTTGACTACAGTACACTACTTCAGCTTCTTTTATGCATTGACTAACATAGACAACTATTTTCGACAATTCATCATCATTACCCTTGTACTAATCTTTACCCTGCTAGTGTTTTTTATTCCCTTACGTCCCCAGTGGACTGTAGGGCTTCAAACTAGAGAACTGAAGTTTCGATAACAGTGGTGTTTATTTTAAGCGATAGGGTTTCTATCTTCATGCCAAACCTTTCCTCTTTACCGGGATTACTACCGGCTAGGCGAGGTGAAGGAGTACGCTGGCCGGGAATCGAACCCCGGATCACATGAGGGGTGGCCGGCGAGCATTCTACCACTGTGCCACCGACGTACTCTGCTAGTAACAATTTGATAATTCATCATCTTTTTGAAAATTTTGATGATGTAAACAACAGCCCTAACTAATTTCTTATTCACACACATACGTAAATAAGTATATATATAATTGCGATTATACAGCTACTAAATGAATGAATTCACCGGCGAAAAGAAACTCTTCATTGAAATACGTGTTTTGTTCCATATTAGATAAGTTTATTTTTTTAATGTCACACAGTAATTCTGGATGGGGCGTGTTTTTTGTCTTCATTAATGTCTAAATGAGGACTGATTATTCAGGGATTAACAATGTGAAAATTACATCAGCTTAAAATGACTCTCTGTGATTAGGATATTAGGACAGAGTGAATGTCTATCTGTCTGTCTGTCTGGATTCAACATAGAATTTGGCACCGAAGTGCACCAGTTCTAGTTGCCACGTTCCAAATAGCCCACAGAGGTAGACAAGAAGATGAGTGAAGAGAATTAATAGAGTTTGACAGGTATAAAAGCGAAACAGAGTGGGTAATGGTTAAAAGCAATATGAAAGATTACAGAGACTGAATACATCTGCGCCATTGACAACGATTTTGAGCCATGTCACCTATAGTCTCCAGCCATTGATTCCTAGAGTCCCAGGGGCCTCAACCTGGGAGTCTGCATCTCCCTACCTGACTCAGTTTAACTGCCAAGGATTTCATGGATTGATGCCATGTTTTTGTTTGGCCATCACTTACTCTTTTCCAACCTGCACCTATATCAACTAGTAATGCCCGTCGGGGGAGGCGATGGTTAGGCATGCGCACCACGTCACCTAGCCATCTCAATCTATGTAACTTTATAGCCTCGTCGATTGATTTTCCCTCTTTGCCCAGCACTCTACGCCTAAGGTCAACAACATTACTTACCTTATTATACCACCTAACGTGAGAAAGAGATCGTAGACATCTATGATCAAAAACGATCAGTTTTTTCATGTCTTCAACTCCTATCGGCCATGTTTCAGAGCCATAGAGAAGGACGGAGCGAACTGATGAGCAGTACACCCGTCCTTTGGTTGATAGCCGGATGTCACGCCTACGCCAGAGATGGCGTAAGTTAAAGAAAGCAAATAAAGTATAATTATATTTCAATAGTTTACACACAATGATAACTTTTGTTATTGGCAATATTTCTAACAAAATTACCAATAACAAAACTCTGCATTTTGTCAGCATCCTCCCCTAACATGACTATGTCATCTGCATATTCTAAGTCCATAAGACTATACCCTGGTAACAGGTCGATTCCTAAGTTGTTAAGTTCAGTTAAGGATACTTCCATTAGCATATCTATGAAGAAATTAAACAGAAATGCAGAAAGTGGACATCCCTGTCGGACACCACTGGTTGTTTTCAATTCAGATGACAATTCCCCATAAGCCTTTACACAGCTATGTGAGTTTGAATAGAGTGTCTTGATTAGTGCAATGGTTGGCAGTCCCCTGCACAAGGACAGAGTGAATACATAAAGGTGACATATCCAAATAATTCTTATTGAAAAATATGATAATATGTCTAAAAATATACCGAAGCAAGCTGTGATTCGTTATAGTTCACGTCATCTCAGCACTCCAGACAAAAATGGATCCTGTCGTCTGGTGCTCTAGAGAGAGAGAGAGTTTCCAATGTTAGGAAATCCTCATTGAAAGTAATCAAAACAACTATTGACCTAACATCTGAATATATTTTCAGACCACATACAAATTTATGATTACTTCATGAAGTCTGAAGATTAGCTGTTCAGGAAAAAACAAAGTAGATACCAAACAGTATAACAAAAAATGCCAATATATGGACGATACCTTCATTCTTTGTGATAATGGTTATGATAGAAGTACAATAATTACTGAATTCAACGAAGTACATTCGGATATGAAATTCACATGCGAACTGGAATCCCAAGACAGAATTAATTGCCTTCCTGGATGTCCTACTTACAAGAAAACCAGGTGGTAGCATAAAAAGAAATTAGTATAGAAAAAGTACTTGGACAGGACAATAGACACACATTTTCACAGCTTCGTTCCTATCAAGTATAAAAGAAATTCAGTAAAGACCCTCAGCCACAGAGTTAGGGCTATATGCTCAGAAGAAGTTATTGAAGATGACTTAAGCATTGTATATGATACTTTGATCGAAAATGGCTATCAGGACAAATTTATCAAGAAACACATGGCAAAGAAAACGGAAAAGGACTACTCAGTATCTGTAAACACGAAGCCTCTTTATATACGACTACAATTCATGGGTGATTTACCAAGCGAGATAATCGCGAAGAAATTAAGAAAATCAGTTCAATGAACTTTTAATGCTGTTGAACTACACGTATTATTCTCTACACGACCGATGGTGCTATCTCGACTGAAAGATGAAGTACCTAGACTAGCTACCAATTCAACTGCACTTGTGAAGCGGGTTATATTAGCCGTTGCTCTAGGAACTTGATTTTTGTGCTTGCTCGAGAACCATTAACAGCTCGATATTGGAACATCTGGTGCAAACCGGCCACAAAGCCAGTCAGCGTGGAAGAATCCTTCTCTATAATCTACCGGGTGCCTAATAAATTTCCGAAATCATCGAAGCACCACATACTCCAAACACCATAAGCTATTGCAATTCGCCTCAAGCAACCTGTGCTCTGTGTCCGAAAGAAGCAAGTCCAGCCCCTACTACTGCCATGGCCTTCAGTAGAGACAATAAATTCATGAATTTGTAATATTATCTTTCCTAATTCTTCTGATATTCAGCTTATTTTATGTTGATGCTATTTAACTGTAATCTATTGGTATTACTGATTCGATGTTATTCGAAAAGCAACATTAATGTTGTTCATAACACTAATTCATTCATTCACTCACTCAGTATAATGTACATACAACTGTAGAGCCTGATGATGAAGAGGTTATCGAAAAGAGTACCCTTTGTTCAGTATCCATTCTTTTGAAAAAATTCTAATGGGCATTTTTAATCAGTTGAAAGAGAATCGCCTAATCAAAAGAGGAACAACTCCTCAGGGTGTTTATACGGAAAAAAATTGAACAACTATAGTATGAAGTATTGAGAATCATCTATGGAACAGTAGGCAGTCGACTGTGAAATCCTTTTTTTATCTACCCAGAAACCAAATATTATGATTGCATCAATCAAATTTACATTTCAGATTGAAGGATAAATTACTCACAACAGCGCTTGACACAAAGAGAGAGAGAAGAAGTATTCAGTTATGCGCATGCTCTACACAATATGAGAAGATAATTTGATGCAGTTTCAGGTTAAATACTGACGCAGAACAGAATGGAAGCTATCAGTGTGATAGAAATTGTTTGTCTAAAATTTATTACACTAATAAGGAAAGTTTACTTTTGCGAGGTGATCACTAACTGAGATCAGTTAGAGAACCATTGAAAACCAGAGAGTATTGGACAGCTGTTTCATCTTAGTGATTGGGAATCATCGCCAGTACGCACCTACCACTGGGGTTAGAACCCAGGACGTTCTGATGCTTGCTAGTGACTTGCTACGGGATGGAGTTTCCTGGAGTTTTAATGAGAAGTCGTAACCAGTAAGGTCTACCCAGTCAAGTGTGAGGGTCGATTTACCACTGATGACATTGGTTGACGGTCGCGCTAAATCATGAATTGATAGAAGTTGGAATTAATGGACTGGCTGACCATTGGATCGGTTCCCAATGGCTGGATGGTATATGAGGCAACTCGCCTTGTAACCAGAAGCTCCTGGGTTCGAACGCTGGCGATAGGTGCGTGCCGCTGATGAAGACTCCCAAACTAGGACGGAGGAAACAGCTATTCAGTACTCTTTTGGTTTTAGTGGTTCTCTAACTGATATCAATCAGTGATCAACTCGTAAAAACAAAACCAACTACGGAGAATGTTCATTCATAAAGTAACAATTACTTATCATATTACTGAAAGTCTAAGTTCCGTTCAGTCTCTTTCTGGTGGAATCCTTAAAGAAATATAACGACAAAATAAAATAGCAATATCAAGTAAAATATTAATGAAGTGGGATAATGGCGAATAACTATCACTACACATTATAATTAAATACTACATTAAACATATTAAGACATACCTTGAGTTTTTCGTACGCCACACTATTCTGAACTTTTTTGTCATATATTAAGATGAATTTCAAATGTTTGTCATTAAATGGTCTTTCCGGAGGGGTTGTTGAGTGAAGACCATCATCCTGAAACCAAAAAAAGAAAAAAAGAAAAAGAAAATACAAACATTTTATTCAGATATCAACTTGACAACTAACCGTTTTAGCGTCTTCAACTACTTTACAGGTGTACTTGCTATCCACTGAAGTAAGTAACAGCAGACCAACGGTAAAAAATATAAAGATTCGCATGAGAAGATTGTACTCAGCCGCTTATTTTATTTTCTCCTTTTCAATTTTGTTTATCTTTACTGTTTATATAGTCAGGCAATGAGAAATATGAAAGTATCACAGAGATTTCTCTGCACACTACTCTTTCCCATGTCCTTAAATAAACTTTCAATTTATTTATTGAATTTGTATGTTATTTATATCGCCTGGTATTTTATCAAAGATTTTCTGTAACACTGTACTACTGCAGTGTGTTTCACTTTGGTTGAGAATAACAGAGTGATATTATTCATGTTTTTTTTTTGTAAATCACAGAAGTATTATTACAAAATGAAGAGAATTCAATACCGAAATTTAACCTCGCCTAATTAACTAGCTTACTAGTTTTCTATCCTGTCCCAAGGGTGGGTAAAGAGGGAGGATTAGGCGTAGGCCTGGCGAACCTACACCACAAAAGCTATCAAAATGCTAAGGAAACTTCAGAAACTTGAACAAAGCAAGAACAACAATTGTAACTGGATAATATGAGCTCATCTTTTATTATTATTTCAAGGATTCTTCTCAACTGGTTATAACCTGAACGTTAAAAAATATGAATTACATTAAAGATATAAACATACTTTTCCACGATCACAAGGAGTAATTGGTAGGAATTAAAAGTTACATTAGTCCGAAATTATTTAACTGATTAGGAGTTACAAACACTGACTATTTATAGAATAATTAGACAATTAGGTTTGGAAACAAAAAGACAGGTTTGTATATATATGTGTGTGTATAGAAACAAGGTTTAGCTAGAAAGAGCATAACAAAAAGTAGATTACGTAACTAAAGAAAACATCTTATCTAATAGCCAATAGAAAAAAGGAAAGAAAAGAAACAAGGTAGAGTGAGTCATGTTTAGATGAGAGAGTAGTCTTCTAAACATGAAAAAAGCAACTCATGAAAGTTGTATATTTTTTGTTACCACCAGGGCAGTGCAAGATTCACCAATGTCTCTGCGTACATAGATTTGGTTTAAGCCATTTGATGGCAATTGCTTCAGCGAAGTGTAGCTTCAGGTTGACCAGTGTCCAATAGATGTTTAATGCTTCCAGACCTTTCAGTCTCAGGTTCTTTGGTATGTGTCCATAAATGCGAATACTAACCCTTCTCTCTTTTCTTCCAATGTATGTGCTTTGGCACGTGCATGTAAATTGGTAGACACAGTTGGAGGTAACATGAGGTGGGTATTTGTCCACTTTTGATTGTCTCAAACAACTAGTTGTTTGATAAACACATATAAGTTTGGCGGCTGGATATGTTCCCTTCATGGCAGCATTCAGTTTGCATCTTATTCTACTAGCAGTATCATCACCTTTGAATGCAAGCTGCAGAAAGATAGGCTTTTTATCTACTGTGCTGCTTTTCACTTTTTCAACATGACGTCTCCCATGCTTGTCGATGAACTTTTGTTGGTTACTGTTGTCGCGTAGGCATTTCTCCACAATAGATAGCTCTTCCTCGATCTTTTCTTCTGAACACAGTTTCCTCACACGATCAAATAATCTTCTCACCAATCCCTTTTTGTAACTTATAGGGTAGAAGCTTTTGAAGTTAAGCTAAACCGCTCTCCAGGTCTCTTTTCTGTGTATATATCTTATGATTTTGCCGTCTTTATCTCGTTGGATACATAAATCCAGGAAATGGAACTTCTCTTCTTTTTCATACTCCATTGTAAACTTAGTATTAGGATGGGCGCTGTTCAAGACTTCTAATTATTGAGATGCATCGTTGAAAGAATTACAAATAACGAAAGTGTCATCGACATACCTGGTATAGAAGTGTGTCTGGCTGACTGCGGATTTTAACCTTGTTTGTTCTAGACTACCCATAAGAATATCTGCCAGAATCGGACCTAGGGGGCTTCCCATGGCGACTCCGTCAATTTGGCGGTATAGAGTGTTGTTGGACTGGAACTGAACGTCTTAGGTACACATAAGTAAAAATTGTTTGAGTTCTTTCTTGGGCAAAGGAAGACGTTTGGCATGTTGACATATAATTTGTATTGTTTCCTCCAATGGGATCTTTGTAAACAGTGAAGACACGTCGGTGGTACAGTGGTTAGGAGTCTCGCCGACCACGCACATGGTCCGAGGTTCGATCTACTGCCGACGCCCACCTGATATCAATGGTCGGCCTGCAAAATTTGGGCTACCGATATCCATGCTAAAAATTCCATACTTGTACCAGAAATACAGTGTGGAACCAAGCTGTAAATCAAAAATATCAAAAAAGGACACCATAAATTTATTTGAGATGTTTAGATTCTCTAATTGTTTAGCGAACTGGAATGTGTCTTTCAGGCTGTAGACTGCTAATTTACTACGGATTGGTTCCAACATTTCTGCTAGCCACCTGGCTACTTTGAGATTAGGCGAATTAATCATAGATAACATTGGTCTCATAGGGATGTCAGGCTTATGCATCTTTGGCAAGCCATACATGTAAGGTAATGTGTAAAAAATACGAAAAATTCAAAGAGAGAATCATATTCTTCGTTCGAATATGAGAGGCGAAATGAAACAGCGGGCTGCTGAAAGTTCGTCTTCGCGAAGCCAGCCAGCCAGCTGATCTATCTACTCGCAATGAAAACAAGAGTAAGAATGGAGACGTGGAATTTCCGTACGATGTACGAGACTGACTGGGAAGGCTGCTCAGCTAGCCAATGAAATGCGAAGATATGGCCTAGAAGCACTGGATATCTGCGAGAACAGATAGAATGCATGTGGATTGACAACACTGTCAACTGGAGAGTCAGTAATCTACTCCGGTCTGGTCACCCAACTACACGACAACCACGAACACATTGAGGCAGTGAGTGGCTATCATGATGTCACCAGTAGCAGTCAAAGCCCTATTGCAGTGGGAACCAATCTCTCCATCCAGGATCATGACATCAAGATTCTATTCAAATGGGAGGAAGGAAGAAAGGAAGGTAACAATTATCGAATGCTACACCCACTGCTGAAAACAACGCGGAAGCAATTGAGAAGAAGGAATAATTTTACAAACAACTACACACAGTAATGGACAACATTCTAAATGGTGACATCAAAATCCTTATGGGTGATATGAATTCCAGCCAGACTCGGAGCAGACAACACCAAATGAAGAGAACTCATCATGGGTTGAGAGGGTCTGGCTCGGTGAAGTGAATGAGAACGGAGAACTCTTCGCAGACTGTTGAGCTTTCAGTGATTTGGTCATTGGAAGTAGCATATGCAAGCACAAAGATATTCACAAAGCAACATGGATTTCATCTGATGGACACACCTCGAACCAGATAGATTTCATCCCAATGCTACTCAAGGAAGTAAGGATTCAGCCTGCTAGATACAAAGTCGAGAAGGAGAGAAGATTTGGACTCAGACCATCATCTAGTTCAAGAAACCTTCAAGGTGAAGCTGAAATCCATGAAAACAAATGGCGATAGGCCGCAATTCAAGTCAAATATTCAGAATTTGAAGGACAAAACTATAAGGGATGCCTTCACTGCATATCAGATAAGAGCAAAGTGGGTGACACTACATGGCATCACTGAGGTAACCTTCGGGGAAGAATACTGTAACTAGCTCTCTGAAGGTGATGTTCAAGGAAACGTGTACAACTGTTCTAGGTAGAAAGAAGAGACAAGACAAGGGATAGCTCTTAACGGATATCTACCTGAAAGCTTATAGAAGAGAGGAGAGGAAGATGGTGGAAGAGAAGATGATGGACGACGCAAGGAGAAGCTGAGTTCAATGTACACTGTACTGAATAAAACAGTGAAGAAGATTCCTAGGAAAAACAAAAGACAATTCTACGACACACTGGCTGGAAAATGAAGCAGAACAGGCAATGCGCAGGTAAAAGGGACCTCAGAACATTATATCAGATAATCAGGTCTCTATCCGAGAAGAGATCAACTCAGATGATGAAGGCAATAAAAGATGTTCAAGGGGACCTGATTACCAAGGAGAGGAAACAAATTGAACAATGAGCTGATCACTTTAAAGGACTCTTGAATCGACCATAACCTGCAACTCACCCAGAAATACACCACTACCAACAGCACGCACAGAATTGCCTGCCGGTGGACTCCAATCCTCCAACGAGAGATACCGTCAAGAAACTCTGATTGGGAACAAGCCAACCAAGAGCCGATTACTCAACAAATATATAGGAGAAAATGGAGATGGATCGGGCATACATTAAGGAGGCCGTCGAATCACATCGTGCGCAATACAAGCCATGGCTCTAGTGGAATCTCAGTGGTGCGACGGTGACATGGAGGAGATCGTGAAAGAAGGAGATGAGAGATTACGGGAATCGTAGACCCAGCTGAAGAGAATAGCACCAAATAAAACAAAGTGGAAATGTGTTGTTGAAGCCATATGTCCCACTCGGAACAGAAGGGAATGATAATGCCAAAATTCATTCAGGATAACCCATTAAAACTCCTGTATGACGATGATTCTGTGGCCGAGTACTTACCGACAATACAGGTGGTCCGGGATTCAATCCCCAGACGACGCACTCCAAAACCCCATCAAGTGTGTGGCTAGCAGCTCCACCCCATGAAAATGAAACCACTCCTACCGAAACTTCAAAGATCTAGCTTGAAGTGAACCTATATTCCACTCTGAACGTAAAGGGATCAATTAAATTAATTAGTCATTCAAACTCATATTCATATTTCCCACCTAAGACTTATTACGGATCATTTCACCAAACGATCTGTAAACTATTTCCCACTGTAGTAGACTGTTACCAACTAGGTGAACCAGTTACAACGAAGGATGTGTGATCCTTGGTGTAAATTCCTTAAACCCATTTTTTTCTTCTTCTATTCAAACATTCACTTTACACTCGGTACAGTTTGTTCTCTTCTGACGAGTTACATGAAAGTTAGATTTCTGGTTATAAAATGCAGTCTCTCTTTGACTCAGTCTCATCAGTGAAGCCAAGAACTTACACAAAATTAATATTCAAATGACTCACCTATTTCTGTTGAGTTCTTAGGGAAACTTACTTTCAGAATGTGAAAAACATCTGTTGTCTATTTTGATAAACTTAGAAGCTGTGACTACAACTTGTGAAATACATTTCTTATTACTTCATTTGAATAGTCGAGTTTACTACAATTCATTAGGTATCACAGTAAAGCATTTTACCACGTCAATTCTGTGCAGATCCGAAAGCACCAACTAGTTTGGTTTATTTTAATGAAATTTACAGTTTATCTATAGAAGCCAAATTACAGATAGTATTTATTATCTGACATAAATTCCTTCTTTTGAATGATGTCTTTCCGGCCAATAATTCATCAGGATAAGACTAAATGAAGTTACGTCGCCCATTAACTGGTTAGTCAAGGCGACCCCTCGGCCAGTGCATATAAACATACGAATTCTGCAGTCTTAGATTACAAACATGGTGAATTGTTTTCTTGGTACAAGTAAAGATTCTGTTCGTTAACATCCTCTCACTTATTATTCTTCATAATCTTCGTTGTATTTTATGGTATGGAAATGAAAAGAACCTGTATCGATCTCAGGCAGTTTGTAAACTGCTTCAGTACTGCTGAGTAGAGTGCCCTTCCTCTTAATCAGCATCATTCAAAAGCTGTATGGCAATGCTGAATGCTAAGCGATTCAGAAACAGAAGCAAATTCAGGACATTACAATGAAAACAGTTGTAAGATTAATCTACTTGCCTACTGTCACAGAAGATATTCCTAAGTCTACTGAAAAAAGCAAGTGAAAAGCCGTGTAGAAAGAGAATAGACAAGAAGGTAGGACCCATACGAAGACCCAGAAACATTCGAAATTTACGGATGGATTATGTATAGCGTCACACAAAAACTCGAAGATACACAGGTGAAAATCAACAGGCTGGAACACGAAGCTACCAGAGAAGACAACACTTCAAGCAAACATGAAAAGCCGCCGGTGGTCAAGATAACCAACCAACCAACCAACCAACAGAAAACAGCCAGCAACAATCACTATCAATGTGAGAAATTTGAACGACGTCACTTCTTCCGTTTATTTCAGAAACATCATTTCAAATACAGGCCTCACGGATGAGGTCAGAGTCAACCATGATCGGAAGAGTGAGACAGACAGACATTCATCAGTCTGAAATCAGTTTGAAAATCTACTACGCTCAACATAACCAACAAGATTCAGAATTCCAGAAATAATTTCAAGTCAGCCAGTGCTGATATCAGGTTAACACACTTGCATTGAGCGTCATGGAAAGGATTTCGAACAGGTTACTGAAGACTTTTATCAACATCTGCCTTTGCTGGCCCAATACTGATGACATATGGTAACTAAGGATAAGAAAGCAACGAGGAACTCTGGCGACGAAACAACCAACAATCTACAGTTCAAGTAAAATGCTGGAGGAAATGGAGATGCACCGAACACAGACTGATGAGGCCGTTGAGTGACGTCACACACAAGGCCTTCAAGTAGAGTCTAAATGGAGAACAACGACGTGGACATCTTAGCCTGTCCAAATGGAGACCATGTGAATCAGCCGAGGAGAATGTGATAGCAAAAGTCCAATCATGGAACGAGCTAAAGAGGGCTGCAGATAACAGGATGAAATGCAGATGTGACTTTGAAGCCTTACCTGCCATTCACAACCCAAGGAATGATAATAGTAATAATTATAATAATTATGTTAAGTCAAGATTATAAACACGACTAGGCGACATGGATATACACCAGAGTGAGAAATCAGTAATGCCGTTCATTTCGGCTCCAAGACATTCATTACCTACAATGTCTGTGAGGAAAGAGGTGAATAACAATTCAATGGTGCATAAATAATACACATCTAGGCAACAGTACGTAACAGTACACCTCCACTGAATATCAAGTATTCATGTGAACTAAGAGAATTAAGGACAGATTACTCTTGCATGAGAATTATAGCACTAATTATACTTCAACTCACTATGATGTGAATACTTTAATGATAGGGGTTTAAGTAGATTTACGAGAGTATGAAGATGAGGGATTGAATATTTGAGGACATTTAGATTCATACATACATACACACACACACACTCAATTCAAAGTTTAGCAGGAGAAACTACCATAAGGATAGAACGGTAGCGCCAGTTAGCATCAGATCACTCGTAATAATAATAATAATTAGCTTTATTGCAGAAACAGTACTAGTGGTATAGTGTGGAATTTTCAGCACTTATCTACAATATTGCATCTAATTTTATCAAACATTTAAAAGGCGCATTTCAAAAAAACAACGACAAAAAACACAAAATAGGAAAAGAAAATGCGAAAAAATACCAAGAAGTAGAATGGAAAATAAACAACATAATAAATAATATCTCAGTATTGGTTCATGTAAAGAGGAGATGAAAGCATGTGGGCAGACTTGGAGCGGAGTGAAAAAGTTGGCAGAAAACCGAAGGCAATGGAGACGCACAGCTGAAGCCTTATGTTCCCCTAGGAATTAAGGGATATAATACTACTACTAATAATAATAATTGGGTAGTGGAAGCTATGATATGTTTATGCATAGTAAACAGTGAAACTATCATACAAGAAGTTGTGAAGTGATATTAAGAATGTTTATAGCCAAGATGATCAGTTAATTTCATTAAACAACACTAAACAATCATAAAATAAACATTTCAGGTGTTTTTTGTATTGCCAGCTGTAATGCGGTTTTTGCAGTGGTAGTGTGAGTAATCCTGCATAATACAAATTTTTTAAGATGGCGATAATGGCGTTCACAACTAAGATGGTCAGTTGTAATATTGCCGAACAAAAAACAACCACAAAACTAATATTACAAGATGGTTAATGACAGGACAATTCTGTAATACTCAGTGCTAATATAGTCGGACCCAGTAGATACACAAAAGAAGGAATACAATCAAGTACAAAAAAGTAAGCCAATGTTAATAATTTAGGTAGCTAAGTATGTTTAAGGTGTTTACTACAGAATACAAATAAGAGAGAAATAAAAGAGCCTAAAATTATGTTATTAGCAACAGGTTACGCGCTTAACATTGTCTCTGTCACTTAGAACACGGGCCAAATGTGGTATCGTTGAGTTCCTATACTTGGTTGTACGAGCATATATTATTTTGTACTGATTTCTGGTTCTACCTGATGAGATGAAAGGAGAGAGTTGGGAATAGAGGGGGTGTTGGGCGTCGGAGAGTATGGCTTTAGACCATTTTTCGCATGTATTCAGATGCCTTTCTACTAATGTAGTGACGAACTGACTGAGTTTTACACCACTAGTTCTACTAACTACCTTCAACATCCTTCTCAGGATGGTATAGTCCTTTTTCAGTAACCCAGGAAAGACTAATGGGGAGCAGTAAAGTAGAATAGGTAAGATACGAGAGTTGACAAATTGTGAGTGATTTACTCACCCCTCCTAGGAATATTAATTTGCCAGACATAACTAACTAAAATTTCTTAGTGGAATATGATGAAACCACTACTGCTTATGCAGTAAATCACCAAATCACTAGTGCAATAACGACAATATGTTAATTCTCAAAAATGTATCTATACACAATGCAGAATCTTCAGCAAGTTGCTAATTGCAGGAAGGCTATTTATTGCTTGTGCAAAATCTTCAATTAATATAAATCAGCTGAAACGACGCTGTGTTATCCGAGGCTTCAACAATCCACAATGCTTCTCCTCCATTCTCGTCAGAAGATTCGCAGCAATATGTTGAAAGCTATTTGAAAGTGTGCTAGAGTATACACTGTAATTCTTAGACATAATTCTATGTGTAAAACAATAAGAGATTGGACTTTCAACTCCAATGTGAAGTCAGTGCTACTTGCTATACGGACCAGAGACTTGGCGAGTCATAAGGAGCATCTCAAACAAACTTCAGACCTTCATTAACAGTTGTCTTCGCTCAATTCTACTCAAGATCGGATGGCCGGTCAGAAAAGATCAGCAACAGGGATCTCTGGGAGCGAACCAACCCGGAAAGAACCGATTTTGAAACAAATAGGCAGGAAGAAATGGAGGTGGATTGGCTGGCCATACTCTGAGGAAACCATCAAGTGACATCACTAGACAAAAATCGAGTGGAACCAGGCCGAAAGGGAAGCGGCGAGTTGGTCGTCAGTGCAAGGGTGACTTGGAGGAGGTCATGTGAAGAAGAGATGAAAATCATGTGGGCAGACTTGGAGCCAGGTGAAAACTCTAGCAGAGAACCGAACGCATGGCTGAAGCCCTATGTTCCTCTAGGAATTAAAGGATATAATAATAATAAATAATAATAAACACGATGCATTTAGGCGGACAGAATATAGACGTAGCCCAACAGTGTTCCAAAAAGAGAAATTTTGTCTGTGATGTGAATGCCTCGATTCATGGATAAGGTTCTCCCAGTGTTCAATCAAAATAGGTCAGAATTATAGTTAGATGGTTGAACACCTGGTTGACATTGCTCATTCTCTCTCAACAAACTCCTTCTTCCAAGTAATCTACAAAGTGGAGAACAAGCCTTAACTGACAATACTCTTTCGACACCTCTGCACTCCGGAAGCTGTAACCATTCAGGTAGAGAAAGTGGAGCTTTAAAAATAAAATATAAACCACTTTCGCTGTCATGGTAACAGACATTTATTTTCTACAAGGTGACTTTAAACTCTTCATCATTCTTTTGTGTCGTACGATAATGCTAAATGGCGCTACCGTTCTATCCTTATGGTAGTTTCTCCTGCTAAACTTTGAATTGAGTGTGTGTGTGTGTGTGTATGTATGAATCTAAATGTCCTCAAATATTCAATCCCTCATCTTCATACTCTCGTAAATCTACTTAAACCACTATCATTAAAGTATTCACATCATAGTGAGTTGAAGTATAATTAGTGCTATAATTCTCATGCAAGAGTAATCTGTCCTTAATTCTCTTAGTTCACATGAATACTTGATATTCAGTGGAGGTGTACTGTTACGTACTGTTGCCTAGATGTGTATTATTTATGCACCATTGAATTGTTATTCACCTCTTTCCTCACAGACATTGTAGGTAATGAATGTCTTGGAGCCGAAATGAACGGCATTACTGATTTCTCACTCTGGTGTATATCCATGTCGCCTAGTCGTGTTTATAATCTTGACTTAACATAATTATTATAATTATTACTATTATCATTCCTTGGGTTGTGAATGGCAGGTAGGGCTTCAAAGTCACATCTGCATTTCATCCTGTTATCTGCAGCCCTCTTTAGCTCGTTCCATGATTGGACTTTTGCTGTCACATTCTCCTCGGCTGATTCACATGGTCTCCATTTGGACAGGCTAAGATGTCCACGTCGTTGTTCTCCATTTAGACTCTACTTGAAGGCTTGTGTGTGACGTCACTCAACGGCCTCATCAGTCTGTGTTCGGTGCATCTCCATTTCCTCCAGCATTTTACTTGAACTGTAGATTGTTGGTTGTTTCGTCGCCAGAGTTCTCGTTGCTTTCTTATCCTTAGTTACCATATGTCATCAGTATTGGGCCAGCAAAGGCAGATGTTGATAAAAGTCTTCAGTAACCTGTTCGAAATCCTTTCCATGACGCTCAATGCAAGTGTGTTAACCTGATATCAGCACTGGCTGACTTGAAATTATTTCTGGAATTCTGAATCTTGTTGGTTATGTTGAGCGTAGTAGATTTTCAAACTGATTTCAGACTGATGAATGTCTGTCTGTCTCACTCTTCCGATCATGGTTGACTCTGACCTCATCCGTGAGGCCTGTATTTGAAATGATGTTTCTGAAATAAACGGAAGAAGTGACGTCGTTCAAATTTCTCACATTGATAGTGATTGTTGCTGGCTGTTTTTGTTGGTTGGTTGGTTGGTTGGTTATCTTGACCACCGGCGGCTTTTCATGTTTGCTTGAAGTGTTGTCTTCTCTGGTAGCTTCGTGTTCCAGCCTGTTGATTTTCACCTGTGTATCTTCGAGTTTTTGTGTGACACTATACATAATCCATCTGTGAATTTCAAACCTTCTAGTGTCTTTATATTTATATTGGCTACTGCTACTTATAAGCAGATTTTAAGTAGTATAGAAGCAAACCAATTAAGAAAATATGAATGTTTTTCCGGCACTGGGAAAACCGATCGAAGAAGAGAACCTCAAGCAGGTGAATATTACAATACTGTGCGTAATCCAATGAAGTATCGAATGTTGTGATATTCTATCAATTTGCAAATTGTGTGCAAATTAAAACTTAAGAATAATTTATGCCGATTTTTATATACTTACAGTGCGTTCGTCCTAATTAACGTTTCCTCAGAGCTTCATCGGTCTTTTCTTCTTGATAGTACATCACCGAAAATATCCACTGAGTCATTAAGAATATCAAGGAAAATTCAGTGAGGAAGGTTTCCTTGATCAACGAAATCATCTTCGGAGGTTATACAGTCGTATTTATATTTATCAAAAATGTTTAGTAGTCCATTATTGACTAACAAAAAAAGGGGATGACATAATTAATATAATTACTCAGAAGTGGCTTTAGAAGTGAAAATAAAAGTTGTAAATTACGTAGTACTCAACAGCACAAAGGAAGAAAGGGTTAGAAATTCGAAAAGGTTAAAATTATTATTGAGTGAGAATAAAGGTAATTGAGTGTCAATTTAACAAGTGTGAAGAGGGTGAGAAAATGTACAAAAGGAACATATGAGAGTGATAATAAGGAATTAATTATTAAAGTAAAAACAAGCTAAAAGCAAAATTAAAAAATAAAAAAATTTACAGGGAACGACTAGCGAACAGGTGAGTACCATGACAGAATAAGAGACTGGACAAACGTTTTCTGTACACAGAGACCGAATTGCCAATGCCTCTGCCATTCTCAAATACCGAAACCTGACGCCCTTTGTATCATTCTGCCTCACCTTGTGGTGGTCTGTCTGTCTGTTTTCGACATAGAACTTTGCACAAATGTGCAGCAGTTCAAGTCGCCACACTCCATGTAGCACACAAACCAAGAGAAGAAAGTACAAGAAAAGCATAATAGAAACAGTGAGCAGAGGTGTGAGACAAAGGATGAGTAATAACGAAGCACAGAACAGTTTCATTGGACACCATAAGTCACAAGGAGTGGATGCATCTGCGCCACTGAGAACGATTTTGAGCCATGTCACCAATTGTTTCCAACCATAGATTTTTACCGTCCCGAGGACCCCAGCCTGGAAGTCTACACCTTCCTACGTGGCTTAGACCAACCGTTGTGGATTTCATTGACTGGTGCAGCCAAGTTTTTGTTTGACCTCCGCTAGCTTTTTTCCAGCCTGACCCTATATCCGCTAACAGTGCCCATTGTCGACGGAGGCGATGACTAGGCATACATAACACATGTCCTAACCATCTCAGTCTTTGTAGCTTCACGACTTCGTCGATTGATTTCCCCTGTTTACCTAGAACTCTACGCCTAACCTCAATGTTGCTCACCTTATTATGCCACTTTACACGGGAAATAGAGCGCAGGCACCTTGTGGTGGTGTGATGCAGTGTGTTCCAAAGGAATATGATTCTCACATATTCCCACATTTCAATACAGGGTTAGCAACTGAGTACTATGTATATTTTAACATTCTATTTCATGTCGTTTAATGTAAACCATACGCTTAGTAATTGGTTAACGAATATAAACTGTATATATATATATAAATAGCGGTTTGATTAATGAAAAATGTACCTTGGCTTCCGTGTCTTGCGTTCTGTTGTTACAACCTTATAGCCAATCTTGAAAGGCGACTCTGGAGGAGCTACATGGCTCCAGTTCAGCGAATACTCGAGGACTGAGCTAGTAAATGTCTTACATATTCTTTTTCGTAACCATACCAGATAATGTTTAGAAATGCGTGCACTTTGTATGGTCATTATAACTAGCTCCGCAGGAGTACATAAATTTATAAACACACATTGAAGTGGCTCAAAGCGGTAGTTTATCCTTCACACATCCATTGATCATTTGTCAGCTGTAGAAGTTGATCCGTAACTCAGCCGCAAAGAAGGCTTTTCTCAGTTATCTACGTTAGCGGTTCTTCAGGATATCAGCAGCGAAATCACCTTTTTCCATGAATCTTGGAGGATATTCGTTTCCCATGAGGACCTATCTGATTCGCTCCAGTTACCCGTCCGTTGCATCACTGGTACGTATCCTTATTATTATCGAAGATAAGGAGTGGATCAAATTTCTCATTCTCCTCAAAGGGACCCAACTATAAAAACTAGTGTAGTATCCATATATATATATATATATATATATATATATATATATATATATATATATATATATATATATATATATTACTAAGGATCATGACCACGAAACTGTGTAGATATTGACAGCGCTTGAATTGACAGGTAAAACTAAAAACAGATTACAATAAAGTTGACAAAAACATAGCAGACAAACATACAGTTTAAGATGTAATCCATCTGCTTAAGCACTAAGCTTTCAACCACTCAATTTCAGGTCTAGTTTCCATCCCGCCTACTCCAAACTCTACAACTGCGTTGCACCATCAGCCCTCACATTTTAGATGTGGTAATCATATACTCGTGAACATAAGGTCAGTCTCAAGTGGCTGAAGTCAAATTGATTCATCCCACTGTCGAATGTGAATGTGGCGTAGCCACACACACACACACACCATCAAGGTACTAACATGAGAGCATATGTAACAACAGAAGACAGGCAACAGATCGTTTTAAAAACGGAAATCAACACGTATTTATAAATATTCCACATACATTATTATAGCTTATTCAAGTAGACAAACGCAATCTTCTGATTGGTTGTTTCTCAGAAGTTAAGCAGACAAACGCAGGCTTCTGATTGGTTGTTTCGGGTAACCATCGAAAAGTAGAGCCATCTGTCTGCGAATCATATTTGTCCACGTTAAGTTTGCTGTGATTGGTTGTTGAATCGGCCTTGCTCATATTTTCTCACGACCCATATTAGTGACCTAGACATTGGCGTAGATTAATGTTTACCAATTGGCTAGCAGCCTGCTCTCACCACACATACAGTCTGGCTTATCTGTTTGTCTTTATAATCCCGTATTTTTGATTTAGTCGAAACAAAATGATCGGTCTTTGTTGACACATCAGATGTTTAAAAGAATTTTATTTTGGTACCATTTATTCGGTGGTAGGCAACAAAATCTGATACATTCAACTGGGATATATTAATATTGTAGAATTATAAGTAAGGCGAATAAAAGAAACAGTATTGATTGTATAGCCATTTGGTCTCATGGTTCATTAGTCCAGAAGATAACACTTCGGTGTTTTGAACATGTTAGGTATTGGATGCATGCTCCAGTGAGAATACCACTATCCAATGTGATGCAGGTATCACAAACTGATAAATCCCAAATAGGAAGCAGTTACACTGTGACGAAGTGACAGCTTATTTTGAAACCAACACAAATGCACTCATTATGTCATCATAACCCGACGATGTACACACTAGCTGCAACAATTTTTCTTGCAGATTTTCTTATTCCCAAGAGAGCACTTGCAGAGCGATTAGCTCTAGCTAGAGTGTTCAGTGAAAATGATTGACAGTCGCCTATCTTCACTGACCCCATGGCAAACTGTTGCCCTTAATTTTCGTCTTAAAATCTCGTATTCCTGCATATGCAGTCGACTGATTTCCACACAAGCCAAGCATCCTATAGGGATATGGTTTTAATATTTAGTGTAGTCAAACTAGCGATTTTCAGCAGACCAGTACCCTATACCACGCAATCTATGACTATCCAACTTCAGGTGTAGATACTTTATTTTCGGCAACTGCCTCTTAATGACTTGACAGTTCCCCTGATAAGCAGCACTCTTCAACACCGCATACATTAATAACTCACTCCAGTATTTATGAAGTAACAGGTCAAATGTTTAGTTTAGTGAACGTGTCTTACATTTGTTCTTCTTTCACTTCCCATGTGTTGTACACCATTATTAAATACTGAACAGCGGCATAGTAATACCGGAAAGAACAGTTACAGAGTTACAGATCTCAAACAGTTTCATATGAAATATTCTGTCTTTGATCGAATTACATTTGCTGTTCGAAGTTTTTTAGTTAATTGAACCAACATGGATCAGCCCATCATCGATTTTGTTAAGTGGGGTCTACAATATCGGTATGCAGCGGTAGATCCTGATTGATTGCTTCTCATGCTGATGCTACTAGCAGATATTCCTGTATCCCGTCATCATACAGTGTGACAGCTAGTTAAAGGGTGTACCCTGGAAGATGACATTTCAGAGTGGACAGAGGGTCTACCGTTAAACTCACTGACTCTAAAGGCGCTGTCTGATATATTCCTTCATGGTGGACTGAGGAAAATTAAAGTTACAGATATTGGCTAGTAGTTTACTGTCTACCAGTGTCAAGCGGACCACCACTAACACACTACAACAGATGTTTGTGCCTTCAACTGTAACAACAGAAGACAAGGGCCAGGCAACAGATCGTTTATTTAGGAAATCAACAGATATTTATAGATTTTCATGTACATTATTATAGATTTTGGTAGGCAAGCAAACACAGACTTCTGATTGGTGGTTTCTCGCTGAACGTTAATCTTTCATCTCCTTGTGGCCGTTTCTTGAAGTTAAGATTATCTATCTGCAAATTGTATCCGCTTACGCAAAGTCTCCTGTGATTGGTTGTTGAGTCAGTCTTTGTTCTTGTTCTTTTCTCGTGACCAATATTGGGGACGTAAACATTGACGTAAATTACTGTCTACGAATTTCGACTAGCAGCCAGCTCTCACCACAATATTAATTACAATCATGCGGCTGGGGCTGAATAACTAGTCGCCACTTTGATCAAAGCACCACTCCAGTCAGAAGGAGAGGTGATGACAGTTGACATCCTTCAAGGCTTTTTGAGTGTATCACACAACCCTACATAACATAACACCGAACGAACAATCGCCTGCTGAGTAGCTTTTGAAACGCATAATAAAAATTACTCACAACGCGATACTACCAAAAGAAAGTACCTGTGGTCACCCTAAGAACTGAAACAAAACTTGATCCAAGTCAACACATGACAAGCACGCTACTGACCTTCGGTCTTCTTAAAGAGGGAGATATTAGATACGACCACAGACTTCCTCGGAAGTCTGTTACTCAAGACTCATATGGTACAAATAATAACTAGCTGTAGGCGAGACAAACTTTCAGTCGAAATTTACCGTCTTTGCTAGACACTCAACTCTCTAACTATTTTGTTGTAAGACTAATTTCCATATTATTTCATGGATATAACTTTATAAATGTATTTCATCACACGATTGTGTTAAGGTGGTGAAAGTCGAATATCACCTTAGCACTTTTTTTCAGACGTTGAACCCATCAATCGGAGAATCAGTGATAATCTACCGTTCTTTCCTCCAAAATATTGGACTTTCTAAAATAAAGCAAACATTATGATATCAGAAGATATTCCTACATTCATTGCATCCAGTGTAACCTTACAATTTATAGAAAAGTTGATTCGAGCTAAATACGCAATGATCGCATCAAAAAATTGAAGCACTAGTTTTATACTACTCACAAACAGTACAAACTTGGTTAGTCTGGAATTTTCCGCATATATATTCTCTCTCGCTCCAACAAGTAACAGTGAAATCAATTACCTTGCGAGACATTAAATACTGTAGTATTACGATCAAAATCTTCCTTCCAGAAACTCATTTCACTCAAACATGTATTCTACCTAAATCATGCTGGATAATTCGTTCTAGAGCAATAATGCCAACCTGTCCGTCAAGATGCCCATTATCCCCATTTCTATTCAACTTCATCATAGATGTACCAATGGACTTAACTATAACTCACTTCAGCGACTCAGGGATTGACTTGCTACAGGGGAATAATCTCGCTGACTTAGAATATGCAGACGATATAGTCCTTCTAGGCGAGAACGCTGACAAAATACAGCAGAGTCTTCTGAACACCTTGAGCCGCAATCTACGAATGTTTGGTATGCGATTCGCTCCCGCCAAATGCAAGATGATGTTACAGGACTAGACTACACCGACTCCTAGATTAGAGATAGGAAGTGAAGTGGTAGAGCACGTTGACCGCTTCACTTATTTGGGAAGTACCATCAGCCAGTGCCAACGGGTTGATCTCTGACGAAATCTCAGCACGGATACAGAGGGCTAGTTTCGCATGTGCCAGTTTACGCCATCTCTGGCGTAGACGTGATATCCGACTATCGACCAAAGGGCGGTTGTATTGCTCATCAATCCGCTCCGTCCTCCTTTATGGCTAGCTGTGAGACCTGGCCATTGAGAGTGGAAAACATGAAAAGATTAGCTGTCTTTCATCATACGTGCCTGCGTTCTATTTCCCGTGTGAAGTGGTATAATAAAGTGAGCAATATAGAGGTTAGGCATCGAGTTCTAGGTAAGCAGCAGGGAAATCAATCGACGAGGCTGTGAAATTACAACGACTAAGATGGTTAGGACATGTGTTACGTATGTCTAGTCATCGCCTTCCTCGACGGGCAATGTTAACTGATATAGGGTCAGACTGGAAAAGAGCTAGCGGAGGTCAAACAAAAACATAGCACCAGTCAATGAAGTCCACAACAGTTAGTCTAAGCCACGTAGGAAGGTGTAGAATCCCTGGTTGGGGTCCCCGGGACTGTAAAAACCAATGGTTGGAAACAATTGGTGAAATGGCTCAAGATCGTTCTCAATGGCTGGCGCAGATGCATCCACTCCTTGTGACTTATGATTTCCAATGCAACTGTTTTGATCTTCGTTGCTACTGTTCCTTTGTCTCACACCTCTGTTTACTGTCTGTAGTATGCATTTCTTCTACTTTCTTCTCTTGGTTTGTGTGCTACATGGAGTGTGGCGACTTGAACTGCTGCACATCGGTGCAAAGTTCTATGTCAAAAACACACAGATAGACAGAATGCCAACCTACTTGTTCAGCATCACAGTTCAAGGCAAGAGCTTAAGCAAATACCTCACCATGCGATAAAACTTGGCCTTTTAAACTAAGTTCGGACTATCGGAAAAGAGCTAAATAAGCAGTGGAACAAAGGTTGGCACAGATTTTCTAATCACAATGAATTACTAGCCAATAATGATTACCAGGAAAGAATAGAGTAAAGAATAACGGGACTTTCCAAAAAAACAGATATCTGTGAACAAAGAATTACTAATCTAATAACATTTGTATCTTCAATAAGAACCAAAACTATGCTGTCAAGCAATTATGATGAATTTGCTTTTTGGCTTTTACATTATGCTATCTTGAAGTAGAACAATGAAGTTTGATGAATATCATTTTCCCTTGAGGTTAAGTAATAGAGGTTCACTCACGCAAAGAAATTAGCGACAGCACTACCTCAGCACAAATTTATATCATATTTCTAATCAACCACATATATATGCAACATGGTCTGCACCGTAATTAAGAAAATATGAAGTAATCCGTGAGCACAGCAGTCCTAGATGCGGTACGCTAGTTTTTCCTCAATTCCTACACTAAATATACGCAATAGGCAATTTAAATAAACACTGTGACGACTTGAAGCGAAGCCTGAAAGCACTTTTAAGTTACATTTTCTAAAATGATTTCGTAATTACTAAACACTGGTTTCGGTAAATGTTAACTGTGATTAATCCACTTGAAGTGTTGGTTTGCAGAGATCTGATTGACTTCAAGTTAAATCATGACCTGACTTCAGTTGGAGAACCACTGAAAACTAGGGAGTACAGGGTAAAGGTTCGATCATACTATGAGTCGTGAATTCGTCACTAAACAAACTCTAATGCATCTTCTCAAACTTCGATAACAAAAGAAACAGGACCTATCTTTTACCATGTCTGTCTGTCTGTTTTCGACATAGAACTTTGCACATATGTGCGGTAGTTCAAGTCGCCATGTTCCAAATATTAAAGACAGTACACCGAGGTGTGAGACAAAGGAATAGTAATGACGAAGAACAAAACAGTTTCATTGGACACCATAAGTCACAAGGAGTGGATGCATCTGCGCCAGCCATTGAGAACGATCTTGAGCCATTTCACCAATTGTTTCCAACCATTGGTTTTTACAGTCCCGGGGACCCCAACCAGGGATTCTACACCTTCCTACGTGGCTTAGACTAACTGTTGTGGACTTCATTGACTGGTGCTATGTTTTTGTTTGACCTCCGCTAGCTCTTTTCCAGTCTGACCCTATATCAGTTAACATTGCCCGTCGAGGAAGGCGATGACTAGACATACGTAACACATGTCCTAACCATCTTAGTCGTTGTAGTTTCACAGCCTCGTCGATTGATTTCCCCTTTTAGCATAAGGGCTTTTGACTACTTAATAGGTTACTGTAACTGTTTCGCCGAAAGTTCTGCAAGAAACAACATTGGAGGTCAAATGTTTACGCTGATTATAATTATGCCTCATATAAGTTAGAACAAGCACTGATTTCTCTTCGATATTGTTTCGACCAGAATGTTGAGTATGTAACAATGTGATTGTACACTTTTTGGTTACTTGTTTCGAGATATTGTACATAATTTTGTTTAAAACGCTTCTGGTTGAAATATACATACTTCCGTGTACAACTGAAAAATACACTTGCTGTGGAGACTTCGTCTTCTCCTGGTTATTTCTGCTTACTTGCTCAACTCACACCGTGTTGTATACTTCGGATTTATTGTAGGAGCCTACTACTTTCAACCGAAGACATTTCTACAACCGGAACACAGCAGCTACAGCAGACGCAGTCCAAACAGTTAACGTGCCTGTGGATTATATAATTAATTTGTAGCCGAGGACTTACACTTTATAACCAAGTATCCTTTTGTTGCTATAACTCGTCACTGTATTTTTGGTAATATATTGTGATTTAACACTCACTGACTTGATTATTACTTTTATACTTGGAATGTTAGTGAACTCTAATATTAGTCCCCTACAAATGTACCACTTTCTTGAATGTTTTACAATACAACCTGCTACCATAATTTATACTACTTCAGTCTAAAAACCGGTGGCCAGGAGAGTTATTAACGACAATAACAATACTATTCGTTGTTAGGGATGGAAATTCCCAACCATTTTGCTACGCCTTGAAAATTGATATTCATTGTGCGATTTAGAACAAAAGTGAGTATCCATATAGAATGACCATGACATGTTTTTGATAATCAAGCAGAGTCTAGCAGACTGAACAACAGTTTTACGCAAAACAACACCAGGTGAATATCCTATATTACATAATGTACCGGCAAAAATTAGAACGACGGGATTTCAGAATACATGAGAAAACTATAAGTCGACAAAATAAATTAAGCAAGTTTAAAATGGCGTTCGCAACCTCAGAAACCAATGGTTTCCCTCCAATATGATACATTCACAATGTCTTTAGGAACTCACTCAAAACCGGTTGGCTAGCCTATCGTTTCACATTCCGCTCAAATCGATCAACTGCAGTTTTCTGCAAAATACAAACAGGTTTCACTGTACGCCCGCTAGTTTTCCTCCCGAGAACTGCCAGTTTCACTACAATACCAATCGCCTTGCATCTATACTATGCGCGACGATACAAAGGCATATGTTACTGGGACTTCTAACTATCTACTGATGGTAATGTTTAAGCCGTCCAGTAAGACAGTTAACTGCTATGCACTATCCCGTCCACTAACGAAAAACGAAATATGAAGGGTAACGTCTGTTGTTATTTATTTTGCTTATTAATTTGGTATGAAAAACTTTCATCTAAAATCAAAGATACTAACAGACTATACAGTAGAACACTACGTGAATTCTAGTGCAAAGACTAGTGGTGAAATAAACAAACTGGCAAGAATGTGCAGTGAAATTCTAGTGTTTCATATTCACAGAAATTTGTCCCAAAGGACTTAACTTGGAAATTAGGTTTAAGTATACACGGAGGGTGGAACTACACAGTTATTCCACTTTGTCCTGTTACTTTGGCGGCTGCCACGGCTCCACTTTCGGACGAGTAGTCGAATACGGGACGTACTTTTTAGAGGGATCCAAAGTCAGGTTTTCTGAATGTTCAGCCGCCCACTTGGGTTTGGTTGGTGGGTGTGATACAGGATTCTCATCCGTCATATAATGCAACCAACGATGCCTACACTGAAAGGTAAACATATGGTGAAAACAAACCATTCTGGCGGAACTTGTGACCCCTCGTAATCCCAACCAAAACGATTAGAATACACAACCCATCTGTTTCTCCCTGACGTTACATATATGAGTGAGGCTTACCCACAAAGTATTTGTTATTTTCATAGTATTTGTTTCCAAACTTATCCGTCCCGACTAAGGTCCCCCATTTCAACTCATCAGTTCTAACTACATAAAAATGAAATAAAATTATTACCTGAATAGCTGTAAGAACGAGCCTTTTATTCCTCCATTTTGACGGATTATAGTCCTCAGCGTACTCAGTTTCTCCACCAAAGAAGACATGATACTTGAAAACACCGCCGACCTTCAGTATCCAAACTTTAGTCGACTGTTGGTGCGTTTGTACTAATCTATTGATCTCTTGTCTTTGGCTTCTTCGTGCTTTGTAGTAATTATGGATATTTAGTCCAGTCAACGTTGCAGAATAGACACCAAATCCAAGTGGCCTTGAATCTTATATTCTTCTAGGTCGAAATTGGCATTTAATGTGGAAGAAAAGTGTATTTATAAGGCATACATGCAATAAAACTGAATTACACCGAATTTATATCTCTTAGATGCTGTAAAACCGGTCTCAGTTTCTCACAGGACTATTTGTAGACACATAAACCAATGTCAATGCAAAAAACTAAGCGGCCCTACATCATATCACATCATATCGGGATTCGTGTATCATCATAATACATCTTTTAGATGCACCCAGAATCCTTTAGTAGGATTTTCATGAGTTTCGCTAATATTATCTACTAATTCAGAAGTATGAATGACCTCATGATGGATATAGTCTAATGATGATAGTTGCGAATAACCCTTCCACTCGATGTCTGAATGGTAGTGCCTTGGAAGGACTAGTCGTTGTATTATCGGTATTAAAATATCTAAGTGAAACTTGCAACGAAGATTATGAACACCATCCATGTGTAATGCCTAGCGTCTCATAGGTGGATTCAAGGTCATTTGGCTTTGATGTGTATTCTTAACTGTTGCCTCGGACCATTCCAGCACGGTAGATGTGTTTACTAGTTTGCGTACCTAACTTAAATTCAGTGAGTAGACAGATGTTGTTTTATTTTCCCTCCAGACTAATATCCCTTCATATAAACTGTGGATAAAATGCATCACGTGGGTAGACAATTCGCGAGCGAAATTTCAAATAAGCGAATGATACAGAAAGACAGCTGTCCGATATCCACGCTGAAAAATTCCATACTTGTACCAAAAATACGGTGTGTAGTCAAGCTGTAATCAAAAAAAAATTTAGCAGGGGAAAAGAAGGAAGAGCAAGAACAAAGAAACTATGCGGAAAAACAGTGAGAAAAGAATGGGTGAACAAGGGACATAATTGTAGCACTGCAGTAGGGCTGAAGAAATTAGGCCTGTTCACACTTAGATACCGTCGGCTTAGAGGGGATTTGATTACTGCCTACAAAATAACAACTGACCAGAATCACTCAAACAAAGGTGTTCTGCCATTGAGTAGGTATAGGCTCCCACGTGGAAATCCCAGAAGGATAGCTCACAAGAGGGCAAGGACCCGGGTACGCTCCCAATTCTTTTCACTGCGGGCTTGCCGTCCCTGGAATTCCTTACCGGCAGATGTAGCTATGGAACCGTCTATGGACGCCTTTAGGCGAAGGCTCGACACCATGCAGCGATACAACGACTGCATCCTAATGGCCTATCTCCTTAAAATGGCATATACCATTCAGGGGTAGACAATTAAACTTGTCAATGTAGTTGAAGATTGAACGATCAATTCATGGTTGTTTGCTCAAAACCAACTTCCCCAATTTTCGCGGAGGCATCAATACGACAGTCATCGTCTCATCGTTCGCTGTTCAGAAAGAAGTCAGCAGTAAACCGTCAGAAGTAATATTGTGATTTATTATTGTAATATTTGTTCACAGACCTTAGTTCAGTTATTCTTTTCATATTTTGGTGTAACAATAAAGAATCCTCGAGTCGCCAATTGGTGTTTTGGTTTTTGCGTCCGTTATTACTAAGCGTTTCTGAGAAACTTCAAGGAACAGCGTGAGCCCGAGCGTAGCAAGAGCTGTGCATTAACGGTTTACGAGACGTGGCTGACAGTTTCTAACGGTAGAAACAGATTCTGGCGGATTCAGACAGTTGGTGAAAGTTTGGATAGACACCGTTCATCTTTCCTGGTTCCGGTCAAGTCCTCTTTGAACAAGCAATATCTGGAATGCTTTTGGAATTGGGTCAAGTTCAACAATGCCTGGGTCAAAGAAGGGACAGAGTGTCTTGGATGCAAACAGGAAAGTAAGTCATGGTGACTTGTCTGTTAATTGTAACGATGTGTCTGATGTTAAGCATGACATGGTTGATGTTACTGTTTCGCCGTTCAGGGATAATAGGAACATCAAACTCCCTAAATTTGAACCACGGTGTTTTGATGGAAACCCGGCTGATTATTTACAATTTGTAAAGGAGTTTGAGATCATGTTGAGTAGTTTCCTATTAAATGATGAATTGAAGTTAATGTATTTGATGAGATATTGCACTGGAATTGCTGCAAGAGCTATACAGTGCCGTAAGTTTATGAAGCCAAAAGAGGGCTACTACGCGGCTGTGAGCATATTACGTCAAAGGTTTAGAAGACCTTCGATGATTGTAGGGAAATTATTCGAGGCTGTTAAGGGTAATGGTGGTCAATTACAGGATGACTCCAAGGCACTCACTGAGTTTTTAGATAATTTGCTAATTTACAAGAATGGAATGATTTCGATGAATCGCATGAGTGACCTCAACTCGAGTTTTATACTAGAAGTAATAGCAAGACGCACACCTACTCGACTGCAAAGGAAGTGGGTGAAGATGAGCTCCCGTATGGAGGATGGGGGTATCTAGCCAAAGTTCGATAACATTCTGAAACTGGTAAATACTAGTGTCAATCAATCTATGAGCAAGTTCGCCAGTCTATTACATCTCACCCCTAGAATAGAGCAGTCTGAGATCAAAATGCAATCATTGATGACGAGTAGGCCTCAGAGAGGTGGATATCGAGAAGGCTCCATGATGTCTAGTAATGCATATAGACCTAGTGAGTGTAACAGGTTTCGTAGTACATCCTCAACAGATAAGTTACAAGATGCAAGACAAACACGGTTTTGTTTTACACGTGTGCAAGAGGTGCATACAGAAGTGAACTGTGAACCAGTGAGCAAGTTCAGTGATAAGCTAAATGTAAACTCCAGGCCTGACTCCGAATTGTGTGACGATAACGGTTTGGTCAAGAAGTCTGTAGTTGCAACTGGTAAGCCATTGTTGAATAGAGTGTGACAGAGGGGAGTTACAGTCTCAGAGGACAGTTCTGACTCCACAAGTTTACAAGGTATTACTAGTCAGAGTGAAGTTATAAAACCTTTTAGGATTTGCGAGGAGGAACCCAAATCATCTACTTCTGTTAATTAAGAGTTTGAAAATGATGAAGTTGACGGTAAAGTGAATATTCTTGATAATGATCATGATACTTCACAGTTGTCTTTGGTTGATCATGATGCGATGAGGGATATGCCTACTACTGCTAAGTTGAACAAAGTTTCTTTACAACTTGAACGTGAAGTAGAAATAAATGCAGGTGCAGTTGCAGAAGGCACGCATACTTGTGAGATCGTCAGTGTAATTGATCAGCATTTAGCCCACCTATCATCAGATGCTAGTGCAAAACCTGAGCTGATAGTAAAAGACAGCAGTGGTGGTGGTCTTGCAGGTAGACAACTTTCTGAAAGTCGAGCAACAACAGCTTTTGATCCACCACTAAGTTCATTAACTGATATCAATCAGTCGTCGTTGGTGCTGTCATCCACAATGGAAAAGACACCCATCAACTCAAGTATCTTGTGCAATGACTATGCTAGTATCAGTTCGTTTGAAAGGACGAATATCAATGGTCAGTTTAGTGAGGATAAGCCAAGTGTAAACGGGAGAGTAATTGTTAAATTGACTTGCACGAATAAAAGCATTTCTAGTTTCAAGTTACTATTTGAATGCTATTATCTTTGGTGTAAATTACTCTGTGCCTACTCTTGGTTGACCAGATACGTCGTGTATTTGTTCGTCATCTACGTTCTACGATACAATGACATGAGCGTGTTACCATTCAGATTTGAGGATATAGCTCATAGAAGGAAATCAGCAAATGAACTCTGCGACGATTTTCCAACCTAGGGCGTCAACCTGAGAAGGTTTGTAGGTGTACTTCTGTAAGTCCTACGGTTCTTCAAGGGTAGTTTGTCATGCCGGAATCCACAACATTTGACGTAGTGATTGTATATATGTTTGTGTTAAATAGTTGTATAAATTCCAATTATTGTAATTGTTGGTTAGTCTTGTTTGTGTCCGGACATTCCACAACTTACAATCGTCAACCTGAGAAGGGTTGCAGGCGTACTGGTGTAAGTCCTGCGATTCTTCAAAGTAATTTCGTCGAGACACGATCTGCGAGTTTGTTTGTACTTTTTGTATATACGTGTGGTGTGTCATATCAATTGGTGTTATTTGAATTCATTGTGTTTACTCGTTGTTTTCGTACCTTGTTTTTATTGCATAATTTTGTTAAAATTTTCGTCGTGATTACTTCGGAAGTTATTTCTAGTCTTCTACATCCGTGAATGAATCGATTGATGTTACAGACAGCAGATGGGTTGTATACGCCGGGGAGGCTATTGATGAGAATGAAATGCATACGGAGATAATGATTGGCTGTGGTCCCACACCCCGGGGAGTAAGAGTGTAAACGACTGAGGCTCGCATACGTCACCGTTACTAGAACTGAGGCAGAATGAGTGACAAGCGATTGCAGTGGCAATTGGTAGTGAGTAGATAAGACGATGTGCGTGGAGTATCGTGAGGTGGTGCTATGGTCACGTTGCATTCTGCAAGAGTCATTCTAGCAAGTGGCGATTGTGTTGCAAGAGGATGCCTTTAACTGGAAGGTGCAGGTCGTCATTGATGTGTGAGATTGTGCTGTGGGTATGCCCGTGGTGTGTTGTCCTTTCTGTTTGTTTTCCATTTCAGCTCTGTCCGAGTGACCCAGGTTCTCGCAATGGCATCCAAGTCAACGTGTATTGGTCGTGATGGAAAAAGGGGATGGATGCGTTTTTTGACGGGGAGTGTCAATGTAGTTGAAGATTGAACGATCAATTCATGGTTGTTTGCTCAAAACCAACTTCCCCAATTTTCGCGGAGGCATCAATACGACAGTCATCGTCTCATCGTTCGCTGTTCAGAAAGAAGTCAGCAGTAAACCGTCAGAAGTAATATTGTGATTTATTATTGTAATATTTGTTCACAGACCTTAGTTCAGTTATTCTTTTCATATTTTGGTGTAACAATAAAGAATCCTCGAGTCGCCAATTGGTGTTTTGGTTTTTGCGTCCGTTATAACTAAGCGTTTCTGAGAAACTTCAAGGAACAGCGTGAGCCCGAGCGTAGCAAGAGCTGTGCATTTACGGTTTATGAGACTTTGACAAAATTCGTCGTTTTACTTCTTTATATTCTCTCCCGTCTTACTCTCCTGACAACTTATTAATATTATTATTATTATTACCGAGCGACTTTATTGCGTATCCCCTCAGTGACGCTTGTTGCTATGTTGCTATTGGTTTCAAGTGGCCTTGGTTTTGGGGGAAGATTTAACTGTTGTAATATTGCAATTTCGGGCAGCCTGTAGACGGACGTAGGTCATTTGATCAGCTGATGGATATTGGCGTTATTTATTGGAAAAACGTCAAGGTCAGGTCATTTTTCGTTGTTTTTCATACTTTTCTACCTATATTCCTGCTAAAAGTGGATGAAATGCGGCCTGTTTAGCAGAAAGAGCATATGGTGATGTCCTTATCCGGACGTAGGTCACAGGCAGTTTACAGTTTCTTGAAAATAACGTATTTTTCCGTTCAGAAAATGTCTAATTACTTGGAGAAATATGTTATAAAGACTTTTTGTGAATTTATTTTGCAGTTTAATGGATTACACATGGACATGATGAGGTGGGATAGCTCGTTTTGGTAATTATTTCACTTACTTTGTTGTGTACTTTGGCTAAATGCTGACAAGGCTCCTCCACATGTATTTCTTTAAGAAAAATCTGCAAAAATACATAAAAATTATATATGCATAGTATTTCCTTATTTGATGGCATAAAGTTGATGTTAGCAGGCAGATGGAATATCAACTTTGCATTATTGAAAAATGTTGACTAACATAATTATATACAGTTGAAATCATTATTTTGTCATTTTAAGCATATTTAATGGTTAATTATTGTGTTTACACTGGTAACAATATCTACATCTGTATAATTCTTATCTTCTTTTTCAGATAATATCTACTTTCGGGAATTTCATGGATTTCGGTGATAAAGAAAAAGATGCCTGCACTGTTGTCGATTTTGTATTACATGTTAATTCATTATTAAATGTATCCCTTGTTATTCGTTTGTTTATTCTACTTGATAAGACCGAATATTAGCCCTTGCGTAATTTGTGAGGTATAGAGTATATGAGGCTATCTTTGAAATACTGAGTAGGAGCAGATATTCGGAGAAGCCTATTAGTAAAACATTATGTTGTAGTCAAATAAAGTAAATATGTCTAAGTCGTAGAGGAGGTATTGCGATTATAAAGCGTTTCGAGTTATCTGTCGTCTTAGCAGAATACATATACTGATTCGCGATTCGTAGTCACAAAGTAAGAGTAAATCTACCTGAGATAGTTTGCTTGTGATTTCTGCATGCCGCAGCATACCATAAGGAGAGACTATACCTATGCTGTTTGATGTATGACTCAGTGCAACTACGGTTATCGTAATAATTAAAAACAGAATGCCTAGGGTCCTCAGCCAAAGAGCACGATACGTTGCTATCTGCTCATATAATCACGTAAACAAAAGTTTTCCAGACGCCGTATTTACTCCTAACAGTTTACCCCCAACTTCTAACTTAGCACGTGCTACTTATGTTACTGGAACACAATCGCATTACAACAGAAGGAAGACAGATTCATTGAAAATTGTTTATTAAACAAAAATCAGATTTCAAATGTACAGATAATTCAGATGAGTAGTCCTCTGTTACCGTCAGTAAGTTCCATCTGCGTACACGGCACATATATGTTTTTCCATAAGTCTGAAAAGGTTTAAGAAAAGCATAATTAACTTGGGTATTACATGTATGATCTGAATAAAAAATTTCCCTGATAAGCATTTACAAGTAATCACTTTACAAGCAATATATGTATAAGTAGCCCAATAGTTTTCACTAAACTTAAGGGACTTCGCAACTTATCGTTTGTCGATATCTAGTAGGTCCATCGAAGCATCATGAAGTGATAAAACTATTTAACGACAAGTTATGCAGTAGTTTCCAAAGCTTGTACAAATATCTTAGCAAAAATGACAACAACTTTATGACAAATAGTAGGTCTTGACAGCAATAATAATAACATTTATGTTCATAGTGACTATAAAAACAATAATAGGTATTATTATCGCAACGAACTCATCATTAACTTAGATAGACATTTAATAATAATACAACCATATCAAATAAATGTATCACTTAATTTTAAGGAGCATGTGTTTACTTATTTTCACTGTATTCTCTCAATACTGATGTGCTCAACCAGCTTATTCCAACTGAATTCAAGATTAATTCTGAAAGTGAGTGAAGATCCAGCTTATGTCAAATAAAAACATGTAACTTACATGTATTACACTGCTTACTGAGACATCTGGTACCTGCTTTCCGATCTTCGTGACAAGAACACAGTTTATCTAGGTTTACCTACATATACATGAGTATACGTATTTGCTGCATCAACCATGCCATTTTTGTCATGATTGGCCAGACCACTGTCTATATTATACTTATTTAAGGATCTCTGAAAATAATGGTCAAGCGATAATTGAAGTTGCGTGAAGTTATTACCTCTTCAGGACATTGTTTGCATTCTTGATACTCCTGAGAGGTCCTTAGATAGTAATTTGGCATGAATTCGTTGAATTCAGCAAATAAACCCACTGCTATATCATTTCTTTCCTGAGCTGTAATCATTTGTGTTGTCAGTTATCTCTCCAATTTGATAAAACGCCCACGGAAATTCAGAACTTAACCGAGCAGCAAAATGATGTTTGAAATTACCTCAACTAGAATGACAAACTGGCCAATCACAAGCGAGCGAATCGCTTGTTTATCTCATTCGCGGTCACTCAAAATTACGTCCGTCGACAGGCTGCCGCAATTTCGGGTAGAGGATAGAGGCACAAATCAGCTGATTGCTGCAGTTTTAAGGTGTTATCGTGGTGTTGTGTTTAGGCTATTCTACGTTGTTTTTAGTGGTTTTTTCGACAGAAATGCATTTTAAAAATCATATTTTAACGAAAAAACGTGTAAAAAGGGAGAAAAGTAATCGTTTTCATTGTGTTGACGAAATGCTGTTTTTTCATCGAATTGACATCCCGAGATGCATAAGAAATGAAACAGTTCATTAGAAAATGTCAATTATGATAGAAAATCCTAAATAATTACAAATTTTGAAGTTTATTTTACGTATATGATGAGAAAAGGATTAAATATTGAAGTAATTATAATTTCATGATTTTTACCAAATTGCTCAGAAATAAAGGAAATTGAGTTGGTTATTTCGTCAGGTAACGGTGAAGAGATAGTCATTTAACTAGTACGTACTGTATTATATGTTTATTTATTTAACTCATCACATCTTGACTGAATGTTTATTTTTAATTTCCAGATTATGGTCTTCAATCCCGCAATCACTCAATACATTTGGACATTCTAATTGGGATTAAAAACGATAATATTTGTGTAAATGATGGAATTTTTGTGATATTAATAATGTATTTATCGAAATAAATATTGTTTTACAAATTTTGCTCCATTAATACTTAGTGTTTGTCGAGTTGCAAAGTAATATCAGTGTAGAAGACGTAATATTCGTAAAATGGCATATTCACACGTTGCTGAATTTCGTCACGATGGAGTACTGTTATCGCTTTTGAGTAATTGCTTTCGCTAGTAAATCTTAAACAGGCGATATGCACAACAAAGGCCTATTTAATGCGTCACAGTATTTCATGATAGCAAAATAATCAACAAAGTTTAGTGACGTAGTCAACTAATTAGTTGCATTAATGCACGAGTCTAAGTGTTGGTGTGATCATGTAAGAGCCTTCTGATACGAAATGATAACACAAGAAGAGTAATGTAGTTTTCTCTTTATTACCTAATGATACCCTTTGAGATAGTGGTGTTAAACGCAACATAATAATAACAGAGTATTTGTGATAAATGGGATATACGTTGCATTGTGTACTTGAAGTGCCTAGACTACTAATACAAGTCGTGTGCACATAGAACCTACGTTTGCTAGGTTATGTTTCGTTACTACACTACGAGCACATGTTTAACGACTACTTTCTTAACAATCTTGAATATTAATCTGAAACGCAACTGAAACACTTTACACAAGGCTTGATGACGCATTGAGGAAGTAATGATAGTTTAAGACTGACGCATTTCACATAAGTATTAATACGTTGCCTATCATTCTCGTTAACTCTGCAATGTCCTCAAAATGATAAGTAAAAGAGACAAAGTTAGTCGACATAAATGCATATATTTGTAAGGAAACAATAATCAAACAAGTTAAAAATGACTCAGAATAAAAGAGTACATATATACACTAAAAAGAGTTAATAACAATCCAGTGAAAAAATCGCAGTTGTAGAGTTTTTATAGCTGCATCATTGTCGTCATAAAGTCCACCAAACACTCTATCCGCAACATCTGTGTCAGTTTGCCTCCGTTGTTAGTGGTGTTGAGCCAGTCTTTGCAGTTTTCGTCACCACCAGTTCCGTTCGCAGAAACTGGATGTGAACTTTCCAAGCAGAGATTGAGATTGTCTTCCTTCGAATGCCTTCAGCCGTATTGAGAAATATCTGAAGATGTATACATATCAGGTAAATTATTCTTACCTTTAGTGAACAATTCCTAATCTTAGCCACAGTGAATATGTGAACAAGGCAAGGAACAACCACAGAGTCGGTGAAATTCTATATATTAGTCGTCCATATATTCCACGGTAGATTTCAGGAATCGTGTAACTTCCAAATCACCTGTGACACTTTCTCTTCTATAAAAAGCAAATATTATACAAGTGACTCTTATCCATATGTTGAATGACCTTTGGCGGTACGTTCGAAATTGGTGACATTTTTGCACGTGTTTGCTCTGAAATTTATTTACTGCTTATTGTCATATAATTCTTGAAATTATGGTCCAAATCTCTAAAAAACGTGTTCGTAGAAACACAATTGTTTTAGATAGTGGCTTAAATTCGGTTATAACTGCATTACCGCCTGGTAATACAGTATCAACTACTAGCTCTCAAAATGGTTTGAGTGCAGATCTCACTCCTGTGATACAGGTGAAAGATGTTCTGTTAGAGAACTCTGAGTTCTGTAAACTAAACCTCCTTTTGAAAGATATGCAGAGGCAAGTAAGTGAAATTCAGAAAAAATTAGATCAGTTTGATAGTATGTCACTGCCAATCTCAAATACCACGGAGAGCCGGTCTGATATTGGCCAGGTTAAGTGTTTACTGGATGTAACTCAAAATAAGCTTTTGAATTTAGACCCAATAGCCTGTCTTTTAGAAAGGCATCCTAAAATATCTCCAGACAACCTAAATAAAGCTGAAAATCTGATTGACTGCTTGGCTACGGAGGTGATGAAGCGTATAACCTCTTCTCACCAAGCTATAGTTTACAACGTCCCAGATTCTCTGCCCCTGAAAACTGTAAGACACAAAATCCTGATTTGTTGCGGCATGGCTAGTGTTCCATGTGAATGCAAACGACTTCGTAAAAAGTCTAACCAGGCTAATTGCCCAATCATTTTTAAATTCAGTAATTCCCTTGATGCTAGTAAGTTTACTAAATGTCAGGATCACTTAAGACTGAATAGCAGTTATAAGTCTATAACCGTAGCTCAGGATAAAACACCGTGTCAGCGCAGAATAATGCGTAGTAATAACCTGGTCACCTCCTCTAGCTTAGATTTACCAAATAAGGATCGTGCACAGCAACAGACACCTAGTGCTGAAACTAGCATTCAGCAAACTACACAACAACCACACCTGCCAATGGAACTAGGAACTGATTTAGATACCAGTACCCCTGTAAATAAAGCCTCATCGAAAGATGTTAAAATGACTAGAACTTCTGCAAGTTGTTCTAAGAAATTTCCCCCCAAACGTAGTAACCTCACCACGATGAACAAATTTCGCAGGGTTGAGACTAATGATGGGGAAGAATACTTTGTATTCAATAAGCCTGCTGAGAGTAAGAATGCCAACAAACCATCACTTGTTACGAAAAACTCCTCTCGAAACATAAGTATATCTGGAGGTGTTCCGCATGCTCCACCTTATAGAAAGTCAGGCTCCAAGACTCCTAAAGTCTTGCAGCCAAAGCACCTTCCTTCACAATTCCCTTTAAGTTATAAAAACAACCCGAAGGTGTATACCGGTATGACGAATAGCAGTTGGATGGGTAGACCTTCTGATGCTATGCCTTTTAACCGTCAACCTAGGCCCAACCTGTACTACCCTTATATCCAGGAACACATGGTAAATTTTCCAGGTGTCCCGAATCACTGGTACGACCCATGGCACCTAGGACCACCTCATTGCACTCCAACCCGATGTACAGACACCCAGTCCGACCTCCTTTTCATTCATAAATTCTTGCGGTGCTGACGCACAAATAGATTTAGGTTATGGTGACATTTTAAGCCAGTTTGTAGTATCCCGTGACTTATTCACGATATTGCTAATTAATGCACGTTCCTTAATCAATAAGATATCTGAACTAAGGACATTATTATTAGTCGCCAAGCCTACTGTAGCTCTGATTACTGAATCATGGTGCTCATCCTCTGTACTTGATGTGCATATAGGTATCGATGATTACACTGTACACCGTGCAAACAGAGATTGCAAGCGTGGTGGAGGATGTCTCATATATATACATAGCTCATTTGTAGTCAGTAAGGTGGAAGATGAAACAATGAATAATGTACCTGACTCACTCTGGGTTGTCTTACATGGAGATAAGTACAAACTTCTCATAGGCTGTGTTTATCGAGCACCAAGCTCAACAAAAGAAACTGATGCGTTATTAGCTAAATCGTTTGCACACGCATCCTCGTTTAGTGCTAATTACAAAATAATTGCAGGGGACTTCAATCTTCCAGAAGTCAATTGGCTAACTAGTTCCGGCCCCCAACGCTTCGACGAATTACTTGCCACTATAGACTGTTATGGATGGCAACAACACGTCCAGACACCTACTCGTGGTGACAACATGTTGGACCTTGTTTTTTGTCATGACACAATCCCAGTATCCACGTATGTTGGTAATAGATTTTCCAGTAGTGACCATAGAATGGTACTCTGCTCTCTGCCTTTCTCACCACTAAATACAGGAAACAAACAAGACTCAGGAAGCACAATATGTCGTAGTTACAAATATACAGACTGGGGATTAGTCCAAGAACTTATTCGACTCTGTCAATGGGATGACTATTTTACCACTGACTCCCTGGAGGCCTTAGTAACCCTGTTTTACAGGAATGTTACCCTTTGTCTAGATACAGTTGCTCCAAAGAAAATAGTGAAATTAAGTAGACACCGAACTGAATATATTCCAAGGGCACACCGTAATAAGTTAAGGAAACTGAAGAAACAGTACTATTCCACTAAGGACATATCACTATTGCTCTCAATCCACGAGTCTCTTGAATCTCTCAAGCGCCTACGCTCTCAAAAGGACCTCGACGAAGAGTTAACGGCACTTGAAAGTACCTCCAAAGTTTATAACTTAACGGCACTTCTTAAAAAACGAATGCAGTCGGCGAGGGAAATCCCATACTTACTTCACGACAAAGTAATCTACAATGAACCTGCCACTATCTGTGAACTCTTCAGTGATTGGTTTGCAAACTTTAGTTTAGAAACACATATGCCTGGTGAAACCGCTCCCCTTACTATCTCTTCCCTTGAAAGCATTGTGTTCACTAATCAGTTAATAGTACAAGCAATTAAAAGCCTTAAACCTTCCACTAGTACGGGACCGGATGGCCTCGCTTCGATAATTTTCAAAAACAGTGGGTGTGATATACCCTTGTTACTTCTTAAATTCTTCTCAATATCTATGGACACTGGCACTTACCCTAGTGAGTGGAAAACTAGCTTCATAATTCCACATTACAAATCTGGTGATAGGGCAAACGTCCGCAATTACAGACCCATAAATATAACCCCAGTTATCTCACGAATCATGGAGAAAGTTGTAAAAGATCAATTGTCAGACTACCTAATTAGGGAAGATCTTGTTACAAGGTCTCAACACGGATTTCTCAAAAATAGATCCTGCGTTACTTGCCACTTCGACTTTTTCAACTGCATCACTAGTAGTCGCGAAGCACGTAAGCTAGTCGTTGTTCTCTACTTCGATATATCTAGGGCATTTGACATGGTATCTCACAGTATTCTCTTTGAGAAGCTGTACTCTTGTGGAATTCGCAACCCATTACTGAACTGGTTAAAATCATTTCTAAGCAACAGGGTACAAATAACCAAAGTTGGATCTGTATTGTCTCATCCTAGGCAGATCTCAAGTGGGGTCGTGCAAGGTAGTGTCCTAGGTCCACTTTTATTCACAGTCTACATTAACAGCATTTGCAAGTGCTTCACCTTAGGCAAACCATTCCTATATGCTGACGACCTCAAAGTCGTCTACTCCTGCTACACTCATGAATTAAGCGATATGGTTACTAAAATACATCTTGAACTAAGTAGCCTTGCAACATGGTGTGCTGAATCCTGTCTAAATTTTAACATTGACAAATGCGGCTGGATTTGTATCGGCAACAGTAACCTTGATCTAACTCTTGAAATAAATGGGCGAAAACTAGCTAAGCTCAACTCAGTCGTAGATCTCGGTATTAGATACTCTAGTAACCTAACGTTCGCTGAACAGACTGATTATGCCAGACGTAAAACGCGAAGGCTGATAGGATGCATAACACGCAATTTCTTTTGTTGTGAAACTAGGGTTTTATTATACAAAGTATGTGTCCGACCTATCTTAGAATACTGCCCGTTTATTCTTAGCGGACTAAGACAAAATGACAAGCTTAAATTAGAGGGAGTGCAACGGCAGTTTACCTCAAGAACTCTTGGTTTAGAAAGTGGTCTGGAATACCATGAGCGATGCGTAAGACTAAGATTAGAACCCCTCTGGAAAAGACGCCTTAAGCTAAACCTTATCTTTTACTATAAGCTAACTAATCTTCTCTTGCATTCCTCCGAGCCAATAACTAAACCTACCGCTGTCATCAGTTACAATCTTAGAAATCATCACAACCTAGCTGCTATGGAGCACTGTCAGACTTACGTGCGGTACAACTTCTTCTTAAATAAGTTTTCAGTCATTTGGAATAGACTACCAGCTAATGTGCGCGATGCAAACACACTTCCAGTGTTCATCTCCTCAGTCACCAGACTACTCAAAGATGACAATGCACTTTTGCGCCTGACTCTTACACCTTCTTTTTCACCCTACATAGATATTTTAAGTTCTTTAAACGTGTAGTTACAACAAACTACAATTATAAATTTTAATATTATTGGAACTAGATGATTAACATTTCTACACAGGACAGTAATAATATTAGTTTACACATAATATAAAAGTTAGCATAACGGGACTAGTTAGTTTGTGTACCAAAATAACCACAGTTACTAAACAGAATATATATGTATATATTTATTAATCACTCCTTAAGGACTCCCGTTGCTTTCTTTTGCGTTGCTGTTGTTTGTCTTCTTTTTTCTCTCACCATTTCAGCTTCCATTTGACTTTTTGAATGAGAATGAATAATGTGGATATTTGACCATTTACAATGACAAATGATCTGCAAACATTATTGGTCCCGTATCTTTCAGTTGCCTGGTTAATAACGAATTAACTTTCTCCACGACGCAACCTGGATTACATTTGTGGAATATACTCTTATACCAATGGAAAAGTATCTATTTGTAATACAACGTCACGATTGTAGCTTATAACATAACTGATCGTATCTGTAAAAATAGCTTCCTTATTACCCAATTTGGATATAAATCAAATCAAAAATAAGATTCGGATTTGTACACACCCAAGTTATATTGAGGAATTACTTCAAGCTTTATTTTTTCCCAAGTATTTTTAATCCATCCAAAACTTACTTGGGTTTTTTTGTTAATGCGAAGTTAATATTCCTATATTTCATGACGTGCTCCATTGAATGACTGGTTATCATATTGTTCCCACAGACCTAAGACAAAAACGCCAGCAACCATGTAACTTAACCATAAACCAAATTTATGAAATTTATATAATGCTTATCCATGCCTGTATATTTGGTGTGTCCTACACAAGTAGGAAAAAATGTGTATTTTATTAAAACATTATTATTAATTATGATTGCTAATCGTATATGTAATTTATCATATTGATGATGCCTGTAAACTGGCGTCTCTCATGTACAAAATGAGAATATACTATTATTATTATTATTATTATTATTATCCGTTACAACTAACTAAAAGAGATAAAATCTTCAAACTTTGTACTTCTTTGATTAAGTTACCCAGTAGTATTCTCCTTGTTAGTGGATCTAATGCTTCTCACATCCGTGAAATTTATAAGCATGTTAACTTGCTCCCTTAAGCTAAAAAATATAATGTCTATCCGCTTTTATTATTGCTATTTCAAAGCCCGCCTCAGTAACGTAAGGCACGTATTAGCCGCAACGTTTACGCAAAGGAAAATCTACCAATCACAGTGTGCGTAAGTGACCTTCAAGTGCTCAGCCTCTCCGTTAGCCATTTGTGCCGGTATCCTCTATCGCAATTTCGTAGACATAACTCAGGCTCATAGGTGAAAAATTGTAATCCTGGAATAAGGACAAGTTGTTCAGAAGGTAAGGAGGACATTATTTTTCAGTTTATTTGTATATATACTATTGTGTATCGAGTTGCGTTGAGTTTTTAGTGCAACTGTATGTAACTGCATTTACATAAAGTAAAACATTACGAATGCTCCTGTTTTTAAAATAAAAAACATGATTCTTTTCATTAAGTGTAGTAATGAAGAATGGAATTTCTTCCACGTCAGTGGTATTTAATTGAAGAATTAATCTCTGTAGGCCCTTCAAGGAATAAATTTGGCAAGAGAACTCCTGTGGAAACCGAAAGCACTTTAAGTTTACTAAATCTTACTAACTTCCTGTATAAATTTGATCTGTCAAGTGTTTATGTAAAGTCTGCTGGTGCCCAGCTAGCATTTTTTTCGGGCGCATTGCAGAATTTTTGGGGCAGACTTCGGGCGCATTGCAGACTTTTTGGGGCAGACTTAGGGCGCATTGCAGAATTTTTGGGGCAGACTTAGGGCGCATTGCAGAATTTTTGGGGCAGACTTCGGGACAGTGTCCCACGTAAGTAGATTTACCCGAAGTTTTTTGCCCCAAAAATTCTGCAATGCGCCCGAAGAAAATGCTAGCTGGGTGTATTCAGTAAAGTAAATGTTGTAGTGCATAACTCCTAGACTTGTTGTAGTCATTGGTATTCCCAGGATACTACTTACTCGTTTTATGCGGCCGAAATATTCAATTCTCACTTTATTGAGGAAATACTATATTGCCTGAAAAAGTAGTGCGTCAGTTTACGAGTTTCATTAAGCCTACAGAATGTTTTCTATTCACTGAATACTGTTTGCGAATTATCCGAGAAAGCACATTTCCGAGTGGGATGCAACACAAGGCTGAATTCTTAAACTGTCATCCTTATATCGGTTCAATTCAATCACACAAATATTAATAGGATAGTCTGCCATTGACTTTAGAGACTTATCAGGGAATAGTCTCATCAACTTACAGTTTGCTGATGATATCGTCCACCTAAACTATGCGAAGTAACCCCTGATGCTGTAGAATACGAAAATAATACCGGTGTTTGATTATCGGTGTCTGCGTTCTATCTCATGAGTAAAGCAGTATAATATGGCGAGTGCTGTTGAGGTTACGCATAAATGTTTAGGTGGGGAGGGTTAGTCTTCAAGGTAGGGAAGCTGAATAGGTTGAGATGGCTAGAACACGTGCTGGCATGCCAAGTCATCGCCTTCCTCCAGGGACAATGCTAGCCAGCACATGTTAAGGTTTAAAATGTGTTTGGGTCGGTCAAGTGAAAAAGTGATATTGGTTCATAAAATTGTTGACAGTCAGCTGGAAGAACTACCGGAGATGTGACTGCAAATCTTTGGTACTGGTACAGGTGCATTCACTCTGTGTAATCTCACGTATCTATTCAACTCATGTTTTTCCTTGTCACTATTTATTCTCCCTCACATTTTCGCTCGTTAAACTTCCATTTAGTTTTATGTCTCTACCTTTTTGTGCTACATGGAATGTGGTAAATTAAACAAGTGGACTTCTCTGCAAACTCATACTGAAAGCTAGTCAGAATGACACAGTCTGGGCATAACTAAATGCGAAACATTGATAAATGATCTCCAAAATTTCAACAAATGATAAGTGTAGTTCTTAATCTTGTTCTTTGCCAAATGAAAAATAGGTACCTTTCAGTAATCTCTTCTTCCACCCGGGACTCGTCTCCTACTTTGCAACTGGATTTGTGCTTTGTCATTTTTGTGCTTAGCTTTCGGTCAGTCCGCATATGCCGTTGTTGTTGACTCAGCGCCTAGATGACTTTATTTGAATAAGGTTTCGATCGTGCAAACACGGGTCCTGGGCAGTTGATTGGTTGCATTATCATTTCTCAAATGGAATGCAGCATACTGTATATTAGGGTAAATCTTCCGCCTCGCTTGCTGAAGCTGGTGTTCCTCAGGCTATTTTTATCACTCCTTTTCTTTTTTCTTTCTCGTCTTACATGACTTTTCTCTTTCTAATGAGAGCAACTTCGTCAAATACGCTGGTGATCTGACCGTCTCACTTCGTGTCATGTTACAATGTGACTGCAGCAAACTTAACTTGTTCCTGTCTGTAGTCTAAGGTACGTGGTCTTGCGTTAAATCCCTCTAAATGTCAGGCAGTTAACTTTCCCCTCACTCATAAGCGTGAACTGCAAGAACTGTGTCGTTCACAAGATGTTTGTATCAAAGAGGGCACTGAAACAGAAACTAAGTCTAACATAAAATACCTTGGAGTAAATCTATCCTCTGGTCTTTCTTGGTCATTCTATATCTTGTCGATTTCTTCAGTCTAGCTTACCATGTTATGTAGTCAAGACAGTCAGGAATCATTCAACCTCTCTTTTTACAACTTGTTAACTCTTGCATTGGTCTTTACTGCTCCCCCTTATTCTTTCCTGAATTACTCAAAAACGACTATGTCGTATTGTGTAGGGTATTAAGGTTGTCATTAGGGCAAGTGGTGTACCATTTAGTCAACTCGTTAATGCATTAGTTACAAGACATCTAAACTCATGTGAGAAATGGTCTAAATCTATACTGTCTAACCCTCAACATCCCCTCTATTCTCAGCTCTTCCCTTTAATTTCATCTGATGGAACCAGAAGTCGGAATAAAAGATTATGTGATCGTTTTTGGAATTAAGTAATACCAAAAATTGTTGTCGTTTTCATTGTCAGCAGTTCACAGCCTATTGAGTTTACGCAAGTGGAATGCTCATTTCCCACTTTCCTGAGGAGACATCAACTAGGATTCTAGGAAAGTAGTACGTCAGTATGCGAATTTCATGAATCTGTAGACTGCATTCCATTCACTTATTACTGAAACTAAACTATGAAGGAACTGATATTTCAAAGAAGGATACAGTACAAGGCTCATTTCTACAACTGTCGTCCTTATTTTAGTTCATTTTCATCATAAATGTATTAACCGAATTGTCTGTTACTCACTTTAGGCCCTTACCAGGGAACAGTCTTGTCAACTTAGTGTATGCTGATGGTATTGTCCACTTAGGCTGCGAGATGTGACCATTGAAACTGGAAGATATGAAAAGACTACTGGTTTTTGATCGTAGTGTCTGTACCCTTTCTTCTGTGTTAAGTAGTCTAATATGGTGAGTAATATTGGGGTTAAGCTTAGTGTTAAGTAGAAATGTGATTCCAAACGTTGTTAATGACACAGATGCATTCACTGTATGTAATCTCACATATCTGAGCAACCCTTATATTTTTTCCATATGACTGTTTGTTTTTCATCACATTTATGCTCATTATAGTGACATTTAATTTCTTTTTTCTTCTACCTTTGTGTGCTACATGGAATGTGCTAACTTAAGCAGGTGCACTTGTGTGCAAGCTTCTATGTTGAAAGTCAGTCTGTCAGAATGGTCTATAGTCCAGGTATAATGAAATGCTAAAACGTGGATAAAAATAGGCAAAATGTCAACAAATGGTAATCGTATTTTTTCATTTAGTTCTTGTCTAACTGAAAAAAGTGATCTTACAATAATTTCTCCTCTTACCCGAGATAACTCTCACACTCTGTCCCGTTATATCTCATTAGTTAGTTAATTTTATCGCGTAGCCCAAATGCGAAGTTGAAACACATCTGATGAAATATGTTTTGCTTATTACCAACTAAATATAATATTTTTCAAGTGTGGAACGTCACAAATCGAACTGCTACACTTCTGTGCTCATTTCCATGTTAAAACTCAGTCAGTCAGCTTTGTCACTGCAGATGCGTAGTGTCACAACTACCTAGTGTTAATTAGCCTAAACAATTATTCATGCCGTTTCCTAAGTACTCTGTGCATTTCCCGATTCCTTAAACTGTCCAGATAAAGTGCACCGAAGAGGAAAACATAAACCAAAAGTCAGTAACACGGACGTAAGAAATAGTGTGAATAGAAGTGAATGAGATGAGTGACCTTCTATCCCTGTAGTACGCTTAACTAAAATACTCATGTATATGAATGAGGCAAAAAGTTGTGTGACTGACTTGATATGATCATGAGCAGTAGTTTGTGCTCAAAACGCCACCAAGTAATATTGCTGTACAACACTGTGTGATTTATCAAAATAAAATCGTATCCATAATGGAGTTATACTCTACCACAGTGCCCAAATTTTATACTTATGTCAAAAATACTTATCTTATGTGTCTCCTAATTGTTTCATTTTTGTCTTCCTCATTGCAGGTTGTCAGTCTCCGTAGACATTCTACTAGATGTCGTCATACATAGTGTCTGCAAGCAGTCTTTCAATACATCTACCTCCCGCAAAGTTATTGTTACGATGCCTTTAAATCATTTACACTTGGCCGTAATACAATTAGTGTGCTAATATTACTGATGCAATGACATGCAAGACTTGTACATGTTACTGTGAAGTTAGCTTGTAATAACATTCCCTCCATAGTAAATAGAATGCTTGTGATAACAATTCGTCATTATCTTTTCATTGTGTTGATAGTTGCGTATATATTAGAAAAAAGCTAACCTTGTCGTATCAGTTCTCTAAATTACAATCACTAAGTGCCCATACCTCTGCTGAATACCAAGTGCTACTCGTGGCCCATGAAATACTTATTACTGCATTCGGAAATAACAATCAAACTATTATTACATGGAGTAGTGAGACAGAAAGCGTATGAAATTTAGATATTAGTGTGTATCTGAAGTTAACGACACAATATATATGTGGATTTTTCATTTCCAAACTAGAGAATTTTATAGGGTAATGTAGGAGTGAGCGCAATGAGTTAATAATGTATTCTTTACTGCATACATCTTGTATGAGTGAAATGCTTCTATTCAATTTTCGGCGAAGCTTCAATATCACCCTGCAGGGTTTCTTCAATGCACTCTCATAGGGAATAATACTTGGTACTGAGGAATCCAGCCAAAAGCATCTGTGACACAGTCGAATGACTTTTTCAACTAAAAGCCGCAATACTGATATTAAGTGTGATTTACCTGTAAACTGAGGGACTCTAGTGTAACACAGCACCATATCCCAGCAGGGTATTCTTTGTGTTTTACAGGTACAAGTAGAATTCATGGACTGAGCATTTGTTAAATATGGAGGCGACCCATTGAGTCACTTAGACGAAAGGCTGACGAAATGCGATACCTTACACACGCACTTTCAGATGTAGGCATGTGTCACTTCACATGAACTCTGGACCATATCGAGTAGGCATTCCTTTAAATTAATTATTGTTCGTATATGTGATGACTTGGTGCGTTTCCTAGTTTGCCTATAATTACGGAATGTACATTATATTAAGGAACACAAATGGATTTTGTGAAAACCAGTGGTGTTCCTTCTCTAGTCTTAATTGATGTCACATTGATTGACACGATTAAAGGAATAGATTGTAACGTGGTGTTTTCTGTAGCTGCGAAACGTAATTACCTAGTTTCGAATTGAAATCATGCGTCTAATCCTATTAACCTATGTATATAGTTCTACCTTCACGAAACCTAGAAGTCAGGAGCGGACTCTCTTTGACAGATCTAGTTTTACTTTGTGACTAATTGGTGAGTCACCTGGTGTTGTGGTAGTAAAAAACAACTCCAAACCTTAGTATTTTCTAGATATGAACGTATTTACTTACTTTGGCGACAATTTCATATTAGCGATATTAATTTTTACTTAGTAATTTGGATCCGAAAGTAAACGCCATGTTACTTAGTTATGCAAAATACAGAATGATGAGTGAAACAGTACTCGGATACTTATTCTAACGAAACCGAATAATGATAATCGTTTAGCCTACCAATATGCCGCTTACTTTCAGTCTTAATTCAAAGACAAATTTAATTGCTCACTAAATTAATAGTTCCAGAAGACTGCTCTACTCCTGTCTTCGAAATACTTTACCCGATCGTGTTTTACTTCAAAATATGTGTATACTGGCCAGCTGATGTTGCTTATCCAGTTACACTGTTTTTCAGTTACAATGTCCCATCTATTTCCTATCAAACAGAACATCCCTTAAACCATCAACGAGTTACCATCATTTCTAAATAAATAACCTTAACTATTCGCATGTAAACAATGCTATAAACTTTATCACTTACGTGATGTTTCAACTTTCGATTAATCAGTTTTCCCTTACATGAGCACCTGTTTCAATTTTAACGGATATTTCTAACCTTTGACTACTGAATTAGTACGTTTCGTTATATACCATCCATACGAAATATAGGTACTGATAATAATTACTGCTAACAGATTTATCACGAGAATGTACTCCATATTGACGACAATATTCCTCAGGGGCGGACGTATCTTCTAAACGCGCTACTCAATACAACACATGACCCTTTTTTTTTAACTCTGTAGCTCACAACATTCTATAAAGTTAGTAGTGACTATTAACAAGTAGAATGTCTATTTGAGGTATAGAGAATACATTTATTAGTGATTCGACACAAAATACAAAATCAACGGTACTGGAAACCACTTTCTTCAGCAACGAATCCCACGAGGTCACTGGGACTACAGATTATCTAAAAAAGAAAACAAGGGTTCACAGGATGTATACATGAATATGACTACCAATATAATATTAACGAGATAGCACAGTAAGAATTAATGAAAGTTTATATCGATGTGCGATTACATCAGTCACTATTTTTGACACAAGTGGATATTTAGACGAAGTAATAAGAAGACGTAATTTGTCTGAGTCGTGTAGTGTTGTATTTGTGCAACACATTTTGGACAATCTGGTCACGCATGGACTTGTTATAGGAATACATATGAGATTAATACAGTTAAAAGTCTAGAAAATAAATTTAGGTGGAATTAAAACCACATATTGGAGGTCAAAATAACAATGAAGATCACTAAACCAAATATCAGAGAGACTAGTACATCTACCCTGACTAGTATCAAAACGAAGTTTAACAAAGAAGGTTTCGTGTGATGACGAATAGTCTTGGAATTCACAAAAGTGGTTTAAACTTCCTAATCACACTTCGGCTTCCACAAACTTTAGGATGCAATCCAAACACGTTTTACAGATAGGTTTAAAAAATGTGCAAACGTCAGTTTTATGTCCTGTCCCTATAATATGTTTCGAAATAGAGGAGCTGGGACCCCATTAATAACTTCTGAAGATTCTGTTGCTTCTGGAGGCATTTAGGAATATGATGCGTAGCCCTTACTTGCAGAAATCGATGAGCCTTCCCTAAATGGATACAGCAACCACTTCTAAACCTTACGTCCATAGCTTTAAGAGATGTCGGACACTACTTCTACGTGGTTTTAAAATAATTTTGTGAATTAACTTCGAACAAGCGCGAATAATGTGGCGTCAGGACAATAACAAAAATCGGAAGTTTATGAAACCAAACTCAATAATGGGACAAAGTGACGCACACGTCAGATGTCTTTACGTACCTGATCACGAGGATGGTATTGAAATCCACCAAATTACTAAAATGTTGCAGTGTGCATTTAACTCATTTAAAAACTTTGGCAGAAAACACTGAATGTTATAAGTGATTGTAAAACATATTGCAGTTTCTGCCCATTTGTGAACACTAATTTTCGCTTGTATCTATGCATTCCATTGACTTTCAGCTATCAAAACACCACACGAAAGTGCGGAAGGATGCAAAATTTGATATCAACCATATTCCTCGGTTCCTGCAGCAGTAATAGGTACTGCACGACAGCTGATAGGGAAATTTGAGACCGAGTACAAGTTCCCGTTAATCTGCAAAGAAATTTATCGAATGACAGTCGTTGAAATGTACGCGAAGCTTACTCGGGATGCCAAAAATGGTGACTCTAAAGAATAGCGGCTCAAACCGAAACGACCTTCAAACAAAAAAAGTGACCTTGAGCAAGGAGTCAGCTGACTGTATCATTTTCGGAAGTAATCATGGATGTTTTCGATTACTGTTTGGATAACGGACTGATAGCTTTGTCGAAAATTTGCCAATGCGGAGGAGTTATGCATATACAAATATACACAAAGGCCATTGTTGGCTTTGTATACAGATGTATTGAGTGCCGAAGGAGGAAATCGGTTCGAGAAGGTCTGTCGTTGTTTTTTAGTTTATAGATCCCTTAGGAACTTTTCTCTCAAGGTCTAAACTACCTTTGACGAAAATTTTAATGATCTGTAACTTCTGGGTCCTGAAAAGAGCAGTCACAGCTACAGCTTATGAAACAGAAAATTCAGAGGTGTCAGCAGTGCAATGGTACAACTACTGCAGAGATATTTCCTCCTGGAAAATGAACACCCTGACTCAAGTTCTCGGGGGAGTCGGCAGCATCGTCCATATTGATGAGACTGTACTTATAAAAAGGAAATAGAACCACGGGAGATTACAAGCAAACCAGCAGTGGATAATGAGTATCTACGACACGACACTGCGCAAAGGGTGTATAGAAGCGATTCCCAATCGCAGTGCAGCAGTATTAGTGCCTATTAATAAGCGTTTGGTGTTGCCGGGGACGACTATTCATGCAGATGAATGGAGCGGATACCGTCAATTATCGAATCATGGGTACATTCATCATGTTGTTAATCATATGGACGGTTTCCGGAATCCTTTGGATGGAACCCACACCAGTTCCATTGAAAGTTTTTGGAGTCGTCTAGAAAGACGTATAAGAGCGGTTAATGGGTCGAGAAATCCCATGATTTACAGTTACCTGGATGAATTTATGTGCCGAAACTGGTTTCATATGACTATGAAGACTCCCATGAGAAATTGGGAGGTTTTTTGGCAACATATACGCGAACGCTATTCTTTGTAACTGTTTATTATGATTGCATTACTTTTATATAAACCGTTTTTTACAATTATGCGCCTTTCTTTTTGAGCCTTCTCATTGGCTGAAGTTGTCCCTGTCAAGGTTATTTTTGCGTTAAAAGGTCGTGTCGGTTTGGGCCACTATTCTTTAGAGTCACCCAAAAATCACTGCATGAACCATGTGTTTAATCGTCCTGTCACACAAGCAATAAGTAAATGCTCAAGAACAATATCAAACAATAATTTTCATATAAATTCACCCAACAAGAGCAAAATAAGCACCGAAATCGCGTCTACTGTGTTTGCTGGACGATTAGCTCCAACTCGAATCAACGAAACCGCGCAAATGCCGTCAAGGTTAAGCCAGAGGCGCCACTTCAAATAGGGGATATGCCTTATCAACGCCCGATACCGAAGGACTAACTGGCGAAAGGATCAACTCCAATCACAGTAGTAACAGTCTTAACATACTTCATACTACAAACCACATATAATTAATCCCATCACTACTCCCTTTGGAGTCAGCCAAAGCTACGACAGTCGAGTGGCGGGACAAACTACGCGGAAGTTTTCCGAAGATCAGGAACCTATACCTTACAATCAAGAAGCGAGCACAAAGAAATCGAATTGGTTTATACTAGCTCGTAAATACGATGTTGGATAATACAAATAGCAATATTCGTTTTAGATTTAAACTTACCTTTGTAGTCACTGGATATTATCCTCGCTAGTTTCACTGTTTCGGGTTACTGACTAAGGTATTGCCACATCGAGCATCTGACTTTCGGTGCACACATTACGCCTGTTTTTGTTCTGACATAACGTCAAACAACCTAAGACTAATATACTTGCAGTCCGGCAGTTTTGCATTAACTTTGCACAAAATGCCAGATAAGCTATTGAAGTGAAGTGCTTCATTATAGGCTGAAAACTTCAGCAAAAGACATAAATGTAGCCTAAACAGCATGGTACTACGCTTTCCCCTGATTTGACACAGATGCTGGATAAGTCAAGATCAGAAATCATTACGTCTTCACCGTCTTGTGTAATAAGTGACTTTATCAGTAGCACAGTAGTACAGGTCGTGAGACAAGTACTATGGATACCTACCAAGCCAGACTGGCTCTTGATAAAAAGTCTGGCACCGGCTCCTCTTATGTGGCTGAATCCACACCACCCATATGCCCTGGTCAGAAATGTCAGTCAGAAGGTACTAACATATATATGACCTGACTACCTTCTGTGCCTGCCAATATCAATTCTTTTGGCTGTTTCAAAAGAAATTTTAACTCCCCCAAACGCTTTGCAACCTTAGACATCGACCTTGATAATCCTTGCAATACGCAGGCACATTTGCCATCATCTAGTTCCGTTCAGTTGGATGCTTTTAAGAAGGCTACACATGTGTCATTACGGGGGGCGGATTGCAGCACCGCCGCTATTATTATCGATAAAGCCCTGCATCATAAAAATTTCAGTCGGTCATCAGCAACCCGTGGACGTCAACCTAGTGCCAAATATGAAAAAGCTAATTGCTATCATGATGTCACCAACTGCAACAAAGGCTCTGATGCAATGGGAGGCGATCTCGTCCAGGATAATGACCGCCAGATTCAACTCCAAAAGAAGGAAAGTGTCAATCATACAATGTTATGCACCCACAAACAACGCAGTCCCCGAAAAGAAAGAAGAATTCTACAGACAACTACAGGCAACAATGGACAATACTCCAGCTGGTGACATTAAAATACTAATGGGAGACATGAACGCCAAACTGAAATCAGACAACACAGGAAGTGAACTCATCATGGGTAGAGAAGCTCTCGGAGAAATGAATGAAAACGGAGAACACTTCGCTGACTTCTGCGCCTTCAAAGAACTTGTGATTGGTGACAGTGTATACAAACACAAAGATATCCATAAGGCTACATGGGTGTCACCAGATGGGAGAACCAAAAACCAAATTGACTTCATCCCAATAGTGCTCAAGGAAGTGGAGGCGCAGCCTACTGGAAACAAAAGCAAGAAGAGGAGCAGACGTTGCCTCAGACCACTATCTTGCACAAGGGATAATCCAAATCAAATTAAATGCTTTCAGGGAAACAGGAGCTGCAGACAGACTACAAGCCAAGTTCAACACTCAAACGCTGAAGGACCCGGCTACAAAGAACATCTTCATTGCAAGCGTAAAGGACAAAGCCGAGATACAAATCAATATCAGCGAAAGGTTGGCGTCGAAAAGCACTGGAACAACTTAAAAGCGGTGTGGAGTCAAACCTGTATGGAAGTTCTAGGCAGAAAGAAGAGGCAGGACAAACAGTGGCTCACAGCGGACACTTGGAAACTAATGGTAGAGAGAAGGATGGTGAAACAAAAGATTATCCAGTGCACCGACGAGCAACAAAAACAGGAGTTGAATTCAAGCTACAATACACTGAAAAAAGAGTGAAGAAGAGTGCCAGGGAAGACAAAAGAAAATATTATGGAGCCATGGCAAACGAAGCAGAACAAGCTGCAGGCAAAGGAGACCTCGCCACACTCTACCAAATAACTAGGCACCTATCGGGAAAAAATTCGACACAGATTAAGCCAGTCAAGGATGACAATGGAAGTTCAGTCACCAAAGAAGTAGAGCAAAGAGAACACTGGGCTGAACACTTCAAAAGACTTATAAATCGACCGCCACCTACAACGCGCCCAACAATACCAACAACGGAAGCAGAACTACCAGTGAACATCGACCCCCCGACGATATCAGAGGTCTCGAATGCAATCAAGATGCTAAACACCGGAAAAGCAGCAGGACCAGATGGAATCGCAGCATCGAAAATGGACCAAGAGACAACAGCGGACTTGATGACACCACTACTGGAGAAGGTGTGGAAAGAGGGCAAAGTACCCGAGGATTGGAAGAACGGATACTTTTTCAGACTACCAAAGAAAGGAGACATAAGTCAATGCAAGAACTGGCGCAGAATTATACTCCTGTCCATGATAAGCAAAATACTAACCCGCATCATCCTGGAGAGAATCAAACAAGCCAACCTGAATGAAAAACTTCGACCGAAACAGGCCGAATTCAGGAGAAACAAATCGTGTATTGATCAAATCGCCACTCTACGGATCATCATTGAACAAAGCTTGGAATGGCAGTCACCTCTCTATCTCAACTTCATCGACTTTGAAATGGCCTTCGACAGCGTCGATAGAGAGGTGATTTGGCAACTACTTCGCTACTACAGGAATCCATCGACAATTATACATCTCATCCAACAGTTGTACGACAATGCTGCATGCCAAGTAATCCACAACGGGAAACTTACGGAAGCCTTCGAAGTGAGGACGGGAGTGGGACAAGGCTGTCTACTATCGCCAATGATCTTCCTGAGTGCAGTAGATTGGATTATGCGACAGTCAGTGGGCAATGAGGAAACAGGCATAAAATAGACTCACACAAAGACAAACTTGGAGGATCTGGACTTCGCCGACGATATATGTCTGATTTCCCACAAACCGGAAGATATGCAAGTGAAAAGCAACAGGCTGGCAGAAGAAGCATCAAAGATAGGGTTTCAAGTGAACATAGATAAAACAGAGGTGATGAAGATTCCTGGCCAACACCAACAGCCACAGCAACAACAACAGACAACAATCAGCCAGTATAAATGGGAGGAACCTGAAAGAAACAACCTCCTTCACCTACCTACCTGGGAAGCATCGTTTCAACTATAGGCGAACGGAACTGACGAGGATATCAAAGCCAGAATCGGAAAAGCAAGACAGGCTTTCATTACTCTTAAGTTTGTGTGGAAGCCAACAGCACTACTCAGCATCAAAAATAAGGTCCGGATTTTCAACTCCAATGTAAAGTCGGTGCTTCTATACGGATCAGAGACTTGGCGAGTCATGAGGAGCATCTCAGACAAACTTCAGACCTTCATCAACAGTTGTCTTCGCTCAATTCTACTCAAGATCGGATGGCCGGCCAGAAAAGATCAGCAACAGGGATCTCTGGGAGCGAACCAACCCGGAAAGAACCGATTGTGAAACAAATGGGCAGGAAGAAATGGAGGCGGATTGGCCACACACTGAGGAAACCATCAAGTGACATCACTAGACAAGCCCTCGAGTGGAACCCGAAAGGGAAGCGGCGAGTTGGTCGTCAGTGCAAGGATGACTTAGAGGTCATGTGAAGAGGAGATGAAAGCATGTGGGCAGACTTGGAGCGGAGTGAAAAAGTTGGCAGGAAACCGAAGGCAATGGAGGTGTGCATTTGAAGCCCTATGTTCCTCTAGGAACTAAATGATATAATAATAAATAATAATAATTTCTCATTACCTACGCAAGTTACATCAATACAAGCCAATAAACTGGAAAGTACGAAAATTCTTTTTATAGTCCATGATCTCTTACCCCTTAGTAATTTGGTGAAGCCTGCTGATTATCCTGACTATGATGCACTACAGTCTCGTGAGAGAATTATAGATCGCATTTCGACGGAAGTGATAAGGCGTGTTCAGTGCATGTATAAGCCAATCATTTTCAGTGTGCCCGACAGTACCAACATTAAAACATTGAAAAACGCATTTTTAAAGGCGTATGAAATACCAGATTCCTATTGTACGTGGAAATGATCGCGTAAATCTTCGGCTAATACATGCTGCCCAATATTGTTCGAGTTTACTAGCATTGTGGATGCAAGTCGCTTTGTAAACAACCAACATCTTTTTGGGAGAGCAAGCAGCTTTAAAAACATACGTATTGTTCAAGACAGGACACCAATCCAGCGTTGTGCCAAGCAAAGTGTTCCAGCAGGTGAAATAAGACACCAAAAGGATACAACCGGCCCCACTGATGTCAGTACAAAACACCACCTAAACTATAACAGAGGCCCTCAACCTAGTTACCCTAAAATGAAGCCTGATACGGTTACCAATACTAAATCTAGTATTTCTCCGGTTGTTAAACAACCTGGAAAGCACTCACTTGTTGCAAAAGGTACTAATAAAAATCTTACCCACCATGCTAAAATTATCGAAAACTCTTGTAACACCTTCACATCTGCCTCTAAGTTCCTGAGCAAAAAGGTGAGGAACAGAATTCCTATGCCTGGCAAACACTCTGTCAAGCTTGATTCGGCGTCCTCTATTACTCATGCGCTTAAATCTCCTAAAAGGACGTCTACGGTATCAAATATAACTGATATTAGTCAACTTTCCTCATTCACTTTTCCCCACCATTTTAATACAACCAGTTGCAGCTACCCAACTTCTAATATGTGGTTGCGTAATACCGAATTTAACTATGCCCATGTTCTTGGTGCACAGCCAAATGGATCCATTCGCCTAAACTTTCAGCATGGTCTGCTTGGAGATCCACCCAGTCAATGCTACTACTCTACACACTCCCCCGACAATGAAACCATCGTTACAACTGTCCAGCTAATCAATCCCCCACCATTTTTCTATTTTGCTCACTCGACAGTAATGCCACTAATCAACCCAATGTCAAACAGTATGCTTCCTTACTTTCAAATGTACCCTCTTTAGTCACCCAGGATACCCCAACTTCCGTATGCCTATCCCAATGTGATCGTGAACTGAGCGATCAACCATGGAAACCCTCTTCTTTTTCACAGAACCTTAACGAAAACGATGAAGGCTTTACGCGCCGAACACTAGATGTACTGGACAGTCTGTCATCTAATTTTCATTTAAATTCAGCTGAATCACAACATCATCTCGTTCACTTTGCCTCAGCCCTTACCACTGATCAAAGATCATTTACTCATTTCCTCACGAAAGCCCGTTCTACCTGAGATAAAATTCCGTACCTTCACCAAATACTTTTACTTTGTATGCCCTCAGTAGTGTTAGTTACAGACACCTGGTTACTATCTGACTTCAATGACAGACTCTTGGAATCACCAGGTGTCAAGAAACTTAACCCCAAGTTCCTATTCTTAAGAAGACGCTCCGAACTGATAAATACTGCGACTGATTCTCGACTTTAACTCCAAAAACTCGACTGGTTGTAAGAAGGAAGTTGTATTATTTAACAATTAGAATCGAGGGTTAGTACATAGTCTGTAAACAAATGTTTTATACAAAATATGAGGTACTTTTATTCGTTTTCTTTCGTCTTCTTCGAACCTCTAAACGATTGAACCATTCGCGCCTTCAAGTTGCCCACCAATGGCGACCAAGGCCAATGAACCAACGTTCAATGTTCACTTCCATTGACACTCCCTGTTGAAAAAGGTTCAATCCTTTTTTCCATAGCACCGATAACCTTGAACTGAACTGCCAACGTGGGCCCCTAGACCAACCGGGACTAGACTAAAATGGAAAAAATCCCAACACACAACAAGCATACCACATCACAACAGTACGCTCTCTCCGGCATGTGGTATGTTCTTCAGTGATCGGAACATTCCTTAGCTCTCTGTCGACAGTACTAGCACTGATCTGATCCACGGGGCGTTGGTTGCTTCATATCACTCTGCCAAAATCCACTCCCCAGCGTATAAAATCGTGTACGCTTACTCTAACACTACTCAATTCGTTCACAAGTTTGTAAGACTAAGAACGAATTCAGAAGTACTTACAATAAAATTGAAAGATAATAATAATAATAATAATAATAGTATATTCTCATTTTGTACATGAGAGACGCCAGTTTACAGGCATCATCAATATGATAAATTACATATACGATTAGCAATCGTAATTAATAATAATGTTTTAATAAAGTACACATTTTTTCCTACTTGTGTAGGACACACCAAATATACAGGCATGGATAAGCATTAATTAAATTTCATAAATTCGGTTTATGGTTAAGTTACATGGTTGCTGGCGTTTTTGTTTTAATAATAATTATAATAATGTATATTCTCATATAAACATATAAATTTACATGAAAATGCATGCCATTTTTTTAGGTCTGTGGGAACAATATGATAACCAGTCATTCAATGGAGCACATCATGAAATATAGGAATATTGACTTCGCATTAACAAAAAAACCCAAGTAAGTTTTGGATGGATTAAAAATACTTGGGAAAAAATAAAGCTTGAAGTTATTCCACAATATAACAAGTCATTCAATGGAGCACATCATGAAATATAGGAATATTGTATTCGCATTAACAAAAAAACCCAAGTAAGTTTTGGATGGATTAAAAATACTTGGGAAAAAATAAAGCTTGAAGTAATTCCTCAATATAACCTGGGTGTGTACAAATCCGAATCTCATTTTTGATTTGATTTATATCCAAATTGGGTAATAAGGAAGCTATTTTTACAGATACGATCAGTTATGTTATAAGCTACAATCGTGACGTTGTATTACAAATTGATACTTTTCCATTGGTATAAGAGTATATTCCACAAATGTAATCCAGGTTGCGTCGTGGAGAAAGTTAATTCGTTATTAACCAGGCAACTGAAAGATACTGGACCAATAATGTTTGCAGATCATTTGTCATTGTAAATGGTCAAATATCCACATTATTCATTCTCATTCAAAAAGTCAAATGGAAGCTGAAATGGTGAGAAAAAAAAGAAGACAAACAACAGCAACGCAAAAGAAAGCAACGGGAGTCCTTAAGGAGTGATTAATAAATATATACATATATATTCTGTTTCGTAACTGTGGTTATTTTGGTACACAAACTAACTAGTCCCGTTATGCTAACTTTTATATTATGTTTAAACTAATATTACTGTCCTGTGTAGAAATGTTAATCATCTAGTTCCAATAATATTAAAATTTATAATTGTAGTTTGCTGTAACTACACGTTTAAACAACTTAAAATATCTATGTATGGTGAAAAAGAGGGTGTAAGAGTCAGACGTATAAGTGCATTGTCATCTTTGAGCAGTCTGGTGACTGAGGAGATGAACACTGGAAGTGTGTTTGCATCGCGCACATTAGCTGGTAGTCTATTCCAAATGACTGAAAACTTATTTAAGAAGAAGTTGTACCGCACGTAAGTCTGACAGTGCTCCATAGCAGCTAGGTTGTGATGATTTCTAAGATTGTAACTGATGACAGCGGTAGGTTTAGTTACTGGCTCGGAGGAATGCAAGAGAAGATTACTTAGCTTGTAGTAAAAGATAAGGTTAAGCTTAAGGCGTCTTTTCCAGAGGGGTTCTAATCTTAGTCTTACGCATCGCTCATGGTATTCCAGACCACTTTCTAAACCAAGAGTTCTTGAAGTAAACTGCCGTTGCACTCCCTCTAATTTAAGCTTGTCATTTTGTCTTAGTCCGCTAAGAATAAACGTGCAGTATTCTAAGATAGGTCGGACACATACTTTGTATAATAAAACCCTAGTTTCACAACAAAAGAAATTGCGTGTTATGCATCCTATCAGCCTTCGCGTTTTACGTCTGGCATAATCAGTCTGTTCAGCGAATGTTAGGTTACTAGAGTATCTAATACCGAGATCTACGACTGAATTGAGCTTAGCTAGTTTTCGCCCATTTATTTCAATGTTCAATGTTCACTTCCATTGACACTCCCTGTTGAAAAAGGTTCAATCCTTTTTTCCATAGCACCGATAACCTTGAACTGAACTGCCAACGTGGGCCCCTAGACCAACCGGGACTAGACTAAAATGGAAAAAATCCCAACACACAACAAGCATACCACATCACAACAGTACGCTCTCTCCGGCATGTGGTATGTTCTTCAGTGATCGGAACATTCCTTAGCTCTCTGTCGACAGTACTAGCACTGATCTGATCCACGGGGCGTTGGTTGCTTCATATCACTCTGCCAAAATCCACTCCCCAGCGTATAAAATCGTGTACGCTTACTCTAACACTACTCAATTCGTTCACAAGTTTGTAAGACTAAGAACGAATTCAGAAGTACTTACAATAAAATTGAAAGATGAATGACACCATGAGAAAAATATAAATGAACAAACAATTAGATGAATTTTAACCCATAAAATAACTTAACACAAATATATGTACAATAAAAACATCAAATTTACTCGATAGTGGCCTGACGAGCTACTCTAGAAGAATTGTAGGACTTAAACCAGTACTCCTGAAATCCTTCACAGGTTGAGAACTCAAGTGAAAGACATTCGTATACAAACAAAGTTAACCAAAAGATAGATGAGACATGATACCAATTCAGTATATACAACATAAATATATGTACAGAAAACAAACCAAGTACGATGCACAGCGCACCGAAGTAATACCCTTGAAGAACTGCAGGATTTACACCAGAACTCCTGCAACCTTTCTCAGGTTGACGCCCTAGGTTGGAAAATCGTCGCAGAGTTCATTTGCTGACTTCCTTCTATCATCCACATCCTCACCTCTGAACAGTGACACGCCCATGTCATCCTATCATAGAATGTAGATGACTAACAAACACACGACGTATCTGATCAACCAAGCGTGGGCACAGAGTAATTTACACCAAAAATAATAACATTCAAATAGTAACTTGAAGCTTGAAAGGCCTTTATTCATGCAAGTCAATTTAACAATTAAACTCTCATACACAGTTGGTTTATCCTTCCTAAACTGACCATTGATATTCGTTCTTTCAAACGGACTGATACTAGCATAGTCAAAGCATAAGACACGTGAGTTCATGCACGTCCCTTTCATTGTGGATGACAACACCAACGACGATTAAGTGACGCATGTTGATGAACTCAGTTGTGCACCAGAAGCTGTTGTTTTTAGACCTTTAGAAGTTTACCTAACTGCAGTGTTATCGCCACTGCTATCTTTTATGATTGCATTCAGTTCAGCCCTGACATCTGTCGATAGGTGGGTTACACACTGATCAATTACACTGACGGTCTCACGAGTATCCATGCCTTCTGCAACCGCATCTGCATTTAATTCTACTTCACGTTGTAGTTGTACAGAACCTTTGTTCAACTTAGCAGTAGTAGGCATTCCCCTCATCTCATCATGATCAACCAAAGAAAAAAGTGTACTATCATGATCATTATCACAAATATTCACTTTGCCGTCGTCCATCTGGTCGACTTCATCATTTTCAAACTCTTTAATAACAGCAGTGGATGATTTGGGTTCTTCCTCACAAACCCTTAAAGGTTTTATACCTTCACTCTGACTAGTAATACATTGTAAACTTGTGGAGTCAGAACTGTCCTCTGAAACTGTAACTCCTTTCTCCTGCATAAACTGCGGTGTCGTCTATGGCACCCTATTCAACAATGGCTTACTAACTGCAACTACGGGCTTCTTCACCGCGCTATTATCGTCACACAATTCGGAGTCAGGCCTGGAGTTTACATTTAGCTTATCACTGAACTTGCTCACTGGTTCACAGTTCACCTTTGTATGCACTTCTTGCAAACGGACGAAGCGGCAGCTTATAACCTATCCGTTGGGGACGTCCCATGATATCTTTCGCACTCATTAGGTTTACATGGACTACTAGACACAAGAAAGATTTCTCGATATCTGCTTCTCTGTGACCCTTTCGTCATAAATGATTGCATTTTGCTCTCTGATTTCTCTATTCCAGAGGTGGGATGCAATACACTGTCAAACTTGCTCATAGCTTGTGTCAATCACGTCTCATAAACCGTTAATGCCCAGCTCTCGCTACGCTCGGGCCCACGCTGTTCTTCGAAGATTTCTCAGAAACGCTTAGTTATAACGGACGCAAAAACCAAAACACTGATCTGCCGCTTTAGATTTGTTTATTGTTACACCAACATATAAAAGGAATAAGCGAACTAAGCAAACTAAGGTCTGAAAACAAATATTACAATAATAAATCATAAGATTACTTCTGACGATGTTTCACTCTTCTTTCTGAACAGCGACCGATGAGACGATGACTGTCGTATTGATGCCTCCGCGAAAATTGGGGAAGTTGATTTTAAGCAAACAACCAAGAACAGATCGTTCAATCTTCAACTCCATTGACACTCCCCGGCAAAAAAGGGATCCAACCCTTTTTTCCTTCACGACCAATGCACGTTGACTTGGATGCCATTGCGAGAACCTGGGTCACACGGACAGAGCTGAAATGGAAAACAAACAGAAAAGCCAACACACCACAAGCATACCCACAGCACAATCTCACACATCGATGACGACCTGCGCGTCCAGACAGAGACCTCCTCTTGACATCTTGCAACACAATCGCCATTTGCTAGAATGACTCTCGCAGAATGCAAAGTGACCATGGCAGGACCTCACGATACTCTACGCACATCCTCTTATCTACTCATTACCAATTACCACTGCAATCGCTTGTCACTCATTCTGCCTCAGTTCTAGTAGCGGTGACGCCTGCGAGCCTCAGGCGTTTACACTCTTTCTCCCCGGCGTGTCGGACCGCAGCTAACAATTATCTCCGTGTGCATTTTATTCTCAGCAATAGCCTCCCCGGCGTATACGACCCATCTGCTGTCTCTAACATCAATCAATTCATTCACGGATGTAGAAGACAAGAAACAACTTCAGAAGTAATCACGACGAAAATTTTAACAAAATTATGCAATAAAAACAAGGTACGAAAACAACGAGTAAACACAATGAATTCAAATAACACCAATTGATATGACACACCACACGTATATACAAACAGTACACACAAACTCGCATTTCATGTCTTGATGTAATTCCTTTGAAGAATCGCAGGACTTACACCAGTACGCCTACAAACCTTCACAGGTTGACGATTGTAAGTTGTGGAATGTCCAGACACAAACAAGATTAACCAACAATTACATCAATTGGAACTCACACAACTAATTAACACAAACATATGTACAATCAACACATCAAATGTTGTGGATTCTGACACGACAAACTACCCTTGAAGAACCGTAGGACTTACAGCAGTACGCCTACACACCTACTCAGGGTGATGATCCAAGTGGAAGTCGTCCGGACACAAACAGAATTACCAACAGCTAGATGACAGATGATATCAATTCAGTATATGCAATATGAACATGTGTACAAAATCACACACCAAGCACGTTGGGCAGCTCATTGATGCGCTACCCTTTGAAGTATTGTAGGACTTACACCAGTACACCTACAACCCTTCTCAGGTTGACGCCCTAGGTTGGAAAATCGTCGCAGAGTTCATTTGCTGGCTTCCTTCTATCATCCACATCCTCACCTCTGAACGGTGACACGCCCATGTCATCCTATCATAGAATGTAGATGACTAACAAACACACGACGTATCTGATCAACCAAGCGTAGGCACAGAGTAATTTACACCAAAAATAATAACATTCAAATAGTAACTTGAAGCTTGAAAGGCCTTTATTCGTGCAAGTCAATTTAACAATTAAACTCTCATACACAGTTGGTTTATCCTTCCTAAACTGACCATTGATATTCGTTCTTTCAAACGGACTGATACTAGCATAGTCAAAGCATAAGACACGTGAGTTCATGCACGTCCCTTTCATTGTGGATGACAACACCAACGACGATTAAGTGACGCATGTTGATGAACTCAGTTGTGCACCAGAAGCTGTTGTTTTTAGACCTTTAGAAGTTTACCTAACTGCAGTGTTATCGCCACTGCTATCTTTTATGATTGCATTCAGTTCAGCCCTGACATCTGTCGATAGGTGGGTTACACACTGATCAATTACACTGACGGTCTCACGAGTATCCATGCCTTCTGCAACCGCATCTGCATTTAATTCTACTTCACGTTGTAGTTGTACAGAACCTTTGTTCAACTTAGCAGTAGTAGGCATTCCCCTCATCTCATCATGATCAACCAAAGAAAAAAGTGTACTATCATGATCATTATCACAAATATTCACTTTGCCGTCGTCCATCTGGTCGACTTCATCATTTTCAAACTCTTTAATAACAGCAGTGGATGATTTGGGTTCTTCCTCACAAACCCTTAAAGGTTTTATACCTTCACTCTGACTAGTAATACATTGTAAACTTGTGGAGTCAGAACTGTCCTCTGAAACTGTAACTCCTTTCTCCTGCATAAACTGCGGTGTCGTCTATGGCACCCTATTCAACAATGGCTTACTAATTGCAACTACGGGCTTCTTCACCGCGCTATTATCGTCACACAATTCGGAGTCAGGCCTGGAGTTTACATTTAGCTTATCACTGAACTTGCTCACTGGTTCACAGTTCACCTTTGTATGCACTTCTTGCAAACGGACGAAGCGGCAGCTCATAACCTATCCGTTGGGGACGTCCCATGATATCTTTCGCACTCATTAGGTTTACATGGACTACTAGACACAAGAAAGATTTCTCGATATCTGCTTCTCTGTGACCCTTTCGTCATAAATGATTGCATTTTGCTCTCTGATTTCTCTATTCCAGAGGTGGGATGCAATACACTGTCAAACTTGCTCATAGCTTGTGTCAATCACGTCTCATAAACCGTTAATGCCCAGCTCTCGCTACGCTCGGGCCCACGCTGTTCTTCGAAGATTTCTCAGAAACGCTTAGTTATAACGGACGCAAAAACCAAAACACTGATCTGCCGCTTTAGATTTGTTTATTGTTACACCAACATATAAAAGGAATAAGCGAACTAAGCAAACTAAGGTCTGAAAACAAATATTACAATAATAAATCATAAGATTACTTCTGACGATGTTTCACTCTTCTTTCTGAACAGCGACCGATGAGACGATGACTGTCGTATTGATGCCTCCGCGAAAATTGGGGAAGTTGATTTTAAGCAAACAACCAAGAACAGATCGTTCAATCTTCAACTCCATTGACACTCCCCGGCAAAAAAGGGATCCAACCCTTTTTTCCTTCACGACCAATGCACGTTGACTTGGATGCCATTGCGAGAACCTGGGTCACACGGACAGAGCTGAAATGGAAAACAAACAGAAGAGCCAACACACCACAAGCATACCCACAGCACAATCTCACACATCAATGACGACCTGCGCGTCCAGACAGAGACCTCCTCTTGACATCTTGCAACACAATCGCCATTTGCTAGAATGACTCTCGCAGAATGCAAAGTGACCATGGCAGGACCTCACGATACTCTACGCACATCCTCTTATCTACTCATTACCAATTACCACTGCAATCGCTTGTCACTCATTCTGCCTCAGTTCTAGTAGCGGTGACGCCTGCGAGCCTCAGGCGTTTACACTCTTTCTCCCCGGCGTGTCGGACCGCAGCTAACAATTATCTCCGTGTGCATTTTATTCTCAGCAATAGCCTCCCCGGCGTATACGACCCATCTGCTGTCTCTAACATCAATCAATTCATTCACGGATGTAGAAGACAAGAAACAACTTCAGAAGTAATCACGACGAAAATTTTAACAAAATTATGCAATAAAAACAAGGTACGAAAACAACGAGTAAACACAATGAATTCAAATAACACCAATTGATATGACACACCACACGTATATACAAACAGTACACACAAACTCGCATTTCATGTCTTGATGTAATTCCTTTGAAGAATCGCAGGACTTACACCAGTACGCCTACAAACCTTCACAGGTTGACGATTGTAAGTTGTGGAATGTCCAGACACAAACAAGATTAACCAACAATTACATCAATTGGAACTCACACAACTAATTAACACAAACATATGTACAATCAACACATCAAATGTTGTGGATTCTGACACGACAAACTACCCTTGAAGAACCGTAGGACTTACAGCAGTACGCCTACACACCTACTCAGGGTGATGATCCAAGTGGAAGTCGTCCGGACACAAACAGAATTACCAACAGCTAGATGACAGATGATATCAATTCAGTATATGCAATATGAACATGTGTACAAAATCACACACCAAGCACGTTGGGCAGCTCATTGATGCGCTACCCTTTGAAGTATTGTAGGACTTACACCAGTACACCTACAACCCTTCTCAGGTTGACGCCCTAGGTTGGAAAATCGTCGCAGAGTTCATTTGCTGGCTTCCTTCTATCATCCACATCCTCACCTCTGAACAGTGACACGCCCATGTCATCCTATCATAGAATGTAGATGACTAACAAACACACGACGTATCTGATCAACCAAGCGTAGGCACAGAGTAATTTACACCAAAAATAATAACATTCAAATAGTAACTTGAAGCTTGAAAGGCCTTTATTCGTGCAAGTCAATTTAACAATTAAACTCTCATACACAGTTGGTTTATCCTTCCTAAACTGACCATTGATATTCGTTCTTTCAAACGGACTGATACTAGCATAGTCAAAGCATAAGACACGTGAGTTCATGCACGTCCCTTTCATTGTGGATGACAACACCAACGACGATTAAGTGACGCATGTTGATGAACTCAGTTGTGCACCAGAAGCTGTTGTTTTTAGACCTTTAGAAGTTTACCTAACTGCAGTGTTATCGCCACTGCTATCTTTTATGATTGCATTCAGTTCAGCCCTGACATCTGTCGATAGGTGGGTTACACACTGATCAATTACACTGACGGTCTCACGAGTATCCATGCCTTCTGCAACCGCATCTGCATTTAATTCTACTTCACGTTGTAGTTGTACAGAACCTTTGTTCAACTTAGCAGTAGTAGGCATTCCCCTCATCTCATCATGATCAACCAAAGAAAAAAGTGTACTATCATGATCATTATCACAAATATTCACTTTGCCGTCGTCCATCTGGTCGACTTCATCATTTTCAAACTCTTTAATAACAGCAGTGGATGATTTGGGTTCTTCCTCACAAACCCTTAAAGGTTTTATACCTTCACTCTGACTAGTAATACATTGTAAACTTGTGGAGTCAGAACTGTCCTCTGAAACTGTAACTCCTTTCTCCTGCATAAACTGCGGTGTCGTCTATGGCACCCTATTCAACAATGGCTTACTAATTGCAACTACGGGCTTCTTCACCGCGCTATTATCGTCACACAATTCGGAGTCAGGCCTGGAGTTTACATTTAGCTTATCACTGAACTTGCTCACTGGTTCACAGTTCACCTTTGTATGCACTTCTTGCAAACGGACGAAGCGGCAGCTCATAACCTATCCGTTGGGGACGTCCCATGATATCTTTCGCACTCATTAGGTTTACATGGACTACTAGACACAAGAAAGATTTCTCGATATCTGCTTCTCTGTGACCCTTTCGTCATAAATGATTGCATTTTGCTCTCTGATTTCTCTATTCCAGAGGTGGGATGCAATACACTGTCAAACTTGCTCATAGCTTGTGTCAATCACGTCTCATAAACCGTTAATGCCCAGCTCTCGCTACGCTCGGGCCCACGCTGTTCTTCGAAGATTTCTCAGAAACGCTTAGTTATAACGGACGCAAAAACCAAAACACTGATCTGCCGCTTTAGATTTGTTTATTGTTACACCAACATATAAAAGGAATAAGCGAACTAAGCAAACTAAGGTCTGAAAACAAATATTACAATAATAAATCATAAGATTACTTCTGACGATGTTTCACTCTTCTTTCTGAACAGCGACCGATGAGACGATGACTGTCGTATTGATGCCTCCGCGAAAATTGGGGAAGTTGATTTTAAGCAAACAACCAAGAATTGATCGTTCAATCTTCAACTCCATTGACACTCCCCGGCAAAAAAGGGATCCAACCCTTTTTTCCTTCACGACCAATGCACGTTGACTTGGATGCCATTGCGAGAACCTGGGTCACACGGACAGAGCTGAAATGGAAAACAAACAGAAGAGCCAACACACCACAAGCATACCCACAGCACAATCTCACACATCGATGACGACCTGCGCGTCCAGACAGAGACCTCCTCTTGACATCTTGCAACACAATCGCCATTTGCTAGAATGACTCTCGCAGAATGCAAAGTGACCATGGCAGGACCTCACGATACTCTACGCACATCCTCTTATCTACTCATTACCAATTACCACTGCAATCGCTTGTCACTCATTCTGCCTCAGTTCTAGTAGCGGTGACGCCTGCGAGCCTCAGGCGTTTACACTCTTTCTCCCCGGCGTGTCGGACCGCAGCTAACAATTATCTCCGTGTGCATTTTATTCTCAGCAATAGCCTCCCCGGCGTATACGACCCATCTGCTGTCTCTAACATCAATCAATTCATTCACGGATGTAGAAGACAAGAAACAACTTCAGAAGTAATCACGACGAAAATTTTAACAAAATTATGCAATAAAAACAAGGTACGAAAACAACGAGTAAACACAATGAATTCAAATAACACCAATTGATATGACACACCACACGTATATACAAACAGTACACACAAACTCGCATTTCATGTCTTGATGTAATTCCTTTGAAGAACCGTAGGACTTACAGCAGTACGCCTGCACACCTACTCAGGGTGATGATCCAAGTGGAAGTCGTCCGGACACAAACAGAATTACCAACAGCTAGATGACAGATGATATCAATTCAGTATATGCAATATGAACATGTGTACAAAATCACACACCAAGCACGTTGGGCAGCTCATTGATGCGCTACCCTTTGAAGTATTGTAGGACTTACACCAGTACACCTACAACCCTTCTCAGGTTGACGCCCTAGGTTGGAAAATCGTCGCAGAGTTCATTTGCTGGCTTCCTTCTATCATCCACATCCTCACCTCTGAACGGTGACACGCCCATGTCATCCTATCATAGAATGTAGATGACTAACAAACACACGACGTATCTGATCAACCAAGCGTAGGCACAGAGTAATTTACACCAAAAATAATAACATTCAAATAGTAACTTGAAGCTTGAAAGGCCTTTATTCGTGCAAGTCAATTTAACAATTAAACTCTCATACACAGTTGGTTTATCCTTCCTAAACTGACCATTGATATTCGTTCTTTCAAACGGACTGATACTAGCATAGTCAAAGCATAAGACACGTGAGTTCATGCACGTCCCTTTCATTGTGGATGACAACACCAACGACGATTAAGTGACGCATGTTGATGAACTCAGTTGTGCACCAGAAGCTGTTGTTTTTAGACCTTTAGAAGTTTACCTAACTGCAGTGTTATCGCCACTGCTATCTTTTATGATTGCATTCAGTTCAGCCCTGACATCTGTCGATAGGTGGGTTACACACTGATCAATTACACTGACGGTCTCACGAGTATCCATGCCTTCTGCAACCGCATCTGCATTTAATTCTACTTCACGTTGTAGTTGTACAGAACCTTTGTTCAACTTAGCAGTAGTAGGCATTCCCCTCATCTCATCATGATCAACCAAAGAAAAAAGTGTACTATCATGATCATTATCACAAATATTCACTTTGCCGTCGTCCATCTGGTCGACTTCATCATTTTCAAACTCTTTAATAACAGCAGTGGATGATTTGGGTTCTTCCTCACAAACCCTTAAAGGTTTTATACCTTCACTCTGACTAGTAATACATTGTAAACTTGTGGAGTCAGAACTGTCCTCTGAAACTGTAACTCCTTTCTCCTGCATAAACTGCGGTGTCGTCTATGGCACCCTATTCAACAATGGCTTACTAATTGCAACTACGGGCTTCTTCACCGCGCTATTATCGTCACACAATTCGGAGTCAGGCCTGGAGTTTACATTTAGCTTATCACTGAACTTGCTCACTGGTTCACAGTTCACCTTTGTATGCACTTCTTGCAAACGGACGAAGCGGCAGCTCATAACCTATCCGTTGGGACGTCCCATGATATCTTTCGCACTCATTAGGTTTACATGGACTACTAGACACAAGAAAGATTTCTCGATATCTGCTTCTCTGTGACCCTTTCGTCATAAATGATTGCATTTTGCTCTCTGATTTCTCTATTCCAGAGGTGGGATGCAATTCAAAGGCTTTGTTACTTTTTCGCGTGTTATTTCTCAATTCTTTTTTTAGTCCACAGGCGACTTTTTAATAGGTCTCTCGACGATAGTATTAAATATTTAGTTCTATTCTTACATAGAATATAAATTTTACGGTTAAAATTATCCGTTATAGATAGTGTCCATCTAAGTGCTACTGTTATAGCATCTTCGCATTTAGAGTATTTTTATAGGGTATCTTAATATTCTATCTCAATATTTTTATTCGTCTAAACTGTTAATTCCATACAGAACTAGACAGTTTAAATCCCCAACACTCTAAAACGGACCTTACAGACACATTGCTCATTCTCTTATAATTAAGAATTTTAACTTAGTACTAAATGCCAATGGTCCAAACTAAGCGTCTAACTCCACTGTCTGCTTCACATCCCAGTAAAAAAATCAAACCAAACAGAATAAGTAGCCCTGCAGGAAGTGAGAGCACTACATCTGTTGATTTAACAACTACATATACGTCTGCTGCGGTAGACACGTCAAGTCCGGACATTAAACTCCCCTCACTTGCTTGCGTAGTAAACAACATCATGGATGGTATACACAGTGATACTACATGTAATGATCTAGGCCTCGTAGACACCTGCAAAGCGTCTTGCGATAAGAATCACACAGCAAACATTCTTACTCCCATCACTAATCCAGTTTTTTGTTCTACACTTAGTTGTGAAGATAAATTCGAAGAACTATTTTCTATAATTAGGGGGCTTGAAGTTAAGATGTCAAAACTGGCACTGCCTAGTGAAACTGGCAGTAGTAGTACTTCACCTAGAAAGTTACCACAAACTGCAAACCTTATAAACTACGTTGCAACTGAAGTATATCAACGTGTAGTGCGCGAGAAGAACATAATTGTGTATAATATACCGGATAATGCACAGATCAACAAGGTCAAAAGCACTCTTTTAAATGCATGCTCTATGAATAACGTCCCATGCAGCTGCCATCGACTAAGAAAGTCTCAGAAGAACAAATCTTGCCCACTTGTGTTGAAATTTGACTCGTCCTCCAATGCTGACATCTTTTACAGTAGGCAAACCCTACTAAAAAATACGCGTTACCACACGATCAAGTTAGCTCGTGACAAAACGCCGATCCAAAGAATGACTTATATGACCGATGCTAAAACTGTGAATCCCAAATCCTCTACAACACCCCTGAGCACCCACAATTCCGTAGAGGCAGAGCAAAAGGGTGTGAACCTTTCTGTACAAAGCACATCGTATTCGGAAACGAACTTCCGTGGAAATATAAGATCCAAAAATGGATCGATGTATAACCACAGACTAAGAAGGAAATCCACCGTGGATCTAGACTCCTCTGATAACGATCCCTGTACCCCGGTGACAAACTGCGGTACATCACACCCAGTATTCCCCAATCCAAGCAGCCTCAATTCCAGGAAGTTGAAAAGTGGGGCTACCAGTTCGTCCACAAAGACAGTGCATAATAAGAGACTATTGCCACACACTAATTCAGATACTCACAGTTTGATAACACACCTCTCTCCAGAACCAAATACTCACAAAGCCGAAAGGGTTATAAACCGTAAAACGCAGCCCGAACCTCGTAGCTACTTGTCCAAAAAAGTAAACCCTCCCACCACTTTAAACCGAAAGATTGATACACCTAACTATAGGACGTCGAATAGTGGTGAAGTAAATCGCAAAAATTCGAGTCAGTTTAGCTTGCTTGGTAGGCCACCTCCACCTATTTACATGCCCATACTCAACGGGACTGACCATCCAACGATCAGCAATTTCGCTGAAACGACATTACCATTTTTTATTCAGGTTCACAACATGACCTCAAACATACTACAAATGCTCACCACTCTCCACAGGTTTCGCCCCCCAATATAGATATGACAGCTCATACAGCAATGCCTAATTACTGCCTAGAGCTCACTTTACATGACTCAGACAATTCTCTTCTTCGTCAAAAACCCTCTATATCCTTTTCTTCTGATAGCCAATCTTCTTTACATCCGAACTTACTTGAACTCGGAAATACAACTGACCCTCTCTGGACTTCTAGCTTTCCTAGGGCATCTACAGACATAGATATTTCATTGTCGTCTGAGGACACTATGATTGAATCTCATCACCAGCTACTTCAAGACATGGCTAAAATCTTAAGATATGACTCGGTTAATCCTAACATAGTCCTTATTAATGCCAGGTCAGCTGTAAACAAAATGGCGTACGTCCAATCCCTACTACTGATTAGCCAACCTACAGCACTAATGATCACTGAAGCTTGGTGCACAAGTGAAATAAATGATGATTTCTTTCACTGCGAAGGTTACTCATTTTTCAGGAAGAACAGATCAGTTGGGAGGGGTGGAGGATGCATTATCTATGTTAAATCTGACTGCAGAGCTGTGCACTATGATGACCCCAACCTGGATATATGTGATACATTATGGGTGACACTCTACATAAATAAACAGCAAACCCTATTATTAGGTTGCATTTATCGCCCACCCAACCACGACAGTGAACTGCTAAGCCAGATAACTGCAGCCTTCCATTACACTTCGAAATTGAACTTTACTTATAAAGTGATTGGAGGTGATTTCAATATGCCAGAAGTTTCATGGGAGCCCATCAGTGCTCCTCCCCGCTACAGCAAATTCTTAGATGCAGTTGATTTATGTGGGTGGACACAAAGTATTCTAAGGCCCACCCGAAACCAAAATATACTGGACTTGGTTTTCTTGAAAGACATCGCCTTATCTACCATAGACATCAGCCGACCATTCCCTGGTAGTGACCACAACACAGTAATCTGCGCCCTTGATACCAAGCTTCACTCATCAAAACGCTCTACCCTGCGCAAGACATTCATGTGCTTCGGAAAAGCTAGGTGGGACGTATCTAACTCCTTCATTAGAAGCTTAGACTGGGATCTTTTCTTTTCTAATAGCAACCTAGACACTGTCCTACTAGCCTTTTACCAGAATGTATCTATTTGCTTTGATAATCTCGTTCCTAAATGTAAAGAAAACCCAAGAGAAAACATAAAGAATTTCATTCCTATAAAAGTAAAGGCTAAGCTGCGAAAGCTGTACCGACAGTACCACAGAGAAAACGACTTCTCATGCCTTCTAAATATACAGAACATTTATCTAGCTTTGAAAGAAAATAACGACAAAGCCCTACTCAGACAAGAACATGCAGCTCTTAAAGATAGCTCTAAATACACTGCAATCTGTAGGCTTTATCGCAAAAGGCTAAACTCCCGTAAAACGGATATACAATTCATTTTAGAAAATGGCGAAACCACTAGTGACTCTAAAATAATTTGTGAGCTTCTAAACTCCCATTTCTCACAGTCATATACCTATGATGATAATACGTTGCCACAACCTCTATTCCCTGTACGTTCACAAAAAACCTTAGAAATTATCAGCTTTTCTTTAGATAATATTAAGAAAGCAATCACTTCTCTTAAAAGTTCAAACAACCCAGGTCCTGATATGATTCCCTCAACTTTTTTAAAATACGGTGGTGAAGACATTCCTATTCTCCTTCTTAAATTGTTCTCTACCTCTCTATCAACTGGAACATATCCAGATGCATGGAAAACCACGCACATTACCCCTAGGTATAAGTCAGGCTCCCGTTCAAGTGTCATGAGTTACAGACCCATTAACCTAACTTCTGTTATTTCAAGGGTTCTGGAAAAGATCGTGAAAAGTGCCATTTTTGACTTCCTCTCTCAAGAGAAACTTATCACTCCTTATCAACACGGTTTCATGAAGTCACGTTCTTGTACGACATGCCACTTACAATTTTTCGACCACATCTCACAACTTAAAGATTCCAGTATGATCACAGTTATCGTATACTTAGATCTTAGTAAAGCCTTTGACACTGTAAGCCACCGACTGTTAATATCAAAAGTCCAGTCCTATGGGATACAGGGTTCATTGTTAAGCTGGCTCAGTTCGTTTCTAAGCAACCGGATGCAAATGGTCAGGTTAGGTTCCCACACATCCAACCCCGTTCGGATAACAAGTGGAGTTATACAAGGTAGTGTCCTAGGTCCACTGCTATTCCTGTTATATTTCAATGACATTTGCGACGTTATTAAACATGGCAGACCTTTCCTATTCGCCGATGACATCAAAATAGTGTATCACTCACTCAGAAATGAAGTGTCATGTGTATTTAGTAGGATTCAAGATGATATTGAGAGCGTCCAATTATGGTGTAACACATGGAAAATGAAGTTTAACGTTGAAAAATGTGGTGTGCTATGCTCCAAAAGCATTTCATCTGAACTTTCCATCTCCCTACACAACAAACATATTCCTCGTCTGCCGCTTACAACAGACTTGGGTCTGAAATACACTCCAGAATTTAGCCTGACTGAATACGTTAAATTACAAGTATCAAAGGTCAAAAGGCTCTTTGGATTTTTATTCCGAAACTTTAAGACCAGTGAATCCAAAATAATGCTGTACAAGTTGTGCGTAAGGCCCTTACTTGAATTTTGTCCCCCTATCATGGACAGTGTCTCCGTAAAAGACAGATGCAAATTAGAAAGTCTACAAAGGGCGTTTACTAAACGTCTAGTAGGTGATAATCTTTGCATCTCTTACTATGACAGATGTAATCTATTCGACTTGGAACCCTTATGGGTTAGACGACTGAAGTTCAACCTAAAAATTACATTTAGGATTGCCAAAGGGCTTATATATTTCCCCCACAATGACTTTACTTTCAGTTCACCTAAGAAATATAACCTGAGAAATAAATCTTCTTCTTTTAAAGTTCCCCGCTGTCATACAAAATACAGATCAAACTCTTTCACTGTGAGATACCGTTGCATTTGGAACCGTCTTCCAACTGAAATTAGAGACAGTCCTACCCCAAAAACTTTCTCATCTTTGCTGAACAAATATTTCATTAACAACGGGTTAGAAGGGGTATGTGACAAACTAAAAATTAGAGATCTAATACGGCACTCCTCTGATCCTCACTGTTAGCTCCTGAAATCTGTAAACCCTATGTGTGACAGTCACTTTCACTATGATTGCTTTCACAACCCTAGACACCTATTCTTAATCAGCCTTAAATTTTAAATTTTTTTTAATTTCCTTCAAATATTTTTGCATATATCCCTGATAATATTGTATTATGAGTATTTCAGTATGCTAAGGTTCAATCTCAAATTCCAGATGCAAATCAACTGAAGACGACTGGTATTAAAATATCTCCAGAGCCTGCCTAGTGCTATACGTCTAGCTCTACGCAAATTAAGGCCAAAATGGTAGTTGTCTAAATATTCAAATAAACGGTGAATTTTCTTATCCTATTATTCTATAACTATAATCTTCTCTGTTCAACTTTTCTTGAACAACATATTATAACTTATCACTGGTTATTTGCTCAATGCTGCACGATTACTCCCTGATTTTCTAAACTACATTTGTTTATATCTAAAATGAATCTTATCTTACTATTCTATTACTATAATCCTGTATGTTCAAATTTTCTAGAACAACATATTATAACTTATCACTGCTTATTTGCTCAATGCTGCACGATTATTCCCTGATTTTCTAAACTACATTTGTTTATATCTAAAATGAATCTTATCTTACTATTCTATTACTATAATCCTGTATGTTCAAATTTTCTAGAACAACATATTATAACTTATCACTGCTTATTTGCTCAATGCTGCACGATTATTCCCTGATTTTCTAAACTACATTTGTTTATATCTAAAATGAATCTTATCTTACTATTCTATTACTATAATCCTGTATGTTCAAATTTTCTAGAACAACATATTATAACTTATCACTGCTTATTTGCTCAATGCTGCACGATTATTCCCTGATTTTCTAAACTACATTTGTTTATATCTAAAATGAATCTTATCTTACTATTCTATTACTATAATCCTGTATGTTCAAATTTTCTAGAACAACATATTATAACTTATCACTGCTTATTTCCTCAATGCTGCACGATTATTCCCTGATTTTCTAAACTACATTTGTTTATATCTAAAATGAAGTCTCAGATAGCCTTTCTTTCTTACATTTTTCGTCTTCAAAATGCTGTAAAAGATGAAACATACATGATGTTCTTCTGAAAGTAGTCATTCATACCATAAGTTTGAGTAAGTCGACGAATAAATAGCTGGACAAACAAAAAGTTTGTGGCATTTTGCAACAGAAATTTAAAAAATAAATAAATAATTTAAAAAAAATGAAGCATTCCGACAGGGCCTTGCACAAAAAAGGTGGGAGGGTGGTGACTGCTAGTCAGCGGATATGATGGTGGGGACATATGTGAACCACCCTTATCTGTGGGACAGCACTCTATTGCTATGGCTCCTGAGTTCGGATGGCTTCTTCAAAATGAGAATAAACAAAAACTAAAAAAAAATAATGGAAAAAGAAATATTAGTTGAAAATTGCCTAGAGCCGAAGTTTAGACGCAAACTCCCGAATGAAAGTAAATGGTATGAGTCCGCTACTTCAGAAGGACACCGAACTGTATACTTCAGAAAAACATACATTACTAGGCCCTCGCTTTTCTTTTACATAGCTCACGCACTCTGACTTTTGTGTTTTACTCCTTTTAAACCTCGTAAGTAGGTGAAATTATCACCTGTCTTTCACTTTAAACTAATTGTTCGCAGAAGAGACTGTAAAATATCGGGAAATTAATATTTCCTGAAAAAAAAACAATAAAAAACGATGAACCCCATGCCTGTTATATATTTTGAATTATTAACACCTTTTAAATACTGAAGGTGCAGATCTGCACCTGTCTGCTGGTTTTCTTGTGTCTTCTTCTCTTTTCAAACATACTGCTTTCTCTACTTATTCGTGATATTGCTAGCTCATCTGGTGAATAACGGGATCATCGGTATTATAAAATCTGCTGACAAGTTCAAAGTGGGTCTCATAAACAACTGGAAATGTCACAAATATGATGTACTTACGGGTAAATTTAAAGTTTAATAGACTTTAAAGCTCTTTCTGAATGATTTACTGATAGTTATTGTTTATTCTGCATCTCTTATGTAATACGTCAGCACCTGTACAGAAATGCCACTTACCTTCCTCAACTAACGCAACCATTTATGGTTCCCGCGTGAAATTGACATGTATTTTTTTTTCAATCACAGTTTAGATTTGACGCTATATCTATTTCTTTATTTGTACACTTCATTTTAAATGTTTCTCTCACATTTACCAGTATTCAACTTATTTCTAAATTAACAAATCATATTATATATTCTATAAGTTTTCATAAATGTACATATGTTCATGCCTGTAAAAATGGCTGGTTTCTGTTACAGAAATAAAATTATTATTATTATTATAACAAACACACGACGTATCTGATCAACCAAGCGTAGGCACAGAGTAATTTACACCAAAAATAATAACATTCAAATAGTAACTTGAAGCTTGAAAGGCCTTTATTCGTGCAAGTCAATTTAACAATAACTCTCTCCTTTACACTTGGCTTATCCACACTAAACTGACCATTGATATTCGTCCTTTCAAACGAACTGATACTAGCATAGTCATTGAACAAGATACTTGAGTTGATGGGTGTCTGTTTCATTGTGGATGACAGCACCAACGATGACTGAGTGACACAAGGTGATGAACTTATTGGTGGATCAGAAGCTGTTCTTGTTCGGCTCTCAGATAGTTGTCCAACTGCAAGATTACCACCACTGCTGTCTTTCACTACTAGTTCGGGTTTAGCACTATCATCTGATGATAGGTGGGCTACACGCTGATCAATTACACTGACTGTCTCACAAGTATGCACACCTTTTGGAACTGCATATGCGCTCAATTCTACTTCACGTTGTAGTTGTACAGAAGGTTTATTTAACTTAGCATTAGTAGGCATATCCCTCATCGCATCATGATCAACCAAAGACAACTGTGAAGTATCATGATCATTATCAAGAATATTCACTTTACCGTCAACTTCATCATTTTCAAACTCTTAATTAACAGAAGTAGATGATTTGGGTTCCTCCTCGCAAATCCTAAAAGGTTTTATAACTTCACTCTGACTAGTAATACCTTGTAAACTTGTGGAGTCAGAACTGTCCTCTGAGACTGTAACTCCCCTCTGTCACACTCTATTCAACAATGGCTTACCAGTTGCAACTACAGACTTCTTGACCAAACCGTTATCGTCACACAATTCGGAGTCAGGCCTGGAGTTTACATTTAGCTTATCACTGAACTTGCTCACTGGTTCACAGTTCACTTCTGTATGCACCTCTTGCACACGTGTAAAACAAAACCGTGTTTGTCTTGCATCTTGTAACTTATCTGTTGAGGATGTACTACGAAACCTGTTACACTCACTAGGTCTATATGCATTACTAGACATCATGGAGCCTTCTCGATATCCACCTCTCTGAGGCCTACTCGTCATCAATGATTGCATTTTGATCTCAGACTGCTCTATTCTAGGGGTGAGATGTAATAGACTGGCGAACTTGCTCATAGATTGAGTGACACTAGTATTTACCAGTTTCAGGATATCATCAAACTTTGGCTCGATACCCTCATCCTCCATACGGGAGCTCATCTTCACCCACTTCCTTTGCAGTCGAGTAGGTGTGCGTCTTGCTATTACTTCTAGTATAAAACTCGAGTTGAGGTCACTCATGCGATTCATCGAAATCATTCCATTCTTGTAAATTAGCAAATTATCTAAAAACTCAGTGAGTGCCTTGGAGTCATCCTGTAATTGACCGCCATTACCCTTAACAACCTCGAATAATTTCCCTACAATCATCGAAGGTCTTCCAAACCTTTGACGTAATATGCTCATAGCCTCGTAGTAGCCCTGTAGGGGACTAATATTAGAGTTCACTAACATTCCAAGTATAAAAGTAATAATCCAAGTCAGTGGAGTGTTAAATCACAATATATTACCAAAAATACAGTGACGAGTTATAGCAACAAAAAGGATTACTTGAAGATAACGTCGAAGTCCTCGGCTACAAATTAATTATATAATCCACGGGCACGTTAATTGTTTGGACTGCGTCTGCTGTAGCTGCTGTGTTCCGGTTGTAGAAATGTCTTCGGTTGAGAGTAGTAGGCTCCTACAATAAATCCGAAGTATACAACACGGTGTGAGTGGAGCAAGTAAGCAGAAGTGACCAGGGAGAAGACGAAGTCTCCAACAGCAGAGTGTATTTTTCAATTGTACACGGAAGTTATGTATATTTCAACAAGAAGCGTTTTAAACAAAAATTATGTACAATATCTCGAATTTATACAAGTAACCAAAAAGTGTACAATCACATTGTTACGTACTCAACACGGCTCCCCCCCTAGAGGTCCGGAGAGACAACCGGGAAATGATAAGTAAAACTATGAAGTAAATAATAATAGTAATAGCAACTTTTGGATAAAAATAGGGATATATTACAACATGCATAAACGCGAGAAGGTATGTGAGTCATGTAAAGTCTGAAAGCATATACAATTGGTTCAGCAATAAAAATTGAAAGAGAAAGTCATGTCACTTAAATTTGCACTAACCATGAACATAGATTTTTAATGTATAAAGAAAAATATGTAAATACACAGTAATTAAGGAGGGGAAAGAAACATTTAAAAAAATATGGATTAAAGATCAATAGTTTTTGGAAAGGACACTACCTGTTTTTTCGGTGAGGTACATATAAATAAATAATAGTGATAGTAACATCAAAGTTTACGACGAAATACTAACGGTCATGATGATAATGTCTAAACGAAAAAGATAATAATAATTTTTAATTATTTTTCTTTTGTTAGTCCTCAAAATGAACGTAGCGAGCCGGTTTACTGATTTGCCGACCACTACGTGTGTGATATGGAGGGAGGATAAGACTTGGTGCCGGTGGAGGGGATTCGGATGTTTGATTATTTGATTGCGCAGCTGCCGATGTAGATTCGAAGTCGTTGTCGGTGTATGCGGGTTTGATTCGATCAATTGAAACAGTCTCTCGTCTTCCATTCTTGTTCACTGTAAAGTGTTTGTCTGAACGTTTAATAACTTGAAAGGGTCCTTCGTATGGAGGTTGCAATCCTTTTCTGATGGCGTCGACTCGAATGAAGACGAATTTGCAAGTTTGTAGATGTTTGTTGATCTGATCTCTTCGGGGAGATTGTCGAGGTGCTGTTGGTTGAAGTTGAAGCATTTGTCTAGTTAATCGGTTAGTGAAGTCGGCAATGTTCACGTCTGTGGAATCGGCTGAGGGGACTAGCTGTCCAGGCAAGGTTAGGTTGGTGCCATAGACAAGTTGAGCCGGTGTACATCCTAAATCTTCTTTGATAGTAGAACGGATACCAAGTAAAATCAAAGGTAAGTATTCACTCCACTTAGATGTATCATTCTGCGCCATCAGGGAGCTTTTCAGTTGTCTGTGGAATCTTTCCACTAGACCATTCGCTGCCGGATGATAGGCTGTTGTGGAGATATGTTTCACTCCCAGAAGTCTCGTCAGTTCGCGAAAGAGTGTCGATTGGAATTGAGGACCGCGGTCGGATGTAATAGTAGTTGGTACACCGTAGTTTGACACCCAACGGTCGAGAAAAACTAAAGCAACGTTTTCAGCAGATATGTCGTTTAAGGGGCATGCAATAGCCCAACGAGTAAATCTATCAATCGCTGTCAGGATATGTGTATATCCCCTTGATGTTGGCAATGGTCCCACGATATCTATATGGATATGCTGAAATCTCCTTTCGGGTAATTTAAACGTCTTCGGGGTTGTAATAGTGTGGCGGTGTACTTTGGAGCATTGGCATTGGATACATTCTCGTGCCCATCTCCGAATGTCAGAGTTCATTTTAGGCCACACGAAGCGTTCGCTGATCAGTCTGACCGTGGCGCGTACTCCAGGGTGAGAAAGCGAATGTAAATGTTCGAACAATGCTTTTCGGCAACTGAGAGGGACAAATGGACGATTAGTTCCGGTAGATACATCGCAGACTATGGTTGCATCTGATAAGGGGATAGGCACATCTTTGAGCTGTAAGGAAGAGTTTCTGCGGCAGGTTTGGAGTTCAACGTCATCTCTTTGTAATTGAGCCATACGATCAAGACTGATGTCTACCGACGTTTGAAGCTGGTTAATGTCACTTCTTGAAAGAGAATCGGCTACCACGTTCGCATCTCCTTTGATGTACTGGATGTCGGTTGAGAATTGGGAGATATAATCCAACTGTCTGGCTTCTCTAGGGGAGTGTTTATCGAGTGAAGTAGTGAAAGCATGACACAGGGGCTTGTGGTCAGTAAAAATAGTGAAATGCCGGCCCTGTAGTAAGTAACTGAAATGTTTAACTGCTAGGTAGATGGCTAACAGTTCTCTGCCAAAGGTACTGTAACGAGTTTGCGCAGGTTCCAATTTCTTGGAGAAGAAAGCAAGTGGAGTGATGTCATTATTGAACTTTTGTTGTAAAACTGCTCCCACTGCTACCTGCGATGCATCTGTACATAAAATAAGTGAAGCTTCTGGGTTGATATGAGATAACATTACAACGTTGGATAAGGCATCTTTTGCATTATTAAATGCTGCTTTTGCTTCTTCAGACCACTGAAATTTCTTCGAATTGCATCTAAGTAGGTCGGTCAGTGGCTGAACTATGGAGGCACATGATGGAATAAAACGTCGGTAGAAGTTGAACATCCCGAGAAAACGTCTAAGTTTCTTTAAGGAATCAGGTTCGGGAAAGTTCTTAATAGTTTCTATCTTATCTTCGGTAGGTCTGATGCCTTCGGCAGTTATTCGATGTCCTAAGAATTCAATGGAAGGGGAACCAAAAATACATTTCTTTGGATTGATAACAACTCCAAATTGTTCAAACCTTTGAAATAACAGGCTTAAGTGTTGCATATGTTCTTCCATCGATGAGCTGGCGATTAAGACATCGTCGATATATACAAAGACGAAATCAAGACCTTGGGTAACTTGGTCCATAAAACGCTGAAATGTTTGAGCAGCATTCTTTAGTCCGAAAGGCATTCTCAAGAATTCGAATAATCCAAAAGGCGTGATAATTGCTGTTTTTGCAATGTCTTCTGGAGCGACTGGTATTTGATGATATGCCCTGACCAAGTCAACTTTAGTAAAAATGGTCTTTCCATGTAAGTTCAAGGAGAAATCGTGGAGATGAGGTATAGGATAACGATCTGGGACCGTAGCGTTATTCAAAGCGCGATAATCTCCACATGGCCGCCAGTCATGATTAGTTTTAGGTACCATGTGCAGAGGTGAAGACCATGGGCTGTTAGATGGTCGTATGATACCTAGCTGCATCATATGTTCAAATTCCGACTTAGCTGCTGCTAGTTTATCGGGTGGTAACCGTCGTGGACGTGCCTTCACAGGTTGTCCTGTTGTGATGATCTTATGCGTAACTGTATGAGATATATCTTCAACATTGTATGATGGTTTAAGGATTTTAGGAAATCGTTGCAATAAAGCAGAGAACATTTCACTCTCCGGCTTTTCTATACAGATGCTATGAACAGAGTAGTCACATGTAATACCGTGGATCTTGAGTTGGGTGCAATTGTCAACCAGTTTTTTCTTGCTGATATCAACCAACAGATTGAAGTGACTTAGGAAGTCTGCACCTAGTATAGCGTGACGTACGTCAGCTACTATGAAGATCCATGTGAAACGTCGGCGTAGTCCTAGGTTTAAAATCATTGACTGTTCGCCATACGTCGGTATGTCGGTTTGGTTGGCAGCACGAAGTGAAAGTTTACCAGGTATTTTGGCTGATCGCCTGGATAGTGAGGGGGGAATAACACTGACTTCGGCGCCTGTATCTACCAGGAATAATGTGCCGGTAGTCAAATCCCTCACATAGAAAAGGCGACTGAGGTGATTGCCAGTAACAGCTGTCGCCATCACTGTCTGGCTGAGGCGTTTCCCTGAGCCTGGTTGGCTTCGCTAAAGCTGCACGGTTTTACACATTTCAGGGCATGACGTCCAAACTTCCAGTGATACCAGCATATATTGCTATCCCGAGAAGACGTGTAAGAACGCTGTCGTGAGAAGGATCGTCGTCGTGATGGTGACCTTCTCTGTGAGCTCCGCCTCCGGACTTGTCGATCCGACCTATTAGTTTCCAACTTGTCAATCCTTGCCGCTAAGTCTGCAATGGCGGCGAGTATCGGTGTGTCTGCCGTGGGTGTGGAATGACACGGTGTGGCACTATCAGATGCTACGTGACTTATGGTGTTATCAGATAAAACATCCATAATACTATCTGCCATGTCACTTAGTTGGTCTAAGTCATACGACTTTCCTGAGATGATTAAAATTTGCTGGACATTTCTAGGTAAACGTTGCAACCACATCTGTTTCAGCACTACCTCGTCTACTTTATGATGTCCGATTAACTGGCGCATGTGCCTGAGCAGCTGGGATGGTTTACGTGGGCCTAGTTCACAGCCTGTGAGCAATTGTTGGATTCTTTTCTCATCCGACAAACTGGTACGTTGTATGAGGAGGGCTTTAAGTTTATCAAATTGATGTTCCGTCGGAGGATCTTCGATGAAATCGCTGATTTCTGTCAATACTGACGGAGGGAGTTCTGCCAGCACCATACCATATTTGGCTATTTGGGACTTAATGCCCCGTGCTTCTAGCAACGGTTCAATTACCGCAAACCAAATCCTTGGTTCTGCGAAACCGTATTGGGGTAAACGAAAATCAGTGATGGCATTTATTGTGGCGTTTGTCTCGCTATTAGTTGTCTGCTCATTTGATGTACCGGACTGAGGTGATGACATTATGAATATGGGGTTATTGGTACAAATTAGGATACAAATATAAACCACACACAAAATCACAATGAATATACAAAATAGCAAAAATAAGAATATGAATATGCCAAAATAATCCGTGTTCTTATCGGGCTCACCAATTAATTTGTAGGGGACTAATATTAGAGTTCACTAACATTCCAAGTATAAAAGTAATAATCCAAGTCAGTGGAGTGTTAAATCACAATATATTACCAAAAATACAGTGACGAGTTATAGCAACAAAAAGGATTACTTGAAGATAACGTCTAAGTCCTCGGCTACAAATTAATTATATAATCCACGGGCACGTTAATTGTTTGGACTGCGTCTGCTGTAGCTGCTGTGTTCCGGTTGTAGAAATGTCTTCGGTTGAGAGTAGTAGGCTCCTACAATAAATCCGAAGTATACAACACGGTGTGAGTGGAGCAAGTAAGCAGAAGTGACCAGGGAGAAGACGAAGTCTCCAACAGCAGAGTGTATTTTTCAATTGTACACGGAAGTTATGTATATTTCAACAAGAAGCGTTTTAAACAAAAATTATGTACAATATCTCGAATTTATACAAGTAACCAAAAAGTGTACAATCACATTGTTACGTACTCAACAGCCCTCTTTTGGCTTCATAAACTTACAGCACTGTATAGCTCTTGCAGCATCTCCAGTGCAATATCTCATCAAATACATTAACTTCAATTCATCATTTAATAAAACACCACTCAACATGATCTCAAACTCCTTCACAAATTGTAAATAATCAGCCGGGTTTCCATCAAAACATCGTGGTTCAAATTTAGGGAGTTTGATGTTCCTATTATCCCTGAACGGCGAAACAGTAGCACCAACCATTTCATACTTAACATCAGACACATCGTTACAATTAACAGACAAGTCACCATGACTTACTTTCCTGTTTGCATCCAAGACACTCTGTCCCTTCTTTGACCCAGGCATTGTTGAACTTGACCCAATTCCGAAAGCGTTCCAGATATTGCTTGTTCAAAGAGGACTTGACCGGAACCAGGAAAGATGAACGGCGACTATCCAAACTTTCACCAACTGTTTGAATCCGCCAGATCTGTTTCTATCGTCAGAAACTGTCAATCACGTCTCATAAACCGTTAATGCCCAGCTCTCGCTACGCTCGGGCCCACGCTGTTCTCCGAAGATTTCTCAGAAACGCTTAGTTATAACGGACGCAAAAACCAAAACACTGATCTGCCGCTTTAGATTTGTTTATTGTTACACCAACATATAAAAGGAATAAGCGAACTAAGCAAACTAAGGTCTGAAAACAAATATTACAATAATAAATCATAAGATTACTTCTGACGATGTTTCACTCTTCTTTCTGAACAGCGACCGATGAGACGATGACTGTCGTATTGATGCCTCCGCGAAAATTGGGGAAGTTGATTTTAAGCAAACAACCAAGAATTGATCGTTCAATCTTCAACTCCATTGACAGCTTGATTGACACTGTCTTTTACCAGCTTCAGAATATCATCAAACTTTGGCTCAATACCTTCATCCTCTATACGAGGGCTTATCTTCACCCACTTCTTTTGTAGTCGAGTAGGCAGGAGTCTCTCTACTACCTCTAGGACGTAACTTGATTTCAGATCGCTCATTCAATTCATCTAAATCAACGTATTCTCGTAAGTCACCAGATTATCCAGATACTCAGTGAGTGTCTTGGAGTCATCTTGTAATTGACTACCATTACCTTTATCAGTCTCGAATACGTTCCTTACAATCATTGAAAATCTTCCGAATCTCTGGCGAAGCATACTCATAGCCTCAGAGTATCCTTCATTTGGCTTCATAAACTCACACCACTGGTTAGCTCTTGAAGCTACTCCAGTGCAATGCTTCAACAAATACATCAACTTCACTTCATTTATTGCTAGCCCACTCAACATGACTTCAAACTTCTTTACAAACTGTGGATAGTCAGCTGGGTTTCCGTCGGAACACCGAGGCTCATATTTAGGCAGCTTAATCATGCCATTATCCCTAGACGGCGAAACATTAGCATCAACCTTATCATGCTCAACATCACACACATCATTACATGTAACAGACAATTAACATTACTTACTTTCCTCCTTGCTTCCAAGACGCTTTGTCCCTCCTTCGACCGAGGTATCGTCGAACTTGACCAAAAACTCAGAAAAGTTTCAGAAAATACTTGTCCAAAGAAGACTTGCAGGCACCAGGAAAGACGAACAGAAACTCTCAAAAACTGTCAATGTCCAGCACTTACTACGCTGGACCTCACGTTATCCCCGGAAGACTTTCAGAAACAATTTGTTATAACCAACGCGAAAAACCACAACACAGATTGGCGACTCGAAAGTCCTTTATTCTTACGCCAATATGTAACCAACAATATGGTTATTACACAAGGTCTAATAATATATGTTTGCAATCACGTCTCAACACCGTTAATGCCCAGCTCTTGCTACGCCGGGCTTCTCGCCGTCCCTCGAAACCTTTCAGAAACGCTTACTACTAACGGACGCATAAACCAAAACACCGATTGGCGACTCGAGAACTCTTTGTTCTATCTCCAACAGATGATCAGCACAATAACTAAGGTTTTTGACGGTATTTGATCTTCTTCCTGAACAGCGAACGATGAGACGATGACTGGTGGCTTGATGACTCACACGAAAAATATGGGGGAGTTGGTTTTGGGCAAACAGTCATGAATTGATCGTTCAATTTTCAACTACACTGACAGTACTCCATAATTTTGTCTAAAGTATTTGCTTATAGACTTTTACTGCTCTCCGCTTTAATTGCCAAACAATATGTCTTCCTTCTTACAAAACTGGTGGTTTGGAGTTAAATTTGAAGAAAGTACATAGTATTTATCGATTCGGAGAGTCTTCGTAACAATAGGAACTTAGGGATAAGGTCCTTAACAATCATGGTGTACAATGTCCATGACTTACTGGATATATGCGAGGACGTACTACATCACGGACCCCTAGACATTTTCTCTTGCTTTCCATGTGAGTCTAAAATAATTTTCCTGCAGACTCTACTCACAGCAGTCCAAATAGGTAGATCTCTAGGAGAAAGATGCTTAGTGGAGGCTGATTCGACCAAAATGGAAAATACTACTAATGTATCTGTAAATGTGTCTAAGCAGACCGCTACTTTTTCCTGTCTTAAATAAGGTCATTTCCTCCTGACAACTCCTTTATGGTGAGCAATTCACCGGGAGTTATTTCCGAAATTAGTAACGAAAATCAGCTTAGATTTCGTGCCCAAAAGAAAACCCATGGCTTTTCTAGAACACCCAATGGATTTTAAGGATATTGGTGTCAGCCACGACTCGTAAACCGTTAATGCACAGCTCTTGCTACGCTCGAGCTCACGCTGTTCCTTGAAGTTTCTCAGAAACGCTTAGTAATAACGGACGCAAAAACCAAAACACCAACTGGCGACTCGAGGATTCTTATTGTTACACCAACATATAAAAGAAATAAGCGAACTAAGGTCTGTGAACAAATATTACAATGATAAATCATAAGATTACTTCTGACGATGTTTCACTCTTCTTTCTGAACAGCGACCGATGAGACGATGACTGTCGTATTGATGCCTCCGCGAAAATTGGGGAAGTTGATTTTAAGCAAACAACCAAGAATTGATCGTTCAATCTTCAACTCCATTGACAGCTTGATTGACACTGTCTTTTACCAGCTTCAGAATATCATCAAACTTTGGCTCAATACCTTCATCCTCTATACGAGGGCTTATCTTCACCCACTTCTTTTGTAGTCGAGTAGGCAGGAGTCTCTCTACTACCTCTAGGACGTAACTTGATTTCAGATCGCTCATTCAATTCATCTAAATCAACGTATTCTCGTAAGTCACCAGATTATCCAGATACTCAGTGAGTGTCTTGGAGTCATCTTGTAATTGACTACCATTACCTTTATCAGTCTCGAATACGTTCCTTACAATCATTGAAAATCTTCCGAATCTCTGGCGAAGCATACTCATAGCCTCAGAGTATCCTTCATTTGGCTTCATAAACTCACACCACTGGTTAGCTCTTGAAGCTACTCCAGTGCAATGCTTCAACAAATACATCAACTTCACTTCATTTATTGCTAGCCCACTCAACATGACTTCAAACTTCTTTACAAACTGTGGATAGTCAGCTGGGTTTCCGTCGGAACACCGAGGCTCATATTTAGGCAGCTTAATCATGCCATTATCCCTAGACGGCGAAACATTAGCATCAACCTTATCATGCTCAACATCACACACATCATTACATGTAACAGACAATTAACATTACTTACTTTCCTCCTTGCTTCCAAGACGCTTTGTCCCTCCTTCGACCGAGGTATCGTCGAACTTGACCAAAAACTCAGAAAAGTTTCAGAAAATACTTGTCCAAAGAAGACTTGCAGGCACCAGGAAAGACGAACAGAAACTCTCAAAAACTGTCAATGTCCAGCACTTACTACGCTGGACCTCACGTTATCCCCGGAAGACTTTCAGAAACAATTTGTTATAACCAACGCGAAAAACCACAACACAGATTGGCGACTCGAAAGTCCTTTATTCTTACGCCAATATGTAACCAACAATATGGTTATTACACAAGGTCTAATAATATATGTTTGCAATCACGTCTCAACACCGTTAATGCCCAGCTCTTGCTACGCCGGGCTTCTCGCCGTCCCTCGAAACCTTTCAGAAACGCTTACTACTAACGGACGCATAAACCAAAACACCGATTGGCGACTCGAGAACTCTTTGTTCTATCTCCAACAGATGATCAGCACAATAACTAAGGTTTTTGACGGTATTTGATCTTCTTCCTGAACAGCGAACGATGAGACGATGACTGGTGGCTTGATGACTCACACGAAAAATATGGGGGAGTTGGTTTTGGGCAAACAGTCATGAATTGATCGTTCAATTTTCAACTACACTGACAGTACTCCATAATTTTGTCTAAAGTATTTGCTTATAGACTTTTACTGCTCTCCGCTTTAATTGCCAAACAATATGTCTTCCTTCTTACAAAACTGGTGGTTTGGAGTTAAATTTGAAGAAAGTACATAGTATTTATCGATTCGGAGAGTCTTCGTAACAATAGGAACTTAGGGATAAGGTCCTTAACAATCATGGTGTACAATGTCCATGACTTACTGGATATATGCGAGGACGTACTACATCACGGACCCCTAGACATTTTCTCTTGCTTTCCATGTGAGTCTAAAATAATTTTCCTGCAGACTCTACTCACAGCAGTCCAAATAGGTAGATCTCTAGGAGAAAGATGCTTAGTGGAGGCTGATTCGACCAAAATGGAAAATACTACTAATGTATCTGTAAATGTGTCTAAGCAGACCGCTACTTTTTCCTGTCTTAAATAAGGTCATTTCCTCCTGACAACTCCTTTATGGTGAGCAATTCACCGGGAGTTATTTCCGAAATTAGTAACGAAAATCAGCTTAGATTTCGTGCCCAAAAGAAAACCCATGGCTTTTCTAGAACACCCAATGGATTTTAAGGATATTGGTGTCAGCCACGACTCGTAAACCGTTAATGCACAGCTCTTGCTACGCTCGAGCTCACGCTGTTCCTTGAAGTTTCTCAGAAACGCTTAGTAATAACGGACGCAAAAACCAAAACACCAACTGGCGACTCGAGGATTCTTATTGTTACACCAACATATAAAAGAAATAAGCGAACTAAGGTCTGTGAACAAATATTACAATGATAAATCATAAGATTACTTCTGACGATGTTTCACTCTTCTTTCTGAACAGCGACCGATGAGACGATGACTGTCGTATTGATGCCTCCGCGAAAATTGGGGAAGTTGGTTTTGAGCAAACAACCGTGAATTGATCGTTCAATCTTCAACTACATTGACACTCCCCGTCAAAAAACGCATCCATCCCCTTTTTCCATCACGACCAATACACGTTGACTTGGATGCCATTGCGAGAACCTGGGTCACTCGGACAGAGCTAAAATGGAAAACAAACAGAAAAGACAACACACCACGGGCATACCCACAGCACAATCACACTAATCGATGACGACCTGCGCCTTTCAGTTAAAGACATCCTCTTGCAACACAATCGCCACTTGCTAGAATGACTCTTGCAGAATGCAACGTGACCATAGCACCACCTCACGATACTCCACGCACATCGTCTTATCTACTCACTACCAATTGCCACTGCAATCGCTTGTCACTCATTCTGCCTCAGTTCTAGTAACGGTGACGTATGCGAGCCTCAGTCGTTTACACTCTTACTCCCCGGGGTGTGGGACCACAGCCAATCATTATCTCCGTATGCATTTCATTCTCATCAATAGCCTCCCCGGCGTATACGACCCATCTGCTGTCTGTAACATCAATCAATTCATTCACGGATGTAGAAGACTAGAAATAACTTCCGAAGTAATCACGACGAAAATTTTAACAAAACTACGCAATAAAAACAAGGTACGAAAACAACGAGTAAACACAATGAATTCAAATAACACCAATTGATATGACACACCACACGTATATACAAAAAGTACAAACAAACTCGCAGATCGTGTCTCGACGAAATTACTTTGAAGAATCGCAGGACTTACACCAGTACGCCTGCAACCCTTCTCAGGTTGACGATTGTAAGTTGTGGAATGTCCGGACACAAACAAGACTAACCAACAATTACAATAATTGGAATTTATACAACTATTTAACACAAACATATATACAATCACTGCGTCAAATGTTGTGGATTCCGGCATGACAAACTACCCTTGAAGAACTGTAGGACTTACAGAAGTACACCTACAAACCTTCACAGGTTGACGATTGTAAGTTGTGGAATGTCCGGACACAAACAGGTTAACCAACAATTACATCAATCGGAACACATACAATTATCTAACACAAACATATGTACAGTCAACACATCAAATGTTGTGGATTCTGGCACGACAAACTACCCTTGAAGAACCGTAGGACTTACAGCAGTACGCCTACACACCTACTCAGGGTGATGATCCAAGTGGAAGTCGTCCGGACACAAACAGAATTACCAACAGCTAGATGACAGATGATATCAATTCAGTATATGCAATATGAACATGTGTACAAAATCACACACCAAGCACGTTGGGCAGCTCATTGATGCGCTACCCTTTGAAGTATTGTAGGACTTACACCAGTACACCTACAACCCTTCTCAGGTTGACGCCCTAGGTTGGAAAATCGTCGCAGAGTTCATTTGCTAACTTCCTTCTATGAGCTATATCCTCAAATCTGAATGGTAACACGCTCATGTCATTGTATCGTAGAACATAAATGACGAACAAACACACGACATATCTCATCAACCTAGTGTAGAAACACAGTAATTTACACCAAAGATAATAACATTCAAATAGTAACTTGAAACTAGAAATGCCTTTATTCGTGCAAGTCAATTTAACAATAACTCTCCCGTTTACACTTGGCTTATCCTCACTAAACTGACCATTGATATTCGTCCTTTCAAACGAACTGATACTAGCATAGTCATTGCACAAGATACTTGAGTTGATGGGCGTCTGTTTCATTGTGGATGACAGCACCAACGACGACTGATTGATACCAGTTGATGAAGTTAGCGGTGGATCAAAAGCTGTTGTTGCTCGACTTTCAGAAAGTTGTCTACCTGCAAGACCACCACCACTGCTGTCTTTTACTATCAGCTCAGGTTTTGCACTAGCATCTGATGATAGGTGGGCTAAATGCTGATCAATTACACTGACTGTCTCACAAGTATGCGTGCCTTCTGCAACTGCACCTGCATTTATTTCTACTTCCCGTTCAAGTTGTAAAGAAACTTTGTTCAACTTAGCAGTAGTAGGCATATCCCTCATCGCATCATGATCAACCAAAGACAACTGTGAAGTATCATGATCATTATCAAGAATATTCACTTTACCGTCAACTTCATCATTTTCAAACTCTTAATTAACAGAAGTAGATGATTTGGGTTCCTCCTCGCAAATCCTAAAAGGTTTTATAACTTCACTCTGACTAGTAATACCTTGTAAACTTGTGGAGTCAGAACTGTCCTCTGAGACTGTAACTCCCCTCTGTCACACTCTATTCAACAATGGCTTACCAGTTGCAACTACAGACTTCTTGACCAAACCGTTATCGTCACACAATTCGGAGTCAGGCCTGGAGTTTACATTTAGCTTATCACTGAACTTGCTCACTGGTTCACAGTTCACTTCTGTATGCACCTCTTGCACACGTGTAAAACAAAACCGTGTTTGTCTTGCATCTTGTAACTTATCTGTTGAGGATGTACTACGAAACCTGTTACACTCACTAGGTCTATATGCATTACTAGACATCATGGAGCCTTCTCGATATCCACCTCTCTGAGGCCTACTCGTCATCAATGATTGCATTTTGATCTCAGACTGCTCTATTCTAGGGGTGAGATGTAATAGACTGGCGAACTTGCTCATAGATTGATTGACACTAGTATTTACCAGTTTCAGGATATCATCAAACTTTGGCTCGATACCCTCATCCTCCATACGGGAGCTCATCTTCACCCACTTCCTTCGAAGTCGAGTAGGTAGGCGTCTTGCTATTACTTCTAGTATAAAACTCGAGTTGAGGTCACTCATGCAATTCATCGAAATCATTCCATTCTTGTAAATTAGCAAATTATCTAAAAACTCAGTGAGTGCCTTGGAGTCATCCTGTAATTGACCGCCATTACCCTTAACAACCTCGAATAATTTCCCTACAATCATCGAAGGTCTTCCAAACCTTTGAGGTAATATGCTCATAGCCTCGTAGTAGCCCTCTTTTGGCTTCATAAACTTACAGCACTGTATAGCTCTTGCAGCATCTCCAGTGCAATATCTCATCAAATACATTAACTTCAATTCATCATTTAATAAAACACCACTCAACATGATCTCAAACTCCTTCACAAATTGTAAATAATCAGCCGGGTTTCCATCAAAACATCGTGGTTCAAATTTAGGGAGTTTGATGTTCCTATTATCCCTGAACGGCGAAACAGTAGCATCAACCATTTCATACTTAACATCAGACACATCGTTACAATTAACAGACAAGTCACCATGACTTACTTTCCTGTTTGCATCCAAGACACTCTGTCCCTTCTTTGACCCAGGCATTGTTGAACTTGACCCAATTCCGAAAGCGTTCCAGATATTGCTTGTTCAAAGAGGACTTGACCGGAACCAGGAAAGATGAACGGCGACTATCCAAACTTTCACCAACTGTTTGAATCCGCCAGATCTGTTTCTATCGTCAGAAACTGTCAATCACGTCTCATAAACCGTTAATGCCCAGCTCTCGCTACGCTCGGGCCCACGCTGTTCTCCGAAGATTTCTCAGAAACGCTTAGTTATAACGGACGCAAAAACCAAAACACTGATCTGCTGCTTTAGATTTGTTTATTGTTACACCAACATATAAAAGGAATAAGCGAACTAAGCAAACTAAGGTCTGAAAACAAATATTACAATAATAAATCATAAGATTACTTCTGACGATGTTTCACTCTTCTTTCTGAACAGCGACCGATGAGACGATGACTGTCGTATTGATGCCTCCGCGAAAATTGGGGAAGTTGATTTTAAGCAAACAACCAAGAATTGATCGTTCAATCTTCAACTCCATTGACACCTTTGTATGCACCTCTTGAAAACTTATAAAACACAACCGTGTTTGTCTTGCAGCTTTTAACTTATCTGTTGAGGATGTACTACGAAACCTGTTACACTCACTAAGTTTATATGCATTACTAGACATCATGGAGCTTTCTCGATAACCACCTCTCTGAGGCCTACTCGTCATCAATGATTGCGTTTTACTCTCAGACTGCTCTATTCTGGGAGTGAGATTCAATATACTGGCAAACGTGCTCATAGATTGATTAACACTATTGTTTACCAGTTTCAGAATGTTATCGAACTTTGGCTCGATACCCTCATCCCCAATACGGGTGCTTATCTTCACCCACTTCCTTCGAAGTCGAGTAGGTAGGCGTCTTGCTATTACTTCTAGTATAAAACTCGAGTTGAGGTCACTCATGCAATTCATCGAAATCATTCCATTCTTGTAAATTAGCAAATTATCTAAAAACTCAGTGAGTGCCTTGGAGTCATCCTGTAATTGACCGCCATTACCCTTAACAACCTCGAATAATTTCCCTACAATCATCGAAGGTCTTCCAAACCTTTGAGGTAATATGCTCATAGCCTCGTAGTAGCCCTCTTTTGGCTTCATAAACTTACAGCACTGTATAGCTCTTGCAGCATCTCCAGTGCAATATCTCATCAAATACATTAACTTCAATTCATCACTTGATAGAAAACTACTTAACATGATCTCAAACTCCTCAGCCGGGTTTCCATCAAAACACCGTGGTTCAAATCTAGGGAGTTTGATGTTCCTATTATCCCTGAACGGCGAAACAGTAACGTCAACCATGTCATACTTAACATCAGACACATCGTTACAATTAACAGACAAGTCACCATGACTTACTTTCCTGTTTGCATCCAAGACACTCTGTCCCTTCTTTGACCCAGGCATTGTTGAACTTGACCCAATTCCGAAAGCGTTCCAGATATTGCTTGTTCAAAGAGGACTTGACCGGAACCAGGAAAGATGAACGGCGACTATCCAAACTTTCACCAACTGTTTGAATCCGCCAGATCTGTTTCTATCGTCAGAAACTGTCAATCACGTCTCATAAACCGTTAATGCCCAGCTCTCGCTACGCTCGGGCCCACGCTGTTCTCCGAAGATTTCTCAGAAACGCTTAGTTATAACGGACGCAAAAACCAAAACACTGATCTGCTGCTTTAGATTTGTTTATTGTTACACCAACATATAAAAGGAATAAGCGAACTAAGCAAACTAAGGTCTGAAAACAAATATTACAATAATAAATCATAAGATTACTTCTGACGATGTTTCACTCTTCTTTCTGAACAGCGACCGATGAGACGATGACTGTCGTATTGATGCCTCCGCGAAAATTGGGGAAGTTGATTTTAAGCAAACAACCAAGAATTGATCGTTCAATCTTCAACTCCATTGACACCTTTGTATGCACCTCTTGAAAACTTATAAAACACAACCGTGTTTGTCTTGCAGCTTTTAACTTATCTGTTGAGGATGTACTACGAAACCTGTTACACTCACTAAGTTTATATGCATTACTAGACATCATGGAGCTTTCTCGATAACCACCTCTCTGAGGCCTACTCGTCATCAATGATTGCGTTTTACTCTCAGACTGCTCTATTCTGGGAGTGAGATTCAATATACTGGCAAACGTGCTCATAGATTGATTGACACTATTGTTTACCAGTTTCAGAATGTTATCGAACTTTGGCTCGATACCCTCATCCCCAATACGGGTGCTTATCTTCACCCACTTCCTTCGAAGTCGAGTAGGTAGGCGTCTTGCTATTACTTCTAGTATAAAACTCGAGTTGAGGTCACTCATGCAATTCATCGAAATCATTCCATTCTTGTAAATTAGCAAATTATCTAAAAACTCAGTGAGTGCCTTGGAGTCATCCTGTAATTGACCGCCATTACCCTTAACAACCTCGAATAATTTCCCTACAATCATCGAAGGTCTTCCAAACCTTTGAGGTAATATGCTCATAGCCTCGTAGTAGCCCTCTTTTGGCTTCATAAACTTACAGCACTGTATAGCTCTTGCAGCATCTCCAGTGCAATATCTCATCAAATACATTAACTTCAATTCATCATTTAATAAAACACCACTCAACATGATCTCAAACTCCTTCACAAATTGTAAATAATCAGCCGGGTTTCCATCAAAACATCGTGGTTCAAATTTAGGGAGTTTGATGTTCCTATTATCCCTGAACGGCGAAACAGTAGCATCAACCATTTCATACTTAACATCAGACACATCGTTACAATTAACAGACAAGTCACCATGACTTACTTTCCTGTTTGCATCCAAGACACTCTGTCCCTTCTTTGACCCAGGCATTGTTGAACTTGACCCAATTCCGAAAGCGTTCCAGATATTGCTTGTTCAAAGAGGACTTGACCGGAACCAGGAAAGATGAACGGCGACTATCCAAACTTTCACCAACTGTTTGAATCCGCCAGATCTGTTTCTATCGTCAGAAACTGTCAATCACGTCTCATAAACCGTTAATGCCCAGCTCTCGCTACGCTCGGGCCCACGCTGTTCTCCGAAGATTTCTCAGAAACGCTTAGTTATAACGGACGCAAAAACCAAAACACTGATCTGCTGCTTTAGATTTGTTTATTGTTACACCAACATATAAAAGGAATAAGCGAACTAAGCAAACTAAGGTCTGAAAACAAATATTACAATAATAAATCATAAGATTACTTCTGACGATGTTTCACTCTTCTTTCTGAACAGCGACCGATGAGACGATGACTGTCGTATTGATGCCTCCGCGAAAATTGGGGAAGTTGATTTTAAGCAAACAACCAAGAATTGATCGTTCAATCTTCAACTCCATTGACACCTTTGTATGCACCTCTTGAAAACTTATAAAACACAACCGTGTTTGTCTTGCAGCTTTTAACTTATCTGTTGAGGATGTACTACGAAACCTGTTACACTCACTAAGTTTATATGCATTACTAGACATCATGGAGCTTTCTCGATAACCACCTCTCTGAGGCCTACTCGTCATCAATGATTGCGTTTTACTCTCAGACTGCTCTATTCTGGGAGTGAGATTCAATATACTGGCAAACGTGCTCATAGATTGATTGACACTATTGTTTACCAGTTTCAGAATGTTATCGAACTTTGGCTCGATACCCTCATCCCCAATACGGGTGCTTATCTTCACCCACTTCCTTCGAAGTCGAGTAGGTAGGCGTCTTGCTATTACTTCTAGTATAAAACTCGAGTTGAGGTCACTCATGCAATTCATCGAAATCATTCCATTCTTGTAAATTAGCAAATTATCTAAAAACTCAGTGAGTGCCTTGGAGTCATCCTGTAATTGACCGCCATTACCCTTAACAACCTCGAATAATTTCCCTACAATCATCGAAGGTCTTCCAAACCTTTGAGGTAATATGCTCATAGCCTCGTAGTAGCCCTCTTTTGGCTTCATAAACTTACAGCACTGTATAGCTCTTGCAGCATCTCCAGTGCAATATCTCATCAAATACATTAACTTCAATTCATCACTTGATAGAAAACTACTTAACATGATCTCAAACTCCTCAGCCGGGTTTCCATCAAAACACCGTGGTTCAAATCTAGGGAGTTTGATGTTCCTATTATCCCTGAACGGCGAAACAGTAACGTCAACCATGTCATACTTAACATCAGACACATCGTTACAATTAACAGACAAGTCACCATGACTTACTTTCCTGTTTGCATCCAAGACACTCTGTCCCTTCTTTGACCCAGGCATTGTTGAACTTGACCCAATTCCGAAAGCGTTCCAGATATTGCTTGTTCAAAGAGGACTTGACTCGGAACCAGGAAAGATGAACGGTTACTTTCCAAACTCGTGCCAACTGTCCGAAACAGTTTAAAAACTGACTTCGTACCGTCAGAATCTGTCAGCCACGTCTCGTAAACCGTCAATGCCCAGCTCTTGCTGTGCTCGGGCTCACGCTGTTCCTTGAAGTTTCTCGGAAACGCTTAGTAATAACGGACGAAAAACCAAAACACCAATTGGTGACTCGAGGATTCTTTATTGTTACACCAACCTATAAACACTGTTACAACTAAGGTCGTGAACAAATATTACAATATAAATCATAAGATTACTTCTGACGATGTTTCACTCTTCTTTCTGAACAGCGACCGATGAGACGATGACTGTCGTATTGATGCCTCCGCGAAAATTGGGGAAGTTGATTTTAAGCAAACAACCAAGAATTGATCGTTCAATCTTCACTCATTGACACCTTTGTATGCACCTCTTGAAAACTTATAAAACACAACCGTGTTTGTCTTGCAGCTTTTAACTTATCTGTTGAGGATGTACTACGAAACCTGTTTACACTCACTAAGTTTATATGCATTACTAGACATCATGGAGCTTTCTCGATAACCACCTCTCTGAGGCCTACTCGTCATCAATGATTGCGTTTTACTCTCAGACTGCTCTATTCTGGGAGTGAGATTCAATATACTGGCAAACGTGCTCATAGATTGATTGACACTATTTTTACCAGTTTCAGAATGTTATCGAACTTGGCTCGATACCCTCATCCCTAATACGGGTGCTTATCTTCACCCACTTCCTTCGAAGTCGAGTAGGTAGGCGTCTTGCTATTACTTCTAGTATAAAACTCGAGTTGAGGTCACTCATGCAATTCATCGAAATCATTCCATTCTTGTAAATTAGCAAATTATCTAAAAACTCAGTGAGTGCCTTGGAGTCATCCTGTAATTGACCGCCATTACCCTTAACAACCTCGAATAATTTCCCTACAATCATCGAAGGTCTTCCAAACCTTTGAGGTAATATGCTCATAGCCTCGTAGTAGCCCTCTTTTGGCTTCATAAACTTACAGCACTGTATAGCTCTTGCAGCATCTCCAGTGCAATATCTCATCAAATACATTAACTTCAATTCATCACTTGATAGAAAACTACTTAACATGATCTCAAACTCCTCAGCCGGGTTTCCATCAAAACACCGTGGTTCAAATCTAGGGAGTTTGATGTTCCTATTATCCCTGAACGGCGAAACAGTAACGTCAACCATGTCATACTTAACATCAGACACATCGTTACAATTAACAGACAAGTCACCATGACTTACTTTCCTGTTTGCATCCAAGACACTCTGTCCCTTCTTTGACCCAGGCATTGTTGAACTTGACCCAATTCCGAAAGCGTTCCAGATATTGCTTGTTCAAAGAGGACTTGACCGGAACCAGGAAAGATGAACGGTTACTTTCCAAACTCGTGCCAACTGTCCAAAACAGTTTAAAAACTGACTTCGTACCGTCAGAATCTGTCAGCCACGTCTCGTAAACCGTCAATGCCCAGCTCTCGCTACGCTCGGGCCCACGCTGTTCTTCGAAGATTTCTCAGAAACGCTTAGTTATAACGGACGCAAAAACCAAAACACTGATCTGCTGCTTTAGATTTGTTTATTGTTACACCAACATATAAAAGGAATAAGCGAACTAAGCAAACTAAGGTCTGAAAACAAATATTACAATAATAAATCATAAGATTACTTCTGACGATGTTTCACTCTTCTTTCTGAACAGCGACCGATGAGACGATGACTGTCGTATTGATGCCTCCGCGAAAATTGGGGAAGTTGATTTTAAGCAAACAACCAAGAATTGATCGTTCAATCTTCAACTCCATTGACACCTTTGTATGCACCTCTTGAAAACTTATAAAACACAACCGTGTTTGTCTTGCAGCTTTTAACTTATCTGTTGAGGATGTACTACGAAACCTGTTACACTCACTAAGTTTATATGCATTACTAGACATCATGGAGCTTTCTCGATAACCACCTCTCTGAGGCCTACTCGTCATCAATGATTGCGTTTTACTCTCAGACTGCTCTATTCTGGGAGTGAGATTCAATATACTGGCAAACGTGCTCATAGATTGATTGACACTATTGTTTACCAGTTTCAGAATGTTATCGAACTTTGGCTCGATACCCTCATCCCCAATACGGGTGCTTATCTTCACCCACTTCCTTCGAAGTCGAGTAGGTAGGCGTCTTGCTATTACTTCTAGTATAAAACTCGAGTTGAGGTCACTCATGCAATTCATCGAAATCATTCCATTCTTGTAAATTAGCAAATTATCTAAAAACTCAGTGAGTGCCTTGGAGTCATCCTGTAATTGACCGCCATTACCCTTAACAACCTCGAATAATTTCCCTACAATCATCGAAGGTCTTCCAAACCTTTGAGGTAATATGCTCATAGCCTCGTAGTAGCCCTCTTTTGGCTTCATAAACTTACAGCACTGTATAGCTCTTGCAGCATCTCCAGTGCAATATCTCATCAAATACATTAACTTCAATTCATCACTTGATAGAAAACTACTTAACATGATCTCAAACTCCTCAGCCGGGTTTCCATCAAAACACCGTGGTTCAAATCTAGGGAGTTTGATGTTCCTATTATCCCTGAACGGCGAAACAGTAACGTCAACCATGTCATACTTAACATCAGACACATCGTTACAATTAACAGACAAGTCACCATGACTTACTTTCCTGTTTGCATCCAAGACACTCTGTCCCTTCTTTGACCCAGGCATTGTTGAACTTGACCCAATTCCGAAAGCGTTCCAGATATTGCTTGTTCAAAGAGGACTTGACCGGAACCAGGAAAGATGAACGGTTACTTTCCAAACTCGTGCCAACTGTCCGAAACAGTTTAAAAACTGACTTCGTACCGTCAGAATCTGTCAGCCACGTCTCGTAAACCGTCAATGCCCAGCTCTTGCTGTGCTCGGGCTCACGCTGTTCCTTGAAGTTTCTCGGAAACGCTTAGTAATAACGGACGAAAAACCAAAACACCAATTGGTGACTCGAGGATTCTTTATTGTTACACCAACCTATAAACACTGTAACAACTAAGGTCTGTGAACAAATATTACAATAATAAATCACAATATTACTTCTGACGGTTTACTGCTGACTTCTTTCTGAACAGCGACCGTTGAGACGATGACTGTCGTATTGATGCCTCCGCGAAAATTGGGGAAGTTGGTTTTGAGCAAACAACCGTGAATTGATCGTTCAATCTTCAACTGCATTGACAATTGGAGTTTATCAGGTTGACGACCTATAGGGTGTGACATGTATTCACGCTTTCAGTGAAAATCGTTTGGAGTGCATTATCTTGAGATTTTGCATAACTCCGTTGTAATTTCCATTCGTTCACATGCAGGAGCAGCTGACCGACAGCAAAATACAAACAAACGGTGAGTTTTGTATTAGTCTATCTTTGAATCAGTGATTGGGAATGAATGTTTCTATTTAGGCTGTGGTCCCACACGCCGCGGAGCAAGAGCGTGGACGACATTTAGGCTTGCATACGTCACTGTTACTTAAACTGAGGCAGAATGAGGGACAAGCGATAGCAGTGGTAGTTGGTAGTGAGTAGATAAGACGATGTGCGTGGAGTATCGTGAGGTGGTGCTATGGTCACGTTGCTCTCCACAAGTGTCATTCCAGGAAGTGGCGATTGTGTCACAAGACGTCAAGAGGATGCTTTTAACTGAAAGGCGCAGGTCGTCATCGATTAGTGTGATTGTGCTGTGGGTATGCCCGTGGTGTGTTGTCTTTTCTGTTTGTTTTCCATTTCAACTTTGTCCGTGTGGCCCAGGTTCTCGCAATGGCATCCAAGTCAACGTGTATTGGTCGTGATGGAAAAAGGGGATGGATGCGTTTTTTGACGGGGAGTGTCAATGTAGTTGAAGATTGAACGATCAATTCACGGTTGTTTGCTCAAAACCAACTTCCCCAATTTTCGCGGAGGCATCAATACGACAGTCATCGTCTCATCGGTCGCTGTTCAGTGAAGATATGAAAACTATTAGAAATATTATGGGGATTTATTGTTATGACATATATTATTAGACCTTGTGTAATAACCATATTGTCGGTTACATATTGGCGTAAGAATAAGGGACTTTCGAGTCGCCAATCTGTGTTGTGGCTTTTCGCGTTGGTTATAACAAATTGTTTCTGAAAGTCTTCCGGGGACAGCGTGAGGTCCAGCGTAGTAAGTGCTGGACATTGGCAGTTTCTGAGAGTTGGCTGACACACCCATTGGATTCTAGGGATATTGGAATATATCAGGTTGAGAACTTAGAATGTGAGACAAGTATTCACGCTTTCAGTGAAATTCGGGTGGAGTTCATTAGCGTAATTTTTAGCATAACTCAGTTGTAATTTTCATATTGCACACCTCTCACTTGCCGTAGCCTAATAACCACTCATTCCTTTACATGCAGCCACAGTTGACCGATACCAAGGATACGACCGAACGGTCAGTTTGGTCTCGTATTCACTTGGTCTGGTTATAATACGTACACACTTGTATCAATATACGTCTTGCAAGACTTCCCTTCTTCCTATGTCGCTATTTTCGTTTATCGTAGTGGTACACTACTTGCAGGCGACTAGACAGTTCATGGTAGTCAAGGCCCCTGCTATTGACAAGATTTTGGTAGTTAGCGAGTTATGAGCGACTGGTAGATCACTGATCACCCCACGCTCGTATTCATGAGATGAAGTCATGGTGTGGTGAGAGCAGGCTGCTAGCCGATTGGTTGGCACTAATCTACGTTAAGGTCTAGGTCACTAATATGGGCCGTGAGAAAATATGAACAAGCCTGAGTCAACAACCAATCACAGCAAAGTTAACGTGGCAGAATATGATTCGCAGAGAGAACTCTATTTGTCAAGGAATCCCGAAACAACCAATCAGAAGCCTGCGTTTGTCTACCTAAACAACCAATCAGATGACTGCGCTTGTCCATAATAATGTAGTTGAAAGATGTATAAATACGTGTTGATTTTCATAATAAAACGATCTGTTGCCTGGCCCTTGTCTTCTGTTGTTACATTTGGTGTCGCTGCCTACCGATAAATGAAAAGCCTATACCCTGCAGTTTTTGATGGAGACATATGGATCTTCGGGCAGGACTTCAAGGCTTCTGCGCAGTTGAGTGGCGTTCAAGATCTGTCAGCGATGGAGCTACTACTTGAGACGCTGCTGGGAGGTCGGGCGAAAGCAGCATATGAAGGTGTGGGCCGAAGTATGGACGAATGTTCGACAGGGTCAGGCAAACAGTTTCCAAAGTGGGAAGGACCATATATGGTCACTTCGAGATGGGGTTACGCAGACACAGTCGCAATGGCGAACAATGAGAGGCGCGTGAACGTCAGCGAGCTCCAGAAATGGATACAGCGAGACAAGCCAACGATGACGCCTGCACCAAGTAGATCAAGCCGACTTCAGTCGCACGTATTTGACGGGGGACGAGTGTGGTGAGAGCAGGCTGCTAGCCGATTGGTTGGCACTAATCTACGTTAAGGTCTAGGTCACTAATATGGGCCGTGAGAAAATATGAACAAGCCTGAGTCAACAACCAATCACAGCAAAGTTAACGTGGCAGAATATGATTCGCAGAGAGAACTCTATTTGTCAAGGAATCCCGAAACAACCAATCAGAAGCCTGCGTTTGTCTACCTAAACAACCAATCAGATGACTGCGCTTGTCTATAATAATGTAGTTGAAAGATGTATAAATACGTGTTGATTTTCATAATAAAACGATCTGTTGCCTGGCCCTTGTCTTCTGTTGTTACAATGGCACATGCAGAGGCCGCTCCGGGTTCCATGACTTATGAGTTCCTATTTTTGGGACGCTACGGTAATGTCACATTTTTTAATAATGCTCCTTTTCAGATAATTTTGAGGAGGCAGTTGCAGTGCAAACTGCATCGGAAGTTTTGCACGAACCACTAAGGGGTTCGTCATCTGAGGACACGGAGCCTGCAAGTCGATGCAGAGTAAACCGGTAAGTTGTTATTCCTCCCAGTGTTACGAAACCGACAAGAAAGGTTTCGGAGGATGCTGCCCCTTTAAACTATCCACCTGGGTTGTTGTCTGACAGAGAATTTCAGTTCGACACACCTATTTTCCGAAAGCCATCCAATGTGACCACCAATGAAAGGTGTATTACAATTAACTTGGAGAATTTCATTTCAGCTTGTCTTCTGTCACTTCGACATCGAATACCTACAGTCCAATACCCATTGACATGGAAGTTCAATTTCATTTCAAATACTACTTGCAGGTGCCCGAAGACTGAGGAGACAGTTACTTTCACATCTGGTTGTCTGGAAGAGTTAAAGTTTGTGAAAGTCAGTCACAAATGGAGTCATTTGTCGCTTCGATTGAGGCTAAATTCTGGCGACTCAAAGTGGTCAACAGCATTGACCAGAATGTCTCTTGTGAGAACTCTCTTCAAGTCTTGAAGTCTTCAGGCACATGGCAGCGGGGCAGCAACACCGTCATGTCATCTTTTGAGACGAAACTGTCCGACGAGGAATACCATCGTAGTGTGTCTGTCGACGTTGTCACTCTAGTTGACAGCAGTGTCCAAAGTTCCATTGGTCGTGTCATGAATGCTTTGCCGGAGCCGACATACATCTCACATTTTTCATGGGCTGCTGCCAAGGAGAAGAAGCAATTCAAGAACACTAAAACGTGTAACCTTGTGATCCGTAAGTGAAGTTTGTTTTCATTGTGTTTGTTAGGAACCGTTCACAGTTGCCACCAACAAGACAGTGCTGATAAACGTAGCACAGTGGACGCCATCGTGACTTCCATTCAACATTGGTTCCATAACAGTCGCGACAGGTTGAAGTCGAGAGTGAGAAAACGAGGACAATCTCCTTTGATAGTTCTCTATTTTTTCCAGATTTTATTTTCAGATCACTGATATGGAAAACAAAGAAAACAGACCAGATGCAGAAAGCACACGGATGAGTGTTTCTGATGATTTATGTGGTGTTTGACTTTTATGATATGTGGAAGCACTATAAATTCATTTGTCGAGAATATTAGAAATATGTTTCATTAAAGTCAACTGCTTTCTGATATCGTGATTCGTTGAGCTGCTGCTAGTATGTTGTTTTTTGAGACGAGCTGTGCACATAATAGTTTTGTCTCTATTTTGGCTGTCGACTAAGATTTCAATGCTTAACTGTAGGCATGCACTCTTATGGTGAGAACTTTAGTTTTTTTATGCGATCGCACCGCTGCTGTTATTTGGTAATTACATTTGTCTTACGGAGAATATATACTAGTGTTGACGTGTGGTACCCATCGATCGAAAGGGTATCACTTTTCGTCAGAGTATGTTGGCAACGTTTTTAAGTGTATGTGCGACGTATTGGTATACTATAATTGCAACGGATTTAGCAATAGAAAAGAACACGATATTTTTGTCTAGTGTTATCTATTATGACAAACTGACCCAAGGAATACCTGCATTCTTTAGCGAATTGCATACGGTACTTTGCCGTGTTTGTGTTGTACGGAGTTTCAATTCTTGCCACCACCTAGAAATTGTTTATACAACTGTATTTGCTTGAAAGTCAAAGAACAGTGAATTTCAGATGCCTTCATCCGAATAAAACTATATTACCTTCCCACGGGATTTGACTTGACATTCTTGGGACCAATACACATGAAGTTTGCATACCTTTATTTACGGATACTTCCATATTTTTTAAATGTCATTAAAGACTATTTCTCTGTCAAATTTCTTCTTGAGATGTTTCATTATGTCATCCGAGGAGAGCGATGGCTACAGAAGCGGTTCTACATTTTCTTTCTCTCCTGTTGTTAGACGCTTACTCCAACCAGCATACATCATTTTCACTGGCGTGCATAGATAGTTGTGCACCCACTACAATGAAAAATATATCCAATATCCAATATCCTGATTACGAGCTAGTATAAACCAGTGATTTCTTTGAGCTCGCTTCTTGATTGTGAGGTAGAGGTTCCAGATCTTCGGTGAGCTTCTGCGTAGTAAGTCCCGCCACTCGACTGCTTTAGCTCTGGTAGACTCCAGGAGGAGTGGTGCGGGGATTGGTCGAGATGTGGTTTGTAGTATGCAGTATGTTAGGACTGTATTGCTGCCGTGAATGGAGTTTGACCTAACTCCCGTTGGTCATTCGGTGTAGTCATAAAAGCAGAATAGTAGTAATAATAATAAGAATAAAAATAATGGGTTGTAGTGTAGATAATATAGGTTGAGATAAGTGGAATAATAAAGGTGACCTAAGGAAAAGATAGAGTGAGAGAAGGCAGAATAGGTCGTGGGGATTTAGTTTGTACGCTTATCATTGACAGTGTGGTTTCAAGTTTTATGAGGATAAGCCATTGAGACACAAACCTTGCATTTCTGCATGATTGTCTAGCTTCCGCTTAAAAATCTCCAGAGATGGCGCTGTAGTCACGGCCGCCGGTAAAGCGTTCCAGAGACGGCAAACACGAAGCGAAAAGAAATGTGATCGCACTCGAGTCTTTGGTCTCTGGTGTGCTATCCTTAGCGGGTTACCTCGTGGAAGCCTATAATCACTTAATGGCAGGATGCTTTTATTTGGGTGGGCCTGGTCATTTAGGATTTGGTAGACGGTGATGAGGTCTCCCCTGTGCCTTCGGTAACTAAGTGTGAAAAGACCTAATTTCTTTAGTCTTTCCTCATATGATTTGTTGCGGAGGCCGATCACCCATTTTGTCGCTCGTCTCTGGACACTTTCTAGAATGTTAGCATCCCTTTTGAGTAGCGGAGGTGCAATGATATTATGCACCTCAAGGTGTGGCCTCACATATGCCTTATATAACCTTAAGAACAGTTCGGGAGTGAGAGCTCCCAGCTGCCTATGCATAAAGTGTAAAGTTGCGTAGGCTTTGGCGACGTCCCTCGAGTAATTTCCACTGGTGTCTAGCTTTTCTGTTAGAATAAGACCTAGGTCTCGCTCTGATGGAACACAACTCAAGTTCTGGCCACCAAGGGTGTAATTTACACTCTGTGACCTGCCGGAATGAAGTTGCACTACTTTGCACTTCTTTAGGTTGAAAGGCATTCCGTTAGCCAGAGCCCAGTTTCCCAGAGTTTGCAGGTCAGCCTGCAATCTATCTGAGTCTTCCGATGAGTTTATTGCTCTCCAAATCTTTACGTCGTCAGCGTAAAGAAGCGCAGAGCAGTTTAGTTGGGGGGCAGGTCGTTGATAAAAATCAAAAACATCAACGGCCCTAGGATAGAACCCTGAGGAACCCCTGATGCCGAGGTGTGCCAGGATGATCGGATGCGGTTGACTTTGGTGCAGAATTCTCTCTCGCCTAAGTAATCTGTCAGCCATGCGAGAAGTGCTCCAGAAACACCCGCCTTGCTTATTTTGTGAAGGAGCAGACCATGGTGAACTGTGTCGAATGCTTTCGCAAAGTCGAGAAAGATCACGTGGGCTGGTACCTTTTTGTCCCAGGATAGTGTCCAATCGTTCCAAGCTAGTAGAAGATTCGTCACGCAGGATCTTCCCCTCCTGAAACCGTGCTGTGCTTCGTGAAGAAGGTTAGTCCCATCGAAGTATTTTCTCATGTGGTCGTCAATGAGACTTTCCAATATCTTCGATATCACTGGAAGTAGAGCAACTGGTCTGTAACTGGTCGCATTCTGCCGGTCACCACCCTTGAAGATAGGGGATAGGATTGCTCGTTTCCATTCACATGGAAGTTTCCCTACATCAAGGGAGTGTTGGAACAGATCGCTTAGGGGTTGGCACTGCTTCAGGACAGATGGTCTGATGTCATCACAACCTGAAGACTTTCCCGAAGCCAACCTTCCCAATTTTGCAAGTACCATAGCCGGGGTAATTTGAAATGTACCCAGCAGGTTTTCGCGTGTTGGTTTTGCGATGTAATCTGGATGTTCTGTGGGGTAATATCCTCGTTACTGTTTAGTTGCCTGTGAAAGGCTAGGCTGAATGTCTCTGCCATTTCAAGACTAGTAAGAGATTTCCCATCAGAACCCACTAGATTGCATGCTCCCTGGTTGGTCGGTTTTCTTTCGGACATAAACCTGTATAGGCTTTTGGGGTTCACGAGAAGCTTATTGGCGAGGTCTCCCTGAAATGTCCTTCTATCGCTCCGGACTCGTATGTTACATCGATTCCTGAGTTCAAGGTACACTTCATGTTCGGGTTGACTCTTCGATCGTCGCCACGCAAACCAGGCTTTTCGCTTTGCCTGCAGAAGGCGTTGTGTCCCCCTTTTAGCCATGATCGTTGCTTCCTAGCTTTTGGTGAGACTAAAGGAACAGTGTCTGAGACCGCCTGGTGAATGATCTCCTTTACCACTCTCCAGTGTTCTTCTACTGTTAGCTCTGTCCATTTTTTAGGCCAGTTTGCTTCAGACAGAAGTCTTCGCATTTTGGTGTAGTTGGCTTTGTTATAACACAGATAGGGCTGTGTATTGTCCCACTGTAAGCGCTCGCGGAGGACTATGTCGAATACTATGACCGCGTGGTCACTACTACCTATGGGAGTCGTGATCTGAACGTTTTCCACTAGTAGCTGGTCACTAGTGAGCACGTAATCCAGTCTAGAAGACTTCCCATCAGGGCCCCATCTAGTATCCATCTTGACATTTTCAGTGAATCCAGCCTTCCTGATGGTATGCAGCAGATTTCGATCAAATCTATTGTCAGTGGAGTTGAAGATTGAACGATCAATTCACGGTTGTTTGCTCAAAACCAACTTCCCCAATTTTTGCGGAGGCATCAATACGACAGTCATCGTCTCATCGGTCGCTGTTCAGAAAGAAGTCAGCAGTAAACCGTCAGAAGTAAAATTGTGATTTATTATTGTAATATTTGTTCACAGACCTTAGTTCAGTTATTCTTTTTATATGTTGGTGTAACAATAAGGAAATCTCAAGCGGCAGATCAGTGTTTTGGTTTTTGCGTCCGTTATAACTAAGCGTTTCTGAAAACTTCAAGGAACAGCGTGAGCCCGTGCGTAGCGAGAGCTGGGCATTAACGGTTTATGAGACGTGAATGACAGTTTCTGACGATAGAAACAGATTATGGCGGATTCAGACAGTTGGTGAAAGTTTGGATAGTCGCCGTTCATCTTTCCTGGTTCCGGTCAAGTCCTCTTTGAACAAGCAATATCTGGAACGCTTTCGGAATTGGGTCAAGTTCAACAATGCCTGGGTCAAAGAAGGGACAGAGTGTCTTGGATGCAAACAGGAAAGTAAGTCATGGTGACTTGTCTGTTAATTGTAACGATGTGTCTGATGTTAAGCATGACATGGTTGACGTTACTGTTTCGCCGTTCAGGGGTAATAGGAACATCAAACTCCCTAGATTTGAACCACGGTGTTTTGATGGAAACCCGGCTGAGGAGTTTGAGATCATGTTAAGTAGTTTTCTATCAAGTGATGAATTGAAGTTAATGTATTTGATGAGATATTGCACTGGAGATGCTGCAAGAGCTATACAGTGCTGTAAGTTTATGAAGCCAAAAGAGGGCTACTACGCGGCTGTGAGCATATTACGTCAAAGGTTTGGAAGACCTTCGATGATTGTAGGGAAATTATTCGAGGTTGTTAAGGGTAATGGCGGTCAATTACAGGATGACTCCAAGGCACTCACTGAGTTTTTAGATAATTTGCTAATTTACAAGAATGGAATGATTTCGATGAATTGCATGAGTGACCTCAACTCGAGTTTTATACTAGAAGTAATAGCAAGACGCCTACCTACTCGACTTCGAAGGAAGTGGGTGAAGATGAGCTCCCGTATGGAGGATGAGGGTATCGAGCCAAAGTTTGATGATATCCTGAAACTGGTAAATACTAGTGTCACTCAATCTATGAGCAAGTTCGCCAGTCTATTACATCTCACCCCTAGAATAGAGCAGTCTGAGATCAAAATGCAATCATTGATGACGAGTAGGCCTCAGAGAGGTGGATATCGAGAAGGCTCCATGATGTCTAGTAATGCATATAGACCTAGTGAGTGTAACAGGTTTCGTAGTACATCCTCAACAGATAAGTTACAAGATGCAAGACAAACACGGTTTTGTTTTACACGTGTGCAAGAGGTGCATACAGAAGTGAACTGTGAACCAGTGAGCAAGTTCAGTGATAAGCTAAATGTAAACTCCAGGCCTGACTCCGAATTGTGTGACGATAACGGTTTGGTCAAGAAGTCTGTAGTTGCAACTGGTAAGCCATTGTTGAATAGAGTGTGACAGAGGGGAGTTACAGTCTCAGAGGACAGTTCTGACTCCACAAGTTTACAAGGTATTACTAGTCAGAGTGAAGTTATAAAACCTTTTAGGATTTGCGAGGAGGAACCCAAATCATCTACTTCTGTTAATTAAGAGTTTGAAAATGATGAAGTTGACGGTAAAGTGAATATTCTTGATAATGATCATGATACTTCACAGTTGTCTTTGGTTGATCATGATGCGATGAGGGATATGCCTACTACTGCTAAGTTGAACAAAGTTTCTTTACAACTTGAACGTGAAGTAGAAATAAATGCAGGTGCAGTTGCAGAAGGCACGCATACTTGTGAGACAGTCAGTGTAATTGATCAGCATTTAGCCCACCTATCATCAGATGCTAGTGCAAAACCTGAGCTGATAGTAAAAGACAGCAGTGGTGGTGGTCTTGCAGGTAGACAACTTTCTGAAAGTCGAGCAACAACAGCTTTTGATCCACCGCTAACTTCATCAACTGGTATCAATCAGTCGTCGTTGGTGCTGTCATCCACAATGAAACAGACGCCCATCAACTCAAGTATCTTGTGCAATGACTATGCTAGTATCAGTTCGTTTGAAAGGACGAATATCAATGGTCAGTTTAGTGAGGATAAGCCAAGTGTAAACGGGAGAGTTATTGTTAAATTGACTTGCACGAATAAAGGCATTTCTAGTTTCAAGTTACTATTTGAATGTTATTATCTTTGGTGTAAATTACTGTGTTTCTACACTAGGTTGATGAGATATGTCGTGTGTTTGTTCGTCATTTATGTTCTACGATACAATGACATGAGCGTGTTACCATTCAGATTTGAGGATATAGCTCATAGAAGGAAGTTAGCAAATGAACTCTGCGACGATTTTCCAACCTAGGGCGTCAACCTGAGAAGGGTTGTAGGTGTACTGGTGTAAGTCCTACAATACTTCAAAGGGTAGCGCATCAATGAGCTGCCCAACGTGCTTGGTGTGTGATTTTGTACACATGTTCATATTGCATATACTGAATTGATATCATCTGTCATCTAGCTGTTGGTAATTCTGTTTGTGTCCGGACGACTTCCACTTGGATCATCACCCTGAGTAGGTGTGTAGGCGTACTGCTGTAAGTCCTACGGTTCTTCAAGGGTAGTTTGTCGTGCCAGAATCCAAAACATTTGATGTGTTGACTGTACATATGTTTGTGTTAGATAATTGTATGTGTTCCGATTGATGTAATTGTTGGTTAACCTGTTTGTGTCCGGACATTCCACAACTTACAATCGTCAACCTGTGAAGGTTTGTAGGTGTACTTCTGTAAGTCCTACAGTTCTTCAAGGGTAGTTTGTCATGCCGGAATCCACAACATTTGACGTAGTGATTGTATATATGTTTGTGTTAAATAGTTGTATAAATTCCAATTATTGTAATTGTTGGTTAGTCTTGTTTGTGTCCGGACATTCCACAACTTACAATCGTCAACCTGAGAAGGGTTGCAGGCGTACTGGTGTAAGTCCTACAATACTTCAAAGGGTAGCGCATCAATGAGCTGCCCAACGTGCTTGGTGTGTGATTTTGTACACATGTTCATATTGCATATACTGAATTGATATCATCTGTCATCTAGCTGTTGGTAATTCTGTTTGTGTCCGGACGACTTCCACTTGGATCATCAACCTGAGAAGGAATGTAGGCGTACTGCTGTAAGTCCTACGGTTCTTCAAGGGTAGTTTGTCGTGCCAGAATCCACAACATTTGATGTGTTGATTGTACATATGTTTGTGTACATGGTCGTGTGAGTTCCAATTGATGTAATTGTTGGTTAATCTTGTTTGTGTCCGGACACTCCACAACTTACAATCGTCAACCTGTGAAGGTTTGTAGGCGTACTGGTGTAAGTCCTGCGATTCTTCAAAGGAATTCCATCAAGATGTGATCCGCGAGTTTTTGTGTACAGTTTGTATATATTTGTGGTGTGTCATAGCAATTGGTGTATTTTGGATTCATTGTGTTTACTTGTTGTTTTCGTATCTTGTTGTTATTGCGTAATTTTGTTAAAATTTTCGTCGTGATTACTTCTGAAGTTGTTTCGAGTCTTCTACATCCATGAATTAATCGATTGATGTTAAGGGCGTATACGCCGGTGAGGCTAGGCTATTGCTGAGAATGAAATGCACACGGAGATAATTGTTAGCTGCGGTCCGACACCCCGGGGAGTAAGAGTGTAAACGACTGAGGCTCGCATGCGTCACCGCTACTAGAACTGAGGCAGAATGAGTGACAAGCGATTGCAGTGGCAATTGGTAGTGAGTAGATAAGACGATGTGCGTGGAGTATCGTGAGGTGGTGCTATGGTCACGTTGCTCTCCACAAGTGTCATTCCAGGAAGTGGCGATTGTGTCACAAGACGTCAAGAGGATGCTTTTAACTGAAAGGCGCAGGTCGTCATCGATTAGTGTGATTGTGCTGTGGGTATGCCCGTGGTGTGTTGTCTTTTCTGTTTGTTTTCCATTTCAACTTTGTCCGTGTGGCCCAGGTTCTCGCAATGGCATCCAAGTCAACGTGTATTGGTCGTGATGGAAAAAGGGGATGGATGCGTTTTTTGACGGGAGTGTCAATGTAGTTGAAGATTGAACGATCAATTCACGGTTGTTTGCTCAAAACCAACTTCCCCAATTTTCGCGGAGGCATCAATACGACAGTCATCGTCTCATCGGTCGCTGTTCAGAAAGAAGTCAGCAGTAAACCGTCAGAAGTAATATTGTGATTTATTATTGTAATATTTGTTTTCAGACCTTAGTTCGCTTATTTCTTTTATATGTTGGTGTAACAATAAGGAAATCTCAAGCTGCAGATCGGTGTTTTGGTTTTTTCGTCCGTTATAACTAAGCGTTTCTGAAAACTTCAAGGAACAGCGTGGGCCCGTGCGTAGCGAGAGCTGGCATTAACGGTTTATGAGACGTGATTGACATCTATCATGGGCTTTTCCCAACACCAAGTTAAGAGATGGCGCATTGAAGTCACCAGCTATGACAATTTGCTCATAACCCATGTATTGAGTTGTTGAGATTGTATTTAGCAGTACCTGGTTGTGGTCTGCTCCACATGAAGGTGATCGATAAATGCTGCCCACTAGATTTTTGCAGTACCCAACGGTGAAGTGGCACCATATGGAGTCAGGGAGCTCTGTTAGGGGAGGGTCCATCGCGTGAACACATCTGAGCTGTTTGTCGACGTATATGGAGACTCCACCTCCTTCTTTCAGGTCCCTATCTCGCCTGACTAGGACCATATCATTTATACTGACTTCGCTGTCTGCCACCGTAGGGGTTAGCCAGGTTTCCGTCAGTATTATGATTTTGGAGTTCAGTTGTGGTTGTAGGTGTCTAAGTTCAGCTATTTTGCCTCTTAGCCCTCTCACATTACTGTACAGGCAACTGATAGTCAGTCTCCCCACTTCTCCGTATTGGGGGGTAGTTGACTTGATATTGGCTATCGGTTTAGGGGTTATCCTACGAACTAATTGGCCGATTCCCCGGGAACCGGCCTGTTGGCGTTTTTTTCTTCTAGTTCAGTCGGAGCACTCGGATGACATTGGCTATCATCGTCCGTGCTGCACCGCTGTAGTGTGACTAGGGGTTGAGGATTTTTTTAACTACGATTTGTTCTCTCCTTTGAGTGCGAGGCCGGCTCTCGCAGCAGCGAATGTGTTTGCTGACCTTGTCCTTGGTCTCGTACCATCTTTGGAGAGCGGTAGTCAACTGGTCTTGCGAGCTGAACTTGACAGCTAACAGACGTGGCGAGTTAATTGACATAAGATGAGTGGGTCGAGGCAGTCTATAAATAGAGACAGCCCCTGAACTCCCCAGGGCCATCTGGGATGCCAACCATCTCCATTGTTGTACATCATGACAATGCTTTTCGCAGGCGTTCCCAGTTACCAGTTCGGGAATGCCATGCACAACCATGGAGGCAGAAGGAATGAGCTCTGGCGACTCCCTCGCCATTTGTCTTTCCTTCCACGGCCTGTCTGGCTTAACGCGTATGTTACAGGCCCTCCCTATTGAAAGGACTTGAGAAGCCAGTAACACTTTTTCAACATCCTCAGTAGAGCCCAATGTTACCCTCAGTGGGGATGGTTTGCCTTCAGGTGCATCAGTGCCCTTGTACAATCTGCATAGATTTACCGGTTGGATGTCCAAACCCAGTGTGCTGCACAAGATGGACCACTGTTCCTGATCAAATAGGGCTCTATCTTTCAGCAGACTACTGCTACAGTCTGGTACGTTAAAAAGGATTACACAATTTGATCTACTAACCGTGGGCTTGGGCTCGGTCCTCGCACATTTGTGATTTCCTTTAAGACCGTTTTGGTTCGTCTGGGTATTTTTTGTGTCTCAGTGCTGTGGCCAATATTACTGACAGACGAGAGGGGTCTTTTTCCAACGACGGAGACCCGTGGTTCTCCAGCCTCTGTGTCTGGAGCGGTTATGTCAAGAGTTACAGGTTTAACCAGTGAGGATTTTGGTATCCCCGGTTTACGCGCATTTGTACTAATTTCCGGATTTGTGCTGGTCGAACATTTCATATTTTTCCCCGCTACTTCTGCACCATCTTTAGTTTTCAAAGGACTACGCGAGGCTACATCAGGACGGCAACTCGGGCATATGTACCAGAACCATTGGCATGGGTTTCTACGCATAAAGTCATAATATGCTTTTGGTACCCCATTGTCGCATCTGCAATGCACCCATCGCTTGCAAAAGTTACATTCGAAAGCAGAGTCTGCTTGTTCGACAACAGAAGCGCAGACCGTGCAGTCGTCTGCCTTCTTGGGGAGCGTTCTTGTCGTCTTGCGACGTCGTGAACGTTTCTTTTTGGCCTTCCTATTTGTTTCATGGTCTACCATGGGGATGGGTGTTATGCAGTTCTCACTTAGTGCAATTTTCCCACTCGGATCTGTTAACCTAGTCATGTTAACAGGGGTGGAGCCACATCCACTTGGCTGACTTTGCACAGCCTCACTGTAGGACTGTGGCGACATAGGTAATTTGTACGAGCTGGGAATATCAGCCCTGGTCTTCAAGACCGGTATGCGTGAGTCCATCAGCTTCACCTGTTTGCCCAATTTGGTTGACGCCCTGGTGACTACAGAGTATGATGTCCCACTACTTATTTTAGGGTGAGAATCTATTGTCATTTTACTCCTAAATTAATACTGGTGATTGAATAATAAGAGACTGTTATTTTGTCCAATAGACTTACAGCAAAAGACAATAGAGAGCACAGAAAAGAAGGATAAAGAAGAATAGCAGTTTCCATATTTAGAGCTTAAATATACATAACGCCATAATACACTTCGTCTTACTATGCATTCCTCAATTTATACCCGGTTTTGTACATTCCACTGTACAAGTGCACTTAAAAGCAACAAACATGTACTTCAATCTGTTGTTTTGCTTTGATTGTGAACGTAGTCAGTGCAAGAAAATTAAACTGTTATCCTTTTATGATTTAATCATTCTCTGAAAGTCTTCCAATACATTCTCAACTTCCTCCCAGCTGAAGAAGTGTATTCTTAGCATTATCTCACAAAAACTTTCAATTACATTAGTTCTGCTTTTGCTTGTACTGATTACCTGCGATGAACTTTTCACTAAGGCTTCGTTAATTAGTACCCATTATTGCCACAGCTTGTCACAGTTAATTTGCAAGAAACGGATAATATTAGACCGCATGAATGAGAAATATTGACGAAGAAAATATTACAGGTATAACTAAAACTCAAGAAGTACATAGGGACCTACAGGATTGTAGTCACTGATAACCACCAAAACGGTTAACCAATCTCAGCAGAGTGTAGGATGAAACAAGCTTTGTAGCTGTATAAAAACAGTAAAACACTGTAAGAATAACCTCGTATTACAATTAAAATCATAACAGCTCTCTGTAAACCATGCGTAACAAAACCTTACACAACAGTATCTAGCTGAGGAAATTCAAATTCCCAATTGACCGCCATTGTTCTAGCCAATGAAACACGCTTCAAGGAAAGCGAGGCAAATTTACGGTGCAACAATGTTTACCCTCACCTTCAGAATTATTAGCAATGTGTGGGAGCTAATATTCCACAAAGTTTGTTAAATTTATATTCACAGTGTGAAGCAGATGAGTCTGCGGAGTTACCTTAAATGAGGAACTAAAGATACATGTTAAGGTCTTCACATTGTTGTCAGTGCGCGGTTTCCCTGACTCAGGCATACATCAATGCTAGAGTAAAGCTAGCAAATTCTGAACGAACGCTTTTTTCCTTTAGCGAGTAAATTCTGGACTGATTTGACTTTCCGCACTAGTGCCGATTCAGTATTCTATGTTTTTCTCAGCAGTATTTCAAAACTGTCTCAGACCCGAAACAGCACTGACTGACATTATCTCAGAACAGACTGCCTTCTTTTTTTCCAGAGGTCTTCATAGTTTGGCCAGGTGGGAACATGGCTATGAAATGGGCCATCATTATTCTTCATGAAATAAGCAGTTCTGATTATTTACTATTATTTATCCCTCACCTTTTCTTCAAAGCGAAACAATGGGCCGCAGTATCACATCTCCATTGCACTGACTTCTCTGCCAGTGCATTCAACTAACTTCACACATTTCACAAGCTTTCATGTTTCATCCACATGATTTTCTTTATGTCACCCTCCGACAACCAACTCATCGTCTGCTTCCAGTTAAGAGTTCCACTCGGGTGCTTTTAGTGTAATGTCACTTGAAGATCTGTTCAGCTCAACTTGATTTCCTTCAGCATAGTTTTCGAGGATAATACGTTGTTGACGACTTCAGTAGAAAAATTCCTTGTTGCTTATCCTTTCCGATGGGACTTCTAGTCTTAAGTGTCCAGCGAAGGCCACAAATATTTCCCACTGTTATTAAAATACAAAGAGTTTATTAATTAAAGTTAAATGGACTTAATAATCATACACAGTCTACATAATGATGGCAGATATGAATAAATAAAACAAAAATTTGCATTATCTGGTGATAAAATTTAATATTAAATCTTGGACTTAGATTTCATGCTAGTTGGCATTCGTCAGCAAGGCGTATCTTCAGACTTGAAAGAACTCATATTCCTTATGAGATTCGAACCTGGAATTGTGGTTACATTGCGAAACTTACTGATGGAACTCTGTACCGAACAAAAGACTACACACATTACACTAGTTTCTAACTAGTCCCCAATCAAAGATAAGATTTAATTGAGAACAGAGAAATCTATCAAGTCTTGACATTTACGAATAAAATGATTTGCATATAGTGTTAGAAATTACATGAAATCTATGAACTGGCTTAGGAAGCTACTTTTCGTCTTGTAAACAGTATGTTTGAGCAAAAATCTAGAGTGATGAAGACAACTCGGTGTCCATTTTACTGTTGAAATTTGAAAGTGTGATTATGCTTACTTGAAAATTTCTTTTTGTTTATTCATTACTTGAGTAGTGAGTGAAACAAAGGACTTCGGGCATGAGGCCTTGAAATTTTAATAACTGTAATGTCTGTTTTAAGGAGTAGGGTTGCCTGCCTTACTCCCAAACTCTCATCTTTTCTGAAATTACTACTGGATAGTAAATTAGTCAAGGTTTACGAGTGTTTTGGTTGGGAATCGTATTATTATTATTTATTATTTAAACGCATAAAAACTTGGTACAATATGGCACCAAGAAAGATGCGCCACACAATAATAGTAAAACAACATGGATCAAAAGAAAAAAAGAAAAGAAAAAAATATATAAGTAGAGAACAGATAAAGAACTTCATCTGGAAGGAAAACAGTCATGCTTAACAAGTTCAAACAGTATTCGTTAACTACCATCGGAAAGGGAAGAAAAAGGAAATTGCAACACTTTCGCCATTGACTACGATTCTTGGTCATATCCGATAACGTTTCGAGCCATCGATTTGAGCTATGTCGAGGACCCCAACCAGGGAGTCGTGACGCACCAACCGATTGTAATCTAGCACAAAAGTCCTTCATCCGACGACGCCAGATCATGGTCTGACCACCTCTCCGCCTTTTCCATCCCGTCCCAGGGCTGGCTAGCGAACAGAGACCTGTACGGAAGCCTCTGGGATGACATTCGCAACACATGTCCAAGCCACCGGAGCCGGTGTTTCCAGATGACGACATTCAATGAATGGTGATCTCCACTGTGTTGAAACATACGCCGCCGAACCTCAGAATTACTCACGCGATGATGCCATCGAACGTAAGCAGTCCTGCGGAGACAGCGGTGATCGAACACGCAGAGCAGCCCCAAATCCTCAGCTCGGAGAGGCCAGGTTTCACAGGCGCAGAGCATGGCAGCCCACACCAAAGCATTGTATACCCAACCTTTGACAGCCAGGCTAACGTCGCGATGGAGCCATAGTTGGCTTGATGATGTAATTATTTGTAACAGTAGTATTAGTATTTCATGATGACCGAATTACAAGAATTCGAGCAAAACAGAGAGAGGGATGAATTTGGGAATTAGTATTTGGCGGAATTATTATTCAATTCATATAAGAAAAATATTAACAAGCAACAGTAAGTATTTAAACAATACAGAGATAGAAATTGTCAATCATCACACTCAAGTTGATGTATATATAATAATAATTTATATTTTCATATAAACATATAAATTTACATGAAATACCACCCTAGCCTTCATTATACGGTTGGAAATCTCATCCGTCACCCCTCCGCCAGCACTCACACAACTACCCAGGTACACAAACTTATCAACAACTTCAAGCGGTTCACCCGCAAGAGTGAGTGTAGGTACAGGCTCCTGCCAATCTTGTAACAGCACTTTGCACTTAGACGGCGCAAAGCACATACCATACTTATAGACACTGATCCCCAACTGATTAAGTGCGATTTGGACAGCCTGCATGCTATCGCACAGTAAGACGATATCGTCTGCATAGTCGAGGTCGAAAAGTCTATCTCCAGGTAGCAGATATACACTACCTTCACGCACATCCTTCACATCTGACTCCAGAATGTCATCGATGGCAAAGTTAAAGAGAAATGGAGAGACTGGGCAACCCTGTCTAACCCCACTGTTGGTTGGGAACAGTGATGATAGTTGGTTGTATGCCCTCACTTTACCTGAGGTGTTTCTGTATAGGGCTTTCAAGATGTTAACAAATTTCTCAGGTACATCTCTGACAGACAGTTCCAGAGCACAGTTCTGTCCAACGAATCGAAGGCAGCCCTAATATCAAGAAACACAACGATCGTTGGCCTGCAATACGTGTGGCGGTGTTCCAACAACTGACGAAGGGTGAACACATGATCAATGCATCCACGACCTGAACGAAACCCAGCCTGCTCTTCGCGAATCAATCCCTGACGTGTTTTGCACAGCCTGCGAATCAAGATAGCAGCCAATATTTTAAACGCGACTGGTAGCAGACTGATAACCCTATGATTGTCACACGAATTACGTCAACCCTTTTTAAAGATGGGGACTATAATGGCTTCGTTCCAAACTGATGGTACACTCTCTGTCTCCCATACCTTCCTGAACAACCCAGTTAGAGCCATTGTGAGAGTCTCGCCACCATCTTTAAAAAGAGCCGGGGGTAAATTGTCTGGGCCGGGCGCCTTATGGCGTTTCAACACTTGGAGTTCCTTACGGACCTCCGCTTCGGTGGGTGGGTCGGTACTAACCGACCAAGGAGCACTGGGGCTAATGACAGTAGACACTGAAGCTGGTGGCCAGCTAAACTGTTTCCCGAAGTGCTCTGCCCAGCGTTCCAGGCGTCTTTTCAAGCTGGTAATTGGTGTGCCATCTGCCTCACAGACCGCCTCACTGACATCTTGTTTCTTGCTGCCGGTGGCTGGGATGAGTTGGAACAGCTTCCGACTGTTGCCAGATACAGCAGCTGACTCCATTTCACACGCACGTTCTGACCACCAGGCTTCGCGCCCCTTTCGTAAACACTGTCTTATCTTGCGCGTGAGCGCCTTTCCCTGCCAGCCGGAATGGACCGGCGTTCATCCAGGAGTTGCAAGGAACTCGCAGAAACCCATTGGTTTTTAGCGGAGCATTCTTTCAAGCCACAAGCGGCTACACTCACCCTTTGCATGGCACCTTGCAGATGAAGCCAAGGTTCATCTATATTACTTGGGGAGTTGCTGGCAAGCATTGATTGTAACTCATTCTGATATTTCAAAGAAGTAGCAGGTGCTACTAGATTGCTCACATCAACGTTTAGACGACGGCTTTTATGAACCCCACCAAATCGCAAGACGAACTTGGCACACACTAACGCATGATGGGAATCCAGGCATGTGCTCGAGAAGGAGCGACAGTCTTGTATGCATCCTCGCCAACGGAAACTGACAGCAATATGATCAATCTGAGTGCAAGCTTGCTTCGCAGAGGGACGACGCCAGGTAGCTCTACGGCGATTGGTGTGCCGGAAGTTGGTGCTGGCTAGAAATAGGTTGTGATCCGCGCAAAGCTGCAGAAGACGGTCTCCATTATCTGACCTGCGACTATGTAGTCTCCATTGACCACCTAGACAATTCTCCTCTGAGCTTAGACGCCCGACCTGTGCATTCAAGTCCCCAGCCAGCACTACGATATCCCTCCGACCCGCCTGTTTCAAGAGATCAGTCAGCTGGTAGTAGAACTCATCCTTCATTGCATCCGAGCTGCAATCCGTCGGTGCATGGACAGAGACAACAAATAGACACCGCCTATCTGGCCTACTACTCTTTACTTTCGCATAACCTTCCAGCCTCACAGCACATAAACGACTGTTAATGGGAATCCAGTCGAGCAATGCAGCTTCGGCTCTAGCGCTCAGTGCGACACCGACACCAGCTACGCCGGATGCCGACGCCACAGGGTCCCTGGATAAGCGCAGGTGGTACATACTGCTAGAACTTCCAGATGGGAGGATAGTCAAAGCACTTCACTGGGATCTTGAATGCGTGTCTCCGAAATGCAGCAGACATCGATAGCGAGGCTTTCCACAGTTCTTACCAACCCTACCTGTTGTCCGATTTGCATCAGCGTCCGAACATTGTAGATGGCCAGCTTGAACGCAGCACGCGGTTTCAGGATATCTACGTTAGATGTCACATTGGGGACAACCATTTTGAGAATTACTCGCTAACGTCTCGAAACGACACAGATAGGCTGGGAGTCTAGACAAAGGCGAAAGGCTGTCGAAGGTTAAGAAGTCTAGTTTAGCAAAGGTAAAATACAGGAAACTGTGCATAAAAATAAAAGTAAGGTAGGAAGGACACAAGTTACTTGAGGCATCAATATTACTTGAAATCATTGTGTAATAGCGTGCGATAAGTTTCACTGATAGTTTGTTGCTTCATTTGATTTGATACTGCCCGGGAGCCGAGACCGAAGCAGATGGTTTTATTAAGGGATCACCCCCCGAGCCTTTGACTTGGAGTCTAATCCACTAGGCAGCGGAGCAGTGTTAGGAGCTGCATTCCCATAGTTGCCGGTGTTCCATACGGGTTCATACGTCATTGGACCCGATTGGATACTGAAGCCCATAGACCCCATGGTAACTGCTTTTAGTGTGACCACTATCCAAACAACCTTCCTGATATGGTAGGACCTGCAGGAACATGAGTCCAGTCAGTTTAGCTTGTTGGGTCATTGAGGTATTCAAGCCTGACCACCACAGCAAGGTAGCAGTTATCGGCCGGGTCCCTGACCATTAGCGTCATTTAAAAGGATCATACCACTGAGCCAGGGATGCAGATGAACTTTTGTAAATCCCTTCAAAAGTATTATGATATGTTCTTATTTAATCTAATAATAATCACTCAGTACCATTATGGTTATCCCGTTAAAAGAGATTGTCGGATTCGCAATATTAGGTATTTACCACCGTGAATTTTGTCCAACATTAAAAACTTTCTTCTTGAATAGTTATGTCTCCCGATAATATCAATCAAAACGTTATTGATTTTTTGCCACAATCATGCCTTATGCTGGTAACATTAGATTAAAATCTCCAGGGTGATATGCCTCTTGAACAACAACATGAAACTTCATGTATAGAACTCATATGTACTGACATTCATTCAACCCGTTTCGTTCAAATATCGTCTCTGTGATCACGTGTGTGCTTAGTTGGCACAGTTTTCCAGCAACTACTACATTCTACGCCTAAATTGGATAACTATTTAGCAGTGGGGAATTGAAACCAGTGAAATATCTCCTGAAGTCATGCGATCCTATTGAACAATCGTGATTGTCGTCTACAGTGAATAAATATCATTATGGTGAATGCTTCCAGTTACTTCAGTAACAATCCGACTGTGGTAAGTCACAAGTTTACGCTTCGTATGTTTATTTCACATAATAAACAGGGAAATAATGCAGATTTTCACTTGATATTCAAATTATATGCCAATTACCGTGGTACTTATGATTCCGATGATTCCCAATGACGACAAATTCGCCCAGAGGTAACTTCATTCATCGTTTAAGAATAATGGGGGAAATGTGTAGGTGTATATGCACTTATTTGCACACATATATAAATCAAACAGACGGGAACAGTTTATCCAGTCAGCGATTATCTTGAGAGCTTGTCTTCAGCTCTAAATGAAAAGTGGTGTAATTCGACAAACAAATACGGACTACTTACTTCATACTGTTTATATAAACCATCTTATTTCACATGATTTATAGTACCCATCAGTTCGTTGGAAGTGGCATAATATTCTTCTGTATAACTGAATACAAATATCAATATCACTCACATGCACAGACAGTTTTGATATAATCTTTCTAGATAGAGTGTCAAATAAATGACATGCATAAAGTGAGTAGAAACTATTTTGAATAATCGGGTCATGCTGTGGAGTGTTACTTATACATAAATGTAGTGTATAGAGTGTGGTCTTTAAAGAAACTGTGACGAATTCCATTTTATTTGAAGAGCCACTGAAGAAGAAGAAATGCAAGCAGAAGGTGAGAACGTCTCGAAGAATCTAAGAAGTGAGGAACAATGAAGGACAAAACATGTCGGTGCATACATTGAAATCAGAGCAAGGCTCATCATTTTCGTGATATATATTCTGTTTCCTCCAGTTGAACACATAACCTGCCCTATCCAATCTTGTTGTACACCTTATCGACAGTATTCCATTTACTTGATTGGCAGAATCTAGCCCTACAGGTTAATTGTAAATTTCTCAGTAAATCACATTGCTACATTTCACTACGCTGGCGATGAGATGAAGTGAGTTAATACGAATATGAGAACAGAATCCTATGAAAACTATATGGATGGTGAGGATCTCAAAACTGATGGGTCAACATTAATAACTTCATCTCACCACTTGTGATTTATACTATAGGGAGTGTCTTCCCAATGATTTTAACTAAGGATAGCCAGCGGTCTCATACATATTTCAGATTCATTGTCGGGATCTTCACTTTTGTGAATGATCCGATAGAAAACTCTCATGGATATAGCATAGGAAGGTATAGTGAAATCATGTTCTTTGACCCACGTGTAAACCTCTGACACATTTATAGAGTAACACTGCTTCAATTAAGCAGTCACTTAGTCCGACACTGCATAGCTAGAGATAAATAACACAAGGCGTATAGAAATATCATTAAAACAAAGGTGACGTTCGCCCACATTTATGTCTCTACGTGGATAATGAAAGTTTCCTTGTAAAACCACAAAGTTTAATGTTGAAAATGATTTCTAGCTCAGGTCGATTTTCCAGTATTCTTATGTGCTGTAAGTGTGATGGCTGAAACTTTGATTGTCTACAGTTTTCTCACTTATCATTGCCTTCATTTGCATTGCTTTCACTCTCGACCTGGAGTGATAGACTCGATTACTCTCTTAAATATTTATAAGTAATGTACAGACGTCAGTTAGGAGAATATCATTACATTTTAAAAGGGTAATATTGTTGCATCGCACTCCCTGGGGGACAGGTATTAAGTGACAAAAGGACTTAAGAATTATTGTAAGCCATCACTTAAAAACAACGGCAAATTCTAATCAAGCCTCAGCTAAAGCTTTTTGAATCCTGTCGCCACTTCGAAGGGCTTTCAAACGACTAAACGAGGGTATGTTCCAAGTTCTCTATGCAGCACATTTCAGACCGCATCTAAAATACTGCATACAATCGGTGAGCCCATGCTTCAAAAAGGAGGCACATTTCCTGGAAAGAATACAGAAAGTAGGAACCATATTAGTTGTTAGTGGTATCTCACACCTTCCTTATGACAGGAGGATGAGGCATTTAAGTCTCTTCTCATTATCGCACCAAAGGAAGAGATGCGACTTAATTCTGCATGCCATATATTAAAAGGTAATTTAGGGATCGACCTTTCAAACCTTTTCTCTCCCTCTAGGATACATTTAAGAGGTCCCCACAAGGTGCTAAAACCAAGGTCGAACAAATACCTGACTCAGTGATAACAACTCCATCGGTGAAAGCATTCACAGAGAAACTAGATCTCTACGGAGATACAGATCACAATGATAAACATAGGCAGAAACAGCCTTCTTTCGTTAGAATCTGAATCTGGTACAGAAATAAGTGTGAAGCGATTGGGGAATATTGTGGACAACACTCGATCAGTCTGGTCAACATAAGATAAGCGAGAACACTTCAAATGCACGTCAGGATTCATTTTACAGGGAATTTTCAAAAGTGACATCACCATCAACTCAAAATTAACTTGTATGACAATCATTCTATTTCTAATCGAAATGCACGAGATATTCACTCAACGCTTAGAGATCAATCTCTGAAAAGCCTACAACCAATCATTTGTCACAGCGTGAATATTTTTTGATAAACATCACCAATAGCAGCTGACTATGATCTCCTGTAAGTAAAAGTCTTCCACACTGTATAGTAGATCTATCAAACAGCCTCATAGTTGAAGCGATAGCTATAGTAAATGTGGAATAAAGTAAGACTCATCTCTGAATTCCTGCTAAATATTGGGGAATTCGAGTGAAATCCAAAGTTCCACTGTAACTAACTAAGTTCAGTCCATCGATTTCCTGAACACACTTATCTGTCAAAACAGACTACAAAGAAGGTGAAAACACGATCAGTTGTCATTCTTAATCGAACCAGTAGAAACAAGCTGAAAGACAAGACGCATCAACAAAAAATTTACTCCAACTCGGCGTGTAACTCTCCCCAGCTATATTTCACAAATGAATACAGTTTTTGAAAAAGTAACCTCTCAATAAAGCATTTCAAACGACTGGAACTCACCAATTCCCCGACGTGACACCATCCAATGAAATAATTATTCCAAAATATATTAGAAAATAATGTATGATAAGAGTTGAAATATTCTTTATACACATGGCCATGAATTCGTATTGAATTTCACAGATCCAACAATGATGCTGATGATGAAACAATTAATTACACAAGTGGTACTCTCTTTTTCAAGGGAATTTCGTTTCTAATATTCGATTTAAACAGAAAGGCGTACTACTGCATAAACAGTCTTTCGTTATTTCTCCACTATCATCCACAAATTCAAATATTCAACAAATCTGTTTGTGGTGAGAAAGATATTCCATTGCATTCGTCACTGTTAACTTTCACGTCTATGTGTGTATATACGATCTTATATTGTCTGAGTAATTTTCATTTAATATTCAATTGTGTTGCAAAGTGTATATATCGTCTCATGAAAGAGAATAATACGCCATTAACATGTGTAATCTATCTGAGTATCACGAGGATTTGCTATTATTAGTAGTAGTATTATAAAGACAAGCGAATGAATGAATGGGTGAGTGAGTGAGTGATGGGTTTGGTGGGTGGATCAGATCACCACAGAATATATGCTTAACCTAAATGTGTATTGTTGTGCACGTTTAATTCTGTAGAAATACTGTCCACTTTTCTATTTAACGCCATTCAGTTCCACTTGTTCAAATGCTGTGTAAACTGAATGACTGTGTGTGTGTGTGAGTGTGTGCGAGAGGGAGGGAGATAGACTAGAGACGACTTACAATGGAATCTTCGGAACAGAATGAAATAATTCTACCAAAAGACAATTACAGATGTTACAAGTTCACGAATTAGATCGTGGATATACACATACAGATAGAAGGCGAGTTATGTTTTTGTATTTCACAAGTTTACAAGATCCAAACAGCAAAAGAAAAGGCGGAGAAATTTTTCTCAGATGACAAAACACAAACAGGTTTGAAAATAAATGTAGAATTAATGACTTTTGTTCAGGTGTACAAGGTGTGCAACAGCAATCACCGTAACCAGATGTGCACTTTGTAGTCGATTAGATTGTAATTCCAATGTCTCTGTCAATATTGCATGTGTTTGTGTTGGTGTGTGATTCTGTGTGCTTGTGTGCGTATGTGAGTGTGAGTAATTGTTAATATTTTGGGGTGGAGACAAAAGTTAAATCTCCTCTGAATATCTGTTTATTTATTCATCATCTGAGATTCAGTATACGCCTGATGGTGTACACCTTTAAGGTGAATAACAGTTATGCATTTGTTAAATTGTACATGTATAATGTGTTATTCGTATTGTAATCATATGGCTCCACAAGGAACAACAGTCACTTGTTCTTGTTGTTGTTGGTGGTGGTGGTGTTATCGTTCCAGTTTTTGTTGTTACACCCTCTCCTTACAGTTATAATCTGTTTGTGGTTTATTCAAGATTTCTGAAAATGTATGTTAAATTAATTTACTCGAGAGACAAAAGGCAAGAATGAAATCACTGTGATATGAAAGTGAATTACCCCCTACAGTACACACACAGACACACACACACAAACAGATGAAACAGACTGGTTGACTACTTGCCTGACAATTCAGGAGAGAGAGATTGCTTCTCCTTGTACTTATCTTAATCGTAGATGATGAATGATGCATTGTATGTGTGCATGGATTTCCCTTCTAGGTGTCATTGTGTGGCAAGGGATAACAAACTGCTAGTTAGCCAATCAGGTGAATCTTGTTTGCTGTTTGTTGTGTTTCTGTTTGTGTTTTGCATAGAAAGAAGGAGAAAACGAAAATGAGAGAAAATTAGAAACAAAGCCACAGGTGATGATTGTTTTGACACGCCACATCAACAAAAATGAAGTGAAGCCACAATTAGATTTCCTGTTCTGAATTGAATAAATCTGTGTAAATTTAGTTTTTCTTACAAGTAAGGTAATTTCGAAGTTGATACAACACGCGCATATGTGTACATCTGATATTAGAATTTGCATGTTTTTTAAATAGGAAAATATTCACAGGTACAACAGGTGAATTTGATAAATCTGTAATGAGGTGGTGGTTCAGATATCACGTTCTTTAATGTCAATAAAAATAGACTGGAAGATTCATCAAGATTATTTACTTATTATGTGTTAGATCACAATCTTGCTACATTAGGGGCTCCAAGGAACACTTCACACAGATTCTTATTTTCTGTAGGATGGTTGGGATAACACTCAGTCGGTAGCCAAGAGTGAAGTGAATGGTTATATTTAGGGGCCACCCTTCAAGCTTTCGACTTGGGGTCTGATTCACCAGAGAGTGGAGTAACGCTAATAGCGGAGTTCCCGTATTCGACAGTGAAGAATACAGCTTTACATGTCATTCAATCTGTTCGTACTTAGGAGCCAATGTACACTACTGGTTTTGAATCAGGGTTTTCACATCCCATAGGTAGCTCACCATGTTATTTTTGGGGGCCTAAATCAAAATGCCTAACAAAATATCTGAACTCTTGATTGTCATCTTCCTGCCCTCAATTTAGTCACTTAATCACTATAATAAAGACTTGATTTTTCATCTATGGTTAATATTGTATTCCAAATCATCCATCAAATGCCAAAAAGTGAGAGTAGTTTTTATTTCAAAAGGATATTTTTGACAAGTCATCTGGTGTTAGTTAAACTAAGTAGGTTCAGATCAAATTTGAGGTCATAATTCTAGACAAGATCGGGTTACACAAGCTGATAACGGGATTAAAGGAAGCTTAAATGTATTTAGTCAGTGGAAAGTTAATTTTTCACCAGACACGATATGGTTAAATACAAGGTGGAACAGCATTGGTTTTTACAATCGACCATACTTTAGAAGAATGGGATACTCTGTAAGAGACTGAAGTAAATATCCTAATCCTCTCAAGTATGTTATTGAGCATATCAGTATGGAAAGTATGAAATTTTCACAGAATCGCTCAATCAACTGGAAGGTGACTGTAGAACAACTTCTTCACTGGAGTTTAGTGTTTACTGAAGATCGCTCAACACGAATTTGTCAACACATTGGTATAAATATAACAGTTTATTCGTGTTTAAGGTGTCTGAAATGATATATGCATGCATCACAAACAACAGCATATTTGTAACGCTTATAAATGGTATTAGACTAGTTTTCTTGTGCTAATTAGGCTTCTAATTCTTATAATTTCCCAGAGCAGAGTACTGGAGATGAGGTTTTTCGATCAGTATGCACACTACTAGTGTGAAGCGAATATTCTCTGCATGAAGAGGTGGATGAATTTGTTGCGTGCGTTGTCTGACTAAACTGCTGTACACATATATTCTATGTATTTCTTCGTTCTTATTGATGTGCGCAGACGTTGTGGCTACTCGACGCCCACAACGTAAATCAAAAGGCACTTGCGAAGATTACGAATATGTATTGAAGCAGTAGTCAAATTCGAAATTGTGTCAAGGTAATATTCAACAGTGAATGGACAAGTATTTGCGAAGTATATATAAAATCGGTCTGTATACACATATAATGCAAGTATACAAATTAGATTAAAAAGCATGTTTACAGTTGGTATAGGGGTACTACATAATTCCCCCACCAGAACACTGAAATATAAAAAAAATACATTTAAGTGTTCGAAAATAACATGCGTCAGCGTAATACGTAGCAGCGATAGTACACAGAAGGCGATTTATTAAGCTGAAAAATGAGCAGTTTAATGCGGTTAATAACATCGATAATAAATGCGATAATCTAGGGAAAGTGGAATTCCTAATCGTAATAGAATATATAAGGAACGATAAAATTGTCCGGGGATCTGTAGTCGGTAGACGAAGACGATACGTGAATAATATACGAGATGTGATTAAATGTAATAATATAGGAAATATCGATGTTAAAATAATAGTGACGTGATTTATGTATGAAAATATTAATCAGTTAAATGAGTAATCAAATGACAATTACGAATAAAGATAATAAAAATGAAAATTCGTAGTAAGTTATATTTCGATGACTTGCACGTAACGTTTAGGCCAATGGACTCGTCTACCAGATCGTGTTGTTTTCGCAGGCTTCTCTGTCGACGTTGAAGCTTGTGTAGATGTAGGTGTTGGCACGTCGTTCAGCTGGTTCTTATCGTTGACTTCGAAATCGTCGAGGAACGCTGGTTTGACTCTGTCGATACTGATGGCTTCTGTTTTATTCAATCTTTCTATCGTGATAACTTTCGCGTTTCTGTTTAGAACTTTGAATGGGCCATCATAAGCGGGTTGAAGTGGTCGTTGTACACCTTCTCTCCTGACGAAGACGTGAGTACAATCTGTCAGTTGTGACGGGATGTATGACGCTCGTTCCTGCTGACGTGGAATTGATATCTTTAGCTCGTTCATGTGTCGTTTTAGCTGGTGCACGTAACCAGTCATATCGTGTGGAACTTGTTACCCGGGGTGAAAAATTCTCCTGGTAATCGTAATGTTGTTCCATAGACTAGTTCGGAAACACAGCAGCCAATATCTTTCTTTATAGTAGCTCGTATACCAAGTAATACTAGTGGAAGTTTGGTTGACCAATCGTTTTGAGTCAAAGAAGCAGCGAGTGCAGCTTTGAGTTGTCGATGAAATCGTTCGACCATACCGTTGGAACTAGGATGATACGCTGTCGTTCGTATTCGTTTAATGCCTAGTAATTCAGTTAGTTGGTCAAACAGTCGGCTTTCAAACTGGGCACCTCTGTCTGTAGTGATAATTGATGGGACACCAAAGTTGGCTATCCAGTTTTCGACTAAAGCTTTAGCTACCGTTTCAGCTGAGACGTCGATTAATGGAACTGCTACTGGCCAACGAGTAAATCTGTCAATGCAGGTTAGAATATAGTTAAAACCATTGGAAGGAGGCAGTGGACCAACTATGTCTACATGTACATGGTCAAATCTAGAGTCGGGGTTAGGGAAGCGACCAAGTGGTGCTTTGGTGTGCCGGTTGATTTTGACTCTTTGACAAGACAAGCAATTTCGTGTCCACTTCTTAACGTCGCTGTTAATGTTTGGCCAGATAAATCTTTCTCTTAGTAGCTTGGTAGTAGCGCTAACACCAGGATGCGACAAGTTATGTAACTTCTCGAATACTGTATGTCTCATAGCTATTGGAACGAAAGGTCGATATTTACCTGTAGAGGTGTCGCAGATAACTTTTGTCGTGCCGAAAGGAATTGCCTCGAGGTTTAAAGATGTTGTTTTAGAAGACATGATCTTTTTGAGTTCGGCGTCATCTCGTTGTAAGTTTGAGAGATGTTCGTAGTCGATGTCTGGGCATACAATGTTATCAATGTGCATACGTGATAAAGCGTCTGCCACTTCATTGTTTTTACCCTTTATGTGTCGCAGATCGGAGGTGAACTGGGATATAAACTCGAGATGTCGTAGTTCACGTGGAGAGTAGTTATCCTGTTTTGCTGATAAGGCTTTCGTTAGAGCCTTGTGGTCTGTAAAGACAGTAAAAGGTGTACCTTCCAGCATATGTCGAAAGTGCTTGATTGCTAAATAAACAGCTAATAACTCTCTACCAAAGGTGCTATATCGACATTGAGTAGGATTCAGTCGTTTCGAAAAGAATGCAAGGGGTTGCCATTCGCCATGTACCTGCTGTTGTAACACTGCCCCAATGGCGACATCTGAAGCATCTGTCATGAGAGACAGGGGGCGTCATTCTGGCGTCTGACTAAGAGCGTCTTGTCATTTAACGATTGTTTAACAGCTTCGAATGCTTTAACAGCTTCTGCAGGCAAATGGAATGAACGACTATGTCCACGTAAGCAGTCGGTCAACGGTTGCAAAACTCTAGCACAGTTCGGGATAAAACGCCGGTAAAAATTGACTAGACCCAAAAATCGCCGTAGTTTCTTGAAAGAATCTGGTAATGGATAGTCTTTGATGGCTTGTACATCGTCGGGGACTGGTCTAATTCCTTGATTGTCAATCAAGTGACCGAGGAATTTCAGTGATTTCTTACCAAATTCGCATTTATCTAAATTGATAGTCATGCCGTATTTCTGAAGTCTTTCGAACACCGTCTTCACATGTTTCACATGCTCGGTTTCGTCTGCACTTGCAATTAGTAAGTCGTCAATGTATGCGTAGACGAAGGGCAGGCCGCGGAGTACTTGGTCGATGAGACGTTGAAATGTCTGAGCGGCGTTCATCAGCCCGAAAGGCATGCGCACGAATTCGTATAAGCCGAATGGCGTGGTGATAGCGGTTTTTGGAACGTCATCCGGGTGGATGGGAATATGATGGTACGCTCTGACAAGGTCGATTTTGGAGAAAATTTTAACCTCTGGCAAGTTGCTGGCGAAATCGTGAATATGCGGTATGGGGTATCGATCAGGTACCGTTTGCTTGTTTAAAGCTCGATAATCCCCGCATGGCCGTATCTCACCAGAAGACTTTTTGGGTACCATGTGCAGCGGTGAAGACCAAGAGCTGTTGGATGGTCGAATAATGCCGAGCTCTAACATTTTATCGAACTCTGTTTTTGCGATTTTAAGTCGATGTGGGTCAAGGCGTCGAGGACGTGCAAAAACTGGTGGTCCAGTGGTTTTAATGTGATGAACCACTTGATGCTTTAGTTCTGTTGCTCGGAAAGAGGGTTGTAGAAGGTCAGGGAACTGATTTACTAAGTCAGTATATGGAGATGCTGGTGTGCGTGTGACCATCAAGTTCAGCGATGATGCACGGCTAATCGTACCAGCGATGTACCTTTTATTGAGCGAGTCTATAAGCTTAGGGCTAACCGGATCAACTAGCAGTTTGTGTTGCTGTAGAAAATCTATACCAAGGATTGGGGATGGAACGTCTGCGATGATGAAAGACCAATGTAGGTATTCTGCAGACCAAAATCTAAAGTCATTCGTTTACTACCATATGTAACAATATTAGACTTATTAACGGCTTGGAGCGTAACTGCAGGGTCAGGATGTTGACGTTCCTGCGTAGTCGGAGGGAGAACACTAACCTCTGCTCCTGTGTCGACTAAGAACGTAGTACCGGTATTTCTATCTGTTACATAAAACAAACGACTGCTAGATCGTAGATTGCCAACAGTAGAAGTTTTCATACATGATGATATATCTTTTGGTTTAGCCTGAAAGTTGCAAGGTGAACGACACCGTCGTGCATTGTCTCCGTAACTACGGTGGTACCAGCAAATAGTATCGTGATGTCGTGACGTGCTGGGTGATCGAGAAAGACGTCGACGAGACGAGCTTCTAGAACGGCTTGGTCGTGTGCGTGTGGTCAGTGCTGCTAACTGACTCAGTACGGTGTCGACTTTGTGTTCTAGAGCCTGTATCCTGTCGTCAGTGTCTGGCATTCTGCTGGTGGAAGCAACAGATTGAGGTGTTGACCTCTCATACATGCGATCTGCGATTTTGGCAAGCTTCTCAATGTCAATGTCGTCATCTCCGTAAGCAAGAACTTGTTGAATGTTTGCAGGAAGTCGTCGCAACCAAATTTGGTAAAAGAGACTTTTGTCGATATCCCTTCCTGCTACTAGGCTTTGCATGTGCCTCATGAGTTGTGATGGGGTTTTATCGCCTAGCTCTACGTTGCTTAACAAACGATCGAGTGCTTGCCTATCAGAAAGTGAAGTGCATCGAAGTACTTCTTCTTTCAACTTGTCGTAAGGAGCGTCTGTGCTGGGCTGAACTATGTGTTGTCGAACCTGTTCGGCGATTTCGTCTGGTAGTACTGTACTCAATATGCCAAATTTAACCGTCTGTGACGTAAGCTTATTGGCAGTGAAATAATTTTCCAGTCGTGCAAACCAAAGATGGGAGTCTTTGGGCCTAAAAACTGGTACAGTAAGAGAAATGGTACCAACAGATCCCAGCTGTAAGGTATCAGGGTATCGGAAGACATGATACAATTCGTAGAAAAATGGTTTAACAGTAACAAAATAGCAAAAATTATGCACACCAAGAATATGGTAAAACAGAAAAACATGCAATGCGGTGCTTACCACAGATTACTGCAAGTTGTGCGATGAGAAAGCACAAGAATCAGCTCGAAATGTCTATTATATGTATATATATCCGATAAAGTTAGAGTTTAATTAATCCAGCAAGTGTAATGATGCGTCCGGGTGAACAAAATGTCGTTGGAGTCAACAAGTTATCGTCGCAGTGAACAAGTTATCGTCGAGGTGAAAAAGTTGTCGTTGCGATGGACAATTTGTCGTCGGGGTCGAAATTTGTCGTTGGGGTCAACAATTCGTCGTCGGGGTGAACCAGTTATCGTCAAGGATACCAATTTGTCGTCGCTGTCGAAATTGGTCGTCGGGCTCACCAATTTTGTTGCGTGCGTTGTCTGACTAAACTGCTGTACACATATATTCTATGTATTTCTTCGTTCTTATTGATGTGCGCAGACGTTGTGGCTACTCGACGCCCACAACGTAAATCAAAAGGCACTTGTGAAGATTACGAATATGTATTGAAGCAGTAGTCAAATTCGAAATTGTGTCAAGGTAATATTCAACAGTGAATGGACAAGTATTTGCGAAGTATATATAAAATCGGTCTGTATACACATATAATGCAAGTATACAAATTAGATTAAAAAGCATGTTTACGGTTGGTATAGGGGTACTACAAATTTTCCATAAAGTTTTGCTTTCTTCAATATCAAAAAATCCACAACAGATATGACTTGTCAGTACATTATTTTTTGAGAAAAGTAAATTACCAAAGGTTAGTTTGTAGAGATCTGATTTCTTTCAAATGTGATCATAATTAGGCTTTCCTATGTGGGCTGAATTAAAATGTGCAGATTTAGGTCATAGGCTACTGGATTGGATTCCAGTAGCTGAAATGTCTACTAGCTTGCCTTGTAACCGGAAGGCCCTGACTCCACTCCAAACCCTAGTGGGTGAGCAATGCCAATGACTCCCGGACTAGGATGAAACAGTTGTTTAGTACACCCTGCTAGTTTTCAGTGATTCCCTAACTGATATCAGTCGGTGGTCAAACAAGGTGTAATGCTTCACACTGGGAAATGGAATTATCAAATACGAGGTGTTTAAATGCAGAGGTTCATTGTTAGGTGAAATATGTCATCTCGTTTGTTGAACGTGTAATGTCAGTATGAGAGATGAGCAAACTCAATTCGCTCGTAAGTTAGTGTTTTTCATAAAAGATGAAAAGTAAGACTGAACTACCTTTTTCTTTCTTTCCTTTTGGAGACGGTATAAACCGGAGTAAAGAGAAACGAGAGCAGTTTCCTTAGGAAACTAAAAAGTAGTCAAATGAGAACATGTCATATGCTTAAATGACATAAATTTTGAACCTGTAAAATGGTGTACACTGCTAGTTAATATAGGCATTCTGAAAATCACTTGCATCAACTGACCAGAGGGAAGTAATCTAGGTACTGCACAATCTAATTGCTCTTTCGAAGCCAAGCTCATCGAAGGCGCACCTGGTTCGACTCAGCTCAGACAGCGACTTTTGCATTGACTTAACAATGATCAATTCTTACTGGAACGACATATTGGGTCACCTCATCGTTGTTTCTTGAGAAAGTAGTTGGTGACCTCAAAATTCCTCTAAATAAGAAATGTCAAGCACCTCAAGCACCATCTGGTTCATCATCAACAAATATACAGTATTTAGCAAACATCTGTATTCTTCCTGAAAATGACAAGAAGATTTATGAATGAAATCATGCGGAAAATTGATATATTATGAAACTCAAACTGACATCTCTCAACCCGTATTTGGAGGTCAGTAATTAAATTAATCCATCAATGCATTTCAGTTGATTAGTTGGCTGGTTATTATAGTAGACTCAGGTGTAAACCAAAGAAGATGATACTGAGTTGGCGGGTCATTTTATTATGAATGTAGTCTGGTGTGAAGTAATAAGGGAGAGATTAGTTGAATATAAACAGTCTGTAACCTTATCAATCCCAAACTTGGAAAAAGAGGGAGGGTTGGGTGTGGGCATAATAACTTACCCTATAAAAAGCAACAACATATGTGCTAAAACATTAAAATATATACGCAGTAGAATTACTCCTCTCTGGAATAAGGGAGGATGCATGATGTCAAGTGATTTACAATTGAAGGATCAGCAAAGCCTTTGCAGTGAAAACAGGAGTAAGACAAAGCTGCCTACTGTCACCTAAAATGAATGGCTAAAAAGGAGATTTATTCATACTCGACAGAAGTTCGTATAACACTCTGAGAAATTAATCAGACGATAATTTGTGATCGTGTATTTCTGTCTTATTACATCACTCAGCATAGATAGTTTTGGTGATCAGTTTCCAGATCTGTCATAAACCAGAAAATTACGCTTAAAGTTTACTGGTTAACGTATTCCCACTCATGCCAAACAAATCAAATGGTTAACTGGGACAAATCGTTGGCAAATTGAAATGTTTCCCTTGTCCATTTCCACCAAAGTGAAAGTGAATTATATGAGACGCATTAAGAAGCACTCTGATATTACGGATTCCGTGGAGAGCGAGAAAACATTTAATAGGGATGGAAACTGTCGATTGATTCTGTTGATTTAATGCTGATAAGATATACTGAGAGGGAAACCCACATCCTCTTTTCACTCATAAGATGACGCAGAATCGAGGCATCTTATTTAATTTTGTGAATTTAAGCTGTTTATTTCTCGAGAAACACGTCGAATTAAAGATATTTGTGATCATGAAACAATTCCACTTGGAGTAAATTCAAGGAACAAGGGATCTGGATATCATTGTCACTTCAGACTCCGCTCAAATATTCCCATCTAGCTTCAAAACAGAGTTATATGGTCACCGTCAAGTTACTCCCTCAGTACTGAACACTGAGTACTCATATTAACAGCACTGAGGTGAGTCGTTTACGGCTACAAACCTCAATAATATGAAGGATATTTCACGTATGATGTCCACGTAGTTGCCAGTTTCTACGGTTAGAACTAATGACAGTAAGGGATAGACAACTATATCTACGGCCGACTAATAGGAATCACAATAGGATAAATTCGATCGATATTCCCTGAAAGTTATCTCATTCCATTCACAGTTCCAGGTGACCTTCTTCAACACAAAATCCAAAAATCCATAAAGACAAATATCGATTCTCCTTCATGTGTTAACACTTCGACATATCATAACAATTCCTTCTCAAGTTAAATAAATGTGACATTTGACAGCTTATTTCAAGCATTTCAAAAGATCTACAGCAGTTATGAAATGTGTTCATCAATTTGACAGTTAGATCTAAATTTTGTCTTCGTTTGTTGATTTGTTTGTGACATTAAAAACAAGCCACCTATCAGTTCTTTTTATATATGTGAGACTGATAATTCCTGGCGAATATTTACTTTCTGGGAGTGAAACGAAGACTTCTAAAATTTGAATTTGTTCAAGGAATGCAGAGTGAATTCAGTGTCAGTGTTCGTAGTACCTGCATTAGAAAAGGAATATAATTAAACTCTAAATGAGATAGTATTCACGAATTCAATAATTTCACACTCTGAAATCTATCCCGACTATTGATTACTATAAACGGAGCCTTTTTATGGTTAAACCACTTTCTTTACACCTCGTCACTGTGACCTGACAAACAAAACTCTCATTTTGATCTCCTCAGTGTTAGACAATTTCGAACATGTCCAACCCTGAGTTCCTGGGTATCGAAACACTATATCATCAATGGTATATTTGGGCATATATTCATGAATATTTCCAGACTAGTTGATCATAATAATAATAATAATGTGTATTCTCACATAAACATAAATTTACATGAGAATGCATGCCATTTTTACAGGCACGATCAAGTATGATATAATATCAAATCGTAGATTGTCTACAAGTTAATAATGTTTCAACTGTTAAATATTTGATATATATATATATATATATATATATATATATATATATAACTCATTGTCTGAACCAGGCAGTATAGCTATTGAATTGTACAGTTGTCCTCCAGGTTGAGCGGGAAAATCGACTTCGTTTCGTTTTCATCCCGTGGTTGTAGGCATACGATAACCAAACAATATTGAGGTAAGTACAACGTTTACAAGGGATTGGAAGCTGTTTTAGAAAAGTAAAAGTGTTAAGGTGAATCAATAAAGTGCAATGAAATAGGTAAGTGCAAGTATCACTAATAAATGCATTTATAAAGGAAACTCCATGGGCTAACAACGTTCATTGGCAATGTATAATGCTACCCATATAGTTTTTACTATCATGATGAATTGGATGACGCTGAACAGACTACTGTCCAAAAAATCTGAATGACTCCAGGACAATACTAGAAACAGGATTTTCATCTATGGAGACTCAGTCATGTATATCTTGTCCACGTAGATGAGCATCAACCACTTTCACTCAGAACATGAACGAACTCATTCTGACTGTTGTAGGGAATCTCAATGTTTAGATAGTGAGGTGAGGAGTGATTATGTGCAAGACAGATTGGATTATGCATGTGAATCAATCGTTGGATGCTGTTTGCAGGAGGACTGGTCCAACACTATTGATCATGTTTCCTCCTACAGTTTACCCAGAGAAGCGAACTAAGCATAAGAACGACTAACACCAAAAAGGCAGGTGAAGTTCTTCCATCTTTATTTGAGTAAAATTAACACATCTTTACTTCCACTCAATCAACACGCTTTCTCTGTCTCACACATATACTGGTGTAGGACACTACAATTCATCGTTCATTGGAAAGAAAGCACTGAAATCAATTCTGGTTCTCTGAATAATACATCGTGAGCAGGAATTTCTCTCAGTCATTAGTTACTCCACAGCATTTCAAGCACACTTATGATTTGCACACGACTTGTGAGCACTTCGGTAAACCCGAAAGACATTTAATGATCAACGCAGAGTCATTGTTGGCTGTGAGGAGACCACTGAAATAAGGTGGAAGCAAATAAAGGAAGTTTTCTAGTTGCAACACACACATGATCTGTGTTATACTGGTAAATCACTTCACTACACAACATGACAACACGTCTAATTTCTCAAGCATTGCTACTTCTATATAAATTACTTGTTTACTGCCTCAGTTCACCTGTTGTAGATCTCCACAACGAAGTACTCACAGTCTATGCCTCGCTAAAACGTGAACACTATTCACATACTGAGATTTCAGGTTAGAGTTTCTTTGTCCACATGCCTGACCGTATATCCAAATTATTCTTCAACTATTTCCTCCAGGCACACTCACTCATATGATGACGACTCAGAAATATATTTCTCAACTATGATACAGAAATCTTAAACAGTAAGCAGCCTGAAGAAGATTTCCAACTGAAGTTCATTTTAGAATCCTACGATTTAGATATTCTGACAAAGTCATTCCTGGAGACTACAGAACTTACATGGAAAATGCAGCACATGTTTAGTCTGTAATGCTGTATGATCTAGAGAATTCAAACAGTCTTCACTCCCTTCTATTACAACATTCCTGTCAAGTGGTAAACAACAGCACTCTCGCACTCATGAAGTCATCAGCCTCCAGATTAGTCAATTTCTGCCAACTCTTCACATTCTATCAATCATAGTTCCTGCAATTCACTTCCATCAGGATGAACAAAGTCGACAGATGAACACATACAACACATGATGAGTCTGAGAATACAAGTGAACGTGCTAGACATTTGTTTTGCAAATATAACAGACGAAAGTGTCAGTTTAGACAGAATGAGACACCAACAAAATAACAACAGGGTGGATGTATACAAATTCAACATGGAAGAGATAATCCAACTTGTGTGTAATACCACTTACACAAAGTTCATATTTTCATAACGATTCTCTGTGTGCACTAGCAACAAAGATGAAATCAACTAATCTGACCTACTTGTCATTTTGTCTACTATGCACCCTACAGTGGTACAGTGCAGTATTCAGCCTACGCATACACACACAGGTCAGTCAGTCAGTCAGTTACTTCTGACAAGTTTACAATCAATCCACTCATCATCAATTTCCACTCACCTGTTCCCATTCCATTCCATTCCACTCCACTCCACTCTACTTCACTCTCCTCACACTACACTACACTACACTCCGTACGTGTTCTCCTACTTTGTTTTCACTAATTAACTTTGTTCGTCTGCATTCTGATTCATGTGTAGATAGATTTCAATCTTCAGTATGAAGGCGTAACAACAAGTGGTGGAAGAGAAATAACGGTAATAATACAGGTGACCTTAGATACAACGTGTACAATGATGAATGTTTCGTTCGATAAGCCTATGATGAAATTCGTCTATCAGTCAACAAATAGAGGTGAAACAGGGTTGAAAATGTTGACTTGTTTTCAAGGGTACATGGCATGAATTTGATTGCAGCCCATCAATGTCCTTATTCAAATGAGATAATGAATCGAGAGTGGTGCATTTAGACAGAACTGGTTTATGGGGCATGAAGTCTATCTCTCTGTTTTATTTCTAATCGGAACTGATGATCAATCACTTGCCATAAATCAGTTGTGTTATTTGCTATAGAAAATGGAAGCAAGCGATTCGCCAAAGAGACTCCACCGTCATCTAACTTTACAGCCAACCATGTACATATGACTTTTTGAAATTATCTTGTAATTGATGATAAAATATTTGTGATAACAATCACAGTTAAACAACAAGCAACAAAGTACCTTATGTAATTTATAAAATAGTTAATATGTGTATAACACACTGACACTATGTTCATATATGATTCCATATTGATAATATGCAGTTATTTTCTATGGAGTTATGAAGTAGTTCGTGGAATGTATACATATACCTGAGTAACAGATGCATAGTTAATAGAATTAATGAATGAAGAGAACATTACAAGTTAACAGGAGATTATTGACAAGATAACATTACAAATAATCACAAGTGGGAGAATACGGAGAATCATTTAATGTGAAAACGAGAATTATTTGTTTTTCAATTCAATTTTGATTTTCCCGTTGACTGATTCGAGCGAAATGTTCGGTCTCTGTTAACATATGCGGACGATTCGACGACAGCTGTGGATTAATGTGATGTAATTTGAACAAAGAAAGAAGAAACATTGGCGCAGAATAATCTGTATCCACTTCATTTCGTTGGTTCCCATCAGCTGCGTACAACCTGAATTTTTATTAAAAATAAAAAGTGTACAATTTTGAACAAACCTTTGTCAGTCAGCAAGCGTACTCTCAGAGCGTCATAGTAAAATAAGGCGTTGAGATTTACAGGGTGTCTAAAGTGTTACGACATACATATATATATATATATATATCTTGGTAGAGAGAAGTTTGTTGAAAAAAATTGATTAACAGTTGTGTTGTTAGGGTGGTAACAAAAGAAAATTAGCAATAGTTGCGTAATTAGATAAGAGAAGATCAAAATTTTACAATTTCGGTACACATGAGGTTGATGATGTAATACAGTGAGCAGAACTCAGAAGATCAAGAAAAATTATCTCTTAAGAGAGTCAAGCGAAAAATAAAGGGCGAGAGGGTGGAGTGAAAAGATAAGCTAACAAAATTAACGAAATAAGAAAACAAAGAGTTACTAAGAAGTGAGTGACCAGGGTAATTGAAGTCCAACAACGGATTCTTTTTGGACACATAAGTCAGGCTTCAATCGTTTTATTGCTATAGCTTCAGCAAACCTGAGAAGACTTGAGGTACTTTGTCTGTTAATTATTTTGAATGATTCCAGCATATCTACTTGGTGTCCTGTGTCAATCAGGTGTTTGGGAATTGAAGAGCTTAATTTGTTGACGTAATTTGTTGATAGGTGACTAGCATTGGAATCCAGGTTCCTCATGTCGTCCTATTCGGGATTTGTCAGCTGGATGTATGTGCATTCCCCAGTGAGTGATGCTGTTCCCACTGAGAATCGGGCCTAGTACTCATCGTTTCAGACGCCAAAGGGTGGAGACATCATCACTCATTTGTGAATGTGGGTACATCTAGTTGAGGAGTTCAAAATAGGCCGGAATCCGCATCCCAGACTCATGAAAACAACAGTAACAATAACGGTAATAAAGGATGGTTGTACAGATTGAATAAGCAAAATGATAAAGAAGGAGAATCAAGGTAGAAACGGTCACTGTAATAAATCAACATGCATGCATTAAGATCAAGAAAGAAGGAGTGATTGATTAAACTGTCTTTTGTATGCTTATCATTACCATTTTGTTACCTTTCCATTCCAAGTGAAACATCGAGATTCACTCTTAAGCTTGGAAGTCTCAGTGGCAGACGCATAGTTTTTACGGGTGGCGTCGCTAGTCTCACGCTCAAGTTCCTTTCTCTCACGAGGCTGGCTAGCAGATTGGCTAGGTTCAGGAGTATGTCGGTTGGGGATCGAATGATGAACGAAGTAGGAGGCTGGTGAGTATCCAACCAATGAACCAGTTACTTACTTCTATATGCACAAGGTCTGGGATCCGATCCCGGGCCAGCGATGCACTCCTTTGCCTCGCTAAGTCAGAAAAATAGTTGGTAAAGAGGAAAGGTTTGGCATGTGGATAGCAACCCCATCCTGTAAAAATAAACACTGCTACAGAAACTTCAAGCCTCTAGATGGAAGCTCTATGTTCCACTGGGAGTGTGAAGGAATAAAAAAAGCTGTGGCTCCTCTAGTTCGATGGCTACATTTTCACCAAAGCAGATGAGCCAAACAAGCAATGATTTTGACTGTTTGATTATTTTTTTTCATTTTTATTTTCCTTCACGTTCCCAGTGGAACATGGAGCCTCAAGCCAGTGGCTTGAAGTCTCTGTAGCAGTGTTTAATTTTACAGGATGGTGTTGCTAGCCTCATGCCCAACCTTTCCTCTTTACCAGCACCTGCCAAGAATTCTGTATGAATATGAAACACAGGTGCATCTGTTCTTGAGCCCAATTTAAAATGTAGTCAGTTAGTATATATGTCTAACTGCTCATATTGTAAATATCAATTGGCTAAAGACGATGGTGTTCGGAGATATGACAGATTAATATATGAACCTTCGAGTATTTGACATAATTTAGTGAATATCAGGATTCTTCGTTAAGAATGTGGAGTTGGTTTATTTTTGTTTATCAAGTAGATATCATTTCTAAACAAAAACGATTGATTAAATGAATGAGCGCTCGATGGCTTTCTAGCAGATTTCTGCACGTCCACCTGGTGGCTGAGTTGATTCTCAGAGTGACACTGGAGCGTGTACTTCCAGTCGAGCTTGGGATACTTTTGCATTCCTGACAATATTCGAAATGTGCTGTCATGAAGAGCTGGTGAGTTCCATGTAGATGAAATCTCATTATTGCTGTTTATTGTCGCTACATTGCTGTTGTTCAAAATTTATCCAATTTCAAGAAGCGGAATAATCATACACCTCATCAACAGTGACTATTTCATCTGTTAAGGTTTCTCCTTTAAAGTTATCTCTAGGTTGAAATATAACCTGTCAAAACTCAGTGTGTCCTACTCACCTATATTCCAGAAATTCTATCCGTCGAAATGGAGTGACCGGAACTCAGCCTACCTGAGAATTCTTTCCAACAACTCCTTCTCTTATAGTTTAATTCGTTTATGTCAATACTGTTGACAAGAGGGAATCAGAATTGTTCTATTTGTTTCTATTACCATTTCGACAGGAATGCACATGTCAAACATTCCATTTTCTGATGCACATTTTGGATAGAGTTTCCAGTGCGGACAAAATGAAGACCGATTTCTTCGGTGGTAATCTAGGAAATCGACGTCATTTGATGAAGTATTTGCATCTCAACAGCCTTCATAAATTATTCACCTATTGAGAGATTGTCAGTGACTTTATTATTGCTGGTGTGCTCTTCGATGCTCTTATAATCACTGGTATGGTTTGAAGATGTGGACGTATTCTCACGTTGTTAATATGTCCTGAGCTGCCAGACTGTTTTGTAGTGGCTTTGGATATGAAGGGTGAGAACGCCAGTGGATTGTTCCTTCTCAGGTAGTATCGTGTGACAATGAATTGTTGTGAACTCGGAAAACTGAATTCATCCACTCAGTTTGTGTAAGTGATGAACATATTTCTGTGGACACACTTAATAGTAGACAGTTCCATATGTTTCACCATCCGACAATGAGTCTGTGTGAGACACTTAGTTCTAAATATAAAAATCTCGTCCGAATAACTCAGTGCAAGTGTCCCTGATTTCGACGGTGCTTCGGGTTTGTGTTCTCGAGGATGAAATGAGTTTCCTTGATATAGCAGGGGCACTGCAGATTATTGGCGACTAAGATTGTTGTTATTAGTTTCCTGTCAGCATGAAATGACGAAAGTTTAATTAACCATTGAGACAGGTGAGAGAGGTGTTGTCTCCAGCCCACTAACATTAGTGCTTTTTAGTGAAATTCACTAGATCTTCCTAACGTCATTCGTGATAATTTTTCACTAAGGATTCTGTACAGTGCTTGTCTCCACCTTCCTATTGGTTTACGGTCAGTGAACATCATATGATCAGGATGACATGACTCCATAAAGTCCACATCAGATTCTCAATTTCTTCATTGATTTCAGGCATTAGTTCGAGTTGGACTGTTTGATTCAGAGAATACGAACAATAACACTTTGCTTTCTGTTTCTCAAATCCTGGGTTTCCTAGTGTGAATGATGTTAGAGCAGAGAATGTCTGAAATGAACATGTATGAGTATGTGACTCAATATATTCATATATACATATTCACACAAACTAAATCAGTTGCTCTACTGATTCTCTACAGAAGATGAGTGAGATTTAGTGCACATAATGACTATCATGTTTATGTATATTTGAAACGAATCACCATGATGAATTAAATATTTTCAATAATGATATTTTGCGTTCCATTGGTTTGAAAGTGTTTGAGCACTTAAATTCAACCATGTTTCCTCCTATGCCTGTCAGCGTTTGTATATAGTCTTCTTTGGAAACGACGTGAATGCGATGGTCACACATTGTTATCTTATTTCGGACAGGAGTGAGTTGTCTAGACCTACCAGTGAAACATAATGGACAGATCTCGTTTGAATTCAACCCACGAAAGTCTCAGAAGTGTTGAGGAAATAGTCGCCTGATTAGCGGAGAACTTTGTGAAGGGATCAGATGAACAGGATCTTGATTGAATATGAAGGCTTTACAGTCTGAACAAGTTACCAAAATTTGACGTGCCACTCCTCCATATTTTCAGAATATCGGGGCCCCATTTCCTATTGAATAGCCAATTCGTTAGCTAAAATCCTCAACTGTTTCAGGACACAATTATCCACTTAGTGATTTTGTGAAGCTTTCCAGTTAGTCTATTGTATAGATAAAATTGATCCTCGGAATAATCCCACGTTGTCTCTGAATTTAGAATGTGTGTATTCACTAATGTGTGATTAATAGAAATCATCTGTGTTACGTTCATATATATGGATGATAAAAGGCTAAATATTTGCATATGAACTGCATATCTGAAGGCACTACGACTGAGATGAATATTAACTATCCACTTTTCATTCGATATACCAATTCACAGATAAAAGCAAAGTAATGCCTTGAGATATTTTTCGGGTCGTCTGTCTCTCTGTAGGTCATTTGATGGTCATTCTCGGAAATGCTGATTTGAAACCAGTAGTCAAAGGGTTCGAGATGTGTGAAAGGTATGTAGGTGACGCCTTCATTGTTTGTGATTGTTCATGTTATTTCAATAATAGAATTTGTGTATTTCATACTCGGAATCCAGTGACAAAGTGCATATTTGATGCAGAGAATGAGTCTAATGTTCATGATCTTGATGTGAAACTGCCATGGAGGAATAGTGGAACCCTGAGGGGATCGACTTATAGAAATCTCTCCCGTCCTGATCAGCTGACACATTTCTACAACTGGATACTCGCTGTTGGGAAACCAAATGTGATTCTATTGCTCGCCACTCTCACTGTGCGCGTATGTAGTCCTGATACTGTAGAAGCAAATTGGAAATCTCTTCAGAAAAATCTCAATGGAAAATAGATATCCACCATGTTTTGTAGACAAAACAGTGAAGTTAGAACATATGGAATTCAATTTGACGTGTTCGACCAGATGATACCAATGGAAATTAAATTGAAGAATTCCTTAGTTGCCTACAACTTTTATAAAAAGGAGTTTGCAGTTTGTGGAAGGGAGATTGACTGCAGTACTACCAAGAGCTGTGTTTTTCTGTCGAATATTATTATATTATTATTTCCTTAATTCCTGGAGGAACATAGGGCCTCAGCCCCACACGTCTCCGTTGCGTTCGGTTCTCTGCTAAACTATTCACCTGGCTCCAAGTCTGCCCATATGTTTTATCTCTTCTTCACATGACGTCCTCCAAGTCATCATCTCACTAACGACCAGCTCGCCGCTTCCTTTTCGGGCTCCACTTGAGCAATCGCTTGTCTAGTGATGTCACTTGATGGTTTCCTCGGAGTATGGCCAATCCATCTCCATTTCTTCCTGCCTATTTGTTTCACAATCGATTCCTGGTTGGTTGGTTCGCTCCCAGAGATCTTTGTTGCTGATCTTTTCTGACCATCTAATCATGAGTATTGAGCGAAGACAGGTGTTGATGAGGGTCTGTAGTTTGTTTGAGGTGCTCTTCATGACGCGCCAAGTCTCTGAGAGTAATGAAGGCTTGTCTTGCTTTCCTGATCCTTGCTTTGATACCCTCATCAGTTCCGCCTGTAGTTGAAACGATGCTTCCGAGTTAGGTAGGTAAAGGAGGTTGTTTCTCTCAGGTTCCTCCCATTTATGCTGATTGTTGTCTGTTGTTGTTGTTGCTGTTGATGTTGGCCAGGAATCTTCATCACCTCTGATTTCTCTGTATTCACCTGAATTCCTATATTTGATGCTTCTTCTGCCAACTTGTTGCTTTTGACTTGCATATCTTCCAGTTTGTGGGAAATCAGACACATAACATCGGCGAAGTCCTATCAGTCAGTTATTACTTTTCAATAACGTGAAGGATACAATCCCTCATCCGACCGAATCTGTGTTTATTTACCAGTCCACCTACTCCTGTGGCGCTAGATATATCAATCTTTCGGGGCAGTTTTTTCCCAAAAACGTGCAAGGACACTTTTTCACGTGGTTATGAAGAGGTAAATTTGTAGCTTTAAGAAACACAGTTATCTAACTTCTGGACAACACCAATCATCTTATTTCTACAACCTATTTCAATGAGGTTATGTATGGGAAAAATAATCAAACAGTCAAAATCATTGCTTGTTTGGCTCATCTGCGTTGGTGAAAATGTGGGCATCGAAACAGAGAAGCCACCGCAAATTTTTAACCCTTCACATTCCCAATGGAACATAGGACTTCAAACTAGAGGCTTCAAGTTTCTGTAGCAGTGTTTATTTTTACAGGATGGGGTTGCTATACTCATGACAAGCCTTTCCTCTTTACCACCATTTTTTCTGGCTTAGCGAGGCAAAGGAGTGCATCGGTGGCCCGGGATCGGATCCCAGACCTTGTGCATATAGAAGTAAATTATTGGTTCAGTGGTTGCATACTCACCAGCCTCCTACTTCGTTCATCATTCGATCCCCAACCGACATAATCCTGAACCTAGCCAATCTGCTAGCCAGCCCCGTGAGAGAAAGGAGCTTGAGCGTGAGACTAGCGACGCCACCCGTAAAAACTATGCGTCTGCCACTGAGACTTCCAAGCTTAAGAGTGAATCTCCATGTTTCACTTGGAATGGAAAGGTCACAAATAATATGGTAATGATAAGCATACAAAAGACAGTTTAATCAATCACTCCTTCTTTCTTGATCTTAATGCATGCATGTTGATTTATTACAGTGACCGTTTCTACCTTGATTCTCCTTCTTTATCATTTTGCTTATTCAATCTGTACAACCATCCTTTATTACCGTTATTGTTACTGTTGTTTTCATGAGTCTGGGATGCGGATTCCGGCCTATTTTGAACTCCTCAACTAGATGTACCCACATTCACAAATGAGTGATGATGTCTCCACCCTTTGGCGTCTGAAACGATGAGTACTAGGCCCGATTCTCAGTGGGAACAGCATCACTCACTGGGGAATGCACATACATCCAGCTGACAAATCCCGAATAGGACGACATGAGGAACCTGGATTCCAATGCTAGTCACCTATCAACAAATTACGTCAACAAATTAAGCTCTTCAATTCCCAAACACCTGATTGACACAGGACACCAAGTAGATATGCTGGAATCATTCAAAATAATTAACAGACAAAGTACCTCAAGTCTTCTCAGGTTTGCTGAAGCTATAGCAATAAAACGATTGAAGCCTGACTTATGTGTCCAAAAAGAATCCGTTGTTGGACTTCAATTACCCTGGTCACTCACTTCTTAGTAACTCTTTGTTTTCTTATTTCGTTAATTTTGTTAGCTTATCTTTTCACTCCACCCTCTCGCCCTTTATTTTTCGCTTGACTCTCTTAAGAGATAATTTTTCTTGATCTTGTGAGTTCTGCTCACTGTATTACATCATCAACCTCATGTGTACCGAAATTGTAAAATTTTGATCTTCTCTTATCTAATTACGCAACTATTGCTAATTTTCTTTTGTTACCACCCTAACAACACAACTGTTAATCAATTTTTTTCAACAAACTTCTCTCTACCAATATATATATATATATGTATGTCGTAACACTTTAGACACCCTGTAAATCTCAACGCCTTATTTTACTATGACGCTCTGAGAGTATGCTTGCTGACTGACAAAGGTTTGTTCAAAATTGTACACTTTTTATTTTTAATAAAAATTCAGGTTGTACGCAGCTGATGGGAACCAACGAAATGAAGTGGATACAGATTATTCTACGCCAATGTTTCTTCTTTCTTTGTTCAAATTACATCACATTAATCCACAGCTGTCGTCGAATCGTCCGCATATGTTAACAGAGACCGAACATTTCGCTCGAATCAGTCAACGGGAAAATCAAAATTGAATTGAAAAACAAATAATTCTCGTTTTCACATTAAATGATTCTCCGTATTCTCCCACTTGTGATTATTTGTAATGTTATCTTGTCAATAATCTCCTGTTAACTTGTAATGTTCTCTTCATTCATTAATTCTATTAATATGCATCTGTTACTCAGGTGTATGTATACATTCCACGAACTACTTCATAACTCCATAGAAAATAACTGCATATTATCAATATGGAATCATATATGAACATAGTGTCAGTGTGTTATACACATATTAACTATTTTATAAATTACATAAGGTACTTTGTTGCTTGTTGTTTAACTGTGATTGTTATCACAAATATTTTATCATCAATTACAAGATAATTTCAAAAAGTCATATGTACATGGTTGGCTGTAAAGTTAGATGACGGTGGAGTCTCTTTGGCGAATCGCTTGCTTCCATTTTCTATAGCAAATAACACAACTGATTTATGGCAAGTGATTGATCATCAGTTCCGATTAGAAATAAAACAGAGAGATAGACTTCATGCCCCATAAACCAGTTCTGTCTAAATGCCCACTCTCGATTCATTATCTCATTTGAATAAGGACATTGATGGGCTGCAATCAAATTCATGCCATGTACCCTTGTAAACAAGTCAACATTTTCAACCCTGTTTCACCTCTATTTGTTGACTGATAGACGAATTTCATCATAGGCTTATCGAACGAAACATTCATCATTGTACACGTTGTATCTAAGGTCACCTGTATTATTACCGTTATTTCTCTTCCACCACTTGTTGTTACGCCTTCATACTGAAGACTGAAATCTATCTACACATGAATCAGAATGCAGACGAACAAAGTTAATTAGTGAAAACAAAGTAGGAGAACACGTACGGAGTGTAGTGTAGTGTAGTGGAGGAGAGTGAAGTAGAGTGGAGTGGAGTGGAATGGAATGGAATGGGAACAGGTGAGTGGAAATTGATGATGAGTGGATTGATTGTAAACTTGTCAGAAGTAACTGACTGATTGACTGACCTGTGTGTGTATGCGTAGGCTGAATACTGCACTGTACCACTGTAGGGTGCATAGTAGACAAAATGACAAGTAGGTCAGATTAGTTGATTTCATCTTTGTTGCTAGTGCACACAGAGAATCGTTACGAAAATATGAACTTTGTGTAAGTGGTATTACACACAAGTTGGATTATCTCTTCCATGTTGAATTTGTATACATCCACCCTGTTGTTATTTTGTTGGTGTCTCATTCTGTCTAAACTGACACTTTCGTCTGTTATATTTGCAAAACAAATGTCTAGCACGTTCACTTGTATTCTCAGACTCATCATGTGTTGTATGTGTTCATCTGTCGACTTTGTTCATCCTGATGGAAGTGAATTGCAGGAACTATGATTGATAGAATGTGAAGAGTTGGCAGAAATTGACTAATCTGGAGGCTGATGACTTCATGAGTGCGAGGGTGCTGTTGTTTACCACTTGACAGGAATGTTGTAATAGAAGGGAGTGAAGACTGTTTGAATTCTCTAGATCATACAGCATTACAGACTAAACATGTGCTGCATTTTCCATGTAAGTTCTGTAGTCTCCAGGAATGACTTTGTCAGAATATCTAAATCGTAGGATTCTAAAATGAACTTCAGTTGGAAATCTTCTGCTTACTGTTTAAGATTTCTGTATCATAGTTGAGAAATATATTTCTGAGTCGTCATCGTATGAGTGAGTGTGCCTGGAGGAAATAGTTGAAGAATAATTTTGATATACGGTTAGGCATGGGGACGAAGAAACTCTAACCTGAAATCTCAGTATTGAATAGTGTTCACGTTTTAGCGAGGCATAGACTGTGAGTACTTCGTTGTGGAATCTACAACAGGTGAACTGAGGCAGTAAACAAGTAATTTATATAGAAGTAGCAATGCTTGAGAAATTAGACGTGTTGTCATGTTGTGTAGTGAAGTGATTTACCAGTATAACACAGATCATGTGTGTGTTGCAACTAGAAAACTTTCTTTATTTGCTTCCACCTTATTTCAGTGGTCTCCTCACAGCCAACAATGACTCTGCGTTGATCATTAAATGTCTTTCGGGTTTACCGAAGTGCTCACAAGTCATGTGCAAATCATAAGTGTGCTTGAAATGCTGTGGGTAACTAATGACTGAGAGAAATTCCTGCTCACGATGTATTATTCAGAGAACCAGAATTGATTTCAGTGCTTTCTTTCCAATGAACGATGAATTGTAGTGTCCTACACCAGTATGTGTGAGACAGAGAAAGCGTGTTGATTGAGTGGAAGTAAAGATGTGTTAATTTTACTCAAATAAAGATGCAAGAGCTTCACTGCCTTTTGGTGTTAGTCGTTCTTATGCTTAGTTCGCTTCTCTGGGTAAACTGTAGGAGGAAACATGATCAATAGTGTTGGACCAGTCCTCCTGCAAACAGCATCCAACGATTGATTCACATGCATAATCCAATCTGTCTTGCACATAATCACTCCTCACCTCACTATCTAAACATTGAGATTCCCTACAACAGTCAGAATGAGTTCGTTCATGTTCTGAGTGAAAGTGGTTGATGCTCATCTACGCGGACAAGATATACATGACTGAGTCTCCATAGATGAAAATCCTGTTTCTAGTATTGTCCTGGAGTCATTCAGATTTTCTGGCCTTTAGTCTGTTTAGGGTTATCCAATTCATAATCTACTAGCGATGGAATATTCATAAATATATGCCCAAATATGCCGTTGATGAATAAGTGTTTTGATGTCTAGAAACTCAGCGTTGTGACTGTTCGAAATTGTCTAACGCTGAAGAGACCAAAATGAGAGTTTTGTTTGTCAGGTCACAGTGACGAGGTGTACAGAATGTGGTCCAATCATAAAACGGCTCCATTTATATTAATTAATGGTCGAGATAGATTTCAGAGTAAGAAATTTTTGTATTTTTGAATAATTTTTTGGGGAGGTGATTTATATTCATTGTGTAATGTGGGAACTAAACTGAACCACTAACCCTGACACTGAACTCAATGTGTATTCATGAATGAAGTTCAACTTTCAGAAGTTTTCGTAACACTCCCAGAATTAAAATATTCAACATCAGTTATCAGTGTCACATCTGTAAAGCGAAATGATAGCTGGCTTGTTTTTTTAAATATCACAAACAAATCAACAAACGTAGCCAAATTTTAGATCTAACTGTCAAATTGATGAATTCATTTCATAACTGCTGTAGATCTTTTAAAATCCTTGAAATAAGTTGTCAAATGTGACATTTATTTAACTTGAGAAACACTTGTTATCATATGTCAAAGTGTCAGCACGTGAAGCATAATCGATATTTGTCTTTATGGATATTTGGATTTTCGTTGATGAAGGTCACCTAGAACTGGGGATGGGATGAAATAACTGTCAAGGAATATCGACCGATTTTATCCCATTGCGATTCCTATTAGTTGGCCGTAGATATGGTTGTCTACCCCTAACTGTCATTAGCTCTAACCGTAGAAACTGGCCATTAAGTGGACATCATACGTGAAATATTCTTCATATTATTAAGGTTTATAGCCTGAAACGTCTCACCTCAGTGCTGTTGATATGAGTACTCAGTGTTCAGTACTGAGGGAGTAACTTGACGGTGACCATATAACTCTGTTTTGAAGCTAGATGGGAATATTTGAAAGGAGTTTGAAGTGACAATGATATCCAGATCCCTTGTTCCTTGAATTTACTCCAAGTGGAATTGTTTCATGATGAGAAATATCTTTAATTCGACGTGTTTCTCGAGAAATAAACAGCTTAAATTCACAAAATTGAATAACATGTCTCGATTCTGCGTCGTCTTATGAGGGAAAGGAATATGTTGATTTCCCTCTCAGTGTATTTGATTAGCATTAAATCAACAGAATCAATCGACAGTTTCCATCCCTATTAAGTGTTTATTTGCTCTGAATGGAATTCGTGGTATCAGGCTGCTTTTAAACGCATCTCATGTAATTCACTTTGAATTTCTCGGAAACAGGCAAGGGAAACATTTCAATGTACCAATAATTTATCTGAGTTAACTACTTGAATTGTATGAATAAGTTAACCAGTAAACTTTAGGCGTAATTTTCTGGTTTATAATAGATCTGGAAATTGGTCATCAAAACTATCTATGCTGAGTGATGTAATAAGACAGAAATACACGATCACAAATATCGTCTGATTAATTTCCATAATACTCAAGTGAATGTCTCAGAGTGTAATACGAACTTCTGTCGAATATGAATAACTCTCATTTCTGATCGCTCTAAATAGATGATAGTAGGTAGCTTTGTCTTACTCCTGTTTTCACTGCAAAGGCTTTGCTGAGCCTTCGATTGCAAATCACTTGACATCTGCCATTACTGCCATAATTCTGTTGCATTGAGTTCATAAATGTTCGAGATACCACCCTCTGCAAGGTTGAAGCAGTTTCCAAATCATTTTGGAGTCAATGCTGTTGAAGTCTTTTTCAAAGTCAGTGAAGTTGAGATAGCGTCTTTACTGTCATTCCATATTTTGTTTAATGATGGTGACGGTGTGTAGCATCATGATTTGATTTACACACGATTTGCTCTCCCTGAATCCAGATGGTTCCGGGTGGAGGTCTGCATCCAGAACATCTTTTCTGTCTCTTCAGAACAATGCAGCATAATATTCTGTTTTCAGTGAAGAGAAGACTGATTTTACGCCAGTCCTCAAATAGGCTGAATAAGCTTATTTATGGCAGTTTGTGGAGGTGGTCTATGTTTTAGTCGGGAGGTACCTTTCCTTCCACACTTTCTTCTATAGTCGTATGATCATATTCACTGGGTTTTCTGGATCCGTTTTAAGAGCTACTGGGGAACTCCATCCGGTTTTGCTGTCCTCCCAGTTAGATTTTGCTGACTTTATGGCATTCAGTAGTTCTGCCGTCGTCAAACGGCGGCTGTTCACTGGCAGTTCTATGGTTCTTGGTGGTTGTTGATTCAGTATTCTTTGAAGTGACTGGCACAGCACTTTCTTTGTTTCATCTCTGCTAATTAGATTCCTGTCGCTATCTTTCACTGACTTCATTTGAGTTGATCTGTCCCCGGAAAGTGACCTGAGTATCCGATATAATGTCATGGGGTCCCTCTTACCAGTGTACTATTCTACTTCAGTTTCAAATATGTTGTAAAAATGTCTTTTATCTTTCCCATAACTCTTTCCCACTCCTATGTTCAGTGTTTTGTAGGTTATTTACAGCTTCTACTTTCGTTGTCCACACGTGTAATGAAACATCTTCTGTTTCGCCATCTTCCTCTGTTTTATCAGCTCTCATGTGTCTGTAGAGGGTCATTCCTTGTTTTGCCTATTTCTTCTTAACAAGAGTGTTATGCATGTTTCCTCCAACATCACTTTCAAGAGTTCCTGTGTTCTCTACATAGGTTTCCTCAGTGATGTTACATAATGTTCCCGATCTTGCTGTTATGGCTGAAGGGAATCTGTCCTTTTTGGTTTCGTACTTTCCGAGTGTTTCTGATTGTTTGACCTGATTTGTGGTCTATCTCCATCTTCTTCAAAGGGTTTCAACTTGATCTTGGTGGTTCCTTGAACCGGATAATTGTCTGAGCGTACATCCTCTCATCTCCTAAATTTCATTTTAAATTAGGATGTGTCTTGAGATGGAGTCTATCTGACTTTTGGTGTGTCCATCTGCTGAAACCCATGTCGTTTTGTGCATATTCATGTGTCTTTTATTTCTTCCCTCAATCACGAAATCATTTAAGGTGAAGAGGTCTGAAAACAATTTCCTTTCCATCTGTTTCTTCAACCTCACTTCCTATGTTGTCCGCTTCCATTTTGAATTGCATTCATATTACCGGTTACAATTTGGACATCACCACTGGACTGGGTCTTATCCACTAGCCATTCAAGTTATCTGTAACAGTCCTCTTCCTTCGTCACTGGGTTTGCGTTGTTTGTAGGTGCACAGAATTGGTTAATCTTAACATTTCTACCTTTTGATTTGAAATTTTTTATTATAGTGGTAGGAGAGAATGGTTTCCATTGCACAAGAGCCTTTGTTGCTGCTCGTGAAATTACGGTGTCCACTTCCTCTATGTGTTCATGACTGTCATCTAGGTGATCAGAGTGGGTTAATAAATCTCTGGTTGACAGTTTGGATAGTCCACTTACATCCCTTCTCCTACACGGATTCCTATTATTTCTTCATTGTATCTTCTCATTTATTTTGCAATCCGAACAGCTTTCGCAGCTTCAGCATCCCATGTCTCCACACTTCTTTTCGCCTACATAGAAAGGAGATGCAGCTGTTGACTTGCTTTCAAAAGGCCTCCACCCTTCAGCATCATGCGTCCTCCCTTATTCCAGAGAAGAGTAATTCTACTGCGTATATATTTTAATGTTTTAGCACATATGTTGTTGCTTTTTATAGGGTAAGTTATTATGCCCACACCCAACCCTCCCTCTTTTTCCAAGTTTGGGATTGATAAGGTTACAGACTATTTATATTCAACTAATCTCTCCCTTATTACTTCACACCAACTACATTCATAATAAAATGACCCGCCAACTCAGTATCATCTTCTTTGGTTTAAACCTGAGTCTACTATAATAACCAGCCAACTAATCAACTGAAATGCATTGATGGATTAATTTAATTACTGGCCTCCAAATACGGGTTGAGAGATGTCAGTTTGAGTTTCATAATATATCAATTTTCCGCATGATTTCATTCATAAATCTTCTTGTCATTTTCAGGAAGAATACAGATGTTTGCTAAATACTGTATATTTGTTGATGATGAACCAGATGGTGCTTGAGGTGCTTGACATTTCTTATTTAGAGGAATTTTGAGGTCACCAACTACTTTCTCAAGAAACAACGATGAAGTGACCCAATATGTCGTTCCAGTAAGAATTGATCATTGTTAAGTCAATGCAAAAGTCGCTGTCTGAGCTGAGTCGAACCAGGTGCGCCTTCGATGAGCTTGGCTTCGAAAGAGCAATTAGATTGTGCAGTACCTAGATTACTTCCCTCTGGTCAGTTGATGCAAGTGATTTTCAGAATGCCTATATTAACTAGCAGTGTACACCATTTTACAGGTTCAAAATTTATGTCATTTAAGCGTATGACATGTTCTCATTTGACTACTTTTTAGTTTCCTAAGGAAACTGCTCTCGTTTCTCTTTACTCCGGTTTATACCGTCTCCAAGAGGAAAGAAAGAAAAAGGTAGTTCAGTCTTACTTTTCATCTTTTATGAAAAACACTAACTTACGAGCGAATTGAGTTTGCTCATCTCTCATACTGACATTACACGTTCAACAAACGAGATGACATATTTCACCTAACAATGAACCTCTGCATTTAAACACCTCGTATTTGATAATTCCATTTCCCAGTGTGAAGCATTACACCTTGTTTGACCACCGACTGATATCAGTTAGGGAATCACTGAAAACTAGCAGGGTGTACTAAACAACTGTTTCATCCTAGTCCGGGAGTCATTGGCATTGCTCACCCACTAGGGTTTGGAGTGGAGTCAGGGCCTTCCGGTTACAAGGCAAGCTAGTAGACAATTCAGCTACTGGAATCCAATCCAGTAGCCTATGAACTAAATCTGCTCATAGCCTAGTTGTGGTCATATTTGAAAGAAATCAGATCTCTACAAACTCACCTTTGTTAATTTGCTTTTATCGAGAAATAATGGACTGACAAGTCATATCTGTTGTGGATTTTTTGATATTGAAGAAAGCAGAACTTTATGGAAAATTCATTCACCTCTTCATGAAGAGAATATTCGCTTCACACTAGTAGTGTGCATAGTGTTCAGAAAATCTCATCTTCAGTACTCTGCTTTGGGAAATCATGAGAAGTAGAAGTCTAATTAGCACAAGAAAACCAGTGTTTTACTATTTATAAGCGTTACAAATGTGATATAAACAGTCATGCATGGATCTATCATTTCAAACACTTTTAACACGAATAAACTGTTATATTTATACCAATGGGTTAAGAAATTCGTGTTGAGCGATCTTCAGTAAACACTAAACTCCAGTGAAGAAGTTGTTCTACAGTCACCTTCCAGTTGATTGAGCGATTCTGCGAAAGTTTCATACTTTCCATACTGATATGCTCAGTAAAATACTTTACAGGATTAGGATATTTACTTCAGTCTCTTACAGAGTATCCCATTCTTCTAGAGTACCGTCGATTGGGAAAACTTGATTAGTGCTGTTCCACCTTGTATTTAACCATTTCGTGTCTGGTGAAAAATTACTGCTTCGAATCCCGTTATCAGCTTGTGTAACCCAACCTTGTCTAGAATTATGAACTCAGATTTGATTTGAACCTACTCAGTTTATATGACACCAGATGACCTGCAAAAATATCCTTTTGAAATAAAAACTACTCTCACTTTTTGGCATTTGATGGATGATTTGGAATACAATATTAACCATAGATGAAAAATCAAGTCTTTATTATAGTGATTAAGTGACTAAATTGAGGGCAGGAAGATGACAATCAAGAGTTCAGATATTTTGTTAGGCATTTTGATTTAGGCCCCCAAAAATAACATGGTGGTCTACCTAAGGGAGGTGAAATACCCTGAATCCAAAACAATGTTTTACATTGATTACGGAATCCGAACAGATTGAATGACATGTAAACCTGTATTCTTCACTGTCGAATACGGGAACTCCGCTATTAGCGTTACTCCACTCTCTGGTGAATCAGACCCCAAGTCGAAAGCTTGAAGGGTGGCCCCTAAATATAACCATTCACTTCACTCTTGGCTACCGACTGAGTGTTATCCCAACCATCCTACAGAAAATAAGAACCTGTGTGAAGCATTCCTTAGAGCCCCTAATGTAGCAAGATTGTGATCTAACACATAATAAGTAAATAATCTTGATGAATCTTCCAGTCTATTTTTATTGACATTAAAGAACGTGATATCTGAACCACCACCTCATTACAGGTCTTTTCAAATACACCTGTTGTACCTGTGAATATTTTCCTATTTTGAAAACATGCAAATTCTAATATCAGATGTACACATATGCGCGTGTTGTATCAACTTCGAAATTACCTTACTTGTAAGAAAAACTAAATTTACACAGATTTATTCAATTCAGAACAGGAAATCTAATTGTGGCTTCACTTCATTTTTGTTGATGTGGCGTGTCAAAACAATCATCACCTGTGGCTTTGTTTCTAATTCTCTCTTTTTCTCTTCTCCTTCTTTCTATGCAAAACACAAACAGAAACACAACAAACAGCAAACAAGATTCACCTGATTGGCTAACTAGCAGTTTGTTATCCCTCGCCCCACAGTGACACCTAGAGGGGAAATCCATGCACACATACAATGCATCATTCATCATCTACGATTAAGATAAGTACAAGGAGAAGCAATCTCTCTCTCCTGAATTGTCAGGCAAGTAGTCAACCAGTCTGTTTCATCTGTTTGTGTCTGTATGTGTGTGTATGTGTGTGTACTGTAGAGGTAATTCACTTTCATATTACAGGATTTCATTCTTGCCTTTTGTCTCTCGAGTAAATTAATTTAACATACATTTTCAGAAATCTTGAATAAACCACAAACAGATTATAACTGTAAGGAGAGGGTGTAACAACAAAACAAGAACAATAACACCACCACCAACAACAACAACAAGAACAAGTGACTGTTGTTCCTTGTGGAGCCATATGATTACAATACGAATAACACATTATACATGTACAATTTAACAAATGCATAACTGTTATTCACCTTAAAGGTGTACACCTTCATCAGGCGTATACTGAATCTCAGATGATGAATAAATAAATAAATATTCAGAGGAGATTTAACTTTTGTCTCCACCCCAAAATATTAACAATTACTCACACTCACATACGCACACAAGCACACAGAATCACACACCAACACAAACACATGCAATATTGACAGAGACATTGCAATTACAATCTAATCGGCTACAAAGTGCACATCTGGTTGCGGTGATTGCTGTTGCACACCTTGTACACCTGAACAAAAGTCATTAATTCTACATTTATTTTCAAACCTGTTTGTGTTTTGTCATCTGAGAAAAATTTCTCCGCCTTTTCTTTTGCTGTTTGGATCTTGTAAACTTGTGAAATACAAAAACATAACTCGCTTCTATCTGTATGTGTATATCCACGATCTAATTCGTGAACTTGTAACATCTGTAATTGTCTTTTGGTAGAATTATTTCATTCTGTTCCGAAGATTCCATTGTAAGTCGTCTCTAGTCTATCTCCCTCCCTCTCGCACACACTCACACACACACACACACACACACACTGATTGAGTTTACACAGCATTTGAACAAGTGGAACTGAATGGCGTTAAATAGAAAAGTGGACAGTATTTCTACAGAATTAAACGTGCACAACAATACACATTTAGGTTAAGCATATATTCTGTGGTGAACTGATCCACCCACCAAACCCATCACTCACTCACTCACCCATTCATTCATTCGCTTGTCTTTATAATACTACTACTAATAATAGCAAATCCTCGTGATACTCAGATAGATTACACATGTTAATGGCGTATTATTCTCTTTCATGAGACGATATATACACTTTGCAACACAATTGAATATTAAATGAAAATTACTCAGACAATATAAGATCGTATATACACACATAGACGTGAAAGTTAACAGTGACGAATGCAATGGAATATCTTTCTCACCACAAACAGATTTGTTGAATATTTGAATTTGTGGATGATAGTGGAGAAATAACGAAAGACTGTTTATGCAGTAGTACGCCTTTCTGTTTAAATCGAATATTAGAAAGAATTTCCTTGGAAAAGAGAGTATTACTTGTGTAATTAATTGTTTCATCATCAGCATCATTGTTGGATCTGTGAAATTCAATACGAATTCATGGCCATGTGTATAAAGAATATTTCAACTCTTATCATACATTATTTTCTAATATATTTTGGAATAATTATTTCATTGGATGGTGTCACGTCGGGGAATTGGTGAGTTCCAGTCGTTTGAAATGCTTTATTGAGAGGTTACTTTTTCAAAAACTGTATTCATTTGTGAAATATAGCTGGGGAGAGTTACACGCCGAGTTGGAGTAATTTTTTGTTGATGCGTCTTGTCTTTCAGCTTGTTTCTACTGGTTCGATTAAGAATGACAACTGATCATGTTTCCACCTTCTATGTAGTCTGTTTTGACAGATAAGTGTGTTCAGGAAATCGATGGACTGAACTTAGTTAGTTACAGTGGAACTTTGGATTTCACTCAAATTCCCCAATATTTAGCAGGAATTCAGAGATGAGTCATACTTCCTACCACATTTATTATTAAGTTTTAAGAGACTATAGCTATTGTTTTCACTGTCAGGCTGTTTGATAGTTGTACCATACAGTGTGGAAGACTTTTGCTTACAGGAGATCATATTCAGCTGTTATTCGCGATGTTATCAAATAATATTCAAGCTACAGTAAATGATCGCTTGTATGCTTTTGAGAGATTGGTCCCTAAGCGTTGAGTGAATATCTCGTGCATTTCGATTAGAAATAGAATGATTGTCATACAAGTTAATTTTGAGTTGATGGTGATGTCACTTTTGAAAATTCACTTTAAAAAGAATCCTGACGTGCTTTTGAAGTGTTCTCGCTTGTTTTATGTTGTCCAGACTGACCAAGTGTTGTCCACAATATTCACTAATCGTTTCTCACTTGTTTCCATACTAGATTCAGATTATAACGAAAGAAGGCTGTTTCTGCCTATGTTAATCATTGTGATACATATACCTCCGTAGAGATCTAGTTTCTCTTTGAATGCTTTCACCGATGGAGTTGTTATCACTGAGTCAGGTATTTGTTCGACCTTGGTTTTAGCACCTTGTGGGACCTCTTAAATGTATCCTAGAGGGAGAGAAAAGGTTTGGAAGGTCGATCCCTAAGTTACCTTTTAATATATGGCATGCAGAATTAAGTCGCATCTCTTCCTTTAGTGTGATAATGGAAGAGACTTAAATGCCTCATCCTCCTGTCATAAGGAAGGTGTGAGATGCCACTAACTAATTTGGTTCCTAGCATCTGTATTCTTTCCAGGATATATGCCTTCTTTCTGAAGCATGGGCTCACCGCTTGTATGCAGTATTTAAGATGCGATCTGAAATGTGCTGTATGGAGTGCTTGGAACATACCCTCGTTTAGTCGTTTGGAAGCCCTTCGAAGTGACCATAACATTCGAAAAGGCTTAGCTGCGGCTCGATTAGAATTCGCCGTTGTTTTTAAGCACTGGGTTACAATAATTCTTAAGTCCTTTTGTCATTTAATACCCGACGGTTTTGTGTCGCCCACGGAGTGCGACGCAATACTATCACCCTTTCAAAATGGAATGATATTCTCCTAACTGACGTCTGTACATTACTTATAAATATTTAAGAGAGTAATCGAGTCTATCACTCCAGGTCGAGAGTGAAAGCAATGCAAATGAAGGCAATGATAAGTGAGAAAACTGTAGACAATCAAATTTTCAGCCATCACGCTTACAACACACAAGAACACTGGAAAATCGAACTGAGTTAGAAATCATTTTCAACAATAAACTCTGTGATTTAACAAGGGAACTTTCATCATCCACGTAGAGACATAAATGTGGGCGAACGTCACCTTTGTTTTAATGATATTTCTATACGCCTTGTGTTATTTATCTCTAGCTATGCATTGTCGGACTAAGTGACTGCTTAATTGAAGCAGTGTTACTCTGTGAATGAGTCAGAAGTTTATGCGTGGGTGAAAGAACAGGATTTTACTATACCTTCTTATGCTATATTCATAAGAATTTTTTATCAGACCATTCACAGGAGTGATGATCCCGATGGTGAATCTGAAATATGCATGAGACCGCTGGCTATCCTTAGTTAAAATCATTGGGAAGACACTCCCTATAGTATAAATCACAAGTGGTGAGATGAAGTTATTAATGTTGACCCATCAGTTTTGAGATCCTCACCATCCATATAGTTTTCATAGGATTCTGTTCTCATATTCGTATTAACTCACTTCATCTCATCGCCAGCGTAGTGAAATGTAGCAATGTGATTTACTGAGAAATTTACAATTAACCTGTAGGGCTAGATTCTGCCAATCAAGTAAATGGAATACTGTCGATAAGGTGTACAACAAGATTGGATAGGGCAGGTTATGTGTTCAACTGGAGGAAACAGAATATATATCACGAAAATGATGAGCCTTGCTCTGATTTCAATGTATGCACCGACATGTTTTGTCCTTCATTGTTCATCACTTCTTAGATTCTTCGAGACGTTCTCACCTTCTGCTTGCATTTCTTCTTCTTCAGTGGCTCTTCAAATAAAATGGAATTCGTCACAGTTTCTTTAAAGACCACACTCTATACACTACATTTATGTATAAGTAACACTCCACAGCATGACCCGATTATTCAAAATAGTTTCTACTCACTTTATGCATGTCATTTATTTGACACTCTATCTAGAAAGATTATATCAAAACTGTCTGTGCATGTGAGTGATATTGATATTTGTATTCAGCTATACAGAAGAATATTATGCCACTTCCAACGAACTGATGGGTACTATAAATCATGTGAAATAAGATGGTTTATATAAACAGTATGAAGTAAGTAGTCCGTATTTGTTTGTCGAATTCCACCACTTTTCATTTAGAGCTGAAGACAAGCTCTAAAGATAATCGCTGACTGGATAAACTGTTCCTGTCTGTTTGATTTATATATGTGTGCAAATAAGTGCATACACACCTACACATTTCCCCCATTATTCTTAAACGATGAATGAAGTTACCTCTGGGCGAATTTGTCGTCATTGGGAATCATCGGAATCATAAGTACCACGGTAATTGGCATATAATTTGAATATCAAGTGAAAATCTGCATTATTTCCCTGTTTATTATGTGAAATAAACATACGAAGCGTAAACTTGTGACTCACCACAGTCGGATTGTTACTGAAGTAACTGAAAACAGTCACTATGATAATATTTCTCCCTGTTGACGACAATCATGATTGTTCAGTTGGATCCTATGGCTTCAGAAGATTCTTCATTAGTTACAGTTCTCCACTACTAGATGTTTATCCAATTTAGGCGTAGAATGTGGTAGTTGCTGGAAAACTGTGCCAACTAAGCACACACGTGATCACAGAGACGACATTTGAAGGAAACGGGTGGAATGAATGTCAGTACATATGAGTCCTATACATGAAGTTTCACGTTGTTGTTCAAGAGGCATATCACCCTGGACATTATAATCTAATGTTATCAGCATAAAGCATGACTGTGGCAACAAAATCAATAACGTTTCGATTGATATTATTGGGACACATAACTATTCAAGAAGAAAGTTTTTAACGTCATACAAACTCCATGGGGATAACTACTTTATATTGAGAATCTGATAGAATCAAATCAGTTGGTTCTGTGACCTTTGAATTAGCTATGCATTCCCTAGATAAGAAAGTGAATTGTGTTAATAAAGATAATTACGAAGAAATTTTGTATCTGCTTGACTGGGTCAGTTTTTGCTCTAAACTCTACCGAATTTCTCGGAGACTAATCTAATTTCGTCTTCTTCCCAAACAAAGTAACTCATTAACTGCTCGAAAATAATGAGAAGTTTGATGACGAACTGGCTTCAGTTATAGAACTATTGAAAACCAGATAGTACTGGATAGTACTGAAATTATTTCGTGTTTAAAAACTTAAAATAACTCAAATACTCGTGACGGAGAACTTGAAAACAATTAAAAGATTTGATAACTAATTAATTTTATGAAATGACACAATATTATTATTATTATTGTATCCTTTAGTTCCTACTGGAACATAGGGCTTCAGCTGCGCACCTCCATTGACTTCGGTTTTCTGACAACTTTTTCACCCTGCTCCAGGTATGTCCACATGCTTTCATCTCCTCCTCGCATGACCTCCTCCAAGTCACCCTTGGACGACCAACTCGCCGCCTCCTTTCGGGTTCCACTCGAGGGCTTGTCTAGTGATGTCACTTGATGGTTTCCTCAGCGTATGGCCAATCCATCTCCATTTCTTCCTGCCTATTTGTTTCACAATCGGTTCCTGATTGGTTCGCTCCCAGAGATCCCTGTTGCTGATCTTTTCTGGCTATCTGATCTTGAGTATTGAGCGGAGACAGCTGTTAATGAAGGTTTGAAGTTTGTTTGAGATGCTCTTTATGACTCGCCAAGTCTCTGATCCGTATAGTAGCACTGACTTCACATTGGAGTTGAAAATCCGGATCTTATTTTTGATGCTGAGTGCTGTTGACCTCCACACAGATTTGTGAGTAATGAAAGCTTGTCTTGCTTTTCCGATTCTGGCTTTGATGTCCTCGTCAGTTCCGCCTGTAGTTGAGACGATGCTTCCCAGGTAGGTGAAGGAGGTTGTTTCTTTCAGGTTCTTCCCATTTATGCTTATTGTGGTCTGTTGGTGTTGTTGATGTTGGCTAGGAATCTTCATTATCTCTGTTTTATCTATGTTCACGTGAAGTCCTATCTTTGATGCTTCTTCTGCCAACTTGTTACTTTTCACTTGCATATCTTCCAGTTTATGGGAAATCAGACATATATCATCGGCGAAATCCAGATCCTCCAAGTCTTTTGTGTCAGTCCATTTTATGCCTGTTCCCTCGTTGGTTGCCGTTGTCTGTCGCATTATCCAATCAATTGCAATCAGGAAGATCATTGGTGATAGTAGACAGCCTTGCCTCACTCCCGTCCTCACTTCGAAGGCTTCCGTAAGTTTCCCGTTGTGGATTACTTGGCATGCAGCATTGTCGTATAACTGTTGGATGAGATGTATAATTGTCGATGGGACCCCGTAGTAGCGAAGTAGTTGCCAAATGACCTCTCGATCGACGCTGTCGAAGGCCATTTCAAAGTCGATGAAGTTGAGATAGAGAGGTGACTGCCATTCCAAGCTTTGTTCAATGATGATCCGTAGAGTGGCGATTTGATCAATACATGATTTGTTTCTCCTGAATCCAGCCTGTTCCGGACGAAATGACACAATAAACGATAATCAATCAATCACGTCTTAATAGGTTAATTTGTACAGGATTAGCTAGGCATGAAATCGACTGTTTTTACTGTACATATAATTTGGTATGTCTCTGATTAACTCAAAATACCCCCCCCCCAACGTCATTCCATAATATCTATCTTCTGAATGTTTTATGCAAATTTATCAATGGGAGTTACTGTTTCAAATTTCACAGTGCTAATACAGTGTAGAAATTTTCTGTATTCCCAAAGTGAATTCATTTCTTAACAGTTTGAAAATATTTGGGCATCGGGTATATGATATTCATTAATTATAAAAGTTTTTATATTTCCCAATGAATGAAAACATAAAGATATTGTTTCTACTGACGTTTTGCAATTTAATGCTGTTAATAGGCTTATTATTATTATTATTATTAAACCAAAATTAGTATTAATAAACCAGAATCGACAAAATCTCAGCTTAAATATTACAACTTAATCACTGGAGTAATTTTTGTGTTGTCATGGTGGCTAAATGGGAAAGATAAAATAATCAGGTGTAAATTGTTGGATATGATAAATGTATGAAATTATAAAAGCAGCATGTATTAACATAATGAAATTGCTTATCAGGTTCGCACTAACTTTGTTATCGCATGAAGGAGGGGATTGTTCTAACCGGATCATATTCTGTTTCAGTCTATCATTCCGATTCAGAAAATTGGGATTCCATTTGATATGAAGTGCATCTGATTATGTGAGATGGTCTTAGTGATTTCTGAAATTTTTCTGGATTATTTCAATATTGTCGAAATCAATTTTTTGACCTGACTCTATGGTGTGTAGACTGCCAATGGGTGATGGTTTTTTCAAGCTTTTCCAGTTCAACTGGATTTCTTCGTGGTCGAACAGCTGTTCTGTGGTGTTCATTTCTTCTGATTTTGACTTCTCATGATGTTTGTCCGATGTATATCACATCACATTCCCAGCAAGCATTTTATTTTATAGACACAATTCGATAGAGAACCTTTCGGAATTTTGTCTTTTATATGAACAAGGTTGTTTTGTAGTGTGTGTCTGATTTTTTGAAGAAAACTCTGATGTCGTGCTTTTTAAGTACTCTGCTGACGTCATCTGACGTTTCTAATCTATGTAGAGTGACAACTATTGAGGTTAATGTCTTTGAAATACATTTTGACAATGCTTAATGTCTGTGTTGATGTTGTCAATGAAGTCCCTTGGATAGTTATTTTCTTAAGAATCTCAGTAATGTTTGATATTTCTTCTTCTTTTCCCTTGTGATCCGTTATCAAAGAGCGTGTTTGTCTAAGAAGACTTGAAACAACTGATACTTTTGCGCTGATGGGTTGTGATGACCCAAAGTCTAAATATTTTTGGAGTGTGTTTTCTTCCTGAATATGGATATACTAAAATATCCGTATTTCCTCCTCTTAACTAGGCAGTCCAGAAATGGTAGTTCACCGACGTTTGATACTGCTTTCGAAGTAAACTGGAGGCTGAGTGATAGATTGTTCAGTTTCTCCAAGAATGAATTGTGCAGATCTCATTTTAGCACTACAAAAGTATCATCAACGTATCTTAATCATAGTGTAGGCGCCAGTATGCTTGGAAAGATGTTATCTTCGAATCTATTCATAAAACAATCAGCGACTATTGGGGAAAATGGTGAACTTATGGGAGCACCATTTGTCTGACTATATAAATTCCCTTTAAATGTAAAATAACTACTTTCCAGACAGGATTTTCAGCTCTTAATTATTTCACTAGTGTCCAGTGGACATCTTTCCAATGGTGTTGTGTCTGATTCTACCAAACTGGAAATGACATCAGTATTCTCGGTAATAGGGATACGAGTATATAGTGAGTTAATATCATAGCCATAATATCTTCTTTATCACTTTGTCAGTGTTCTACTTTGGATTTGAAATTATGTGAATCGTTTATAACACTTTGAATGTCCTTTTGCAGTGGATATAGAATCAAAAATAAGTATTTGGAGAAGTTGTATGTCAGCGAGTTGGTAAAATCTACTACTTGTCCTAATGGGACTGTGAGTTTATGTACTTTTGGTTAACAGTAGAATCTTGAAGGTACATAAGATTTTGGTTTTACTTCAAACCAAAAGGAATTAGCGATTTCAGGTTTCAGTTCTTGAAGGAGACTGTTGGTATTCAGTTTCACTTTGCTGAGTGTGGCAGATTTCCTCCTTTCTTCAATAAGTAAGTATGGCTCAATGGATAGATGTTCAGCCGCCTTCTTTTCATAATCAGTCCTCTTCATGTAGAAATCTTCTTCAGATTTCTAAACCATATTCAAATTTTTTTAATTTTTGAGAGGCTCCTAAAACAACCGTAACTACTGAATGTTACATGAATGAGAAATTTCATTTCATTTTTTCAACCTAGTTTCGTCATTTAGTTAGAAGTTGTTCTCAGGTTCTTCCGCCTCCTGTTGCACTTTTGTCTTCAGTTTCCTTAATTATTTGTTGATTGGTATTGTAGATATATAACTGAGTTTCAGTGTGGAATTGGAGGAACAGAAGTGCATTACTCCGACTTGCCACACTCTGTGTAGCACACATGTGGTCAGGAAAAAAGCGTTCAAATAAGCCATAATGAGCAGGAACTTATGGGAGAAAGAATATCAGTAACATGGAAAAACATGTGGGTTTATTATATATATATATATATATATGAGGTCACCAAAAGGTAGATGCATCTCTATCGTTGAGGTCAATTTTTAGTTTTGCCGCTGCCGGTGTCAAGCCACTGGTTATTAGAATCTGGAAGACCTCTATCGGGCAGTCTACAAACCCCCAGCATAGCTCAAATTAACTGTCAAATACCTCATGGGCCTTTGCTAGGTTCTGATGTAGTCACCCCTGACAATTTTCCAACCTAATCCCATGTCTGTATATATATATATATATATATATATATATATATATATTTAATGTCATTATTTTGCAAGCCGACTGCTTCTGATTAAATAACTTTTCATTCGTTTACGTAACCGATTTATCCTAGGTATAATATTAAGGAAATTGCACTGATAGGGTTTAAATATCCCATAGTGACTCACCACACCTCAAATAAATTTATTCTCTTAAATTTATTTTCGCCTACTTGGGAATATAAGCAATGTTTATTTCTAAAACTTATATTTTGTTTTGTGAATCCGACTGTTGTAATCGTTAAAAAAATGTGTGAATGCAGCGTGAATGCACTGGAGCAAATTATCTGAATATGAACGATCGTATCTATACCACACAATTCTCATCTGGTTTAAAATTAATAAAGGAGTGGAATTTCGGGTCTGTGGTCTGTTCTCTAAAGTCTGGTTGCTTGAACAGAAGTACGGGAAACTCCTTCTAAGTGCTATTAAATGTTCACTGAGGTGTATATTACGTATAGAGGGAGAGTACGCAGGACCCTTAAAATTCTATTCATCTACAAAAAAGACGGTTCATTTCATAAATGAGTGTTTTCAAGTATTTTTAATGATTTGAAGTAGAACTACCATCTTATCTGATAATTAAGTTTTGAGACCATTTAGGAAATCTTATCCTAATAAGGTGAATCACTCATTAGATCCGATGCCTTCTGAAGAAGTTTATCAGTGTTAAATTTTTGCATCTATTTTTGTTTATTATTGTATGGTGTGAGATGGTAAGCAGCATGTCTGTCAAAGGAAAAGCAGATGGGTTAAACACACGCTGAAGATACTGGATGCTAAGTCCTTGAGTGGAATTCAATGGGGGAAATGACGAATCAGGAGAGGGTTCCACGGTAGTATGAATAACTTTCCATTCTAATAAACACAAATTGCGTATTGGTTCAGCTCCAGATTACTTTCCGAAGGGTGCGAGGCATAGAAAGCTGTAGACCTATGGAATTATAAATGTAACAATTAGATAATAGTTATAAGGAACATATATACCATTACAACATCTCATGTTAAGACCTAGGGCACCAGTTTCTGGAGATTCCTGAGGTAGTATTAGACTGCTTTTCCGCAGCTTCGTAATTTCTACCCTGGTTTAGTCAATGTTGGTCCACAATAAAAGACGTTTCTCAGGTAAGTAGTAATGATTATAAGTGGTAAACTGAGTTCAAATGGAGTTTACTTTCACGGCTTGTGACAAAGAAACACAATTACCAAAACAAGTGCTTATAACCAAATCCATTGCTGGCTTCTCTTAACTTCGTAATTCTATCCTAATCGGAAGGAAACTACGTGATATCCTCCCAATAATAATGAGCATTTATACATTTATAGCTAGAGCTGTTCAATGCAATGATTAAGTTAGAATTCCTGGATCACTGGATTCCAGCCTAAGTGACTGAATAGTCAACAGATTTATTTTGGTAACTTCAAGGTCTCAGGTTTGACCACTGGGAGGTTCGTAGGTGAATCAAGATGAAACGAGGGTCCAGTACACTCCCCCAGCTTTTGACGGTTCTCTGATTAATGTCAGTTTGTGATTAAACTCACAAACTTACCGTTAATCCATGAATTAGGCATCTAGGACTTGGAAAAGAACCTTTATTCTTCAAGCAAATCAAATAAGCAAATTGTTGAGTATCAGATGTGAAATATACCTATCAATGTAGGCCTATCAAAGTTGTGAAAAAAAACTTCATTTATTTTGAAAAACCCTTTCCAGGCGTAACAAGTATATCTTAGGCAATAATTAATCCTACTTACTGATTCAAAAATATAATTAGGCTGGAAAGCAAACTGTATAGTAGTTAATCAGAACACTATCTGATTTTTATTCAGATTTTCAATCTTTCCTTTCTTTCTTTCTTTCTTTTATTTTGTAAAAATTTCTGTATCCCAATCTTCTTATTTTTGTTATGCAATTTCAACAGACTGTACAAACAATATCTTTCAGCAGGGAACCTGGAATTAGATCGATTGAATAGTGAAAGCGAAAAACTTTTAACAACCGTACAGACCACACATCATTCCAATTAAGATGTCAAATTTTTTTTTGGTTGACTGTCTGATTTCTTCTGCTTCTCTCTTTTAATTCTTTATACAAGTAGTGTAGTGGCGTAACTGATAGCTTTCGTGTCTCCCTCTCTCTCTCCCTCTCCCAACCTCCCTTTTATCTCCATTCCTCCCATTTCTTAGTCATACTTATGTGTTACCTACCTACCACTTTTCAATCTATCCCAAAAATTTACTTAATGTAAATAAGACAGCTTATTATTACTATTATGATAACGATGAGAGATGTTGACCTACGATATAAGAGATTTGTTACTAGGCTAATGCTGAAATACGTCAGAATGTATCCAGTCAGACTTTTCTCGACATTTGAACAGCTTGACAACACACATCTTTGTTTTTCTTATACAGTCAGATATAAGAGATGAGAGATGTGAGATCATAGGCACGCCTCACAATCATGGCGATTGAAAACAGTAGTGACGGGTTAAAATACTGTCGTAGAAGTGAAATAAACTGAACAAATGTTTGCCTTCACAACTATATGGGTTAGACAATTATCTTGTGTGTGTGTGTGTGGTGGTGGGGAGAGGGGAATAAATTTAAGGAAAGTCTCTTAGTAAATTCAACTTGTCATATATCTGAATATCAGTGTGAACGCACGCGTGTTCGCGTGTGTGTGTGTGTGTGTGTACTGGCGTTACTTAGTACTACTTTTCTGTGTGGCCTGAATTTTAACAATGTGGTATTATTTTCTAAAATGTAAATATATACATTACAATTGGTGGATGGTGGCTAGCAGTGGAATCCAGGATAACGCGCATTTCGTCCTAATTGGGACTCGTCAGCTGGATGTACCTGCATTTCTCAGTGAGTGATGATGTTCCCACCGAGGCTCGAACCCAGTGCCCATAGTTTCAAACGCCAAAGCGTTATCCACTAGACCACTTGGGCCACGAGAGCCACCTCTTGTGGCTCCCAATTAGTCCCAATTAGGACGAAATGCGCATCCTGGATTCCACTGCTAGCCACCATCCACCAATTGTATACAAATCAAATCCCCAGACATCGTCGAGGCATCTGCACAAGAAGCCGACATGTCAACCTGAGACCGAACACTTCCGTCCAATCAATCGACGGGAAAATCAAAAAAAAAAATTCAATTCAATAATAAATATATACATTCTTCAAAATATCAACATGAACAGAAGGTATGAACTCTTAAATTACGCTACTGGAAATCGGTTACTGGATAATACTAATTACAAATGAGCAAAGATATTTATTATCTGGTTCAGTATAAAATCGATATTTTCATTTGACTACTTTGAATTGAACGAAGGACTAAGTGCCTTCTATGAATCATTTTGTTCAATTCTTTCGTTGATATATTGTCAAGTTGGAATTGAAATAATGCTTGTTGTATAAAGGATTTGTTTAAGCTACTGAATGAAATGATCGGAAGTTTTATCAGTACATGCATAATGCTGACTAAAATATTTTATGTAGTTAAACAAAAGTGGTGTAAAGGAATAATTACTCGGAAACTCCTTCCTTCATACTTATTTAAACATTCCAACTAATATTTTCCTGATATTCCCATATCATTTGTTGTATTATTAATATTGTTTCCTTTAGTTCTTAGAGGAATATAGGGCTTCAGCCGCACGTCTTCATTGCGTTCCATTCTCTGCCAACGTTTTCACGTGGCTTTACGTCTGCTCACATGTTTTCATCTCCTGTTCGCATGATCTCATCTATGTCACCCTCGCACTGACGACCAACTCGCCACTTCCTATTTCGGTTCCACTCGAGCGGTGGCCTGGCGTGTGATGTCACTTTATGGTTTCCTCAGAGTATGGCCAATCCACCTCCATTTCTTCCTGCCTATTTGTTGTACAGTTGCTTCCTGCGGTGTTGGTTCGATCCCAGAGATCCCTGTTGATCATCTTTCCTGGCCATCTGATCTTCAGTATTGAGTGAAGTGCCCTTCGTAACAATTCAAGTCTCTGATCAGTATAGTAGCACTGACTTCACATTGGAGTTGAAAATCCAGATCTTTTTATGCTCATTGCTGTTGGTCTCCATACTGACTTGTGAATAGTAAAAGCTTGTCCTGCTTTCTCTATCCTTGCTTTGATATCCTCATCAGTTACGTCCGCCTGTAGTTAAAACGATGCTTCCCAGGTATGTAAACGAGGTTGCATCTTTCAGATTTCTCTCATTTATGTTGATTGTTGTCTGTTGTCGTTGCTGTTACTGTTGGCCAGTACTCTCCATCACCTCTATGTTTTCCCTGAAGTCCTATCTTCTCTGGATGCTTCTTCTGCCAACTTGTTGCTTTTCACTAGTATATCTTCCGGTTTATGGGAAGTCAGACATATATCATCAGTGAAGTCCAGATCCGTCAAGCTTTTTGTGTAGGTCCATTTTATGCCTGTCCACTTATTATTATCTCTAATTTTAATGCTTCTCTTTCTGGTTGTGTGTTGATACAGATAATTTATAGTTTTAAGATTGCGATGTCGTTTGGGTAAAAGTCATTTTGACCTTAAACTGTCTGAGAAAATTGCCTGGTGTGTGAATCTTTACGAGAGAGTTTTGATCCTCAGGTACTTCTTACAGTTTATTTTGTTGTACGGTGCTTAGTTTGCAACTGAGAAGGAATTTCATCCGTATAGCCACCTAACGGCATTGTTGCGGAAATTCGGAGTTTTGGTATACTATTATTACTAAATGATCCTGCAGAGTGCATCACAAATGATCGTCTCGTTACTAGTATCGGGGCATTTTTGTGCTGCGCGTAACACAAAGAAGTTCGAATCAGCCACACAGTAGGATGCAAAGACAGATTAAGTGTGCACTCCAAATGTCTGTGATAACTTCTACATTTCTTATGGGAAGTTTATTGATAGCGCTAGCTTCATTCTGCCAGTCCTTTTGCAGAGATATTCGGATCCCACTTATACCGGTTTTACTGGTTAGTGATTTTGTCCAAAGTGGTTTGTAATATTGCCACCCTGTCATTTTGATGAAAATTGGAACGCTTTCACAAAATGCATTATGTGTTCTCTGTTTTACCAGAATGGTAAGTCTGTAAAAGTTAAACGCCTGCTTAAATTCTCCTCTATGAGTGACAGTTAACTATGTCAGTGAATTGCTAGGTGAAAAAGTCTCATTTTAATGTAAATTGACTAGTATTCACCAGATTTCAAGATTTTTTAAAATCCTTTTTTGAATGCTGGATTTTAAAACTTAAAATTCCTAAAGTAATGTCCAATCAGCCACACATGTGGTTTAGGGTCCAATCCTTGGCCGATGCACTCCTAAACCTAACTAAACTGGTAGTAAAGCCAATAAAGAGGGAATGTTGGGCGTGAAGCTAGTAAAAATAAAACCACTGCTATGGGAACTTCAAAGGACTGCCTAGAAACCCGATGTTGTACTCGGAATTTAAAGAAATAAGAAAAATGTGCAGGTGAACTGGAACAGCTCACATGGGATTTCAATTACTGCCTACTCTCACAGATGATATTCTTGACTGCGGTGAGCTCGACGATGCAACAGCTTGTGGGAAGCAAAAAGACAGGAATACGTTGAATAAACAAAAGACTGTAGAAGATTTGAACTTCTTCGATGATTTATGTCTCACGTCACACAAACTCCAAGATCTAGAGATGAAAACACACGAGTTAGCAGAAGAGGCTGACAGCGAAGACAGGACCAAAAGTCAGCATGAAGAAGAGAAACATGCCCAAGCAAAAACAATGAACAGCAGTCACCATCGACGAGATAAATTTGAAGGAAATTTCTGTCTCCACCACTTATCTAGGCGGCATCGTGTCAACTGCATGCGATAGTATGGATGAAATTGCCAAAACCAGGATTAGAAAGGCAAGACAGGCCTTCATTACTCCTAAATCAGGATAAGAATCTACTGTATTCAGCATAAGGGATAAAATTTGATAAGTTAGATATCCTTCAACGATGACATAGAAGAGGTCGTCTGACTAGAAGATAAGAGCTTATGGGCAATGATGGAGCCACCTGAAGATGAATTTTAACTTTTGAACGACACGAATAACCTCTGCTCACTTTCAACCTGATTCGAATTTAGCAAGAGCTATCTCCCAACTAGTCACTTAATAACGAAGTTAAGGCTAACCCCTTATGAAATAAATAGCTAATGCCTTCAGTCGTATCAATGCTGAAAAATTAAAGTAACTGGAGCATTAGTGATGCAATTCCTATTAACCAACCTTGGTATACTTTGGTATTTGATATTCAAAAAGACTAATTACAGCGCTATTTTTAGTGAATTTAATAAAACCACATTCCTGTTAGATAATTTAAAAATCTAAACTTCTAAATATCCTCCTACCTACCTAGTTTGCTCGTCAATTCCTGATTTCATCAAATCAACTAAAACACACACAAAAAGAAAACAAAAAACAGAGAAGAGAATATTTGGTTATATAATATAACTAATGAAAATAAATTAGATTCCTTATAGCATTTTTATGCTACAATTTCCTGCTACAAACTACCTGCTGAGCAAGCTGAAAAACTTGTTTGTTTTTCTCTTCTGGAGTGTGTTGCTATTTTTCTTTTCTTTCTTTTTGGTTATTTCTTCCTTTCTATCTTTCTTTCTCTTGACCTGTTGGATAAATTTTTGAATGGCATTTTATAAATTAGCCTCGTTTCATCATTTCTAAAGTAAGGGAAAGGTCTATCCACTCCTCAGAAAGGCATGAATTGTAGTCTACTTGAATGCATTAATATATACGTATACACATATCTACAGTTTAGTTATTGTATGGAGAATGTTTCAGCACAAATAAATGTATATATTCGCTTGTAGCACGAATTATCTTAGTAATGTTATTCTTATATATAGTAATAATATTATTAATAATAATAATAATAATACTAGGGGGTTTTGATAGACAAGAGACAGAAAGAGGTTGAAATAATCGTTCTGCATTTATCATTCAATCAGTATGTCTAATAATACATTAATTTGTTAAACTTATGTATATATGTGTATCAGAATATCTGTGGTAAGCGATAATTATATGTAGGCCTGTGTATAAATATATGATTATTTATGCAAGCTATAGTTTCAATATTTTCTTTAGACACGTTAATTCTCATGAGAAATCTTTTTTACAGAAACCTGTTGGTTAGCTGTTTTTCCTTACTTTCAGTTGTTAGATTTTCGCCATGAATCGACGTCAGTTAGAGAGATGATTGAAAACTATGGAGCGCTGGACAGTTTTTCGTCTTATTTCGGGACTTTTCAGTGATGAACACTCACGATGCCGCAGTCAGGGATAAGACCCGAGACCTTTAATTCCATATTAGTTTGATTATATTAGATAGTTGGAGGCAATCGGCCACAGGAAGCCTTGCTTGACCAAGGTTTCGTGCTAGTTGGCACTCACAAGTCAGCAAGGCGTATCTGCAACCTTGAAGGAAGTCATGTCCCTTCTGAGAATTGAACCACTTCACCCAGTGATGCAGTCAGAGACGTTACCACCGAGCCAGCTATTCAAGCACGCGATTAACCTCCTGTTTATTATATATATCACACAGTCACAGAAACAGTATTATTTACTGGACGACGTTTCGAACAAAACTCATTGTTCATAATCTTAGAAATTATAATCACACGACTTTGAAACTTTAGTTTTATAGTTTTCTTTGTTCTCTCCTATTTGTCGTTGCTGGGGTATTAGAATTTTCCAGATGTCTGGGTGGACAGGTGTTGAATCATTCCTGTTACAAGTATTTGCAGTTGATTCGATAAACAAAGCTTCTGTTATCAATCTCTCCTTCAACCCTGTGACATTAGATTTTAAAACTGTCATCTTATTCCATCTTATTGTATAGTTTTGTGTGATTGTATATGGTGAGTGCTATAGCTCAACTATTCTCTAGATTTCTTATCTTATTCGCGTCAACTAATCTAGATTTTGCTAGGTTTTATGCTCAACTAGTCTGACTGTACCTGTTCTACTATTTTGACCTATGTATTTGACCTGACAATCATTACAGGCAGAGTATTAGATAAACTAAATTGTTTTGTTTTAATGGCTTCACTAGCAGGATCTTTTAACCGACAAAGCTTGTTTGTAATTGAGTTTGTTGGTTTGAATGCCAGCAACTTTCACTCCTGACCTGTTAAGAATTCTGCCTAGGGTTCCCGAGGTTCCTTCTTCGTATGGAAGTACTACTCATGATATGGATTCCTCACTGTTGGTGTTGTCATTATCTTGTGCATGTTTGACATGCATGTCGTCATTAACAATATACCCTTATTTGAGTTGAGTTATCATTCTGTTGCTGTTTCAAACTAATGGTTTGTAGGGATTTGGTTGGTTACAGGATTTCATCATTAGCTGATATTGGTTAGAGAACCATTGGAAAACCTGAGAGTACTGAACAGATATTTCGTCCTAGTTTGGGACTCTTCAATGGTCTACGAGCTCGCCTTGTATGTAACCAGAAGGTCCTAGGTTCGAACACTGAGGGTGGATACGTACTGCGAAGAGTCCTAAACTAGGACGAAACAGCTGTCCAGTACTCTTAGGTTTTCCAGTGGTTCTCTGACGAGTGTCAGCTCATTTGCATTGATCTTGGCATGAATTTCTCTATGTATTGGTTTGAAGACATGTAACTTATTTCAAGACTGATCACCAATTGACTTCAGTCACAGAACCAGTGATAACCAGGAAGTACTTCATAGCTGCTTCGTCCTTGTCTGACACTCTTCATTGGGCACGCACCTTTAAAACCCACTAGGGATCGAATTCAGGAACTTCAGGTAGTAGTACTACTGAAGAGTCTCAAACAAGGACCAAACGGCCTTTCAGTTTTGATAGTGTTTTTTTTTTCAGCTGAAGTAACTTCATGCTCGATTTCGAGTTCGTGTGTCTTTCTAGTGGAGCTATCACACTGCATTTTTTCGATTTTTCGGAGTTAATATTAGGAGATTTATTTTCCCAATGGTTCATGAATTTCAACTTCTGCCGATTCGTGATATGAATTTAGCGCAACCGGCTAGTGTCACAGGAGAACAAATGTCCCCATACCTGATGTGGTGGATCTCACTGAGTCCAAGTAGCTGAGTGCTTTACAAACTTGCTTCGTAGCTGGTTAGTCCTAGGCTTGAATCTCGGTGAGTGTGCGTACTGGTGAAGAGTCTCAAACTAGAACAAGACAGCTGTTCAGTATTCTCTGGTGGTTTTTCAATGGTTTTGCTAACTGATGTGACCTCGTGATCAATCCTGTAACCGATTAAATCTTAACAAATCAACACTCGATGATAAGTAATTTAATAATAATAAATAATAATAATTTTTCCTTCACGTTCCCAGTGGAACATAGGGCTCCAAGCTAGTGGCTTGAAGTTTCTGTAGCAGTGTTTAATTTTTACAGGATAGGGTTGCTAGCCTCATGCCCAACCTTTCCTCTTTACCAGGATTATTTCTGGCTCAGTGAGGTAAAGGAGTGCGCCGGCCGGGATAAATTAAGAACAAAAGTTTTGGTGAGATAATATGATATCATGTCATTTTGTCATATCTTAAAAGTTGCTTGTAGCCTTAAAGCAACGATCTATTCAATCGAACAAAATCTTCACAGTGTCTAACAAATTCAACAGGAACATTTTGTTGTAGAGGGATGATATTTCTGGGGCATAATTAGAAACAAGACATTTCAGTGAACAATGTTGTTTTCAGTTAGATCTTCTTCGAGCTTTACTCTAATTTACATAGATTTATATATAAAATTTTTAACCAATGACGGTGATTTTGTGGATCAAATAAAATAATAATAATAATAATAGTATGGTAAATGTTTTGAATGTAGTTAATAACGATGATTATAATGATAACAAAATATTGGTAATAAGGTTTATGCAGGTGGCGATAAGAATAACAAAGGAAGTAAAATGTGTATATGCAGACAATTCAATCAATACAATTGGTGGATGGTGGCTAGCAGTAGAATCCAGGATAACGCGCATTTCGTCCTATTTGGACTCGTCAGCTGGATGTACCTGCATTTCTCAGTGAGTGATGATGTTCCCACCGAGGCTCGAACCCAGTACCCATAGTTTCAAACGCCGAAGCGTTATCCACTAGACCACTTGGGCCACGAGAGCCACCTCTTGTGCAACGGGTCATATTAATTATTGAATTGAATTTTTGATTTTCCCATCTATTGATTGGACCGAAGTGCTCGGTCTCAGGTTGACATGTCGGCTTCTTGTGCAGATGCTTCGACGATGTCTGGGTATTTAGTTAGTATACAATTGGTGGATGGTGGCTAGCAGTGGAATCCAGGATACGCATTTCGTACACTAATTAAATGCCCAGACATCGTCGGAGCATCTGCACAAGAAGCCGACATGTCAACCTGAGACCGAGCACTTCGGTCCAATCAATCGATGGGAAAATCAAAAATTCAATTCAATAATTAATATGACCCGTTGCACAAGAGGTGGCTCTCGTGGCCCAAGTGGTCTAGTGGATAACGCTTGGGGTTTGAAACTATGGTACTGGGTTCGAGCCTCGGTGGGAACATCATCACTCACTGAGAAATGCAGGTACATCCAGCTGACGAGTCCCAAATAGGACGAAATGCGCGTTATCCTGGATTCCACTGCTAGCCACCATCCACCAATCGTATACTAATTAAATGCCCAGACATCGTCGAAGCATCTGCATAAGAACCGACATGTCAACCTGAGACCGAGCACTTCGGTCCAATCAATCGATGGGAAAATCAAAATTCAATTCAATAATTCAATAAATAAACTAGGTCAAATCTCAAAAGTTACGTAATACTAAATGTGAATTGGACAGATAATCAAAGTTCAGATAAATATCATAAAAATACGAAGGAGATGGCAAATACGAAAGGGTGGGGGGTTTTTGAATAGAATTCACCTTGGCCAAGGTAGAGACAAAGCTAGAACAAACTTTGTTTTTATGCAAAGAGTGGGATTGTTCTCTCGAATTCCATAGCTTCTGCTCTGTGTAAAAGACGGATTTGAATTCCGTTCGAAAGGCTCGGTGGAATGCGACAGATAACTTTGAAAGCGCTATTTTTGTCCACTTGGTGACCACTTTCAATCAAATGAGTCGAAATAGAAATTCTTATGGATTTTATTTGACCATGAACCGAACCATGAAGGAAGATGCTCATTAATGCGTTTGTGAAGCTGTCTAGTTGTTCACCCCATATATAACTCTCTCCACAGGAGCAGCTAATTTTATATGCAGACACATAGAAGTGGTACAGCTAGGTAACTTGTCTTTCACTTGAGCAATCATAATTGGCCGACTGGAAAATGACAAACAGAGGGTGGTGGCAGTATAAGTCCGTTTTAACCGGTGTCGATAATCTTAGATGTAAGACTTCGCTAGCCACATCCCCATTAAGTTGCAGTTTCAAGGAAAGTTGCTTCTTTTTAACTGTTGTCAGTTTTTCTTTATTGTACCTGGTATTCATGTGTCTCCTTACAAATCTACTAGGATAACCGATTTGGACCAACGTATTTTGAATGTATCCCAGTTCATTTTCTAGGGAGTTATCTGTACAGATACATCTTGCTCTATTCATGAGGCATCTGACCACATTGACTTTGGATCGGATTGGTACAAAACTGAGGAAATGTGTATATTGTCCTACAGATGTGGGTTTTCTATAGACATCTCTCTCTTCTGCTCAGTTCGACGTCCAGGAAATGTAGTCTGCCATCATATTCTTCTTCACAAGTGAAGATGAGCGATGGATGTGCACCACTGAATTTTATTAACATTTTATTCTTGTCAGCTTTCACATCAAAAATAATAAAGGTATCATCAATATAATTAGAAACAACGATTTTCAAGTAAATGAAGTTACGAGTGATGTTAAAAGTCTCTATTATACGAAAAGACTTAATGAATGCTCTAGTAATAAGAATGGTTTCTAGTCACCGTATGAAACCAAATGAACAGAAGGAATGAAACGTACAATTTAAGAACTGATAATATTGTGAAATACTCGCATAAATGTGATTGCTATTTGAGGATTAAAGCAAAAAAGTAGTATTTTTTAAGAGAAATAGTAAGTACTTCTTTCTAAATAAAAGAATTGAAATATGGGTGTGTCCATGGTAGAGCGTTAAAAATGCTCGCCAACAAAGACTCATGTGGTCCAAGATTCGATCCTTGGTCAACACACACACTTCTACACCTCTCTAAACCAGTAGTAAATCCAGTAAAGAGGGGAAGCTGGACGTGAGGCTAACAACCTCACCTCGTGAAAATAAAAAAGTACCCACTGCTACCGAAACTTCAGAGCTGAAGCTTGAAGGCCTATGTTTCACTCGGGAATAAAATAAATAATAAAGGGGTTGGGACATAATGAATTAATAAAGCAATGATACACCCTTACATACCTGAACTAGCGCCTCTAGGATACGGGTAAAAATGAAGCACTCCTAATGTAATAAGCCATATATATCCTAACGTAAAATTATGAAAATACAACTTTATATATATTAACCTTGAAGCTTGTTACTTAGATACGACTATCAGGTATCATCTGCTACTGCAGACAAACAAAATCTGAGAAACTATTCGAATAAATATCTTAAAAACATTTTTTAAATTCATAATTTAATGTCAGATATTTAAGAAATACAGACTTTGAGCAACAGTTGCCTTCGCTGCCTCCATACTGAAGATCACATGATCAGAAAGGATGAACAACAAGAAACTCTGAAAACGAACTAACCAATAAACTGAAACTTAACAAACATGGCAAAGAAAATGGATATGGATCGGGAGCACACTCAGGAGACCATCAAGCTGCATCACACACCAAGTAGACTCTTAACTGAAACCCGATTGGCAAGCGATAAGTTAGAAATGGGTTTGAGGGTGACTTGGAGTTTGTCGAGTGAGGAGGAAATGACAGCCCATGGACAATCATCGAAGTGCCATGAAAGGAGTGCAAAGAACAACATGAAATGGAGGTGTAATGTTGCAGTCCTATTTTCCACTAGGAACCTAAGGGAATTATAACAATAATGTAGGAAATATATTACTTTCATCATTATCTGAATACAGCTACGAAATGTATCACTGCAATTAGATCATCGTTACGATGACCTATACACCCAATAGGCTTTGTGGCTATTTTCCCAAAGAAACATAATAAACTCTAGATCACTTTTATATTACTTAAAGTTATGTTAGTGTATTGATTTCTTAAATATCGTCTGAGAGACAATGAGTGATCAGCGAGAAAAGCCGCATATTTCATAGATAGTTATCGATCACATCACCTGTGGCACGGATTATTCAATAAACGTTTTTTTAATAAAAGTGTTGGTTTGCAGGGATTTGATTGGTTACAGGATTTCATCATAAGCTGACATCGGTTAAAGAACCATTGGAAAACGTTTTGGAAGTGCTGGATAGGCGTTTCGTCCTAGTTTTGTAGACTTTATTGGTATGCACCCAGCGGGGTCTCAACCTAAGATCTTCCAGTTCCAAGTCAAGCCTGCAGACCATTAAGCCACTGGGATCTGATCCAGTGGCCCATGAATTTCAGCTTCTTCTAATCTACAATATAGTGTGACCACTAGCTCATATCATCTGTGGCGTGTATTTGTCCTCACTTGCAGTCGGATGGATCCCACTGGTCACGACTTGGTGGTCTACCAGCTGACCTTGTGACCGGAAGACCCTGGGTTGTAACGTCATGTGATAGGCGCATCCTGCTAAAGAATCCCAAGTTAGGACGAAATAACTGACTGTTCAATACTCCGAGGATTTCGAATGGTTCTTCAACCGATGTCAGCCCATAATGAAATTCTGAAACGTTTTTTTTTTACCTTAACTTTTACACCATCACTGTGGTAGTTGATTTCATCATATGTAAAAGAAACATTTCAGTGGTTTTTAAGCTAGGTATTGTTACAGACTGTTTTATAGTTCAAAATACTTACATTCCCACTATTCCTTTTATTTTTTTTTATTTTTCAGGGTATTTGATCTATTAACTTTAAGTCATTTGAAAAAACAAAATTCACCATCATATACACATGAACGTTACATTAGTCAAATGACAAATTTTCCTGAACCAATTAACTTAATGTATTCGTCAAACTTCATTAATCAACCAGGACGTAAATCAATTCGAGCTAGTGGTACTGAAATACACAATCAACAGTCAGCATATTTAAGTCAACATGACAACACACTGAAACCATCAGGTTATTATCATACAATCCCTTCTGAATCAAACACTTATCCAGAAGATGATACTGTTCATTCATTTATTCCATTCGGTAGTACTATTAAAAGTGATAATGATCTTTCAGCTCATGAAACAGGAATATGTCATGCATTGACTGGACTTACAAATCGTCAACGTTATATCTGCTTGCAACATTCTGGTCTTATATGGGCAATGCTTGAAGGGACACATTTAGGTATGCATGAATGCGTTCACCAATTTCAACATGAACAATGGAATTGTTCTGCAGTTAATTTATTATATCGTTTACATATGAAATCATCAAGCTTACCGTCAATACACGGTTTGGAAGGGATATTACAACGCGGTAAGTTTTATTTTTAACTAGTAGTAGTGATTTTATTTTGAAAGTTACTTTAAAAATATATATATTAACCGGAATTTGAGACATCCGATTATCATGTAAGTGCTGTGTGCAGAAATGCTTCCAGGTGTTCGTTTTTGCAAAAAAGGTGTAAGACACTAAGTTTCAGTGTTAACAGATGTTGATGTTCACACACATAAACGATGCCGATGTATTTTACAGGGAGAAATAAAATAGCTTTGTTCTACAACTTGTGTAGATTTATATATTATGAAAAACTGGGATAAAATGGGGCCACTTAAGAACAACAACAACAACAACGCAAAACACTCATAAAAAGAAAAAAAGTAAACACTGGGAAATTCTTTTTGAATATATATATGACGAATTTTTGTATAGTTTTTGATGAAATTCATAATAATACTTTTAGCAACACAAATAATAAGTTAGGTTTTGAGATAATGGAGATTTGTAGCTCAGATGGATGATATATTTTTTTGGCTTATAGCTTCATCCCACACTGGATTTTTGGTACCACTATGGGATTTCCAGCATATGATATCATTAACCCAAATTTCCCAGGCCGACTGTTGATATTAGGTGTGCGTCGGCATGGATTCGAACCCTGGACTATGTGCATGATTGGCGAGAGCCCTAACCGCTGTGCCACCGACGCACGGTTGTGTTCTCTGAACTGGTTGATTTAAACGACCGGCTTTCATCGTCCCCCTTCTTGACAACATCTTCAGCGCAGGTATTAGCACAAAAGAGAACTCAATTACATTCTCCATGAATGATGTAATTGTATCACGTGGCCAATACTGTCGTAACTGGTTGTTAATTTACGCCTGCATTGATCTTGTTTATTGACTTGGAATACGAACTTTGATTATGGATAGAAATTTTATTTTGATAAAGTCATACAGTGTTGTACAGCAATATTTACTCACACAACTTTGTTTGATTACCTTGATTTAACTATGAGCAATAAACTTTTGCTTAAAACTTTCAGGTATTGGTTTTGTAGGGATTTCGTTTGATTGCATGGAGGATTTCCCCATGAGCTGACATCAGTAAGAGAACCACGGTGAAATCCTCCATGTAGTCAAACAAAATCCCTACAAAACCAACACCTGAAAATTAATCTGAGGCTCACTGGTGACTGGCCCTATTCAGGCAGTTAACCTGGGGTTCTAGTGGGAAGCCGTGACCAGTAGGGTGCAGCAGGTTGAAAATAAGGCAGTTAATTATCGAAGAAGACATTGCGAAGTGGTCCCGCTATGTCGTGAATTTTGCTTGAAACGTTATTATTAAATATTACTGTATAACACTGTGTGACTTTATCAAAATAAAATTTTTATCCGTAATAAAAAGGTAAACCACATGACGAGAAAGTTCGACTTCCAATTCAATAAACATGATCAGTGTAGACGTAAATTAACAACTAGTCACGAAAGTGGTCGCCAAGCGATACAATTACATCATTCGTGTAGAATTTAATTAGATTCACACTTCTAAACTAAAACCTGCGCTAAAGATGTTGTCAAAATGGGAGGCGATGAAAGCCTGTCAATTAAATCAACCAGTTCAGAGAACATAACTAATTCAATAAGTTAAGTTACTGAAATGCCGCCTGATGCATACAGCATAGAGATGAAGTAGGTTATCGATTTGTAATTTAATAATGTGTCACAGTTAGTTCATTGGCACTTTTCACAAGTCAATACGTCAACAAATTCCTAATCTTTAGAGAGAAAATAATAAGTATAAGAATAAAACTTGTGCACTGTGGTAGAGTATAATTCCATTATGGGTAAATTTTTGTTTTGATAAAGTCTCACAGTGTTATACAGTAATGTTTACTGATGACCAGGTTTCGAGCACAATTTATTGCTACTCATAATCATATCAAGGTACTTACACGACTTCCTAACTTCATTTATATAGTTCCATTATTTTTCACTTGATTTGATCGGTAGTAGTATTTTCCATATTTCAGGTATGAGTGATGAATCATTCCTATTGCATGTGTTGTGTTGGATGTAGACTCGATGAACAAGGATTCAGTAATCAACCTCTCTCTCTCCATCTACATGGATTACTTTTAAAATTCTAACCCTCCCCCACCCTATTGTGTGGTTGTGTGTTAATGCGTGCAGTGCGATTGTCGAGTTTTTTCTAAATTAATTATCTTCTCGGGGTCAAATATTCTTACCTTAGCTGAATTCTTATGTTCCGACAATCTGATTACCTCCGACCTACTAGTTTGACCTATGTAGTTGACTCAACTCACAGTCATTGCAGGGTATTTTGTAAATTACATTATTTTGTCTAATTGGGTCCACCGGGTCTTTTAGCCTACAGAGCTAGTCCTGTCTGAGTGAGTTTGTAGGTTTGAATGCCACCATAATTCCTGCTCTATTAAGAATCCTACGTAGGGTCTAGGATGTCTTCTCCTTATATGGTATAAAAGTGGATGACTTATATTCTCTCTTATTTATGTTATTTTTAATAGTTTCACAATTATTTTCGTTTTTCGTTTGGCCTTTTTCGATCTTCCTAATGAATTTTAAAGGATAGTTATTTAACACCAACGCCTTTTCTATCTGTTTAGTTCATCATTTAGGTCTTTTTTGTGCTCATTAGGGCTACTGCTTGGTTTGTTATACACACTGAACTAAGCCTGCCTTAACAGTTAACGGATGAGATGAATTAAAGTCTAAGTATCTATTAGAATGTGTTGGTTTTCTATAAACACCAGTGTGTAGTTCGCCTTCTTCTATTCGTTTTATCTTACAATCTAACATAGCTAATTCTCCTTGTTCATTTTCCGATGCAAATGTGAATTTTATCACCTTAACTAGTGATGAGTGAGTTTATATGTGTCAAGAAGCTATTTAAATGAAGTTAGGAAGTCGTGTGAGGAGTACCTTGATATGATTATGAGTAGCAATAAATTGTGCTCGAAACCTGGTCATCAGTAAACATTACTGTATAACACTGTGAGACTTTATCAAAACAAAAATTTACCCATAAGGAAAAGAATAAGTAACTCAGCGAAGATATAGATATTTTCTATGCACTAACCCTCAAAAGCAGGTGAACAATCACATTTTTCTGCATAGATACAGTTATCATTTAATATAGCTAAAATATGTATTCAGATATCTGGAAAAAATCAAAAAAATAGGGCAAATAATATCCTTTTCGATAATTTCCTTTTCTGGCTCTACAATTATATATGTATATATGTTTATATACATTGAATATTCGAGAATAGTAGTCAGTAACAATAGTGATGGTTTTAAATACTAACAATTTGTTAAGTAAGTCAGTGGAATTTCAGTCCACGAAAGATGCATAAATTATAATAAGCATACAAATATAAATAGCAAATAGAATATCAAATAAAAATTGAGGAAATTTCCATAACAAATTGAGGATTATTGAAAGCTTGATGACCAAGGTAAGGACAGTGCCTGAACCAATCAGCTTCTTTTGGACATATAAGTTTGTTTTCTTAATATGGAACCCAAAGGTCACAGCCATATATAGTAGACGAACTGTTAAGGTGAAGTTAAGATCAGTTGGTATGCGGTAAATAACTTTGAAAGCCTCTTTAACATAAATCTTGTGTTCTGTATGCACAGGATGAGATAGAACAACGCTATGAATGGATTTTGTTCTCAAATCAAATGAGGAACACTCCTCATTGTGCAGCCTATGTAACTCTCTCTACAGGAGCAGTTAAATTGATAAGTATACATCTGTCTGTCTGTCTGTCTGTGCGGAAGTTCAAGTCGCCACACTCCGTGTAGCACACAAGCAAGAGAAGAAAGTACAAGAAAAGCATAATAGAGACAGTAAGCAAAGGTGTGAGACAATGAAAGAGTAAAAACGAAGAACAAAACAGTTTCATTGGAAATCATAAATCACAAGGAGTGGATGCATCTGCGCCACTGAGAACGATTTTGAGCCATGTCACCAATTGTTTCCAACCATTTGTTTTTACCGTCCCGAGGACCCCAACGAGGAAGTCTACACCTTCCTACGAGGCTTAGACTAACTGTTGTGAATTTCATTGACTGGTGCCATATTTCGCTTTGATCGCCGCTAGCTTTTTTCCAGCCTGACCCTACATCCGCTAACATTGCTCGTCGAGAAAGGCAATGACTAGACATACGTAACACATGTCCTAACCATCCCAGTCTATGTAACTTCACAACCTCGTCGATTGATTTCCCCTCCTTACCTAGAACTCGACGCTTAACCTCAATATTGCTCACCTTATTATTCCACTTTACACGGGAAATAGAGCTCAGGCACCTATGATCAAAGACAGCTAGTCTCTTCATATCTTCCACTCTCAGTGGCCATAGAGGAGGAGAAATTAGGCAGTTTCTCTTCTACTCCCGAAAGCCAAATAGGGGTGGTTTTGAAGACACAGTGCAATTCAGCAGCATTGAATGATCTTTTTACTGCATTTCTACGGCGTTGTGTTAAAATCCCCAAGGAACTGACGTCGTAAGAATAAGGCCTTTTTAGGAGCTGTTGGCACCCTGGGCTGCATTGATTTTTGATTCGCATTTCTATCAATGAATTTTTATGGATAACCGTTCTCACTCAGCAACTATTTGATAATATTAAGTTCTTCATTAAGCCATTCATGAGAGAAGATTGCGTTTGCTCTGTGGACCAAACACTTTATCAGATTACGTTTGTATTTCAAATGCACGAAGGTAAAGTATGAGTATACTGATCAGTTGATTAGGTTTTCTATATACATTTCTTCTTATTGTGTCATCCTCTTTACTGGTCATAAGGACGTTTAAAAATTAAATACTAGAGTCTTTCTCTTTCTCAATGGTTAAATTTATTGCAGGATGAACATCGTTAAATTATTATGATTCTTTAATTCATCATAATGATAAAGGGAGATTAAAGATGGCGATACTTTTAAACTTGATATAAAAACTTTAGCTGTGTGAATGTAGATCACAAAGCGTATAGAGGAAAAATCACATAGGATTAAGAAATAGTTGCGTCGTATGTTGAGTAGGTTTTAAGGAAGACGGATATGAATTGAATGAGCAAAAAAAAAACTGAATTAATAGTTTTTTTCTAATTGAAAACGGAAAAATAGGTGGAATGAAAGACAAACAAAAGGAACTAAGGAGTCAAAATGAACTAGACTGATAGTCATGTAGAGGCTGAATTACTTTCTTCTGAACACATAGCTCCAGCTTCTCGATGCATATGGCGAGGGCCTCTATAACACAAAGAAGTTGGAAACATACTGCTTTTGATAGATGTTTTTCCACTTTGTAAGTGACTCTGAATGATGAGTCTTTTGAGAAGCTGTGAGAGATGTTCACGAGATGTCCAACTACACAGTTTTTGACTAAACCAGTGCCTTCTCTTTTTGTAGGCGTGTTGGACAGTGTTTTCTAACATGTTTTGGAATGACACGCATAGAACTAAGTGTGTGCCTAGCTGCGAATGCAAAGGAAGAAGGCAAAAGACTTGGTAACGAACGTATTTACTGAGGAAAATCACACCATATTTATACATTTTTCTAGCCAAATTTATGGTTAGCTAGATCAGTGGATAATAAACTGTTCTGATAACAACAGGCAAATTGATACATGCATTCTGAAATGGTCACATGCAGTGGTTTATCCTTCAAATTACGTGTAGGAAGTAGGAGGGAGGTCCGTGGATGTCATTCTTAGAGTTGTCGGAGGGAAAGTCTTCTTTAGGGAACTAGGGATTCTCCTCTCTGGAGTATCTGCTATCAAATCTCCTCTGAATTCCAGATCCATACACAGTACTTTTTGAGTCCTGAAATGTATTTTACTTTCGGCTTTACTTCCGTGTTACTCTCTACAAACTGTACCCAGTATTTATTTTCAGCCAGGATATTTTTTGGGAAGGAAGAACTCTTTTCCTTAACAGTCTTGCTGAAGATTCTGCTGATACGATGAGCAAGTGTGCTCTTTTACGACTTACAGGTACCCAATTATGAAAGTTTTTCGTTGGCCACTCCGTAACGGTTTTCTATGGATAGATCCTCCCAGAGTCTACTAGCCACCTCCTGTCAATTCTATGGCAACAAATAGAATCTCTGATTTATTAAGTTGTTGATATTAGATGTGTGGAGACAATCGAAAGGAAGCCTTTGACTTAGGTTTCGGACTAGTTGGCACTCAGAGGTCAACTTTGAAGGAACTCATTTCCCTCCTGAGATTCGAACCTGCGTCACCAGTGGTGACGTCTCTAACTATGGCACTGAGTGACGTGGGTTCAAATCCCAAAAGGGACATGAGTTCTTTCAAGGTTGTAGATACACCTTGTTGACCTGTGAGTGCCGACTAGCACAAAACCTAGGTCGAAGGCTTACTTCCGATTGCTTCCAACCATCTATTATCATTAAACCTCTAGGGTAATCCTTTCAAATTGAAGGTAAATAATGATTTGCTGGTAACGTTGGAGTGTTTACCTGATTATTCCCTGGGTTTTAGCTGATAATCTGAGTATTTTATCCCATGTGAAGTGAAAGTAGTGCAATAACTCGTTGGCGAAAAATTAAGAGAGATTATATGAGAATTCCTTTGGTAAGCTATGTCATCCAAACAAAGACCTTCAGCATAAATGTTGAACACATAATTTCTGTTAATAAGTAAGTACTACTTTTGGGTGCAATGGGAATCGTTGTCTAAAATTTAATCAGTACCGTCTGCATTTCTGTCAATGTGCGCACTAACGCTTTTTTAGCCGTGACTAATTATGTTCTTTAAGCAGCATTTTTTTTCCAAAATGGGTCCTGTTACTGGTAGACAAACGCACATGTCTTTATTACCATTGTACTGCTGAAGAAGGAAAGTAGCCACAAATTACAAACAGTATCCATTGATAATTACCTCATCATAGTCGTATTATTTTCACTGGAAACCATACTGACACAGTAATTAGGAACTACGTTGGCAACACTTTCATAATCTGTCATCATGATTCCAATTTAAATTATATTCAAGTATTGGTTTGTAGGGATTTGGTTGATCGGTTACAGGATTTCATCATAAGCTGACTTAAGTTAGAGAACCATTGGAAAACCTGGGAGTACTGGACAGCTGTTTCGTCCTAGTTATATTGTATTGTCGATTGCCTCCAGCCATCTAATATCATCAAATCAATGTGCACCGTGATGGTGAGCTACCTAGAATTGTGGCCACATTGCAAACCTGACTGATAGAATTCAGTCGGCACCAAAGAAAGGACTAGACACATCACACTAGTTACTAGTGTGATGTGTCTAGTCCTTACTCTGGAAGTACGTTTGAAAGACTCTCATTTTACAATGAAGGGACATGAATAATAGAGCTATGGACTAGTGATCGATTAAATTGAGTACTTCTATACCCCCGATACCATCCTCTAGTATTTGACAGTCAGATTTATGTGATCTAAATATCAGACAGCCATTTTGCTCCGTTAGGGCCGAGATCATTAGCAGTTTGATTTGCCGAAGAGATCAGGGTCAGTTCAAACCACCGGATTTGTGACTAGCTACATGGACGATCAGGTAATGCCATAAATTCAATCCTTAATTTGTAAATTATTTAGCCAATTTGCAATCTATATACTTCGAGGAGATGAAATCTTACCAGAGTTTCCTTCGGGAACTGAAGTTATTCAGATCACATTGTATTTACTCTGCTTCATACCGTAAATGGTAATGAACAAGGCAAGCATATTTGCACAAACCGATATACTACTGTTTAATCTAGATAAAGAGTTGTATACCATTCACATAAATCAATAGCTGATCATATATTGTGATCTGAGTAACTTCGGTTTTTAAAGGGAATTGGACTGAAGTCTCCGTCATCTGTAACTGTGTCAAGTGCAAATGAATCTACCAATTGTGGATTTGATTTATGACATGAAATAGAATTTTGCACATGCTTGATTTGATTCTGTATCGTCAGTTTTGTTTGATTCATTTCAAGTTCGATTACGGATTGATATTATTTAGAGAAGCACTGAATACTAGGGAGTACTGGATAGTTGTTTGGTCCTGCTAAAGGACTCATCGGCAGGACGCACCCTCCAGTTCCCAACCTAGCATCTTCCAGTTACAAGGCGAACTTGTAGACCATTCAGCTACTGAATTCTAACTTCTGTGAATTCACGATTTCAGGGTGACCAGCAGCCAATCTCGTTGGCGAGTATTTATCCCCACTTCATACTACGTACTGCCAACTAGTCCCGAGTAGGACAAAACAGCTACCCAGTACTCCCCGGTTTTCAGTGCCCCTCTAACTGATATCAGTCCGTGATGAAACCTGAAAAGATTTTGCCAAATAATATTACAAACCTTTCTGACTTTGACTATGCAAAGTTACACTGATTAGAAAGCCAAATAAAATTATTATAAGGGGGATGAGAATGCAAACTGTCTGGATAAGTTTTGTGAGAGAATTAGCTTTTGTCTGAGGGTAGGTATGCATGGTTAAAACTAATTAAGCTGACTTGAAATCTGCAGTCTTTTTAAAAACGTTTCTAGTGGTAGTCATCTGGCTTATTTTCACGTGTAAGAATTCTGTTGTTTTCTACAGACAGGATTCATGTTCCAACAATTTACCGCACAGACAAATCACTTGATCCGAATTCTAACTATGGTAGCACTTAGAGGTAAACAAACATTAGACATATTTTCTTTAATTGTATAAATACTTGTGTTTCTGTCAAAAAAGACTACCGTGAATAAATCACTGAGATTGTGGTTCGAATAGCTTATTCGTAGAAAATTTGGCTTCAGCTATAAGTGACCAGTTTTCTAATTTAGTGACATGGGTTTTTCAAGGAACTTAACCCTAAGTTCCTGTTATTTCCGAAGACGCTCCAAATCGACAATTATACTAAGTACAATATCGACTTTAACTCTAAAACACAATGAATGACAAGAAATTGTATTCTTCGACAGTTAAAATCAATACTCTGTACTAAGTCTATAAACAAATGTTTTACAAGGAATGTATTGCACTTTCATTCGTATTCTTTCGTCTTCTTCCAACTTGTACACGATCAAATCACTCACACCTTCAAGCTACGCGCCAATGGCGACCAAGGCCAATGAACATACGTTCAATGTTCACAATCATTGACATCGGGTTATTTACACAAATGGGCATATGAATTATGGCCATATAAACAGGAGTAATTATAAGTACGAATGGAAACTGCTAAAATCACCTTCCAGCTACTGGTACCCTGTCGGATGCATACTTCTGGAGATTACCAAAAGATGATGAAATAAATGTCCGGTAGTTCCCGTTCTTCGAATGTTTTTCTTACCGATATCAGCTTGTGGTCAAAACAGTATTCTTTTTTTATTCCTTTACGTTCCCAGTGGAACAAGGGCTTCAAGCAAGTGGCTTGAAGTTTCTATAGCAGTGGTGTTTATTTTTACGGGATGGAGTTGCTAGTCTCATGCCCAGCCTTCTCTCTTTACCAGTCTTATTACTGGCTTAGAGAGGTTAAAGGAGTACGTCGGTAGGGAATCAAATCTCGGACCACATGTGTGGTCGACCAGCATTCTACCGCTGTGCCACCGACGCACAACCAGTATTATAATAGTTTGTATTTATGGAAACATATAGATAAATGTAAGAAAATTTCGTTTTGGTTTCCAGTCATCAAATTCAAGTTCTTCTAGCTGGACCAAACTGAGAACTGAACTAACCTTTTACTGAGTATAGTTTGAAGCGAATTTTATTGTTTTTACTTTTCAAAAGAATGGATACTGAATAAAGAATATTCTTTTCGATAACTTCATCATCAGGTTCTATATATATATAAAATAATGAATGAATTAATGTTATTAACAGCATTAAATCAGTTTAAATAACACCGAATGAATATTAATATCAACGGATTACAGTTCAGTGGCATCAGCATAACAATACACTGCATATCAGACAGAGAAATTAATCAAGATAATAATACAAATTCATGAATTTGTATTCTCACTTAAAGGTAAGGCAGTAATAGTGGCTGGACAAAGCATTGGTTGTTTAAGGCGAGTCGCGATTGCCTCTGCTGTTCGGAGTATTCAGTACCTGGGTACTTTTGGCAGTTTATTTAGTAGCCAGTAGATGATAGAGAAGGATTTTTCAATTCTGGCTATCTTTGTGGCCGGTTTGGACCAGGTGGTCTAATATCGAACTGTTGATGGTTTTTATTATTACCTTTACTTAGCCATACTGGGGGATGTTTACGTTTCTCTGCTCTAACGTTACAATCATGAGTGGTCGCGGCAAAGGTGGAAAGTCTCGTGCGAAGGCAAAGATCCGATCTACTCGTGCTGGTCTTCAGTTCCCATTCGGTCGTGTTCATCGTCTTCTGCGCAAGGGGAATTACGCTGAACGCGTCGGTGCTGGGGCTCCAGTCTATTTGGCAGCTATTCTTGAATACTTGGCCGCTGAAGTTCTCGAATTGGCTGGCAATGCCGCGCGCGACAACAAGAAGACCCATATCATCCCTCGTCACTTGCAATTGGCCATCCGCAATGACGAGGAGTTGAACAAACTGCTCGGTGGTGTAACCATCGCCCAGGTGGTGTCCTGCCTAATATCCAGGCTGTGCTGCTGCCCAAGAAGACCGACAAAGTGAAGGCCTAAGACCGGTGTGTGTGTGGCTTGGGAGCCAGAGAACGTGAAACCGGCTCTTTTTAGGGCCACTTGCGTCGGTGGCACAGTGGTTAGGACTCTCGACGACCATGCACATGGTTTGGGGTTCGAGCCCGCACCGACGCACATCTGATATCTATGGTCGGCCTGCAAAATATGGGTTACCGATATCGGTGCTGAAAATTCCATACTTGTACCGAAAATACAGTGTGGAATCAAGCTGTAAATCAAAAATCAAAAATCAAAAAAAATTAAAAAACATGTTCTCTAGTGAACACGAAAAATCAAGTTCCTAGAGCAGCGGCCAATATAACTCGTTCCACAAACGAGTTATGCTAACAGTAGCATGTTAAATTATTAATAATCAGTGAAAAGTAGTTTTCAGTCCAGTTTGTTCTAATTTAAGAAGACAATGTGGCTTATAGGGAGTGGACCATCATTTGTGGATCAGACGCACAAGGTAGTTGGGAAAATCTTTAGAATGTTGAGGAGTAAGGAGGGGAAGTCAGTAGACAGCTCCAGTAGCTTGGAGGTAGATTACCTGACTCATGAATCTAAGTCTAATAGTTTGACTACAAAGCTTTTCTGTTTAGTCTCAGTCACCATTCAGTTGCGTAGAGAAAATTTTGTGGGAATCAAGTCACAGCCGGTTTCCTCTAAACACATGATGTACAATACAATTTAATTAGTTTTTATTTTTATTTTTATTATAGCTTGACTCTACACACTTTTTTGGTACAACTATGGAATTTTCAGCATGTGATGTCGATAGCCCAAATTTAGCAGGCCGACCGTTGATATCAGATGTGCGTCGGCCAGAGATCGAACCCTTGACCATGTGCAAAGTCGGCGAACGCCTTAACCGCTGTGCCACCGACACATTATAGAATTATAGAATCATTGTTCAAAATTAAGAATTACTGATAAGTTCATTGAAACACACAACCACTGATTTGCAAACTATGGTATCATAGCCGCTTAGCAGTCCCTGTCTTCAAATGATTCTCTGAATGGCTTATTTCGTGACAAGTTCCGTATAAATTTGATCAAGTCACCACAAGCCTCATATCTGGATGAAATGCCTACTATGAACATCCCTCCTTATGGAGACGTCAACTAATCTGAGCTACTTTCTCTATTTGTCAACGAATGATTTTATAAGAATCGTAGTAGCATCTTTCTAACTTAAAATTCTACATGGACAATCTAATGAAACTTCAATTGAAGTTTAGCAACGACATTTTCATGTCACACAATAATTATTTTTATGAAAAAGGCAAAAAGTAGTGTAGCCTTACCAAGAGTAAGGAAATAAGTTGTAAGTCGGAAGATGGGAGTATGGAATACGTCAAAGATGTTTACAGTTGTCCCCTATATTATTATAGGAAAACTTTAATCTATTTATGGGAAGAATTCCAGATTGTAAGTGTTCATTTAATAAGACGTGGTGAAGCACTACAGCTATGAAGTATTTCTCAGTTTAACTGTCTAATTCTTCTCACTACAATACTGTTACATGCTGGTATAAATAACGGTCGAATTCTACAGATATTTTATAAATACTTCGTATTTTCAGTGTATTACTAATTTATTCAACTCGATTTATTATTACTAATAAATTCGCATACATGCCCAGGTACTCTTTGTGATTTATACAAAAAAAATCCAAACACTGTGTTTTTTGTGGGGCTAAACAGCTTAAGAAAATGAAAGTATTCACATAGATTTCATTTAATGAAATATTAATGCCATGAAATTATTCTTACTTGAACTCCTACCTATAAATTTCGGCCAAATAATGTATGCTACTTATGAGTAGGTAATCTTTCTATAATAAAATTATCGAAAATGTTGGTGTTCATTTAAACCAGAAGAAAAACGGTTGTGTGCATAGCCTGCAAAACAATAAGCAGTTATACCGAACGAAACTAAAGTGAAAATATTTATTATTTTGGAATAAAGTGAAAGATCGAATAGACAGTAAAATCTGAGCGCCTCTATTTGGTTAGTAAGCACTAATGGCAGATATGGGTGACATAAAGCTACTCATCACAATCAAACAGTACTACATTGTTTTACGCAATTATGCTCGCCTTCTCGTGTACCATTTATAGCATCAGGCAGATGATATACTGTGATCTGAAGTACAGTGTGGTAAAATTCACCTCCTCGGGCTGTGCTGATTGCATATAGCTAATTAATTTAGAATGTTTGGATTTGAGTTTTGGTATCACAAGTTCGTCCAAGTAGCTAGACGGAAATCAAGTGATTTGAATTGAGTCTTCGCTCACATCTGAGTTAAACTGGCTACACCGCTAATGCGCCATGCCCTAAATAACTAAAAAGGCCATCTGATGCTTAGGTGACTTCGATAAGCCGCATCTCAAGTACTAGTGGTTAATATGAGTGGTATAGAAGTACTCATCTCAATTAATCAGCATTATATAATTTTAAGCAGGTATGCAAGTTCGACGAATATTTATTTCTTCTGTCAACTGTTGTCGATGTCATCTGCTGACCCTCAAGGTGTGTACACATTCATCCTATGTGAAATGCATTCTACAGATTAATTTTTAGAGCAACAATAATTTTCCTGAAGAGTTGAAGTAGGACAGAATATACTACTGATGGATATAAATAACTAGAAGTGACTTACTGTGAAGCGGCCTAATGGTGTTTGTTTCACCTCAATCTACCTAGCAAGCAATTCTATCTGATCTTAATGTTCACATTTAATAGTAGGTGACACATTGTTGCTACATTACTTATAGTTTCAAATTGCCGTTTGTATTATCCTACATATCACCTATTGTCATCTTTTGAAGAAAGATTTTAGGTCCAAAGACACCTATGAGAGAAATTTCTAACCAAATATTTTATGTCAAGGAAGGTAGATCGCTTTTCGAATTTTTATGATTCTATTACACATAGTCTTTCCTTAAGAAAATATAGGTGCGTTAGCTTTTGGGACAGCTAATATTTCAGTCTTTCAGGACTGAATTTTACTCCACTACAACTATATACTACGGACTGACTGACATGAGTACTTGTATACCACTCATACTAACCAGTAATACATGATATCCAGTTTATAGAAGTAACCTAAACAAAAGATGGCCGTTTCGATAGTTTAGGGCATGGTGCATTAACACTGTAGCCGGTTTGATTCAGGTAGGAGAACAGAATCAGTTAAAACCATCCGATCTATGGCTAGCCACCTGTAGGAACTCATGGTACTATAAGTGCTTTCTGCATTACTGTTTACAGTACCAAGCAGCTCACACACTATGATCCGAATCATTTGGTTTCCATTGGAAAATGCAGTGAAAGTTTCATCCAGCCACTATAAAGTGGAATGAATTCAGTTGAAATCGATATAATCTTGAAGTTATGTCAATCTGATAAACATTCTCTTCTGAAAATCTATCAGAAAATTCTCTTATAAAGCCATTATAGGGTTCAAGAGACGTTTACCCTTAGAAATCATGTGAGTGGAGAAATGCAGAGATAGCGCAGCCTTTATCTACAACTAAACATTTTAAACATACTTTTATAACTGAATACATTCATTTGTAAGCAGGTGAATGGTGCTCCTCAATATTTAGGTAATAAAACCCTCCTCTCAATTTATTCCTTTTTAATTTTAGGTTCTAGGGAGACGGCTTTCCTTTCATCTACTTGGTCAGCTGGTGTTGTACAGGCAATAACACGTGCTTGCAGCCGCGGTCAAATGGGGACATGCGACTGTGATCCATATCGACGTGAAGGTCAAGGTCAAGATGCTGAAGGCGTATTCACCTGGGTGGATGTAGTGATCCGATAAGATTCGGTATGCGATTAGCACGCTTATTTCTAGATGCAAACGATGAAGAACATCGTAATGCTGCTTTACAAAGAGAACAAGAATTACACGAACAAAGAATTCAGTTGTTAGCTTCAATGAGGCTTAATAATCATGAACAGCAGAATCAGAGAAGATCCCAAAGAGTACATCGATTCCCTCGTTCATCAAATGACTCCACGTCTAGTCAGTCTTCGAATAGGTCTAATTCTATTCTTTCAGCTAAAGAACTACAAGCAGAGACATTACAAATTATTCAAACAAAAGCAAGGACCTTAATGAATCTACACAATAGAAAAGCTGGAAGAAGAGTAAGTATTTCAACTTTTATAACGTGTTGTGATTCTGTTATCATGTTCATCTATTCTAGATATTGGTATTCATAAGACTGATGTAAATTAGTCCTCTAGGGAAACCAAATTAAAAGACAGTGGAAATTTACTGCAAACCAAGAAGATATGAAGATCAAAGTTATTACTGAAGTTGATGGCATTAACGTTAGGTGATCTAAGAGTAGATTTTAAGTTTGGATCATGGATTGATATCACTTTGAAAACCACTGAAGACCAGAGAGTAATGGACAGTTTCTATAACTCAGTTTTAGAACCTTAGGCAGTGCCTCCACTTGTGATAAAAACCACGCCCTTCAAGACACTAGGGGAGCCTAATGGCTATTCACTTACTGGGACAGAATATAACTGCCCATGAATCCACAAGGTTGGATGGCAAGACAAACACTCGCTGGTGATACTTGCTGGAAATTGTGATATATGTTGTATGATAATCCGAAGGTCATGATGGGGTCATGGGCTCACGCTGTTGAAGAGTTCCAAACGAGGGAGAAATAACCGTCCAGTACTCCTAAGTTTGATTTGTATTTTTTTTAATCGAAATAGGGGATTCAATTCACCCATTAGTTGAAGACTTGAATCTATGGCATATATAACACCTACCCACCTAATTCATCTGTTAACTTAAGGTGTTTTAACTTCACGTGTCTCCAGGATAGTTAGGAACCCATGTTTTAGAGTAAATTTCCAGTGCACTGAAAAGTCTCAGCCTTTCGCAAAATTCTATAATGAATGCCATTCAGATTACGCTGAATTAAAAAAAAAAGAATATCCGTTAGATCACTTCAGAATGAGTTTGTTGCCAACAGTATTATTATTTATTATTATTATTGTATCCTTTAGTTCCTAGAGGAACATAGGGCTTCAGCTGCGCACCTCCATTGACTTCGGTTTTCTGACAACTTTTTCACCCTGCTCCAGGTCTGTCCACATGCTTTCATCTCCTCCTCGCATGACCTCCTCCAAGTCACCCTTGGACGACCAACTCGCCGCCTCCCTTTCGGGTTCCACTCGAGGGCTTGTCTAGTGATGTCACTTGATGGTTTCCTCAGCGTATGGCCAATCCATCTCCATTTCTTTCTGCCTATTTGTTTCACAATCGGTTCCTGATTGGTTCGCTCCCAGAGATCCCTGTTGCTGATCTTTTCTGACCGGCCATCTGATCTTGAGTATTGAGCGGAGACAGTTGTTAATGAAGGTTTGAAGTTTGTTTGAGATGCTCTTTATGACTCGCCAAGTCTCTGATCCGTATAGTAACACTGACTGACTTCACATTGGAGTTGAAAATCCGGATCTTATTTTTGATGCTGAGTGCTGTTGACCTCCACACAGATTTGAGAGTAATGAAAGCTTGTCTTGCTTTTCCGATTCTGACTTTGATGTCCTCGTCAGTTCCGCCTGTAGTTGAGACGATGCTTCCCAGGTAGGTGAAGGAGGTTGTTTCTTTCAGTATGCATTATTATTATTATGCTCAAGGGTTCCCAGTGAAACATAGGGCTTCAAAAAAAAAAATTCCATTTCATCATGTTATCTGCAGCCCTCTTTATCTAGCCTCATGATCCCCAATAAGCTTTCACCCCCCCCGTCACACGACCTTCTCACACTCGGACGCTCAACTTGCTATTTCCCATTCGAGTTACACTCGACTCCCTGGAATGCGATGTCACCTGATGATCTCCACAGAGTGTGTCCGATCAGTCTCCCTTTTCTTCCGTATATTTGTTGAGAAACAGGTTCTTGATTGGCTGGTTCCTAGAGTTTCTTGTTGCTAATTCTTTCTCACTTGGCCATCTGATATTCAGTACTGTGCGTCGGTGGCACAGTACTTAGGACTCTTGCCGACTATGCGCATGGTCCGGGGTTCGATCCCCTGCCGACGCACATCTGATATCTATGGTCGACCTGCAAAATTTGGGCTACCAATATCCATGCTGAAAATTCTATACTTGTACCAAAAATACGGTGTAGGATCAAACTGTAATAAAAAATAAAATAAATATAGAGCCAGCAAAGATAGATGTTGATGACAGTCTGTAGCCTGTTTGAAATGCTTTTCGTGGCTCGCCAAATTTCCGACACATAGTATGGATATATCTGTTCTAATTGGATAAGAGAATTGTTAATAATGAAGCAGATACTAGAAGCTAGAGTTGTTAAAAGATTCTCATTATATATGCCAGACAAATCACCGCACATTACTAATGACGCATATTTTTAGCTAAGCAAAGGAGGAAGCTTTACCCAGATCAGTTAAATTTAGCTGAAAAAGCCGTTTAATGGTTAGAATGGTTGACGGTTCATCATATTACTGAGTATTATATAACATCTAGTTTTACAGCTAGCTTTTTTAATTATGTGATTCACTGAAAACAGGTCGTGTGGTATGTGTATGTGTTTAGTAACTAAATAAGTTTTAGTCAGAGCCACATTTATGCCCTTATTCATTATCTGTGATGCAGTGTCAAACCTTCAAAGTAAATTGGATAAAAGGTGACTTTGTCTGGACTGTATTAGCATTTATTTCATTGTCATAATTTCTTCCACACTGGCATACAAACTTCTTCCGATAAAGGATTTCAGACAAATGTTTATTCAGAAAGGTAGGCTTATCAGACGGCATAACTTCTACGTCAAAGACTGTACTCTCACTGAGATACTCACCTGATCAATCTCACTGGGCAGAATTTAAATTCTGTCAAAATTGGGTACACTATTTATGTGCTCGGCTCCAAATGAGTGAAACAGCCATCCAGTGCTTACATCACTTCGATCTGAATGGCTAGCAAGCGCCGTTGGTTGGTATGATTGGTATTCAACTAATCATTTAAATAAATCATCAGAATACAGTCTTAAGTGAAGCTAAAGTTTCGATATATACCCTTGATATTTTCGAATAGGCTTATTGTTTGTTTAAGTTAATTTGTTTTACGAGTTGATCACGGATTGATATCAGTTAGAGAACCATAGAAAACCAGGGAGTACTGGACAGCTGCTGTTTCATCCTAGTTTGGGAATCATCGGCAGTACGCACCCTCTGGGTTTCGTGATCAACTCGTAAAACATAACTAATCCTTACAAACCAAAACTATAGTAAGTTAATTTGATTTTTCTACTGATTGATTAGACAGAAAGTTTTGGTCTCTAGGGACTATGTAGGCACTTCTCACGGGTGCCTAGACAATGTCTGAAGATTGGCACAAAGTAATCTGTTGGATGGTGACTAGCAGTGGAAGCTAATCGAGTCTCAGTGTTAACACCATCCTCTAATGGGAATAAAGGTACATCCAACTGACGAGTACCAAATAAGATGAAATGCGTATCCTAGATCCCACTGCTAGTCATCATTCATCTAATGCATAGGTCTATTTCATGTCTTTGCAGATCACAAAATTGCCGTACACATACATGACATAAATTCACGGATAAATTTTCAGTGTTCATGTCATTAAAAATAAATTCAATGTGACTTCTCATGACTACCTGATTAATCTGCCTATCAGGTACACACTACTGAGACGGAAATATGTCCATCATTTGAAATTTCATCGTATCATCTCTTGATAGAAGGGTTAGTTCAGAATGGCTGCAAATTTTCTAGATCGTTTCTATTATTAAACCGTTGTGGATAAGGTGAAAGGACATCAAACATTCCACCCTTTTTTCTATCCCCGACCATCATTTTATTGAGTGCAGCTGTGATCCTTTACTTCATTTTTATTGGTAAGGAGAGAAATTTGTCTAGCTTATGATTAAAATGACCAATCAAAGTAAGGTGAAGGGGGAGAAGGCATACAACGCACCTGTGACTTATCGGGAATATTCAAGTCTTGGTTTTGTGGGGATTTTTGTTTGATTGGTTGGGGGATTTCATCATCAGCTGACATCAGTTAGGGAAAAATTGAAAAACTTGGGAGTACTGGACAGCTGTTTCGTCCTAGTTTGGTGGGTGAGTACTGACGGAGAGTCCCATACCAGGCTGACGAAACAGCTGTTCAGTGCTCCCTACTGATTTTCCGATGGTTCTCTGACTGATGTCAGGCCATGATGAAGTCCTCCAACTTATAAGGAATAAGCAAGTTTTAACGACCCAATTTCATCCATGGAAAAAAAATGATATTTAGGAACATGAAATAGTAAAATATTAATTTTTTGATTGTGAAAGAAAGACCCCAGATTTGCAGAATATAAAATGTTATCATCATTCTATTTCAGAGGTTCTCATCATCTGCAAACTGCCTAAAATTACAGTGGTTGTAAATAAGAACATTTCATACTTCAATGTTTGAAAGGTAATAAAGAAAACATCATAAGATGAACGCATCCGGAATATAAGCATTACAATTTCTACTTTAAGTTGCCATCAGTTTATATGCTTTCAAATTATGAAGAAAAGGGAGCAGGGGTGAGAGAAGACAGAAAATAAAAAAATCTATAAACAATGTTAGCTTGTACGTCTACATAGAAACTCAAGAAGGTTAAAATTCATCAAAATGAAAACTTACTGAGTGAGCCGAGCTCATTAATATGTATGACTAATCAGTGTAATCAAAGGAATACGGTTACCAAGCTAGTGTCACCATAGTTGGTGTTAAGATCCCCTCTTAAATTATAAACCTAATGAGAATTACGTGTTTAGCGCTGAAAATGTTTCAGACCAGATAAAAACCAGCCAAGCCTAGTTATTTTATCAGCATTTGTAGAATGCACGGAGTATGTATGTAGCAGCTCACATATGGTAAAGACTAAGTCTTTGGAATGGTAAGTTTCAGTTATACAGCCGAAAACATTCTATGATATCATAACTTAATAATACTGCAATTTTCTATATTCTGGTTTGTAAGGGTTAGTTTTGTTTTTACGAGTTGATCACGGATTGATATCAGTTAGAGAATCATTGAAAACCCGCCAGGGAGTACTGGACAACTGCTGTTTCATCCTTGTTTGGGAATGGTTCTCTAACTAATATCAATCCGTGATCAACCCGTAAAAACAAAACTAACCCCTACAAACCAAACTATAAAAAATTAAGTGATGGTTTTTAGGGATTTGATTGGTTTCAGGATTTCATCATGAGCTGATGATGCTCTCTAGTGACTGGCTATAGGATCGAGTTTCCTGGAGTTCTAGTGAGAAGTCATGACCGATGAGGTCCATCCAGATGTCACGTGTGAGGATGGATGTCCCACCTGCAAAAGTGGTTGGGGTCGCACTAAATCATGAATTGGTAGAAGTTAGAATTCATGCACTGGCCATTGAATCGGGTCCCAGTGGCTGGATGGTATACGAGCCAGCTTGCCTTGTACCTGGAAGGTCCTGGGTTCGAACCGTGGCTATGAGTGCGTACTGTCGATTATTCCCAAACTAGGATGAAACACTTGTTCAGTACTCAGTGCTGGTTTTCAATGGTTCTGTAAATGATATCAATCCATGATCAACTTGTAATACTACAATGATTAACACTTTTTTTAGTGAAATAATATTAAACCAAGTTGCTAATATGCAAATTAGTTCAAACTTTTCACAGTTCAAGGAGGTGACTATCTTTCCCAAAGTTTCCTTTAGAAACAAAGATTACTCATATCCCAATATGTGATCCTCTTCATACCATAGATAGCAATCGATTTTTGACTGGGACATCATCAATTCCTTCAAGTTTTTTTTGTCCTACACGTTCCCAGTGGAACACAGGGCTTCAAGCTTGAGCTTTGAAGTTTCAGGAGCAGTGGTGTTTATTTTTTGCCGGATTGGGTTGCTAACCTTACGATCAGCCTCCGCTCTTTGTCGGGATTATAACGGGCTAAGGGAGGTAAAGGTGTGCGCCGGCTAAGGCTCAAACCCCGGACCACATACGTGGTTAACCAGCACTCTACGGCTGAGCCACCGACGTACATTCATTCAAGTAGCTGACCAAATGGGTGAATTGGTCGTTTGGTATCCAGACCACTTGAATAATTTAGCTACCAAAACACTACTGGTTGATGTGAGTGGTATACAATTACTTATTTCAAATAATTAGTAGTATATATATATGTAATCTTATGCATTTATGTCTGGCGAAATGATGTTAAAAAGAATGGCTAACTACAACAATGCACGTATGATTAAAACGTTGAAGAATATTCACTTTCTGTCCAACAATAATAAGACAGGTTTGTTCCACTACATCATTAAAGACTTTAGATAAAAAATGTGGTGATAATCACCAACAAAGGTATATGGTTTTGTAAATTAATCGAGGTTATAAAAGTTTTACCACGGATTGATATTAGTTACAGAACCGTTAAAAACCAACCAGGGAGTACTGAACAGCTGTTTCATCCTAGTTTGGGAGTCATCGTCAGTACGCACCCACCACCACGTTTCGAACTCAGGACCTTCAGGTTACAAGGCAAGCTGGCTCGTATACCATCCAGACAATGAATCGGGTCCCACTGGCTGAATAGTATACGAATTTGCCTTGTAACCTGAAGATTTTAGATTCGAACCCTAAGGGATGCGTACTGCTGATGATGATTTCCAAACTAGGATGAAACAGCAGCTGTCCAGTAGTCTTTGGCTGGTTTTCAATGATTCTCTAGCTGATATCAATCCGTGGTCAAACCCGTAAAAACAAATCTAATCCTTACAAACCAACTTTTGAAAAGAGGTTAAACCTATTTAATTATATTTCAGATTAAACAGTTGGCAATTAAACAATAATATTTGTCAAAAATAATCCCCTTTTTAAAGTTAATTTATATTGATGAGTTAATGAATAGTTTAAGAGCATATTAGGGCGAGTCAACTAGATACCTGCCTCTCACTTGAAATTGTTTATCCTAAATACATAAATACGAATAATGTTTACACACAAATAGTTGTGAATACCCATCATCATCATTATCATTGTCGTTATCATTAGCATCATGATAATGATCATGATAAGTGTGCTTGACTCATTACGGATATTGTGAATCAGTATTTTTTGTTTTTGGGTGTGGCCTTAGAAAAAATCACATTATTATTATTATTATTATTATTATTATTATTATTATTATTATTATTAGAGGAGAAAGCTGTGTATAGTTAGTTGTAAGGGGAGTAGGAGTTGAAAATATGGTCAACTATGGGAGTAACTTTGTTTTTTTTCTGTTTTGTTTTGAAGTCAGAATTTATATAGTTATTTATTTTACTAAGCATCCTCAGTTAATTTTTTTTTATTGAGAAGAGCATCTTGTAGCATTGGTTCTTGTAGCAGAAGGGTGCTTTATTTGGTCAATTACTCACCGATCGCTTTCATGGTATACCTTGAGTCTGATATCTTTCGACCAGCATTCAGAGAGTTCAAAGTTTGCAAGCAGTATATGGATGATGACTTTGTCATCATTGATAAAGCTACTGATTTAGACAAAATCTTGCGAATCCTGTAAAAGAGCTAATTGGTCAACCGAATTTCAAACTGAAGAGTAATCAAAAGCAAACTATCCTATCTACAGGTCCAGCTTATAAGACATTCATATTAGAAAGATTAGTCTTTTGTAAGTAAAATGTGAAGTGAATAGCTGACAAACCTCCACACTTTTGTCCCAATAAATAAACACGAAATCTCACCACTCCTCTTGCGACGACAGTCTACCTCATGTGCACTGAAGATGCATGGAATAAAGAACTAGAACCTTGCAGAAACAATCTAATCAAAAATGAATATCCAACCTTCTTTATCGGCAAACATCTGAAGACAAAGACTAGTACTCTGAGAAACCTGGATGCTCTGAAGGAACAACCAGTGTACATCTGTGACTCAAGGCAGATACAATCAATGAAGTTCTCCAAAGCCGACTGCCGAGAGCAATTCAAAGAACCTTTCTCTACTCTCCATGTCCTCCAACCCTGCTCTTTTCCACCAAAATTGCAAAAGACAAGATCTCTCTACTGGCAACTCCAGTGTAAATTTACCTGCTCACCTGCTTCTGTGGAGCTAAGTACATAGACTGTACCAGCAATACATTGCCTAGACTTGCTCGTGAACACATACCAACATGGTCAAAGAGGAGAAAGCAGAACAATCAGTAGCTCAACTTTAGAACACATTATTACTTCTGATCATGCATCATTATCAGAGATTTCGATTCAGAGTTATAGACAAAGTACGAGAAAGCCATTCAAATGGATCTTGCTAACATCTTCTTCATACAGTCAAGACATTAGCCGTTCATCAGAAGAAACCTGAAATTTGTGTATTCAAATGCTTTGATTACAGTGGCCTTAAATGTTTTTTTTTTCTTTTCTGTTTTCCAGAATGTTGGCATAGTGAAATTTATGTAGTCTAATTTGGTATTTTTTTATAAGCTCTCTCGTTTCTTGTCACTTATTTCCAAACGATTTTTCACCAATTAACTGATTAGTTTTCAACCCTTTTGATTCATCAAGGCTATTCTCAATTGTGCAGACATTGTTGTTGCTCTTACACGAATTTATTTTGTTACTAAGTGACAATAACCTCTGACCTCAGTTGTTAGTTAATGTGATATATATATATAAATATATATAATCTTAGTTACACGACATGGGAATTGTTCTTACCTTGAAAAGTAAATAAGAATATCATGTAAAATTCATTAGACAAAACAGTTTGATACAGAAAAAGAAATTCAACAACTTGTTAGCTATCAGATCATTTATCTCATGGATACTGGAGATTTTAGTAATTTGGATCTTTGCTCAAACTTGTTTGTCTTATCTTTATTGGATCAGTGTTTTTTTAAATGAATGCCTTAAAACGCAGTTTAAAAAGTTACTTTGTATTTTAAAGTGTAGTTTCAAACAATATCATTGACGATCTATGTGTGACTTGTACTACTATCAAGACTGAACAGTAGTATATAAAGGGAAGTTCGTCGACACAAAAAGTATCAAAACGCGGGGAAATAGATCTAACGTCAGAGAGAGAGAGAAAATGAACCATTACTGCAGCAAAACACGGGAGACACGAAATGGAGACAAAGATATACAGCACTTAGAGCAGAAGTAGCATAACATGGAAGATCTGTGCAAACGACTATTTTAATATACGATATACATAGTTTCCCCGTGTACGTTGGTGGCTTACTGGTAGGACACTGTCCAGCTAAGCAAATCGTCCGGGATTCAATCTCCGGAACTATGAACTGCTTTTAGAAATCCTGTTGCTGAACAGTTTTCTCTTTTATCTCTTGTTACCATCCCAGTACAAAAGTCATTATTCGGGAAAGTTTTTAATTTAACAAAATAATTCAATTAGTTTCAGTTTCTAATTGGTGGATGGTGACTAGCTGTGGAATCCAGGATAACGCGCATTTCGTCCTATTTGGGACTCGTCAGCTGGATGTACCTGCATTTCTCAGTGAGTAATGACGTTCCCACCGAAGCTCGAACCCAGTACCCATAGTTTCAAACGCCAAAGCGTTATCCACTAGACCACTTGGGCCGCGAGAGCCACCTCTTGTGCAACGGGTCATATTAATTATTGAATCGAATTTTGATTTTCCCGTCGATTGATTGGACCGAAGTGCTCAGTCTCAGATTGACATGTCGGCTTCTTGTGCAGATGCTTCGACGATGTCTGGGCATTTAGTTAGTATTTAATTGGTGGATGGTGACTAGCAGTGGAATCCAGGATGCGGAATTCAATTCAATAGTTTCAGTTTCGATACTTAAAAATGTCAAAATTTTCAAGTATTGGTTTCGTAGGGATTTTATTTTGTTGGTTTGAGGATTTCATCATGAGATAACATCGTTTAGAGAAACACTGGAAAACCTGCAGAGAGTACTGGACAGCTGTTTCGTCAGCCTAGTTTGGGACTCTTCAGAAGTACTTACCCACCGCCAGGGTTCGAACCCACGACCTTCTGATTACGAGGCTAATGAGCTCATAGACCATTAAGCCACTGGGATCCGCCTATCCAATGGCCAGCCCGTGAATTCTAACTCCCACCAATTCATGATATATTGCGTCCACTTCACAATGTCTTCTTCGATGAGTTACTGCCTCACCTTCAACCTGCTATGCCCTACTGGTCATGGATTCCCACTAGAACTGCCTAGGGTTTGAACCCCGGTGGGTGTGTACTGTGAATAGTCCCAAACCAGGACGAAACAGTTTTCCATTACTCCCTGGTGGGTTTTCCAATGGTTCTCTGATGTCATCTCATGATGAAGTCCTCCATTCAATGTCAAAATTGTTAATATGTTTGGTGGATCAGCTCAAGGGTTGACCATCGAGATGAAATAGTCTCCAAATTCAATACTTCGTAATATTATCAGAGGGTAAATTTAATACCGGTACACATAAAACTGACTTTACTTGGCCATAAAATCTAATAGGCTTTTCAAGAAAGAAAAAAATACAACACGACACTTAGTAATGGTGGGTGCGTGTGTGTGCGTGATCTCTTGAATGATTGTCAAGTGACCATCTTGATCTCAGCATGAATTGTTGTACATTAATCACATCTAAATACATAGTACACTTCTGTTACGTTAGCAAGAGCCAACTTAACTGAAGTGGCCTTAATTCTTAGAATAATTTTTCCCCTACTTATTATATACTCAATTACACTTAATTATCGATTTATTTTTTTTAAAATTTTATTCTAGTTGGTATGGAAAAATCGTGTTACAAAGTGTAAATGTCATGGTGTTAGTGGAGCTTGTTCAATGCGTACATGTTGGCAACGTGTCAATGAATTTCGTCTTGTCGGTATAATGCTGAAAACTGCTTATGATCAAGCTATACGTGTAACCTATGAACCAAGATTAGACATTTTAAAACGAATTAATATTGGAAGAGGCACAAGTAATTATGAAAAATACATCCACAATAGTAATAATAATAATTATCCGAATAAACGAAATCCATCATCATTGTCAACACATTATAAACATGATACAAAGAATTGGTTAGTTGTCATTAATAATCATAGTAATAATAATAACAACAACAATGGCTTAAAACAAGATCACAATGAATATTTAAATAGTGAACGTCTTCTACGTAGATGGCCACGTATGACAACGACAAAATCAAGAGAAATGCCAAAGAATAAATTAGTTTATCTGGAAGAATCACCTAACTACTGTTATTTTGATGAAAGTATTGGTAAGTTAATTGAAGTTTTAGATTTCCCATCGACTGGTGATTGGACCGAAGTGCTCCTCGGTCTCAGGTTGATATGTCGGCTTCTTGTGCAGATGCTTCGATGATGTCTGAGCATTTAATTATTATTTCACTGGTGGATGGTGACTAGCTGTGGAATCCAGGATAACGCGCATTTCGTCCTATTTGGGACTAGTCATCTGGATGTACTTGCATTTCCAAGTGAGTGATGATTTTTCCACTGAGGCTCGAACCCAGTGCCCATAGTTTCAAACACCAAAGCGTTATCCAGTTGACCCCTTGAGGCACTCGTTGCACAAGAGATGTCTCTCGTGGCCCAAGTGATCTAGTGGATAACGCTTTGGGGTTTGAAGCTATGAGCACTCGTCTTGAGCCTTGGTGGAAACATCATCACTCACTGGGAAATGCAGGTACATCCAAACATCTTTAACACTTTTTAGAATTTTCAAGGGTTTGTTTGTAGGGATTTGATCTGTATCAATTTTGATCAGTGATTGATATCATTTAGAGAGGCGTTGGAAAACAAAGAGTACTAAACCGTTATTTCAATCTACTCAGGGACTCATCAGTAGTATACATCCAGTGAGTTTCGAAACTAGCACTTTCCAGTTCCCATTCAGACACTGGGATTACGAGCTTAGCTTGTAACTAGAAGGCCCTAGGTTCGAAACTCAGTGGATGCATACTGATGATGTATCCCTGAGTAGGACGAAACAGCTGTCTAGTACTCTTTGACGTTCAGTACTTCTCTAAATGATATCAATTCGTGATCAAACTAAAGGATTTAGGATTATTGTTTTCTTTCATGGAATCAGGCAAACATTTATTGGACGAAGTTAGAAAACTGGGAAATTAGTGTATCAGTACAGAATACTATTTGATGATATTAGATGGTTGGAAGCAATCGGCACGAAGCCTTAGACTGACTAGATTTCATGCTAGGTGGCACTCAGAAGTCAGCAAGATGTGTCAACAAATTCTAAAGGAACTCATGTCCCATTTGAGATTCGAATCCGCGGCGTCCAGTGCAGGAGTCAGAGACGTTACCTCTGATCTATTCGGACTCACGGTTGACCTCATGTAGGACTGTAGGGGATATTTTGATTGGACACTAATAACTAGTGTGATGTGTCTAGTCCTTTCTTTGTTGCACACTGAATTCCGTCAGTCATGTATGCAATGTGACCACTATTCTAGGTAGATCTCTGACAGCAGTACTCACTGGGTGATGCGGGTTCGAATTTCACAAGAGAAATGAGTTCCTTCAAAATTTTCAGATACCCGTTGGTGACTTGTGAGTGTCAACTAGCACGAAACCTAGGCAGTCCAAGGCTTCCTTTGGCCGATGGCTTTCAACCATCTAATATCATCAAATCAGTGTGCACCGTGACGGTAAGCTACCTAGAATGGTGGCCACATTGTAAACTTCACTGATAGAATTCAGTCTCCACCAAAGAAAGGACTAGGCACGTTAAAACTAGTTACTAGTGTCCACTCATAGGATACTATTAAAAATTCATGTTTTCCATTTACTAATACTAATGAATACCATTTACCTAATGAAAAAGAAACCTTTCAGACTACTAACTGCAGAATAGTTGTAGTTCATATGATATTGACTATTCTCTGGGGAATATTTGTTAGGTTACCAGTTGTTATTTTATGGAACACACCGGACAAGTCTAACAGATACCTGGACATATGTTACACTAGACTTGATTAATTTTTTATTAAAAAACAAACCTAAAGAGATTGAAAAAGAAAAACAGTAAATAATTTGTAGCTATATGAGAATTACTCAACATATAATTACTTCTTACTCCCCCACACCCACACCCACCAACAAATTGTTTTCATTCATTCTTATGAAAAGGGGTCACATTGTGTTATTTCTAAACTTTTTGGAATACTCTGATTATTCTACAGACAGAATCTTCATCTGTCTGACTCAGGCATTTTGGTAAGGCTTAATTTTGATTCTTTCTTACGCAATTTATTTAAAATTCAGTCCAGTAAAGGAGTTTTATTTAAAGACTAAACAACAAAATAGGGAGAAATGATCAATGGTTTTGTTTTTCCTTCCCTTGAGTTATGAGAAGGACTTAGTAGCAGTGCTGTTTTGTTCTATGAGGCGCTACTGTTGGTCTCACATTCGACCTTCACTCCTTTTCTGTCTTACTACCGGTCAAATGATGTTCAGTAGTACATTGGCCGGGTGTCTGCACCAATACCACGTGAGTAGTTGTTGGTGAGCATCCTAAGATTGGATTACCCATGCAACAGTTAGATTATTAGAATTTCCCTTAGGGTTAGCTTCATATAGGGTACGAAGTCTTGTGCCCGAAATGATAGTATAACATGAGTAATCCTAACTATTTTCTTTTTATTTTTTTATTTTTATTTACAGCTTGATTCCACACTGTATTTTCGGTACAAGTATGGAATTTTCAGCATGGATATCGGTAGCCCAAATTTTGCAGGCCGACCACTGATATCAGATGTGCGTCGGTGCGGGCTGGAACCCCGGACCATGTGCATGGTCGGCGAGAGTCCTAACCACTGTGCAACCGACGCACTAGGCATCAATATGGATATATAAGTCACCAGCCTAATGGTATAAGAGTGAAGTGATGTGTATGAATAGTTAGGATATATGCGTGTGTCCTAAGTTGATGAACTTTTTTGATACTAGAGAGGAGGTCATTTGATTGTTCTAGTCTATAAAGGATGACTACAAGTGAGTTAAGTACTGGCTACCGGCATAAAGCAAGTTTTATCTAAGGACGTGTCCATATTTTTCTAATTAATTACTGAATTATTTATATTTTTCAAGTTTTGATTGACAGGGATCTGATTGACTTCACTTTTGATCACAGACTGACGTCAATCAAACAACTGTTGAAAATCAAAGGGCACTGGACGACTATTTCGCCCCTGTTTGCAGCTCGTCAGTAGCACGCACTCATGAATCGATGTGGGATTGAACCCAAGACCTTCGGGTTTACCATTCAGACACTGGATGGAATCTGACAGCTCATCAACTATAACTTCTGACAATTCATGATATATAGCACAACTAATATCCAATGTCACTGGCGAGTGTTTACCCTCACACTCACCTCGGTGGTCACTGGTGACTGAGTACAGGATGAGGTTGGGTGAAGTTCTGGTGTGAAGTTGTGGTCAACCGGGTTCATCAAGTCAAGCAAGGGAATAGTTATTTGCCATTAAATGACAGTTGCACTACATATAACTCATGGGTCAGTGGATTTTGTCCCAGTGGCTGAACGGTCTACAAACTCTTCTTTTAAATGAGCCTCTGGGATGTGTACTACTAGAGAGTCCCAGGCCAGGATTATATAACTACTCAGTACATTCTACCGGTTTCCAGTGATTCTCTTACTGAAGTCATTTCACAATCAATCTTGAATTACTCATTTGATGTAACCATCTCGGTTGACCTTCTTTATTGTTTGTTCCACTGTATTCCTTATTGTCTTTGAAGTTAAATGCATCATTGGAACTCTTGTTGTTATTTCCCTTCTTATTGTCCTTTTACTGCTCTAACCTTCACTAAGTTAAATTAGCTATACTACTTTTCATAAGAGCATTCATGCATACATTTGAAAACACAGTAGACATTGTTTTAATCTCCTGACATTCTATTCACATTTCTTCTGTTTTTGCATTCATCAACTGTGTGAAGCTTTGCGATTAATGAAAAATTGCTTATATGATGCTTGAATATCTCCAGATTACTACTGTATAACATTTTACGAGTTGATCACGGATTGATATCAGTTAGAGAACCATTGAAAACCAGGGAGTACTGGACAGCTGCTGTTTCATCCTAGTTTGGGAATCATCGGCAGTACGCACCCACCACCACGTTTCGAACCAGGACCTTCCGGTTACAAGGCAAGCTGGCTCGTATACCATTCAGCCACTGGGCCCGATTCAATGGCTCGTGAATTCTAACTTCTACTAATTCGTGATTTAGCGCGTGATTTAGTGCGTACTGCCGATGATTCCCAAACTAGGATGAAACAGCAGCTGTCCAGTACTCCCTGGTTTTCAATGGTTCTCTAACTGATATCAATCCGTGATCAACTCGTAAAACATAACTAATCCTTACAAACCGAAACTATAGAAAGTATAACATTTTATCTTATTGCTCACCAGTCAAGCAGGATGAAAATGTAGTAGGCCTTTCAAGCTATTGTAGTCTTTAATCAACGTATATATATTTAGTTAGTGTATATAATAGTGAGTCATTTATTGTAGTAATTTATTGTACTTGAAGTATTAGTATACCGGGATGACGGAATTATAGGAATCTAATCAAAACCCAGAGAGGGCAGCAATCACGAATTTGTATTTAGCGGAATTAGAATGCAATTCATATATGAAACATATCAACAGTCAACAGTAAGATTTTAAACAATACAGAGATAGAAATTGTCAATCACCACATTTATCCAAAAAAGAAGGATTTACTGAATGTGGTATTAGTGTGTCAAGTAATTAATTCTATGCTAAATCCAGAAGTTCCAGTTATTTATTATTATTATTGTTACTACTATTAATATCATTACTGTCATTTATGTTAGCTTAGGAGACCTGACTTAGAGAAATACTAATGGCAATTATATAAAATAATTCTATTCTGTGGCTAGAAATTAAGGTCATACATACCCTAATCCATTGAAGGCTTTGTTGAACGAGTTATCATTAATCACATTTCATTTATATACAACCTCTAACCCTTTAAAATGTTAGTAGACTTTATGCAACTCATACTGTCATGTATATATATGTATATATAAATCCTTTTTGCCCTTATCATAGTAAAACAGACAGACAGATAGATAGATAGTATTTAGGCAGGGATAAAAATAAACTTCTCCAATGGTTTTATGATAAGGGTAATTTGTTGGTTTGTTTGTTTTGTTTTAAACATGTGAAATACAATGTCGTTTGTAGTATGTGAGGGTAATTACCTACAATGTATATAAGTGGAAATGATTAAAAATGATTGAATCCAGTCTAACCAGTCTAAATAACTGCAGCTAGAGTGACACTGGAAACCAGGAATTAGTGAATAGGTGTTTCGTCCTTGTTTGTTACTCTTCATCAGAGCGTACTCATGACAACAGTGGAGATTGAAACTATGACTTTCAGATTACAAAGCGAAAATTATTCCAGTGCTCATTAGTTGACTGACAACAGGATAATAAGGCCACTTAGAGTTCTAGTGAGAAGTCATGACCAGCTGAGTTTACCAAGTTAGGTGTGAGGACAAATACTGGCTAATATAACATTGGCTGTCGTCGGCTGCTCAATATATTCCTAATTGGTAGGAGTTAGGACTGATAGGTTGGCTACTGAAATCCTTCCTAGTGGCTGAATAGTCAAAGTGTCCGCCTTGTAACTTGAAGTTCTTGGGTGTTAATCATACCGCGGTCATGACTACATTCTACCAGAGAGTTGCAAACCAGGGCAAGGTATGTATGTGTCCAGTACTCCCTGATTTCCAGTGCTTCTCTTACAGAAGTTAGTTTGTGTTATGTACTTGTCGAGTAGTTAATAGTCCTGACGCAGAAAGAGGGAAATCAGAAGACCACCAGGTTTACGAGGATACTTGTATTTTCCAGACAAGGAAAATAAATGTCACATTAGTGTGTGAGTGAAATGGTACTTAGTGTACGAAACGTGGGAACAAGTATACAGTACAAAAGTATATATGAAAATGACTAATACACATGAACCAATAAATAGACAGTCTTACCATGACTGGTTGTAATGTCATGTGATAACAAGGTCATACATGTTTATTTAGTTAGTGGACAGACAAAAGCATACTGTCAGTTATAATCAAATATCGATCCATATACACAGCAAAATATAATAGACTGTCAAAAACAAAACACATCATGTGGATACATATCAGTTTGTGATTAAATCTGAAGTCGTTCAGTTTCCTCCAAAGCGACACTTGATAATTTATTATTTATAAAAAACAGTTAAGTACATTTGAATTATACTTATCTTAACTGGTTCCATTTGTAAAAGCAGATATTATATAATAGTTACAAAATTAGTTGAAAAATTTGGGTTGTAATATCACCTTGTAGATGTAAAGTATTACTCTTCTTGGGTTAGCACTAACTGTTTCATTCCAGTTTGCTGGATTGAGGTTTGAAGACTTGCAATCTAGTAATTCGTTTGAGAGATTTCCATGTAGAATTAAGGACTATTCCACAGTTTTTGTATATATTTAATCTGTTGACTGGCATAAGTTCTTTGATAGGAGCCTTAGTGTTTCCTTGTTACTCCATCTTATTTACATTCTCGTACTCTTGATACGTTATGTGAGCACTTAGAACGTAGATCGTTGGTGTTTTCTAGAAACAGTCTTGTATTTTCCTCTGAGGATTTGCATCCCACTTTACAAATATTATTCACCTCTGTGTAATACGTGCACATATTGTTTTCTGGGATTTTATACGGACTCAATATTCACAAGTTATTATTCATTTTGTATATTCTTACGCTGTGTATTTCTCATAGTTTCAGCATTCTTGCTTCATATTTTCTACAAATTAGTAAATCATTTCAATAGAGCTGTAGTAGCGGTCATTTTGGAACTTATTACTTTAGATGGATAACAGTCTGTACTAAAAGTAAGACAGTGGATGATATAAACGGCGGCTTGCTCAAAACTTGGGCTACCAGAAACCTTCAGCATCATACTGCATATAATTTCTCTTACTGACTTTGTTTTATTTCTATTAAAATATTACCTCTAATGGGGCTATTTACCCTCGTGAGTATTTAAAATGTTTACAACCCGCTGATTCAAATTCTGTGTGGTAATGTTTCCCAAGAGTGTACGCGGTGGTATAGCGATAGAATGCCTGCCAGCCACGCATGCTGTCTATGGTCCTCTGCTGAGACACTGATAAACCTCGCTAAGACGACGGTAAGATCGGTAAAGAGGGAAAGTTGGGTATTAGGCTAGAAACTCCACCCCGTAAAAATAAACACCGCTGCTATGAAACTTCAAAGCTTCTACCTGAATACATATATGATAGTTGTATCGTAGACAAAATATTTACTCATCTTACAGAATTCTCGGAAAATCTTACTGAACAATACTTACTCTTCATCCAATATCTTCAAGTAAAGTAGTAATCATCATTATGTCGCGTGATGCAATCCTGTATGTTCTGACGATAAAAAACAATTCCTTTATGATATTTTTCATCCCTCCCCTCCGATAAATACACAACAATAGGCTGAAAAGCCAAATAAAATTATGCTTGAGTACATATTGCAAATCATTGACACAAGTGAATGATGAAAGCAGTATGAAATGGAGAAAATACTATACGTTACTTCGGAGAGAAATTTAGAGAGCCTAGTAATTTAAGCAGACTACTAATATATATATATATATATATTATGTTGGTAATGAACAGGAATCCGTGGAACTGAATTCCATGCTGAATGTTAGTTATTAGTAAAGCATGTCTGTAACATTGAGGAAACTGATGCAATGACAGATCTGTTGGCTTGATGACCGCACTGCAGACTCGACTGATTGCATTCAGTTAGCATAAACATACAGGACTAGACACATGGAATGTGTGCATACATACATATTTTAATGATGTACCTTCGAAGTGCAAATATTAAAGATTCTCCTAACTTTTATGTCAGTAAATGTGATACGTTATCAAATTTTACTTAGATTTTCCTATCGATTGATTGGACCGAAATGCTCGATCTCAGGTTGACATGTCGGCTCCTGGTGCAGATGTTTCGATGATCTTTGGTCATGTAACTTGAAGTTAATTGGTAGATGGCGACTAGCAGTGGAGTCCAGGATAAGCACTTCGTCCTATTTGGGATTCGTTCGCTAGTTGAATGTACCTGCCTTCCCCAATGAGTGGTAGTCTCAGTCCACCGACTGACTTTAAGTTACATGACCACACATCATCGAAGCATCTGCACTAGGAGCGGACATGTAACCTGAGACGAGTACTCCGGTTCAATCGATCGACGAGAAAATCTAATCTGAATTAAATAATTAATAAGACCTGTTGCGCAGGAGGTGGCTGTCGTGGCACAATTGATTTGGAGGATAACGGTCTGGAGTTTGAAACTATGGGCACTTGTTTCGAGCCTCAGTGGGATCAGCTTCACTCACTGCAGGGAATGAAGGCACATTCGCTGACGAGTCCAAATTAGGAAGAAATGCGCATCCTTTATTCCATTGCTAGTCACCATCCACCAATGTGATTCTTTATTGTTAACTTAAATTTTGGGAAATTTCTTTTTGACCTAATGTTTTTGGTTTTTTTGTCAGCAAAGCTTAGGATGAACAAAAGAAGAGATAAAATAAGCTTAATTAATCTAGGCATTCCATTTGTATAGCTATCCTGATAATTAGTGATAATCAGTTCAAATTATGTGTGTTGGTGGCGCAGAGGTAGAATACTAGTCAACCACTCACGTGGTCTTAGGTTCGATCCGCGGCGAATGTAGATCCAAACCTCGCTTACCTGGTAATATGCCTGGTAGACAGGTAATGTTGGGAGTGAGACTAGCAAACCCACCGCATAAAAATAAAATCATAGTTACCGAAACTTCAAAGCTGAAGCTTGAAGCCCTGTGTTCCGCTTGGAACGTAAAGGGATAAATTAAAATAATGAAAAGTATCAAATTATAGCTTCTAATAATATTATTTATATTTTCGGTTGGGCAATAGTTAGTAAGTAGTGTGATGTACGTAGTCCTATCTTTCGTGCAGACTGGATTCTATCAGTCACCTCTTCAATGTGGCTACCATTCTAGGTAGCTTGCCACCATGGTGCACTGTGAACTTTTGGTATTAGATGGTTGGGGGCAGTCGGAAGGAAGCATTGCTTGATCTAGGTTTCTTGCTAGTTGGCACTCGCAAGTCAGCAAGGCGTATCCGCAACTATGAAGGAACTCATGTCCCTTCTAATACCGACAATTCATAGTGTATCTTGATGGTGACTCATGGTGTCAGTATTGTAAACTTGACTGATAGAATTCAGTCTGCACGAAGTATAGCACTGGACACATTACACCAGTTACTGACTAGTGTCAAACCAAAAATATCTAATACAGTCCTACAGGAGGTCAATCACGAGCCTGAATAGTTCAGTGGTAACTTCTCTAACTGCTGCACTGGTTAATGTGGGTTCGAATGTAAGAAGGGCCGTGAGTTCCCTCGAGGCTACAGATACGCCTTGGTGACTTGTGAGCACCAACTAGCACGAGACCTAGGTCCATGGCTTTCTAAAGATTGCCTGCAACCATCTAATACGAAAAATATCATTTATATGCTTATACTCAATGGTTTTTAATCCTTCTCACGATAACGATCATTAAGATAGTCTACTCAGTTATTCAGCCATGAGTATTATTCTCTTCGCTAAAACTACTAGAATAGAATTTATTATTTCCATTAACTTGGATGCCCCAGTCAATTATATAGAACAATGATAATTCAGTTGTTGGATGGTGACTAGCAGTGGAATCCAGGATGCACATTTCGATCTATTTGGGGCTTGTCAGCTGGATGTACCTGCATCTCCCGGTGAGTGATGATGTTCCCACCGAGGCTCGAACCCAGTACCCATAGTTTCAAACGCCGAAGCGTTGTCCTTTAGACTACTTGGGCCACGAGAGCCACCTCTAGTGGGTTCGAGCCTCGGTGGGAACATCATCACTCACTGAGAAATGCAGGTACATCTAAATGGAGAACGAGTCCCAAATAGGACAAAAAATGCGCATCCTGGATTCCACTACTAGTCACCATCCAGCAATTAAATTCTAATTACATGTCAAGACATCGTCGATGCATCTGCACAAGAAGCTGACATGTCAACCTGAGACCGAGCACTTCGGTCCAATCAATCGACGGGATAATCTCAAATTCAATAAAAAAAATGATAATTCAAGCAAAGCATCAGCTTAAGATACCGTCTTTCTGCAGGTATACGGTGAAGAATCTTTTGGTGAACACTTATTTTATACTTTACGTGGACTTCAATTAAAATTTAACCGCAGTGGGGGTTACACTATACCACAAGTTGATAAAGTCAGAATTCACAGGTCATCAAATTTAAGCTAAAGTGGTTAAACAGTTAAGAGTCATATGTCGTTATCTGAAGGTTCCGAGCTTGTTAAGATCATGGACACGCTGGTGAAGAGTTTGAAGGGGATGAAATAGCTGTCCAGTATTTCATGGCTCTTAGTGGTTCTTCAACTAATTGCAATCCATGATAAAACTTAAAACCAACGTAAGGTCATACTTGTATATATCTCAACGATATCAGTTTATAAAATTCCGACATTCCATTCAGTTAACTAATGTGATCTTCCCCTGTTTAATGAACAAGACTCAAATATTATAGGGATATATAAATGGGAGGTCACATCATTGTATTCAAATTCTCTGTTCAAACATGTCTGAGTTATGAGTAGTTTTCAAAACCAGTCTCTGCACGCATGGTTACATATCATCCTTTGATAGTTGTGTTAGAGTTAAGGTCATGGCAACACCCATACAAACGCACATATGCACAAAATAGATTGTTTGCAATAAGCAACAGAGGATTTTGTTTTTGACACAAATTTGTGACTAAGGTATAGGTGAACAAAGAAGTTGGATACAAGACATGACCTTCCATTTATATGTCTGTTTAATATTTTAATTTTGATTAGGCAGGCATGGAACAGATTGCTAAATGGGATGTTGTAATTTCTTTATTTCAGTATTTTTACAATAAGTTTCGTCATGAACCAAAATCATTGATAGGTCAATGGAATTCAGGAGGCGGTGGACAACTGTTTCCTCCTATTTTGGGACACTTCAGTAGTGCCCACCTTCAACCCCATCAGAGATTGAACCCAGTACATTCAGTTTGACCATTCAGCCACTTCGGTAAGAATTCAGTGATCCATGAATTCAGACTCTGCCAGTTCGTGATAGAGCGCTGTCGTTAACCAACGCGTCTGATGAGCATCCACTTTACCTTGACGTGGTGGACCTCATTGGTCACAACTGCTCACTACAGCTTCAGGACATCCTTCCAGTAGTCATCAATAAACTAGGTTTTTGGAGGATAAGGTCTATTTCGAAACTGACAGAAATTCCTACAAATAACCTATAAACTAAATATATCGATATTGTTTAGATGGCTACAAGTAGAACATTCGCGTATGTGTTTCTTTGATACATTTACGATTGCATGTTCTCGTTTGTTGAGCTTGTTACTAATAATACGTTTTCCTCCAGTTTTACATCATTCCAGTACTTTTCTCCTGTACTGTTTTCTTTTCACTGGTGCTTGCTAATCATTCATTACTACTACAATATGACAATATTATGATCTGATAGTATATACTACTGACTGATTGCGTTGAGTAGTTTGAAACCACTCACATCAATCAGTAGCACTGATCAACTAACTACATCGAAGGTATTTGAACATCGATTTGAGATGTGGTTCATCAGCGTTATACTTGGTTTTAATTGACTTTTAGAACTGAATCATTTCAAAATACTGGAATTCTGGCTATTTACTCAGGTGAACTGGTAATATACTGATGAAATCATGGGCAGAACAAAGAGACAGTTGAGGTAGGGGAAAAAATCTGTTCGATGAATATCACATACTACAGTATCACTGTTCATGATTTCTCATCTTGAAGTGTGCGTTTGGCGACTGAAAAAGTGGATTATAATGTTCAACCTGAAAAATTACATTTAGATTATCGCATTTGTTCGTGGCATTACCACTTTTCTCATCTCAGTGATTATAACATCTCCAAGAGTCTGCAGTTTTGCTGCTTAAAATTTTATTCCAATACTATTCCAGTAGACTTGCTCCTTGTTCCTGATATTTATATACGTCTTAGGTGTTATAAATGGCAAATAAATTTAACTTAATATTTAAATAAAAAGAAATCAAATAGTTAGTGCAGATTAAAATGGTATAATCACCTTTTTAGTCAGGTCTTCATCAGCTGTGTATGGCATACAAATTCCTTTGAAATTATTAATGTACAATTTAGTTCGATGCTTCTGAAGTTTACCGAAGCGGCTGGCATTAAACACTGTGAATTCAGAAGGCAACAGTTATCAGTATTTCCCTGCCTTGGTAACTCATTGTTTTTACCTTGCGCCGGTGTGCGTCGGTGGCAGTGTGCGTCGGTGGCACAGTGGTTAGGACTCTAGCCGACCGTGCATATGGTCCGGGGTTCGAGCCCCGCCGACGCACACCTGATATCTATGGTCGGCCTGCGAAATTTGGGCTACCGATATCCACGCTGAAAATTCCATACTTGTACCAAAAATACGGTGTGGAATCAAGCTGTAATCAAAAATAATCAAAAAATAAAATAAATGATGGCGTAATTTTTGGCCTTTAGCCTCCTCACTTTAGTTCTGCTTGTCTTTCCATCAATTGAGCTGAACTCACCAAATTGTGCTGCACGACCTAATAGTTAATTATGATGTAATCTAACTCTTTATTGCCTTTACCATTGTATCTAAAGACTTAGTAGTTTTTTTTGCTTTGCTTATGCTTGGACCTATTGACTGTAAGTCGTGTAAGCAGAATTTCTGATCAGGGTTAACCAATTCGACTTATATGGAAGAAAATAACGATTGCTTGTCGTTTTAAGATGTATTCATAACTCACCGATAAGATGGGTCAAAATAACAATCTATCTACAGGAAGCTGGCCTGGTCAGGACAGTATCTAAATAATGGCATTTTCTTTCCACTATAGTATAAAAAGGCGTTGGTTAAGCGCGTGTTACGACGTTTACAGAGGATAAAATTGACAAAGAAACATAAAACCTTGCTGAAATATTGCTAGATAACAAATATCCCCTGAAATTCATTGAACACTATAGAAGTGTCAGATAAAGGACTGGATCGATGCAAACAACTACCAAAATGGATGTTTACATATCCTCACTCTTCAGAGGTGATCACTAAACAAAGATTCAGAACGGCACTCAAAGAATTTACCATGCAGCTAAACTTGCTTTCATAGACAAAACGAGGTATGTGTTGTCTTGTAAACGCTCATAGCATCCGAACATTAGTGTCACATCCCATTCTGATTACCAGTTTACATGTAAGTATGGAGGACCTATCTATCTGTGTAGGTTAGGGCAACAGAACATATTCTAAATTGGCTGCAGCAACAGATAAAACCAGCGGATACAAATCATTCTGTAAACAGATGTCCAACATTATCTATTCCAAAGCTCATCAAAGAGATCCGTCACCAAGTTGATTTCAATATTACCTTTGAATCCAAACGTAGAAGAAATCTAAGTCAGGTGCCTAAATCCAATGCTCCTTAACCACAAAAAGGCTTAAACCTATATATGTGTTCAAAAATCATTTTTCTTACGCTAAATCTACCTTGATATTCCAATTTTCGGACAAAATTTCAATTTACTTAATGATATTTTCACCCTTATCTCTCCTCTTTTCTTAGCCCATATCCTCGTACCTCTCATCTGTGACCTTGACCCGTTACGTAACCATCTGTGCTCTGTCGTCTCCTGTGTAAATGTGTATGGCAAGTACGTCTATTATCGGAATGTTCGAAATGTATTGCGCAGATACATTACACGTCTCAGATAAATTACGTCTTCTTACTGTTTGTGTTGAGTCTCCCACTAACTAACATCATGTTACCCTTGCAAGTAGGCTAAAATCACTCTCTACATAAATTCATTTGAGTTTTGTTGGGTTGCTTACAGCTAACCAGAAGTCCATAGGATAAACGACGGTACTGCCTTATTCTGCACAAACCGTTGTTTTTGCTTTATTCGTATTCATAAATGGGAAAGTGTGTATGTGAAGTAACTCCTTATTGATCACATCCTGTATTTGTATGGCATTTGGCTCGATCTACTTTAATACAGTTGCTGATATAAACTGATTTAACTTGTACTGGTCACTATATGTTAACATTATTCTGACCTGCATTCATGGCGTTTAATGTTTTCGCACGATGTAGTTCGTAGTCATGGCTGATGTTGACATCATTTATCGGTATTCAGTTGAGATAAACAGCAGATTCTCACTATTTCTGGACAATAACGTGGTCAATGAACACCCAGATATTTTGACACCTAAACTACAAACCAAATGAGAGCAGAAAACTATGAAATAGAAGTCTCATGCTCAATAGCAGTAATAACAACAGGTAGTACCTGTGAAACTTGCTATTACATTATGGAAAGCTGCCACTTGACTTTCCAAGTCTACAAGCTCCACGAATCTGCCATTACTGGCAAATGAGGATCTAAATAACTTCATTGCCAAGGAGATAGAGGAACATACCAGAGATTTTATTCGTAGCAGCAGATCAAGTAGAGGAGCGTCGTGTCGGATACGCCGTCAATAGAATGCTTTAAAGTAGTCAACTGTTAACTTGGAAGTTGATGTCAATGCGCCTAGAGGGTATGATTTCGAATCGATAGGATGTAGAAGAGTCTTGGAAAGAGGGACGATTGTTTGAGAGCGGATTTTCAATTATGTCACTAAACGCTGGCAAATTTTCAAATATGGAAACAACGAATTCCATTGAATTTTCTAAACAAATTACAAATATGTACCGGAAATAAGTGCTTCATTTAGATTCTTTTCTCAGTCCCATCATATATACATATAAATGTACATTATTATTCCCTTGTGTTTCAAGTACAGCACAGACATTTCCATTTTTTCTCGTTCTGTGCAGTCCTCTTTAACTTGCCTCATGATTGTCCATAAGCTTCGACCTCTGGAAATGATCTCCTCTATCTTGCCATCGAAGCTACACCCAACTCGTCTTTCCCCTTCTGGGGTTCCAGTCTGACAATGGCCTACCGCCTAATATTACTCAACGCCGTCCTCAGTGTTTTTCCCATCCATCCACATTTTCTTCGACATATTTGTTGGACTACAGGTTCTTGATTGGTTGGTTTCCAGCGTTTCATGTTTCTAATTCTTTCCGTCCAGCCATCTGATACTCACTATGGAGCCAGTGATCGTATCTTTTAATTAAAAGTTTGTGACAGCCTACTACAAAAGCTTTCAATGACATAGAATGCAGGTTTCTGACCCATATAGAAGCTCTAACTCTGACTTAACATCGGTGCCGAAAAATATGAATTTCGTTGTTTATGCTGAGTGCGGCAGATTTCTGAACTGATTTCAGAGTATATATATAATAGGATAAACTGTTTGTCCTCATTTTGTTAGAGCACATTACGATACAACTCAATTAACTATCTAATGAACACGTTCACTATCCCCTATGGTTTTTGGGTTGTACCTCTAATAATCATCACCGACCCAAATTTTAACACACACCCTTATACAGCACAGCGTCCAGTAAAGATGAATACTTTAATAAATAATTGGAGTAAGCATACAAGCATATATATATATATATATATATTCTCCGGAAAATGCATAGATGATTAATTAGCCTCACTAATTATTATTGTCTCTTTCTCTAATAACTGGAACTCAGTTTATTGTCTGAGTAATTATTATATAAAGCCTCGTTGTGACAAATAGCTAGTAGTCGCCTTCTTTGTCGTTCTTTTTTTTTGGTCATTTATTGTTGATTTAATTACTATGATTTATAAATTGTCGGATTCCATAGTTTAAATTACATCTGATAATAAATAAACCAACAAATAAATAAGTATGGGTCAAATAAATTAACAACACTACCGGAAATACTAATTTCTATTTAGATAAAATAGTTAATGTTAATTCATGAGTAGACAATACTTGTATTGTCTACAGAATTCATTGTATTAATTGTTATATTCTGCACTTAATTTGAAGTCTTTGAAATATTTCTGCCGAATGAATGCAACTAAATAAAAATAATTTTGTATTACTCATTATAAATGATTTCTTTTCGGTGATTAGTCCCATTAGATAGACGCATTATTGTTGTACTCAGCGTAAAATAAACCAACTTAGCATTTTCATCACTAATATCAGGTCAGCATTAGTTCTTCTTCCTGGTTTAGAGACTTGGCTCACACGTCACTAAAAGCATCTTCAACAGGCTGTCGCAGACTGTTGTCAACAGCTGTATTCACTTGATAGTGAACATCAGCAATCATTATATTTCTTGACTTAAAGGCGGCATTCGATTATGTTGACCGGGAGGTTCTCTGGCGGTGCTTGACTGTAAAGGGAATGCCGAGAAAATACATTGCACTGATTAAGGCACTCTACTCGTACTCATGCAGTCAGCTAGGTGAGGGCTTACGGCTAGTTGTCATCTGAACTGGTGACGACTAGTGGTGTCCGTCAAGGATGCCCATTATCACCATTTCTATCCAATTTCATCATAGATGTACTAATGGACTTAACCCTAACTCACTTTAGCGACTCAGGGATTGACTTGCTACCGGGGAATAATCTCGTTGACTTAGAATATGCAGACGATATAGTCCTTCTAGGCGAGGACGCTGACAAAATGCAGATTCTTCTAAACACCTTGAGCTGAAACCTACGAATGTTTTGCATGCGATTCGCTCCCGCCAAATGTAAGATGATGATACAGGACTGGACTACAGTGACTCCTAGTTTAAAAATAGGAAGTGAAGTGGTAGAGCATGTTGACCGCTTCACTTATTTGGGAACTACCATAAGCCCCAACGGGTTGATCTCTGACGAAATCTCAGCACGAATACAGGGGCTCGTTCCGCATTTGCCAGTTTACGCCGTCTCTGGCGTAGATGAGATATTCAACTATCGACCAAAGGGCGGGTGTATTGCTCATCAGTTCGCTCCATCCTCCTTTATGGTTGTGACACCTGGCCATTGAGAGTGGAAGACATGAAAAGATGAGCTGTCTTTGATCATAGGTGCCTGTGTTCTATTTCCCGTGTGAAGTCGTATAATAAAGTGAGCAATATAGAGGTTAGGCGTCGAGTTCTAGGTAAGCAGGGGAAATCAATCGACGAGGTTGTGAAGTTACATCGACTGAGATGGTTAGGACATGTGTTACCTATCCATGCCTAGTCATCGCCTTCCTCGACGGGTAATATTAGCGGACATAGAGTCAGGCTGGAAAAGAGCTAGCGGAGGTTAAACAAAAACATGGCCCAGTCAATGAAATCTACAACAGTTAGTCTAAGCCTCGTAGGAAGGTGTAGACTTCCTCGTTGGGGTCCTCGGGACGGTAAAAACAAATGGTTGGAAACAATTGGTGACATGGCTCAAAATCGTTCCCAATGGCGCAGATGCATCCACTCTTGTGATTTATGATTTCCAATGAAACTGTTTTGTTCTTTGTTTTTACTCTTCCATTGTCTCACACCTTTGCTTACTGTCTCTATTATGCTTTTCTTGTACTTTCTTCTCTTGCTGTGTGCTACATGGAGTGTGGCGACTTGAACTGGTGCACATATGTGCAAAGTTCTATGTCGAAAACAGACAGACAGACTGAACATCATATAGGGAGCTTGTGGAAGAAAATGCAAATGTGCTAAACATACGCTGTGGAAATCGCTGAGCAACGTCACATGCAAAGCCATCGTGTGGGAGGGTGACATGAAAAAGATCATATAAAGAGGAAATCAAAACAAGCTTGTGCACAGTCTTTGTGGAGGATAACAGTGAATTGGGTGAAATGGAGTTGTGCTACTGAAGTTATATATTCGTTTCTCTCGAAGTTCGATAGACAAATTATAACACCACTAGGTAATCACTCACTCTGAAGCAACCTGAGAAGAGGCATACTCTCATGACATTATCAAATCGTGTGATGTGTTTTCTAGAGGATGAAGCAGGTACTGGTACACCAAAGGAATAAGAAAAAGACCAGTAGCATTAATTATTGAAGTAAAGTGGACATTTTTATACAGTAAAATTCTATCTTACAAAAAGATTGAAGGCGACTTATCTTTACATGTCTTTAGTGTGTAAGAAGAATCCTTCTAAATAAAACTAAGTCGTTGACTTGATGAAGTTTTGAACAAGGATCTCATTGTACATGTTTAGAGCTTTATTTAATTTGTTCTGAAAGTAAAATTACTATACACAACAACATAAGTATCTGAAGTAGTTTTCCTTCCTCAACAAACGTAGATGCAGCAGTGAAAACTGCTTTATTATGGTTCTGGAAATATCAAAATATTGGGCAAAGGACCTATGCATTAAATTCTCTTCATTGAATGAAAGCTTTGAAGCTGATAGTGTCTCAATTTACTTTTATTGGTGTGCTATTATATGCGCAAATATTTCACCACGAATAATTGGGGACGAAAATGGGTGAATAATTTTACAAACTTCAATAGTTAGTTTATAAACATTTGATGCTTCCCAAGTTTAATCACGGATTGATATCACTTAAGGAGCCACTGGAGACCAGGGAGCACTAGAGATTCTTTTTTCATCCCAGCTTTGAGAATCCTTAGCAGTGCCCACTCACTAACCCACCCCAGGATCTTCAGATCACCACGTCCAGCTTGTTGACTACCAGGCCACTTGAACACAAACCTAACTGCCCGTGAATTCCATTTTCTATTAATTCGCGAGTTTTAGTGTCACCTGCTATCTGAGTCATAGGGGAATACTAATCCCTGCACCCTATTTCATAGACCCCACTAGCCAAGGAACCTCATTAGAACTCCAGGCAACTTTACCTTGTAGCCAGTCACCAGTGAGGATCAGACTAATTTCAGATGTTAATTCGTAGGGATTCAACTTTTTGGAAGTTTGATCAGTCATAATTTACAGACCAGTAAATTCTGTTTCAGTGGTGGAATGGTTAGTGAGTTTGCCTCATAACTTGAAGGTCCTGGGTCCAGCTCCTGATGATGGAGTTACTGGCAAGCAGTGCTGGAGAGTCCTAGCCTAGATGTCTAATACTCAATGGTTCTTTAACTGATGTTAATTCGTGTTCGAACTTAAAATATAGTCAGATGTCACATGTGATAACCCAGTTGCTAAGGACAAACTATCAAGGTTTTATTCTTAATATTATCGAACGACTGATTTATTTATTGATCTATTTACTCCCTTGGCTCATGTTTTTACCTGCAAATGACCACTTGTTTACATAAATGAAGTTCATTGAGTTTCAAACTCCACCGACAAGTTACAACTAAAGTTAACAGCAGTGGCAAAGTTTCATGGTAAACATGCTAATTCCCCATTGTTCAATTATTGTACATCAATTCAAAAGTGTGTTGTTTTCTTTACTAAAATATCGGTTTATTCTCATATAAAATGGGATAATAATGAATAATATTCTTTTTTATTCGGTATTACTATGTTTCACATGCGCCCAGCTTTCTATAAATATGTACATAACTTTAATTGTATGGAGCCATGTTGTCAGAAAGGTATTCTTCATTGCTAATTAATCATTTATAATGGACTGAGGAAGCGTAGAATGGACTAGTAAATTTATGAAAACGTAGTGTAGACTTTCTGATGCTGTAGAGATTTTAGGGAGACTGAATAGTTTCTAGTGGGAGAAAACATGTACTGTTACAGTTAACGAGTTACTTTGATATATTGTGCGAATTTCTGGAACCTGAGAAGTTTAGTTTGGTTTCACCGGTCGAAAGTAAGTACACCTTATTTGTCTTCATTGTAATTAGGAGATTTTAGGTAAAGCAGAATTGGATACACCCTTGATGAGTTTGACCCCAAAGGAGTGAAACGGCCATCTGGTGTTCAGACCACTTCAATGTGGCTAGCAAACACTACTGGCTGATGTCAGTGGTATGCAGCTACTACTCGTCTCAATCTGTTAGTAGTATATATTTTTCTGCGAAAATGCTTGCTTTCTTGTTTACTATGGTATCAATCAGATTAAAATTTGTGGTATGAATAATTCCGGTCTCCAAAGGGAACTGCCCCGAAATCTCACCTCAAAATGAGTAAAATTACTAATCTGATTTTTAAGTATGGTAGGGAATTTTTGTTTGATTGCATGGAGGATTTCATCGAACAAATTTCATCCCTACAAAACAAATACTTGAAAATTAATCTGATGCTCACTAGCTACTGGCCTTATTCAGGCAGTTAACTTGAGGTTCTAGTGGGATGCCATGACTAGTAGGGTACAGGAGGTTGAAAGTGAAGCAGTTAATCATCGAAGAAGACATTGCGAAGTGGTCGCGCTATGTCATGAATTGGCGGAAGTTAGAATTTACGGACTCGAATTTGGGTTGGATCCCAGTGGCTTAATGGTCTATGAGCTCTCTAGCCTTGTAACCAGAAGGTGCTGGGTTCGAACACTGGCGGTGGGTGCGTACTACTGAAGAGTCCCAAACTAGGACGAAGCAACTGTCCAGTGCTTCCTACTGGTTTTCCATTGGTTCTCTAACTGCTAATCTGATTAATGCATAGACTCACGTCATGTTTTTGGTGTAGTATAATAATACAGTAGCGCCTTTAAACTGCAATTACTGGAAGTTTGTGCTAAAGTCGGTCATTAGTTTCCATTTCTTAAATTTAAGGAACACTGGAGCTCTGAACAAAACATTGAGTGAACTTTATTGTATGAAAGAAATTCACCTTTGAATATGACTTGTTTCCTTCACATCAGCCTGACTAATTGAAACATAGTCTGTTACCAGCAGTGTATATCCTGAAATGTGTTATTGATCTGTTATTCCTTTTTAATTCAGATAAATCTATCGTTCATGAGTAGTATTTCAGTAGTCAAAATAAGTCCATTGTATTTCAGAAATTGGTAGGTTTGGAAGCAGATGAAATAGCATTCGTTTTGTATGAAAATTATTGGGTACATGAGGCAAAAATATTTTTGGCAAAGAGGGTGGTACTAGTATGTCATTTCAATAATTGATATCATATGTCATATTGTTTAAGCAAAGAAATTTTCTACATTTGGTGATATCTCTAGCCGCCCACTGCTTCTAAGCAGTGTAAGGAACAAACTTCGGCATATGACCACTGTGATGAGCAGACAGTAATTCATCTGCCGCTGTGTAACTAGATGCATAGGTCATTCTATAAGCGTTGTTTCTAAGCGTATTACAAAAAATACCCAGCACAGCTGCAAAGAGGTGGCACTCGTCTAGTTGGAAGCGTCATAATTGAACATCTCTTCAGCACTTGACACAGCACCTCAAATTACTTATCATTGAGAATAGCTTACAGAGTGAACAAAAATCTATCAAATGCAGTGTGTTTTTGATATCTGTGTACTTCAGAAACCCTCGGCATATGCATTAAGAAGTTGAAGCTATCTTTTCGAAGGAAACTAGACCAACCTCTACATTTACCAAAGATCTAGTTCAGTAGGGGCTCCTTAGTTTCTCTAATTAGACCATGAATTGAAATCAGTTACAGAACCAGGGAGTATTGCACAGCTGTCTTATAATAGTTTGAGAGTCATTGGCAGTACCCACCCACCGCCAGGGTTCAAACCCAGGACCTTCCGGTCACAATGCAAGTTCGCATATCATTCACCCACTGAGACCCGATTCATTGGCCGGCCCATGAATTCTAACGTCTACTGATTCGTGATTTTACCACGACCACCAACCAATGTCTTCGGCGGGAACTCTATTCACATTGTTGCTGCAATCCCTAATTATCATGTATAATGGACTAAGTTACTGTAATTATAATTATAATTGCAAACCAAGGGTGATAAAAAAGCTGTATGCTGAAAAGGTTTTAGTGGCTCTCAGAACTGAACAATTCGTGTGACGCTTAGCTTAAATAGGCTTATGTGAAAATGCAATTAAATCAACTAGATGAAGTTCTGACGTGCCCTAAAGGCAAACGTGTAGTCAGTAAATCAAAAGTTAAAGTATGAAGAGACCTGCGTAGACCATCGCCACTGAGTGCTGATGGCAGATACACAAATCATTCATATTTATCTGCCAGACATCTATAAAATATTAATTTACAGAAAAAATCAATCAACGGTTAAGTAAATAACTGACAAGATGGTGTTTTGCTGTATTAATAAGCCTATTGCTTAGGAAGTTTCTCTTAACCCTGAAGGTGAAAGAGTTTATAGACAACCATAATTATATTCCAAACATGAAGTGGATTCATTTTATCCTGCTCCCTATGTTTTTATTGTCTCACATGAGTGCTAACATAGTTCTATAAGTTGTAGTGTATTCGTCATAATCGTCTGAAGTTTTCTAAGTACGCGTAGTTGAGCCCCTAATTCAGAAAGTATGCGCCTATAATACAAGGATTTTCATTACATCTAAAATGAGATAACATACAGGGTTTGTGATTATTTGATTTCTGAATACAGGTTGAATGGTAGAATTTACTCAGTTTTAGATATTCATGAAAAACTTTCAGATAAGTGACTACCCGAACTACTGCAGTTATTATTGGATGCTTTAAAGTGGTGTTACCTGGAATGTCTCTATAAACGGAAGAAATTTGAAGTAAGTTACCTCCTTCACTTATCTAGGATAGCATTGTTTCAACTGCAGGTGGTATAGATGAAGACGTCAACGACTGAGTGGGTTGGAAAGGAAAAACAGACCTTCAATAATCTGAAGCCAGTGTGGAAATGTACTGTGCTGAGAATAAAAAACAAGATTCTGGTTTTTAACACTAATGCCAAGTTAATCAGTGGTTCAGGCACTTGTCTCAATCATCACCAGAAACCTTTTCAGCGGGTAACTCCAAACTTTCATCAACAGAAGCCTTCACTGGCTCCATACTGATGATAAGATAGCTGACCAGGAAGGGTTAGTAAGAAGTGACTCTAGCAACGGACCAACCAATGAACTATTGCTAAACGTACATGCTGAAGGAAATGGAAATGTAGTAGGCATACAGAGAAGAGACTTTTAGATGACGTCATCTGCCAGACCCTCTGGTGAAACTCGAATGAGAAATTAAGAGTTAGGCCTCCGAGGGTGACATGAAGCAATTCATGTGAAAGGGAGACAAAAGCTTATGGATAATCGTAAACCCAACTAAAGAGGACTGAAGTGAACCGAACAAAGTGGAGATGTTCTTTTGAAGCCTTACTTTCCACTCGGAATCCAAGGGATTAATAATAATAGTATCCAAAATATACTTGAGAAAATGTTTAGCATGCTCCAAGCAGTCAATTAATTTCATTTAAACATGTAAACTTCTTTTTATTTGCAGGTAATAGATATCGTTAATACTGGGACTTCATTGATATCCGGTTAGCTAATAGAATATACAGTATTAGGACTGAATATATTACAATGGATTTCAACGCTAAAGTTGTCGATCACATTTCACTCGTTCCATTTTGTAAATATTTTCTTGCTTCTGAATAAGTAACTGTTTAGTTAGTGAATAGTTAAGCTGGAATAGATTGTGTTAATTTTTCACACCGTCATACACCCATTGACTGGGTATTGGTTTTCAGGAGAACCAAACACACCCATCCCTGCCTCTTGCGAGACGAGACCGGCATGCAAGATCATCCTGTGGTGCAACCACTCGAGAGCCCTCTTCCTCGGTGGACCATGGTCCGGGGTTCGAACCCCGGCCGGCGCACTCCTTTACCTCGCTAAGCCAGAAAAAACTCTGGTAAAGAGGAAAGGTTGGGAATGAGGCTAGCCACCCCATCTTGTAAAATAAACACTGCTACAGAAACTTCAAGCCACTAGCTTGAGGCCGTATGTTCCACTGGGGAACGTGAAGGAAAAAAATTATGTTAATTTAGTCATCCATAAAAGTAGACTGTTCAGCACTTCAAGTTCGATCATAGATGATTGTTACTTCAAGAAACATTAAAAATCACCAGGTACTGGACGGCGGTTTCATTTTAATTTGCGACTCTTCAGCAATACCCACCCATGACTCCATAAGGCATTGAACTAACGATCTCACAGTTACAAGGCAAAGCTCGTTGACCAATCATCGATGGCTCATGAGTTTTAACTGTTTTTTACAACCAAAAAACGTGTAAACGAATATTAATTTCTTTTTGTATATTTCATGCACTATTTATTTTTCTAGGTCATTTAGGCATTGCTGGTAGACAGTGTAACGCAACATCTAAAGATGCAGTGAATTCATGCTCACGTTTATGTTGTGATCGTGGTTATGATACAATGGAGTTTGAACGTGAACAGAAATGTGAATGCAAATTCTTTTGGTGAGGAAAATCTGTTTCTTTTTTTAGACAAAATGTCTACAATAACTTGGTTTTCTTTTGAGTTAAAATTGTGTTTTTTTATTACAGCTTGATTTCACACTGTATTTTTCGATCCAGGTATGGAATTTTCGGCATGTGATATCGGTAGCTCAAATTTTGCAGGTCGACCATAGATATCAGGTGTGCGTCGGCAGGGGGGCGAACCCGAACCATGTGCATGGTTGGCGAGAGTACCAACTACTATGCCACCGACGCACATGAAGAAAATTCCAAATTTAGCGGTACTTTCTTACGATTTCTGCATAATGACAAAGGGTTGACCAAAGTAAAAGTTGCAGAATAAAATATAGGATAGATATGAATGAAAACAGAATGATTTTCGATTTTACTATTCTACTTATGTTTGACCGTAGAACTCATCAAGAAAGAAATAATTTTAATTCTGAATACGAAATTTATTGGACTATGACAAATACTCCTTTTTATGTTTATATTAAAACGAATGTTTATTTATTACAGCTTATAGATTCTGACTAAGTGTTCCTACATCTTACCCGTTAATTGTAGCACAAAGATATTTTACTCATTTACATAGAGAATAAACATGAAAGGTTTTCTTGAATACATGTAGTCTTGATTGCAAAAAGCGAGTTTTTAACTGTTTTCTTTAGTTTCCACAGTCAATTTTAATGTATGTGAAACTAGATACTACTGATTAATCGAGATCAGTGGTTGTGTGCCACTTACATAAACTAGGGAGTGCTTGCTAGTCAAACCCAAGTGGCCAAAACACTTGGAGGTCAGTTCGCTCGTTTGGAATCGACATTAACAGGGGTGTATCCGGCTTGATTCAGTTCAAACAGTTAAATCTAGCAAGTACTACTGGTTGATTTGAGTAGTATACAACAACCCATATCAGTCAATGAGGAAATGTGGTGAAATTTCACCTCTGTAAGTAGCAAATTTATTCGCTAACTATGAGTTTGATTTTTGCGCGTTTTACTTGATTTAAAAGTCTAGAAAATATGAATAGTGTTATTTAAAGACATTCCACTTGAAGCATCATGTCCGAATCCCGAAAGAACTGGAAAAAAAATACTCACTATATGGAGTAAGTGTACTGTGGAAGAAAAAATCACTGATAAGAGTTAATCACAAAAATTAAATTGTAATATTTGCCTCAAAGTTTAATCACATGGAATATATACCTATGTTGGACAAAGATATATTGAAGTGTACTTCAGTGTTTCATAGACTCAGCTATTCTTAGTGTTAAGTCAATGTTTCAACTGTTTTCAGATTTGATCATATTGCATTTATTACTAATGAGAAACTCGAAACTTAAAGCATAGGGAAAAAAGCTTTCCACCCACCAACTGAAAATCTACCGGTTATGATTTAAGTAAATCCATATTTTCGATAAATTCTCATCAGATTTTAAAATTACATAATATATTCATATAATAACAATGACAGGTTTATTCTAGACAATATGTTAATACAGTTCAGTATTTAAATTGCAAAATATCTAATCTTGGTAAAAGATCTTTTAGTAAAATAATATTCGGCAGCACATCGTGTGACTCTGTGCTGTTCCATCTGAAACAATGTCTAAATCTCTGCGATATGTTTCCTTCATTTCTATTGAGAATATTTCTGCATTACAGCAAACTAAAACTGTGTGCGAGTTCATGTAGTGACTCAGAAATACAGTTAGATTATTAAAATAATAAAGGAATTATACCGGATAGAAATTTAGGTAGCCAGTGATTTAAGCCGACCCCCCAGAACTGTCATATGTATTTAAAACAATTTGGATTAATTGAATTAAATGAATTCAAAGTTCAGGCATGCGAGCTAGCCGAAAACAAGGATGATAATAATAACAAATTGCAAAATTTAGACTGAAATATGCAATTGTAGCATAGCACTATTCTGACAATAAATTTGGAGGTGCAAATAAAAAAATTTACTGTTATCCAGTGTCATTATGCATTGTCGCAACACACTGGTGCCTGAAGCAGAGCAAGTAGACTGCAGGTAAAAGAGAACTCAGATCACTGTATCAGATAGCCAGGTCTCTATCCAAGAAGAGATCAACGCAGCTGAAACCTATATAAGATGTTCATGAGAAACGAATAAAACAATGGACTGACCACTTTAAAGGACTCATGAATCGACTATCACCTACAAATCACCAACAAATACCATCATCACCAACAGCACTTACAGAACTGCCTGTCAGTGGACACCAATCCTCCAACGAAAGCAGAAATCTTGAATGAGATCAAGATAGTGAGTTTCAGTCGGGAAGGCAGCAGGGCCAGACAGAATTCCGCCCAGAGACTGAGGCAGATGTTCTCACGCCATTATTGCAAAAGATTTAAAAGGAAAGAAAGGTGCCTACGGATTGGAAAAACGTCACCTTGTCAAGAAGGGCGACTTATGCCACTGCAACAACTCGCGTAGAATAATACTCATGTCCATGCCAAGTAATATACTAAGTCGCATCATCCTGGAGAAAATAAAAGATGTATTGGATACAGAACTCCACCAGCCGGAACAAGGTGGATTCAGGAAAGGCAAATCATGTGCTGATCAAATTGCAACTCTATGCAAAGCATAGCAGCAAAAATCTACCTCAAATTCATTGACTTCAAAAAGGCCTTCGACAGACAGCCTTGATCGAGGAGCAATTCGGCATGCAATGCCAAAATCTCTATCAACCTCATTCAAGAGCCCTATGGCAGTGGTGCGCATCAGGTGATCCACAACAGGAAACTCAGCGACCCGTTCGAAGTAAATACAATAGCGACACAAGGCTGTCTGACTATTATTACCTACGATGATACTCTTAAGTGTGATGGACTGGATTATGCGTCAGACTGTGTGTTGGGAGCGAGGAACAGGAGTACGCTGGGCCACTGAAGAGAAGACCCTATAAGATCTGGATTTCGCGAGTGGATAATTTGTTTAATGTCATAAACTCTAAGACTTAGAGGCAAAAACCAACAAACTGGCTGGAAAGGCAGGTAGACAGTGAAGACAAGAAAGAAGGTGAAGACAGAGAAGACAGAAGTGATGGCGATAACCAACCAACAGCAACAATAACAACAACCAGCACTAATCACCATCAACTGGAGGGTTATGATGGAGATTACTTCCTCCACTTATATAGGAATCATCGTTCCAACCTAAGGCACTCGGAACAGATGAAGGTGTCAAAGCTAGCCAGCTAGAATTGGAAAGTCAAGACACGCCTTCATCAACCTGAAACCAATTTGAAAATCCTCTACACCCAGCAGCATAGGGAACAAGATTCGGATTTTCAACACCAATGTGAAGTCGATGCTTCTATACGGGTCAAGAACTTGCATTGCCAGTCACGTAAAGGATTTCCAAGAAGTTAGAGACTTTTATCAACAGCTGTCTTTGATGACTCCATACTGAAGGTCAAACTGTCAACTTGCCGAAAAAAGAATAAGCAACAAGAAACTCTGACTGAGAACAAACCACCCAAGAGCCAATTGCCCAACAAATATGTAGGAGAAAATGAAGGTGGATCAGGCATAAACTCAGGAGGCCGTTGAATGACATAGCGCTCAGTGCAGGCCATTGCTCGGGTGGAATCCCGATTGGAAGCAACGACAACTGAGTAGTCGGTCCGAGGGTGACATGGAAGTGATCGTGTGGGAGAGGAATTGAGAGAATATGGGTATCTTGGACCCAGCTGAGAGGACAGAAGAAAATAGAACAAAATGGAAATGTGTTGTTGAAGCCCTATTTTCCACTCGGAACCCCGGGGAGTAATAATAAAATAATGGTAGTGTCACTGGGAGGGAGAGAAGCTGAAAACACTGCCTGTGAACATAAAGATCAGGCTGAAAAATTCTGATGGTAACTGCCCTATCTATGCTACAATTTGCCGTCTGTGGACAACTGATTGTACAAAATATATAACGAGTTTGTTAAACCCTTGCACAAGACCATAAAAAATAGTCTTTGTAACACTGAAATATTCTGGAGTAAAATGGAAAAGCGTAATTCTGATAACAAGAAATCTTAGTCTTTATTTTTTAAGGCTAATATTTACAATATTTATAACTGTTATTTTGCAGAATCACTTGCTTGTATTGCATTCTAACCCTTCGATTATCTGTCAAGCCATCATGACAAGAAAAGTATTTTTTCTGAATTAATGAGACAGCAGAATAACAAAAATGTATTCTTCCTGATTACAATAATAACAGTAATAATAATAATAATTTCTCCTATCAATCCATTTTGTCACTTCACTTTAACACATAACTAGGCGAGTGAATAAGTGATTGAAACTGTTAAAATTTTGACCAAAAAAATATTTCAAGATTGTGTAATATGCTAGGTAATACGGTATGTTCGATCTTATCTTTTTGCGTAATCTTCCATGTTCATTTAAAGCTAACTTCTTAAATATGCCGATGATCTAACCATTTTTGTCCCAGTAGTAGTTTCTGCTTTGGATTGTTCTTACAGCGTGAATTGATTCTTATCTGAAGTTATTGAATGGTCTCACTTAAATGGTCTTAAACTGAATCCATCTAGACTTCATATTGTTGATTTTAGTTTCAGATGAGAACAGGATTTTTGAATGAGCTGATTTTCAGTTCAATGATATTCTTGTAATACTGACGGCACTGTGATGATAGGGAGTAAATCGAATATCTCTTATCTCAGCATCTGTTTCTCTTCGAATCTGTGTCGGTCGTTCCATATCCTGTTGATTTCTAAGATGATTTCTCGTTTCACTTATTTACATTAAAAAAGTTGAGACTTTCCGGAGCAACTCAACCTCTTCTCTTACAATTTGTTAATTCATGTATTCTTTCCATTCTCCTTTATTGTTCACTCTACTTATTCTTCCCTGAACTTCTCAAAAAAGACTTTGTCATATAACGTAGAACATTGAAGGCTGTAAGCAGGGTTAGTGGTGTGCGTTTAACCCAACTAACTGACAGTATTGTCAATAAGCACTTGAATTTTTTTACAAGCAGTTGACTAAAGTTATCTTGTCTGATACCGAACATCCTCTTTGTTCTTAACCTTCTGGTATCATCTCTCTTCGGGTAAAACCAGAAGAAACTTCATAAGAATTGACGCTTGTACAACTAAATATAAAAATTTACCATACCACAGTTAGCACGGGTTTTGTATGAAGAGTCAGATGTCAGAAAGGAACTTATAAGCTTTTTAAATGTGTAACCTGAACTGCAAAGTATGAGCAAAGATTATTATTATCATTATTATGTGTATTATTTATGATACTACCTACTCGCACTTCATTATGTTCCCACTTATATTTTGTTTATACAGTTTCATTTATTATTAATAGTAATATTTTAAGTTATATATATGTACATATTTATAAAAGCAGTTAAATTGTCGCAGTATGTATAAAAACGCTGAAAATTCCATTTTATCTAATTATGATTGTTTGGAATAAAGTTATTATTTATTTTAAAAATAAGCCTTCAGTATGTAGTAGAGAAATTACTCTTACGGCTGTCGCAACAGTCCCATCATATACAATTTACCAGTTCAAAAATCTCCATCCACTCACATAAAAGAAAAGGCTTTCAGTGGAGAGTTACTCTTTTCAACGAAAACATTTTCAAGCTGTACAAAACTAAATTTTCTTAGCAATTATTTTTTATTTATTATTTTTTCCTTCACGTTCCCCAGTGGAACATAGGGTCTCAAGCTAGTAGCTTGAAGTTTCTGTAGCAGTGTTTATTTTACAAGATGGGGTGGCTAGCCTCATTCCCAACCTATCTTCTTTACAAGCTTTAGTTCTTGCTCAGCGAGGTAAAGGAGTGCGTCTGTGGCCTGGGATTGAACCCCGGATCATGCGCATGGTCGGCGAGCGTGCTAACCGCTGTCACCGACGCACGACAAATTAAGACAAACAAATTAAGACAGCAAATTAAGTGATATAAGAGGCGTTAATCACGTACAAACTAAAATAAAATTAAATAAGTAAACTGAATGACGTAATATAATTGACAGGGCTGAGTAGCATTCAACTAAAGTTGAAGGTGAGACAAGTTAACAACAGTGGCAATAAGGGACAGATATTTAATGGGGAGGGTGACAATTTAAAAACAAGAATTACATATCCATGGTTAAGATACATCAGGTCCATTGCAGATTTAATGACTGAACAAACGTCTTCTGCATGCAGAGTTCGAGATTTAACATGTGAATTGCCATTGCTTCAGCAGTTTGAGAAAGTTTGATTCCTACCTTTTTAGCAAGATTCCCATGTATTTCGTAGATTACTCTATAGTTGGTTTGTAGGTTCATGCAAATCATTCATTTCATAGAGAGACCTATTCGAAGTTCAGCTGAAAATGTTTTCTTCAATGAGCGGGATAGGCAGTTTCTCAGTATTTTTACCGATGCGTCTCCACTGAACTGCGGATTCAGTAGAGAAGCATTTTGTGAGCAGAAAGTGTACTTGGCATTAGTAGCTTAGATGTTATGGATTTTGTAGTGAATTGTCCTGGGTAGCCATTCAATGGTGACTTCATTTTGGAGTGTTCGGATGCTCTAAATAATCTGAGGGCTGCAAATATTGTGGATTTCCTGGCTCACTTAACGGATCAGGTTTCGTTTTGTTTACAGAGGCACTCAACTATAAAATTTCGTGTGTTGTCGGTTCCATGTCGGATTTCTGTCATACCGATCTTTCTAGCGCTCTACCTTGATCAGCTATTGCTAGCTGAACGTCCAGGGTCCTATAATGTGAAGTGGATTGTAGGGTGGGAGCTGCTGAGAAAATTCAGTGTGTCTTTCAAATTTGCATCGTCATTGGAGGTAATGAAAATAACGTCCATACATCTCTTGTAAAACCCAAAGTTGGCAGTCATCTTTAAGTAGGCATAGAATCAGCTGCGTTTGCAACCCTGAGACTATGGAAGAGGCTCTGAAGTAAGGTGAACTCGTGAAGTTACAATAAACCACTGAGGAAGATCAGTGATGAATGAAGTCGAACGGGTCCATTTTACAGAAATTTCATATTAGACTTGAATTATACAAGTCAGACATCCTTCTACGCTAAGCTAAATTCATCTCAAGGAATCACACCATTCTATCAAACTGCCAACTAGATTTCTGGAGAGAACTGGATAAAGTCTATGAAAAGAAACCAAGTAAAAACTACTCATTGAAAGGCAAACGCCTCTTTGAATAAAAAAGTTTAAGCTCATGGTTCACTGTGATGTTTCATTCATTCATTTTCATTTGAATAGTCAAATATATGCACAAATAAAAAGGCACTAATAGGATTATCGATGCTAAGACTGATTGCTTAATTTAAACAAAGGTCGTTCAAATGACTTGCGAAGATGACACATTCCTTACAATTAAAGGATACTATTTGAAGAGCGTTCACTAACAGTGTTGTCGATTTATCAAGAGTTGTACAGAATAAAATTTCCGATTTTGGAAGTTTTCAATTATCTAGATCTCGGAGATCCTGAACCCATCGCTGGTTCCAGAAGACTCGCCTAATATGTAGAATACTATGCATGGTAACCGACATGGAAGAACAGAAAACGGTAGGATTATGTGACTGTTTATTCTTCCACTGTCGACGAGACTGAAGCACAATTCACTATGTGCAAAGCCTGTAAATGAGCGTTGATATAATGTACTATTATACTTCCGATTGTATTTCTCTAGTTCTCTGACAACCAATTAAGCAGCTATAGCCCTCTTATCCCCCGCCAAATGGAGACCATTTCGAATAAACAAACGTTTCAGTGTCCACCAACACTGACCGATGTCTTGATCGAAAGAATACGAAGAACACGAAAATTATGATAGTAATACCATAGAAACATACAGACGAAATTGCATTTAAACACTACTCCAAAGTGTGTGGTCTGAGCTCGATTCCTTACCGTCGCACTCCTATAATTCGCCTAGTTTATTAGTCACTTGTAGACTCCGAAGAAAGGAGAAAGGTTTTGAATGAGGCTAAAACATTCACTTTGTAAAGATATTTATGGAAAATAATTGAAATCATTTTCTACTTGGTATTTTAAGAAGCAGAATATAATTTCATTATTCACTTAACTTGTAAAAATGAAACCCTTTCACCGTGAAAACAGCTTGCCTTTACTTGACAGCTGTTAAGTTCATAAATGACAGTTATTTCAAAAAAGCTCCTATTTTGTTATGTAAATAAGCTTTCGAAGCCCATCTCTGGGATCCTAAGTCACATGAGGTAAGTCTTCGGGTTTTTAATTTGAAATTATGTATTATAGATTGATATTTTGGGCCTTTTTTGTTGTTTAGATTGGAATCCACGTAATTCATATTTTCAGATAAAATATAAAGTGTATTGGAATTCTTTTTAAGCAGATGAACTGAGCAAATTGCCTGGATAATTGAGTACTCACTGTATTTTTTCTAATACTGTGATTGGCATGCAGTTGTCAGTTTCATATGCCTAATTTGACATTGCCATGTGAGTATAAAAGAAGAATATTCGCAGGTTTGATCATGAGTTGAAATCGGCTTAGAGAATCACTGGAAAACCTGAGAGCACTGGACAGATATTTTGTCCTAATGTTGGACTCTTCGCAAGCTGAATCTGAGACCTTTTGATCATAATACGAGCTAGAGACCAATTAGCCACTGGAACCTTAACCAATGGTCCATGATTTCCAGCTTCTGCCAGTTGACTATAAGTAAAATGCAGCCACCAGTCAATGTCATTGGCGAGTAAGTGTCCTTTTAGCTGACCTGGTGGACCCAGGTGGTCAGGACTTCCCAAAAGAATTCCAAGTAACTTCCTGTATTCAGCCAGTCACCATTCAGCTTCAGATTTATATATCGAGTTTTGGTTTACAAAAGTATGATTGGTCGTGAGTTTAATCACGAGCCGATAGCAGTTAGAGAAGCATTAGAAAGCCAGGGATTTTCACTGGCAACTAACTGAATAGAGGAAGTTATTTTGAATTCTAGTGGGAAGTTGTGACCAACGGGGGCCAGCAAGTAAGGTGAGAGAACAACCAGTCGCCAGTAAAATCGGTTGGCTGTTGTTCCATTTATATAGCGAATTTACAGGACACGAAATTCATGAGCCACCTTAGTCAGGTTCCAGTAAATGAATGGTCTGATAGCTCACCTTGTGAATGAAAGATCCTGGGCTCAAACCCTGGTGTATGTGTGTACTGACAAAGAGTCCCAAACAAGGACGAAACAGCTGTCCATTACTCCTCAGTGATTTTTCAATGGTGCTGTAAATGATATCATCTTGCAATCAACCTTGTAACCAATCTGATCCCTACAAACTTACACTTGACAGAAATACTTGCTGATTTTTAGTAATTGTATTATTTAGAAATTAGCTTGTTAAGAATTTGGATAACTTAAAAGTAGGTCTAGCCACAGATTAATATCATTCAGAGAATCATTAATAACCTACAGGGTACTTGGAGGCTAATAACTTATAGTTTCACACTTTATAACAGTAGGTACTAATGATCTCTGACCCACCTTTGTTTGTTAATTCGTAGTATGCTTTTGCATCTATCCAATAGTGACGATGAGTATTTTTCCTCTAATCTGATTTATTAGAGTCTGCAGATTGGCTTTTCTTTACTGAATTCGAGGCTAGTCATCAGTGAATTGTGAATGAGTATTCAGGGGTGTGGTGTGTAGGCGTTTCTACTGACTACAAAGTTGATTTCTTCACTAAGTGACATGAAAGATCTTCTAAATGATATATGTTTGAGACTGTATCTACGTCAGTAGGACTGTCGCTGATCACGTGCATGGTACAGGGTTCGATCCTGCTGCTGACGTACATCTGATATCAGTGGTCGGCCTGCAGAATTTGGGCTACCGATATCATATGCTGAAATTCCATACTTGTACCAAAAATACGGTGTGGAATCAAGCTATAATCAAAAAAGATTCGATTGTCTACTTTTATCTATGGTTAAATGTTTAAATTCACACTTTATTCTTTCTTCAACAGGTGTTGTGAAGTTCGGTGTAATATATGCCGAGAAAGAACTGTTATACATCATTGCAAACATTAAAATAAAACAAACAAAGAAAGTCTCTTCAACTTTTCAATTTTTATTCATTAGTAAATGGAGTAAATAGTGAATAATAATATAATTAATCATGATATATATATATACGTGCATTACAGTGTAGGACAATAATCTTTTGATCATTTCACGGATCACTATTTGACTGTGTTCAACTTTTTTCCGTTTTTATTCACTTTTCAATTTATTCATTCAATCTGATTATTTGATCTCAATATTTACCTATTGAATTACTTTCGGTTGTTTTCATAATACTCGTGAAAGCTTTTTATATGCATTATTATACACATTATATATATGCACACATATGCGATTTTATCTGTTGTGAATATTTGCGCGGATTATTTGAAAAATGCGCTACAATAATTATGAACATGATATCTTTGAAATAATTTTACATAACAATAGTTGTGTAAACTGAAAAATCATGTTTCTATCTTCAAAATAATATTTATTCTCGTTGTGTTTCAAGGAAAAAGAAACTTACTGAGTATTAGTGTTTCTGTCATTGTTTCTGTATTCTGTTCTATAACTTCAATTGTAAACTGAAAAATATCTAACGTCATTTCAGTGAAAGATATGTTTTAGAAGAAAGGAAAAGCTCTTTTTATGTATAAACAGTTTTCCTTCTTTCGATATATAACTTTTCATGAAGTATACTACCATCTGTCTCCCTTTCTATCTGTCTTACGTCATATTTGATGTGAAAATTTATTTGTCTGAGGAAAATTTAAACAATAAGTTTCATTAGTGTAATTGTTTTTTTCTATGCCTCCTTATGTATGCCATTCGTGAGTTTATTGAACTAATAAAAGGTATGGTTTGTTTGACAGGGTTGTAATATAATTGTTTTGGAGTCTAAAGAATGAGTGCGTACTGCCGATGATTCCCAAACTAGGATGAAACAGCAGCTGTCCAGTACTCCCTGGTTTACAATGGTTCTCTAACTGATATCAATCCGTGATCAACTCGTAAAACATAACCAACCCCTACAAACCAAACTATAGAAAAACTAAAGAGTAGTAGTCATAAATTCTGAAATCTCCTGTCATCAAAAGAATGTTTACTAAACCAAGAATATTCTTCCCAATAACCCCTTCTTTATCAGGTTCTACAGTTACATATACATAATAATGAATAGATTAGTGTTACACACAAAATTACTGTTTAAAAACATTAGTTCCCTTTATGAATTTAGACAAAGCAATAAGATGTAATTTGTCTGAATCGTGTAATGTATTTGAGCAGCACACACACGGAATTGTCATAGTGTGGTGAGAGCAGGCTGCTAGCCAATTGGTAGACATTAATTTACGTCAATGTCTAGGTCACTAATATTAGCCGTGAGAAAATATGAACAAGGCTGATTCAACAACCAATCACAGCAGACTTAACGTGGGCAAATAAGATTCGCAGACATACGGTTTAACTTTCCGAGAAAACCAGAAACGACCAATCAGAAGACTGTGTTTGTCTGCTTGAATAAGATATAATAATGTACATGAAATATATACAAATACGTGCTGATTTCCGTAATAAAACGATCTGTTGCCGGCCCTTGTCTTCTGTTGTTACAATAGGAATATACACATATGAAAATGAAGTTAATAGGCGGGAAAACACACTTAAGTCAAGTTAAATAGACATATTAAAGGCCGAAATAACAATGAAGATCACTAAACCAAATAACAAAGGTAATAGCACATTTACCCTGGCATCAAAATAAATTCTACCAACAAGGAAGGTTTAGTGGGATGACGAGTTGTCTTTGAAAGCATACAGGTGGTTTACACTTCCTAAATGCTGGCTAGGGCTTCCTCAAACTTTAGCATACGCCTCAAACATGTTTTATAGATAGGTTTAAAATACGTGTGTAAACATCAATTTTACATCCTGCCTCCATAATATTTTTCGCAATAGAACAGCTAGGTCTTCTCTTCTCACCATAAATGGGTTTTGAGGATTTTATTTGCTTTTGGAGCCATTTAGGTATAGTCTCTGAAACTACCCCTTACTTGCAGAGATCGATGAGTCCTCCCTATGCATCTGTGTCCACACGTACATTCAAATAGGAAAATACAGTGGAATGTGATATAATTTTTCGCATGTTCAGAGGGCTTAGATGTTTTCTAAACAACATTGGATTAATAATAATATCAATGGATTACAGTTCGATAGCATCAACACAACAATACGCATTGAATATCAGAGAAATTAGGAAAGATAATAACACAAATTCGTGAATTTATAGTCTCCACTGAAGGCCAGCTAGGGCTGTAGTAGTGGCTGAACTTGCTTCTTTTTCATACAAAGCACTGGTTGTTTCACGCAAATTGCGGTAGCCTCTGCGTTTGGAGCATTTTAATACCTGGATGATTTTGGCAATTTATTCAGTACCCGATAGATGATACAGAAGGATTCTTCAATGCTGACCAGCTTTGTGGCCAGTTTGAACCAGGTAGTCTAATATCGAACTGTTGATGACTTTTACTACAACTTAATTTAGCCACATTGAAATATGTTACCGAGCGAGCACGAAAAATCAAGTTCCTAGAGTAACGGCCAATATTACTCGCTTCACAAGCCTAGTTGAATTGGTAGATACAAGAAGGAGTAACTAGTCTAGGTTATTCATCTTTCAATCAAGAAATCACAACCGGTCATGTAGAAAATATGACTTGAAGTTTACCAGCATTAAAAGTTCTTTGAATAGATTTTCCTAACTTGTTAGTAATTATTTCACTAGGTGAGTCACCCTTGAATTGCTGTCGTATATATATAAAGGCTTCTTACATACAGATGAAGAATAGTCCATTTCCGCTTTCTTGATCATGTATTTCTTCATGAAATTTTCTGGATAACTACTTTTAAATCATGGTGTCGTTAGTCGTTTTGATTTCTGTCTTTATTACTACTGTCATTAGTATTCCTAGTGGGCGTAAACAAATGTCATTATGGTGCCTTTTATCATATCCTAATCAATGAATGAGTTTTTTAGTTGTATGCTCTATTGTCAATTAGCAGTGAGTTAAATATATATAATACTGTCTCTCCAGCTATCCTATTTATTTCATAACTGGCAGCATTGAATTCATCAATCTTGAAGAGGAAATTGTAGGAGTCACTTTAATTATTTTGTTAGTATGTCTTACAGAGAAATTAGAGACATCCACGGAGTTGCCTTGCCATGAGTCATTACTCCCATCGCTATCTATTACTCGTTATTTTGGGAACACAGACTTTTCAAGTGTAGGCCGTAATTTATGATACAAAATCTTGTATGGAAGTACCATTACGGAAATAAGCAAGGTACTTAAGGTGACATGTTTCTGGAAAATTGAAGTCCACAGGAATTTACAGATTCAATGGTATGAGTAATTCAGGTGTTGGTTTGTAAAGATTTGATTGGTTTCAGGGTTTTATCATGAACTGACACAGGGTTATAGGACCATTGGGAAACCAGCTGGAAGTACTGGACAGCTGTTTCGTTAGCCTAGTTTGGGAATCACTGAGGTTTGAAGCCAGGACCTTCTGGTTACAAGGAGAACTCTTAGACTTTTACGTATATACAACTTATTACTTCTGTTAGACATATAAATCAGTCAAATGGTAGGCTTCAGTAGAGTTGTATAAACATCTAAGGAAGAATACTTTAGGTTACCTAGTTATCAATTTTGACGAACTATTAGATGGTTGGAGGCAATCGGCCACAGGAAGCCTTGGACTGCCTAGGTTTTGTGCTAGTTGGCACTCGTCAGCAAGGCGTATCTGCAACCTTGGAGGAACTCATGCCCCTTCTTAGATTTGAGCCCGCGTCACTCAGTGGGACTGCAGTCAGAGACGTTACCAGTGAGCTATTCGGACTCACGATTCACCTCCTGTAGGACTGTAGTGAATATTTTGATTTGACACTGGTAACTAGTTTGATGTGTCTAGTCCTCTCTTTGGTACAGACGAACTATTTCAAGAATTAAAATACTGCTCGTTTATCATTAATGTCAGCAGACAGGTTCAACCGAATGATAGATCCAGAACTTGGACAAAAATGTATAACTTTAAAAAGGCTTATATAAAAGTTGAAAAACTAAATGTAGTGAAATTTCCTTAGAGAAAGATGCATGAATTAGAAAATAACCAGATGAATAACGAAGATTGAATGTAGTTGTGAAAAGTCTTCAAACATCCGCAAGTGCCGTCAACCGTTCATTCAGGACCTCATGAAAACCTCAATCAGACAGTCTACACATCTCAAATACCGTAGGTTAGTGGCTAATGAATCCAGGAATCTCTACTGTGTTTCGTCCTGATCACGCCTGATGGTTTTCAAACCATATCTTACTCCAGATTATATCGATCCCCACCACAGTAGTGTCTCAGTATGTGTCGCAGTCACTGAATTCAGAAAGGCCTAAAAACCACATTGACTTCTCTGCTTCCCTGACACTCTATGACTACCTTCATATCTACTTATCGTGTTGCTCCTGACGACATCAGTAATCAATTGAAGTCACCTGTGATGAAATAAGAACTTAGTGTTCTCATATTCAGCAGTCATAAATACGAGTAGTTATTCTACACATGAATTTTGACAGGTAAACGGATATCATTTCTTCATCACAGAAGATGTAAGATGGCAAATGCAAGAAAAGCATTCGATGTCCACCATGCGATTCAGCCAACAAGCAATTAGTAAATGCAGGCGAAACTTTCGAAATAAGTGAAGTGGTCAAAACCCTCCTTTCTCCTAAATGAAAAGTCAGTGCAGAATGATTTGGTAGCGTCATACTTTACTTCTTAGATCCAAATGGGTGTAATGATACTGAAATGCAGTAGACAACTTGACCAAACACTGAATACGATTGTTCTTCCTCAAGCAACTACTTCTCTGAACCCCAGAAAATATCAGAAGATGAAGACTGGTCTGAGAGGGGAAAATACGTCAATTTTACTAATTACAAATATGAAGAAAATTAAGCTAGTCACAGTTACTGAACAAACTAATTCGACTGGTTGCATAGGGTAAGGCAGCCGGTTATATACCACCAAAGATTTGATATGAGTTCAAAAGTTGTCCAATGAAATTATCACGTCTAAAATTGAAACACAAAGTCCTAATTAGCAAACAATAATTCAGAATGATAACTCTAGGCTTAACCACCTCCTGTCAATATTTGACAAGGGTCAATTACATGATTAAAAAGGTTTTGCTTATGCCGTTAACAATAATGTACATTCTCGAAAGCTTCATTTCTTATCTGACAACTGCTAATTCCACCTTTAGATATGATGAAATGTAAGGCGTTCATAAGTATGCACGTCTTATGGAATCCGTTAACATATGGTCAGTGAACTTGAAACCTGCTTGGTTTCCTCAGTTTCGTTTATCCGAAGTTCTGTTTAATCATCGGATATTGACTAAAACGTGAAATCTTATGCTGATCCTCTCCTGTGAACATCTCAGTAAGATGAGCTTCTTTTTAGTGTGAACTGGCATGTCGGTGGAACACTCTTAAATTACCATGTACTACTTAACGATGTAGTCATTCTGCCTAATTATTTGACTTCAAGAAAGACATGAAAGAGATAGCGTGGGGAGGAGATGAGGGCTTGTGGTCAGCTGCGTAGCCTGCTAAAGACTACTTCAGAGAACGGAACGAAGTTCTGCCTCTGAAACCCCGCGTTTCAGTCGGGACCGAAGGGAATAATATTAATACCTAATTATTAACCATTTGCATTTTAGGCTGTCCTGGATTTTACACATTAGGTGTCGCCTTTACGCCACATTTTCGACTACAGACAGTTTCGTTAACCTCAGATGAATTTGGATATCCGATATCTACATCCCACTCTGGTTGGAAAAAGAAAAAGTGAAGACATTTGCATGGCAATGCTAACCGGTCTCATTTCGTGTATTCTTTACAATCCCATATATCCTAAACAGTATCAGAATATAAGTTACAAAAATCCTGAACATCCTTTTCTCACAGTGATGTCGTGTTATGGATAGAAAGTACAAGCAATGTAATTCCGAAAACGATGTAATTCGAAAAATTATTTAGTGTTAGAAGCTTAACTATTTATAGCATAATTAGACAAGATTAGTTGGGAGAGTTCTGATTTTCCTTGGAAACATGGGCTGACGAAAGACAGAACACAAGAGTAAATTTATACGTGCCTTGATGAAAATTTCAAGAGGGTAGGAGTGAAAAATGAAATGACAACATAGATAAACAGTCAAGTGAATTGAGAAACTTAATAATGAATTCAACTCGTTAAGTGGGAATCGAAATCAAAATTAAGTGGAGTGTTACGCAACAGAATAAAACACAGAAATCACAAAGACAAAATAATTACAGTTACCATGGTAGTGACAGATTAGTCACACTATCCCTCTCTATACAGAGGTTGGGTCAGTCTTTTGATAGCAGCGGATTTTGCGAAACCCTACTTACTTCGTTTCGAAACGAATTAAATGTCAACTTTGAACCAATTGAAGTGTTTCTCAAAGCGTTCTGACCAGTGTTATTATGACCCTATTCCTTCTTCGCGGTCATTTCACTTACTACAGGCTTTTTACAACCTGTTTCCGTCATAATATTAAGTAGCTGAATGGTATTACTGATTTCAGCTGTCTTTTTCACGTCTTCTAATAGTCATCTTGAAAAACATCTGAGCAATTTTTGTTACTCTTCATATTCGGAGTTAAGTATGATCACTCTCCTTGCATCGACCAGTCTGAGTGGAGCTATAGAGATTCATGAAGATTAAACTTTTCTTCAATACAGTTTATCAGCTGTCTTTAATACCATTTTAAAGCTGCTTAAATATTGTACCAGGCCCCTTCAAGATGGGTATTGCTGTCACACACAAGAAGGTCTTAAGTTACTTGTTCCCTACGTTTATATTACCATCTTCCATTTTAGTTGCGTTCAGACTTTAGAATAGAGATTCTAAAGGACATCTGTATTGTATTGAGTTTTGTGCTATCAATTTCAGCTATCTCTATGGCTGAAAGCAAGTTCTTGTTCTCACCTCACACCATTCTCTGAAACCTAACCCTTCAACTCACAGGCCTATCTGATGTTTTGTGTCACTTAAATGCTTTTAAAACGTACGCCTAAATCATACTTCTTGTCCACTGGATATGTATTTCGAATCCATATAAAAAAAATTAGTACTGTTATAAAACAGTAATCAACTATGCTGATGCAATATTTGGCCTTATATCTTCTGTGTCCTAGTAAAAACAGAAATTATGAATATTTTGTGATTTAGGAAATACTGACTTAAATTAGATGTGACGGTGTTGTAGGGGAGTTAAAAATACCTACTGATCATCTCGAAAAGACGTAACATGCACTAAAAGCCCTCTAAGAGTGTAGCACAATTTGCTGGCTTCATTGATGTGTTGATGTGTGAAATTCAGTCAAATTTGAGAACACAGCATGATAGTAGATACTTTTGGATAACGCATTAGTGTATAGTAGTACTGCACACACACATATTTGTGAGTTTTACAATAAGCTGTGTATCTGAAAAATGCTTTTACTATTGACAAAGGATTTATTACGATTATGAATTTTCTGCTAAGTGTGAACAGATTAGTATTTAGGCTTGGATTTAAGATATCGAGTTGCAAAATCAGCGATTCAATTTACAATATTAAATGTCTCTCACTGAATTCCCTCCGTACTGAAAATCAGACGGCCGACCAGAATGGACTGACAACATTAAACTCTGGGAACGAACCAATCACGAAGCTATCGGTCCACAAAAAAGCTGAGGGAAATGAAGATGAATCGGAAAAGCACTGGGAGGATGGTTGGGTAAAATCGAGCACAATGAAGGCCGTCAAGTGGAACCCGGGTTGAAAACGACAAGTTGGGCCTTACTTCTAGGGTGGTATAGAGGAGACCGTGTGGAGGGTGGGGAGAAATAACAGCTTAAAGTAAACTATGGAGCCAGTCAGAAAGGTATGTGGGGAATAGCATGAAATAGAGATGTGCTGTTGAAAACCTTTGTTCCACTCTGAGCTCAAGGGAATACTGAGGTGCAATTCATGGTAGGTTAAAAAACTTTATGTTTTATGCTGAAGCGAAAAGTTTCACAGGATATTAGTTAGAGTAGTGAATAATTAAGAGGAATCCTCCCTTCATTTCACCGCGTCATGTGGTGTGAGTGTCATTTTCATTGAGAAATTATGAATAGGATCAAGAATAAAAGTATCCGGTGATAACATGTTTGATAACTACTAGCTGGAATCAGAAAACTAGGGAGTACTGGACACCTATTTTATCCTAGTATGGAACTTTTCAGCAATATACAATCGCTAGAGTTCGAACCCAAAACCTTCCAGTTACAAGGCGAGCTTTTAGACCATTCATCCACTGTCATAGAATCGAAATACCAATGAATTCCAACTCGTGCTAGTCTGCAATGTGATTTATTGTCTGGAGTAATACTGAAGAAATATTTTAATTAAGTGATCATTTTTACTCACTGGCTAAGGCAGATTTACTCAAACGGAAATTAGCTGCTACTCGTCCTTTAAGCGACGTATATATTTTATTTAGCAGGAGTAGTACTTTTTAACTAAATTCTCACTTCATCATTCTATTTAACTCATTAACTCATAAAAATATTCTATAGACTATCATAAATCTTTTTTTTTCTCTCCGAAAAACGCCAATTTTATTCGTTAGTCATCTATCATTGTAGCCTAATCATTATGCATTCATCGACATATTTTATGATTCTGTTCACTTGGAAAGAAACAGAATCCATCGCTGGTTGTTTTTTTATTTTTTTTATATTCCCACTTTCATTGTTAGGAAAGAGGAAGTTATGCACATCACAATAGAAGAATGACGTTGAGAAAGAAAAAAAGTGATGAACTCTTTCTTTTCACAGGAGAGGAAGAAGGTTGAATAATAATAATAATAATAATGTTCAAATGAAGCCTGTCCTTCTGCCATTTGTATGTCTTTTTCTGAAAAAATGATTCATTCATACTTCCGGTGTTGAAGTAAAGTTGAAGTAAAACAAGCTTCAGATTAAAATGAGCTGGTAGGAATTTTTATTTGTTAACTTGATAGTTGATTCGTTGTTTAATAATAATGATAATAGTCGCTTGAATGGCTGTGTAAAATGAAGTTAGTAACACGATTTTTTTCCTTCACGCTTCCCGGTGGAAAATAGCGCTTCAAGCTAGTAGCTTGAAGTTTCTGTAGCAGTGCTTATTTGTACAGGATGAGTTGCTAGCCGCATGCCCAACCCTTCCTCTTTACCAGCATTATTTCTGGCTTAGCAAGGTTAAGGAGTGCGTCTGTGGCCAGGGATCGAACCCCGGACCATATGCATTATGGCGAGCGTCCTAACCAGTGTGCCACCGACGCACACGATATTGCACCTAATTTGTAACCAACTGGGTACAGTGTTTTACTTGTAGATGTAATATCGGTGTGCTTAAATTCCATCATAACTGTTAGTTAACACTACCATCTCTGTGTACATTAGCTTTGATATGAACGTTTTTTAGGGGAGCGGATATTTCTGAGCATATATTAATCAGTATTAGAGATTAGTTTTTGATTTATTTGTGCTGTCTGAGCTGGTTGATTTAAATGCGAGGCTTCGTGAAGCTAAACATCTTCTCCGTTATTAGTGATTAGTATAACTGTGTTTTCTGTAGTTTCAAGTTTGGATTGATTTTCTGGAACCGGCTGGTGAACAAGTCTGCTGACAGACTAAGCGACGAACCCATAAAGAACCTATTGCTAACAGATACACAGAGGAATTACAGACGAATTGGAGATGAACTGAAAAAGTCGTTGAGTGACACCAGGAGCCAAGCTGTCCACCTAATCGAACCCTAATCTGAAGCGACCAGGTGGGCATTCAGGAGATCGTGTGGAAAGAAGATGAAGGATTATGAGCCATCGTGAGCCAGGTAAAAAGGACAGCATAAAACAATGTGAAGTAATGATGTGCTATTAAAACCCTGTGTTCTACTCGAGACCCTAAGGAAAAATAGAAACAATAAGTTCATTTCATGCCAGAACCTGCGCTGAAGATATTGTTGAGAAGGACGAAGAAAGCTTCAACCAGTTCAAAGAACACAACTAATTTAAAATAATAAAAACTACTTAACTGCTCATCTACCAACACCAATCACCATCAGCGGGAGAGGTTTGGAAGAGGTTACTTCTTTCACTTATCTAGGCAGCCAGCATCATTTCAACTACCGGCGGAACGGATAAAGATATCAAAGCCAGCTAGTCGAAATCGGAAAGACAAGATACACCTTCATCAACCTTAAACCAGCTTGGAAATCTTCTGCACTCACTCAGCATAAAGAACAAAATTCGGATTTTCAACACCAGTGTCAAGTGGTTCCTTCTACATGGCTTAGAAACTTGCACTACGTGTCACGAAAAGGATTTCCAATAGGTTGAAGAATTTTATCAACAACTGTCTTTACTCCATACTGAAGATCAAATGGCCAGGTGGCCGGCCGGAAAGAATTAGTAGCAAGAAACTGTGGGAAAAAAACAACCTAGAGCCGATTGCTCAACAAATTTGTAGGAGAAAATGAAGATGGATCGGGCATACATTGAAGAGGCCATCGAACGACATCGCGTGCGATGCCAGCCACAGCTAGATTGGAGTAGAAACGGGAAGCGACGAGTGAGTCGTCGGTGCGAGGGTAACATGGAGGATGTCGTGCGCGAAAGAAATGAGAGATAATGGGCAGTCGTGCGCCCTGATGAAGAGGATGGAAGAAAACAGAGTAAAGTGGAGATGTGCTGTTGAAGCTCTATGTTCCACTGGGAATCTAAGGAAATAATAATGACAATTTCTCATCTACATAAGAACCTTTGTATTACAGTGAATGAAAATAGAAAGTTTTGCTGGCATAGTGCGTCTGTCACTCGAATATGTTGTCTTGAGTTGAGGAACATCTCAAAAGATTAGATCGACAAAGTGTTTTCGGAGATAAAAATGGAGTATTTCGACTCCATAACAATATACTCTTAGGAGGCTGGAGGCGGAGCTTTTTGACTGTAAAACGAGAGTTGCTCACTTCATGTATAAATCACGTTTGTTACGAACAGTTATAATATAATGTTTTGCTTCTCAATGGTGACTGACATTCAAGTTTGACTCTGCAAAATGATAAAGGAGGGCGTAAGCATGATAATTTATCTTGAGGATTTATTGAAACTATCACTGTAGCCGTTAAATAAGATGGGTGAAGAGGGAAAGCTGGGTATGAGGCTAGGAATCCCACTGTGTATAAATAGACACCACTACTAATGAAACTATAAAGCTCTCGCTCCCATCCTCCCCTTGGGAATGTAAAGCAACAAAATAATAATAAATAAATCTGTTGTAGCAGAATAGCTGCTCTGAAAATCTCTCCATGAACAATCTATTCACAATATTGGTACTTATTTCAATATTTCAAATTGTTTGGCAATTATTATCTTTTCTCCTGAACTGTATACCATCGTTCTGACATTTGCGTGTCTTCTTTTGACTAAATTCCCACTATTTGTTGATTCCTGTTTTCAGTGCTTTAAACTTCTGTTGTGCAACGGTGAACTGTTGGTTATGATATTGTGTTAGTTTTACAATTACTATCTGTTTCGATGAATTTTAAGCTACACTGTGCAGTAGCTGTTCGACCTTAGAATATCTGCAGTATGACACAGAAGAGTCACTTGTCATTCGGTCACTGAATGCTACATCATTTTACGGTACCTAGAATCTATCGCACATGGTCCGGGTAGCCTAACGGAAACGCTTTAGCGTTTGGAACAATAAGTATTGGATAGAAGTCTCAGCGAGGACATCATCACTCACTCTGGATTGTAGCTACATCCAGCTGCTGAGCCGAAAATAGGACTAAACCAATAGTTACCATCCACCGAATAACGTTGTTTTAATCCTGGGACATTTTCGAAACGTCCATACTAGGAGCTGACATCTCAACTGATGCCAACCAATTCGGGCAATTAGTTCAATCTATGAGAATTACAAAGTCTACTTAAACAAATAACTAGTGTTCATAACAGACACCGTGTTTTCATCATTGGTTTGTTATTATTATTTATTATTATATCCTTTAATTCCCAGAGGAACATAGGGCTTCAGCTGCACGCCTCCATTGCGTTCGGTTCTCTGCTAAAGTTTTCATCTGACTCCAGGTCTGACCACACACTTTCATCTCCCTTCACATCACCTCCTCCAAGTCACCCTTGCACTAAAGACCAACTCGCCGCTTCCCTTTCAGGTTCCACTCGAGCAATAGCTTGTCTAGTGATGTCACTTGATGGTTTCCTCAGCGTATGGTCAATCCATCTCCATTTCTTCCTGTCTATTTGTTTCAGAATCGCTTCCTGGTTGGTTTGCTCATTGCCAGAGATCCCTGTGTCTGATCTTTTCTGGCCATTTGATCTTGAGACTTGAGCAAAGACAACTGTTAATGAAGGTCTGTGGTTTGTTTGAGATGCTCTTATGACGCGCCAAGTCTCTAATCCGTACAGTAAGTGGCAGTGACTTCACATTGGAGTTGAAAATTCGGACCTTATTTTTGATGCTGGGTTCTGTTGACCTCCACACAGACTTGAGAGTAATGAAAGCTTCTCTTGCTTTCCCGATCCTTGCTTCGATATCCCCGTTAGTCCCGTCTGTAGTTGAAACGATGCTTTCCAGGTAGAAGGGTAAATGAGGTGGTTTCTTTCAGGTCCCTCCCATTTATGCTGGTTGATTGTTGTCTCTTGTTGTTGTTGTTGCTGTTGGTGGTGTTGGCCAGGAATCTTCATCACCTCTGTTTTGTCTGTGTTCACTTGAAGTCCTATCTTCTCTGGATGCTTCTTCTGCCAGCTTGTTGCTGTTTTTCACTTTCATATCTTCCAGTTTGTGGGAAATCACACATATATCATCGGTGAAATCCAAATCCTCCAATTTTTTTGTAAGGGTCCATTTTATGTCTGTTTTCTCATTGCCCGTTTTGTGTCTCATTATCCAATCTACTGCAATCATTGGTTTGTAGGAAATCGTATTTTTAGTAGCCTGAAAGCCCAGTCATCACATGAATAATAATAATAATTATTCATTCAAAGTAGATATTTTCTGAAAATTCCCATATTTAAAACTTGGTTATACAATAAAGTCTTACGAAAATTATAATTCATATTATGTTTTAAACAAAATCATCACTTTTTAAATATTGAACATAAGGTCAGCTTATACGAAGCATAAATAGTTTGTTGACAGTAATTGGTTAATTTCATTTCGTTTTCTAAAAGATGAGATACAAATTCCTGATGGAAATACTCATGGGAAAATTCAGACAACTAAATTGTTTGTGAGTTCTTTTTGTGTACTCCTTCTTTTCTCTTCTTCTTCTTGTCTTCTATCCATCCCATTCTCTTTACATCTAAAGATAATTCTTTGGGGGATGGGTGGGACGAAAATGCTTATAAAGAAAGTAATTAGAAATAACATCGATTTTTATCTAATTTTTTGTGTTGTATTCGTTTACCCGTAAGTTTTTGAGGATTCTTATTATCTATCATTTATTATTCTGATTGGTTTCCGTGTGAAATACGATACTTCAATAGGATATCTTTATTTTGTCGTGTTCTCTGCAGTCCTCTTTAGCTAAATTCATGACTTCCACAAGTTTTCATATCCGATCTCTTTCATATCACCATTTGAATTCCAACCAGTCCTCACCCAGTTAGGTTTCACTTGAAGCCGCGCCTGATGTGCAACACCACAAAAACAGTCTATTCTACATGCGTCCTATCTGTCTCCATTTCATTCGGTATGTGCGTTGAGAAATAGTTCCTCGGTTGCCAGAGTACCTTGTTGCTTATATTTTCTGGCTGATCATCTGAACTTTAGAGTTGAGTCAGGAAAGGCAGTTGTTGATGACAACTTTCAGCTGACTGTTGGAAATGATTTTGGTGACTCACCAGTCTCTGAATCATTAGTAAGTAACGACTTGACATTATTGCTAAATACCCAAATCTTCTTCCTCATTTTGAATGGAGTAGGTTTCCACAGTTATTGCAGATTAGTAGAGGTCTGCCCCGCTTTTGCAATCCTGTCTGAATTTGATATCTTCATCTGTGCCATCGTCTGCAGTTGAAACAATGCTATCTAGATAAGAGAAGGAGGTAAACTCTTTCAAACTTCTCCTGTCCATAGTGATTGGTACCTGTTATTAGTAGTGACTGGGTATCTTCTTCACATCCACCTTCCCTATTCTCATCAGAAATCCCGTCTTTGATGCCAGCCTCTTCGGCTAACTTGGTGGTTTCACCTGTAGATCCTTGAGTTAATGTAAAAAAACTTAAATCAGCCGCAAAATCCAGATCTGCTAAATTCTTAATACCCATTCAAATTATTCCCGTCTTCCCACTCTCGAGCACGGTGTTCTTCAACGTCCATTCCAGCATATTTAGAAATATTATTGGTAATAATAGACAGGTGGTCTTGTTCTACTCCAGTCTTCACTTTAAAGGCTTCACTGAGTTTTCCGTTGTGGAAAAATTGAAATATGGCCCTAATAATTGGCCTTAATTATTCCTTTCACTGGTTTCGAATTTATCTAAAGAAAAAAACTAAGGGTTTCAAACTCTTTTAAAAAAATGAAGTTTACAGAGTAACGTAACCAAACAGGAAAAGGAGTTTTAATGAAAAGATCTTAGTAGTGTAACAGCATAAGGCAAGACAGGGAAGCAAACGTGCGCTTTCAAGTGATCAAAAAGCTATTTAAATATATTTATACACTTTATATTCTTTAACCAATGATTGGGTGTGTGATTTCGGTTCAAATGTTCTAATGCATGTATTATTTAGTTGCTAATGCAGTATTGATTGTGCGAATAATATTCCGCTGGAACTCGTTGTCTGTATCACACCATCACAGTAGAGTTTATGATATTTAACTTTGACATAAGAATAGAACTTATGTACTTCGGGGTAATTCCATTGTGGGTAAAATTTATTTTGATACGGTTTTATTTACTAACGACGTTTCGAGCACAATTTACTGCTCGAAGTTAAAAGTCATGTCAGTAACTTAGCATGATTATGAGCAATGAAATGTGCTCGAAAAGTCACCAGTAAATATTACGGTATAACACTATGAGAATTTATCAAAATATTTAGCCTTAATTAAAAACGAATGTAAGACTCTAATTAGTGCTCACAATTCGGATCTTCTGGATTATGTTGAATACATTTGGATTCCATCTCAATGACTGACTGGAGAGTTAACAGACTGGCCTTGTAGAATAAAGATCGAACGCAATAATCAAAAGTAGTTTACTAAAAGCCTCTTTTGCTGACAAGGAGTTATTTGATGTGGACTGAAGTATGAACACGCAAGTGGAAACTAAATATTAGCGCCGAATGTATCCTTTGTACATATTTAAAACTACAGTCATGAATAGATAGTTCAGAGTTGTTTTTCAGAATTATTAAAGGTGACGAGGATGAAAGACTAAGTTTATTTTATATGCTGCAAAGTGATATAGTATTAATTATTTGCTTATAATACTAAGGCACTTATAGCTGAACATTTTGGCATTACATTCTATCACAGTGTCTAAGTTCTACTGTTGTATCAAAAGTTTGTAGGAGCCAGTCACTCCTCTTTAGACTTCAACTCAGACTTTCGAAGTTTGCAATCATGGAGATACCTTCTGGTTTCATTTTGTTGTAATAATTAGTTTATGAGGCTGAAATGTCCACAGGCTTCTGTTATGAGATGGTTTTTTACATTCTGTTCAGTAATATACGTCACTGACAGGATCTCTTCAGTCTATTAAAGTTTGGCGGTCTATATGATAATCACGAACTGCCCAGTCAAATGTGCATCTTCACAGAGTGGCAGTATTTAGCCTACATCTTTAAAATTACAACTTACCAGCTTTTTGAGTGATTTTGGACGCAGTCAAACGTACATGTCCGCCTCATTATCGACTGTCTGATGACCTGATTTTGAAGTTTTTAATCCCTGTGAGATGTTTTATTTCAGACGTCCTGTGTAGACAAATAGGATTCTTATATAAAGTTTTTTAACAACCTTTTGGTTGCAGAAGTAATTCACTTTTCTCATATACAGTAAGACTAATTCTGAGGAAACCTGGAATAGTATTTAGTCAGCCGTAAAGACTGTAGTATAGGCTTTGATAACCTAGCAGATTTATGCTGCTGATGGATAAAAGAGGACTGATTTAGGCGGGCTCAAGAAATGAGTGGAACGGAAGCTGCCCAGAATTGAGCTTATCAGTAGACTCTGCAACGATTGTAAACAGTCGGGCGTGAAGAAGACTGAGGAGATGGAGAAATCATCGTGGGGATTTAACACCAGACAACTATTTAGGTTCTTCAGGGCAATGGGATGTAAAAGACAAGTGATAAGCAAAACAATCTATGAGTAGAACAATGCTTTAAATATCTTTTAGGATAGAAGACTTGTATGTTAGAGTGGCCACTGAAAAGCAATTTGACTAGGTCACCGCCATCCTTAATTTGTACAGCATGCAATAGCTACATATGTGGTATATAGACAGTTGTAACTGGATTTACAAAGGGTGTTTGCAACCGGAAAAAAGGCGAAGAAGCGGGACCTGATGTTACGGCTCGCGAGGTGCTTAAGGATGGTGGTAATTAAGTGTTGTTTGGGTTAAGTAAAATATTAAGTCATGTCTGGAAATCAGGGTGATTCTGTTAGATTGGTGTAAATCATTGGTTATCCCACTTTATAAGAAGAGGGACAAATTTTCCTCTGATAATCTTAGGAATATTAGCTTGAATGATACCGCATCCAAAGTTCTAGATTCAATAATCATGATCACACTGAGTAGTGATTGGAAAAAATGAAAAAGTGAAAACCAGGCAGTCTTTATTTCCGAATGAGAATATATTGGTTATTTCTTCAGCCCTAGACAGATTCCGGAACACCGGCGTACTCGCCAGGGTCCAATGTGCCGTATCTTTTGATCCGGAGGTGGGAAGTGATTTTTTTCGACCGGTAGTTGCTTTGGCAGTATTTAGCCGTGAATGGCGCATCAAGAAAGTATATCATACTAGTCAAGGCACTTTGTTTGAATCCACACAACCATTTAAGAGCTAACGGAAAGTTATCATCTAAAGTGACGACAACCAGTGGTGTCCTTCAGAGATGCTCAATATCCCTACTTTTTCAAAACTTCATGATAGATGCTACACTCGTTGTATTCGTCAAGATCTATTAGTTCCTCATATTTCTGCACGTTACTATTCTTCCTCCTGTACATTTCTGTTGACTGAGGTTCCTGTGAATATTTTTCTTCTCCCTAGCTGTAGCCTGTAACGCTGCACTTCAGTACAAAACCGTCTGTCAAAGCTCAATCATTCACATCCTACAGGGTAATGACAACAGATGTAGAGTTTTTATAAGGCAATCATTTAGCCTTAGCACTAAATTATATCAAACGTAGAATGAAACTAGATATGATACTAGAGCATATTTGATTGAGATTAATGCTATTTAAGGTTGTGTATAGTTTTCACCGTTGGTAGTATTAAAACTGGAACTACATATGACTTATGGAAAGACAGGAAAAATGTCTAAAATGTTCATGTCAAATATGGAATACACCTGTCAAAACAGAATTAGTAATAATAGCTAATATTATTATTATTAAAAGTTAGTTTATGTAAGTCACGTAATTAATAACTTATGTCAGAATTAAATTTTAATGTTAAAAAAACAAACAGAAATGTTGTCAACAGTTAGTAATAGATTGACTATCAGATGGTTGAAGGCAATTGGCCACAGGAAGCCTTGGACTGCTTAGGTTTCGTGCTAGTTGGCACTCACAAGTCAGCAAGGCGTATATGCAACCTTAGAGGAACTCAAGTCCTTTGTGAGATTCGAACCCGCTTAACCCAGTGGGGCTGCAGTCAGAGACGTTAACACTGAGCTAGCTATTCGAGCTCGCGATTGACCTCCTTCCTGTAGGACTCTATTGGATACTTTGATTGGACACTAGTAACTAGTTTGATGTGTCTAGTCCTTTGTTTGTTGTAGAGTGAATTCTATCAGTCAGGTTTGCAATGTGGCCAACATTCTAGGTAGCTCTCCATCACGGTGCACATTGATTTGATGATATCAGATGGTTGGAGGCAATCGGCAGGAAACCTTGGACCATCATTAAATTATTTAACACTATCTGATGGACAGCTAAGTATTTCAGGTAAAAATGACATCCCAATTTATTGTTGACCGAACCTTTAGTTTGTTGCAAATATATATATATATATATATGTATATATATGCATTCAAGAAAAGCCCTTCGTACTTTTAAATGTCGGTTTACGAGGATGTGACCTGAAGTGGTGATAGCTGCAGTCGATCGAGCCAGATGTTGAGGCAGTTACTGGCTAATATATATATATATATATTCTCATTTTGTGTACATGAGGGACCCCAGTTTACTGGTATCATCAATATGAGAAATATTATATATATATATATATATATATATATATATATGGAGTAAGCATATTAACAATTTTTCACTTGCATAGGATATATATATATATATATATATATATATATATATAAGCATAGATGATGGAATAATGCCAGGAAGCTCACTTTACATGGGCGAAAGCAATTTGTATGATATAATCCTGAGAATCATTATTGTTTAAATTTGGCGAAAATGCGCTTAACAACTGAAGGCTGCCTTTAACGTGGTAGATACGGTAGGCTATTGACAAAAGTATAATTATGGCTTCTAAAACGTTAGTTAGTTTACCAACAACAATGTTTTCAGCAATACCATCTACAAGAGGCTCACCACAGCAGTTAGTGTCCAGTTAAACATGTGAAGAAGTATTATTAAATCGATGGTAATTAGGGACAGTGAATTATTAGTTCATACGTGGTTAAGAACCAGAATGATTGCTAAATAATCCATACAAAATGACGAATGAAGCATACAGGAGCTGAATATTACCAATGAATGACTCAGTTAGGTTCGAAATGCAACCATCAGCATATTCTCACTACTTCTTAGATATCTTAGATATTATTATTATTATATTGTGGTAAGTTTTTCCCTTGTTTTCTTATATCCCATTCGTATGTCTGTTTCGTTTCATTCATTGTATCAGGTAGACGGTATATTAACTACTTTATTTTTGTTTGACTGCCTTTATCGTGAGGGCCGCTTTTCTATCTGAAATTACAAACAGAGGCAAAACAAACAACAGGTGGAGTCTTTAAGCTCATACATTGAATGAGCCTATAGTTTCTGAAGTTCTTAGATGGAAATTGGAATTAATATCGCTTACGAATTCTTTTCACCAATTATGCATCTCATCCAACAGTTGTGCGACAATGCTGCGTGCCGAGTAATCCATAATGGGAAGCTGACGGAATCATTCGAAGTGAAGAAAGGAGTAAGATAAGATGACTGCCTACCGTCTCCAATAATTTCCCGATTGCAGTAGATTGGATAATGCGACAGAGAGCGGGCAGCGAGGAAACAGGCATGAAATGGACACACATAAAATACTCGAAGGATCTGAATTTCGCCGATAATATATATGTCTGATTTCCCACATACTGGAAGATATGTAAACGAAAAACATTAGTTGGCAGAAGAATCATCCAGAGAAGATAGGACTTCAGGTGAATATAGACAAAACAGAGGTGATGAAGATTCCTGGCCAACAGAAACAGCAACAGACGGCAATCAAAATGAAATGTGAAGAACCTGAAAGAAACAACCTCCCTTACCTATCTACCTGGAAAGCATCGTTTCAACTACAGGCGGAACTGATGAGGATATCAAAGCAAAGATCGGGAAAGCAAGACAAGCTTTCATTACTCTCAAGTCTGTGTGGTGGTCAACAGAACTCAGCATGAAAATGGAAATAAGATCCAAATTTTCAACTTCAATATAAAGCTAGTGCTACTGTAAGGATCAGAGACTGGGCGTCACGTCACGGAGGCCACTTCGAACAAACTACAAGCCTTCATCAACAGCTGTCTTCGCTCGATACTACTCAAGATCAGATAGCCGGCCAGGAAAGATCAGCAACATGGATCTCTGGAGGCGAACCAAGTCAGGAGGAACCAATTATGCAACAAATACGCTGGAAGAAATGGAAGTGGATTGGCCATACTCTGAGGAAATCATCTAGTGATTGACATCATTAGACAAGCCCTCGAGTGAAACCCGAAAAGGAAGTGGCGAGTTGGCTGTCCAAGAGTAGGGTGATATGGAGTAGGTCATGCAAAGGGGGAGATAAAAGCATGTGGGCGAACGTGGAGCCAGGTGAAAACGTTAGCAGTGAACCGAACGCAATGGAGACATGCGGCTGAAGCCCTATGTTCCTTCAGGAATTAAAGGGAATAGTAATAATAATGCAAATTCTTTTAGTGAGTCATTAAGTGCCTTTTCAGAAAAGACCAATATGCTTGCTATCTGCATATCCGTTGGTAGTCTATGCCATATCTGAGCATATCTAATGAAGCAAAACTTTTACCTGGTGGCTATTTTACATTGTTCTATAGCCACTCTACCTTTAGTGTGCTTTAGGTTATATCCACTGTCGTCTGAAAATTGAGTACCATTGGTAGGAATATACATTATGTGGTTTAGAAGCTTATGGAAAGTACCAAGTTTAGTCGCAGTCGTCTGAGTCATAGTGTTTCGGGTACCAGGATTTCACAGCTGGTGGAGTAGTTTGCGCCGTTTTCTCTTGCGAATAATTATAGAGTGAAGTATTTCTGTACTCCCCCTACTTTTAGTTTGTCTTCTATCAGCATACTACTAAATATGAATGAGCAATAATCTAGTGGTGGCTGCACACAAACCTTGTCTGGAAGAATTTGGGATTCATTTCTGTAGAAGTTCCTGAATAGAAAGCCAGTAAGCCTGCGTGATTTCGAAAAATGTTTCCATATAAGTCGTGTGAATATTTCAGTCCTAGGTCTAGTAAAGATATGAGTCTGGGATATTGGATATTCAGTTGGTTTAAACTGCGAGTTTGTTGGAGTTAGAATTCATCGGTCTTTTTCACTCAACTGTTCACGAAAATTAAAAGACTCTTACTTGACCTTTGGTGGGGTCTTGGTTGCCTGCAGGTGAAGAGTACCAAGGCTAAGAAGAAACTGTTGTTCGGTACTCCACTCCATGATTTACAGTGGCTATTTAACTAATGTCAGTTCATGACAAAATCAACTATAAAGACTGTTTTATTTTTTTACAGTGTGTGGTCAGCTGAAGCAAGCAGCCTAACGAGGTCTGTAAAGCCAATACAATACTGAGAGTTAAGCGTGAAATTTCAAACAGTATACTGTCAATGTTTATCGCAAATTTCAATATTACGGTCTATTTGAAACACCTGAAAATATGATAAAAAATGAAGCTACTACCTGTTTTCCTCTTAGTATGTGATCTTAACTTTTGGTCACTTTTTGTAGTCTAATAAAATTACGATGGACATCAGGGTTTCCACAAAAAAATACAAACACCCTAGTATATTTAGCAAAGGCGGTTTAGTAGGGATATAAAAGGCTTGTTTTGCACCGAATTCGTATTAATCTTAAGCTACACCTCTTAATTAATTCTAAATGAAAATGAATTGAAACTCAAATATCAGTTTGAAAGCTGCTGAACAGGAAGTAACGGGTATCGCATAAAAGCAAGTTATTAACTTTAAGTAGGTATTAGTAAGAAATTATCGATAGGAGGCCCTCAACCTACATTTGATTGATATGTGCTTTATCTGAGGTTCTAATATGCATTATTCAGTATTCAGATGAACAGCTTTATCAGCGGGCTTATCTTTACACGATTGATTCCTACTTATGTGTGGGATTCACTGAAATCATTAAGTTATTTGGGTGCTTTATTTTTAGTATTTCCATGAGAATTTATTTTTCACGTTGTCATTGTAGGGATTAGGCCAAGTGGTATCATACCACTGCTTTTTTGGTGCATAGTAATTTGGTGTCAGCTTTCATCAAACAAGAAATGATATAAAGATCTATAGTTCGGTTTGTAAGGGTTAGTTATGTTTTTACGAGTTGATCACGGATTGATATTAGTTACAGAACCGTTGAAAACAAGGAAGTACTGGACAGCTATTTCATCCGTGCTAGTGCTTGGGAATCATCATCAGTATGCACCCACCACCAGGGTTCGAACTCAGGACATTCCGTTTACAAGGCGAGCTTGTACACCATTCAGCCAGTGAGACCCGATTTAATGGCCAACACATGAATTCTAACTTCTACCAATTCGTGATTTAGCGCGACCCCAACCAGTGTCGTCGGTGGACATCCATCCTCACACGTGACATCTGGATGGACCCCATAAGTCACGACTTATCACTAGAACTCCAGAAACTTCATCCTGTAGTAAGTCACCAACGAGCATCAGATTAATTTTCTATAGTTTGGTTTGTAAGGGTTAGGTATGTTTTTATGAGTTGATCATGGATTGATATCAGTTAGAGAACCACTGAAAACCAGGGAGTACTGGATAGTTACTGTTTCATCCTAGTTTGGGAGTCATCAGCAGTGGCTGAATGGTATACGCACTTGCCTTGTACCTGGAAGGTTCTGGGTTCGAATTCCAGTGGGTGCCTTCTGCCGATGACTCCCAAACTAGGATAAAACAGCTGTTCAGTACTCCGGTGCTGGTTTTCAATGGTTCTCTAACTGATATCAATCCGTGATCAACTCGTAAAAGTATATAAAGATCACTAGAATCGCATACCAAATGAATTTTATAAAGTTAAATATCTGCTTCATAATTTTTAAATTTTCGAAATAATCTTTGAAAACCTTTGATGAATGATAAAAAATATTTGATGTTCACCATCCCACAACTTTCCAGAATGAAAGCATCCCGTCATAGGTATCATTATAATATAAGTATTCCCTTGGGTTCCAAGGGAAATACCGGTCTCCAGGATCACATCGCCACTTTGCTCTGCTTTCTGCAATGCTGTATAGCTAGCTCTATGGATGACCAACCCACCTTGTCTCTTTCGATGTTGTCTTCACCAGTCGACCTGCCTGAAGCGTGATATCACTCAACAGTCTCGTCAGCGTATGTCAAAATATATAGCCACTTCAATCTGCATATTTGTTGAGTAACAGGTTTCTGGTTGATTTGCTGACAGTCAGCTTTTCTTGTTACTTATCCTTGCCGACCAACCATCTGATCTTCAGTATGAAGCCAGTGAAGGCAGCTGGTGATGGAAGTCTTCTGTAGTCCATCATAGATGCTTATCATGACATGTAATGCAAGCCTCTAAACCATTTAGAATCACTGGCCGACTTCGTGTTAGTGCTGAAAATTTGAATCTTGTTCGTTTTTCTGACAGCAGTTGATTTACACAGTACTTTTAAATTAATGAACATTGTTTCTTTTACATCCTCATTATTATTATTTCCTTTAATTCCTAGAGGAACATAGAGCTTCAGCCGAATGTCTCCATTGCGTTCAGTTCTCTGCTAGAGTTTTCAACTGGCTCCAAGTCTGTCCACACGCTTCCATCTCCTCTTCACATGACCTCCTCCAAGTCACTCTTGCACTGACGACCAACTCGCCGCTTCCCTTTGGGGTTCCACTCGTGTTTTTTAAATAATATCGATTTGTAAAGTGAGATCAATGGAATTACAGTTCATTAAAGATGCTTAAATTATAATAATAATAATAAAGATATAATAGCGAATAGAATATCAACTAAAATTAGGAAAATTTCACAAAATTTCATGATCATTCAAACCTAGATGGCCAAGGTAATGATAATGTCTGAACCAACTTCTTTTGAATGCATAAATTAGGCTTGTTAATATGGATCCCCACAGCCTCAGCAATATTAAGTAGTCCTCATATGTAGTAGAAATGATGCTATATATATGAGTGGGAGAGGTCATTAACATTTTTTTTGTCAAGTATTGGTTTTGTGGGGATTTTGTTTGATTGGTTGGAGGATCTTCATCATCAGCTGACATTAGATAGGAAACCATTGGAAAACCAGGAGGGAGTACTGGACAGCTACTTGGTCAGCCAATTTTGAAACTTCTCACCAGTACACACCCATTGGGACTCGAACTCAGGACCTGGTTACAAGGCGAGCTCGCTCGTAGACCATTAGGCCACTGGGAACCGATCCAGTGGCCAGTCCATATCAATTCTAACTCCTGCCAATTTATGACATAGTACAGCCACTTTGCAATGTCTTCTTCAATGAGTTACTGCCTCAGCTCCAACCTAACTGGTCACGGTTTTCGGCTAGAATCCCATGTAACTGCCTCGGGTTTGAACCTCGGTGGATCCGTACCGGTGAATAGTCCCAAACTGAGACGAAACGGCTGTCCAGTACTTCCTCCTGGTTTCCCAATGGTTTTCTAACTGATGTCAGTTCAAAATGAAATCATCCAACCTTTTTTGTCACCCATAAACTTTAGTTTCTTCCAATTCGACACATTTATCTACAATAAATGGTTTTATTGTATGGAGGATTTAATCATGAGCTGACATCAGTTAGAGAACCACTGGAAAACCTGGGAGTACTGGACAGCTGTTTCGTCCTAGTTTGGGATTCTTCATCAGTACGCACCCACCGGGATTCGAACCCAGGACCTTCTGGTTACAAGGCGAGCCAGCTCGTAGACCATTGAACCACTGGGACCCGATCCAATGGTCCTTGAATTCTAACATCTGCCAATTCACGACATAGCGCGATCACTTCGCAATGTCTTCTTCGATGAGTTACTGCCTCATCTTCGACCTGCTGTACCTTACTGGTCACGGCTTCCCACTAGAACCCCAGGTTAACTGCCTGAATAGGGCCAGTCGCTAGTGAGCATCAGATTAATTTTCAAGTGTTGGTTTTGTAGGGATTCGGTTTGATTGTATGGAGGATTTAATCGTGAGCTGACATCAGTTAGAGAACCACTGGAAAACCTGGGAGTACTGGACAGCTGTTTCGTCCTAGTTTAGGCCTCTTCATCAGTGCGCACCCACCGGGATTCGAACCCAGGACCTTCTGGTTACAAGGCGAGCTCGTAGACCATTGAGCCACTGGGACCCGATTCAATGGTTCTTCAATTCTAACTTCTGCCAATTCACGACATAGCTGATGTCGGCTCACGATTAAATCCTCCATACAATCAAACCAAATCCCTACAAAACCAACACTTGAAAATAAATGGTTTTGTTTAGCTTTGCGTTATCACTAGACTAACATAGAGTTAGTTATACAGAATGCTTAAGACTTTGATATCACTAAAGTTATTATTATGGAGTATTGAAGTATTCTTTTTTTTTATACAAACAAATGTATATACACATTTATACATTAGAGTTGTAATCGTAATGTAAAAAAAATATGCGTATTTCTAGTTTACACTACTTGCTGTGTGGGTGACTCATTTCAGTTAGTGTATTCATGTAACTTTTGTAGCGTTATCAAAAATACAAAAAGTCAAAAAGACAAAAAAAATTCATGCACAATCTGGTGTTGTTTATTAGCAAATGTTTATTTAATTGACTCATCATCATACGAATATACCATATAAGCAGAATATATATTCATAATCATTATAATCTTATAATCACATAGTAGAGTGTTCTGTATCTATTATAGAAATGTGAATATCATGTCATGTATATAAAAGTAGATATTGCAGCGTATATAAGCAGAATGATTATTCTTATATCCCATTGAGTATTTGACCGGAGAAATATTCGTTGAATTTAACTGATTCCCTTGGCATAGATATATCTCAAGTTTCATCACAATCTGACATTTACCATATGAGAGAACCACTGTAAATTAGGGAGTACTGGTTATTCAACAGTACACACAAATGATTGAAGGGGGGATTGAACATAGGGAATTCCGGTTAGAAGGTGGGCATTCGACTATTCAGCTATTTATACAGAATATATTGGTCCGTTAGTTTTTATGTTTCCTCGATTCATGATTAGATATGTAGTAACGCTAACAACAATGTCTCTAGTGATTACTTGTCCACACACCAGAGTTAGTGGACCCAACACAAAGAAAAACTCACGGAATCATTCGAAGTGAAGACGGGAGTAAGACAAGATGACTGCCTACCGTCTCCAATAATTTCCCGATTGCAGTAGATTGGATAATGCGACAGAGAGTGGGCAGCGAGGAAACAGGCATGAAATGGACCCACACAAAAAAAATTTGGAGGATCTGAACTTTGCCGGTGATATATGTCTGATTTCCCACATACTGGAAGATATGCAAACGAAAAACAACAAGTTGGCAGAAGAAGCATCCAGAGAATATAGGACTTCAAGTGAACACAGACAAAACAGAGGTGATGAAGATTCCCGGCCAACAGAAACAGCAACAGACGACAATCAAAATAAAATGAGAAGAACCTGAAGGAAACAAACTCATTTACCCTTCTACCTGGAAAGCATCGTTTCAACTACAGGTGGAACTGATGAGGATACCAAAGCAAGGATAGGGAAAGCAAGACAAGCTTTCATTACCCTCAAGTCTGTGTGGAAGTCAACAGAACTCAGCATGAAAATGAAAATAAGATCCGGAATTCAACTTCAATATGATTTCAGTGCTTCTTACAATATGAATCAGAGACTTGGCGCGTCATGAAGAGCACCTCAAACAAACTATAGACCTTCATCAACAGCTGTTTGCGCTCAATACTCAAGATCACATGGTCAGAAAATAACAGCAACTAGGACCCCTGAGAACGAACCAACCCAGCAAGAAGCAACTGTGTAAGAAATCTGAAGGAAGAAATGGAAGTGGATTTTCCATACTCTGAGGAAACCATCAAGTGACACCACACGACAGGTTATCGCTCGAGTGGAACCCGAAAAGGAAGCGGCGAGTTGGTTGTCAAAGGGTGACTTGGAGGAGGTCATGTGAAGAGGAGATGAAAGCATGTGGGCAAACTTGAAACGGGGTGAAAAAGTTGGCAGAAAACCGAACGCAATGGAGACGTGCGGCTGAAGCCCTATGTTCCTCTAGGAATTAAAGGAAATAATAATAAGATAATAATAAACCACGTAAATTCAAGCAGTTGATGTACACTGGTGAGAGTAAAACAATTACTCTGCGTAACTTCTCTTCCTGTCAGAAAATAAGTTAGAACAGATATTTTATAAAAGTTAACTAGCTGTTCTTAGTTAGCCACACTGTTCCTAATAATAAATTATGTTGGAAAAATTATTCAGTAAGCTACATTTCATATGGAATTACTCTACCTAATTTTGGTTAGTAAAAAAAAATCATTTTTCAAAACCGAATTACCAGAGAGGAGTAACAAAGAAAACAATGGACTGATTTCTTCAAAGGACACTTGAGGCGACCATCACGTGCAACTAGTCCAGAAATGCCACCAACAACAACGTCATCAGAGCTGCCAGTGGACACAAATTCTCCGACAAAAGCAGAATTCCTGAATGAAACCGAGTTGCTGAAAACCGCTGGGAAGGCAATAAGGTCGACATAATTCCTTCGGAAGCTCTGTTAACGGATCCTGAGACCTCAGCGGATTTGCTTACACAACTATGGCAAAAACTTTTAAAGTAAGGTATTTTCTTACTGATTTTTAAGAGGGTGAGCCTATCAAACTACCAAATAGGGCAACTTAGGCCTCTATTAGAACTGGTGCCAAATAATGCTCTTGTCCATGCCAAGCAGAATATTGAGCTAATATATGTGTAAAACTTGGGCACTGTGGTATTAAGTAATTCCATATTAGTTCGATTATTAAATGTATCACACAGTGAAACAGACAGAGAAAACTATAAAAATCAAATCTCGAAGTCGTGTGACAAAAATTGATATGATTATGAACAATAAATTGTGTTCGAAACGTCATCCAGTATACAATACTGTTTCACTGTGTGATACATTTAATAATCAAACTAATATGGAAGAATATTGAGCTGCCTCAATTTGGAGAGGCTAGAAGTTATACTGGATGCAGGATTCCACCTGGAACATGCTGCACTCAGAGAAAACAAATCAATTGCAGATCGAATAGTAACGCAACCCATAACCATTAAACAGTGGATTGGATGAAAGTCAAATTTTTCCCACAACGTCATTGACTTTAAAGAGACCTTTGGCAGCCCTGTTAGCGAGATAATTTGAGAACTGTTTCACTAATATGGAGTGCCTGTCACCTCATTAAACCTGCTCAACAGCTATTTGTAAATGCCATGTGTCGATTTGTCCACAAATGAAAGCTAAGCGAAACCTTTGAAGTGAGGGAAGGAGTAAGACAAGACTGTTTACAATCACCACTGATATTCCTAATTGTGACGGACTGAACTGTTTGGAGGGCTGTGGAAAATGAGGAGACAGGAGTAAATTGGACTAAGAGGAATACTCTAGAAGACATGGACTTCATGGTTGACTTATATCAAATGTCATACAACTTCGAAGATCAACATGTGAAAACCAACAAGCTGACAGATGGGGCCGGCAGTGAAGAAGGGAATTCTGGTGAACATAGAGAGGACAGAGGTGTCGAAAAAAACCAACCACCAACAAAAAGCAGCAGTCACTATCAGTAAACGAAATTCAAAAGACTTTACCTTGTTGTATTACCAAGGCGGCATCATTTTAACTACAGGCGTTGTCACAGATCAGGTGGTCCAAGCCAGTGAGAATCAGAAAGGCGAGATAGACCCTCATTAATCTGGAATCAGTGTGGGAATCTGATTCAATGGACATGGGGAAGAAGATTCGGATTTTTAACAATAAAGCCGAGTCATTCAATGCTTCTATAGAGTTCACAGTCTTGGTGCGTCACAAAAGCATTTCCAACAGGTGAATGCAGACTTTCATCAACAGAGGCCTTGCTGCCTTTATTCTGAAGGTCACATGGCCCAATCAGAAGAAATTAGCAACAAGAAACTCTTAGAACGAATCAATCAAGAACTTATTGCTCAATAAATATTTCGAAGAAATGGAGGTGGATTGGCAACACTCTGAGGAAACCGTTTGGTGACGTCGTGAGTCAAGCGTGAGGTGTCACTTCTATGGTGACATAGCGGAGATTGCGTAAGGAGGAGATGGGAGTTTATGGACAATCGTGGAGACGGCTTTAGAGGACTGTTCTACCGTAAGCCAATTTTCTACTCGGAACCCATGGGAATGATAATATAATAATGTACAATAAGATTTAATTACGGATTCAAATTAATTTAGTAGGTTTGGTCTTGTTTTCATCAGAAAAAGATGTAGGAAACGGAATGTTACATATGACAAAAAGAACCTTATACCTTCTGAAAATCATCATGCAAGAAAGAAACAACAAACAAACTATAGAATTGCAATTATTTAATAGTTCAAAAGCATCAAAGATAGGACTCCAAGTAAACATAGAGAAAACAGTGGTGATGAAGATTCCTAGGAAACACCAACAGCCACAACAAAAAAAACAGACAATAATCAGCATAAATGGGAGGAGCCTGAAAGAAAAAACCTCCTTTACCTATCTACCTGGAAAGCATCGTTTCAACTATAGCGGAACTGACGAGGATATCAAAGCAAGGATAGGGAAAGCAACACAAGCTTTCACCACTCTCAAGTCAACAGAACTCAGCATGAAAATGGAAATAAGATCCAAATTTTCAACTTCAATATAAAGCTAGTGCTACTGTAAGAATCAGAGACTGGGCGTCACGTCACGGAGGCAACTTCGAACAAACTACAAACCTTCATCAACAGCTGTCTTCGCTCGATACTACTCAAGATCAGATGGCCGCCAGGAAAGATCAGCAACAGGGATCTGTTGTAATGAGTGAACCAACCAGCAGGAACCAATCACGCAACAAATATGCAGGAAGAAATGGAGGTAGATTGGCTGTACTCTGAGGAAACCAGCAGGTGACATCACTAGACAAGCCTTTGTTTGAGTGGAACCCGAAAGGTAAGCGGCGAGTTGGTTGTCAAAGGGTGACTTGGAGGAGGTCATGTGAAGAGGAGATGAAAGCATGTGGGCAGACCTGGAGTCAAATGAAAACTTTAGCAGAGAACCGAACGCAATGGATGCGTGCAGCTGAAGGCTGATGCTCCTCCAATAATTAAAGTATTAATAATAATTACAATAACAGTTCAGAAATTGGTTCCAATCATAACATGATGAGAAACTGCAAAAAACGTTCATGCAAACACATTCTCATCCAGAATAACGGTTAATTTTTTACAGAAGAGAAGGAAAATAGCGTCTACTGTCATGAGATCATTACTTTTTACGTTTGCTTCACGTTTAACAAACGTTTTTTCTGAATCTGTGGAAGCCTAAGGAATATATTACAGGGAAATAGAGCTTTTGATTATCGGCACCGAGCTTTTAGTAGTCATGGTAATAATCAACTCTGGGGAGAGGCAAGCAGATCGATGCACATGTTAGCTCTACGAAGTAATGATTCCAACATATATCTAAATAGAATGAAACAGTTATCCAGAAAATAAGCAAACCATATATATGATGAAATTTTTGTTAAATTACCTTTGACTAATAATCTGGATGTCGTAACTAATGACATTATTGATGGATTTGGAATTTAGACAAAAGTATACCTTTGCATTTCTATGGATCACTGAAGCGTCAGGTGTACGTTTAATGTCACTTATTAGGTAATAACTAGACTTAAAATTTAGGGCGTTATTTCGTCTGGTTTAGCTCCAGTCATTGACGCATAGCTTCATTGCACTGGGTAATGATATTTCCAACTAGGATAACACAAAGCGTAATCTAATGAACTACTGAGCCACCTCAGTTACTTGTGCAAAATTTGAATAAAAGTAAAGCATTTGTTTTTGTAGCGAACGATGGTAAGGTGGCTCATTTTAGCGGTTTATCGTCACCTGCGTGCAACCTAAAAAAGTTGATTAAATATATGTAAAAAGAAGTTTGAACATACTTATAAAGGTAATATGATGTCCGTTAACAGGTGACCATGAAATTTATAAGCACTACTGAGAAATTGCACTCACATAACTTAGATAAAGGATGTTCAATTTTATATAAAATAAGCATAAAATGATGAGCTTTTGGATACAAAGCGAAAGATGAGTAATAAAGATAGGTGGCCAAACTGCTCGCAAACTACCCGACCAGTAGCAAGCCAGGAAAATATAGAAGATTGGGAGTTGGGAACCATCAACTCCATCCATAAAAACAACACCACTGCTTAGAGCTCAAAGCCCTATTGTCCACCTGGAACTCAAAGAAATGAAAAAATAATAACTAATATGTTGCATAATAATCCGGTGAAGTCAGTTCAAATGACAGAAACAAAATCGATCAAAGTTATGCCATAACAAGAGGAGAAAAAGTTTAAGCCAAAGATTACGTAATCAAATGAATGAACAAGCAGAGAAATCGGGTTATCTAGGCAAAGAAAGACTGAAAACTATTTCTTTGTGAACACATATATAGGGCGCAACAACTAGAGAAAAACTGCGATGACTCACCAAAATTATCGGTCTGTTTACACTTATTGGATTAGGCATGGAGGAGATCGTGTGGTGAGGTGATGGAGGATTATGGGCAGTTTCGTACCCAGCCAGATGAAGAGGATAGTAGCAAGTAAAAAAAAGTGTAGATGTGTTATTGAAGCCCTGTGTTCCATTTTAAGCCTGAGGGGGTAATAATAGGCGTATAAGCTTCAAGAACGATGGCTTCGATGACAACAGAATACAAGTGATGCCCTTCTGTATGTGGAACTTAAACTCAGCGTTCAATCCTCCTCCTAACTATATCAAATGATGATAATTGTCAGATAGACGGTTGTGGTTCAGTAAAACAAACCACATTAGATCACAACTTTCATTAAGTAGCTTTACCTTGTTTATCGGTGTGTTGGGATATTATTTTGATAAATTTTCGCCAAAGGACTTAATTTCTTTGCAATAGCAAAGGTTTATAGTTAAACACAAGAGTGAAAGTTATTTTACTTTTATCTTAATCTTTATATTTGATCATAACTATTCCACCCGTAAGCCAGGTGATCTCGTAAGCTGTGAAACACGATGAGTAGGACTTAGTGGATCAAAATATCGAAAATTTGTTTTTATTCTTTTTACTTTCTGAGTAGAACATAGGGCTTCATTGGGGCTAGAACTTTGAACTCTTGGTAGCAGAGGTTTTATTTTTACAGGGTGGAATCACTAGTCTCACTGCCAACCTCCTGTCTTTACTGGGTTTATTATCAGCTAAGTGATGTCAAAGAGTGCGTCAGCTTGCAACCGAACCTCGAATCAGATAAGTGGTTGGCGAGCATTCTACCGCTGGACTACTGACGCCAAATATCGAAATGTGGTGCGAATGAATACTAATGAAAAGATGAATGAAAGTAAAATCATTAGAAAATAAATGTAATAAGAATGTCAGATGAAAGTTGAGTTAAAAGCGAAGTTATACAATCAGAAAACGCTAGCTTACTAAGGAGGGGAGTTACGACGGTGATTAAAATGCGACGATAGATTTCCTCTGAACTTATACATCAGGTTGCAGCCGTTTCACTTTGATAGTTTGAGCAGTGGTTCGAACTCTTCGGTGTCATGTACCTGTCAACTGCTAGGTAACTGACAGATTTAAACTATTCTGCCCTTCCAATCTAAGGCTTTTCGTTATATGTTCAGATAACCTGATTTGGACACCTATTTCTGTAATCTTAATGTATTTCTTCCTGTAAATACCCTTGAAATGTAAATAATTAATTGATTACAAAACCTACTAACTAATACTTAGAATACTAAACGACTTATCCAATTAACACATTATCTCTTATACAAACTAGGATAACAATCCATGAATTCATCTTCTTCCTTCAACCAATCTAATTCAGGGGGCAGTATAAAAAGTGAGTTTAATAACTCTTCTTATAATGCTTAACCAGAGATGGGAAATCCTGGGATAAATCTTGTGATAATCATTGTAACTCGTTATCAGCTCATAATATAGCAGAACTTTAAAAAAAATATTCATTAGGGTAGATTTTATCAAATAACGCATTATTCATGAGTTATTACAAACTGAGTCTCATGAGGTTACAGACAAATAGTCATGTCAGAGAATCATATGTTTAAATCTCATATGTGCATCACTTGATTGGATCTTGTTCTTTTATGCGACATAATTTTAAAATATGATGTAAACAGATATTTCCAGCTCCTCAAGATATAACTGTAAGGACTTGTTTGCTTTCAAGATTCTTGAAAAAGTCTTCCTTGAAATATTCTTTAAAGCTACATGATTTCTTTTTTGACAAAAACACTTTTGCTAATAAAGGATGGTTTAGTTATGTCATCTAACTGTGAGTTAATGCTTAAGCTGTCTGTGATTTATGGCTTTATGACTTTTCATTCTTTGGTTTACATTCATAGAGCTTTGAAAGTAATTCTGGTTTTCGTTCACAGGCCACCTTAACTTCAAAAAGAACATCGTTCAGTACACCATTTATTTAAACATTTAAAAATAGTTTATTTGGTTTATATTATAATTATCTAAAACTTATACGAGCTAAAGAATTTTTCAGGTTCAATGAAGATTTGACATCAGTTAAAGAACCACTAAAAACTAAGGGGTGTTGAACAGGTGTTTCTTCCTCTTCCGGGCCATGTCACAGTAAGCAGATAAGATCTCTGCAGGAATTGAACTTAGCACCTTCATATTACAGGACAAGCTCATCGGCCATTCAATCATTAAGACTAAATCTACTGGTTGATCAATTATAGCTTATGCCAATTCTCACGTACAACTTAGTGAACCTTGCTGGTGACAACTTCTCACTGGAATTCTAGGCAACTTTGTCCTATCGTCAGTGATTAGTAAGTACTGGGTTACTTTACAAGTTCTAGTTCCAATGAATTTGAACTCGGTTTATGCCTAGTTTAAATCCTCACTGGGGCAGTGGGGACGAATTGTTTGAAGGACTTAAACTAGAATGAAACACCTGTTCGGTACTCCCTTGTTTTCAATGGTTCTTTAGTCTTGAAACTAGTCACATTCCTACAAAAATTAACGCTTGAAAAATAAAGAATAGTTCGCAAACTTAGTACTTTGACTTTGGTAAACCACCAAAATCGTTTTCTCTAAAAGGAAGTTTGAGGAAGAATTAAAGATACCTCACTCAATGAAATAGTATTTGGCACAGGAACAATTTTTTACGTACCAACTATGCATTTTTCTTGTCTTTGTTAATAACATGCGAGTAAGTTTTCCTTATGTACGTATTTATTTTTGACGGTATACGTGTGGCAGTTGTGATCGATCCCTTGGACCTACGGGTGATGCAATCAGGTCATTAGACTCCCACTTCTTTTTGAATTCACTCTTTGAAATAAAATAGATTCATTTCTCAAGCAGTGGTTTGCAGGAGCTTGATTGGTTGTAGACTGAATCACAAGCTAGTGTCATTTAGGCGACCACTGGAAAACTGACAGAGGCTAATGTATAGCTGCTCCGCCTAGTTTTGAGACTGTTTAGCAGCACCCAGTCACTGGAGTTCAAACCCAATACCTTCGAATTACAAGGTGAGATCAGAGACCATAAAGTCACTAGGACCCAGTTCAATTGTCAGTCAATGAATTTTAGCTCCTACAAATTCGCATTAGGCATTACGCAACCGCCAGTGACTGTCATCAGTGAACAAACGTCCTCTTACATGATCCAATGGACCCCATTGATCATAAATTTCGCCTAGAACTCCAGGTAAGCTCCCGAGTACAGAGAGCTGCAAAGGAGTGTTGAATTAATCTTGAAATGTTCCTTTGCAAGGACTTGAATGGTCACAGATTTGATTTCATTACAAAAATATCAAAAAATGCTTTTAATTATCAGTGAAATTTCCTTTTTTAAATCTGATTTCAGTCTTAAATTCATGCATATTCTACAATTTTAATAATACCTACAAATGAATTTGAAGAATTATACACCTTAATTAGTGTACATTAGTATGTTTCATCTGTTAACAGATAATTCGTAATTATTCACTAAATATACAACCAGGTGTTTTACTTTTCTGTATTAATTAACTTAATTGTCGTAATGAATCACTGTTAGTTACCCTTGTTATCATTACGCACCCGTTCGTTACACAGAATAGTCAGTAAAGTATATGTTACACTAGTCTAAGAAAGTTAATTCGTTTGTAAATATCTTAGTCCAGGATAAGTTTGATACATTGAATTTTGTTATTTGTACACTGTAAAATTATTCAGACAATTAGAATTCACTGTCGTCTATTTGCAGTTAGATTTCAGTTTTATGTGGGATAGTAATGAAAAGCTTTAAATATCACAGTAAGCACAAAAACCACCACAGTTTAAAGTAACATAGTTATTATGGTTATTCTGCAATTTATAATGACCGTGTTGCAATTCCAAAATCCTGGGAATACGTTGGTGGAATAAGATGACTCAGGAAAATCTGAACTTTCCAGGCGACTTATGTCCAATGCCACATAAACCTGAATACACACAAACGGAAACTGGCTAGCAGCAGAGACCGGACTTCATGTGAACATAGAGACGACGGAGGTGATGAAAATAACTAACCAAATACAACGTGTACCGATCACTATCAGTGGGAGAGGTTTGAAAAAGGTCATATCCTTTGCCTATCTAGATATGCAACATAGCTTCAACTGCAGGCGGTGGCACGGACGAGGAAATTAAAAGTCAGGCAGGAACACAAAGGGAAAGGCAGACATTCGTCACTCTGAAATCAGTTTGGAAATCCTCTGCACTCAGCATAAATATCAAAATTCGGATTTTCAACACCAATGTTAAGTCAGACAGTTCTTCTACATAGGTCAGAAATAATAATAATAACAGCTTTATTCCAAACAGTATTTGTGGTACAGGTATGGAATTTTCAGCGTGCATTACAGTATATTGCATCTAATTACCTCATAAATTATATAAGATTTTTAAAAATCAAAAATAAATAAAAATAAAATAAATAAGTTATAAATAAATAAAATAAATAAATATTAAAAATTAAGAAAAAAAAAACAGCGTAGAGTATTTCATTTCAAACAATGCACCACAGGATTTGAAATATAAAGTTGATGTGTGGTAGTAGATGAGAACAACAGTGTAGTAGTAACGAGGAAAGGAAAACAAAAACTAATGAGACTATTTGTTAGAGTGCTGCAGTAAGTTTATCGTGTCATACCTAACGGATTTCTCATCACATAACAGCTGTGCCAGATATGGTATTGTGGAGTTTTTGTATTTGGTAGTCCTAGCATATAGCCTCCTATAGCTGCTTCTAGTTCTTCCAGATGAAATGCAAGGAGATAGATGCGTATAGAGAGGATGCTCGGGGTCCGACAATATTGTATTCGCTAGTTTCTTACATGACATTATATGTCTATCTACAATAGTGTTCACCAGTTGGTTTAACGATATCCCACTTGCCCTACTAACAGCTTTTAGTGCCCTTCTCAGCGAAGCAAAGTCTTTCTTAAGTAGTCCAGGAAAGACTAATGGGGAGCAGTAAAGGAGGATGGGTAGAATACAAGAATTTACAAACTGAGAAAGTAAAGACTGCTTTATACCAGACTGCCTAAATTTCCTAATGTAGAACGTTAAGCGAAACATCTTTCTAGTAACTAGCAAGATGTGGGAAGACCAGGAAAGATCGGTGGAAAAACTCAGCCCAAGGTACTTGACATAAGATGTATTTTCAACCTCTGTGCCGTCAATGAGAGTGGGGCCATGTGAGCTAACTAGTTGCTGTAGGTCACATTTACGTCTGAAAGTGAAATTGACTACCTGACATTTAGACGGATTAAGCTTAAGTCCGTTTGAAGAGGACCACTGACTAATTTCCGACAGAAAGCTATTTAATTTGGAACAATCTGACTGAGAGTTGACAGGCATAGAAACCGAGAGGTCATCGGCATACTTAACAAAAGTGGCTACATCAGAATGAGGCAAGTCATGTAAGAAAAACGAGAACAGAAAGGGAGAAAGAACAGCACCTTGAGGAACACCAGCTAAAGTAAGTGAGGTAGTGGAGGATTTTCCATTGTAGACGGTGTACTGCTTCCTTTCAGAAAAATAGGAATGCAACCACTTATTTGTCCAGCTTTCAGCCTGTGTTGCAGCAAGCTTACTTAGCAAGAGAGACCTGGGAACAGAGTCAAATGCAGATGTGTAATCAAGGAAGGCACAGCGAACGTATTTAGCTCCTTTATCTAAACTAGAGACTATGCTATGGTGGAGGACGACAGCGGCATCTAACGTACTCCTACTATGTTTATAAGCAAACTGGTTGGGGTCGTTGAAAGGTTTTAAAGAGGGATCAAGATTAAGTAAAATAAGTCTTTCCATAACTTTCAAAAAGGGTGAGGTAATTGAAATGGGTCTAAACTTAACATTAGGTCCACTTGTAGATTTAGGCACTGGAACGATCTTGATGTTTTTCCATGATTCAGAAACTTGCTTCTTCACCAAGAGCTTTACCAACAAACTTCAGACTATCAATAGCAGCTGCCTTCTCTATCTCTGTATCGATCAGATGGCTGACCAGAAAGAATTAGTTACAAGAAACTATGGAAACAAACAATCAAGAAGCTTTTTTCCAACAAAAATTCCCAAGAAAACTAAGGCACGTAGAACATACTCTGAGAAAACCGTAGAGTGACATCGCTCTCTAGGCAGGTCTTTGTGTGAAGCCTGAATGGAAACGACGAGTTGCGTGTGGTTTAAATGGTGATATGGAGGAGTCCATGAGAGATAGAGAGAGATGAAAGCTCATAGAAGTTGCTGGGGCCATCTAAAGAATACTACACAGAGCAGGATTTTTTGTTGAATCTCTATGTTCCACACTCAACACAGTGGCATAATAATATGCTGAAATTTAACTAGTATTGAGTGAAACCCAGCTGATGAAAAGTCTAGGTAGTGTTATTATTAGGCTCTGTCTTATAGCTTTAATTTTTCTATATTTAAACTGTTTATATTCTTATTTTTCTTACTACTGTTTGGAAACGTTGTCTAAACATGTCAAAAGCACAGAAAATTAACTTGAGTTTTGAACGCCCACGATCTCCTCCATGTCACTCTTGAACCCACGACTAACTCGTTGTTTTCCATTCGTGTTCTAATAGAGGACCAGGCTGGAGCGTGTTCTCCCTCAGTGGTTCACATAATATGTGTCCAATCCGTCTATGTTTCCTCCTATATATTTATTGAGCAATAGGTTAGTGGTGGCTTAGTTCCCAGAGTTATTTGCTTCTTATTCTTTCTCACTGTACATCTGATCTCCAATATGGAGTGAATGCATCTTTGTTGATAAAAGTCAGTACTGGTCTGCTGGAAATGGTTTTGGTGACGCGTCAAGTTTACCACCATCCGGAAGAGCTAACCTGATATTAGTATTGAAAATTTAAAATTTGTTCTCCATGAAGAGTGTAGTAGATATTTACCCTGATTTAAGAGTAATGAAGCCACGTCTTGCTTCCCCTATTCTTTCTGCATTTGACATCTTAATCTGAAGCGCTTGTGGTTGAACTGTTGTTGTGCTGTGCTGTTTTTATTCTAGGCCACTAGTAGTGGAATGTAGAGCAAACATTTCACCCTGTTTGGGACTCTTCATCTGCGTGTGCCTTCATTCTGTAGTGAATGATGGTGTTCCCATAGAAATTTGAATTCACTCGAATCGTTTCAAATGCCAAATGTTAACAGGAGTCGAAAATTTCGATCTAATCAATCATTAGGAAAATCGAAACTGTATTCAACACAAATAAAACTGATGCCAGTTACAGAAGAGATGAATCTTTTGGACCAGATGATCTAGTTGATCACGCACGTCCTAACGTTCGAAACGATCGGTACTAGGTATGAGTTTCAATAGGAGCACCATCACCTTCTTGGATTATAAGTACATCCAGATAGTAAGTCTCAGATAGGACAAAATATGCATCGTGGATTCCAATGCTAGTCATCATCCAACAAAATTATTTCATTTTATTCCTCAAACACCCTCGAAGCGACCATAACGGGAGTCGACATGTTGGTAGAGGCCGAACATATTGGTCAAACGGGAAAAGTTAAAATGGAATTAATAACGAATATTAAATTCCTTTTTATTTATCAGTCCATAATTCGGTCCCTACTATTATTATCATCATCATCATCATCATTTTTTTAATCAGTGCGCTACTTCGCCTAAAGCCTTGATTTATTTCTAATTTCATTATTCTTCATGCTTATTTAACCAATATAATAAACTTCTATATAAGCGAAGACAGAGAGAGAGAGAGGGGGAAACTAGTTGGATAGTAAAAAATTTAAGTTAGTTTGAGAAAACAAAATTGGGATAAATTAAGATAAGATGGTGGAACAACACAATACAATACCCTTCCTTATATAAATTAAATGCACAGAGAAAAGAAGTAAACACTTCTTACACAGTTTATGCCTAATTCTTGTGTACTCATTCATGCATGGTTCGTTGAAGGTGAATAGCCTTTCATTGGGTTTTCTGTTGTTGCTGTTGCTGCTGCCTGTCGATGAATATTTAAGTAGATGAGATAATTAAATCAGATATTCATAGTAGAGTTAGTAGAAGAAGAAGGGGACGAAGCAGAAGAAGTACAGTATGGAAGAAAGGAAAATGTTTTTACTCATGAATAAATCAGAAGAATCTTAAGGTTGTGAAATAGTCTGAGATGTGGAATATTTTCATTACTCTTTATAGCCTTGGATAGGTAGAAGTACTGAAATGGAAACAAGGTTGAGCTTTTCGTTATATTGTATTTTTCAAATAACGGTTTGAATATATAGCAAGACTAATATATCTGTGAATATATTGTTACTATAATTATTCTTCGGCTTATCACAGCAACTTCCCCACAAGAGAAGAAGGAAAACTGAATAAGTGGAGGTAAAAATTCTTCCAGGAAATGTTGCCACATCCTTCTCATCCTGTAATACAACGAACTTAAGCGTAAACAGTGTTATATGGACACAATTTTCCTAAATTACTGCATTTATCTTTACTTTACAGTGCTTTTTGTATTCCCATCCCCACCCCACCCCCCAATTAAAACCTTGGAACCCTATTGGCTGTTGGCCACTCAAAGCGTATGTATATAAGCAATGGCTGTCAACCATTTTCTCTGTTCATTGGAGACAGTAAAAGCTCTCTACGTGGACCGTCTATCTTCTTGCCTTCTTGTATGGCTGTGTTGTATCATTGTCATTGTTACTAACAGTGATTAGAACAGTAGGCTAGCAAATCAAATATGTAGGAAGTTTGTTAGCGTAAACTGTCAAGTGTACTAACGGATATATGACACAGAAATATCAAATTATAGTTATCAGGCATCCGATTTGCAATTTAGACGTTTGTAAGGATTCCATCAATTTCATTCCTATTTAATCAATTGTCAGATCCAATTAGATGATACTGGAGAGATGTTCCAATGTAAAAGAGTTAATAAATGGGATGGAGATATAAGTACTACTTTCTTTTGAGGATGTAATAAGACAGTGAGAAATATTAGCTTTATGGAATGAGAAAAACCTTATTCATGAAACATTACTGCATATTTTGATGCATTTCAAAATTCGAAACATGAAATAGTAAAGTTCAGAGACTAAGTGCTACGGATTTACGTGTGAAAGATGTAAGTCTAAACAATCAAGAGGATTTTCAAGGAAATTTTTTTGAGCTATTTAGGTTATATGTATATACAGCAAAAATATCCTTAAAGATGCAAGACAGCATAAGGATTCCGACTGGAATATCAAGTGTTAATTTGTAGGGACTTCAGGTTAGTTCACGAAATGACAGTAATTATAGAAACACCGAAAACCAGGGAAAACAGTAGGGACATTTATCACGGAATAACAAAATAAAAGATCTGTAGGCCATTTGTATTCTGTCTCAGTGGTTAAATGGCTAGTAGGCTTGCCCTGTAACCCCCTACTTATAGGCCATGAGTTTGATCTCCTCTGGAATCAGGATTACAAGTCACTGAAGACTTCTAGGCTGGAACTAATCAGCTGTTTAGTATTCTCTAGTTTTCAGTTGTTTTTTTCGGCTGAAATCATCCTCAGTACTAGATCTGTTGAATACGCCTCACCAAACTTCATCAAGTGATATGAAACCTTGGCATGTACAAACTTTTAAACAAGTTGTCTACCAGTCGAAAGATCGCTCGCTCGAATCATTAAGTATCCGATTTTTCTGCAATAAAGAAGCTTTGGTTGTCAAAACAAAAGAACCAGGTCTCTGCATACAGAAAGTTTTGCTCAACCCCTCTAACTCTCATGATTTTAATCCGTCTAGGCTGAATTATTGTAATCCCGTTCATACTTTGATCTAACTTATTTTTCGTTTTGTTTATTCAGTTTTTACATCCTTCCCTCATTATATTGATTGTTATCATTATAATTCTAACTTTTAACTATTTCCAGTATCATCTCACTTGTCACCCTTATTCAACTAATTCAGAATAATTTTACTAATATCGTCTAATTATTATGATCACCTTGTTACATAATGCCTTAACTCTTTACTAGTCTTACCGTTTGTATTTATACATTTCACATTATTATTATTAAAAAAGATTATATATTCGATTGGACAGCTTGAAGATAAATTCGTTGAAAAGAGACTTTTCACTGAATTTCTTGTTTGAACTTCTGAATTTATCAGTTGCCTAGATTAAATAAAGTGACCGATAATCATATGATATGATTATGAGCGATAGTTTGTGCTCGAAACGTGGTCATCAGTTAATATAACTGTACAACACTGTGTGATTTATCAAAATAAAATCTTATCCATAATGGAGTTATACTCTACCACAGTGCCCAAGTTTTATACTTACTTCAAGCTAGAGGTTTGAAGTTCCAGTGGTAGTGTTTTCTTTGATGGGGTGGGGTTGCTAGTCTCATGCCCAACCTTTCCTCTTTGTCGAGTTTATAGCCCACCAAGTGGGCACGTGCATGGTTGACGAGAGTTCTACTGCTGTGAACCACCGATACACACCCAAGCACTTCATAGCTCCCATGGCCTCTAAATTACACACAGATTACATAGACTGGAATATAAGTCAACAATTTACGAAAAATAAACGTCCAATCATGTCTACTTTTATGTATGCTAGCTATTTCACATTATTACTATTACTTCCTTAGATTCAGAGTGGAACATAGTGCTTTGGAAGCACATTTCCATTCCATTGTTCAGTGAATTATTTTCTAACCGGCTATACGAATGCTTATTATTTACTCCTGACACAACCTCTTTCATATCACCCTTGGAACTACAACCAACTCTTTGCTCATTTCCCACTAAGGTTCCACCAGGATCTCTATAAGGTGTAGGATGACACTCAGTAGTCGTCTCAATGTTTGTCTAATCCATCTTCATCTCCTTCTGAATATATGTTGGCAGATAGTCTCTTTGCTAATCAGTTTCCGGAGTTCTTTGTTGCTTATGTGGTAGCTTGTCAGCCATTTTATCTTCATTATTGAGCGGAGACAGCTGCTAATAAAAGTCTTCATCCAGATGGAAGTGCATTTTGTGATACTAACATCAATTCTGTAAACCATATGGACTTGACGCTTCTGTCAGAGGTTAGGATATAATTCCCTATACTGAATGCAGCAGATCCTCACACTGATTAATGAAGCCCTATCTTGCCTTTCCGTTCCTGACTTTGATATTTTGATTAGTGCCGACTTTAGTTGCTACCCTTTAGGTTGACCGACTCCTTTAACTTATACGTATTCTAATTTTGATGTGATTGTGTCCTCTGAGCTGGATAGTTGATTTGCGAAGCTTTCATCGCCCTACTAGGCGACATCTTCGGCGCATACTTCAATTCGAATTGAAGTGAGCTTTTAGATTTCTCCACGAGTTTATTATTCATCTCTCCTGGTGACCTTCGACGTGATTGGTTGTTTTTGTGTGTTTTCACACCTTCTAGGCTACTTATATTGGAACTGCAGCAGCAGTGCTGCAGCACTCTCACCTTAAGGAAAATTGAAGTAAGATAACTCATGGGCGTCCTCCAAAAGAATGGATATCCACGGAATTTCATCAACAGACATACAGACACTCAAGCCAACCGATCAAACCAAAAGCCTCCAAGGAAAGCACGAAGAAAATCGCCTTAACATATACAAAGGACATCTCAGAAATCACTACAAGACTCTTCAAACCTTTAGGAATTGACATCGTACACAAACCAACAAAGTCGCTGCACTCAATTCTATGTCAACCAAAAGACTCAACAGCGAAAGAAGATAAAACCAATATCATCTACAAAATAAGTTACAACGACTGCGAAAAACACTACATTGCCCAAAGTGGACGTTCCCTTCGCCTTCGTATCCATGATCATGAACTGGCCGTCAAAAGACGTGACACCCATTCCCTCATACCATTACATACAGACAACCATGGACATCAATTCGACTGGGACAACAACTGTTCAAATGTTAGACAGAGGAAACAACAAGAATGCTACAGAATTTTTAGAAGCATGTTATTCCAGTGAATCTTCAATCAATAGACATATCGAGATGGACAAAATTTATCAACCGATAAGAAAGAAACCTCACACACAAATGGTCAAACTTCAAGTCAAAGAAACAATCAGCTCCAATACAAGTAACCTAGAAGGTGTGAAAACACACAAAAACAACCAATCACGTCGCAGGTCACCAGGAGAGATGAATAATAAACTCGTGGAGAAATCTAAAAGCTCACTTCAATTCGAATTGAAGTATGCGCCGAAGATGTCGCCTAGTAAGGCGATGAAAGCTTCGCAAATCAACTATCCAGCTCAGAGGACACAATCACATCAAAATCATCCACCTGAGCTACAAATCTTCTCTATCATACATATTCTAATTCTTTATCATTATGATTATTGTCGATTAGTTAACTGATAATATATTTATAAGTCAATTACACAACTGAAGCAACTATCATCCTCTAAAGAATCACAGTTTTTGTTTCCCGAACTTAACAAGGTAGGTTGCCTGTTTTAAATTCAATCACAGCTGTGAGTGTGAAAATCCCCAACCCTCCTCCCCAATTAAACGAGACAATCCATAGACTCCATTATGGGTAAATTTTGTTTTGATAAAGTCTCACAGTGTTATACAGTAATGTTTACTGATACAATCCATAGACCTTTACGACTATGTAGGCATAGACATGTTAGACAAATTTCGATCTAACAAAATCAATTTATGCCTAAAAGTGTTAAGGGTAACAAAGTTTCTTGGAAATAACAGTAATGACGACAAAAAAATATTCATGGACCACCCATATAAACAAAATGAAGTAGACGAAAACAAAAATAGTAATCACTTATGCAGCAGTGATTCCTAATGATACCAAAATAACTGATAGGCGAGAACAAAAGAAAATTAAATTGAGTGATCCTCGCTGATAAGCACCAATCAGTGTAGTAATTATCATGCTTTCCTACACTTTTTATCACTGTTATATTCTCAAGAATCAAATTGTATTCAACGTGTGTGATATTTGTTTTTTTACCGAGAAAGAATTTTATCATTCTGGGAAATTTAAATTAAACTGATAATTGAATGTTGGCGCCTTAGTGAAAACAGCATCGAAACTGTAACACTTAAGCCGCTCTCGGGCATTTAAACAAACTTTCTTTATGCATGTGATGATTTGATGCATAGGTTTGTGAAAATTCTCCAGATAAACGTGTAAATAATTCTGATTGGTTGTAGGGTTTCGTCATAGGTTGACAACAGTTAGAGAACCACTGGAAAACCAGGAAGGAGTACTGGACAGCTGTTTGTCAGCTCAGTTTGGTACTCTTCACCCATAGGGACTCGAACCCAGGACCTAGTTACAAGGCGAGCTAGCTATTTGACCACTAAGCCACTGGGACCCGATCCAATGGCCAGCATATCAATTCTAACTTCTGCCAATTCATGGCATAGCACGACCACTTTGCAATGTCTTCTTCAATGAGTTACTGCCTCAGCTTTAACCTGCTGCACCCTACTGGTCACGCTTTCCACTAGAACCTCAAGTAACTGCCTGAATAGGACCAGTCACTAGTGAGCATGAGGTTGCTTTTCAAGTATTGGTTTTTATGGGGATTGAGTTTGATTGGTTGAAGAATTTCATCATGAGCTGACGTCATGGGTGCGTACTGCTGAACAGCCCCAAACTTAGACGAAACAGATGTTCAGTACTCCCAGGTTTTCCAGTGGTTCTCCAAATGATGTCAGCTCATGATAAAATCCGCCAATCAATCAAACTGAATCCCTTCAAAGACCAATACTTGAAAAAAACTTTTATTTGTATTAAAATACCTACTGTATTCTTACTGAACCTAGATTTCTTTTCAGCGCTTGCAGTCTGAGTGGCATAAAGGGGTTCAAGCTTTTGAATTTCCTGTGGCCGTCCTATTTTTTTCACAGGATGGAGTTGTTGGCTCAAACCAGACCTTTCCCCATTTTCATATTAACAATCGGTCAGGCGAGATTTAGAAGTGCATATACCGGTGATTGAAACTGAAACTAACAAGTGATTGGGACCTGGGTGAATGCCAGAAATCTTGACTGCTAGACTAGGCGGGTTCGGTTCTGGGAATATACACTCCAAAACCTTACCGGGTTCTCATACCACTAGTAAGCCATATGAAAAATGGAAGGTTAGGCGTGAGACTAGCAAAATCATTCATTGAAAATAACAAAAATGCTTCGGACCTTCAGAAAAGCTTACAGCCCTTGTTTCACTCAGAACAAAGCGAATGGAAAGGTGCATTATGATTACTAACAACATAAACACTGCAGTATGGGTACCAAATGATATGTCACACAAAAATGGTAAAACAGCTATATATATAAGAAGATAGGAATACAATAAATGTGGGAGGCCATCCAGAATGCAGGTGAGTATACGTGTCAAGACCATTCGTCGTCCCTTACTTCATGTCAGTTTCAGAAAATGAGGAAAAAAGCAAACTACGAAATGCTTGCTACTGATTGTGATTCTTTGTCATATGTCATAATGTCTCTAGCCATTGTTTCAAATTATTTTTGGAACCCAAACCAGGGAATTGTAATATACCAGTGAATATTATTTAAGTCAGATATCCCCCATTCCACCTCACCATATCATAGACTGACCATCTTTTCACTTTTTCTATCCAATCCCACGATGAGCGACCAGCAAGCCATATGGGAGACTTTGAGATGGGATTTCCACAACGTGTTCAAGCCACTGAGTTTGGTGTTTAAAGATGACTACACTGAACTTAAGGTGACCTCTTACGTATCCAAACATACTCTGTTGGACCTCTGGACTACTTAAACGGTGGTGCTAACACTCGCAAAGATGGTCGAAAACACAGAGTTACCGTGGATTGTTGCCTCGAAAAGGCTGGGTTTTACAGGCATAGAGCAAGAATGAGACTACTGAAGCATTATAAACCAGACTTTTGATAGTCAAGTTGGTGTCGCGATGGCGCTAATGATGGCCAAATTAGTGCATTGGGTGTACTCAGTTCTTGTATAGGAGTTGCTAATATGTAAACAACTTTGTTTTTTAAAATTAAAAAATAACTATGTGATGTACTTCAACTTATAAAGTAACTGAAAATTAATAAGTCGCCTTATGGTAACATGCGTCGGTGGAACAGCGGTAGAATGCTCACCAACCACACAGGTGGTTCGGGGTTTGGTCTTTTACCTCGCTAAGCCAGTAATAAGACTGGTTAAGAGGAAAGGCTGGGCACGTGGCTAGCAACTCAATCTCGTAAAAATAAATACCACTGCTACCGAAACTTCAAAGCTCCAGGTTGAAGTCCAGTGTTCCACTGGGAATGTAAGGGAGTAAAATAAATAATAATAGTACCATGGGGTGAATGTTATTGCAAGCGAAATTAAGGTGACAGTTTCTCAGTTTTAGGTAGAAGTACACTCAGAATAACTTTGCTTTGAAATTTGATTTATTACTAAAAGTTGTCCAGTAGATTTCTAATATTTTATAATTGTAGTTAATTCTTTGCAAAATAATTTATAGTCAAAATCTTTCATGTATTACTTTCTATCAACTTTGATTTATAACAGATAGTCACTTGATCTTATGTGAATTACTGCTTATATAAGCCGAACAGTATTTTGTTAAAAATCAAAATTATTGATCTCACATAAAAGACTAAAATTCCCATACAGGATCATTATTTATGCTGTCAGCTAGGCTAGAGATCAAAATGTAAAAGCTAAGGAAATGCTAAAAAATGTAACTTCATCTCTTGTAGGAATTTGTCTGGAATCTGAAATTTGTCTAAGTGACTTATTTCTTGAGAAAGAAGTTAGGTGTCACAAAATATAAGTTTGTTTCTAAGTATTTGGTTGAATATATTGTGTTTTATTAGTCGGGATTCTGCTAATCCTTATATCATCACAGTAATATCACCATCTTCTTGGAAAAATGCTAAGAATATCCACGACTGTTTCACCTCAGATTCTACGTATTTACATCATGCAATGTACGTCACTGATTCTTTTGTAAATAAGTCAACAGTCATGCAAGTCGTCCGAGTTCGATTCCTGACTGATACACTTCTAAACGTCACCTAGCTGGTGGTAAGCCTAAAGAAAAAAAGGGTGGACGTGAAGCTAGCTACTCTAACCTGTAAACAAAATGTCACCACTATTGGTACTTTATAGCTGAAAGCTCAGAATGCAGAGGAATAAAGAAAACACTAGAAAGTAACAACGGGGGGGCACTGTACAACTTTTCGTCTTTGTTTGAAACTCTTCAACAGTACGTACCCAAGGCTGTATCAGGGATCTAACCATAGACCTTCAGATTGTCCATACAGCCATTGGGACGGAGTACAACGGTCTGTCAATTCTAACTTCTGCTAGTTCTTGATATATAGGGTGACAGCGATCGCAAACAAACACTTGAAATTAATTTAGTGTTCATTAGTGACTGACTGTGGGATGAATTTAACTGAAGTTCTAGGAAGAAGTCATAACTAGAGAGATCAGAAAGTTGGCTTTGAGAAAAATAATTATTGAAAACTTTGGCTGCCGATAGAGCTGTAAATTGAAAATTGTTAGAAGCTACAATTCAAGGGCCATTGGATTCCGCTCCAGTGGCTGAGTGGTCAACGAACTTGCTTGGCATCTTGAAGAACATGGGCTCCATTCCTGAGGAGGTCATGAATGCGCACCACTGAAGAGTCCCAAAGTAGGACGAAACAGTTGTCCGATACTCTCAAGCTTACAACTGTTTGGAAGTGAAGTCACATATAGTAAATGAAAATCGAAATGTGGGTCATAAAGTCATTTCCTCGTGAAAGCTTCTTGCAAAAATTTCCACGAATGCTCCATCACTACATGACTGGATGATAGTGGAATTTGGTTTCCTTCTGAATAACACTATAAACAGTTGAAAAACCTCCTGATTGAGTTTAAATGTGTTGACCAGAAAAGCACTTAACTGTCTAGGTGCACTACTCTGTATAATGAAAACAATGATTTTATCCCTTTCTCTTTTAAGTAGTTTTAGATCTGCTTGAAGTGTAAAAACTAGTATGGACAACTTGTAGTTTTCAGTTGTGATAAGTAATTTAAAATATGATTTCCTTGTGCTTGTAATCATAATTTTTTTATTCCTTCACGTTCCCAGTGGAACATAGGACTTCAAGCTGGAGCTTTGAAGTTTCGGTAGTGGTGGTATTTATGTTTACGAAATGGGGTTACCAGCCTTATGCCCAACCTTCCTTCTTTACTAGTTTTATTTCCAGCTTAGTGAGGTAAAGGAGTGCGTCGGCCAGGAATCGAACCTTGAACCACCTGCATGGTTGGCAAATACTCTACCATTGTAATCATAATAACGCTGATAAACTTTTGTTCATTTGAATGTATTTGAAGTCGTCAGCATGAAAGGTTATCAGGAGCGAATATTGGAAACTGTGTCAACTGTAGTGGAACAAATTTCATATTAATCATTCATAGAAAATTCCTGAGATGATAGGCGATTTTGTGAACACATTATTTTATTCAATCAAAGGATAAACAGATAATTCATTTGGTTAGACAGTGTTGAAAAGTCTCAGTTTTATTTATGATACTTTCATTTTATAGAGAAACACTGGGGAATAGTGAAAGTCATGAATTTTCTCAGATAACTTAATTTCAGTTTGCCTTTATTGCAAACTGACAACAGTTAGTATGTCTCTATAAGTCAGGTAAACTGGATAGTTAATCAGTTGTAGTATAAGAATCTTCAAGGTTTTGTATCAAGGGTGGGATAGGAATCTGTCATCTCGTTCAGTCACTTGATAGGTGAGTTAACGACTATCCTCTAAGGTAGTATCTGATGAACGTCTACTAGTCCGTTTTTTAGCGATACTGTCATCTGTCGTTATCGTTGTCATCAATAGGTAACTGTTGTTATATCCTACTAGTCACAACTTCTCATTAGAATACCACGAGACTTATGATGATGCTGAAAGTCACTGAGCAGTGATTAAGTTTTTAGTGTTGGATTAATTAACGAAACCAAGTGGAGTCCCAATTCTCCCAACAGTTCACCTTAGAAATACACACCTTCATTTGCTTAATCATTTTCGGGCATAGGACCAAGTAAAGCATAACTTTTGCTTTCTGAATGATGATGATTATGTCAGATACTACTGATGTGAATTTATAAGTAGTGTATTAGGTGAAATATCTTCTGGAGTAATGGTTTAATTTTCAAAGAGCATATGTGAAGATCATTGTGAGGCACACATTATAAAACATTGGCTCTATCAGATCACTTCTCCCTGAAAAAAGATCCTCTGCTTTATTTGACCTATCCATTGATGCACGTCGGACGTTTAATGAGCATGTCAACGCGGTCAGCAACAAACAAGCATTGTCTGTTAATTCTAAACTGTCTAATATGCTAAAATCTAGTGAATGGTTTCGGAAATTTCCTGATAATTCTGACAGATATGTGTCCAACCGCTCTTCTATTCGTCATCGAAATTGCAAATGGAAGCCTTGTCTATGGGTTCCAAGTTCGGTGATATTAATCTCAGTGTTGACAAGCTGCATACACATGTTCAGTTTGACAATCTACTCAGTCAAACCTATGATCTCATACTGTGACCTAAACAGGACTTTCAATGATTCGAATCTACCGTCACTGATTATTGCATTCAATATTTTAATTCTAAAGCAGAATTCAGTCTTCTGACAAAACAACACACAGAACAGCTTAAACTATTGATACGTGATAAAGATATACTATCGACACTACCTGATAAGAGTGCGGGTGTTTTTATTATGGATCACACAGATTACATTGATAAAATGTTACATCTACTTTCTGACAGTAGTATATTCTCAAAACCTAATGAGAAAGACAAAACAGAAATAATGGAAAAGCAACTGACAGAACCAAGAAAATACTGTACATGAGCTTGGAATTCAAGGGTGACTTAGCTCCCGACATTACTGAGAGAAGGATCTCACAGTCTCTGAAAAGGACATTCATCCCCTACTTCATCAATGAGAATAATGTTTTCCATTTGAATATTCAATAACCTGAAGGATAATATCCCACAGTTTACCAACTCTACGTGTGTTTATCAATTCTCCTGCTCGCGTAGAGCTAGATATATCTGTCGTTAGACTCAAGTTTTGTCCAAGAGGGTGCAAGAACACTATTCTGCACACTAAAAAATTTCATTCAACCCCTCTGACTTTCATGGTGTCAATCCGTCTGTAATAAAGTATGATAATCCCTAATCACATTTTGTCTCTACCTATTTTCGTTTTGTTCATTCAATTTGTATACACTTCCTTTATTACGACAACTACTAATACTATTCTCGCTTTGAATTGTCCTCGGTGTTATTTCACTCGTTGCACTTGTCATTTTAAATCAATTTTTTGTTTTAAATTAGGCATTTAGAAGACAAATTTCGTGAGATCATATCATTTCGTAATTTCTCTACAATCGTTTTACAATTAGCATGGTTCACAATTTTGTTTTGCAACGTTAAATTCTATTTTAACAAACTCCACAGAATGTTACTTAACGCTATTAATTTTTATTCTCTTTACCCAATAATCCTATAATTTCACACCCCTTCCAATTCTATACATCCTATAAATTATTCTATATATGATATTTAATTCAATTTTAGATTTTCCCGTAGATTGATTGGACTGAAGTACTCAGTCTCAGGTTAACATGTCGGCTTCTTGTGCAGATGTTTCAACGATGTCTGGGCGTGTAATTAAAAGTTATCTGGTGGATGGCGACCTCGGTGGGAACAGCATCACTCACTGCGGAATACATGTACTTCCAATGAAGAGCCACAAATAGGACGAAATGCGCATCCTGCATTCCACTGCTAGTGACCATCCAGCAATTATATGTGGTATTAATTGTTTTTTGCCACTTCACATTGGACTATGATTATAATCACAAACATTTTAATTGCTTTTCATATTACTATCATTATTTTATGTATTCACACCTATGATTCAATTCCGTCACTGGATATAATTTCTTAAAAACCAAGAAAATATATATACGATTGTATATTTTGGTGAAAATTCGTTGAAAAGAGTCTCTTTGCTAAAATCACTTGTTTTGCATGAAAGGAAGACAAAAGGAGTGCAAACAGTTTTCGCAGATTAAAATTTATACTCACAGAGTTTCTCATTTCACCATCACTGTATATTATTCCGTTACATAAAGAATTCTGCTAACAAATGACAGTTTTATCTTTTAGGGATTTCATTTACTTCAAACTTGATCATGGATTGATATAAGTTAGAGAGTCTGCCACATAATCCAAACTAGGACGAAACAGCTATCCAGTACTCCGTGGCTTCCAATGGTTCTCTAAAGGATATTTATCATGATCAAACTTGAAATGAATGGAATTCCACCAAACTAACCCTGAAAAACTAATCCAAAGCTCGCTGGTGACTGGCTACGGAAAGAGGTTGCTGGGCCTCTACTGAGAGTCTTGACCATTAGGGTCCACCACGTCGCGCCATAAGGTCGGAGTTTATAGGCTATTGAATCAGGTCCCGGTAGCTCACGTCGTGGCATGAAGGTCGTGTGTTCGATACTCTGTGAAATCATCGGTGCGTACTGAGAAGAGTCCAAAAATAAGACGAAACAGCTGTCTACTGTTTCTCTAACTGGCATCAATCGTGACCAAACTTGAAATACCAGTGTGTTATGCCATTAAGTGATTGCTGAATATATGTGTTTTACGACATATGAGAATGGTATCGAAAAGTTCCGCTATTCAATAACTATTAATTTCCAAATACAGTGCACCGAATCACTTCACCGACTTGTTCTATATTCTTATCCGTTTTGCATAATATGGTTTTGGTAATTATAACACATGTCCGCTAACAGATAAACTCGTTTCAAGATACATTTTGTCTTTGGAAGTTAAAGTGCCTCTTTGCTTTATACCTTAGATGGTGCTGTGCTTTATTAACGATAAAAAACTGAGTCATTTTTTTAGTTTTCAAGACATTAAATGGTTTATTAGTAAATTTCATGTAATGCTATAAATATCATTCAGTGCGGCAGTGAATCCATTTATGCGTTATGGGGTTCAGTTGTTATTTATAAATCCCGCTAAGTAGACTGATATTTTGTGGTGATCGTATGATACTTACACTAAAATTTTCTAACATATGTTCGTTAAAACAACACATCCCTTGAAACAAGTGACATATTCAGTAAGCAGGAATTAACAAATTAATTAACTGATCTAAAAGTTAATAATTCATTCTTTAGTTAAAGAAAAATTTCTTTTTGTTATCACTGAACTTTTCACTAAAATACCGCTAAATGGCCATAAAATAGTATTAATAAACTGTGATTCTTGCAATTTCCACTTTCCAGTGTTACAGTAATCTCAGATTTACTTAAGCGATCAATCTTTTCCTACCAGTCTCGCTATGCATCATTCATTCTTCTTAGATATGAATATATAATGGAGAAGATTTTCAGCTCAAGTGGATGATTTTAGTTTAGTTGTGTTCTCTGAGCTGGATGGTAAAATTCTCTGGTGGGTTCACGGCTTTTCGCGAAGTCGCCGTACTTTCGTACAAACAGAAGCGTGTTCTATTCACAGGATTTATATGTAATAGAGAAGATTCGCGGCTTATGTAGATGATTTTGGTGTAATTGTGTACTCTGAGCTCAGATAATATGGCTACACCAAACACATATATAAAATGCAATCTTATTTAAATATTTCACGACTATTAAATTTGTATAGGAAAGGAAATGTTTTAGTAGGACAGATGGTTTTTTAGCAATTCTTGACGCTAGAAATTCTGTTTCATACTTAAAATAGTCGTGTAGCTAACTTTTCATTAAATTTATTCTCTTTCGCGTCATCTTATTCATTGAATCGTGATTCATAGTGTAGTCTGTCATTTGCGACTCAACAATTTGAGGTGTACATTTACCAAAAGCATTCAGACTGCATATGTCAACGTGTAGATAGGTCGTTTTTCCGATCATGCCTGGTTTTGACGTCCACATCTATGCTAACTGTAGTTGGAACGACATTTCTCATGTAAATTACAGTGAGCCGGTCACAAACGCATCTCTTTTTGGCTGCGAATAGTGTTTGTTGTTGTTGGTTAGGTATGTTTCATCATGTCTGCCTTCTTTATGTCTACTTAAAGTCATGTTTTCATTGATGATTCTTTCAAATTGTCAGTTTCTGTCTGCAGATATTTGAAACTATGCGTTGTAAGGTATAAATCATCTGAGGAGTCCAGATATACAAGGACTTTTTGTGTCCATTGCATACCTGCCTTCTCCTTCCTATTGGTCTGCCGCCGCTTACAGTCCAGCAGAGTGAAGAAGATCACCAATAACTGTACTCAACGTGCTCTTATTCTTATCTTCATTTCGGCCTCTTCGATTGGCATGCTTCTATGAATTACTTGGCATGCGGCATTATCATGTTTCTAGCTGTTGTTAATATTTATAAATGTTTGTGGCACTCCATAGAAATGAAGGCGTTTCCGAATTATTTCGTGATTAACTCTGACTTTTTCGGAGTCCCTGGACTATAGTTAAAGAATTGCTTCCCATTCTAGTCTGTGATTGATTATGACGCGTAGTACTGCAATTTAACTCACAGATGACTTGTTTCGTTTGATTTCAGCCTAGCCTTGTCATACTCCTCCATTTAGGGCTTCCGTTTGTCTCTCCACGATAATCAGGCCTAATATTTTACCTGGGGTGGACGGAAGCATGATTCCACGCGAAGCTGCTTTATTCGCTTCAGTCATGCTTCTAAAGGGTTTGATGTGTTCACCTTTCTAACGATTCATAGTACTTTACTTTCTTCTACGTCTTCTGAAGTAGGAGTGCGAGTGCGTCTGCTTAGGCCATGGATCCTTTCTCAGTGCTCCACTTCTGAGAGTATTCCATTTCGCCCAGCTGCTTTTTGAATCTCTGTAGCTTAGTGAACTTGAAAACATCTACTTTAGTGAGAAGTAGGGTGCTAACCGGATGTCCTGTTTCATCTGGTAATGTTTTTGTCTAGGTTATAGATAGTAGTCCACCAAGTCACGGTGGAGTAGATGCTCGGTGATGATGTTCAGTGGTAGCTCTAAATCACAAACTGACTACGGTAAAGACTCATGGGTCAACGAATTCTGGCTTAAGCGGGTGAATAGTCAAAGAGCTGACATGGCAGTCTAAAGCTTCCAATTTCAACCACTGATAGGATCGCTGGTGAGAAGTGCAGAAGAGTTAAAACAGGTGTCAAATGTTCCTTGGTTTTCACATGTCTTCTGGCTTATTTTAGTTCGTGGCGAAATCTAAATTGAAACTAAGCCTAGTCCCTACAAGGGCCCATAATAGTACTTAATGTCATCCGTAGAGGTCGTCCTTTTTATCTTTACCTGTGTTATTTATAGGCAAGTAGAATTGTATAATTGTAACTTGATTTCCTTTTGAATTGAATTCTAAAGCCATGACTCGGAAGGAGACTGATACCAAGTGCATGAAACGTTCCGATGGTGTCAGTGAATCCCACACAGTAATGCTAATCGCAATTAAGTCACTTGAGTATCAATAGGTATCATGGACTTTTTGAAATGGAATGATTCATTCTACTTCGATTCTGACCAACATACCTTCTTAGGATTAATGTACACTTTGAGTCAGAGTTAGAGAGAAAAATCTTATACTCATGCATATATTTTGTTTGCTGGAAAATTTCATATCATGCGTTTTACAACTAATGGTGATAGAATGCTCAGCCACTAAGTGGCAGATCCTGAATCGACTGCTGTTTGGCACACTCCTGAAACTCTGCCTAGTTTATTGGACGATATTAAGACTGTGAAAAGGGGAAGGTTGGACACGGGCAAGCAACCTCACAACTTAAAAAATGGCCTTGCTACCGAAATTCAAAGTTCAAATCACAGATCCTTATGTCCTCACTGGAATACAAAGGAACGGAGTAATGCTGGTGCGTTAATATGACACAATGGGTTATTGATGAGTTTATGTAAACTCTAAAAATTTCACTCTGTGACAATCACTGGTTATTTTGATCAATTATAATAGGACTCCAACAAGTATTAATAACTCTAGGGATTGTTTTAACGGAATAGTCGTTTGAACAATCCATCCTGTAAGATATCATGGCAATATTTATATTTATTTGGACATTTAGCCAACTGTTTAATTATTGTCTTTTTTTCTCCTAGTCTGCTTACAATTATTTTGACATTTGCATGTGATATATTGAAGTGATCCTTATTATTAGTTTTTGTACTCTTTAGTCTCTAATTGAAATGCTTCTATTTGTAGTTTTGTGTACACTGGTAATGTGCTGTACAGTGTAATTTTTTTGAGTGAATCGAGGTTATTCCGTTTTTGGATGGTCTGTGGGAAGCATTGATGAGTGATTCTTACAGGCAGAGTTTTTGATCCCAACTTGATTAGAATATTGTAATTGATTCAAAATACTTGTTTTGTGATTAGAAACCTACACTACTTATAAAGCTGCCTAACAGCACTGCTAAGTATCACATATAGATTTCAGTCAAAATCAATCGTCTTTTTGCTGTCTTTAGAGCGTTTTGCGACTATGCGTCTCTCGAAAAAACCTTTTATGACAGCTATACAATAAGACGCAAGAATCAGTCCTCTGAGTTTAGATAGCAACAGGTCGGCAGTGTCGCTACAATTATGACCCAGTGAATAAAACGGTTAGCCGAACTAGAAATTTCTTGTTTTTCTTTAATCTTTTCAAGTTAATAGAGATTCAATCGGTTCCACGTTCGATTACAGAATAACATTCGTTAGGAAACCTTTGTTAACCAAGGAGTACAATGCATGAGCCTATTGGGTATTGAACTAAAGGCCCACATTTTATGAAGCTGGCCCTGTTGATCATTTAAACATTCTGATGAAATACAGTGGCCCGTGAATGTTAGCTATTTTTCATTCGATGGAAGATCTCATCTTGAGCCGACATCAGTTAGAGAACCATCGGAAAACCAGCTGGACAGCTATTTCGTCCTAGTCTGGGACCCTTCATCAGTACGCACCCACCGAGGTTCTAACCCAGGACCTTCTCGTTACAAGGCGAGCTCATAGACCATTAAGCCACTGGGACCCAATCCAATGGCCAGTTCATGAATTCTAACTTCTGCCAATTCACGAGAGAGCGTGACCATTTATCAATGGTCTACAAGCTTGCCTTGCAACCAGAAAGTCCTGGATTCCAACCCCACTGAATGCGTTCTGCTGAAAAGTCCCAAACCAGGATGGAGGAACACAGCTGTCTAGGTAATTGTCCCAGGTTTTCCAGTGGTTCTCTAACTGATGTCACCTCATGAGGAAATCCTTCATCCAATCAAACAAACAAAATCCCCACAAAACAAATAATTGAATATTTTCCATTCAATATCATTGGCGAGTACCTGTCTCCATACCCATCCTGGTGAAAACTACCGGCCACTTAAACTCACTAGAATTCCAATCAATTCCATCGTGTTATGCGTCACCAGTCGACATATGATTAACGTTCAAGCGTTATTTAACCCTAGTTTTTAATATCGCAAGACAAAAACGAAAGAAAAATCTATAATTATTAATCCATTATAGAAAAATGAAGTAGAATGAAATTAAAGCAAAAAATTGATTGAGATAAATTATGAAGAAGGGAAAAGATTTTCTAACGAGTATCTTCTTATCACACTGAATCATTTTCGTTATTATTCTGTGTATGGTTCACTTTATATCCCCTCAGTTATTGATTGAAAGATATGTATTGTTCCTTCTTCTTATTATTATTATTAAGGCAGTGGATTTTTAAAGATAAATCACACGATGAGGAAGCAAGATTAAGAGTTAAATGAAATTTCTCACTTGAAAATTGTTTCTGGACATTTTTTCTCTTTTTGAAATGATTTTCGTGATTAATTAATTTGTAATTAGATTTTATTACTGATCAATAGATGAATTCAAGTGAAGGTTTAGCAGTGATATTTTGAAGATGAAAATATTTCATGATTGCGATGCATACATATATGCAGATGCATACGTTGAGTAGCTGTCAGATTACATTCAGGCTATCGAGTGGAAGCTAGAGGGAAAACCAGTAATGGATTAGGCATCCAAGAGTGAAATGAAGAGATTGAAGCTTATGAACGGCCGTAGATTCCGCTGAAAGTGATACCACGAAACTGATTGTGATAAAAGTTTGCCCCTGAAGCCTTATGCTCCACTGATCATTCATGGAATGAATAATATCAATAATTGTTGGATTTCGCAATGTTTTCCAAGAAAGATGATGGCCGCCATCATTTGTTTTATCTGCTTGTGAAACTGATATCAATGAAAACGAAAGAAAACAAATTTTATTTACAAGAGTTGGTTCACAGATATCTGATTGGTTTAATTTATTTTTGTTTATTTATTTTTAATCTGAGATCCACTAAGTGTCTTACGTTTAATCTTGCACTATTCAACGTCCGGAAGTCGAATTTTCAATGAGTACAGCTGTTTTGAAAACTTATGAGGTTGAACATTCGTTTAACTCCAAAGATACTCTTCCTAGTTTGCCTACGGATTGACATCAGTTAGAGAAAAACTTAAAACAAGAGAGTTGAAGACAGCTGTTTTATCCTATTTCGGGACTAAATGACAGTATGTGCCCATAGGATTTTGAACCCAGGACTTCCAGGTCACACATAAGTCAAGCGCGTAGACCATTCAGCCACTGGAATCCAACTCAGTGGCTGATGAATTCTAGCCTGGGTTCAAAACCCAGTGGGTGTGAAGTGCCGGTGATTTTAAAACATGTTTAAACCTACTTCTATGGATTATCTCAAGAAAGTAGGTGGAAAACATCGTGGAATATTAAATCATGGTTCAGATATAGCAGTATTTCCTAAGATAGTATATTGTTTCTTATTATACCGCTTGGAGATTTTGCACAAAGAGTATACGCCTTGCATTGAAACATTGAAGATTCTGTATTATGTATCAACTCTTTTTTTGGGTAAATCTATTTTTATCGTCAAAAGCAGGTGTACGTTGGATGTAGGGAAGTAATCCTACTCCGGGAGAGCACCAACGCTACTAAAACTGTAAGCCTTGAAGCCAAAGGCCCTATGTTTCACTCAGAATGCAAAGGAATGACAACTCAAGTCGTGCGCATATATAACCCCACTGAAGATTGATTCTAGCACATTCAAGTTACCAGGAGAATTCAGATTGGAGTCGACCAGCTCCAAGGTTTCATGAGATGTTAGATTTTTAAACCTTTTTAGCACAAAATAGTCGTGCTGCTTCACTTTTGGCAACTAAACAGAGTTTAACTAAACATCTAGAAAATAGACGAGAGCTAAGTCTCCTCATAATTGAATAGACTGCACACTAGTGTTTTGACTGAATTCTAAGTATTCCCATAATCACTGTAAATTTTAAAGCAATTATCTGACGTTCCCTTTGCAAAAGATCCTAGTTCGTTAGCAACTTGAGACATTTCGTCTTATTTCTTAGCATTCGCAGTAGAATGTAAAGCTTCAAGCTTTAGCTTTGAAATTTCAGTAGCAATGGTGTTTTTCAAGGATGTGGTTTCTCTCCTCAGAACCAACATCCATCTTTGTAAGGCTTATAACCGGCTAGTGAAGATAAAGGTGTGCGGTAGATGTACAATGAATCCCGGACCACGTAAATGGTTGATGGACAATCTAGCGGTGAAATTTGAGACCGAGTACCTTGGAACTTGTACGATACTAGATTTGTTAAATTTTGCATTATTATAAAAGCTTTTGTATTTCCGAGTGAATGTAAAGCAGAACGTTTATAATAATGAACATCATACATCCAATAGCCAAATTTTTTCAAACTGTTAAAAATTAACTTGATGCGGAGATATATAACTTGCTAAAATTCTCTTCACATCTATACATATGTTATTGTGATGCATAATAAGAAGCTGCGACTGTAGCTTCAGAATTTTTATCGCCCTATTCTTAAATCAAATAGAATCATCATTTAATTTTAATTTAATTTTAATCAGCTCGCTGATTATTTGGGCCAAAATGTTAGGCTTCTGTTGACATGTCTGCACCGTTTGCGGATGCCTCGATGATATAATGGAGTTATTTTAGTGGATTATGACTAGTAGTGGAATCCAGGATGAACCTGTTGCACAGGAGTCTAGTGAATAACGAAAGGTACTGGATCCGAGTCTTAGTTGAAACACCATCACTCACTGGGGAAGGCAGGTGCATCCAGCTAATGAGTCCCTAATGGGATGAAATATGCATCCTGGATTAAAATGTTAGTCACCATCCACGTAATCATTTCAGATTGAATCATACTTTATCCAACACTTGTTGATATCCAAAAACTCTTCTTAAAGAAGACTAGCAGTCATTGCATCTGAATGAGTATTATTTATTCCTTGACTATATGTGTCGTTATCATTATATGATAATTTGACACGTACTGAGTAGTGCCCTGTTTAAATTACTTGGCTGGCCTAATTTCAATCCAACAAAATGCGTCAAATTTTCTCAATTTCTTGTTGTATTATTCATTCAGTGATCTCCCTAAGTGGCAAAATGTACTCACACACCTTTTTTATCCCCTTTGAAATTACCGGTATGCCTTTCTTCCAGATGAAGGGAAAATGTCATAAGGAATTGTTGGTTTGGACGTTGGATCAAGTAGCTCCGCGTCACATTATATACTATAGATTGCTATTTTACTCCAGAATCTTGAATGAAGGCGAAACAGTGTGTAATAAATTACTTCGGAAGTTCAGTACATTGTGGAAGAGTTTTGTTCGTAATAAGGCCATTATTGTTATTATTATTACTATTGTAATTATTAATGTTTTACCGTGTTTTGTTTAGTCTGTTACCTGGCTGATATGCTTAATTTTGCATTATAAAATGCTTAACAAGATGGTGTAAGTTATATTCACGTGTTTTTCTGTCCTTGTGACATTTCCGATTTATTTTACTTTGTTTTTACTATTTCTGCTAAATCTTCATAGCTGTAAAAGATATTTGTCGCTTACTCTGAAAAGATAAAGATTCTTATAATGTCCTTATCGGTGTCTAAACTCTGTTTATGTATTTATATACTACTACTATCTGAAATAGTAATTGGTAATCATCAATAATCGGTATTAACTAACCAAAGGTTTTGTAATGAAATTATAAACAATAACGTATTTTGTTTGTTTGAATTGGTACGCTGAATAGAGTGGCAGAGAAATCATGTAATTATGTACAGTTCCAAGGACATTGTCTGCTGGAAGTCAGTAACATAAGTGTGACTACTTAAAGTGATGTAATATGAAACTAGGTAAATAAATTTGAGTTCATTTTAGTTAACAATATTGACATTATTAGTTATAATCATAAAATATTAACTCTATCCATGTATTTGTAAGTATTTAATACATTACTAATATTAACTTGCTATACATCTCATCCAAAAGTTGCACGGCAATGCTACATGCCAAGTAATTCCAAACGGGAAACTTACGGAATCCTTCGAAGTAAAGACGGGAGTAAGATAAGACTGCCTACTATCGCCAATGATTTTCCTGATTGCAGTAGATTCAACAATGTGACAGACAGCTGGAAGCGAGGAAACAGGCACAAAATGGACCCTCACGAAAAACTTGGAGGATCTGGACTTCACTGATGACACATGTATAGTTTCCCACAAACTGGAAGATATGGATGAGAAAAGCAACAAGTTGGCGGTAGAAGAAGCATCAAAGATAGGACTTCAGTTGAACATAGAGAAAACAGAGGTGATGAAGTTTCCTGGCCAACAGCAACAGCAACAAAAACAGACAAGAATCAGTATAAATGGGAGGAACCCGAAAGAAGAAACCTCCTTTACCTCCATGGGAAGCATCGTTCCAACTATAGGCAGAACTGAGGAGGATATCAAAGTAAGGATCTGGAAAGTAAGACAAGCTTTCATTTATCTCAAGTCTGTGTGGAGATCAACAGCACTCAGAACGAAAAATAAGATGCGGATCTTTAACTTCAATCTAAAGTCACTGCTACTATACGGATCACAGACTTGGCGCGTAATAAAGAGCACCTCAAGCAAACTACAGACCTTCATCAACAGCTGCATTCGATCAATACTAAAGATCAGATGGCCGGCCAGAAAAGATGAGCAACAGGGATCCCTGGCAATGAGGGAACCAACCAGGAACTGATTATAGAACAAATAGGCAAGAAGATTTGGATGTGGATTGGCCATACTCTGAAGAAACCATCAAGTTACATGACTAGACAAGCCCCTGAGTGGGACCTGAATGTGAAGCGGCGAGTTGGTTGTCCAAGAGTGACTTGAAGGAGGTCATGTGAAGAGGAGATGAAAGCAAGTGGGCAGACCCGGACCCAGGTGAAAACTCTAGCAGCGAACCGAACGCAATGAAGAAGTGAGGCTGAATTCCTATGTTCCTCTAGGATTTAAAGGGAATACTAATAATATAACGATTAGAAGACAGAAATTTAACTAGATATCCCCAGTTTGTCCTGTTCAGCATAGTCCTCTTTAACTGGCCCCATGATTGCCTACATGCTCCTAACTTTCCCTCACACGATCTCGTAAATGTCACTCTTAAAACGATGCCCAACTTGTCGTTTCTAACTTGGGTTTCACTTGAGAGGCTGTCTGGCACACGATATCACCCAACGCTTTCTTCATTTTGCATGCAATCTACCTCCACTTTGTTAGGCATATTTGTTGAGGAGTAGGTTGTTGGTTGGCGTGTTTCTATGGTGTCTTCTTGCCAATAACTTATGACCATCTAATCGTCAGTATGAAACTAGAGAAGGGGATTATTGATAGAATTCTGTAGTAACCTGTTCGAAATGCTCTTCTTCAAAGGTCATGAAGAACTGTTTTAATACGAGTGTTAAAAATTCAAAATTTTTTGTTTACGCTTAGTGCAGAAGAATTTCACATTGATTTCAGATTAATGAAGGTCCGTTTTGTGTTTTCGACTCTGACTGGTTTTGAAATCTCATCCGTGCAGCCCCCCTATAGTTAAAACGATGATACCTATTTAAATGGAGGATGTGATCTCTTTCAAATTTACGTCGTTGATAGTGGTTGGTAATTGTTGCCATTGGTGGTGACTACGTGTCTTCATCACTTTACTGTCCTCTGTGTTCACTTGAAGCTTTGTCTTTGCTTCTAGCCTCTACTGCCGACCTATTTGTTTTCACCTAAAAGTCTTCGGGTTTTTATTAAATTATATGCAAATTGTCCGCGAATTCCAGATCTCCTAGAGTCTTCTTAACCGTCCACGGTATTTCCGTCGTCTGGCTTCACACGCGTGCTGCCACATAATCAAGTACACCACAAATAGGAATATCATCGATGATAGTAAGCAGCCAGCTTTGTCTAACTTCTGTCTTCACTTCAAAGAATTCACCGAATTTCCTGTTGTGGATCACTCGGCATATGGCCTCATCATCATAAAACTGTTGAATGTGGTTGATAAAGATATGCGGCACTTCACTCTGTCGTGTTGAAGTAGTTTTCAAATTATTTCTCCACCAGCGTTGTCATAGGCCTTTTCAAAGCCAATGAAGTTGAGATAGATGATGCATAGAGTGGCTATTCATTCCGCACATGATTTGCTTTTCGTGAATCGAATCAGTTCTGGGTGGGGTTCTGCATCCAGTGTATCCTGTATTCTTTCCAGGATGACTCAGTATTTATCGAAATAATAATGGCAACTGAAAATAGATTAGATTTAAGAGTATTTCACGCATTCACAGTATCAAGCACATAATTGTTTGAAATAACGATAAAAATAAGCTTATTAAACAAGAATGAACTGTTATAAGGTAAACTAAACGTGTTTTATAACTTTTTTCATATAAATTAGCTACATGGTACCTAAAAATCAATATAGTACACATTTTACATGAACGGATAGATTTATTTCACAATAAGATTACCTTGACAGTTGTCACAAGGTGTAGTAGACCTTCATTAATAGGAAATCAGTCCTGAAATTTGCCACACTCAGTATAAACAGCAGAATTCAGACTTGCAACAAAAGTGTTAATTCTTGTATATGGTTAAGAGATTTGCATTGCACGTCATGCAAAGCAACACCAATAAGCCACTGCAGACTTTCATCAACCACTGAATTCACTGGCTCCGAATCAAGATCCTCTAAGAAATGGGACACACACTGAGGAGAGAGTTGAGTGACATCGCGAAACAGACAGACCCTTGACTGTACCCCACATCAGGAGGTCGTGTGAGGAAGGGCTGAAATTTTATAAGCGATCATGAGGCCACCTTAAGAGGTTATGCTAGGAAAAGACTAAGTGAAGATGTGGTTTTGAGGTCCCGCGTTCCACTCGGAATCCAAGAGACTGATCCTACTGATAATGATCATTCCCCCAATTTACTTTTGTGGTGTGTAGTGCAAGCAGGAATTTCCAAATGTAGTATTAGTGATATCTTCTGCAATAGGTTTGGAAAGTGAAGTGATGCACAGATATGCAAAGATGAAGAGTGAGGATCACTGTGTAATAATTTAGAAAACATGAAGTAAAGACAGAAGAAGCAGATTAGGAATAATTTCCACAAAATTAAATTTTAACGTCGAATTTCTATATTTTGCTATGAATAAATATTCTAGCCAGATAAACAGCTGGGATATCGAATGCCTCTGTGTATCACCCTTCAGCAATTATGTTCGTTTCATTCTTCTGAATGACATTCAATTTTCAATCCACTAATTTGAAGGTTTTCCCATCTCTTTGCCTTAAAAGTGAAACCTAGGGGGTGCTATGAATAACCTTTCTTCACTGAGTAGGTTGGCTAGATTCAAACTCAACCTTCCCTCAGTACCCCGCTTATTACGGACTAAACAAGGTTAAGGAGTGCTTTCACCAAGAAACAAACTGAAACCACGTCCATGGTTAACAAGCATTCTACTATTGAATCAGTTATTCACTTGAAAATCTAAGCAACAAAGGATATCTTTCCTTTTGATTCTCTAAGGTAACTGAAACCGGTAGACTATTCGTCCTACTATTTATCACGTTTAACCTACATAAACTATAATAGATTCATCAATTTTTTACAACACCTTTTATTCTTCATCATCTAAATGGAATGTGTTTAATTACAGCTTACGGCCACTTTCTATCACTATCGAAGTGTTCATTCAAGGTAGATAAAAATTCGTTTAAACAAGTGATGCTCAATAGTAATGTATTCAAAAATACTGATCTACAGAAGTATAATAGAACAGTTGGAATAAAAATGAATAACAACATCTAATCTTAGAAATCAATGCAAATCAATATTATGCAAATGAAGTAGAGGTCAGTGATTTCCATGTTTGTTATTCTATGTTCACATTCACCTCCAGGCGTACGGTTTGTAGATGTTTAGTCAGTTTCTTAACATAAATTCGAAGAAGCCTGGAAACAGTGTGAGAATTTACTCTCTAACCAATTCTTCATATGTGTTAATGAAATAGGCTTGGATATGAAGTTTTAATTTCATGCAATCAGACATTTCCATTTTTCAGGAGTTTGATGGTTACAGGTTTGATAACAAGCTGGCATCAGATAGAGAACTATTGGAAAATCAGAAGGGAGTATAGAACAGCTGTTTCGTCCTAGCTTGGCACTCTTCATCAGTCCAAGATCACCAGGGTTCAAGCCCAGCACATTTCCGTCACAAAACGAGGTAATAAACCAATCAGCAATTGTGACTAGATGCAATGGCCCATAGATACCAACTGCTATCTATTCGCCATACATATAGCAAAACTACTGGTCGGAATCACTAGTGAATATGTGTTCTTTTTTTAGACGTGTTGGATTTTGCTGGTCATGACTTTGCAATAGAATTCCACGTAACTTCCTTTTGCTGATAAAAATCAGATTAATTTTCAAGTGTTAGTTTTCAGCCAATCGATCACTCATTGATACCTGTTTTGCGTTCCGTTTTCTAAGACCTGACTGACAAACGATATACACTTACGGCCTTCCAAGCTTTTAAGGTATACAGTGTATATCAGTGTATAGTGGAAAACCCTGGTTAGTTCGTTTTGCAGAAGTCACTATAATGAAATCAGACAAAACACGCTAACGTCTACACGCAAAGAGGCAGGGAGTGTAACCATGCACTGCACTGGGAACTGAACTGTGTCGTTTTTCATTACGTCGCAGTCTTTTGCTCGATTTGTGTTCATCACTTTCTGAGCTCAAGTCAGTATTAAAACTTCCAGTTTAACTGTTTCCTTACTCAGATAATAACTTCAGTATGACTTGTTTGGTGGTGACTAGCATCTGAATGTACCTGCATTCTCCAGTGGGTGAGTGTGTTCCCACTGGGGTTCAAAACCAACACCTTTCGTTTCAAACTTCAAAGGGTTATCCCCTGGTCCACTTAGGCGCTGACAGCCACCTATTCTGCAACGATTATCAGTTATTATTTAATTCGCTTTGAACTTTTCCACTCACCAAACTACTCTAAGTTAAGTAGCGAGACCTCATCAAAACATCTGTACAAGGAGCCGACATACCAATAGGAGCCGAATACTTCTATCGATTTAATCAATTGGAAAGTCCAAATTGAATTAAATAATAACTAATATATCTTTTCACTAAATTAATCACAACAGATTCCTCACAATTTCTGTCACATTATACATGTATGAACTATGGTTGTTTGATCATTCGTCATTTCAAATTTAAACGTGTACTGAAATTCGTCGTGGACTACCCGTCTCATTCAATATGTTTAAAAGTATGCAGTACATTCGCATGTACTTATAATAATCTTTGTGGCAAGCATCTTTTTACCCTGAAAGTGTCTTCGTTGTTGAACTGTTCAAATTAATTCATGGGACTGGGTGTACAAAGTGTAAGTAATAACTACTGTTTATTATAAGAAGAAGACGTATGTAGCGGAGAAAATTTTCTTATCGACGATTTATTTTCACAGGTTGTATAATCGTAATCATATTTAACAAAGAAATCATAAGACCAATCAAATACTGGTAAAATTTGTCCTCGAAAACGTATTACGTAATGAAAGGTGTAGTCTAGAACGAGTAACTAATTGGAAATTAGTAAGGAGGAGAGAATGTGGTAGGATGTAATGAGTGTGAGAAAATGACTAATCAATATAACTGAGTAGAGCAGGCAAGAACTAGTGGAAAGGCGACAAAGTGTTCTAACAAAATCTGTAATAATCATAGCATACTTACATGATACAAGGAAGAAAAATTATGGTGAGAAGGATACTCTGGCCACATTAGGGCGAGGGAATGTATATGGTGCTTTTGAATGCAAAGATCCGGTTGCAGATCTTGAATAGCCAATGATTCAGCTATGTACAGATGGCGTATCCGAAGTCCTTTCGTGTGACTTTGGGGGGCTCTATGTAGCACTGTGAAGCATTCATGCGGAGATGCTCGAGATCCAGATTTGACAAGGTGTTAGACCATGGAGCATCCAGTTTCGTCTTTTCTTCTTTGGGTAGCCAAGCTGGACAGCGTTTTTAAATTAGATAATAACTGGTCCCCATTACACAGGAGATGACCATCGTTACCTAAGTAATCTAGTGGGTAACGCTTTGGTATTTGAAACGAAGGGTACTGAGTTCGAGTCTTAGTAGAAACACCATCATTCAGTGGGTAATGCAGGGACATTCAGCCGAAGGGTATCATACAGAACGAAAGGTACATTGTCGATTCCACTGTTAGTCAGCACCCACAAAATTACCGTAAGTAATAACTTCTTTTGCACGTTTCTTGGAAATCATCACAGCTTGGAAGCTGCAAATAAGCATTTTATGCAATCCTTATATGTAAACTCACTTAATCTGAATCAAAGTTTATGTGACAGTAATAGGAAAAATTTATTTCTCGATACGAATTTTGAAACAAGCAAAAAGAAGTTAATAAAGGAGGATTCATTGAATTCACCAAATTTCGACAGAACTCCATCTGATAATAATAGTTGGAACTAGACATATGGTTAGTCGATGAAATATCGATTACGTACCGAATAAGCGTACTGAATTTTACGCTTTTCTTGCTGGTAAAAACAGCTTTTATGTTATTTGTATGGCAGACAAGTAGAAACGATAGTTAACAGTTTCATTTAAGGTATATATCTTCATAAAAATTGGTTTCATTAGGTACGTCTCACACTGTATTAGTTCAAATTTCTCGGTATTTTGAAGATGAACAATTTGAGTTTGACTTTTCAAATTAAGCTGGTTTAAATTTACTCTAGAAAAGCCCACTATCCCCTGGCCTGTGAAATTGCGTCAGTATGTGAAATTGAATTTTAAATCACGAAAAATCCCCATCAGAACTTTAGCAAAACAAGACAAGTACTTCAGCAAAGAGGTTCTTTTCGGCAAGTTCACTTTCTTTAGCTGAACAGTCTCATTTATGTTCAATTTTTTTCATGAAAAAGGGTTGTAACAAAAGCGATAAGTAGTCACAAAGATTATTATTATTATTGCTCCCTTGGGTTCCTAGTGGAACATAGGGCTTCAACTGCGTGTCCACTTGCTTCTGTCTTCTGCTGCTGTACTTTTCACCTACATTCATCTTAGTTCATACTGCTTCAAATCCTCTTTACACAGTCTCCTCATTTCACCCACGCACTGACTCCCACTCGCGGCTACCTTCCCTTTCGGGTTCCACTTGAGCAATGGCCTGAGCGCGCGCGATGTCAACCAGCGGCCTCCTCAGCGAGTGTCCAACCCATCTCCACTTTCTCCTGCATATTTGTTGGGCGATTGGTTCTTGCTTTGTTTCTTCCCATAGCTCCTTGTCGGTGATTCTTTCCGGCCCGGCCATCTGATCTTCAGTACAGAGCCAGCAAAGACAGTTGTTAGTAAAGGTCTGGTCTGCAACAGGTTGTTGGAAATATTCTTTTCGACCCGCCCACCAAGTTTCTGATCCGTATAGAAGAACTGACTGACTTGACGTTGTTTGTATTGAAAATCCGAGCGAATTTTGTTGTTGATGCTGGCTGAGTGACGAAGATTTCCAGATTAGATTGGTTTCAGGTTCATGATGAATGAGTTTCTCGCCTTCCCGATTCTCGCTCGATTTGAAATCATCGTCCGTTTCGACTTCCTGTAGTTGACACAATTCTCCCTAGATAAGTGAATGAAGTAATCTCTTTCAAATCCCTCCCGTTGATGGTGATTGGCGCTGGATGTTGCTGTTGTTGATGGTGGTGGTTATTTTTATCACCTCCGTCTTATCTATGTTCATCTGGAGTCCTGTCTTCGCCGGCTGCTTCTTCGACCAGTCTGTCTGTCGGTTTTCGCTTGTAGGTCTTCGATTTTGTGTGAAATCAAACATAAATCATCCACGAAATCCAGGTCTTCTAGGTTCTCTGCGTCGGTCCAGGATATTCCTGTCTTCTTGTTTCCCACTGTCTGACCTCGCCAGATTACTAGCTTGCTAGTTTTTTATCCGGTCCCAAGCCCGGATAAAGAGGGATGGTTGGGGCATGGTGCTAGCAACTCCATCCCCGTAAAACAACCAAATCGCTACACCAACTCCAACTCGCAAATATATTAAAAATTCTAAAAACATAAACAATAGCCTAATTTTTCGTTGGAGTCACAAAGATAGCTGTACTTATTAGTCGATGAACACAAGGAATTGAGTAAGTGTATTAGAGTTGCTTAATAAGATGAGTAGTCTAATCAATGATTTTTAATCAGCATGTACATGAAAATGAAGGAGAATATGTAATTGTGTAAGAGTCCTAAACAAATCCAAGAGTTGTAAATAGTTAATGAAAGAAACAAACAAACAAAAATCGAGTAAATAGAAGTCAGCAAAATTGTTACCATGATAGTAGAAGTGGTTGAATGATTTTCTTTTGTATGAATAACTCTGGCTTTTCTGACTGAATATCTAAAGCTTCCGCAATGCAGAGGAGACGGAAGCATATTACCTTTGGCGGCCTATTCTTCTGTTTGTGGATTGCTTTGAACACGTCATCTGTTGAGATGAAATGGCCAGTGTAGAAAAAGTGTTTAATTATCCCTCTTCTTATAGAGCCGCTGCTGCCTTTCTGCAATCATGCAGGACAGTGTTCTTGGACCCTTTTGTATAGGATACACGTTGAACAACCAATGCACTTGGCTCCACACCAACACACACTTACACAGTAGTGGTCATATGCGAGATCTAGTCCTTCAAGTTTCTGCGAACCAGTGGGCAACTGGAGGACACTACTTTAAGCTTCGCTGCGAAGAAAGTTCTTCTTAAAGAAGCTGAGATTCTCTTCCTAAGGACACCGATGAGCAGGTCACTTCTGAGGTTGTGTTTCATGTGAAGTCTCTTGTCTTAGTATTTTCGGCTTGATATTCTTGTCAACATGTCTTGGTGGATAACTCCTTTATGGATAAGATTTTATTTGATAAATCACAGTGTTGTACAGTAATATTAACTGATGACTTTTCGAGCACAAACTATTGCTTATAATCATGTGAAGTCCTGGTGGATATCCGTCTTCAAAAAGTGTAATTCTTCTTCCAAAACATCAGGCCTACAGATGTGCCGGACGCGATTAGCAAGACATATAACTAAGTTTAGTTTACGAATAATTGGTAACAATCTGTACAAACTGATGAGTTGGCCTTTCAATGTGGCTTTCTTGTGGATGAACCTTCCTAAAATTCCGTCCACTCTTCTTGTAGGTTCAACATTATTTTTATTGTTTCCCTTAATTCCTAGAGGAACATAGGGCTTCAGCTGCACGTATCCATTGCGTTCGGTCCTCTGCTGGAGTTTTCACCCGGCTCGAAGTCTGCCCACATGCTTTCATCTCCTCTTCACATGACCTCCTCTAATTCACTTTTGGACGACCAACTCGCCGCTTCCCTTTAGGGTTCCACTCGATGGCTAGTCTACTGATGTCACTTCATGGTTTCCTTAGAGGTTCAACATAAAAACATGAATTTTAGGTTCATTTTCTATTTCAAGAGCCAGCTTTGTTGCTAGATAGCAGTTGTTGGATATCGGAAAAATTTTGAATTCAATATGATATACAATATCCTATTTTATTTGTGTAATCTGATTAGTGAGAAGTAATTTTCGAATGACAATTACTATCAATTGGTTTACTTTATATTTCTGTGAATGCTATCCCTGCTCCATATCATTCATAAGACCTGGACATAAATCATCCGTAAAGAGGTTTATGAAGTTGTTAAAATCATGCAGTTTTATAAACAAATATTTTACTGAGTACTGGACAGCTGTTTCCTCCATCCTAGTTGGGGACTCTTCATCAGTACGCACTTATCCACTGGGTTTCTTACCCAGGACCTTCTGGTTACAAGGCAAGACCGCAGGCCGTTAAGATATGATATGAGATATGATCCAATGGCCAGTCCATGAATTCCAACTTCTGCCAATTCACAATATAGCGTGATCGTTAGTTAATGTCTTCGGCGAGTATTTGTCCTCACACGCGACCTAGTTTACCCTAATGGTCACAGCTTCCGATTAGAATCCCAAGTAACTGCCTGAATAGGGCCAGCCACTAGTGAACATACGATCATTTTTCAGGTGTTGTTCTGTAGGGACTTTGTTTGATTGGCTGTAGGTTTTCATCAGTAGAGTACAGCATGTCGAAGGTGAAGACAATTACTTATCGAAGAACACACTGCCAAGTGGTCGTTCTATGTCGTAAACTGGCAGAAGTTAGAATTCATGGGCCATTGGATCGGGTCCCAGTGGCTTGATAGTCTACGAGCTCACTTGCCTTGTAATCAGAAGGTCCTGGGTTCGAGCCACGGTGAGTGCGTACTGATGAAGATTCCCGAACTAGGACGGACGAAACAGCTGTCCAGTACTTCTTGCAGGTTTTTCAATAGCTGTTTAAGTGTTGTCAGCTCATGATGAAATCCTCCAACCAATCAAACAAACAAAATCTCTAAAAAACCGATACTTGGAAATGTTAAATATTTGTTGTAAGTAAAAGAGAAGACGTTCAGCCAAGAGACTCTTTTCGGCGGCGAATTCATTCACACAGTTGTACAATCGCATTTATATATGATTATTTGTGTGTGTGTACATGAGGTTTGTTAAGTTTGGATAATTGATCAGGTAATACAAGAATGATCTAATATAGAAACAAGGTTAATTGGACAGCAACTGAAGTAAGATTGAGTTAGTAAGTTAGATGACGTAATATAATTGACTAAAATGTTTCAACTTAGGTCAGGGTAGCAACAGAGGTAATTATAGGTAGAGACTAAGTAGAAGTGGGATAGATAATAGTGCCATTTAAATTAGAACTAGAATTGAGCAATTAAGTAACATAAATGATTAGAAATTGAGCGTTGGTCAAGTCAGTAACAGTGGTAGTGAGGTTTTGAAATTAAATCGGGTGGAGGTAGAGAACAAAAAGTTGAAAATGTAAAAAACATTACAAGTGAGAAGACAAAGTAATACTAATGAACAGACAAAAGAAAAAGATTGAGTAGAATTTACTTGTCGGGTAATAAGATAGATTAAGTCCGTTGCGAGTGTAGTGATTGAACGAACTTTTTCTGTATGCGGAGTTCAGGGCTTAGCAATTGAGTCGTCATTGCTTCTGCAGTTTGAAGAAGTCTGATTCGTATACCTTTAGGAAGACTACTTCTTACTCTGTAGACTACTTTGAAGTTTATTTGGGGTGCAGCTTGGTGTACGGATTCTATCAGATGTTCTAAGATGGAGCTGCGGGGACATCGTTTTTTTCCTTTGTAAAACCATGTTGGTAAGTGTTCGGTGATACCTTTGGAAAACGAACGCTGGGTACGGCCGACATACCTTGTTGGATAATGAATGGGTCTTTGACTGGCTTTCTAACTTCCAGAGTCCCGTGTTGCTTTCCGATCACTTTGAAGGAATACTATTCTGCTAGTAACGTAGATTAAAGAAGTATTCCAGTTATAGTAAATTATCATGGATGTAACTACAAGTGAAAGTTTTCACGTGGCTTACAGTTTTCGATCACCATTGAATATCTAGTGTAAATTTCACTAGTTAATCAGAAGAATAGAGTCTCTTTTACATGTTGTCTATTTTCTTTACACTGAAAACCAGATGTTCACCTTCTAACACTGTGCATATTCTCAGTTAATGAGTAAAACATTTAGTGTTATTTTTTCAGTATGAGTAACAATGTAAACAAATCAAATACGAGCTAACAACAACAAAAAAGGAAACAAAATAATAACAAAGTCTAACAGCATTTATCAGACAGACAAAGCATTTACTGAAATTTAACTTGATAAATGATTTTGCACCTGCAGAAGACTCTTTCTGTTTCCCCTCTCTCTCTCTCTCGGTTTCACGGAATTCATTCACTAATAGATTGGGGCTAAGATAACGTCATATAACGCGTAGATACGATCGTGATGAAATTTATACAGTTGTTATAGTAATAGTATATGATTTTGCACAATCAGTAGGTAGAAAGAGTATTTCAGGTGTTCTGTGTTACATGGAATGAGGTGTTTTACATTAAGAATGTGTGTCTATTCAGTAAATTAAACGCTAACTGACATCAATCTAAACACTAGTTTATTGGGAATTCATAATTCAACACGCCTTTATTATAAGTAAAACTTGCTGATGATTCCTGTCAACTCAGAGAATCAACTGAAATTCTTCCAAAGTGCTTTTACTTATATCCAAGTGGTATTTTGTCGTCATACATTACTATATGTTTGTGAACTCATGGAACCTTTATTATTATTATTATTATTATTATTGCATGGAGGATTTAATCATGAGCTGACATCAGTTAGAGAACCACTGGAAAACCTGGGAGTACTGGACAGCTGTTTCGTCCTAGTTTGGGACTCCTCAGCAGTACGCACCCACCGGGATTCGAACCCAGGACCTTCTGGTTACAAGGCGAGCTCGTAGACCATTGAGCCACTGGGACCCGATCCAGTGGTCCTTGAATTCTAACTTCTGCCAGTTCACGATATAGCGCGACCACTTCGCAATGTCTTCTCCGATGAGTTACTGCCTCATCTTCGACCTGCTGTTCGAATCCCGGTGGGTGCGTACTGCTGAGGAGTCCAAACTAGGACGAAACAGCTGTCCAGTACTCCAGTTTTCCAGTGGTTCTCTAACTGATGTCAGCTCATGATTAAATCCTCCATGCAATCAAACAAAATCCCTACAAAAACCAATACTTGAAAATTATTATTATTATTATTATCCACCTAGGTTCCAAGTAGAGCATAGGGCTAAAACACAGCATCTTCATTTTTCTGCATCCTCTGAAGTCATTTTCAGTTAGCTCATGGGCCACCCATTAGCTCTCACCTCCTTCTCAAACAATCTACCACATGTCACATTCTGATCCACTCACAGCTCGTAGCCTTCTATTCAAGTTTCACTCGAAGGCCAGCCTGGCGCGCGACGTTTAGTCTTCCTACCCCAGCCGCTGTCAAAGTATGCTGGGGGTATGTAGATAATAAACTCACCGTACTAAAACCACAGGACATAGATAGATTTTTCGAACACATCAACTCGAAAGTTCAATTCATATATGAATTGGAAAGTCAGAAAGGAGAGCTTCTGATGTTATACTGTAGCTTAACACTAGTGTTTACAAGAACACATACATTAAAAACGATATTTTGATTTATCCTAACCCATGATGGTAATACAGGATTGGTGTAATAGGACAGAAAAGCCTAATAGTATCAAGGGAAATATAAGACAGGAAGTCAGGCATATAAGAGAATCTTTGAAAATTAAAAATTACCCTGATAAATTAATCAGGAAGTATGTAGTAGTACCTCCATACAAAGAAGGGACCTTGAGAAATCTCGTGTAGTATTCTTAACAATGCAGGAATAAAAGTGACTGACATTCAAACCAACCACAAACTCATTTAGAAACAAGCTTTGTCGGTTAAAGGATCCTGACAGTAGAGCCAATTAAGCAAAACAATTGAGCTTATCTAATACCCTGCCTGAGATGATTGTCAGGTCAAATACATAGGTCAAAGTAGTAGAACAGGGGCAGTCAGACTAGCTGAGCATAAAACCTAACAAAATCTAGATCAGTCGACTCAAATAAGATAAGAAATCTATAGAATAGTTCAGCTGTAGCACTCACTACATGCAATTACACACAACCATACAATAGAATGATGGGATAAGGTGACAGTTCTAAGGTCAGACATAACAAGGTGGAGGAACAGATTGTTAATGGAAGTTGTATTTATCGAATCAGCCACAAACATGTGTAACAGGAATGATTCAACACCTGTTCATAAGATATCTGGAAAGTTCTACTACCCCTACGACGACAAATAGGAGAGAATAAAGAAAACTATAAAACTCGAAATCTGAAGTCGTGTGATTATAACTGATATGATTGTGAACAATAATTTGTGTTCGAAATGTCGTCGAACAAATAGTTCTGTTTCACTGTGCGATATATCTAATAAACAAATTGATATGGAACATTTCCCCAGGCCCTCAAGAGGGACCTAGATGGAAAACGACGTGCTTCGCATAGGTTCGAGAGCAATTTGATGGCGATCGTGTGAGGAGAAAATAAACGTTTATAAGGAATCATAAAGCCAGCTAGAGTAGAATATAGAAAATATAGTAGAACTGTGGATTCCACGGCCATCAATAAAACAGTGCCTCTGTTATATAAATGTATATGCTTGCATAGCGAGTAAATTACTTGATGACTTATTATAATCCCCTTGGTTTACATGTGGAACATAGAACTTCAACAACACCTCTCTACTTTGTCCTGTCCACCGCTGTCCTTTTTAGCTAGCTCCACAGTTGAGCTTATAGTGTTATCCTATCTTCAAAATGTCTCTTCTGTATCATCCTTGGACGTCCCACTCGTCATCCTCCATTCAAATTCCAATCGACGACCTGACGCGATGTCACCCAGCGGTCTCCTCAGTGTGTATTCGATCCATCTCCATTTTCCGCTAATTATTTGTTGAAGAAGATGTTCTTGATCGGTTCGTTTCTAGAGTTTCCTGTAGTTGACTCTTTCTTGCCATTCGACCTTCATTATGGAGAGAATTTAGTTTTCTATAAAAGTCTGCAGTAGCTTGCTAGAAATGCTTTCGTAAAGCGCAATGCAGACCTCTTGACCATTTAGAAGAAATGAGTTAACATTGGTGTTGAAAATCCGAATTCTGTTCTTAAATGCTGTTACCTCGATGGAATAATTCGCTAGTATAAAATGAAAGTTCTTATACCAAATAACTGACTTTGAAGCATTAAACTAACAACAAAGATGTTTTGAATGCTTCGCTTTTCGAAGCAATAGCTGTTGCTCCAGCCAGCCCTTATTACGAGAAAATACACATCTGTTCATAACTGATATTCTCATTTACAGTAGGAAGTTTTGTACGATAATTCTGTCAGCGTATAAGGCTAAGAGTCAAACATTCTTGTAATCCTTTGATGTATACGCATTAGAGAATCTGTAGTAAGTAATTTTCAGTTGATGTATTCAATAGTACTACAACATTAATTGGCTTCATATTACATACTACAACCAACCAACACAAAAGTATGAAAATAAAGCCACAGTTTTAATCAACCATATAAAAACAACATATTAGCCTTTGTAAAGAAGGATAGAAGCTTAGTTTTGTATAACCTCAATAATGAGACAAGCAAGATAATGTCTGACGCCATCTAAAATGTCTCCTTTATGTTAAATATAAAATGGATTTGTTTTCACATAAATGTACCATTGTTTTATAAAACTATGCACTTGAAATAAACCCTGAGAGGGTGTTTATTCATGCAATCAAGCAGCAGGTGAAATAGCTTTCAGGTAGCTTAATATTGTTTATGAATAATGGCTTATTAATCATATCATACGAGTTGTGATTTTTCTTTGAATTTGTGATTTATACGATTGTAGAAAACAAATCAATCGAATTTTTAAATAAAAATAAGTCTCATATTCACCTAACTGTTGACTTCGTCACGAGCGAACATCAGTTAGAAGATCACAGAAAAACACCAGGGAGCACTGGACAAGTGTTTCGTCTCAGTTTGGGACTCTTCATCCATAAGCAGTGATGACTCCATCAGGTGTCAAACCCAGGACCTTCAGGTTATGAGACTAAGCTCACTGACCATTGGGCCACTTGGGCCATGAATTCTAACTTTGGCATCCTGTGAAATAAAGCTACTTTCAGCTGGTCCACTTCACAGTGACATGGTTAACTGACCCTTGTAGCTTCATTAAGTCTCTCCAGGAATCATTAATGAGCTGGAGATTGGTATTTAGATTATGGGTTTAAATATTTTAAAATATCCTTTGATCGATACAGAGGTATTCGTATTCAGAGAGATATATCTTTTCAAGTGAGTACAGTTGATTACCTGTCTGAGCATTCTAAGCTTCACTAGTCTTTTTTCAATAGGGAGACGACTAGAGTAAACAAAACTTGGGTGGATAATTTACAAACTATTTCTGTAATAACCTATTTAGATACACTCACCTACCATGTCCAGTGTCACCAGTTGACCATTATCTGAATGAAGTAAGCAAGTATCCAGTTATCATACTAACACTATTCACACCTTTATTGATAACTGAAAAGAAGGTTGCGACGTGTTAAATAACTTTCATATGACACACTTTGTAGAGAGAAAAGTGTATATCGTCATTTTTGCAGTTTTAAGTCCATAGGTATCACGTGAATTTTAGCGTCTACTACGATTATTTATAAAGTCATCTCAAATATCATTCATTCATTCTCAGTTGAAGTATAATTTCACAAATGACACTAAATGCTTTAGTCATTATTGCAACGCAGTCTTAGTGATTTCTCGGTTGTTTTCTAACCTGGCTACACTGTACCTCCAGACACCTGGTCACTCGGAAATATTCCCCACACTGAGTAGACACACAGAATCCAGATTTAACTTAGGCGACTGTGATAACAACAAATTTTATTCTTCACTAAGCAGAGTATATATATATATATATATATATCGTTTTTACATCGCTGAAAATTCGAACCATAGAGAGATAGATAATCAATATCTGATTGATTACATCAGTCATGACTTTAAAGATTTAATAGATTTTCATTCGGAGAACCTCTGGGAAATATTTTAGGTCTGTCTATGATGCCTACCCCTCGAAATAGTTTGGGATCGTTCCTCGGTGCATGGTTGACTTTATCAATAAAAGTAAGGAAGTCATCACATTGTTCCCTGGTCAAAATTGAACATTTATAGGGGATGCTGATTACTGATGCATGTTCCCTAAAAATTTTACGAAGGATTTGTAATGTTTCACAGAATCAAGGTCACGAAAAAGTATTTCCTAGTAATATAGTTTACTAATCCTGTCAATGCCCAACATATCTGAATCGTGACTAGCGGTAAGATAACATAAATTTTTAAAATTCTTTGGAATGAATTCGACATCAAAAGAGATTTCACCAGATGTGTTCAAGATATCTCCAAAAGCATTTTCAGCAACATGGCACTTGCTGCAAACTGGAGAGATAGGAGAAACTAGAGCAAAGTTTTCAACTTGAATTGATCATATCTTCTGCTTTTCCAAAAGTGTTGCCTTCACTGGATTTCTATGCATTACTGGAATCCAGATTGTCAATCTGGTTTTCAACATCAACTTTCATGGATCTGTTAAAACTCACCTGTGCAAATAATGCCTTGACTGATAAATTGCTGCGTACTTCTTAGGTTGATTGGATGATTGAATCAATAATCTCGGTGGGGAATGATCAAATGCCTACAAAGAAGGTAACTTATCAATAAACAATTTGATCAGTTTCTTTAGTAAGTCTTCAAACCACTTCTGTTGCTGTTGTAACCGTATTGGGACTTTCACTGAACCGAATAACTGTGTTGCCAAAATATATTATGACTGTATTGAGTTAAATAGACTTCCAAATATGTTGTGACGGCATTGAAATATATAACCCCGTCACCAAATATGTTGGAATGAAGTGTTACTGATTTTTATTTAAAGGACCGCTGGGAGATATTTTTAAGTCTGAACACTCTATGTCTATGATAAGCATAAAATAAAATTTCCGGAGGATAAATTGAATTACTTTTATTCCTGTGCTCATTTAAACTTAAGATAAGATAAGATAAGCTTTATTCCAAATCAGTACTTGTGATACAGAATGGAATTCTCAGCATTTTACTACAATATTGCATCCAGTTAGTACATTAACAATAAATATAGTTCTACATAGATTAAGGTTATCTCAGTCAGTTTTGACAACAACATATTAGCATGTCGGTAGCAAAGCCAAAATTTAAACAGAGTGTTTGAAGGTGTTAGAAAAGTAGATACTACTAGCATATTTACTGGCGTAAGCGATAGCAAAATGGTCGAGGTATACAGAGTGTGAAAGAACGAACAAGAATGTTTTAAGTAGAGTTTGCAAGGAAGAGAGAAACAAAACAGCACATAACAAAAAAAAGGTAGAGAGAAAACGTTGTACCTGTAAATGATGTGACTTGGAAAGACGAGATCCATTTGTTCTACTGACTATTTAATAAGTTAAAGGTTTCACGCCTAATGCTTTCTTTATCGCACAGAACACGAGCTAGGTAGGGTATGGATGAGTTTTTGTACTTACTAGTGCGGGCATATAGTTTCCTATATAGGCTTCTGGTTTTCCCTGAAGAGATACATGGGGAGAGTTGTGAATGTAGAGGGTGTTGTGAGTCAGATAAAATGGATTTCGCCCATTTTTCACATGAGTCCATGTGCCTGTCCACCAGAATATTAACAAGCTGGCTAAGTGGCAAACTGCTTACCCTGCTGACAACCTTTAACATCCTACGTAATAAGGTATAGTCTTTCTTCAATAGCCCAGGAAAGACTAAGGGGGAACAATAGAGAATAATAGGCAGAATACGGAAGTTAACAAATTGTAGGAGTAAGGGTTGGGTTACACCAGAATGTCTTAACTTCTTGATGTAGAAGGTAAGACGGAATATTTTCTTGGAAATCGTCAAGATATGAGACGACCAGGAAAGATCAGAAGATAGAGTGACGCCTAGGTATTTAATTTCCGACTTGGTTTCAATTTCAGTGCCATCTATGTTGCACACCTCGTGAGTGCTAACCAGTTTGTTTAGGTCAGATTTGTGCCTAAAGGTGAAATTAACTGTTTGGCATTTGGAGGGGTTTAAGGTGAGACCGTTTTCCTTGGACCATTGGCTGATTTCTGATAAGAAGCCATTTAGTTTAGAGCAGTCACTTTGACATTTGACAGGTAAAGATACAGTTAGGTCATCAGCATATTTGACAAAGTTAATGTCATTTGAAGATGGTAGGTCATGTAGGAAGAATGAAAAGAGAAGTGGGGAGAGTACAGCCCCTTGGGGGACACCAGCTTCAGTGAGCACAGCAGAGGAGGATTCGCCTTTGTATACGGTGTACTGCATTCTGTTTGAAAAGTAGGAATGCAACCAGTTAGTGACCCAGGACTCGGTTTGTGTCATGGAGAGCTTATTTAGCAAGAGACATCTAGGTACAGAGTCGAAAGCAGAAGTGAAGTCAAGAAACGTGCAGCGGACATATTTGGCACCTTTGTCTAATGATGAGACAATACTGTTGTGTAAGACGGCTGCAGCGTCTAAAGTACTCCTACCCTGTCTGTAGGCAAATTGTTTGGGGTCTTCGAAGCTTTTAAGGGAGGGTTCGAGTTTAAGAAGTACTAGTTTTTCCATGAGCTTTAGAAACGGGGAAGTGATGGCAATGGGTCTGAACTTTACGTTCTTGCTATTGCCAGGTTTAGGGACAGGGACTATTTTAATGTCTTTCCATGGAACAGGTACAACGTTTTCGGAGAAAGAAGCATTTAGGATATTAGTTAGAGGAGAGCATAAAGCATCTGCACATTGTTTTAGAACATATGCAGGTATGCCATCAGGGCCAAGACTATGTGAGGGCTTAAGAGTTTTAAGACATTTCAAAACATCGAGAGTACTGAAGTCCTGGAAGTTATCAGCTACAAGATTAGTAACGTTAGAAGTGGTTATAGTAGAAGGAGAGCGTATAAAAGACAGATTAAGAGCATTAACATCACAAGAGGGAAAAACATTACATCGCTTACTATTGCCAGTAATTTCATTGAAAAATTTCCACATGCTGATAGGAGATTTGCATAATAAAAGTGTTTGGTCGAGGCGTTTGAACAGTGTTTGTTTGGGACAGCATATGTCGAGGCAGAACTTGAGATAATCCATTATATTGGTGATTGAGTCATCTAATGTACTTTCATAGAATAGATCCCAGTTAGTATTTTTTAACATGCATCTTAGATTGAGTAGGTTGTCAGATATCTGTTATAAAGATATCTAATCAACAGCGATGAACACTATTCATTATCAATGGGGAAAATCTCAAGGAAGCCAACTCTTACATTTATTCGGACTGTGAAATCAATGTCCAGCATAAGGACAAGGTCAGGATTCTCGACACTAATTTCAAGTCAGTTAATGCGTCTATAAAGCTGAAGACATTTCACACGAGTCAAAAAAGCTTTTCCAACAAGTTGCAGACTTCCAATAATATCTGATGGTCATCTGAATAAAGGAGATCTGGTGGGCAAAATGAAATTGAATGTGCTAGACAAAAAACTGAAATGAGACTGTTAAGTAATTTCACACCTCAAGCTTTCCAATGGAAGGTGAACTGAAAGCCAACGACAAGTTTAGGATCCGAGGTGACACAGAAAAGATCAGTTAGGCACAAAATGGAAGCCTGTGGGCAGTCACGGTATAACAGTTGAAAACGAGATACTTCGTAAAAGAAATGTTTATTTGCAATTTTTATCTTCATATAGCAAAATTATGAAAACCTTATCTTCAAATCACCATTTGCAGAGATCTGCCGTGTTGTGCCAATTTTGGCCTTCATATTGTGTTCCCTTCACATGATTCATATATCTTCCCAACGCTGTATCATTTCCTTTCTCTGATATCAAATCTGTCTCTCAGCTGTTTGATGGTTTTAAGCATATGAGTTTCTCTTTATATACTACTCATAAATCTTATCAGCAGCACACGCCACAGTGGGACTAGTTGGAAGTGGCTGCAGAGAACTGAGTACAACTAACTGCCGTTAAGGGCCCACACTGCACTCAGTAAGCAAAAAACGAATAAAAACATTTTACAGCCGGTTTGCTTGATTGTTTTGAACAGAGAAAGAATGTATATATTTGTAGGATAATACAAGCTCGTCTTATTTGGTAGGTTCTTTTCAGTCGCATACATCATAGACAGTATAAAAATAAAAGTTATGAAATTTCTGAGCATATTTATTCTCACAGTGATGTAGACTTATAGATAGAAAGTAAAAGCGACATTAACTAAAGACAGAATACAAGATAGAAAAAACAGAATGGTGTAGAATCCAAGAGGGTGGGAGTGGAAAGTAAAATTAAAACATAGAGAAGCATTTCAGTAGATTTGGAATCTAAACAGTAAGTAGAAATCGAAGTGAAACAATTTGAGTGGAATGTTACGTAGGAAAATCAAATACAAAAAACATACAAACTAAACGACTACAGCTACCAAGAATGTGGGTGCTAATTTCTGTTAAAAACCGCGGTGGGTGACGAGTCCTAAACCAGAATAAAACAGCTGTCCAGTACTCTCATGTTTTCCAGTGGTTCTCTAAGTGATGTCAGCCATTGATGAAATCCTCCATCCCAAAACAAAATGCTCTTTTATCATATCGAATGGAGAATTTATCAGGGTAGTATATATATTCACTCATCCATCAATATGGCAAGCGCGTCGGTGGCACAACGGTAGAATGCACACCAACCATGCAGGTGGTTCAATCCTTGGCCGACGGGTTCCTTTACGTAGCTTAGCTAGCAATAAGACTGGTAAATAGAGAAGGTTGGATATGGGGATAGGAACGCCATCCCATGAAAAGAAACACCAATGCTATCGGAACTTCAAGCCTCTAGCTTGAAACCCTTTGTTTCACTGGGAATGTAAAGGAATTAAAATAAATCAGAACTGCAATGGATATCCATTTGCCTTGCAGAAGTGGAGACTTGATCAAATGAAATTGCGTAGCACAGAACCTGATCCACAGAGTGATATTATTAAAATATTAAAATCGCATATGCCTCACAAGGCGATTGGCGTCAACATCCTTAGTCCCTAAAGTACAAACTATTTAATAACTGGAAGGTACTTACGGGTATGAGTGGAGGAATCAATTCCAGAGTTTCATTTGTAGGCTACCAAATACTTGTAGAATCGAACCGCTAATCCGGTCATCCTCAAAAAAGTTTGCATTTACAGAGATTACACTATCGCATATACAAACTCAAGGAACTGAAATTTTTACTCTCACACATACTGTTTAGGATCTTGTAAATGTTAGCAAAATATATATTGCAATATAACTGAAATATTACAGGAGAGCGTTTAGATGCTGTAAAATTTCCCAAATGGAATAGCCCTTGCCATTCAATCTTTCTGTCGAAATTGGTTTTCTGGCATTCGCATCCAAGGATGTTTAAATTTTCCCCTGTCAGTCATTCACAAAAAAAGCAATAGACAAAAACAACATTGTTTTTTTTTCAGAGTTACCATTGGAAACGTTGGGTAAAGTGAAAAGTAAAAAAATCAAAACAAAACAAGAAACATGCAACTGGTTCCTAATTGGTTTTCAATTTGATTGTGGTTTTCATCACTTTTCCTTCTGATCTTATACTTTTTCTACGATTATCATTTTACTTTTGTTTAAGTAAAATGATACAGTAAGTTTTTTAGAATAAAGCAAATCCTGTCGCACACAGTTCACTTCTCATTAGTTGGTTATGTTTTGATATATTTTTGGTTCAATAAGAATAATACTGAACAGTGAATGTTGAACACAATGGCTCTCGTTTCAAATTTTTATAACTTCATGTAAAATTTTTATTTCTAGTTCACAATACCCTCGGTGTAGTATGATATGACTATCGTAAATTTACGAGTTTGATTATAAAAATCACATTTTTGATTGGACACTAGTCAGTAGCTAGTGTAATGTATCGAGTGCTGTCTTTGGTGCAGACTGAATTCTATGCAGTCAAGTCTGACTATAACACTGGGTGATTAGGTTTCAAATCTCAGAAGAGACATGAATTCCTTTTAAAGTTTGCCGACACGCCTTGATGACTGGTAAGTACCAACTGGCATGAAACCTCGGTTCAAGGCTTCCTGCCGAATGTCTTTAACCATCTATCAGAAATTGTGCTATACAGGTGAAGAAAAATTCTAATTTTTGATACTTTTAATCTGAGAATTTATTTTGGACTTATGACTGAATTCTGTGGGGATTCAGTTTATCTGATGGCAAAAAATATACCCATTTCAGTTGTTCCGTATTAATTTGTTTATTAGATATATCACACAGTGGAACAGTCGTATTATTTACTGGATGACGTTTTGAACAAGATCAACTGTTCGTAATCATCTCATCAATTTTAATCACATGAATTCGAAACTTGAGTTCTATAGTTTTCTTGTTCTCTCCTATTTATCGTCGTAGAGGTAGCAGAATTCTCCAGATGTCTGGGTGAACTGGTGATGAATTATTCCTAATACACATATTTGCAGTTGATTCGATAAACGAATCTTCCGCTGTCATCAGTCTCTCCCTCCACCCTGCTGTTACATTAGATTTTAAAACTGTCATCCTATCCCATCCTATTGTATGGTTGCGCCTAATTGCATGTGTTCAGTGCTGTAGCTGAATTATTCTCTAAATTTATTATCTTATTCGGGTCAACTGATCTAGATTTTGCTAGGTTTTTATGTTCGGCTAGTCTGACTGCCCCTGTTCTACTACTTTCACCTATATATTTGTCCTCACAGTCATGTCAGGCAGGGTATTAGATAAACTAAATTGTTGTTTTAAAGGCTTCACAGGATCCTTAAACCGAGACAGCTTGTTTCTAATTGAGTATGCGTTTGGTTTGATTGCCATCCAATTTTATGCCTGCCTTCTTAGGAATTCTGCGTAAGGTTTCTTAGGTTCCTTCTTTATATTGAAATACTACTGATGATTTAGATTCCTTATTGTTGGTGTTGTCATTATCTTGCGCATACATACATGTCGTCATAAATATTACTACTATTACCAGTATTATTATTTTACATTTCCGTTGGTTGTTAGAAACTTAGTTTCAAGATAACTTTTGATATTACTATGTAACAACAGAAGACAAGGGCTGGCAACAGATCGTTTTATTACGAAAATCAACACGTATTTATATATATTTATGTACATTAATAAGGCTTATGCAAGCAGAAAAAGACAGTCTTCTGATTGGTTGTTTCTCGGAAGTTAAGCAGACAAACACAGTCTTCTGATTGGTTGTTTTCGATATTTCTCGGAAAGTAGAGCCATTTATCTGCGAATCATATTTGTCCACGTTTAAGTTTCCTGTGTTTGGTTGTTGAAACAGCCTTGTTCATATTTTCTCACGGCCCATATTAGTGACCTAGACATTGACGTAGGTTAGTGTCGACCAATCGGCTAGCAGCCTGCTCTCACCACAACTATAATTAAGGTATTCCCATTATGATAGTTATTGAATACTATATCAGCAAATATGTATTGTTGACAACTTTTCATCAGGCGCCACGATTGCATAGTAAAATATTAGTCCAAGGGAATTGAGGTGGTGCCTGTTATAAAATTTTAAAGGCTCGGTATTTATCAATATTGTGCTTCATATGGAACCCAGATTGACTTTACGGCTTCTTTTCTTAACCACGTTGGACAATTTTTATGAATGAGATGGTGGGCTCACTGAGTCTTTCTTTATACGTAACTATCTCCATAAGGACAGTTAAATTTATGGATGCGCATTGAAGTGTCAAGAGTCAGTAGATTTTCTTCTACTTGCTTTAGGTTTATAAAATGATTCGTGGATTTTAAGAATAATTTGCAGAGCTTCGTTCCTATCAAGTACAAAAGAAATTTAGTGAAGACCTTCAGCCAAAGAGTTGGAGGTATATGCTCAGAAAAAGTAACTGAAGATGAATTAAGCATTGTGTATGATACTTTAATCGAAAATGGCTATCTGAACAAATTTATCAAGAAACACATGGCAAAGAAAACGGAAAAGGACTACTCACTATCTGTAAACACGAAGCCTCTTTATATACGACTACAATTCATGGGTGATTTACCAAGCGAGATAATCGCGAAGAAATTAAGAAAATCAGTTCAAAGAACTTTTAATGCTTGCGAACTACACGTATTATTGTCTACACGACCAACGGTGCTATCTCGACTGAAAGATGAAGTACCTAGACTAGCCACTTCTAATTGTATCTATCAATTCAACTGCACTTGTGGAGCCAGTTATATTGGCCGTTGCTCTGGGAACTTGATTTTTCGTGCTCGAGAACATATCCCACTATGGCTAAGTAAAGGTGTAGTTGAAACCATCAACAGTTCGATATTGGAACATCTGGCGCAAACTGGCCACAAAGCCAGCGTAGAAGAATCCTTCAGTATAATCTACCGGGTGCCAACTAAATTGCCAAAATCATCAAAGCACCGCATGCTCCAAACAGCGGAGGCTATTGCACTTCGCCTCAAACAACCAGTGCTCTATGTTCAAAAGAAACAAGTCCAGTCCCTACTACTGCCTTGACCTTCAGTAGAGACTATAAATTCATGAATATGTAATATTATCTTTCCAAAGTTTTCTGACATTCAGCTTATTTTATGTTGACGCGATTCAGCTATAATCTATCAATATTACCAATTTGATGTTATTTAAACATAAGTGTCGTTCATAACACTAACTCATTCATTCACTATAATGTATCTAACTGTAGAGCCTGATGATGAAGGGGTTATCGAAAAGAGAACTCTTTGTTCAGTATCCATTCTTTTGAATAATGTCACGCCAAAGAATGTTTTAGCCATTATTTTTCCTGAGTTTCGGTGCCAGTAATTCAGCAGCTGCAGCTGCTTTGAATATGTGTATGTTTCTTCTACACCGTTTGGAGGAATTTCTCCCTGTGCGTTGTCATCATGGAGGTTTTTTCAAATTTCTCCACGTGCCAATTCTCATATGATAAATTTTCTATTTTCCTAATCTCATCGTCAAGGTTGTCGGCTGTACAAAATCTTCTAGCATAAAACATCAGAGCGGTGATGAGAATTAGTTTGAATTCAAGAGGAAGAAATGATTTGAAATGGGTGTACTGGAAAACCCTAGCCATAGTGTAAATATATTTGATGACAGAGGACTAGTAACGATTTCGGGAAATATACTGTGTTCTAGATTTCAGACAGTTTCATTCGTTGAAACGACTTCAGTAAAAGGCGTGACTTCAGCATGACTTTTCGTACTTGAGTAATATGCGTGAATATGAACAGTTTCAAACCATTTTGTCTTCTTTCGTAGGATGTTGGAAGATAATCTTATGGGTTGATTTAACGGTGAAAATTTAACGACTCACTGCCTTTTACTTGGATTCGAAGGAAGTATCCATGCAAGTGACCGCATTAATCTTTGGCCTCTTAATCTCAAAATTATATAGATATATCCTTATTTCATTTTAAAACAACGTGAGAATACACGTCTACGTATAATCGTGTGACAAGTCTGTTTTGAAAGAAATTAGTATTCCAGTGCTTCTTTGGTACAGCGGTAGAGTGCTCACCAACCATGCAGGTGGTTCGGGGTCCAATCCAAGGCGGATGCACTCATTTACCTCGCTAAGGCGATAATAAGACTGGTAAAGAGGAAAGGTTGGGCATGATCCTACCTATCCCCTCCCGTAAAAGTAAACACCACTGCTACTGAAACTTTGAAGCCCTATATTCCACTGGGAACCTAAAGGAATAAAAAAAACTAGTGTCAATCTGTGATCGAACTTGAAACCAATCCGACCCTTGAAAACTAGTATTTTAAAACTATTCTGATGCTCAACAGCGACCGACTACATGATGAAGTCTCACGGAGTTCTGTTGAGACGTCGCAACCAGTGGGACTACCGGATCGGATGTGAGGAAAATCGCTCTTCGATGACATTGGCTAGCAGTGATGCTAACACTCGCGAATTGAGGGAAGTTAGAATTCTAAGGCCATTGGTTACCATCTCACTGGCTGGATGATCAACATGCTTGCTTCGTGGTCGTGGTTTCGATTGTCGATGGTGTCAGGGGAACAAATGACGAATACTTCCAAACTGTCCAGTGCTCTCTGGTTTTCAACTGTCCTTTAACTGATGCTAATCTGCAATCAAACTAGCAAGTATTCTGCCTGATAGATTCAAATGGCCATCATTTATTCATAGTGATAGTCTGATCTCCATGCCATATAACGTCATCTTGGATCCATTCTGTTACCTTACGTCACGTTTAAACTAGTGAATGAATATTAGTGAGACTTTAGTGGTGCCTTGCAGTAAAATCAGGATTTCTTCTTGTCCAACATTTAATTCGTCAAACGGATACTCGTTGATGTCGTCAGCACATCTGTTGCCCAACACGTGATCCTCCATATGCTCAGTGTTTGGCAAAAGAAGAAGCTACCTCCATAGACTCCTAAATAATGCTATCTCACAACCGCAATTATAAATGAATAAAAGCCTTTAACCGGTATACTCAGAAGATTATTGAGAAATTAACCAGTTTTGGCATCTAAAGGAAGTCAGGTTTAGCTTATCTCAGCTTATTCTGTCTGTATTAGTGTGCATTTTCTAACTAGCATCCTATCTGTTGCCTTTGCTATTGCATTACAGATTTTTATGCAAAATCTCCCCTTTTCTAAGTACAGCTGGCAAACAAATTTCAGGACATTTTATAATGACAGTGTTTTTCTATTTCGCGACAATTAATTTCATCCACATTATCTAAGCTAGTTTGAATGGCTATGTTAAACAGTGCTATCATTGGATTACCTTTGATAATATATAGGATTTCATAGTGTAACAGCCAGAGGCAAAAAACGGAAGCCAAGGTATATTTTTCATTGGTCAAACCGCTGGTTATATTTATGAAGTTTATATCCATTAACCAGTCACTGGGCGTGTGATTTCCGCTTACATCATATGACATGAAATAGGGTGTTCGAATACATAGTATTCTTTAATTTAAATTTAAACTTTTCAGTCGATTGATTGGACCGAAGTACTCCTCGGTCTCAGGTTGACATGTCGGCTTCTTGTGCAGATGCTTTGACGATGTCTGTGCATTTAGTTAGTATTTAAATTGGTGGACGGTGACCAGCAGTGGAATCCATGATACACATTTCGTCCTATTTTGGACTCATCATCCGGATGTACCTGAATTCCGCAGTGAATGATGATGTTCCCACCAAGGCTCGAACTCGGTGCCCATAGTTTCAAACGCCAAAGCATTATCCACTAGACCACTTGGGCCATGAGAGCCTCCTCTTGTGCAACGGTCACATTAATTATTGAATTGAATTTTTGATTTTCCCGTCGATTGATTTGACCGAAGTGTTCGGTCTCGGAAATATCATTCACTGCGGAATCCAGGTACATCCAGATAATGAGTCCCAAATAAGACAAAATGCGCGTCCTGGATTCCACTGCTAGTCACCATCCACCAATTAACATAGTATTCTGTTGCTAACGCTGTATTGAACTGTAGGAATATGTGAGAATAATACTCATTCGGAACACACTGACCATATCACACCACCACAATGGTAATAACGAAGAGAATGACTTAAATGATGCCAAAGTCAGTGAAATCAAAACAATTTTTAAGCCCATTTCAAATCAGGTCAAGGTTTAAGTTTTACGAGTTGATCACGGATTGATATCAGTTAGAGAACCATTGAAAACCAGGGAGTACTGGACAGCTGCTGTTTCATCCTAGTTTGGGAATCATCGGCAGTACGCACCCACTGGGTTTCGAACCCAGGACCTTCCGGTTACAAGGCAAGCTCGTTACCATTCAGCCACTGGAACCCGATTCAATGGCTCGTGAATTCTAACTTTTACCAATTCGTGATTTAGCGCGACCCCAAGCATTGTCGTTGGTGGGACATCCATCCACACACGTGACATCTAATTGGACCTCACTGGTCACGACTTCTCACAACAAGGTTTAAGTATTATCATAAGTATGCTACTAGTGAATATAATTTGAATATTAGTGTAGAAATGGATGACTAACGATCACTCATTACAATAGAAGTAGATGTACTTTTATTTTAAAGGACATTCGGGTAATAATAATAATAATACAAAGAAGACAATGAGACTGAAACTCGAAAAGATTTAGAGGACATTTACTTCAGGTTACATAAAAAATACGTCTGATGACTTTGTGTGATATAAATCTCGTTTACGTTGGTACAGTCTTCTTAATTCATGAGAATGATGACAATGTCAGGTTTTATTATGAATCTCAAGTTTCCTAACTCTACGAAACTGTCATTATCTTATGCAGGTAATAAAAGATGACACGGACAATTTAATTCGATTTGAGTGGATTTTGATTAATCTTTGTTGCTTGACCTATTTATATGTTGGATAACAGGTTCATGTTTCGTCCGCTCCCTGAAATCTTCGTCTTCTGTTTATCCTTTCTAGTCGGATATCTGATTTTCGCCATCCAGTGATGGCGGGTATTGATGAAAGTTTACACCTTGTTTGGGAATGCTTCTGGTGACTCACACACCAGATCCCTGAAGAGTAAACAAGTACTAACTTAAAATTAATGTTAAAAACTCGAGTTTCTTTCATTTGCTGACAATTATTGATAGGTAGATATATCTAGTTTGAATAAAGCAAAAAAAGAGTTTTGCAGCATAAAATGGTACAATCATTGCTCATATCGTTGGCTTCTCATCAGCTGCTTACAGGCCAAATTCATTATTAAGTAAATCTACAGAAACAATTTTAACATACTTGTACAAATCAAAAATTCAATTCAATAATTAATATGACCCGTTACACAAGAGGTGGCTCTCGTGGCCCAAGTGGTCTAGTGGATAACGCTTTGAAGTTTGAAACTATGGACACCGAGTTCGAGCCTTGGTGGGAACATGATCACTAACTGAGAAATGCAGATACATCCAGCTGACGAGTCCCAAATAGGACGAAATGCGCATCCTGGATTCCACTGCTAGCCACCATCCACCAATTGTATACTTGTACAAAGTTCATTTTTAAACAAAAATCAATCACTCAATTTATGCATACAACAATAATATGTATAATAATAAACACTTTATTCCGAACAGTAATGATCATACAGAATGAAGACCTTTTACATCGCGTGATCAAATGAAAGAGAGGGTGAAAATATCCAGTTGCCACGGTAAAGAAAGACTCATAACCACTTTTTTCTGATCGCATAAATCGGCTTTAAGGTGCTTGATGGTGATTACTACGACAAACTTGAGGAGAATTGAACTCTTTTAAGTACTGATAATTTTGAACGATCTTGAGACGTCCATTTCATGACTAGTATCAAAAAGATGCCTGGCGATGGCACTGTTTAAGGCATTTGTTCCCTTTAGAAATAAGCTTTTTGGTACATGTTCAGAAAATCGTAGATATGCCCTTCTTTCTGTCCTTCCCATGTGATTGCTCCCGCAGATACATGTAGATTTATATATACAGTTGGAGTTAACATGAGAAGGATATCTGTGGATTTTTTATTGCGCCAAAGAGCAAGTTGTTCGAATGACGGGAACCTGCTTAGTTGCAGGAAAGGTTCTGCCTAGTGACGTCCTAAATCTTCTGTTGACAATCGGTGTAATATTTTTACCTTTATAATCAAGTTGAATGTAGATGGGTTTTTTCTCCGCTGTGATTTGTTTGACATATGAGCCTTTAGATCTTCTGTACTTGTTAATGAATCCCCGAGGGTAACTGTTGCTTTTCATCGTCTTTTCGAGAATCATAAATTCTTCCTCTCATTTCTCTAAAGATCATAAACTCCTAGCTATATAGTATAGAGTCTTGACTAGTCCACGTTTAAAGCACTTTGGACAAAAGCTATTAAAATGTAAGTATTGTCCATTCTGTGTGAGCTTTCGTTAAATTGACTTCTGCAGACTACTACCTTCTATGCTTTACATGGCAGTGTCAAGGAAATGGAACTTTCTATCATTTTCATGTTCCATAAAATATTCAATATTGGTATGTGCGTCAGTGAATGATCTGAGTAGGTGGGAAGCATGACTTTCATTGTTGCACACTACAAATTTCCCATCGACATATCAACAATAAGAAGTTATCTCGTCGATTACATGCTTTAACTTTATTAATTCAAGGATGGACATGAGTATATCTGCTAAAACAGGGCTAATTGGACTGCCTGTAGGTGCACCATCTATTTGTCAGTTAACGGTGTTGTCAAATTGGGATTACACATCCTTGGTGCAGATTAGCAGTAGGCATTTGAATTCCAACTCTGCGAGTAGGAGAAGATCAGATTGCTGACAAATTATCTCAATAGTTTCATTGACTGGAATCATCGTGAACAAGGAGGTTGAATCAAATGATGCCATGAACTTATTTAAAACGTTCATGTGATTCATACTTTCGGCGAATTGAGTCTTTCATGGTGTGCACAACTAGCCGTTGACGAATAGGTCCCAACTTCTCCAAAAGCCATCGAGCAACCTGAAGTTGGGGCGGCTTGATCATCGAAATTATAGGTCTCAGAGGGACTTGGTTTTGTGTGTCTTTGGAAGGTTATACATGTGTGGCAAACCGGACCCTCAAGGTTTCAAATCACTGTACGTATTTTTGTCAACCAGTTTCCTCTGTAGAAGACCTCTGAGTACAGTCGTATTTATATTAGACAAATGTACCACTAGTAGACACTATCTGCTATCTATGCGAGTATATTGATTCAAATAGCATGAACATTGGCTTACCAACTGATTATCTTAAACAACTACTATTGAGATGCACACTGAATGTGCAATTTAGATTTAATGATGTCATCTACAACCAAAGGGATGGAGTCGCCATGGGGTCTCCTTTAGGACCGCTCTTAGCGGACGTTTTCATGGCAAGCTTAGAGAATGGCCCACTAAAGGAAACCATCGATAGTCTGTTTATGTATAAAAGATATGTTGATGATACCTTCATTGTATGTGATGAAAACACTTCAACTGCCGAACTTCTTAGAATATTTAATGGTTCTCACCCATCTTTGCTTTTCACGATCGAAGAAGAGTCGGATTCTTCGTTTCACTTCCTTGATGTTAAGCTAGATAGAAGAGAGAATGGAACGCTTCTAAGGTCGATTTACCGAAAGCCAACATTCACTGGGCAGTACACTAACTTCAACAGTTGGGTACCTTTAGGGAGAAAGAGAAATCTTATTCATTCCTTATGCTCCAGAATTCGTAAAATCTGCTCTGCAGAGACAATCGATAGGGAACTAGATAACCTTCGATCAAATCTCCTTAACAATGGTTATCCCACAAGGTTCATTGAACGTAACATCAAGAAAGAATCCGCCCCGAGACAAGTCACAGTACCAAAGAAAAAGCTGTTTATGAGTCTTGCATTCAAAGGTGACACCATTTCAGAATTGATTAAAAGTCGTTTATCTAAATGTGTTAAACGCACTTTTCCTGCAGCTGACCTGCAACTAGTTTTTACCAGCCGAAATATGATCAGACAATGCCTCAAGGATAGATTACCGCTTTTGTCCACATCTATGTGCATTTACTCTTTTACTGCTCTTGTGGAGCTGTTTATATTGGACGTTGTAAGCGTAATCTCCGAAAACGTGTAGCTGAACACTATCCGGTTTGGTTAATGAAAGGCGAACGTAGAAAAGTCGTCTATTTGTGATCACCTGTTAGAGTCTGGTCATTTAGCCCCACGTGATTCATCCTTCAAAGTTATATACATGGCAAAATCGAATCGATCCAAAAGTTTACGTTTTCTTCACTTATGCATAGCCGAAGCTTTAGCTATACATGAACAGAAACCTAAATTATGTGTTCAAAAGCGTTTTGTCAAACCCCTTTCTTTACCTTGGTCATAATAATGTTCTTTCTAGTTTTTATTTTATTTTACCACTTGAATTCTTTCCACTTCACTTCACATCTTCATTCTTATCGTAATCTACTCCTAATTTTCAAAATTTTTAGACAACACTTGACATTTTTGTTATAAAACAATCTTTAATATTTTTGTAATTTATCCACTTCAACTCTACCCCTTATAACTTTTATCACATATATACGTACATTGACTGAGCAATTATTTAGTGCCACTTAATAACCTTTTTCTGTAATATAAATACGACTGTACAGCTTGAAAATGAAGTCGTTGAAAAGAAATTTCTTCACTGAACAAAACTGTGTTTTTACTTATGAATAAATGGGTATTTTTCGAGATCTCTCAGTACATTCGTGATACTTTTTTCAATTGCATCTGTCTTATCTTTCTGGCAGTGGTCAACCTTAGTTATAAGTTCTGCAGTCTTGTATTACCTGTAACTTTTGTGAAAATAATCCCCCCCCTTAAAGAACACATATCCATGTTTAAATGCGACTTTCAATTCATTATTCCATTGTCATTGAAATTGTAAAATTATTGAAGATAACATCAATCTCCCACCAAAAAAGTTATTTCTTTGTGTTATGTATTCGAGAATAGTTGTTATCATGAGAATTTATTTGTAATTGCTAGTCTCTTTCCGCAAAATAAGAATGGATAAGTCCAGAGGATGAGAAAAAGAAATAACTAGACAAAATAAATCTAATTTTATTCAGATACGATAACACAATAAATTCATTTGAGATTACAACTAAACTTCAATGCAATCTGTTAGGCATGTGATTTATTGCCTGGTTGTGGAGTGATTTTAATCTCAGTTCTGGTTTAATGATTCTATGCTGTTTGAAAAATCTAAGGCAATAAACTCTTTATATGAGATGTTTGTAATTTGCATTGATTAGCCTTTATATTCAGCTAATTTCCAATCAGGTATGTTTGTATCTAGAGTGGAATATAGAGCTTGATGCTTTGAAGTCTCAGTAGCTATAGTGTTTTTAAAGAAGTGGAATTGCTGGCCTCAATCCAACGCTCGCTTATTCTCGTGCACACTACCAGCCAGGTAAGTTTGAGTAGAGTGTCGGCGGGGAATCTGAAGTGGACCTTCCGCGTGGCTGGTGATTATCCCGCCACTGAACCAGAGATGCACGTAGTTTTAGCAAGTGGAAGTAAGCCAGTTTACTGTAGTTTTGAGGAATACTTAAAGGTTTCTCAGAATATTAGGCATTGTTTGAAATACTGGATCTTCTGTCCATTATGGATAAGATTTTATTTTGATAAGTCACACAGTGTTATACAGTAATATTAACTGATGACCACGTTTCGAGCACAAACTACTGCTCATAATCATATAAAGAAATCACTGACACAACTCTTTACTTCATTTATATATATATATATGTGTCGAACTGACTAGATATTTGAATAAAAATCAATATGGGATAATGCACATTCAGAAATAATAATATGAGTGTTATTGATAAGTCAAAATCAGATGGGAAATAAGATGTTTTATAGTAAAATAAATAAGTAACTTGTTAGAATTTTGTGATGTGCTTGAATTGAAATAGAATTTTGAGATTATTTATTATCCTCCTCTGATTTGTTTAGTGGCGATAGTATCTTCCATATCTCTGATATTTGCATTAAGTCATTTCTGTTGCATGTGTTGTGTTAGGTGTAGATTCACTCGATGAACCAGGATTCAGTATTAATCTCTCTCGCTCTCCACTTGTCTATATTACTGTTTAGAATTTTAACCCCTTTTCACCCTATTGTGTGATTGTGTGTTAACGCATGCAGTGCAATCGCTAAGATTTTTCTAAATTACTTATCTTCTTGGAGTCAACTATTCTTACCTCAGCTAAATTCTTATGTTCCGACAATCTGACTACCCCAAACCTACTAGTTTGACCCATGTAGTTGATCTAACTAACAGTCATTGCAAGGTATTTTGTAAATTATATTATTTTGTTTAATTGGGTCCACCAAGCCTTTTAACCCACAGAGCTTGTCTCTGAGCGAGTTTGTTGGTTTGAATGCCCCCCTAATTCCATTGCATCACAAAAAGCAGTTTACTGATCCAGTCTGCCGATATCCTGAATGTTTTTTATCGCCGTTTGGGTTCCAAAAGAAACATGGGGTTTCAATAGGACATCGGTGTTTTATTCTGTTCCCTACAGTGATTTACGGTTGGCTCAACGATCACCCATGACCTTTCATCTTTCCCTGACATGATCTCCTCCATGTCACTCTTGGACTCACGTCTTATTCTAAAGCCGTTTCCCACTGGATTTACACTTGGAGGCGAAATTCGATCAATTCATTCCTTCCTGCTCTACTAACCTTTGTTGTTTGTCTTGAATCCGTATTGGGAGATACATGTTTCCAAATAATTTGAAAGAAAAACAGATGAGTTGAACGTACTCTGAGGAGACTGCTGAGTGTGCTCATACTTCTAAGAGGCCTTTGACTGGAACGCCAAAAAGAAGTGATTGACCGAGCATTTGAGGGTGGTATAAAATAAATCCTTTGAACAGAGAATAAAGGCTAAAGGGCATTTGTTTAGGCAGTTAGTTTAAGACGGGAGAGAAAAGCATACAGTAGACATAGGCTGCTGAAACTGTGTATTCCTATGTGGTACCCAAGGAATGAGTAATAATTAATTTGTGGAACTTAACTTAAAGTTGTTTATAGGCCAATTTCAGCTGATGGTGATTGAGAATCTTGTTTTATCAAGCTAAATGGGTGAAAGTGCATCAATTTAATCAAACTTATTTGGGAATTCACTGCCAACTGTTTTGTCTAGTTATGTCACGATTAAACTTTCATTCTCATATGTTCTCTTAAGGGTTCTGGACAAATTTCTTTATTGTAATTTATTTCTAGTAAATCATACTGTTTCATTTGCTGGAATGTCTTATAGATGAACTAACACATAACTAAATAGTACCACACTTCCCTAGTTTTACGTAAATATTGATATTCTTAAGCTTAACCATAGAAGAGATTTATAGTTAATATACTCGAGACGAAAATTCATAGCAACCGATTTGAAACAGGCTTAAACATTGCCGAGCTCCAGATTTGATTAATCACAGTATCTAGGGGAACTTGGATGTGAAATTAAATGACTTCGATCAGTTTGGAATCAGATAAAGATCAAGATATGCAGCATTTGGAATAACTGAGGAGATAAATCTGCTAGAGTGCTTCATTGCGAATATTTTAAATTAGTAGGAAGTGGAAACGTCTAGGGGATTGGATACTTTTTCCTACTCCCGTAATGACATTTTTAACCTGTATCATAGCAACGCATATCATGGGTTATAATTTTCCTACTCTTGGAAATTAATATATAATTCAGAAGTTTCTTCGACAATTTATGCTCCTGTTTTACTACTGGGTAGTGTTCAACGGTGACACTTTCATTTGCTTTCAGATATTATCGTCATTCTGGTTTAAAACCAATGAATAATATGCAGGTGTCATCTCTCAGAAATTTAATTACAAATAATAAGAAAGTTTCTCTTAATTAAAACCGAACTACGTTTGTCACTAGATGGTCGGAGACAATTGGTGAGAAGCCTTGGACCTAAACTTGTTAGCACTCATCACCAAGTTGTATCCTCGATCTTGAAGGAATAATGTCCCTTCAGAGATTAGAACCCGTATTTACAGTCCTCTAGGCAGAGACGTTATCACTGAACTATTCAAGCTGGTGACTAACCTCCTGTGGGACTGTTTTAGTTGCTGTCATCGGACACTAGATGAATTACTGATATTTGTTGGTCAAAGGCAATCAAAATATAATAGAATAGACTGGTTAGTATTCAATCTGCACCAAACCAAGGTCTAGACGCATGATATTAGTGATTACCTAGTGTTCAAACTAACTAGGTTTATATTTCATTCAGATTACTCAAAAGAATTGAAGGTACGGAGTCCGTTATAATCAGGAGCCATCAGCAGGCCAGTGAAAAACAAAGCCATTAATAAATGCAGTTATTCAAAGACTATTTGGCTAAAGTGTGATGAAAAAACAATGGTAATACTACTCCCAGCTGCACAAAGAATTAGAATTCCGCTGACGAATATCTCTATGGACAATCTTTCTTAGCAGCAGCCGCTTCTGGCTCCTTTTTAATGAGCCTTATATTTTGATCTATATTGATAGAAACTGTAATCCTTTATGCTCTTCTGCCTTCCATTTATATATTTATGGAAAGTACATGTGCGATCAGAATGTCGAAAATGTGTTGTGCAAATAAATTACACCTTTCAGATATATTGCATCTAATTGTTTTGTCTAATAGCTTACTGAGAAGTAGGTATGAAAGAAATGGCGCTGTACAATCGGCGCCATTTGTTCACATTACGTAACTGGAGACGAGCTTAAAATTGCATACAACACTTTAATTGAAGATAGGTACCCTGAAAATTTCATCAGTAAATGTATGGCCAAAAAAGTAGAAAAGAATTCTTTGTTTGAACAAAGCAAGAACTGGAGTTTTAGCAGAGTAAATTGGTACCATCTTTTATTTCGTTGCCTTCACGTCATCTGCTTACAGGCCAAGGACATTATTAATAATATATCTACAAAAAACAATTTCAACATACTTGCAGCTAAGCTCATCCCCGTCTATCGAACAACTTGGCATCAATCCATGAAATCCTTGACAGTTAAACTGAGTCAGGTAGGGAGATGCAGACTCCCGGGTTGGGGCCCTCGGGACTCTAGGAATCAATGGCTGGAGACAATAGGTGACATGGCTCAAAATCATTGTCAATGGCGCAGATGTATTCAATCTCTGTAATCTTTCATATTCCTCTCTACCATTACCCATTCTGTTTCACTCTTATATTTGTCAAACTCTATTAATTCTCTTCACTCATCTTCTTGTCTACCTCTGTGTGCTATTTGGAACGTGGCAACTCGAACTGCTGCACTTCGGTGCCAAGTTCTATGTTGAATCGAGACAGAGACAGACTTGCTGTTTGGTGCAATCAAAAATTGATAGATATCCTTCTCATGTCAACTCCATCTGTATATGCAAATTTACATTTATCTGTGGGCACAATTACATTGGAAGGACAGAGAGAAGGGCATATCTACGATTTTCTGAACATGTACCAAAAAGCCTATGTCTAAAGGGAACAAATGCTTTAAACAGTGCCATCACCGGGCATCTCCACGACACGACTCATGAGGTGGACGTCGAAAGATCGTTCAAAATTATCAATAGGCAAAAGAGCTCAATTCTCCTCAAGTTTGTTGAAGCCATTTCCATCAAGCTCCTGAAGCCTGATTTATGCGTTCAGAAAGAGACGGTTATGAGTCTTTCTTTGCTCTGGTAACTGGATATTTTCATCTCTCTTTCATGTGAATGCGAATGCTGAAAAGTTTCCATTGTGTATGATTATTATTGTTCGGAATAGTGTTTAATATTACATATATATATATATATATATATATATATATATATATATATATTATTATGCATATATTGATCGACTGATTTTTTTTAAATGAACTCTGTGTAAGTATGTTAAAGTTGTTTTTGTAGATATATTAATAATAATGTCTTTGGCCTGTAAGCAGCTGACGTGAAGGCAACGAAATAAAAGATGGTATCAATTTATTCTGCTAAAACTGTAGTTCTTGCTTTGTCCAAATTCATTAAGGGGAATAAATGTATGAAAATTCTGTATCTGCTGACAAGAAGCCTGTCTATGCATGACTAAAATTCAGAGGTGATGTACCAAGAGCAATAATAACCAAAAAGTTAAGAAAATCGAACCAAAGAACATTTAACGCCTCAGAGCGCTAGTTTTTATTTCCTACACAACTAGTTAGGAATCTGAAGCTGAAAAGTGAAGTACGTGGGCTAGCTACTTCTTCTTGTACATATAAATTCATGTGATCCTTTGAAGCCAGATGCATTGTTAGTTGCTCTGGGAACCTAATTTTCATGCTCGGTAACGCCTGCCAGCATGGCTAAATAAAGATATTGTTAAAACTGTCAGCATTTCTATACTAGACCAAACAGGCCACAGAACTAACAGTGAAAAGTCTTTCTCTATCATCTACCAGGTATCGAATAAATTATCTAAGCACTCTAGGTAGCAAATGCTTCAAAAAGCATAGGCCATTGCAGTCCTCCTAAATCAACCGGAACTCCGCGTGGAAAAGAAGTAGATTCAGCCACTATTGCTACCCTGGCCTGCTGTTTAACCTATAAAATCATAAGTTGTGTTAATTCCCCTATTTTATCTGATGTCTACTTTAGTGTTAGATTAATACATATTATCGTTCTCTTACTAATGCTTCTAAAATGTAGTCTGTCGTTACTATTGGTTCAGTATATCTTAAAACATCGATGCTGCTGATAACAGTAATTATTTAATTATTTTGGATATTTCAGTGTGAAATCTGATGAAGAAGAGGTTCTCGAAAATCTGAATATCCTTTGCTCATTGATTAGTCTTCTCAGATGAAATATCCAAATATTCTCAAGTAAACTGAGCATCAAGCGCCGAAAGAAGCTTGTGGGAATATTCCCTACTGAAGATGATATCCAGTCTCTTTTTTTATAGTACAAAAATATTGCTTAAAATTCACCGTCTCTGAATTATTAATGCTGGCATAAATCAGTCAATCTGATGCTAACCATATTCTTTTAATAGTTATAACAATAATAATACAATATGATTAATGTATAGTAGACAATATCAGGTAGGTCTGTGGACGTAATTCCTTTTCGTACAAGTTATAATACACACTGTAGTGAATTTATTTTAATCTGTATAATAAAAATGGTTAGTCAGTTCCGTATTCATGAGTCATAGGTGTGTGTGAACCATCAATATGAGAAAAGGTTGAATATTTTTCATCCCGTGACGAAACAGTCTTTGTTGTTGTTAAGTCTAATCTAAAAAAAACTATCAAGAGCCCAAACACAGGTAATACCGATGATGTATAATACACCTGTCATCAGTTGAAGCAGATAATAACTAAACATTTTTAGTACTTTGATTGGACACTAGTAATTAGTGTGATGTGTCTAGTCCTTTTTTTGGTGCAGACTGATTTCCATCAGTCAGGTTTGCCATGTGGCCACTATTCTAGGTAGCTCTCCATCACAGTTTACATTGATTTGATGATATTAGACGGTTGGAGGCAATCGGGAGAAAGCCTTGAACTTAGAATAGAATTCAGTCTGCACCAAGGAAAGGATTAGACACATCACACTAGTTACTAGTGTCCAGTCGAAGTATCCACTACAGTCCCACAGGAAGTGAATCGCTAGCCCGAATAGCTCAGTGATACATCTCTGACTGCATCACTGGGTGACGTGGGTTCGAATCTCAGAAGGGACATGACTTCCTTCAAGGCTGTAAAGCAAGAAAGACTGAATTCGCAATATAAAATGATGTCATTCTATTTCGCAGGTTCTTATCAGCTGCTGACTACCTGAAAATGCGACACTATTAAAGAATGAAAATAAAAAAGGAGAAGAATTATCACGAAGCACTGACTTAAGAATCAAAAGAGCAGTAAAAAGATGTCTCAATGTAACTAACCTTTTACAGCACTTAACAGCACTATACGCTCAATAAGCCAATGAAAACTAGATAAATAACCTGCTGATGTCCCCTCCAATTGTGTTTATAAATTTACGCACTTACAGTAGCAAGTACATTTGGAGGATAGAAAGAAGGACTTCCATCCGGTTTTCTGATCGTATTTCAGGAAACTTATGTATAAAGGGAAACAGATCTTCCCAAATTATAATTATCAGGCATCTTATTTCCAGGTGGTTCAAAATATTAAATACATAAATGACAGCAAATTTACTACAATTTGCTGAAGTAGCTGCAATCAGATGTTTCAGATCAAAGTTGTGCATACAGAAAGAGAGTGTGATCAGTCTATTACTCACTCCCTTAGTGATTGCATTTTGATCGAATTGATTAATCACCTATATTAGTGATTCCAGCTCACTGAATAAATACCGATATTGTGAACTATGCACTTATTGAGTTGCCATGTAAACTTAAAAACTGACACTGTTCATTAAGTTTTTCTGTTTCCTGTCTTTTCATCCCATCCATCCCCTATCGTTTTCTAATTTTGAAAGGTATATAAATTCATGGTAACTTAAGCTAAACATTGTAATTATTTACTTTTAATTCAATTTTGATTTCACCGTTGACTGATTGCACCGAAGCATACAGCCTCTGCTGACTAATGGGCTCCTTGTACGGATTTCGGCCTAATCAGTCAATGGGAAAACCAAAAAGGAACTAAAAATAAGTAATAACTGGCGCCCATTGTACAAGAGGTGGCTCTCATACCCCAAGTGGTTTAGTGGATAATACTCTGGCTTTTGGAACGATGAGTACTGGGCTCGAGTCCCGGTAGGAATACCATCACTCCTCACTAGGGATTATAGGTACATCCGGATGACGAATCTCAAGTAGGACGAAAGTGTATCTCTGACCCCACTGTCACCATCAAGCAAATGAAAATTGTAATGATTGCAAATTGAATGCATTAATTTTAATGGCATTTTCTTTACTATCATTCAAACACTGAAGTATGATTGCATGGAGGATGTCATCATGAGCTGACATCAGTTTGAGAACCATCAAAAAACCTGGGAGTACTAGACAGCTGTTTCCTCCACCCTAGTTTGGGGCTCTTCAGCAGTACGCACCTCCACCAGGGTTCGAACCCTGGACCTTCTGGTTACAAGGCAAACTCGTAGACCATTGAGCCACTGGGATTCGATCCAGTGGTCCTTGAATTCTAACTTCTGCCAATTCACGACATAGCGCGACCATTTCGCAGTGTCTTACTCGATGAATTACTGCCTCATCTTCAACCTGCTGTGTCCTACTGGTCACCGCTTCCCACTGGAACCCCAGGTTAACTGTCTGAACAGAGCCATTTGCTAGTGAGCTAGTGAACCTGAGGTTTAAGTTGGAAGCCGTGACCAGTAGGACACAGCAGGTTGAAGATGAGGCAGTAATTCATCGAGGAAGACACTGCGAAATGATCGCGCTATGTCGTGAATTGGCAGAAGTTAGAATTCAAGGACCAATGGATCGAATGCCAGTGGCCTTGTAACCAGAAGGTCCTGGGTTCGACCCCCTCCCGCGGGTGCATACTGATGAAGAGTCCCAAACTAGGGCGAAACAGCTGTCCAGTACTCCCAGGTTTTCCGGTGGTTCTCTAACTGATGTCAGCTCACGATTAAATCCTCCATGCAATCAAACAAAAATCCCTAAAAAATAAATACTTGGAAACACTGAAGTATGTTATTTTCGTCTTTGTATAACCGTTCTAATTTCAGGCAGTTGTCTACAGTTGTTGAGAATCTATGAAATAGAATGATATCACTTTATGCTGTAAATATGATCTTTCTTGTTTTATCGAAATTCTAAAATTACTGCTTAGTTGAATATTTCCATCAAAGTATTCGATATTCTGAGAGCAGTTTTCCATATCACTACTATTATATTGAACAATATAAACAAACATGTGACTGAAATATTGTTTGGCTAAAGTAGAAAAAGAAAGAAATCAACTAAAGTGTCCATCAGTCACGTCTTTCTAAGTACCAGTCACACCCACTATGATTTATGCATGAATGAAGAATCACTAATGCCTTTTATGACACTTAACTTCTAGGTCAACACTATCTATATAAATATAAAATGCAAAAGGTTAAACTTCAGGTCATTCATTCTAAACTTTCATGAAGATGCCATAAAATGAGTTTTTTTTTCATTAACTCTTTTTTTACGTGATACAGAATTTAAAATCATTTTTGAGAACGGATAGTGAATGGAAGTTTCGCAAAGCTAATAAATCAATCTTTTTAGTCAGACCGTATTAAAATGTAAGAATTATTGTTGGGTGAATCAGCCAACGAAATAAAACAAAAACTTATCCTTACAAACCAAACTTTAGAAAATTAATCTGATGCTCGCTAGTGACTTGATGCAGGACGGAGTTTCCTGGAGTGCTGGTGAGAAGTCGTGGCCAGATGCCACGTGTGAAGATGGATGTCCCACCAACGACACTGGTTGGGGTCGCGCTAAATCATGCATTGGTAAAATTTACAGTTCATGAGGCATTGAATCGGGTCCCAGTGGCTGAATGGTATACGAGCTTGCCTTGTAACCGGAAGGCCCTGGGTTCCAATCCCAGTGGGTGCGTACTGGCGATGCTTCCCAAACTAGGATGAAACAGCTGTTTAGTGTTCTCTGTTTTCCGATGGTTCTGTAGCTGATATCAATCCGTGAACAAACTAGTATAACCAAAACTAATCCTTACAAACCAACCATATAATCTGTTTGTTGACATTTATTTGAATTTTTTCTAAATTTACTACTTACTTTCTAACAAGGAATCCAGTGACCACTGAGGAACTTTCTGTTCTCCAGTTTGATTGAAGCCAAAGGTTTAAGACCTAGTAGTACACAGAGTGTTATGCTTCGAGACTTGTGCGGGGTGGAGTCACTAGCGATTGATCAATGTGCGTCGGTGGCACAGTGGTTAGGACTCTCGCCTATCGTGCACATGGTCCATGGTTCGAGCCCACGCCGACGCACACCTGATATCTATGGTCGGCCTGCGAATTTTGGGCTACCGATATCCATGCTGAAAATTCCACACTTGTACCAAAAATACAGTGTGGAATCAAGCTGTAATCAAAAATATAAAAAAACAAAAATAAAAAATAACACTTGCGAAGTCTGTGTGCAGAAAAGTTTTCCAGAGTCTTTTATTCTACCATAGTCTCAAACTTCTTCCTACCTGTCTGCTTAGTCAATAATGATTCACCTTTGCATGCTCCTCTTTGCGGCTTACTGATTACTTCTTGCCACTATCCTCAAACCTGTCAGCTGAATGCTCAACCACTTAATTTCTCATCTAAGAGTGATTTTCATCTAATCAGATGTCAAACCCTAACTTCCATTATGTCATTAACTATTCAGGAATTTCTTTTGACCCTTAGAAACCACCTTTGGATAGTTATTTTATTTATGTCACAGTTTGCGTTACTCAGTAACAGACCACTAGTGTATTAATAAATATAAAGCAGGTTAGAAAGCCGGTAAAGATGACTTTGTTGATAAAGATGGTTTACTTCTTCGAGTTGTCTTTTCACTTTCATCATGAATCAGTGAGTATTTCCTTTCATGTGTCACCTGTTCATTGTAGTCCTTTCATTCCATACACTACAGCGAATTTCAGTATTTGAGACATACATGATACACCTGAATACCCTGAAATTTTTGACACCACAGAATTTGATGGCGCATATTTCCAAGCTTGTTAGAAACGCTTGTTACAGTTTCTTTAAACTATGCTCTTTGGTTACTTTGGGGGTCAAGTTTCGATTCCCCACCGACGCCTTCCTAAGCCCCATCCAACCGGTAGTAAATCTAGGAAAGGGGGGAGGGAAGGTTGGGAGGGAAGCTGGAGACGTAACTTTGAAAAACAGAATACTGTGACTCAAAACGAATTTCAAAGAATAAAAATGATGGTATAAAAGTCACAGAAATGAGATTCTTCTTGCATTGTATCTTTCTTATATCGTGGCGTTGCTTCAAAGTCTAGAAAATATGTGTGATGCTATCTCATTTAGAAGGGTGAAATACCTTCTAAAACAACTTGGTTGGACGAAAAATCCCCTTATTTTTCATGAAATATTTGAATAGTAGGCAGTCCAGCTGTGTTGTTTGAGGTCTATTTGATGATTACATCACTTTCAACCAATTTCCTTCATTTATTCTGACTTTTATTTGTTACAACGGAGTAAAGGTTTTCTGACTATCGCTTCAAAACAGTCACTCTTTAGGAATAAATCTTACCAATTCATGTTTTTTAGTGTCCATCACGTTTTACACTATAGTCACTGAAGACAAAGCTACGATAATATTTTGCACCGAAAAGAAAATTTATCATCATTAGTGTTCAAAATTAAAAGTTCGTAGTAGGACGTTTTGTTGTTGAACAAACAGAGCTTCCTGCAAACTCATATTTATTGTTATTATTCCATTAGGCTCCGAGTGAAACATACGGCTTTAGCAGCACGTCTGTGTATCACTGTATTCTCCCCCTTCTTCTTCGGCCGCAATTACCTATTAGCTTTCAACGCCTTCTCGATCAGTCTCCCAGATCCCACTACCAGACACCCAATTTGTTGCTGACCTTCCATTTGACTTCAACATGGAAGCCTTTCAAGTGTATGGTGTTACAGAACAGTTTCCTCAACGTCTGTACTTGTCGATCATCATTTTACTCGACATATTTGTTGAGCAGTAGTTTCCTAATTGGTTCCTTATCCTTCCTAGTGGGGCCATCTAACATCGCAGTATCGAGAAAAAGCAGACGTTGATAAAAGTCTCATGTAGCCTGTTATAAATACTTCTCATGAAGTGTGCTGCAAGTCCCTCAATCGCACAGAAGCATAACATCTAAAGTATAACTGAAGCTAGGATAAATGGACGAAATATGAGTAAATAAATGATGAATAATTTTCATTAAATAAACATGTCATTGTCAAAGTCGACATATAAGCTGAATAATCCAAAGGGAATATTTTAAATTACTGACAGCTTTTCCATTCCCTGCGCGTTTTGAAGCTATTATTTATATTATCATAAAATAAAACTGCTAGCGAATACAGCACTGTGATGAATATAAGGCATCATACTTTAGATTACATGTGAATCAGTGAATTAGTTTACCTGTACCTACTATAGATAAGCAAATGTAATAGCTACTTCTCCGCCTCAATAACTACAGCTAACTGACAGAAAAGTAAACAATCTGTATATATATATATTATATATATATTTTTTTTATATATATACACCGTTAAACAAAATACTCTTTTTTCAAAGGTTCAATTTACACTAACTAAAAAGTATTAACACTTCCTTACTTTGTTTATCCGTATAGAAAAAAAGCTGTTTATCTTGGTGTCAGATTTCAGAAGCGAAAAGAAAAAAAAACCAAAACAAGAAATGAAACTAAAGACTATTGATTTCCCAGTCACTTTTAAGAAATTTCTAATTCAAACAAAAAATGTACTTACAGAAGGCAGTAGATAGTTTTTCTTCTACCGTTTTCTATCTTCTACGGTTTTGTTCACATTTACCTGTATATATGTGGACTTTAATACAGATATATTACTTGAAGGTATATATTCCCCGCCAAAATGTTTATACATCAAAAGTATATAACTTAGTTAAACTTCTTTTTTTTTCTTATATTGATCTGTATATGTTCGGATAAAATACTCCATTTTCTCTGGATATAAGATAAGTAAACATTACAAGGTGTATTATCAGTACTGTTATTTTAAGTTTCGTGTATATGTATTACTGCAAACAGTTATTTTAATTGTCTAATGACATTTGGGAATCCAACATGCTTATTCATTACAATATTTGCCTAAAAATTAGTGTTAGCTATGAAAGTAGGTCTGTGAAACTATCAAAGAAGGAAGAATTATGACTGCTAAAGAACTGATGCGGAATAACGCTCACGTCCACTCAAAACAAAATATTTTCAATTCATCATTGAAAGACTAAAAGATACTGTGGATAAAGAACTTCTCACGGAATGTGAGAATCACGTACAGATCAAATCTCAAATCTACGAATCATCATCGAAAGGAGCATAGAATGCCACTGAAATCTCCACCTTGACTTCATTGACTTTGAAGAAAATGCCTTCGGCAGCATCGAAACAGAAGTATTTTGGAAATCATTTCAATACTGAGGAGTGCTCCGAGTCCTTGCCATAGCCGTATAACAATGACACATATCAGGTGATCCACAGTGGAAAACTCAGGGAAGCCAATTAAGTGAGGACAAGAGTATAACAAGTCCACCCACTATCACTGATGATATGCCTAGTTGACACTAGGAGATCTGGACTTCATGGACGGTTTATGTTTAATGTTACGTTACCTTGAAGACTTACAGGCAAAAATTAACAAATTGTCAGAAGAGGCAGAGAGAAAAAGATAGGACTTTACGTGGACATAAAGATGACAGAGGTGATGGAGATAGCCGGCCGACAATAACAAGAACCAATCACTATCAATGGGATAGATATAATAAAGGCCACACCCTTCACTTGCCGAGGCAAATCATTTCAACTACAGGGGTGACACGGATGATGATGTCAAAGCCTGCTAGAATCAAAAAGGCGAGACAGACCTTCCTCACTCTGAAATCAGTAAGGAAAGAATTAGCAGCCAGGGACTCAGAGAAGAGATGAATCAAGGACCTGTTCCACAACAAATATGCCAAAGGAAATGGAGATTGAGGAGAGAATTGGGTAACATCGAGCGCTAGGCTGTCGAGTGGAACCTGAATGGGAAAAGACGAGTTGGGCTTCCGTGAGTGCCATGAAGAAGATCATGTGAGGAGGAAATGAAAGCTTTTGAGCAATGATGAGGATAGTTGAAGAGAACTGAAGACAACAGGATCAAATGCAGATGTGCTTTTGAACTCTGTGTTCCACTCTGAATCCATGTAAGTAATAATAATACAAGTAAGTGGTGTGTCAGTAGTTCAGGTGTAGAATGCTTGCCAGACTCCCATGTGATCAGGGTTCGGCCCCTAAATGGAAAACACTTTTATACATTGCCTGCTTGGTAGTAAACCCAGAGAGGAGGAAAGGTTGGGGTAAGGTTAGCAAACCCAACCCTTGAAAACAGCACCTCTGCCACTGAAACTTTAAAGTTTTAAGGCTTGTGTTTCACTCAGAAGGCGAAGGAATGCAGACAAGAAAATTAAGTCATCTGTCAACTGGTAAGATAATAACGATGTTGTGGTTTTTAAAAAAGAATAGAAAGAAAAAGGTATTTTGAACTGCCCGTCTGTCATGCCATGTTTTAATTATTCTTGTGAATCCAGCTGTTCAGTATGATTATTTCATTTATCAATGCTTCAGGCATCTGGTGATTCATTGGTCAGTTACAGAATAATAATAATAATAATACTAACAGCTTTATTCCAAACGGTATTTGTGGTACAGGTATGGAATTTTCAGTGTGCATTACAGTATATTGCATCTAATTACCTCATAAATTATATAGGATTTTTAATATATATATATAAGAAGATGAGAACAACAGTATAATAGTAACGACGAAAGGAAAACAAAAACTAATGGGACTATTTGTTAGAGTGCCGCAGTAAGTTTATCGTGTCATACCCAACGGATTTCTCATCACATAACAGCCGTGCCAGATATGGTATTGTAGAGTTTTTGTATTTGGTGGTCCTAGCATATAGCCGCCTATAGCTGCTTCTAATTCTATCAGATGAAAAGCAAGAAGAGAGCTGCGTATAGAGAGGATTCTCGGTGTCCGACAATGTTGTATTCGCTAGTTTCCTACATGACATTATATGTCTATCCACAATTGTGTTAACCAGTTGGTTTAACGATATCCCACTTGCCCTACTAACGGCTTTTAGTGCCTGCCCTTCTGAGCAAAGCAAAGTGTTTCTTAAGTAGTCCAGGAAAGATTAATGGGGAGCAGTAAAGGGGACGGGTAGAATACAAGAATTTACAAACTGAGAAAGCAAAGACTGTTTTATGCCAGACTGCCTAAATTTCCTAGTGTAAAACGTTAAGCGAAACACCTTTCTAGTAACTAGCAAGATGTGGGAGGACCAGGAAAGATGGGTGGAAATAGTCAGTCAAGGGTATTTGACATTAGATGTATTTTAGGTCAGAATTAGGTCAAAGGGTGAGAAGTATAATCTCTTTTACTATATTTCACTTTTAGTCACTTGTGAACTGCTGATTGAATAGTATAGCAGAAACCGAAGAGGAATATGGTAACCACCAATATCTCTTATGGTCACTACATTTAGACTCATTACATGTTGGTTTAGTATTACCGGATATAAATACCATTTGTAAACATCGGTGGCACAGTGGTTAGAACTCTCGCCGACCATGCACATAGTCCGGGGCTCGATGCCCTGCCGACGCACACCTGATATCTATGGTCGGCCTGCAAAATTCGGGCTACCGATATCATATGCTAAAAATGCCATACTTGTACCGAAAATACGATGTGGAATCAAGCTGTAATCAAAAAAATAAAAATTAAAAAAATATTATGGAAGGCAAAATAATCAGAAAAGTATGTTTGAATTATTTAGAAATGTTACTGGAGGGAGGATTCTATTATCATGGATAAGGATCGCTATTTTAAGAGACGACGATAATATTCATCTACATGTTATATGTTCCGAATTTGGCAAGAGGTTGCTTCATTATAAGAAAGTGTATTAAATAGATTTCAAGGAGACAACTTTTTAAACAACCTAAGATAATGCTGCCCATTCTGAAACAGCCTAGCCCCATTTTGGCCAGTTTTAACAAGAAACAACAATGGAATTGGTATATGATTAATAGGAACGCATTATTTTGGATATATTTTATTTCTACGAATATGACCACGGACTGATATCAGTTAGAGAATCATTGGAAACCAGCCAAAGAGTACTGGACAGCTGTTTCATCCTAGTTTGAGAATCATCGGCAGTACGCATCCACCACCAGGGCTCGAACCCAGGATCTTCCGGTTGTAAGGCAAGCTCGTATACCTTTCAGCCACTGGGACCCTTGCAGCCAAAGGATCCTGAGTTCAAACCCCAGTAGGTGAGTACTGTCGTTGATTCCCAAACTAGGACGAAACAGCTTTCCAGTACTCTTTGACTGGTTTTTAATGGTTCTCTAACTAATGTCAATCTGTGGTCAAACTAGTAAAAACAAATCTAATCCTTACAACTCAACACTTGAATATTTTATTTCATTATTATTATTGTGTAACTTCTTCGAATCCCGAAAGGAAGATAAGGCTTTAAGCTTGAGGTTTGAAGGTTCAGTAGCATTGGTGTTGTCTTCTATGGAGTAAGGTTACTAGCCACACGTCTGATCCTCCCTCTTTGTCAGGGTTACTACCAGCCAAGAAGGATTTAACAGAATGTCGGCTATCAATCGATCCCCGAACCCCTTACGTGTTCGGTGATATATGGATGTCAATAGACGAATTTAAGTTGATGGACAGCCTTCCAAATGGCTTTAACTAAGTTAATAAAGGAGTCAATTTTCAGATTAATCTTTGAATTGAGATTAAGTCAGACAACTTAACAGCTTTGTCTTTTAAGGGTTCTGAATGCTGATCATGGTGTTCAGCCAGCATATATTATGTAAAACTGGTTCATTCAAACCAATTACATAGAGAATAATTCATCAATTTCTCTGAATAATCACTTGACAGTTTAACGCCTTCTTTACTACATATTTATTTTTCCAAAAATTTTTGTAAAGCAATTCATTTTAGGCATCTTTTTACGACAATTTCTCACTTTTTGTTCTGTCATTCTTCTCCCAATGGCCTATTTCTTCATCGCCTTAAGTGTAATTCCTTATATTCATAAAAAAATTTCAAAAAAAAAGTGAAGCCACGCCTTTCGGAAAAAAAAGTTAAAGGGAAGTATAAATCCTCTGATTCCTTGCTTTAGAACACTATGATTTTAAACCATGATGACCGTCTTAAACTCTATCAGGCAATATTTTCTACTCGTCACCAACTATACTACTTGCTCCAAGCACATATATTTTAAATATTATAAGTAAGTTGGCTATTGTTTGAATTTTTGAGAAAAATACCCAAATTTTGGGAATTTTAATCCTTTGTAGTCTTTGTCACTGGCTCATCCTTTCTTTTGGCCTTTTTATGAACTTTATTACACTGAGTGACAATTCACTAAGGTTAGTTTACTGTTTCTAGTGGTTTTATTTTAAGAGAAGTATGATTTTAAGATGAAAGAACAAGGGGATAAAATATATATATGTGTGTGTGTGCGAAGAATAGCAGCCTCTCAGTTTTGATTATCCTGTTGATTGATAGAAATGAAGTGATGGATCTCTGTTGATGTATCATCTTCTAGTATGGATGCTTTGGCTATGTCTGAGTAGCAGTGGAATCAAGAATCCGCATTTCGTCCTACTATGGACAGATCATCTGGATATACTTCCACCCCTAGTGAGAGTTATGGTGCTCCCAATGAAACATAAATCCAATACCCAAAGTTTTAAATGCCAGTGTTATTCAGTGGACCATCTGAGACATGAATTTCATTTGTAGCCGACATTTCAATGGAGGTGGGATATTTATGTCCAGTCAGTCGACGAAAAAAAAATCAAAACTGACTTAAACTAGTAAAAACTGATGCCCCTTTTAAAAAGAAGTGTCCTTTGTGGCCCAAGTTATTTAGTAAATAACGTCTTTGAAATGATAGGCTCTGGGTTTGAGTTTGATTGGAAACACCATCAGTCAATGGGGATGCAAATAAATCTAGATGACTAGTTCAAAACAAGGACAAAGTGAGCATCTTGGATTCCACTGCTGGTGACTACCAACCAAAATACTTCCTCAAGTTTAATTTATTCAGACCTTTATAAAGTTCATTATTCGTATTCCAACGACTCAATACAGTTTTAGTTGAAAATACACCTCGAAGGATAACTGTATTTCTGTCTCGTACAAGTACAATCAAATCCCCACAAACCAACCCTTGAATATCACTAGCGACTTGCCCTATTCAGGTAGGTAGTAGTTACCTGGGGTTCTAGTGAGAAGTCGTGACCAGTAGGGTGCAGCAGGTCGGGTGTGAGGACAAATACTCTCAGAAGACATTGACTAGCGGTTGCGCTATTTCGTGAATTGGCAGAAGTTAGAATTCAAGGACCATTGGATTGGGTCCCAGTGGCTTAATGGTATACGAGCTCACTGGCCTTGTAACCAGAAGGTCCAGGGTTCGAACCCTGGTGGAGGTGCGTACTGCTGAAGAGTCCCAAACTAGGATGGAGGAAACAGCTGCCCAGTACTCCTAGGTCTTCCAATGGTTCTCCAACTGATGTCAGCTCATGATGAAATCTTGTAACCAATCAAATCCCTACAAACCAACACTTGAATACAAAGAATTCTATTAAAAAGCCTGTTTAGTAATGTCTACTTAATATAATTAGCATAATGAGTCATTGTAGTAAGACTTATCAATATACAGAGTTTCCGAGCACAATTAATTATCAAAATAAGATGCCTAGGGGAGCAACTGAAGCTAAGATTTTGCACGAATTTATAAACATCACTTTTCAAGTGTTGGTTTGCATGAATTTGACGGGTTTCAAATTTGACCACAGACTTATATCAGTTAGAAGGTCATTGAAAAGTAGCAGGGAGTAATGAGCAGCTGTTTCGACCTAGTTTTGGGCTCTTCATTGGCGCCCATCCGTAATTCCACCCAACAGGGATCAAACCCAGAAAATACAGGTTGCGAAGCCAATCCCATTCACTATTCAGCCATTAAGATGGGATATAATAATAACGCATGAATTTTAAACTATTCTTGGCGCCACTGTTAGCCAGTGTCCTCACACTAATCAAATGCCTACAAAATAACACTTGGAAATTATTCTAATTCTCACTACTGACTGACTGGCTTGAGGATGAATTTGCCCGGAGTTGTCAGTGCGAAGTCATGACCAATGGGATCCACTACGTCAATTATGAGGTATCACAGGTGTCACGCTAAATGACGATGTTTTCTTTCTGTTTAAACTTTGAAAGAACAAATATACTAATGCCTAATTCTCCATCATTTATTATTACTAATATTGTTATTGGAAAGTTCAATTCAGAAATGATAGAAAATCAGTGTTGAACTTGCTCCAAATATATGTATATATATTCTCAGGTTCGGACTTTCCCCAGCATCATAGTTTCTTTGTTTGACCCCAGTGAATAAATAATGATAACTAGTCTGTTACACGTGACTTTTATGCACACTCCAAAGGTCATATATATATTTTTTAGATTTTAACCTGACATGTGTTCGACGTCATACTAATTGTCTAAACTACACGTGCCTCTAGTTTTATCCGTTGCACTACTCAGTGCTTACCTTTGATAAACAAAGTTTCTTGCCCATATTCAGTGGGTAGAGAAGGTTGTGAGCATAGAAAATTTATTTATTCAATTGATGGTTAGGTATAAAACAGAGATGTCATCTACTAGACAGGAGGAGTAAAGTAAGAATTTCTTCTGTACAACTTCTGGAAAGCTAACATTTTTATTTCCTGTCACAGGTGTAGTAGAGACTTTAGAATTGTGCGTTGATGGAGAAATTCAGTGAAGTGCATATTACTTCAAGCCTTTCGAGTAGTAAAACCCACGATTTTTGACATATATGGATAGAAATGATAGAATTTAACACGTCTAGTGATGAGCTGCAAACAAACACTTAAAAATTAATCTGATGCCCTCTAGCGACTGGATCTTTATAAGCAGTTACCAGAAATTCTAGTGAGAAGTCGTGACAAGTGGCGTTCAAAAATTCAGACGACAGGACAGTTTCTCTCTTCAATGAAACTGTCTGATGGTTGAGCTCTATATATAGTGACCGAACCGGCAGAAGTTGGAATTAATAGGCTGGTGAATTTCGTCCCAGTGGCTGAATGGTCAACGAACACGGCTTACAAACGGAAGTCTCTGGGCTGGAACCTTGATGAGTGAGTAGTAATGAAGAGTCACAAAGTAGGACGATGCAGCTATCCAGTACTCTCTGCTTCTCTTCCAACTGTTATCTAACTGATATCAGTTCATGACCAATCTTATGATATATTTTATTTGAATTATTTCATATTAAAACCTAGGTATTTTATCATGTCGATTAGGTCGTACGAATAAATTACTCACAGAATATTGTTTACACATACGTTACTGTGGCAGAAAAATCTAAAAGATTATAAGGAATGAAGTTTTTACAGTTGTGACCGTGCCTTAATTCTTTGGACGACTCATGAGAACATATCCATGAACCTAAGGAGTGTTTTATCTAACCGCAGATCAGCTCAATAAATAAATGTGTTTTCAATATTGTCATCAGATCACATTTCTCTGTAAAAGTAGTTATGCTGCAATTTATACCTCTGATGGAGTCAGTTTATACGAATTCTTACTATTCCTTTCACATGTGCGTCGGTGGCACAGTACTTAGGACTCTCGCCGACCATGCACATGGTCCGGGGTTCGAGCCCACGCCGACGCACACCTGATATCTATGGTCGGCCTGCGAATTTTGGGCTACCGATATCCACGCTGAAAATTCCACACTTGTACCAAAAATACAGTGTGGAGTCAAGCTGTAATCAAAAATAAATAATAAAAAATAAATAAAATGAATGTAGAATAACTCGTGGAAGATAACTTATCCCAATTAAATACTTTCGATGATGTTTGACGTGTGCTGACAGAGATGCAATCCAGCATACGCGTTTTATCCTGCCTAGAACTTCTCAGCCAGATTAACCTGAATCTCAGAATTCATTGTGGGGAACATTTATTTTGATAAAGTCTCACAGTGTTTTACGATAGTACAGGTACCTTGATATGATTATGAGTAGTAATAAGTTGTGCTTGAAACGTCGTCATCAGTAAATATTACTACATAAAACAATGAGACTTTATCAAAATAAATTTTACCCACAATAAATTATACTCCATCACAGTGAACAAGTTCTATTATTATATCAGTGAATCTCAAAAGGTAATGATTTGGTTATTAGGAATTAAACATGGAAGATTTCATACCAGAAGCCACGATAATCGCATTTCGTGAAATAATAATAACCTGTCGTCTAACTCAGCATTGGGGAAACGATCAACATCTCACTAATGTAGGGACTTCTGGAAGGTATGACCTGACAAGTGCCCCATTTGAGCCTGAGTGTAAACATCATCACTCAGAAGTATACAAAGTACATCCAGATGGTGAGTACTAGAAAGGAAGAAATGTTCATTTGGTGCTTTTTATTCGTCACACCCTATCAGGTAAAACTCGACAGAGATAGAAAACAGGAATAAAAGTCAAGATACACTGAGTGTAATTAAAAAATTAGACTTTCAATTTCTAGAGATTAATCGACTAAGCATTATAAATATTATTACTCTTCACGACTGCGTAATAAGTAATCTGTAGTCAGTCAGTTCTCTTACAAACTTTGATTTCATAATAGGCAAGGAAAAAGGCATAACATAATCACAAAACTTGGCTTAAGGACGCATATTTAATTACCTGTTCTGCTCAACTTATTTCAATAAAAAGAAATAAACTATTTAATTATATGGCGAAATGAAAATCAGACAAAACAACTGAGTTGATTTGATTTTTAATGGGAAAAAAATCATTCCGTCTGTACTCAGTGGATTGTTAGTCGAAAGTAGGAAGTGTGAGATATAGGTGAGGCAGGAGAAATATCACAAAAATATAAAGAAAGAGAGTTAATGAAGTGGTGAATGATTGATGTCTAATATCGCACAAACTCAAAAATCTACGAGCGAAAATCAAGAAAACAAGCATCAAGGGAAAAAAAAAGAAAAGACTGAATTGATGGAGCATCAATCAACGGGAAAACATGTAAGAGAAGTCACTTCATTCACACACTGCGGGCAGTGGTATGGATGAGATTGTTGAAACCAGTCACGATTGGAAAGTCAGAACAAATCTTCATAAGTCAGAAATCAGTGTGGAAAGATACCGCGGCAAAAAAGCAGCTGTTCAAATTTTCTTCATTAACATTAGTTCTGTAAAGCGCACATCTTAGCACAGACATCTAACATAAAATCAACCAAGTAAAATTAACTTCTTATGTTAAGATATGTTTACTGACTAAGTGAAATAGTGTGACTTTTCAAAAACTAATATAAGCTCCAACCTAAAAATCTAGAAGACCTAAAATATCAAAAGATATATACATAGAGAAACACTGGAAAGCTAGAGTAGTTCTCCAACTGATGTCAGTTTATGACCAAGGTTAAAATCCAACTAATCCCTGCAGCGTCGATCGAGAAGTGATTTGGCAACTACGTCGCTACTACGGGGTGCCATCGACAATTATACATCTCATCCAATAGTTATACGACAATGCTACATGCAAAGTAATCCACAACGGGAAACTTACGGAAGCCTTCAAAGTGAGGACGGGAGTGAGGCAAGGCTGTCTACTATCGCCAATGATTTTCCTGATTGAAGTAGATTGGATAGTGTGACAGACAACGGGTAATGAGGAAACAGGCATAAAATGGACTCACACAAAAGACTTGGAGGATCTGGACTTCGCCGACGCTGATATATGTCTGATTTCCCACAAATTGGAAGATATGCAAATGAAAAGCAACAAGTTAGCAGAAGAAGCATCAAAGAAAGGACTACAGGTGAACATAGATAAAACAGAAGTGATGAAGATTCCTGGCTAACACCAACAGCCACAGTAACAACAATTGAAAAAAATCAGTATAATGGAAGGAACCTGAAAGAAACCACCCCCTTTACCTACCTACCTGGGAAGCATCGTTTCAACTACAGGAGGACGGAACTGACGAGGATATCAAAGCTAGAATCGGAAAAGCAAGACAAGCTTTCATTACTCTCAAGTCTGTGTGGAGGTCAACAGCACTCAGCATACAAACTTCAGACCTTCATTAACAGTTGTCTTCGCTCAATACTCAAGATCAGATGGCCGGTCAGAAAAGATCAGCAACAGGGATCTCTGGCAATGGCCGAACCATCTCATCAGGAACCGATTGTGCAACAAATAAGCATGAAGAAATAAGATGGATTGGCCATACTCTCAGGAAACCATGAAGTGACATCACTGAACAAGCCCTCGAGTGCAACCTGAAAGGGAAGCGGCGAGTTGGTCGTCAGTGCAAGAGTGACTTGGAGGAGGTGATGTGAAGAGGAGATGAAAGCATGTGGGCAGACTTGAAGCGAAGTGAAAAAGCTGGCAGAAAACCGAAGGCAATGGAGACACGCGGCTGAAGCTATGTTCCTCTAGGAATTAAAGGATATAATAATAATAATCGCTGCAAACTAACCCTCGAAAGAACTTTACTTCTGAAGGATGTATTCAAAGTAGTACTCACCAAAAGTCTTAATGATGACTCACTTGAAGTGAGAAAACACACTTATAAGGCGTAAGAATTATTTGTTAAAATAGAGTGTCTTACTGCCCTATTCAATTTCACATTACTAACTGCACAAATATACGATCACAGTGAATATTCAGTTTGCAACCTTTCAAGCATTTTGAAACTTTTCACTGCATTTTCTTTTTACATTAAATGATAGTTTGTGTTTTGAATAAAAATATAGAAGAAATTACTATGGCGTTGATCTGTCATTCACAAAATCATGTTCTGAAATGAGAACAAACTCTTAAAACACAAAAAACACTTAGTTGTTTTTTTTGTTTACAAAACTTTAAAATTTTAATTTACTCTTTAAAATAAGGAAATGTCATATTCACGTGAAGATTAAACCTTTTAGAAAGTTATATACAGTGTAATATTGTATTTTCTGTAATAGAATTCTAATTAAATGCAATAAAAATATTTGTGCCAGTTAGCTGTATATTAATTTAAAGTTCTGATTAACATTATAGTCATTATTTCACTTAAACATCACTTCTAGAAGATTTCCTATCGTTCTAATAAAAAGCTTGTAACCAGTTGTGTCCAAAGTGTTTGTTGTAACAAGCGTTACACTCTCTAATGACATTCGATAGCAGGAAGGGTATATTACTATTTGGAAAGGTTGGAAATTATGGGGTATTGTAATGAACTCATGACCTGAGTGCCCTCGATCTGACCCCTTCTAATGTCATTGTTGCTCGCAGCCGTAGGATTCATAAACGTGGACTAGATGGCTATTCAGTATGTACTGGTTTTATTTGGCTTATGTGTGCTTATGATAAAGTAAATGTTGAGATATTTTTGTGCGATTTGAATGAGAGTTACGACATGAAATTAGCACTCAGTACTTAAACGACATCACTACTTTTCCTATTGAGTATTTCAATCATTAAAGTATGCCAGGTGGACTACAGACAGACATTTTCAAATATTTTACATCCGCCATATAAAGTTATTGCCTGAAAAGCACTGTTGTTTTTGTCCACTATTTATCCAGTAACTGCGTTACAGAAACTCACTGAAAACAGAATGCTCACAAGGAAAAATGAATTATTGATGTATAGAATAGGGTTTATTAATAAAGTTTTTTAGACATATTTGGATGACGGAATTTTACCTATAAAGTTAAGCCACACACAGTAAAAAATTTCACACGATATAGAATAAACACATGTTTGAAGTGTGGATTTTCAGGGAGTGAATTAGTTTCAAGTTAAATCAAAAATTGATATTGGATAGAGAACCATTGTAAACCAAGGAGTACTTGGTACTTGTTTGGCTCCAGTTTATGTATATTTAGCAGTACACACCTTTAACCACAACGAGGATCGGACCCAAGAAATTCAGGTTATAAGTTGAGCTAATTGACAATCAAACCACTGAGGTGTAATCCAATGACCTATCATTTTTAACTTCAGTGCCGCTGTCAACTAATGTCACTGGCGATTATTTTTACTCACCCCACTAGAAAATTGAAATTGAGCCATATAAATGAAAACCTAAAATTTAATAGTAATGCTCATTAGGATCTCACTACAGGATTGCGTCACCTAGAGTTCTAGTGAGAATTCGGGATCAATCCGTTTCAATAAGTCAGGTGTGAAAACGGAACTTTAGGAAGGTCAATCCACAGAAAAACCTACTTGCAATAGTCAAATAATAGGTTTCTACAGTTAGGTATCTGCTGAAAGAAAAAGAAATCTAATTAAATCCCTTGCAACTCGGATTCGATTCATCTGCAGTCTTGGTACCCTGAGAGCAGAATTGGATCTTCTGAAAGAAGCCCTAATCTAAAATGGATACCCACTGAGATTCATAGACGAAAATTTCAGGCCAAAATTCCGAGGGAGCGAAACATTACTTTTTCCAAAATAGAAACTTCACATGTACCTGAATTTCAAGGGAGACAGCCTGTGATATCCTTATGAGAAGAATTTTATAATGTGTGAGAAAAATATTCTTCTCAAAAAACGTTAACAGCAGTGTTCTCTGGTCCTCCATTGATATGGAGAAGCCTTAAAAACAAGATCTCGCATCTGACCACTTTTGTGTTTATATATCAGTCCACCTATTGATGTGGAGAGATGTAAATTGTTCGTTGGATACATATCCTGTCCAAAAATGTTCAAGAGCAGTATCCTACATGGTTGCAGAAAGGCAGTAGTAGGTGTATAAGGAGTACGTTAATGGAAAACCTTGTCAACACTAATCATTCTACCTCAACAAACTCATCTTTCAAAGTAATCTACACAGTGAAGAATAACCTGCCAAAAAAAGCATGCCTTCGTCTCCTTTGTATTTCTGAAGATTTACACATTCAGGAAGAAAAGCCGAAGCTATGCATCCACAAAAACTTGTATATTTCCACTGTTTTGTTTGTTGATTTTTCTAACTTCTTATAACTCTTGTATTTCTTTAGAACTCTTACATAATTCCACATTTTCCTTCGTTGCTGAATGAATCCTGATTATAACTCATTCATTAAATTATTATTCTTATAACACAACCTTAATACACTCATTCAACTGCTTTTATTCATTGACCAATATTAACAGCTATGATTGTGACAACTCATCACTTCATGAAGAGGAGATTGTAAATAAATGAGACTGTACAGTTAGAGAGAAGAATGAATTCTCTGAAAAGAGACTGTTCCCTAAACCATTTGTTTGGTTTTCATGAAGATGAATTCTCATCGGTAACTGAGGGATCAACCCTTCATCCCTCCCTCTTATGTAACCCTTCTGGGATTGTATGCACACGTACCAAAGCTAAACCTTATTTCTTGGGCTGGTCTTTTAAAGCTATCACTTCACATACACGTGTATTACAACTACTGAAGACGGATGTTTGCAATACTCTTCAGATTTATGGAACATCTAATGTCCTTACAAGTCTTACTAATTTTATAGTCAGTTTTTCAGGGATTCGACATTAAATAACCTTCTGGGAATAACTTCATTTTTTAACTATTGTTAAATTTTATTTACTTAAGTTATTCATATATTTTGCATCAAATGTTGACGGGATGAAATATTCAGCCTTTGATGACATGATAGAGCACAAGACAAACGCTTTAAGAATGTCTGTAGTTTAACGTAGTGTTTTTGTGGGAAGATGATATTTAGCAGTAGAATCCAGGATATATATTTCGTCCCGTTTGGAACTCACTACCCGGGTCTATCTATATCCGCATGAGTAGTGATATTCCCAATGAGACTGAAACCCAGCACTCATCGTTTCAAAAAACTCGTTCCCTAGTGTCTGATGCGATGAGTTTTGAGTTCGAGTTTCAGCGGGAACGCTATCACTCACTTAGGATGCAGGTACACCTAGCTGACGAGTCCTCAAAAGGGAACGAAGCGTGTATCACTGGATCCCACTGCATTGTTTCACCACTTACTCATTTGTTATCATTTCTTCTGAATCATAAAACAATCCTCGGTGGGAACATCATCACTCACTGAGAAATGCAGGTACATCAAGCTGACGAGTCCCAAATGGGACAAAACGCGCATCCTGGATTCCACTGCTAGTCACCATCCACCAATTAAATACTAACTAAATGCCCAGACATCGTCGAAGCATCTGTACAAGAAGCCGACATGTCAACCTGAGACCGAGCACTTCGGTCCAATCAATCGACGGGAAAATCAAAAATTCAATTCAACAATAACATGACCCGTTGCACAAGAGGTGGGTCACGTGGCCCAAGTGGTCTAGTGGATAACGCTTTGGCGTTTGAAACTATGGGCACTGGGTTCGAGCCTCAGTGGGAACATGATCACTCACTGAGAAATGCAGGTACATCCAGTTGACGAGTCCCAAATAGGACGAAATGCGCTTTATCCTGGATTCCACTGCTAGCCACTATCCACCAATTGTATACTAATTATATGGCCAGACATCGACGAGGCATCTGCACAAGAAGCCGACATGTCAACCTGAGACGGAGCACTTCGGTCCAATCAATCGACGGGAAAATCAAAAATTCAATTAAATCCTACTCAGTCACTACTGTGTTTGAGTTGTGTTTTTTGTTTGTTTAAAAACCACCAATTATTTCTTTTTTTTAAGTGTGTAAGTCATCTCTCCAGTCAACAGGGTTATTTTATTTAAGTCTTACCATCGTTTCCATCATCACCACCATTATCACAGTCAGCCACATTTTGGTTTATTGAAATCAAAGGTTAAAAGATAGAATTCGGATATTGTAGGGTTAGAGTTATTTTTTAATTTGATAATTGCTATTTAGTAAAGAGAACTTACTCAACCATTTATAAGTATGATGATTATGTATTTATGTGACTAACTTTTTATCGTTTTATTTTTATTTTTTAAAAAGTAGAGTAGATAACAGCTTTGTATGAATGTGTACAGGAAACCCTTGTTGTTGTTTTTCATATAATTGCCATGATTACGACTCACTGAGCAGTAACAATGACTTTAGCCTGATGAAGTCATCATTTCTACACCAAATGTGATAACATCCAAACGATTCATCATCACCAATATCATTATCACCATCCCCCACCACACACACACACAAGCTTATTTTGTGTTGACACCACAACACAGATAAACAAAAAATTTGACAAGACCTTTTTGACAGGAATGAGGTGTTCTCATGGCGAACTAAAACAACAGTAGTAATAATAGAGAGAGAGAGGTCATCAATTCACATTTGAAGAAAGAGTATTAAAACTGGTTTTCTGGTGATACATTTCATCCATTTCAATGAAGTGAGTAGTTGCTTACATAACAGAAACGCACAAGCACGCACAAACACACACATATGCACATTCAAAATGTGTAAAATGATGGATGAATATAGATGGTTGGGACAAAGGAAATTTCCACATAATACTTCAAACCTAATTGCTGAAATTAGCAACAAATGCTTTTTGACTTTGTCTAGCTGATTGAATGGGGATAAAGAATAGTTTCCCAGAAAATACATCAAAGGATTCGGCATTAATAGTAACCATGTTAATACATGAATGATGCCGACTGTATTATTCAATAACGGATGATAAGAGGTGTAAACAATTAAAGTTAATGCTGTATCGCTTCGTTTTGTCAGAAGGTGATAAAATAAGGATTACTGGAAGACATGGGGAAAAACAACAAACAGTTCATTCTTGTCAACTTCCATTCCGTCAAAAAAATGATGTTGGCTTAATGAGATACTGAAATTTAGTGAGAAGGCACGAGCTTCGAACTCCACTTTTACGTGTACTACATGGTGCGTAGTACTGTTGGTCGAGAAATTTTTCCTTAATGTCCCACTAACTCAAATTCAATACAATGCTCAAAAGTAACTTGAGGAAGTACTCATGAGAAGTAATGACTCACAGGGTCTAACACGTTTGATGTGAAGACTGATATTTCATGATGACATTGAGTTGTAGTGGTGCTTAGTCACGAATTAGCAGCAGACAGACTGTATGGGCCACTGGATGAATGACAACGTGCTGGCTCCGTAAGCTGAAGGTTTTAGTCTCAGTTTTTTGCTATGGCAGGGATTTAGACCAATACTGACATCTGTTTAGGACTCCTTAAATATAAGTAATTCTTTCACTTGAAGTCCATTGGTGGTGAAGTCTGTTTCGTCCAGTATTTCAGCGTGTAGTTTATATTACAAACAAACAGATATGTAATAATGTTCTATCATATTACCTGCGTTTTACAATCTTTCTAACCACTTCATGTTTGAGTACATAACAAAGTAAACTGTTTACAAAAATTGGGTTCCAAAAAGTTGGAAGGTCAGTAGTCTCATTGTTTAAATACAGATGGTGAAGAACTCATCACTGTTTGACGTATTAATTGACCTACATCGGCGCTGGAGATCAAGTAGTGGAATATTGGAAAATTCGAAAGAATGAACAGCTTTCTCACCCTTTTAAGAGTCTGTCCATGGAGGGCCTCCTTTATGGCTGTGAGATGTGGCCATTGAGAGTGGAAGACATGGAAAGGCTGGTTAGCTGTCTTTGATCACAAGTGCCTGCGTTTTATCTCCCGTGTGAGGTGGTATAATAAGGTGAGCAATATTGCGGTCAGGCGTCGAGTGCTAGGTAAGGAGGGAAAATTAGTCGACGAGGCTGTGAAATTACATCGACTGAGATGGTTAGGACATGTGTTACGCATGCTTAGTCATCGCCTTCCTCGGCGGACGGGCAATGTTAGCTGACATAGAATCAGGCTGAAAAGAGCTAGCGGCGGTGAAACCAAAACATGGCACCAGTCAATGAAATCAACAACAGTTAGATTAAGCCACGTAGGAAGGCGTAGACTTCCTCGTTGGGGTCCTCGGGACGGTAAAAATCAATGAAGGCTGAAAACAATTGTTGAGATGACTCAGATTTGTTCTCAATGGCTACCTCAGATGCATCCACTCCCTGTGACTTATGATTTCCAATGAAACTATATTGTTCTTCGTTATTAATATTCCTTTGTATCACACCTCAGTTTACTGTCCCTATTATGCATTTTTTCTACTTTCTTCTCTTGCTTTGTGTGCTACAAGGAGAGATTGTGACGACTTGAACTGCCGCACATCGGTGTAAAGTTCTATGTCGAAAACAGACAGACAGACAGAGACCATGGAGGGGGTACCAACTTTACTAAGTGTTTATTATCTCTTCTCTCAGTATGATAACTGATTTAGACGAAAAATTAGGAATCCAGTAAAATTTTTTAATTTTTATGGATTAATCATTGCAACAAAATGAATCATCAAAACCTAATTTATCAAAGTAGTTATTCGTTGACATCGAACATTTACTCAACGATGAGAATCTAAATACATTGCAGAGTTTATAAGTTAATCGAAAAGCTGAGAGGATTATTACGATTATTATAATAATAATAATAACAATTGTTATTATTATTTGATGTCACTAAATTTTGGATATACCCTTCTGATCAATAATGTATCGTCTCAGAAGTGTATAGAAATCCCTACTTGAAAACCTATTGGTTTAATCTGCTTATGTCAGACGATGGATAAAAAATTGCAAATAAACTTAAGGAATTTCGAAAAGTTCAGTATTGTGGCGACTAATTGCTCAACAATGACAGCATTTACAGACCTAATCATTATTAGAGTTTGAACAGAAGCAGATAGAACGTTGATGCAGAGTAGTATAGATCCAATTATTTCGTTGATTCTCTTCAGCTGCATCCAGCGTTTAACATTTAATTGATTTATTTTGATTTTTGATTTACAGCTTGATTCCACACTGTATTTTCGGTACAAGTATGGAGTTTTCAGCATGGATATCGGTAGCCCAAATTTTGCAGGCCAACCATAGATATCACATGTGCGTCGGTGCGTGCTCGAACCCCGGGCCATGTGCATGGTCGGCGAGAGTCCTAACCACTGTGCCACCGACGCACAGTTATTATACAATTTTAACATATATTTTGTTTCTTCGTCAAGAATCACTCCTGAGGTAAGGATTGGTTCAAGATAGTTTTAGTGAAATAAAATATAATGATGATAAGGTTATCTGAATTTACTAGTATATGTACATTATAAGGGTGAAGTTATTTGTAAAAAAAGATGGACATTTTTGTTCTTAAGTTGAGGATGAGTTAGTCCTAACTGTGATATCAAAGATAATAGAATGCAGTGGTTAGTACTACAAAGACTGGGAAATCAAATTTTGGTGTATGTTCAAGGTCGAACGAAAAGATGATGACGTAATACAGTGAGGATAGAAAATTAATTTTCACCTGAAAACCAAGAGAAAAACGTGGGTGTGGGCTGAAACAAAATGATATCAGAAAATAAACAGTTACTAAGAAGAGAATTACCAGGATAATAAAAGTCCCATGACAGATTCCTTTTGAACTTATTGATCAGGTTTCAGTTATTGCATTGAAATAGATTCAGCTAACCGAAGAAGACTTGGGCTGTATTTCCTGTTAATTATTTTGAATGTTCCCAGTGCATCCACTTGTACTTCTATGTCGATCAAGTGTTTGGTAATTGACGAGTTTAAATTATTCGTCATTTTATTCAAAGGCTTTTGGTACATGTTCAAAGGATATTACATAGGCCGTCCTTTCCGTTCTCCCAACACAACTGCCCCTGCAGATATGCACGAATTGACATGCACAGTTGGAGAAAACGTGTGTGGAGTATTTGTCAATTTTTTAACTGTACCGAAGAGCAGGATATTTGAAGTAGGAAGACTAGTTTCGCTGTCGGATACCTCCTGGTCAGTGTTTTACATAAAAGTTTATTTACCAGCCTCAAAGTATCATTACATTTGAAGTCGAGCTGGGTGAAAATCAGTTTCTGTAGGACTGTTATGATATCTTTCCACATTTGTTGATGAAACTTTGTAGGTGACCACTTTATTCGAGGCTTTTTCCCAGCTATATTAGTCCATTGAATATATTCTTCTTACCCCGTAGAACAGCATCTCCACCAGCTAATTTAGACTCCTTGTGCCGAGAAAACACTGATTATCATCACTCAGATCACTGAAGGTATTCAGTTTATTACATGAAACTAAACTTATTGAGACATCAACGATACTTAACAGAACTTGTGGAAGCTTCCTAATCTAATGATATAATTCGAACAGATACACCTACTAGTAGCCGCGGATGGTTCATCTAATTTCATAGTGTAGCACCTGTCTAGCAAAATAATTACTACAACTGTCGAAAAATATCATGCTAGTTAAAGTATATCTGAGTATCAACTGATAGGCAGAAGTGATTATTCTTCATGAGCACGCACGACTTAGAAATGTGAATACGATCAATAAGTGATTAAAAACCATGGGGCAAGCATCCAAACTGTAAGAAAAAGCGAAGGTAGGAATAGGCGAAGAACAGTTTATAAGATGAACTTCAACCAGATGGAAATCAGTTAAACGAGTCAATAAGGTTGTGACATTACGACAGTAACGGTGTTTTCTTTCATCCTTAAAACATAACCAAACGAAAGTCAGAAAGGTCAATCAATATACGACAAAGGCTTTACGCCTAATAAATATCCGATAAATCTCAGCGTGTGCAGATTTAAAAGAACCACTTCACTAGTGATATATGTCGGCTTCTAAATATCAAAGTTATTAGAGTATCCTGGAGAAATTTCTTGCCTACAATATAACAGACTTATTTAAGTATAGTCAGAATACTAGAAGAGGAATCCATTAGCTTTATGTCCCACACAAAAGTAATGATAATTCATATTCTAACCATCTGTCGGTGGTCGTGACTAAAAAGTATGTGCCTTCACTTTCACAAACATAACAATTTCCTTTATACTATAAAGAGTACTAGCTGAATTATGTACACCTGTCAACTCAATAATAAAAACAGATAAATGTTAAACATTTCGATAGCTTATAATGAAATTCCATAATAATCTGACATTTATGTATATCCTTAGGCTAGCTGACCGTTTACTGATTCGAACTGGTAGAAGTAAAACAAAACTGTTCAGTTGGATCCTGTAGCCACCTGACTGACAGACTGACTGAGTTTCACCACCGAAATCTGGAGAGAAGTATGCAGCAGTTTAAGTCGTCACACTGTATGTAGTTCATAAAAGTGGAGCAAAGAAAGAGAAAAAGGTTCAAATGAACTATTAAGTACAGAAATGTGCAGGATAAAGAGTAGTAACACGGAAAAAACATGTGGGTTAAATCGATATGTGAGATCACACAGAGTCTTTGCATCTGCTCTACTGGCAGTGATTTTGATCCGCATCGCCAACAGTCTCTAGTTATTATATTTTAGCAACCCTAGGACCCCAACCAGATAGTCTACACCTCCCTAAGTGGGTCAAGGCAATAGTCAAAGACTTCGTTGACTACTGCTAAGTTTTTCTTAGGCCACCCCTAAGTCATTTCTATCCCAACCTTATGTTAGCTCACATCTACATGGTAGCCAGGCTAACGTATCATAATTACCCGTGCAACTACATTAGATTGGACTAATGTTCCTACAGATCCTACCATGTCAGGAAGGTTGTTTTGATAGGCGATAAAATTAAAGTAGTTTTCATCATATTGTAAATTTGGGATTTGAGGGAGAATAGGGGTATTTACCTCAGATGTTCGTTAAGCTATCTAATCTGCGTCTTTACTATGCAAAGATGGGCATTTAGAAAAAGCCAACCTTGAAAATTATACAGCCTGGTTTACCTTGAAGCGATCAGTAGCGGTAGATTAAATCTTAATACTGGTGCAATTTCAAAATCCACTCCGTAGGTGACCGGCCTCAGTCAGTTGTCCCATGGGTTCTACGGTCACTTCCGTTTCAGATAACTTAATTAGAAACTACCCGTACGTTTCCATAAGCACACAAAGCTTTTCTGACCATTTCACACCTTCACATCCATCACTTTCGTTATCTTGATTTTTTCTCGAAGCCATCTAGATTTGTTTTAACAGTCAGCCGACGCAGCCTGACGATAAAAGCAGTCAATCAGCTTCGTCTGATCTAATCAGCATTTATGAAATGTCACTAAATGTACGATAAACAAATACGATGTGTCTTTCATTCATGAAGTTAAGTGAACAGAAACTGGAGAGCTGTCTCAATTACTTGTAGCAGCTCTATGTGTGATGTTTTGGATTTCTATATTTGGACTGAATACTTTAAGATAAGCAGGTACATTTAAGCACACAGGCAATCAGTAATCATTGTCAAGCATACCAAATGTATTCATTTTTGTTTAGTTTGATTATACTTGTGATAATGGATTTTAAGCTAAATTACATAATCGATATAAGGGTTGACTTATTATCAGAGGACAGTTTTTAGACTCAGAGTATGCGGATGGTATAATCCTCCTAAGTAGAGATGTCGGTTAAAAAGAGAATCTTCTGAACACCTTAAGCAATAATCTTAAAGTGTTTTCCATGAAGTTCCCTCCCGTCGGATGTAAGATGATACTGCAGGACTGGACTGCACCAAGTCCTAATTTAACAATTGGGAGTAAAGTGGTGGAACATGCTGATCAATCCACCTATTCGTGGATTTGCCACTGTCTTAGTGGACTGATTGCTGACAAAATCTCAGTATGGTTACATAACGCTCATCTGTCATTCTTCATCTTACATAATGCGTGACGTAGATGTGGTACATACCTATCGCTCATGGGACGTCTTTACTGAGCAGCAGTTCTGTCCGTCATACTTCATGATTTCGGGGTATGGCCACTAAAAGTGGTAGATGTGGAACTTCTGGCTTTGTTCGATCACATATGTTGAGATTCTCAAGATGTGATGAACCAGTGGTTTAAGACTTGGTGATGTGACTCAAAATCGTTCTGATTGACGCGATACAGTCATCACTCATTATGGTCTCCTGTATCCATTAAAGCTTCATACGCTTCCACTTAGTTATATATTCTCCTTCACCTTTCCAATTATTAACTTTCTTTTGCATTTTTTCTCTTTTCTCCACTTTTATATGCTAAATGGATTCTGGTTACGTGAGCTGCTGCATTTCTATACAAAGTTCTATGCCCAATCTCAGTCAGTCAATTGGATGGAGGTTTTATATGTATGCAAATGTCACTCTGACAAAATCATTTTAGTGATTTCCCACTTCCAATATTTAAATGTCTTTGGGATTTAAAACTTCCCCACCCTTCTTTATTTTAATAAATTGTGTTGTTCATGCATGAGTAATTTTCAGTTTATATTAGTGTCTACCGCATTTTACTCCTTATCTAACCACAAAATTTATTCTAGTTAATTCATTTAAATTTTAGACGTCTACTTTTGCATCACATCATTCCTCTTTAGTCTGCTTATTTGTCTAGTAGTAGTGGTAGACAAAATAAAATTGCTGTTGGTTTGCTAGACTAGTTTTGACTTCTTCTGATCACTTCATCTTGTTTTCTTCCTAGTCACTGCATTCTATTTTACATTACAACATTCTGTTTCCCTTTTTTATTAAAATTTTTAAAAGTTGGAAAGCGTATTTGGATATAACTTGTTCTATCAAACACACCGGTAATTTTAGATCTACGTAAATGATCTCTTTTAAAATGACCTATAGAAATCGGTTCATAGAATAAGACTTTAATATTGAATTATATCATTTTTAAGAATATTTATTATTATTTTTCCCTTGTGCTCCGAGTGGAACATCGGGCTTCAACAGCAAGTTTCTACTTTGTCCCATTCTCTACCGTCCTTCTTACCTGGCGCCATGACTACCTATAGTCTCTCGTCTCCTTCTCGCATGACCTTCTCCATGTCACTGCTGGACTCATACCCTACTCGTTGTCTTCCATTCAGGTTCCGCTTGAGTGACAGCCTGGTGTGGGATGTTGCTCAATGGTCTCGACAGCGTTACACAATCCGTTTTCATTTTCTCCTACATACGTTTGTTCCCAGAGTTTGTTTTTGCCATTTCTTTCTGGTCATTTGACCTTCATTATGCAGCTAGTGAAGGCAGCCACTGATTAAAGTCTGCAACCTGTTGGAAACGCTTTTCGTGACACGTGCGCCAAGTTTCTGACCCATATAGAAGAAATTCTATGGATATGTATTTATATAGTGGTATATTATATTACTTGTTCATAAATGAGGAGGACGTAATGACCGGATAGATGGAAAATGGGACTCATTCTCATGCAGCTGCTTATACCTACCACTGTCGATCTCATCACTGGTGTGGCTAATTCCATGGTGCACAATTTTTCACAAAACTGTTAAGCAGTATAATTTCGATAAGCTTTAGAAGCAGTTTTCCACATCTTATCCAAAAGTTAGGAAAATTGATTTTATAGTCCGTCTTAATCCTCTGTATTAAATAGAAATCAATACTATATAAGTGAATAACTATTTTATGGAACCTGTTTATAAAGTCAATTCTATTTTATTTACTTCAAACCAGTAAAACTCAATCATAAGAAACTCTTTATAGTGCTGCAAAACCATCATCCTCATCTTTCATATTTTAAATGTATTTCATTTAATCATCTGCAAACTCCCGAAAGTCCATTTCTTTCATTTTATGTTCTTTCTGTGATTCAGGTTTATTTTTTGTAATTCCATTCTGGTTAAATTTATTTTGACAGAGTCTCACAGTGTTATACAGTAATATTTACTGATGGCAACATTACGAGCACAATTTATTGCTCATAATTATATCATATACCTTGTTATGATTATTAGTAATGAATTGTGCTTGAAGCGTCATCAGTAAATATTACTGTATAACACTGTAAGACTTTATCAAAATAAATTTTACCATAATGGAATTATACTCTACCACAGTGCACAAGTTTTATTATTATATCAATATGTTTCTTCTAATTAGTTCGTCTAAAGACACACAGATATCCAATAAGTATTGTTTTACTTTTGTAATGATAATATGTGTCTGATATGTTCGATAATATTTGTCCGATTTCCCACAAAATGGAAGATATACAAGGGAAAAGCAAGAAGTCGGCAGAAGAAGCATCAAAGGTAAGACTTCAGATGAACACAGAGAAAATGGAGGTGATGAAGATTCCTGGCCAACAGCTACAGTAACAATAAGCATAAATGGGGGAAATCTGAAATAAGCAACCTCCCCCACCCACCTGCCTGGATAGTATCGTTTCAACTACAGGCGGACGAAAGTGATGAGGATATCAAGGTGAAGGTCGGGAAAGCGACGCAGGCTTTCACCACTCTCAAGTTTATGTGGGGATCAACAGCACTCAGCATGACAAATAAGATTGGGACTCTCAACTCCAAAATGAAGTCAGTTCTACTTTACGGCGCGTCATGAAAGGAACTTCGAACAAACTAGAGACCTTCATGAGCAGCTGTTTTCTCTCAATACTCAAGATCAGATGGCCGACCAGAAAAGATCGGCAACAGGCATCTCTGGAAATGAACGAACCAACCCAGCAGGAAACAACTGTGTAGCAAATATGCAGGAAAAAATGGAGGTGGATTGTGACTATACTCTGAGGAAGTCATCAAATTAGTGGTATCACGCACCAGACCATCGCTCGAGTGGAACCCAAATGGGAAGCGGCGAGCTGGTCGTTAGTGTGAGGGTGACAAGGAGGAGGTCATGTGAAAAGGAGATGAAGGCATGTGGGCAGGCGTGGGACCGGGTGAAAACGTTTGCAGCGAACCGAACGCGATGATGATGGGGCTGAAGCCCTATGTTCCTCTAGGAACTAAAGGAAACAATAATAATTGTATAATAGCAATAAAAACTTAGAGAAAAACTTGGAAGAGATTGCTATTTACTATCACAGTTCATAAATTCAGATAAAAGAAAATGAAATCCCAGAATTATACATTAATAAAGGAGCTTTTGTATCTTCTAGTCATGACTTCACTGGAATATACTCAGAGACGCAGTCATAAGCTCTTATTTCTGTTCGTGAAAGGCGTGTGGTCTGGTAAGTATACGTAAAATGATGCATAAAATTGAAGATGACAAACAACTTGTCACTATGGGATCCAAGCTTAGCTCCCAAGACTATTTTTGTCTGAAAAGTATTTAATGTAAAGCTCACATTTACAACTGTCTTTGATTTCTATTTATGCTCACCAATCCCACCACAAGTGGTTTGGAGTTCGATTACCAACCAACGCCATTGAAAGCCCCAACTAGCTCGTAGAGGAGGAAGATTGGATTTGAGGCTAGCAACCCTATCCCGTGGAGAGGAAACACTAACGCTACTGAACCTTCAAAGCTCCACTAGGTACACTAAGGATTAAGATATAAATAATATGAAAATTTATTTATATTCTCATTGTTTTACGGGACCTATTGTCTCAGTGGCTGAACAGTACATCAGCAAGTCTTGTAACCTCAAGATCGCGGTTTTGAGCACTACTGGTTCAATAACAGAATATTCTTCAACCGCGACATACAGACGTGGCTGTCCATCGAAAGAACTCACTGAAAAGAGACTTCCCTGAACTACCTGTCTTCTCTCAAAACTCGCCAAGTCGGTAGTAACAATGGCAAAGAAGGAAGGTTGAGTCTGAAGCCAGCAACCTCATCTGACCAAAAATATAAAACTCATTGCTACTAAAACTTCACAGCTTAGGATCTAAGCCTTATATTCCATTCGGAAAGCCAAGGAATTAAATTTAAAAAACGCTTTGCATAAACACTTTACGAAGGTGTTAAAAAGAGACATATTTATAAATTTAGTTATTTCTGCAAAGAAAGCTATATAGGGTGAACAACAACGCAGCTCAACAAGCATTAATGAGCGTCAGCCTCCATGGTTTCGTAAGGGCCAAACAAAAATCCATACGAAGCTCTGTATGGTTTCACCTGATTGATAGCAGTCACCAAGTGGACAGAAGAAGTGCCTTCAAGATTAACTGTCGCATTTCAACGAACCTTTCGAACGCAATTCGAACCAGCCTTTTAAACATGGGACTTCGAGAGACAATCTTATCCTTTGCATAAAAAGAAGTTTGTTGTGCCTGTGTCTCTCCCTTGGACTAAGTAAGTTTTAAATAAATCCCCTCCACCCTTTCTTATTTTCTATTTCCTTTGTGTTTTAATGAAATTTATTTAAACTCTGATTACCTGTACACTTCACTTTTAGTATTACATAACTTTTAAGATTTGACTTTATTTATTGAATTGTTTACATGTACATACTACGTTCGTTATTCTCGTCGCTGTCTGCATTAACTCCTTGTACTATCATTATAATCATCGATATTTTCTGAAATTTTATGGCTTTACGTCCAAAGTGGACCATGAGGCTTCAAGCCAGAGGCTTGAAAATTCGGTAGTAGTGGTATTTATTTTTACACGATTAGGTTGCTAACCTGATGCCCAACCTCATCGATATTACTGATGTTCAAGACATTTAAGACTGAAGAAGATCTAATCGAAAGCAGTATTCTTCGCTTATATGTCTTATACTAAAAGACAAGTGTTCCTATAAGTTTTCCCTCTGTTTTAATGAAACCTTTTCTATAGCTTCATTGGCAAATAAGTGTTCAAATCCTCATATATATCCTATTCCATTATTCTGCATGATCTTTGTACATCCCAGTTAAATGGGAAGGTTGTGTACAATTCGTTAATTACATTTTTGATACTGAGAACAATATCACAGTATAGCAGTAATTTCCATAAATAATTACTGTTAATATTCCTGTATGATTTCATATTTCCAAGGCTGTGATAAAAAGAGTTAATGTTTGTTCCATTTCGTTTTATTTTTCACTTTCATAACTTTAATGAGCTCGATAGTTGATCAGATAAATTTTAATACTTGAATATGAGTTAGGCTAATCCATTCACAGATTGGTATCTGTGTTGAATCCTTTTTTTCAGAAAAATACAATTTATTTTCTACAAAGCTTCCATGAAAAAGCTTTCAGATGCGATTTCCAGATATATGAGTGGAGATAATTCCCCTTTAAATAGCACCAATTTTATTTTGAAACAAGCTAACAACACCTTAAATTCCCCCAATGTCTGCCAGTATGGTATGCACTAGGCACTACTAGAAGTGATGTATGCTTTCACAAGTTCGAAACGCCATAGGTCCATCCTAGTGACCTCTTGTAACATCAAAATGTTGTTCTGCCTGTTGACAGGGGAATTCACAGTACTTCAGAGAATACAATAATGCTATATGTTTATGTAGCCTGACGACATTGCTATTTTTGTGGGATGTGATGACAGCTAAATGAAAATTATTCAGTGCTCCAGTGGTGAACGTTCGCTCAAGATGATAGTCTTTTTTTTAAGCTAATGGGGTCAACTGTGTGTAGTTATTTTGTTGGCTGTAACAGTATATTAGGAATGTAGTTCTTATGTCTTTCACTGTCCTTCGCCGTTCGCTAACGCTGAATGATCGAAATGGTGAGACCTTCAGCTGAATATATAAGGCAAGAACAAAAGTTTTCAAGTATTGGTTTTGTAGGAATTTTTTGTTTGATTAATTAGAGGACGTCATCATGAACTGACATCAGTTAGAGGACCAGTGGAAAACCCTGGAGTACTAGACAGTTGTTTAGCCCCAGTTTAAGTCGCAAACTAGGACTAAACAGCTGTCTCCTAGGTTTTCCAATGGTCCTCTAGCTGATGTCAGCTTACGATGAAATCCCCCAACCAATCAAACAACAGTTTCGTTACGTTAGCAACTGTTGATATGGAATCTCTTCCTTGCTTACACCTAGGAAACAAGAAAACTCAGTTTATTGTGTGTTTAAACGAAATTTTTGTAACCGGTTTTCTTAACTTGAGGGTCATTCAGTAAGTGGAACAACTGACAACTCCCCCCCACACCCTAAGTTATTTACAAGCTGTCACTGTCTTAACTACATTGTTATTCTGATTACTTCATATATAACTGCCTATTATGTAGTCGAGTTGAGCATTCATTTTTCTCTTAATTATCCCTTATTCTTTATTATTCTCCATTCATTTCGGTTTCATAATTGTTTCTACCCTTAAATTGTTGCATACATTTTTATGGCTAATTATCAACGCCTTGATATTTCGAGATCGATTAATTTTTGTTAACAAACTTGTCACCACTAGAGCCATATATATATCAGGACCATGGATGAGGGTCCAATTGAAAGATAAATATTTTTCTCTTAATTCCTCACTCTTCTATATGTTTGAATGGGGATATTTTTCCTCATAAAATCACAGCAATTTTCGCTTTTATTCTACAATCATGTGATGGTAAGTAGGAGACCCTCCTTTAAATATACTTTATGAAAGTGCCTGACTCGAGTTTGACCACGAATTGATATTAGTTAGAGAACCATTGAGAACAAAGGAGTACTGGACAGCTGTTTCGTCCAAGTTTCGAGCTCATCAACAGTGTGTACCCGGCAGGATTCTAACACAGGACCTTTCGGTTACAAGGCATGCTCGTAGACCATTCAGCCACTGAGGTCCATTTCACTAGCTAGTCCATGGATTCTGGTTTCTACCAATTCGTGACTTCAGCCACCATCCAGTGTCACCAGTGAATACCTGTCTTCACTCCTAGTCTGGTGGACCTTACTGGTCACAATTTCTCACCAGCACTCCAGGCAACTTCCCCCTTTAGCCAGTCACTAGCGAGCATCAGATTAATTTTCAAGATTTAGTTTGTAGGAATCTCAGTCGTCACTATGGTATTCTCTAAATGTATGCTTTTTCATCAGTTTAAACGTCACACTTCACAAGGCCTATGTGCTGTACTAAGTTCCTGTTTGAGAATTCGTATAATTTTTGTCCGGCTCTATTTAGTTGTTACTGTTATAATATATATATATATATATGTCTTTTACATTCCGAGTTGAACTTAGGGCAAAAAACTTCAACCTTTGATGTTTCAGTAGCATTTTTGTCGATTCTTATTGCATGAGGTTGCTAGTTCCACATCCACCCTTTCTTTTCCGGGCTCGTTATTGGTAAGGTGAGGTTTGCAGCAATGTTTCATAAAGAAATCGGACCTGGCTCATGAGCCTGCTCTGTAGATCATTCTATTCCTAAACCACAGGCACACGGTTAATTATTTAGTCTTATGTTTTCTCAATACAACAATATCCACGTTGAAATACCGAGTAAAACTTGATAATCAGCAGTATTCGTAACTCAGAAATCACGTTGAAGGCAAAAAATTCGTGTTAAAGCTACTTCAATAAGTATCGCTGGTCGGGAAAATTACATATAGGCCAGTAGTCATCTCATATGACGCCTTAGATAAATATTAACTAAAGGTTGTATTTTTTTCACTTTATTCCACGAATTTACAAGTTCACTAGTATCATAATTGGACTTCGCGAACGATTTATGCCTAATTTCATACAAAGTCGATGATATACAGGCAAAGACCAACAAAAAGACAGGATTTCAAGCGCAAACAAAGAAGGCTGATGTGGTGAATATACCTAACCCCAACAGAGACAACAAATACCAATCACTATCGATGGAAAAAAATTGAGGAAAATCCCTCCTCTCACTTACCGAGGCAGCATCGTTTCAACTACAGGCAGCGCAGACAAGGATGTCAATACCAGACAGGACTGAAAAATTAAAACAAACCTTCGTTATTCTGAAGTCGGTGTGTAAATCTGCCACAGTCATCATCCAGAACAAAATTCTGATTTCTATCTCTAACATCCAATTGGTGCTTCTATTTGATTCAAAACCTTTCATCAAAAGCTGCACACTCTACATATTGGAAGTCATATGGCCAGTCCCTCGACTGAAAGCCGAATGCGAAATAAGGAGTTAGGTACGAGTACAAGGGTGACATTGAGGAGATAATGTGAGAAGGAGATAACAGCCTATACACAAGTGTGAGGGGCTGTAGAGAACAGGATGAAGTAGAAATGTGTTTTTGAAGCCCTATGTTCCACTCGAAACCCAAGGGAATAATAATAGGTCAGTTAGTATGATATTAAATGGACAATTGTAGCTGTTATCATACAGTTTTCCCTTTTGATCTACTCTCCTTTAAGTCCTCTTTATGAAGATGCTTGAGTCATAATTCTGCTATTACATAACTATGTGCTTTTTCACTAGTTAGTGTAACCAACTTCACACTGAATCTGTACTTTATCAAGTCCATGTTTGAGGCGCCGAAAAAGTTCTGTTCAGCTACATTCAGTTGTTACTGATGTAGTCACCTATTTTCTCATTTAAGATGAAAAGGCTGTGCAACATTATTTATTTATATATTATTATTTTAATAATGAAAACAAAACACATAGTTCAGCGACGAGTTTCTTTTCATAGAATCCATTCACTCAGCTGTACAAACACAATAATATATTGGTGTTGATTCGTAGGGATTTGATTGGTTTACAGGATTTCATCATGATTATATATATATATATATATATGTACATTGGGTTTGTCCAACAACTCCTAACTGCTTATAATATTTGTAATTTTAAGAACTCTTAAATAATTCCTTATTTTCCGTTGTTTCTATACACATCCTAATCACAACTCACTCAATAAACCAATCATCTTATTACGTAACTCTACTACGCTTATTCGTCTTCTTTTATGTGTTTTTTGATAACACATCACCACTACCCTTTTACCACTCTACATCACCCAAGTTACATTTTGATTACTCATCACACTTTTGAAATGTCTGGACAACAATAACCCAAACTTCGTATCGGATAAACCTAATGTACACACATATACAAAAATATTATATTTAATTGCTGTTATACAGCTAAATGAATAAATTCGCTGAAAAGAGACCCTTCGCTGAACTATGTGCTTCATTCTCCATTAATGTCTGGTTGGGGATTATTGTTTTATTCCTTTGCGTCCCAACTGGAACTAAGGGCTTCAAGCTTTTGCTTTTTGAAGTTTCAGTAGCAGTGGTATTTTGTTTACGGGGTTGTGCTGCTAGCCCCATGCCCGAAATTCTCTCTTTGTTGGGCTTACAAGTGGCTAGAGAATGTAGACGTGTGAGTCCACCGGCAGTCAAACCCCCAACCACGTGGTTGGTTAGCCAGCATCCTACCAATGAACCACAGAGGCGAGGCTGTCATATGTTATGATGGTATTTTCATAACTTTTGTTGCCAGATCTTTAAAAGGTGATGGAATCGTATGCTGCCTAATGGTTGTGTGGTATATGCATTCGCCTCACTCTGATAATGTTTGGGTCCCGGTGGCTTAATGGTCTACAACATCACCTTTCAATCGGCAGGTCCCAGGTTCGTGCCCTCTGTGGTGAGTACGTCCTGCTGAAGATTCCCAAACGAGATTGACGAATCCGTACAACATAGTTATGTTGAAATACTAAGAATATTGAAAGCGTTTGTTTCTCAGAAATCAGAAATCATGTAGAAAGCATGTTTCTTGCTAGAACCATCTCAACAAAAGTCAAATTGAATAACAGCTGATGTTGATCACACAGATCGAATTCATAATTTCTAAGTTATTTCTCAATTTTTCAAATTAATCCAGAGTCTTCACAGTTCGAAGTAGTTATTTCACCATAGTTTTCTTTTGCAAACCGAAATTATTCCTATCACAATATATGATCTGCTTGGTACCACAAATACTGATCAAGAAAACAAACTTTAATGCATAAAACTATATACTAATGATTGACTGACAAGAGTAGATGAGTACTGCTCACATACTGCTCGCTTGCAGGCCAGACTGAAGTAATCTGAACATTGGAGAGCCATTTCCTTTGTTTGATCCCGGGCTCTTCAGCCGTATACCCAGTATCACTCAATCTAGAGACTCAAATTAATTCAAAACCACCAGATTTCTGGCTCCAATGAACATGTCCTAGGTAAATCTGACTTAAGGTTCCAGTTTTTTTTTCCACGGGCTTTCAGGAATTTACAAATCTTCCTTTCAGTAACTCTGACTAGCAATAATTATTAACAGATTTTCGAGCACACTTATTATTTTTTTAACACCCTTACAATGCAAAAATTTGCTTTACTTACTACAGGAAGGAACATATGCCAACCAATTATTTATTTTCATGACATATGATATATCCAACTTAGCTAACTCACTATACAGACTTACGAAACAGAATAAAGAAGATGATAAAGCATAGGAAATCTCACTTATACTACTCATTTGTCAAAATAAATAAAATTGATAAATGTAAGTTTACACGATAGACAGTACTCATCATTTCTCAAGTGGATGTATCATACACTTCCTAAACAAACATACATACGGAATAATTATTCTGTCTCAATTGAATGAAACAAAAATTCTCTCTCGAGATGAGTACTTTGGTAAGTTAGTTAGTTAGTTAGAAATTTGAGTTATTCTAAATGCAAAGAATCACTCACTACCTATTTACATTAACAACTTTTTATTATTTATTTATTTATCATGAAGAACTAACTCATCATGAATACATGCATTCCAGGATACTTCTGATGTTAAGCAACATTATTCCCCTCCAATTATCCCTTACTTTGATGAAGATGATGAATGAAAGCTTCCCCAGTCTTTCGTGACAATCATTAATAACCACCTATTTCTATTTATATCAGTTGGTTTGACAAAGTCCACTTCAGGCATAATAAAGCTTTTACATGTCAGTAAGTTTTATTTTTTCGTGTTGGAATCTGCTCCTGTCATTACTATGACTAATTATATGATATACTTGAATATGCAAACACATTTAGATTTGTTCTACAAGTTTGTGTATAAATACCAGAAAGTTTCCCCTGCCTAGAGAGTTCTCCCTAACTGTGGAGACTTTAGATGTAGATACAGATAAATTGAAGAGGAAAACTTAAAAGAAACACGCATGTCTTCTTTTTTTTTCATTATTCTAAACACTTAAGTATAAATCATACAGTGTACAGCTTGTTGAAGAGGAGTTTATCATTGCTTAGTCTTTTTTTGTGCAGCATTCAAATTTCTAAGCATTATTAATAAATCAAGTTATTTTGACTTAGATTCTCTAGAAAGTTATAGCTGGTTTTGTTCTAAATAATAATAATAATACTCTTCGATTTGATTTATTCAGAGATTCGTAGATTTTTAACTTTTCTGCATACTTCACATCCGGAACAGTAATGTCTATATGATTTATTGAAGTACATTGTATGCTTTGAATGCTAAATATTTCACACATATAGAGAGAGACTGATGAGTATAAAAAACACATGAAACTTAATTTTAGCCAATTTTTAAATAAGCGTACACAAAACTTTTGGGGCATGTGTCTAAATTATTCCTCTGAAATAAAGTTTAACGTGAAACAAACATAAATTAACCATCCTTATTGTTGTAAGCAGTTTTTTTTTGCTGAAATTGTGTAGACCAGTACAAATACTCACCGACTAACGACAACAACGAGGTCCAATCATTGCCTACGGAGGGAACTTGAACGAGGTCGCTCCGTTCACTCAATTTAGGCAGCATCGTTGCAAAACCAGAATCCGAAAAGCAAAGAAAACATTCATAACTCTAAAAATTAGCGTGAAAATCTGCTGCAGTCAGCATCAGGCACAAGATTCAAGTATCTACCATCAATGTCAAGTCGTTCGGTGCCTCTATATGGTTTAGACACTTAGCGCGTACATCACCAAAATTATTTGCGACAGACTGCAGACTTTCATCAACAACTACTTTCGCTATATAATGAAGATCAGGTAATCAGAAAGCGTAAAAAAGAATAAGGCAATGAACTAACCATGCAATCCTGCTGTCGAAAACGTTAAAACTTAGCTATTCATGGCTAACTTTTGACAAATTCACATAGTGGAACTGGAGAAGCGTATCCAAGTATAATGTTTTTCGCCAGCTGAATAACATTGTTCATGTTATTTAGGACCTACGTTTGGAATAAGAGAGATTAAGTTACTTCTCATTTGATGTTTGGCTCTCTGTGAACAGCCTTCAGTCTGTGTTATAAGCGTAGCCTAATATTCAGTATACTTTATGAGCTCTAAGGAAGAATATGCGATGGGAAATGGAAACAAACCTTGGATTCAATTTTTTCTGTGCGTAGTATACTACAGTTTAGATATGATAGACAAGATTTGTAGCTCAGGTGGATGATTTTGATGTGGTTTTGTTCCCTGAGCTGAATGGTTAGTTTGCGAAGCTTTCATCACCTTACTGGGTGACATCTTCAGCGCATACTTCAATTTGAAGTATGCGCTGAAGATGTCACCCAGTAAGGTGATGAAAGCTTCGCAAACTAACCATTCAGCTCAGGGAACAAAACCACATCAAAATACTACAGTTTACTTTGATTGGACACTAGTAACTAATGTGATGTGTCTAGTCCTTTCTCTGGTGAAGACTGAATTCTGTTAGTCAGGTTTGCAAGGTGGCTATCATTCTGGATAGTTCCCCATCAAGTTGCACATTGATTTGATAATATTAGTTGGTTGGAGACAATCGGCAGGAAACGTTTGACCTAGAATTCGTGCTGGTTAGCACTCAAAAGTCTGCAAGGTGTATCTGCAACCTTGATGAAACTCATGTCCCTTGTGAGATTCAAATCCGCACCACCCAGTGTTGCAAATACACCTTGCTGACTTGTGAGTGCCAACCAGCACAAAATCTAGGTCCAAGGCTTTCTTCCGATGGCATAAAACCATCTAGAATACTACAGTTTAAACTCACAATTTCTTGAATATTTCATCTATTAAATGGTTATGTGGTAAACTAAAATCTGATACCTACATATGAGTAACATACATCTAACATCAGTCAGTAATGAACAGATGTATAGTCCTAGTTTACGACTCTTAAGTGGTTCTCACCGACCGGGATTTCTGCGACCGAATAATTTGTTTGAAAAATTCCTTCTGAAAGGTTAAATTACAATATTTATGCTATACTGAATGTCTCAGTTAACTTTGCAATTATTATGAATTTTTATTCTAGACTGTTTATTATTGTTCTAACATTTACATATTATACGCTGACTTGACCCTTATTATTTGTCTTTGTTCCTGTTTTTTCTCTAATTTTAACGCTTCTCTTTGTGGTTGTACGATATATATCTTGATAATGTATTGTTTTGTGATGCGATTTTGTTTGAGGTACTTGATTCGCTAACCTTTGACTGTCTGAGGGAAGTATTGGTGTATGATTCTCGTGGACAGAGCTTTAGACACCAACGTGTTGGGAATGTTCCACTTGGTTCTCAAGTCCTTCTTTCGCACTGGGAACTTGTTTGACTCATACAGCTACCTAACAGGATTGTTGAGGTAATTTTGATTTTTGATGTTTTTACTTTTGAATAGAAGCATAGATCTGTCGATGAATAATCATCTTTTTCCTGCGTTTGAAGCGTTTTGTAACTGTATGTTTTTCCAGGAATTTTTAGACAGATATTCAGTAGGATGCAGAGGTCAGTTCACACCAAAACGAGTCAGTTTTTGTCGTAAAATACTTACCCAGGACTTAAGCTAGGCCGAAACGGCTATTCAGTACTCCACACTTCTACTATGTTTCTCTGACTGACGTCATATAATGACCAAATCTGCTACCAATCAGATTCATGGAAACTAATGCCAGAAAATATCACAAATTCAATCTCAGACTATCGATTTTTTATTTTTATGGCTTTGATAAATAAGTTGAACTTCAAAGTCTGAATTTTTTTTTACCTTCAATTACATTACAATACACATCATATAAAATCTGAGTGTAATAAAAATTCTGGAAAGTACACAGTTACAAATTGAGTGCTTCATTTATTCATCTAGGGTCATAATTAGTGTAGCAATGAATTACTGATTGTAATTGTTATCGTGGAGCATATGTTTCATCTGTATCACATGACCGATAATTTATTATTAGCTTGATTATTCAGTAGACACTGAGTTACAGTAATTCTCTGAATTTAACACAAAGTTCCAAATACAGGCGGTACAGATGAGGATTTCAGAGGCAGGTGGAACCGGAAATGCAAGATAGACCACCAATAATCTGAAATCCAGTTGGAAATCTATTGCACTCAGCATAAGTTGCAAGATTCGGGTTTTTGATACTAGTGTCAAGTCAGCCAATTCTGCTATATGGTTTAGAGGTTTACACTCAGAGTCACGAAAAACATTTCCGATAGGCCACTGCAGACTTTCATCAACAGCAGGTGGATTTTTTGACCCAATACAGAAGACTAGATAGCCCGAAGGGAGAAGTGACAAGAAATTCTGACAGTGAAGTAACCAGGAACCTACTGTCTAACAGCCTACTCCAGAAGAAAACGGAGATCTATCGAATACATGCCGAAGAGGTCGTCGGGTAGAACTTGAATGGGAAACGATGAGTTGAGCATTCAAGAGGGACTTCGAGGAAATAGAAGACTGTAGGCGATTACGGAGCCAGCTGAGAAAGTCTAAGGAGAACAGAACGAAATGGCGATGTGCTGTTGAAGTCCTGTGTTCCATTCCGAACCCAAGGGAATAATAATAATATTATTACGTTAATGTATTCCCGTATTTTTTAAAGCTATAATGGCCCAAAAACTCATGTACGCTTTACTGATCACTTCAGAATGGCACAAGCATCTAATTCGCACTGTATTATTTGTCCAGGTATGGTAAACAATAGATCAAACAAGACAAAATTAAATAATCGAATGAGTGCCAGAAAGTTAGTTTACGTCTCATATGTGATTCCTCTGATCATATGCATGATGGATGACGTAAAGGTGTCGACAAGGAGTTTTTAAAAAATGGCGTTATCATCCACATATGTGCTTGGAAATCACAGTTTATTTGTATACACACATTGTTTACATAATATCACCTTCACGCCAACAGTTATATCTAATACTTTCGGTATAAACATTATTTGATATTGAAAACAATAGCTATCATGTTAAATGTCTAGTGAAATTGATATTACACAAATTAAAAAGTGTATAACTTGTGTAATGATCCGTTAGATGTATTCAGAATATTTCACTTATTGACTATTCACTAGTGACTGCCATTTTTTAAATTATAACCACTAACTATTTATGAAAAGTTTAAAATTGATCGGCAATATGTAATACAAAAACGGTTTTCTGTGATTTTGACGGCAAAAACTGAAATGATCTCCCAAATCATAGACCTGACCAATTGCTGCGTCCAATCACACATGCTACACGAAATAACCATGTTTTGATTCTCACTCTAGAAACTTATTTCTCGAAGAAAATAGTGAAACTCTGTATTCAGGTCTCTCAGTACTACAAGTCATGCAAACTTCCGTCTTCTGGAATTGTTAAAAGTGTAAGCTTGAAGACACAAGAATAAAACATGTGCACTGAGATGTAGTATAATTCCATTAAGGGTAAAATTTATTTTGATATAATATTTACTGATGACCACGTTTCGAGCACAATTTATTACTGCTCAAAATCATATCAAGGCACTACTCACACAACTTTCTAACTTCATTTACATAATTCCGCTATTTATCGTCACTTGACTTGATTGGTAGTAGTATTTTCCATTTTCCATATTTCCTGTATGAGTGATGAGTCATTTCTGTTGCACTTGTTGGGTGTAGATAATACTAACTGAGATTCGGTAATCAACCACTGTCTTCACCTACGTATATTACTTGTTAGAATTTTAACTCTTTCCGACCCATTGTGTGGTTAATGCATAAAGTGCAGTTGCAGATCATTTTTCTAAATTACTTACCTTCTCTGGATCAACCATTCTCAGCTTAGCTATATTCTTATGTTCTGATAATCTCACTACTCCCGATCTACTAGTTTGACTAATGTAGTTCACCTAACTCACAGTCACTGCAAGGTATTGTGTAAATTACATTCTTTTGTCTAATTGGAACAACCTACAGAGCCTGTCCTACCCGAGTGAGTTTGTAGGTTTAAATGCCACTCTAATTCCTGCTTTATTAATAATCCTACATAGGGTCTCAGATGTGCCCTCCCCTCCTTATATGGCATACCTGGAGATGTCTTATATTCTCTCTTATTTATATTATCATTACTAGATATGAAGACTATCTCATTTTCAGCAGTTTAAAAGTAAATCAGCAGATATTGATAGATAACGTTCTACAACGTCCTCACAGTCGAAAAAGAAACAAACGCCTTGGTGAAAGACATAACATCTTGAAGGGCTAAGTTTCCCGAAAATTCAGAATTCATACTGAGCTCATATACAACGTCGCGCAAAATGTAAGTAGTATTATTCGGCTTATTTTCTATTTCGTTTACATTACCAACAGTGTTTTCAGTTCGTTTTAGTTCATCCCAATACACGATTGTACTACAGTTTAATGCTAATTGCATCATTATTTGGCACACGATAAAGCTCAAAGTTGTTTATAAAGATAAACTTATTGGAAATGCACCTTGTGCATGAATTATTTATACTGTTTATCGTATTACCTAAATTCAAATGAATTAAACATAAGTAGTGGGTTAAAAACAAAATAAATATAAACAGTTTACAGTTATTGTTGAAAAGAGACTCTTGGTTGAACTGTTTGTTCTTGTATTCATGTCTGGATGGGCACTTTTCGTCATTTTAACTCGCCTTGTTCTCTAAAGTTTAGTTTGTAAGGGTTAGTTATGTTTTACGAGTTGATCACAGATTGATATCAGTTAGAGAACCATTGAAAACCAGGGAGTACTGGACAGCTGCTGTTTCATCCTAGTTTTGGAATCATCGGCAGTACGCACCCACTGGGATTCAAACCCAGGACCTTCCGGTTACAAGACAAGCTAGCTCGTATACCATTCAGCCACTGGGACCCGATTCAATGGCCAGCTCATGAATTCTAACTTCTACCAATTCGTGATTTAGCGCGACCCCAAGCATTGTCGTTGGTGGGACATCCATCCACACACGTGACATCTCATGGTCACGACTTCTCGCTAGAACTCCAGGAAACTCCACCCTGTAGCAAGTCACCAGCGAACATCAGGTTAATTTTCTATAGTTTGGTTTGTAAGGATTAGTTATGTTTTTACGAGTTGATCACGGATTGATATAGATTTGCATAAGTTGCAATGAACTTAGCGTTGTAGTCATGCGGTATAATAAGAACCGTATATGAGTGTTGTAGGATTCAAGTGGATTAGTAAAACTGAAAAAACAGTCTGTATAGTCTCATTGTAGACTGAGCTTGATTACTTGTGACTGATTGAGGATCATATTATTCCTAATATAGAAAAATTTATATCTAGAGGGAAACTGCCTTGCCTCACTATAGAGGTGTTCTTAATTTCAGAGAACATCTCCTCTTCTAGTGCTAAATTTTGTTAAATAACATTGAACACTTTACAAATGGCATTTATTTTTCAAAAATAACACACCACCCTTATTTCTTAGACAGGAAACTATGTGTCGAGAATCTGAAGTATCCTTATAGTCAGACTAATACGCAGAATGACATAAATGTAGTAGATATTAAAATCACGCGGTATAATAGCCAAGGTTTACGTACAGATTTTAGTTAGTTCTGAAGTCTATACAGTATAAATAGATTCGTACTCTGTATTTGGAGTGAAGATTAAGTGAGAGATATGTTCGAATGTTTTGCTTCTTCTGGTGTTTTGCTTAGGTTTTTACCGTCTTCTGAACTAACATATCTAAAATGCTATGTTTCAGATTACTTTCTAGACTTAGTGGTGCTCCAGAGAGGCAAACTCACCAAAGTCGTATGGTCTTCGGGCCAGGACAAGGACAAATTGTGATCACATATTCACCTTCCAACAGATTCTGGAACATCAGTGTATTTGGCGGAGTCTGACACATAACACATTGCTTGAACTGAAGGCAACATTTTACCTCATCGAATGATAGATACTGTAGCAACTTCTGACCATGGATGGAGCACTGAAAAAGTTTGCCACACTGATGAAGGCGCTTTCCTTGAACTCATTCAGCAGTATAAGAGATTGTGGGGATTAGTTGTCTGAACTAATCAAGAACAGCGTTGTCCATCATAGATGCACAGTGTTTCCATCTTTTGTTTTATTCCATCACGATGTACTAATTCATGTAAACCTGATCGACTTTAGCGTCCTGGGGATCAACTTGTCGTCAGGGAACAGCACCATCGATTTAGAGTATTCCGATAAACGCACTGGCAAAATGTATTTTTCGAGACAACTTGAACAGAATTCTTAGTATGTTATGTCTGACATGTGATTCGTCCCTATCAAATGAATTGCACTGACTTCTATAATATGGTTAGGTAGCGAAACGGTTGGATGTGTTGACCACTCCAGTTATTTGGAAAGTCACATTAGCCGCAATAGACTGATCGTCAATGAAATCTCAGAGTAAATAAAAGAGATTTGTCTGATATGCCTGATGTAGATGTACTTATCTGGCTACCAATGGCAAAACATGCGTACTGTTTTTTTTTAGCTAATTCTGTCATTATTTATGGCAGTGGGACATATCACTGAAGGTGACCGAGGACTGTTGGTGATGTGGTCCACAGTTTCTTTCAGTAGCTCAGATGTGTTTTGCTCTTTCTGAACTTTTAGATCCATTAAATCAACATTCTCAAATATTTCAATTGGTTATATTTTCATTGTAACCTCGGCTATGCTGCTTTGTGTGTTGTTCTACAATGAAAATTTAGTTCATTCTTCATACTCATATCTCTTCGATTTTTAGGGTGGACTTTGTATTCGTTTCTGAAAAGCCACATTATTTCACTTAGCCAACAAACATGTCCTAATATTGGAAGTTGATTTCGTTTGGTTCATGTTAGATGTTTACACTAACAAGCTAGTTTCAGAGAACTAATATTAATCAAGAAAATCAGGGCATTTGTTTCGTTGAAGTTTGGAATACAATAATACCTATCCTAAAACCATTCGAATACACATTAGTCCAACATCTGAATATCATTTAATTATTCAGTAGTTATCAATTAAGATAAAAACGTCTTCAAGCCTCGTGACAAGTCATGAGCCATGAAGTATACCACTCTCTATATGGTAGTAGTCAGGGCTGACGGAATATACCATACCACCAGAGGCTGAAAATCATGGGACACTGATCACGAACCACCTGGCTAAATGATATGAGACTTGTCGCGCAAACCGATGGTTTTGTGTACTACTGAGGACCACTTAATTAGGACTGGCCACTCACCTAGTGGTGCTTGCCTTTCAATGGTCTTTAGAGCTAATTTGAGTTATTTACGTCGTGACATATTGAAATACATCCGGCAGTTTTCTTCTCCACCCACGAGAAAATATAGTGTTGTTAGTACAAATAATAACATATTTAATTTCAGTGAATGTGCAGTAAATGTGGTCTCATCTCTTATGTCTAAAAGTTACATAGTTTGAATCGTTCTTAGGGTCTTTGGCAGTTTAACCTTGTTCTAATTACACAGTGTACCACTTTACAGTCATGTTATTCCCCTTACAATGAATATTATATTATGATTCCCTCAGGTTCCGAGTGGAGCACAGAGCTTCAACAGAACATTCCAGTTTAATCCTCTTCTTTGCAGTCCTCTTTAACTGACTCCATACTTTCCCATAAGTTATCATCTCCTCATGCGAGCTCCTTCTTATCCATCAGATTCAAGCGCAACTTGTAGTTTCTCACTCGGGATCCATTCTAGCGTGTAATGTCACTCAGAGATCTCGACAGCCTATGTCCAACACATCTGCATTTATTTGAAATATTTGTTTGACGGTAAGTTCTTGGTTGGTTCGTCACCACAGTTCTTTATTGCTTACTGTTTCTTTTTGGCAGGCTATCCAATCTTTAGTATGGATCAAATTAAGACAGGTGTTGTCAAGACTCTGAAGACTGCCTTCAGGGTCGCGTGCCCTAGGTCTGGGATTCATAAAGAAGCGTTGAGTGACTTCACATTAATTTCGAAAGTTCAGATCTCGTTCTTTACGTTGAGTGTAAACGATTTCTACACTGACATCAGAATAATAGACGCATCTTGGTTTTCTGACCCTTTCTTTGATATTCCCATCTTAACCACTTGTAGTTGAAACGACACCGCTTGGATAAGTAAAAGAGATGACTTAAGATTTCTCCGTTTAAAGGTGACTGATACTCGTATCTGTTAGTTAGGTATTTTTATCACTTCTCCCTTCTGTATGCTCACCTGAAATCCTGCCTCCATTACCACCCTCTTCCGCCAACTTATTGAGTTTTACCTTTTGATCTTCGAGTTTGCATGACACTAAACATAAATCGTTCGACACTTCATTAACTCTCTTTCTTGATATTTTTGTGATATTTCTCCTGCCTCACCTATATCTCACACTTCCTACTTTCGACTAACAATCCACTTGAGTATAGACGGAATGATTTTTTTCCCATTAAAAATCAAATCAACTCAGTTGTTTTGTCTGATTTTCATTTCGCCATATAATTTAATAGTTTATTTCTTTTTTATTGAAATAAGTTGAGCAGAACAGGTAATTAAATATGCGTCCTTAAGCCAAGTTTTGTGATTATGTTATGCCTTTTTCCTTGCCTATTATGAAATCAAAGTTTGTAAGAGAACTGACTGACTACAGATTACTTATTACGCAGTCGTGAAGAGTAATAATACTTATAATGCTTAGTCGATTAATCTCTAGAAAGTGAAAGTCTAATTTTTTAATTACACTCAGTGTATCTTGCATTTTACTACTGTTTTCTGTCTCTACTGGGTATTACTTGATTAGACGTGACGAATTTTTAGAACACCAAGAGGCACATTACATCCCTTCTAGTACTCACCATCTGGATGTACTTGTATACTCATGAGTGGTGATGTTCACACTGAAGTTTAAATGAGGCGCTTTTCACGTCATATGTTCTCGCAGTCCGTATAAAAGTGGGATGCTGATCATATCCCCAATTCCGAAGTAGACGACGGGAAATCATGGTGCAAAATGCGGTTATCGTGGCTTTTAATACGAAATGTCCCATGTTTAATTCCCAATAAGTGACTCAGCACCTACTGAGATGCAGGTTTATCAGGTCGAAAAGTTTTAAGCAGGATGAAACGCGTATGTTCGATTGCATCTCAAGTCAGCATCTGTCAAATGTTATCGAAAGTACTTAATCAAGTTAAATTATTTTCCACGAGTTATTTAACATTCACGTGAAGGGACTAATAAGAATTTGCATGAAATGACTCCATCAGAAGTATTAATTGCAGGATAAGTACTTTTATGGAGAAATGTGATCTGACAGCAATACTGAAAACACAGTTCTTTACTGAGCTAAACTGTGAAACACTCTTCAGGCATATGGATATGTCTTCATGAGTTGTCTAAAGAATTAAGACACGATCAAAACGCCTGGTATTTCATATCTTGAAATCTTTTACAGTTTTCTACCATGAAAATGTATATAAGCAGTTACCTGTGAGTCACTTACCTCTGAAATCCAGCGGATGTATTCACATGCATAAGACTAAGCACAGAATAGTCCCTGTGGAACACGTATGGAATTTCAATCAGAGTAGGTGTTGGAGGTAGGAAAAAAGTGTATTATGAGATGATAGATACTGATAAATGGTGTTTGAAATAAATATTTGAATAAACCAAGAACAACGGTGGTGGTTTGTTCAGAATAATATCGTACCCTAATTTATTTCGTTGGCTTCTCATCATCTGCTTACAGGCTAAATAAATTATGAGGTTTATGTACAGAAAAGTTTTAACATACTTGCGAATTTTACATGATGTCTGTCAGTTGACAGAAAGTTCCACAATTAGAGAACAGTGCTCAGAAAATTGCGCTTATATAGTCTTTACACAGGCAGTTCAAGTTTAAACAAAATAAATGTATGCATACCATTGCAAAGGAATTACGTAATAAAGAGAAAATATACATTAGAAACAGAGAGACTAATAAATTAGGTAACAATTTACTGAGTTCAACTCAAATCATAGAAAAAAGAGACAAGCAAAATTACAAATTATGAAAAGGAGGAGGTTAAAGACAAAGATTACGTAATCGGATGAGAGAATAAAGACATTCAGTTACCCGTGCTCACTTTTGATCGATTATTGCAGTCGTTAAAGTCTTACAGGAAGTCGGTCATGAGCACGATTAGCTCAATAATGACACCTGTCACTGCAGCACTAAGTAACGAGGATTTGAATTTCAGAGGGGACATGATCTCCTTCAAGGTTGCCGATACGCTTTTTACTGACTAAAGCTAACAAGTAAGAAACCTGGGTTCAGGAATTCTTTTAGAACTTTTAACTACCCAGCATTAGCTCAGAGCGCACCACGACATCTTTCTACCTAGCTTTCTCGTGATCATATTCCAAAATATGACTGGCTGAATTTTGGTTGCTGCAACACCAGAGACTAGACGCATAACATAACCCTCTGATGAGCAATTAATGTTTCACTTTGATACTCAAGTGAATTTTTAAATCAAATAAAATGGGTAGGAAGTGGAGTATCCTTTTAAGTGTACATGTTAGTTTGTAAATGTGCAAAACTGAAAGAAATATCTTTGAAAATAAAAGATTAATTTGTACAAATTTGACATCTGAAAATTATATGAGTATAGCGGCATGAACAAATAGAAGGAAAATTATTAACGGAAAATATATGGTATAACTGAGTGTTTAGAAAATGCTTGTGTGAAATTATGCATGAGACACTTGCTTAGACAGGTTTGGACTTGTAAAAAGTGGTGTTGGGATTTCTTTCAAATATTCTAAAGTAAGTAACAAATAAATGATTGGAAATTGATGAAATTAGACTGTATTAGTTTGTGTTAATTCCTACTTTCCGTTGATGAATTGTGTTAGAACTAATCACTGAGTCTGTGTTGAAATGTTGGACCCTGGTACGAACATTTGATTGACGGTGGCTGCAAATGAAATCTGGTTCTGTTAGATGGATGTACCTGCATTCACATGGAGTGATGGTGTTCTTGCTGAGACCCTGACCCAATACCGTCGTTTCAAGAGGTAAAACATTATCTTCAGACGTGGTTGAAGCGTCAGTACTAGGAGTCGTTATGTCAACACAGACCGGCTGTTTCATTCCAGTATAATTAAACACCAGGTAGTTTAACCTAAATGAAAGCTGATAATCGTTGCACATGGGATGGATCTCGTAACCCTGTGCCTAATGGATAATGCGCAGCGTTTGAAATATTGGGTGCTGGCTTCGGGTCTCTGTATAAACATGATCTCTTATTAAGCATGCAAGCGTATCCACCTGGTGAGTTCAAAGCGGGACGAAATGCGCATTCAAAATTTTATCTGTAGACGCCATTAACCAAATGATATCATGTTAACCATCAAATGCTGGTGAATTGTCCTTACTAGAAGCAGATATATCAGCAGAGACCGAACATTTAGATCCCAGAAAAATCAGTCTGCTAAAACAAATTCAAATGAACTTAAATAAATAACACCAGGTTCTACATTATGATGAATTTCTGAAAATATTCGACCTCAACAAAAACTTGTGTTCAAAAATGATAAGTAATTCCTGGAAAATCGAATTTCTTAATTACAGGTTTATATGTTTTAAACAACTAACTGAGATAATCACTGCGACTTTACAAAATTACCATTTTCAAGTGTTGGCTATTAGGAATTCGATTGATTTCAAGATTGATCACAGACCGACTTCAGCTAGGGAACCATTTAAAATCATGGAACACCGGACAATTACTTCTCTTTTGTTCCAGAATACTATCGTTGCTCATTTACATGAAGTAAAGCTTTAAAAATCAGTCTTTTTACATTATTACAGTGAATTATAATTCTACGTGAATTTTCATGACAACTGATATCTGTAAACTACTGGTTTCATTGAGATGGGTACTTAATATATACCACTCATAGGAACCAGTAGTGCTTTCCACGACGCCAGATAGAAGCGACCTAAACACTGAACGGCCATTTCACCAGTTTAGAGTTGATCCCCTGCCGAAGCACACCTGATATCTATGGTGGGACTACAAAATTTGGACTACCGATATCCATGCTGAAATTCCATACTTGTACCAAAAATACAGTGTGGAATCAAGCTGTAATCAAAAATAAAAATAAATAAATCTTATCACCGGAATACCCATTTTGTTTCACTTCAGGGAGCTGTATCGGTTCAAACTATCCAAATCTGGCTAGCTAGCTGACTATATGGGAAATCTCGTGGCAACAAAAATCAAATTTGCAATGAAAACAGTTCTAGGTGGAATCTCATTATAGTTCCCTTTTGAAACTGAAATTATTGAGATCACAATTCAAACATTTATTCACGTAGTATATCAGTACTGCAGAACTATTAATTTCAGATCTTTGAAAACTTATGAGAGAAAAGACTTACGATTGCTTCTTTGATTAAGCATAAGATGATAGAAATTCGTACTAAAGCATCATGTAGCGTGTGTACTAAATGTACTGTAGATTATCAATTAATTCAAGATGTTTTGATGCGTACTCAAATCATTCGAAGCATACATGCTAAGAAGAAGCATGTGTCTACCTTTCCATACATGAAATCTTTCCAACTAGTAATGAATGATGAAGATATCCCCGGGGCTATTTGTTAAAAAGCGAAACAGCATTTGTTAATACAAAACGGTTAGCCTAGATAATGTGTTGGTTGTTTCAGCCTTAGTAAAAACATCTAAGTATAAGTACAGTCAAGCAATATACAACAAATCCATGAAATGACACAATGACTAATGTGTATATCTCAAGGGAAATGTCTGTGTTCTATACAGTACTATCGTATTTAGAAGCTTTTTGTACAAGCGTCATTTCCCTCCCAAAACATGTCCAACATAATTAATGTTGTTGTTTTTTTTTGTGTCCAATACGTCACTACAATAAGTTTCTTCTCCATTCACTTCTGAAAATTGTTATTTTTTTCCCTTGGATATGATTAACTTCAACCTTATCCATCTAAGGTGTTACAGTAAATGCCCCTAGGCGCTGTCTGGTTAGATAGTGTTTCTCATGGCCAAAAATGGATAAATTTGTTATTTGTTTAAGCCAGCAGAAATCAGTGTATTCACGCTGAAGGTGGAATATTTATTCATAAGTTCTGAAGCTTATAAATTCTCAACTGTTTGACTTTATGGGCTCGTGGAGTTTTAAGAATTTATCTTGTATTATCGTGGCCTTATTTAGTTCCGCATCCTACCCTAAATCGTTATGAAAGTAATATTCAACATATAATTTTTTGTGATATGTGAGGTGGAATGATACAGAAAGACGAGTAAGATCTCTGGAAGCGTCGCGAGCATGCACTGATGAAGAGTTCTACAATAGGACGAAACAGCTGTCCAGTGCTTCTTGGCGATTTTCAGTGATCTTTGTAACTGATGCTGGTTTGTGACGAAATCTAAGAATTTAAATTAAGATAATCCAAATCTCAATAAAACCCAAAATTTAAAAAATGTGTCGTTTGATAAACGCGCTTTCAAATTTGGAACTATCAGATTATGAAATAAAACAAAGAAGATTTAATTTTTAAGTGTTATTTTATAGGAATCTGATTTATTTCATGTTCAGCTCTGATGATTGATTGGTCTCATAACCTGAAGGTTCTAGATGCTCACTGCTTAAGTGTCCTACACTCGAATGAAATAGATTTTTAGTACTGTCTGTATTAAGTGTTTCTTTGACCTATGTGGTTTCACGATGAAATTTGAAAAGAACATTCAAGTGTTTGTATTACTTTCACTTTGAAAGTTCAATATTGGATTGTTTGAGATATCTTAAATATGCCAACAATTCACCGTTCATTAAAGTGTTGGATTCCAGGGATATGGTTTGAGTGGTTACAGGATTTCATCATGGGCTGACATCGGTTATATGACAGCTGTTTCCTGCCAGTTTGGCACTCCTCACAGTAGGCAGACATCAGGGTTCAAATACACGACCTCCCAATTGCAAGGCAGGCTTGCAATCCATTAATTTACTGGAACCCTATCCACTGGGCAGCTCATGAATTCCTACTTCCACTAATTCGTGAAATATTTAGGGCGACTATCAATCACTATCACAAGTGAATAAATGTCCTCTAGACTGACTTGTCTGACCGCACTGGTTGCGACATATCACTAGAACCGAGGCAGCCAGCTACCTGAATAGAGCCAGTCTCTAGTGAGCATCAGATTGATATTCAGGTGTTCGTTTGTAGCGATTTGATTTGAGTTGTTACAGCAGGTCGGGTGTGAGGACAGATACTTACCGATTACACTGACTAGTGTCTGCACCACATCGTGATTTGGCAGAAGTTGGAATTCGTAGGCCATTGGATCGGATCCCAGGGAATGATGGTCTACGAGCTCTCCTTATAAGCAGAAGGCCCTGGATTAGAACCCTTGAGATGAGGCCATACTGATGAACAGTCCCAAACTAGAAGAAAACAGCTGTCGAATTTATTTTATTCCTTTGCGTTTCCAGTGAAACATGGGGCTTCAAGCTAGAGCTGTGAAGTTTCAGTAACAATGGCATATATCTTTACGGTATGGAGTTGCTAGCTTCATGCTCAACCTTCCCTCTTTACTAGTCTTATTACTGACTTAGCGAAGTAAAGGAGTGCATTGGCCGGTGATCGATCTCCGGACTACATGCTTGGTTGAAGAGCATTCTACCTCTGTGCCACTGACTCACACAGACGTCCAGTACTCCCGGGTTTTCCAATGGTCCTGTAGCCAATATCAGTTCATGATTAAATCCCGTAACTTCATTGTTTAACTAGAAAGAAGGTGTGTCAGACTCCACAATAAAAGACATTATCAAGGAATCAGTTTTTCAAGTATTGGTTTGTAGGGATTTCGTTTGATCGCATGCAGAATTTCACCATGACCAACGAAACAGCTGTCCAGTACTCCCAGGTTTTCCAGTGGTTCTCTAACTGATGTCAGCTCATGGTGAAATCCTCCATGGAATCAGTATTTATTGAAGATTCTATGCAACACCATTATCATTTTAACAAGTTTTAAAATTATACCAGACAATATACCATGGATAAAAAAGGCCAGTGTAGCATTTATCAACTCATATAATCTCTGGCGTAGACCTAATATCCGACTGCCAAGATTGAGCTGTGTACTGCTCAACAGTTCACTGTGTTCCACTTTATGGCTGTGAGACATCAACATTCAAGGTGAAAGGTATGGAAACGCTAGCTGACTTCGAACACAGATGTTTGTGTTCTGTCTCTCATGTTTAATGGTATAATACAGTAAGTAATACTGAGGTTTGGTGTGGAATGTTAGGTTAGGAGGATAAGTCACTCAAAGAGATATTGATGGCCGATCGACTGAAATGGCTGGGAAACATCTTACACATACTGACCGGACACCATCCTCAACGGGCAATATTAGCTGATATGGGATTATGATGGAAAAGATTTGCAGGTGATATCGCTTCGTGAAGTCTTTGACAGTCGGTTTAGCTCACGAAGGGTGGTGAAGGTAGTCTGGTTAAGGTCCTCGGGATGCTAAGAACCAATGGCTGAGGACTAGACTGTCAGGTATTTCCTTGCGACTGTATTTTTTCCCTTACTTTTCTGCTCATTATAATAGATCTGAATCTCTTTTTTTACCCTATTTTGTAGACCGTAGTTTGCTAAATAGAGTGTGGAAACTTAGACTGCTGTACTTCTGCACAGAGTTCCGTGCTAAAGCTCAGTCAGTCAGATTGCAAAAAAGGGTTTTTCAGATTATTAATTAAAATGTATTAATGATTTGTTTTCTTATATACCTAGTGGAAGAAAACAATAACTTTTTAAAAATAATTTTTCATGTTAACCACTTCAAGCATGTGACAACCTGTTCTTTGGGAATACGGTGCTCAATAATTAAAAAAATCAGAAACCTATTACATAACTTCAAGAGATTTTTTCAAAAAACAATTAAGACTATGAGACTAAAGTCTTTAGACAGGTAGAGTGAGAGTTGAGAAGAGCATTATATCTTTTTTTTGGTAGGAACTGGAGCGTGTATTAAAGAGACGAGAAACTTGTTTTGCACCAACTCAAAATAATGACGTCAAAAACCCTATAGGCCACCTTTAAATAAGAGGCTGAATTTACAAAATGATAACAAGTTGCTTGAAAATTTATTGTCACTAAAACTATGATGGTCAAAGAGTGTGTAAATCAGGGGTGAACAATCATAAAATTTCAAGATTAATCATCAAGTTACTTCAGTTAGACATCCACTGAAAACCAAGGAGTATGGGACAGCTGTTCCGTCCTTGTTTCGAATTCCTCAGTAGTATGCACCCATGACTCACTAGAGATCGGACTCAGAACCTTCAGGTCTGAAGGTGAGTTCGATGTCTGTTCAGCCACTAGGATGGAACCTAATGGCCCATCAGTTGTAACTTCTATTTGTTCACGGCCATCAGCCAATGTCTTCACCGCGTACATATCCTCATACCAGACTTGGTGAACTCTGATGGTTCTAGTCTAGTGAACACTAGACTAATGCCCAAGTATTGACTGGCTGTTGCTTTACATCGCTAATTTACAGAGGCTAGAATTGACAGGCCAGTGGATTCCACTTCAGAGGTTTAACTGTCAACGGGCTCGCTTGGTAACCTGAAGGTTCTTGGTTCGGTCTTTGGTAGGATCACAAGCGCGTACTGCTGAAGAGTATCACTACAACAATAATAACACTCCCTGGTTTTCAATAATTCTCTAACTAAGGTGATTCTGTTATGTATCTTGAAATCAATGAGATCCCTAAAAAAATATCACAAAATAATTGCCCTTAATTTATTGGAATACGGCAAAAACAACAAATTTAACAATGTTGAGAATTGAATTTGGGCACGAAATCAACAGCATAAAGACTTAAAGGTAAAATAGTTTACTTGAAAATAGGCCGAAAAGTAGTCCGGTCAAGAGTATAAATAAAGCAGTAAGAAAATGTAATATATGGGAATCTTGTAATGCACGGTGCACAACGCATTTCTGTCAGTCTTAATTTACACGAAATTCGCCTGGTATTTCAGTTCTAGCCGGTTCCGAGCCCTGGGAAAGGGGAGAAGGCTGGGTGTGGAGCTGCCCAGAAAAATCAATCTAGTCTCTGTGGAAACTTTAAAGCACAACAAGAATATAAAACGCAAACTTATTCTTCTTTGGGATCAGAAATACAGAATGATGCTGGTCTGTAAAAGCCATATGGAAGCCAGTCAGCTGATGTCTTATTATGATGTGCGTCGGTAGCACAGCGCCGACCATGCACACTGTCCAGGGTTCACTCCCCGGCCGACGCACACCTGATATCAATGATCGGCCTGCAAAATGTGGGGTACCGATATTACGTGCTGAAAATTCCATAATTGCCCAAAAACACGGCGTGGAATCAAGCTATAGTTTTAAAAAAGTAGGCATAGGGAGGTGGAATGTTCGTAAAGTTTTCGAGACTGGGTCGGCTCCCCAGGTTGCCAAAGAAATAGAAAGATATGGTATCGAAGTCCTAGGAATCAGTGATGACAGTAATCTACTCAGTAATCTACTCCAATCAGCCAGAAGACAACCACTAGAACATTGAGGGAGTGGCTATCATGGTGTCAACATTAATAGCCGAAACTCCCACGCACTGGTAACCAACCTCCTCAATGATAGTGACAGCAAAAGAGATATGCTTTTGGAGCCCTTCGTTCCACTCGGAACGCGAGGAAATAATAATAAAATAAATAAGAAACATTCATGTGCTTATCTTAAGAAATCGTATCAAATATAATAGTGTTAAATGACGAGTAAGGAAACACAAGTTAAACCGTCAAAACAACAATGGAGATCGATAAGCTATAGAAGGAAGATCACAGTGACAGAATAAAATTTACCAAAAAAAATGGTTTATTGTGATGATAAACTGCTTTTTAGTACATAAGGAAAGTTCAAATTGCCTGATTATTAGGGCTTCCACAAACCTTAAAATATACCCAAACAACAAAATAAAGCTGATACTCAAGTACTGCTCTGCAGTGATTCAATTAGTTACAGGATGGAACATCAAGGTATACTGTATGTTTGCCGAAATCAGAAGTCCCACTCCGCTTCATATTAGACATGTAGCAATCACCTTGTCATGAGACTGCAAACTGGCTGATGCAGTTACTTCAACCCCCGAATGATCATTTTGGTAGAGTGTCCTTATTTATTAATGTACCTTTAGTGGGAACCATTGACTATGTCTGCAAACAGATTATAGAAAAGACGTTTTTCACCGATATTTCTATTACTAATCTGAAGCGAATGCTGTTTTTAAGGGTACAATGAATGTCCAGTTCCTGTTTAATAATAAAAAATTCAAACGAACTGATTGAGGAGCTATGAGAGCTCCACTATTTTCTAAATTTCTCATCATATTTTCAGCAAAACAATCAAGTTAGTTAATTTCAATATCTAATTTTACGATGCGTTTATTGTATTTCTACTATTCATTATTCTCTTCCTTTGATTTCCAAGTGGGACAAGCTAGGACTATGAAGTTTTGACAACAGTGGTTTTATTATTACTACGGTGTGGAGTTGCTAGCCTCACACCCAGCCTTTCCTCTTTATCGGCCTAAGTATCAGCTTAGAGAGGTTTATATATATATTTCTGAAATGACTTGTGCTCTTTCACAGTCTACAAGAATGTTTCAGGGTAGTCAACTGACCAGCTTCAGATTAAATCGTAGAATGTGCTTACTGCGAATTTTAAAAATATCTCCGATGCGTGTCTGATTTCCCCATTCACTTCTTGACGACAATGCTGAGATTAGAAGATGTATTCAATGTGACTTCTTCACATTTTAGGCATCTGTTGTTGTTTTCCAATGAACTTACATTCATACTATTCTTATTTATGATATAAAAAAGTTTTGAATGCACGACGACAGTTTTCAAGTATTGGTTATGTACGCATTTTTGTTTGATTGGTTGTAGGATTTCATTCATATGAGCTGACATCAGTTATAGAACCGTTGGAAAACCGGTAAGGAGTACTGGGCAGTTGTTTCCTCATCAATTTGGTGGGCGCGTACTGCTGAGGAGTCCCAAACTAGGCTGACGAAACAATTGTCCTGTACTCCCTACTGGTTTTCCAATGTTTCCCTAACCAATATCAGCTCATGATAAAATCTTTCAAGCAATCATACGACGATGGTTTTTGTGTTTCTTGTATCGAATGGTGGTTAAAGTAGGCTGGTATTGTTAAAAACAAAGTTCAAATATTTATAAAACACTAGCGGTGAAATATCCCAAATTGTGTTTACTCCCAAGATTATTTTCTTTGACCAAACTGCCTTTTCTTAAACCGATGTTTGTGACATATTTACCCTTCAGAATATCTATTTTGTTTAAACATGTGGCTTACTTAATGCATTTAAGTGGAAATAATAAATTATTGTGTATGATTCGTTTCACAACTCAGACAAACTTTCAATAACAGACACCTTAGAAAAAAAATGTTTGTGACTTTAAATTTCATTCTGTTATTTTTCAAAATTATTTTTCGAAACAGTTGAGTTTATTGGATGACTCGCCATTAGCATTGCTTCGATAGGACACAAATGATTGGTTAATTTTACAAAACAAATTAACCGCCTTATCGGCAGGCGAACTATGATTGGTTAGTTATATATTTATTTCTATAAGAAACAGTTTAATTAATTGGTTAAAAGACAGAACGATAAAAAAGCATTCTCCAAAATACAAAACTCTGTAATTAAAGGCATTGGAAGTAACTTGAAAACTTTTACAGAATTCTTACAAAACCATATCACACTTTATGTCACATTTTTTACATAGATGACAGGAACTTTATGAGATTAAAAACTTTAAATATGCAATAAACTATGATGAGTACTCATTAATGAAAAATTTGCATTTCATTAGACTTAAATTAATCATATCGATTGGATTTCGGGATATTGAAACATAGTGCGTCAAACTGTTATCTGACAGACAGTAAGTCTCTATTTCTATTGAATAATTATATGACATAAGCTTTTGCTGATGTATCAGAGAGGCACACTTTTAAATTTCAGACGTGATGGCACCAAACACATCATTTTTCTGAAAGTCCTCTTTGATTATAAATATTTTTTGAAAGTTTTTAAAAGCGGAATAGTAAACGTTTTCAAGAAGGATTATCTGTCAGAGACATAGTCTGATCATTCCAATTTTCGGCATCGATGATGAATGACAATTGTACTTCTACCTAAGTAAATGTCAACAGTGAATATTACAAATACTCACAGCTTATCTTTTTCGCCATTGCAGACATATGTCAACATTAAATCAAAATAATCTTGAGTACTTCAAAACGATAATAAATCATTTCAAAAATAGTGATACTGTATATCTTTTTTTATTCCTTCAAGTTCCCAATAGGACATAGGTCTCCAAGCTAGTGGCTTGAAGTTTCTGTAGCAGTATTTATTTTTACATTAAGGGGTTGCTAACCTCATGCCCAAGCTTCCCTCTTTACCAGCATTTTTATTACCAGCTTAGGGAGGTAAAGGAGTGCGTCAGTGGCCGAGGATAGAACCCCGGACCATTTGCATGGACAGCGAGCGTCCTAACCGCTCTGCCTCCGGCGCACGATACTGTATATACATGTACTGAAAAATTGTGCAAATTCCATTTCATATCATGAGACAGCTTACATAACCCGCAATAATATATTATATTGCTGTGTAATAATAGCAGCTCTATTCCAAAAAGTACTTCTGGTGCATTACTGGATCTAATTTTCCCATTACAAGGGTAACACTTAAAAATGGGCATTTACAACGATAATATCACTCAATAAGGGTATGAATATATAATTTATATATAAGTGGGAAAATTAAAAACAATTTGATAATGGAAGAGGGGGAAAAAATGGCCGTCTACTTAGTCTCCTTCCCTTACAATTTCTTCATCACAAGAAATACTACCAAATAGGATATTATAGAGTTTTTATATAGTTAGTCGTCTTCTATAGTTGCTTATAGTTCTTCTACTTGTTGGGGAAGGATGGAGAGAGTTGTGTACAGAGAGGATGTTCACAGTCTGACAAGATAATATTTGCTAATTTCTACAGTAGTATTAATAAATTAGTTTAGTGACACCACACTCGCTTTACTGATATCTTTTATTATCCTTTAGAGTGTAACAAAGTCTTTCTTAAGAAGACCAGGAAAGATTAAGGGGGAGCAGTAAAGACGAATAGGTAGAATACATGAATTAACAGACTGTAAATGGAGAGACTGAATGATACCAAATTGTCTTAACTTCCCTACGGAGAACGTTAGCCGAAATATCTTCCTATAAGCTAAATTTATGTGGGAAGACCATGGAAGATCGATGGAAATGCTTAATCCAAAGAAATTTAACATTCCATTTAATTTCAATTTCTGTGCCATCTATGATATTGAACCATACGAGCGAACTAGTTCATGTAGGTTGTGCTTGCATCTGAAAGTGAAATTAAAAATCTGACATTTATAAGGATGTAGCTAATGATTATTTAAAAAGGATCACTGATTAATTTCTGATAAAATATTGTTCATTTTGAGAAAATTTGAGTAAAATATCACCAGTATGGAAACAGCCAGATCATTGGCATACTTAACAAAATCTGCTTCACATTAGAATGAGTCAAGTAATATGAGAAGAAAGAAGAGAGAAACTTAGAAAGAACAGAACTTCGAAAGACACGGAACAAAGTAGTACATTGGAAAACTATCGCCTATATATACTGTACTGCAATATATCAGAAAATTAGGAATGCCACCACTTGGTAATCTAGCACTGTTTGTGACGCAACAGGCTTGTTTGACAAAAGAGGCCTAGGTACAGAGTTGAAGGCAGATGTGTAATCAAGAAAGGCATACCGAACACATTTACCACCTGTCTACATACAGATAACTGAGCAATATTCGTTAGTGTACTCATTTTGGGCTAAAATAAATATCCTGATATCCATTTAGAGAGTTTTGCCGTTGGAGTGCCTTAGGTAAAATTCTAAAAATACGTTTTTTAGAAGATATCTTTTATCATATGACACCTTTCGCATAAGTTCTGTACAGACTAAATTTTGGTTGACAAGGGAAGAATTCTTAAGGACGCGATCCCTGAATTAAAACGTTTAAAACACGTTTTTATTATTTCTAAATTCAATGTTTTCAATATTCACCTGCATTTCAAGAAACCTGTTGAAAATTTGCATTGAATGAACTTCTCACAGACATTTTGAGTAGACTGTCAATCAAGTAAAATAAAATCGATTGGAAATGTAGGCATATTTATTCAAGTGATATGGGATTCATTCTATACGTTTGAAGAAGTGACAAATTTTCTGGATTATTCACTTTTCTGTATTACTTCTATACGAATACATGGGTACATAAATGCGTGAAATGCAGATTTGCGGTTACATTTCGCCTATTTCAGGAAGGCTTACACAGTATCAGTGAAAGAAGTGGATATCTATGGAAGTTCATTTCTTTCCTTTTTTTCCATCACTTTCCCCAGTGGAACAAAGGGCTTCAAGCAAGTGGCCTGAAGTTTCTGTAGCAGTTTTTAATTTTACAGGATGGGGTTGCTAGCCTCATGCCCAACCTTTCCTCTTTACCAGCATTATTTCTGGCTTAGAGAGGTGAAGGAGTTCGTCGGTCGGGGATCGAACACCGGACCATTTGCATGGTCGGCGACAGTCTTAGCCGCTATGCCACCGACCCTTTGGGTTTGACAAACACATCTCCATTTCATTCCCTTCTCTGTTATTGTTCTCAAATAGCTCCACGAACGTCAGTATGCTTATTTTTCCTCCTCACACGATCTCCTCCAAGTCACCCTTGAAGCGATGCGTAACTATTCTCTGCTATACCCATTAGGATTACAATCGAAGGTATATGTGAAGCGTGATATCATTCAATGATATCCTCAGCATGTGACTAATTCATCTTCATCTTCTTCAGTAGATTTGTTGGGAGATAGGCTAGTGACTAACTCACTAACCAAAACAGTTCTTCGTTGCTCATTCTTTATTTCTGGACATTTGATCCTCAGTATGGAGCCACCGAAGGCAGCCGTTAATAAAAATCTGCGGTGGCCTACTGAAAATGCGTTTCGTGACACTCAAAGTCTCTGAACTGACTAACTTGACAGTGTTGTTAAAAATCCAGATCTTGTTCCTCATGCTGAGTACAGCAGATTCTCAAACCGGTCTGGTTTGCTTTTGGTTCCTGACCCCATCTGTCGCGCTTGTATTTAAAACGATGCTACCCGTATAAGTAGAAGAAGTAAACACCTTCAAATGCCTCTTGTTGACTGAGATTGATGTTGCCTTTTGTCAGTCTAGTATCTACTATCTAGTATCAACTCTGTCTTCTTTATGTCCACTTCATATTCCGTCTTCGCTGCCTCTTCTCGACATCTGTCCCTATTCTCCTATGGATTATCAAGTTTGTATGACATTTCTATTTCTAAATACTTTCCAACAATTTCAGCCTTAAATCTGTTATGGAAAAATTTCGCTTCATTCTATTCATATTTGTCAAAGTTGTTTAACCATGCATCAGGAAGTGAACAAATCAAAACTTACCTTTAACAAAGATTCTAACAGTTAAACTCAAATCATCCTAAAAATATTTCTCTTATAGCTAATAAAGGCCTCAAATGAGTGAGTATTTATCGTTTTAAAGTAACATGCCATCTTTGTCTTCTTTCTTTCTTTCTCTCAAACCCAACTGGCTACTTTCAGCGGCATTTAGTCTGAAAACAAAAATAACGAAAATATATCTTGACACATAAGTGTTGGCACAACTGTCATAGAGTTTCTGTCAATACATTAAAAAAAAAAAAATAAAAACAATTGGAGAATATACATTTTAAGGGAGACAAACTCCAGCCTACTCTAATGAAAGTTATTCTTCACAAAACTGCATGATACACACATAAAGATGCATAAAACACGTCTCCTTTATCATCAGTGATCATTTCAGAGAAAAATAAGGTATCTTCCTGATGAATACGGCATAACATGGAGTAGAAGAGGTGAATTTAGTGTACTTTGGTATGGTAGACAGTGGTAGATTAGGGTGACTAAACATACGTCTACCATGCTTACATATATATATATATATATATATATATATATATATGCACAGATTTATGTTTACATATGAACACTTGTTTCTTCAGCCTGTATGACTGATGAGTCACATTTTCATGTAGAAATTAGTGTATATTCAGCATTTTTTTTTGGTATTATTTATGTGGGAATTGACGATGGACGCCTAGAGTCAACAGCTTACACAGCTATGCTTCTTGTTTCATACAAAATCTGACGCCGTATCAGACAAGCTGAGTAGTCAAGTCACCAACGCCCGCACCCTCCCCCCCCCCCCTCAGACACAGGTGTACAATAGATTTTGTTGGAAAAGAAAAGAGAATCAAAAGTTTATTTTCACACAGAAAGTACTCATTATTTCTAAAAAAAATTGTCAATTAAGATTTAAAAAAGTTTTTTTTTTAATTTGATGACCATGACGACAGTTTGTTTTTTAGCCTATTAAAACAAATGCTGAATGTATATATGTATACTTGTTCTTTGAGTTAATCTGATGAGAATGGCAAAACTAAGCTTATTATATATGTAAGCATGTTTTATGGTGATTGTATTTCAATTTATGCACCCAGAAGAAATAACTATCCTTCTAAATACATTATTACATTTCTGTATAATATTAAGATCCTCTTTGCTCTGTATTTTATCACATTGAGTGAAGTTTATTATTTTCTATGAATGATGGTCTGGAAGCATTCTGGAAGGCATCTTTTCCATTAGAAACAATTTGAATTTCAACACACACACTATTAGCCGCCAATAACACTATCCTCTACTGTAATGAATTACATCACAGATTATTTAATGAAGTTGGTGATTCATAAAACATAAATCATACATCAGAAAATAAAGGAAACTGTTTTAATGACGAGACAGTTCAGATTACGAAGACTAAAATAGGGCTGTCATTTGTGTAAGAGAGTTATTAGTATATATAAGTATAGTGTAGAGTTTTTTCAGTTATCTACTAGCCCACTTGGGACAAAAGAGTTACATCTTATGTGATGTCTTTTTAAATTTTAATTTTCCCGCCTATTGATTGGCCGAAATTTACAGCCTTTGCTGACACATCAGCTCGTAGTACGGAGGCTTAAAAGATGTCGGAGGATCACCTTGAGGTCACCATCCACCTAACTGCCTCAAGTTAATCCTCAAGCATTGTCGAAGTGTTCGTACTAGGAGCCAACACATCAGCTGAGGCCGAACATTTCAGTCCAAGTAATCAACGGATATGTCGAAAGTGAATTAAAAACAGTAGAGCAGCTTCGGTTGTTCATTTTTGTAATAACGAATTGTTAAATCCAGATTTGTAAGAACTAATTCTTTAGAAACGATCTAGAATTCTGATGAAAGCCTTTCAGAATGCAGTAGTGAGGTGTGTCTTTTAGATTTGAAACATAAAATATACTAATTTTACATATTACACAGTTGTTACAAATTCACAGTTCTTCATGAAATATCCAAAACTCTATGCTGTGTTTTATTTATCAACTGTGACAGACGTCAAACTGTATTTCTATTACTTTCCTTTCCTAATGAAGTTCAAATGAGTTCATTGTTTAATTTCTCGTGTAGATTTTTCAAGCTTTTTTCACATATATTTGTTTTTGACAAGAATAACACTATTCGTTTTTTTATTAGATTGTGTGGTTAGGACAAAATGTTATTTATTTATTATGACCTATATGTGATTTATTCGATAGGCACATCTATATATATATATATATCACAAAAACGTTTATTTAATAGATTTATATGACCTCCAAAAAAGGCTCAAAAACAGATATTTTTCTCCCATAGGAATTCCTAAGTAAAATAAAATTTTGGTATTTGATCATAAATAATAATAATAATAATAAATAATGATATTGAAAAAAATTACGTTTATAAAACATATATATATGTATATATTGGAAACTGGAATTATGATGCAGGGTATTTTCTCTACGTAACAAAAACTTATTATTCCCTTGGATTCCGAGTGGGACATAGGCTTCAGCACAACATCTCCACTTTGTTCTTTTTTCTACTGTTCTCTCTAGCTGCTTCCACATATTACCATAATCTCTGATTTCTTCCGTACCAAATGACCTCCTCCATGTCACCACCCTAGGAAGACTCACTCATCGCGTCCCATTGGGATCCTGTTATAACTGCACTGAATTAAGGTAAACCCCGTCGCCAATTTGTTATAACTGTAGGGAATTGAATGAAGACGTTTTCACCTTATTCTGTCTGCGCCTGAACTAATATGCCTATCTGCTTGTCGTACCTTCCGATTTAGCAAAGCACGCAAATATCAAAAGACAAAGGCTGGACTGTGACTGTGTATTGAAGTGCAACAACGATAAAGAAAGCCATGGTATTTATACATTTTACAACAATATGGACAGCTAACAGCATTTGAAATAATTTATCTTAATAGCCAATAACAAAATGTGTGAGAATGATAATATACCATATATACAAGATTAGCAGTCACTACCAAAATGTGTGAGAATGATAATATACCATATATACAAAATTAACAGTCACTACCAAAATGTGTGAGAATGATAATATACCATATATACAAAATTAAACAGTCAATACCAAAATATGTGGGATCCTATCAGATCCCATTCGAGAAATGACCTGCATTGGATGCGATGTCATTTAACGGCCTCCTCAATGTCTGCTCTATCCATCTCCATTTTTTCCTATATATTTGTTGAACGATCGGCTCATGATTGGTTTGTTCCCAGAGTTCGTTCTTTATGATTGTTTCTTGCCGGCCGGCCATTTGATCTTCAGTATGCAGTCAACTGGTGATGGCAGCTGTCGCTAAACATCTGCAGCAGCCTGTTGAAATACTTTTTGTGACATGCCAACTTTCTAACCCGTATAGAAGAACTGACTGACCTGCAATCAATCTCTCCTGCTGAGAGTGATTGGTGCTGGTTTTTGTTGATGTTGCTGTTGGTTGGTTATCTTCACCACCTTCGTCTTCTCTGTGTTCACTTGAAGTCCTGTCTTCGCTGCCAGGTTCTTTAGCTAGTTTGTTAGTTTTCGCCTGCAAGTCTTGAAGTTTGTGTGACATCAGACCCAAATAGTGTTGGATCAGTTTCCAAATTACTTTTCAGTCAACGTAGAAAAAAGAAGTAAAATATAATCACATGAATTTTCACTTCTTAGATTGTATGGATTTGATCTGTTGCAAGTTTGATGATGACCCAATGTCAGTTAAGAAACCATTAAAACAAGAAAGTAGTGAAAAGCCGCTTTGCCTTACCCTAAGACTATTCAGTGGTATGCACCACTACCTTACCGAGGACCTTCACGTTACCAAGCAAAGTTCATTGACAATTTGACCAGTTGGGACAGAACCCAATCGCCATGAATTCTAACTTCTATCAATTCTCTTTTTAGCTTGGCCACCGGTCAACATGATTGGTGTGTATTTATATTTACACCTAACCGACTGGTCATGACTTTTCACTAAAAAAAATCAAGGTAAATTCCCCCTTTAACCGGTTATAAGCGAAATTTCAGAAGTTAGGCTTCATCGGCCACTGAATTAAGCTCAGGGGACTGAATAATCAGAGAGCTTTGTCTCATGACCTGAAATTCCTTGGTTGGATTCGCCCTGGAATCATGGGTGCGCATCGTTGAAGAGTTCAAAACTTGGGGAAATGTTTTTCCAGTACTCCCCGATGGATTTCAGTGGTTCGCTAACTAACATCAATCCATGATCGGACTAGAGACAAATCAGCTCAAAAAAATTTAAGATATTCATTTATCTAAGTGATATGCATCATGAATTGGTTTTTACAAGTACTAGTAAATTCTTCACTTTTTTGCCGCATATTTGATGCAAATTACTTTTTAAGGAGCTAAAGTAAACTGCTAACCTGAATAAATAGGTACTGGTATCATAATAGTCCAGTCCGTTAATTTAAGCTCAACATAAACGGTTGCTAATATTTTCGCAGCTTTCATGGCTCAGTGGTAGAATGTCCTGCTAACGATGCATGTGATCCAGGGTTTTATCCAAGGCCGACGCATTCTTAAACCTTGCCCGGTTGACTAAACGGTAGTAAGTAAGGTAAACAGGGAATACGGAAGTTTGAGACTAGCAAACACATACCTTAGCAAGAAACACAACGTCCACTAAAACATCACTGCATAAACTTTGAATTCCTATGCTTTACTTGAAAAGCAATAGAGTGAAGGGAAATCTTTATCTACCTGTCACGTTATGCAAGTCAGTGGATAGTATGGTGATATATATATATATATGTATAATTTCCAATTTGTGTCTTCCCTAAATTTTGATGTAACATTTTATGTGGTGTTAATCTCCCCAGACAACATCATTATTAATCTTCTTCCGCTAGAGTAAATTTCTAGATTTCTCAAAAGAAACTCCCTCTATTCACATGTAGGCGGATAAAAATAGTTATCGTTAAGCAGAAATTGTCAAAAATAAATCTAATTTTCAATTGAGCTAAATAATTGTCCTCAAATGTTCTTAAACAAAGGAAAAAGAGGTAGTTCACACCCGAATAATAATAAGATAAAATCTAATGAATTGTTATCACTCTCACACTTTCATTTTGTTTATCAAGATAAGAGTATTTGCGTGTTCATTTGAAATGAGAATTAATTAATCGAATATTTTACCAAAACAAAACTAAAAAACCATCAAAAAAGCCTTTTTGAAAATTCTTGTTCTAGGGATTCTTTCTTAGGATTATTTATTTATTATTATTATTATCATTCCAAGTATTGGTTTTGTAGCGATTTTGTTTGATAGGATGGAGGATTTCCTCATGAACTGACATTACTTAGAGAGCCATTAGAAAACCTGAGGATACTAGACAGCCGTTTCATCCTAGTTTGGGACTCTTCACAGTGCCCACCTACCGGCGTTCGAACCCAGGACCTTCTGGTTACAAGATGAGCTCGTAGACCATTATCATTCTCATAGATTTCAAATGGAACATACAGCTTCAACAGAATATTTCCATTTTATGGTCTACTCTCCAGTTTGCTTTAGCTGCCTTCATGAGTTTTCGAAGGCTCTTATCTATGCCTTACAAAACCTCCTCTGCGTCACTCTTGGATATCCAACTAGGCATTTCCCATTCAGCTTTCCTTCTAGTGCCCGACTGGTGTTTGACATTGTCCAACGGTCTCTTTATCTTGTTTCCGATCCATTTCCAATTTATTCGGCGTATTTGTTGGAAGATTTGTTGCTAATTATTTCTAGCCATTTGATAAAAATTTTCAAATTATCTTCACTAAAGAGCCCACGAAGGCCTGTTGGCAATTCTTTCATGAAGCATCAAGTCTCTGAATTATATAGAAGAAGTGACTAACTTAACATTAGCATTGAAAATCTGAATCTCATTCTTCACGGTGAGTATAGCAGATTTCCACACTGATATCATAATACTTAAGATCCAGCTTGCCTTTCAGATCCTACCATTGACATCCTTATTTTTGCTGCCTACAGTTCAAAAGCTGTTACCTAGATAAGTGAACAAGGTGACTTTCATCGGGCTACTGCCTTTGTTACTGACTGATGTTCATCATTGTTGCTGATGAGCATAACATAGAAACATCAGTTTTTTCCCTTCGATACACCTCACTTACTGTATAAGGCGTTGTTATGGTTAAAGCCACTTTATGTTAATTCTTTTTATAACCCTGATATCAGTACTAATACAAGTATGCAACATCCGGAATAAATACTTGTAGATTCTGGTAATATAACAGAGAAGAGGCTACGGAAGTGCAAAGCAATCACTACATTTTCCAGATAATAGTCAAAGTAAATTGTTTTCTCATCTGCCAGGCGTTTTTCAAAATTTCCTTTCATAGTAACTTTCCTGTAGATTACCTTTTTCCCAACTTAAGTAAGGATTTGAGGTGTGCTTAATATTGTTGCAAAATACTAATGTCACTTCCTATGTTGATGATGATACTATCTGCTTGTTCTTCTTAGACGAAATATTATGTAAGGTTTTTGTCTGCATAAAGGATTTATGCACACACTTAGCAACATTTTTGAAAACAAAGAACTTCTGTTTTTGGATTATTTTTTTTTTAACTATCGGTTTCTTAGCGACATAGTTTATTTTACAGAATAGCAGATTCCACACTCTTTTACAACTGTCTCTTTTTCTTCTTCACCTCCTTTAAGTACATCTTTCCGCCCTTAACAGATAAGTCTGATGCATCGTTTACATTGCTTTCCACTTCTAAATGTCTGTTACTGAATATAAAATTGCAAAAAAATTTGCGCCATTCTGTTAGGTAATATAGGGTAAGGAAGAAGCATACATAGACTATACTCAGTAAAGAATTTATATATAGTTATCGCTTATCTTTGTTTAGACGGGCAAATTCGTGACCTCAGGAAAGATGATAATTATATCTTCTGAAAGCAAAATTTACATATTAAAGCAAATGTTTTTTTCGAAGTTAGATAGTGAATTGACATTGGTTAGAGAATTATTGAAAACCAGGGAGTACTGGATGGCTTCCTCATGCCATTTAGAAATTCTTCATCAGTAGGCATTCATGACCAATTCATCAGGTAGAATGCAGGATTTAGACAAGCCAGTTGACCGTTGAGTTGCTCACCCACCCTAATATCCTGAATACACTGTTTAGTTTACAGACTAAATATTATATAAATTAATAAACCGTTGTAGAGAAAGTTGATCGAAGTGCAGCTGCCAGGGTTTTCTTCAGTGAGCGGAACAAGTGGTTTCTCAGTATTTCTGCTGATAATTCTCCTTCGAATCGTAGATTCAAGTAGGAAAGTCTTTTAAGAGCAGAAAATATGAGCAGTTTTAGTGGTTTCGACCTCATGCATTTTGTGATCAAACTTTCTGCGTAGTCATTTCCAAGGAGGATTGTTTTCGCAGTGTTCAACTTCTCTTCCCTTGTGTCATGGCTGAAAATATCGTGGATTCTGTGGCTCATTGAATGCATCAGGTTTCATTTATTATATGGGAGCACCCAGCTATGAAAGTTAGTGAGTTGTTTGTTCCATGTCGGCTTTCTGTTAGATGAATCTTTTTAGTATTCCATCCTATTTGCTTCTTGTTAGCTGAATGTTCAGAAACCACACTTTTGAATCAGTCTTCTCAAATGAGGAATAGATTCCAGAGTGAGGGCTGTTGAGAAAATCCAGGATATCTCCTGCATTCTCTTCGTTATTTCAGACAACTGAATTATCATACATTTATCTCTTGCAAAATCTAAGTGTGTCAATCATTTTCTCTAGGTATGTATTTTTGAATTTCGACATCAAGAAATCTTCTACCAGCGAGCCTGGCGGTGAGTCCACAGCTTGTAAGACTGATTTACTTTTTGAATGTGATCTAGTTATTCTTCCCCAATGAAATAACGACTTCAAAATCTTATTTAGAAATGCATTTACTTTCCCAGCAGTGAAATTGATTTTTTTTATCATTTTGTTATTGTATAAACTGAGATTTCCGCAGTTTTGTTAATTATTCTAAGGAAGGATGAAGCACTACAACTTTTTAAGGAATGAGGATTTGAAATATGCAGGTAAATTTGGAAATTGAGCAGTTTTCATAGGTCAAGCTGTAATGTTGTTCGATTCTTATGGCTGACGAAAGTCTAGTAATGCAAAAGTAATATCATAAAAAAGTTATGGACGATTTTAAGAAAGGTAGTAAGCTAAGCTAGGTATTCAGTAAGCGGCGATATTGACAGCCTCTAATCAAGTTACTTACGGTTACAATTGCTTGATTTCTAATCATTTATTATGGAGTCCTAATTAGTGTTTTTGCTCCCACTAAAGCATGCTCCAGGCTTTTGTTATCTAAAAAAGCTTTCTTGGGTCACTGGTGGATTAATGCAAGTAGATTTTGCTGACTGTATGCACCTAGTTAATGCTTTTATGTCAGTTTCATATTAAGCAGGTTAATTTCTAGAGCTAGAGCTGGATGATATTGATCGTTGATCCAATCACGCCTAAATCGTGTTTTTTATTCTAACAGGAAAGAATTTATGAAAAAAGAATTATCTGAGACTCCACTTGAAAATTTTACAGGTTAATAAATAATCTATTAAATTACTTGATATTTTTTTGTTGTTGGTTAAGAAGAATTGGGCAATTTTATGGTTAAGTGGTTATGAAAGGACAGTAATGATTTATCTACATTAAAGTGGTCTGATTGTGTGTGTGTGGAAGACTTTAAGTTAAGGGAGATTTGGATAAAAAGGCACCCGTCTGTAAGGACAAAAATTAATTTGCTAGAAGATAAATCAATGTGTTGTTCTTTTTTTGACATTACATTTACTGTCCTTCTTTTCATTTTATTGCCATGTCTGTGTCATTTCAGAATGTGAGTTATTAACCCTGGGGAATATAATTACGAATCCTGAAATGATATAACCCACTAATAAATTGCCTATCACAATTTCAGGTATCTTTGGGTTTATGATTAATTAAGGTCATGCAAACTTTGAAAATTTACTCTTTATAAAGGACGACAATATTAAAAATAAGTTATAGGCAACATATTAAACATATAACTCAGCTAGCCCTGTAGATTCTCTAATGCCACGATATAAAAGTGAATGCCAATAGCATCTTGGGTTTGAATTTTTGAAATTCCCGGTTCTATGCATGGATCTAATTATATAGCAGTAGTGATCAGTGTCATTTTAACTGTAGGCAACTGGTATGGATGAAGATATCAAAGCCAGATAGGATTGGGTGGATAGGACAGGCTTTCATAGCTGGGAAATCGCTTTGAGTATATGCTGACCTATCTGTCTACCTATCTGCACTAGTGTTAAGTCATTTGGAGCCTGTAGATGGTTCAGATATTTAGTGCGCACATTTCCGAATCCATTTTCAGTGGACTCTTTCAAACTTTCATTACCTGCAGTGGCTATCTTCTTTCGATGCCGAAGGTCAGACTGCCAACTAGGAAGGCGAAACAGGGAACAAAGAGGTTGGTTAGTGAACCGGCCAGGTACATGTTACTCAACGATGTATACAGAAGGAAATAGAGATGGATCAGACATAGGCTGATAAGACCTTCAAGGGATACCAGAATCTATAATCCACGAGCCGAGCATCCGAAAATGACACAGAGATGATCAATTGAGGAGGAAGTGGTAGTTTGTAAAAAGCCTCAGAGCCCATTGATATTGAGAACTGGATACATAGTAGATATGTTGATGATGTACAACATTCCACTGGGAAGGCGAAGTATAAGTTATAAAATAATAGTAACAGTGGCAACAAACATTCCAGTAAAAGTAAATCATTCATTTCAAGACGTTGTGTGTGAACAATGAGTATGATTATTTTCAGATTATAAAACCTGCAGGAATTTCGAATTAATTTCAGTCGTCACATTTTCGACACCATGTAAAGGTGAAATGGATGCTCATTGAAGGGATATGGTTGACAGCAGCGTTATGCCACGAACTGATAAAGTTAAAATTCATGGCCGGAGTATTTGAATGTTCAAATAAGCTTAACCCCGTAACCTGAAGTTCCTGGGTTCAATCCCTGAAGGGTCTAAGAGTGTCCACTGATTAAGATTCCCAAAATAAGACGAAGTGGCTATCCAGCAATCCCTGATGGTTTTCAATGGTCTCTCCAATTGACGTTGGTTCGTGACGAAAATCCAACAACCGATGTATGATTATAAGTAGTGTCACGTAAATAGTCATGTGTTCGCCAAAAGGTTTATCGTTCCTGAGATCAATATCAAATAAAAATTTTCTGCTGTTGATAATTATGTTTTTATTAACCCTCAGTCTGATATAAAAGAGAGGGAAGTCTTGAAATCTTTCTTTTATGGGAGATTTATGAATACATTTTTCAAGAATTAAAGGAAATTATTGATACATGGACTTATTCTCTCGTTTTCCTGATGAAAAGCATCTTTTTACCTTGTCATCTGTTTATATATCCATACATATATTAGGAATAATTTCTCATCGGATAATGTCTCAAACCTAGTCATTTATTACCGTCGATGCCTCCTTTAATTTATATGATGCAAAGGCAATAAGCACACAGAAACACACACGCACACACACACAAACAAAAGCTGTTTCTTCTAGGGGAAGATCTATGAATTCAATGACATTTTTATGACAGTGTATACATACATTATTACTGTTATTACTACTGTTATTGCAGTCTAATTTATTTGAGAAGCGCATCAAACTGTTTTTTGCTTGCCTGTTCTACTTATCTGTCTTGTATCGGCTCATCCTGACTTCTTGCTTTCTTTCTTTCTTTTTTTCCCCTGCTTAGTGTTTTCCATCTTTCAAAGTCTTTTTTTGTTTGTTTTTGAGGTAAATAAGATTAATTTTGAAAAATTACAGAATTAATTTGTTAAGACATATTTTAAAGGCTTATAAAGATAGTCTTGAAGTATATCAGAATAATACGCGACAAAAACACTTCACTGTAAATTGGATTATTTCATTCAGGGAGTTGAGAAAAGGTATGCAGGCTTGCTAACTCACAGATAGTAGTAAATTACATCAGTGATGCTGCGACCAGTTAATTTTGTCTACAGTTGCCTATCTGTATCTGAGGATGGAGACAACGGAAATCGAAAAGAAGTAGTTTAATGACAATGATCACAAAGTATAACCAAAGAGTTTAGCTTTCAAGACGTAAGTCTTTGGTGTGAAAATACCTTGAAACAGTCCCGCTTAGTAATATATATTAAGTTGTTTAAAAAGTCTGCTTTACACATGATTCCACATATTTTCCAGGTAGATTCGACGAAAGCTTAGAGAATTTTTGTACTAACAAATATATGTATTTATATGTACTTAAAGATATTACACTGCGTAATATTCAATTTTTTTTAAATTCCTTCGCTTTTCGCTAGGAACATGGAGCTTCAAGCTAGAGCTTTGAATTTTCGGTAGCAAAGGCGTTTATTTTTACGGGATGAGGTTGCTAGCCTCATGCTCAACCTCCCCACTTTACCAGTCATATTACTGATTTAGCGAGGTTTAGGATCGAACCGGGGATCGAAGCCCGGAACACATGCGTAATTGGCGAGCATTCTCTACCTCTGTGCCATCGACGCTCCAATATTCACACGTTTTTCGAAATAATTACTTTGGAGCCTTAAATCAGCAAAAGAAATGAGTATCATTGAAAACAAAAACAAAATCTTAAAAATTCGTTCATTCTCGATAAGCAGCTTGAAGTACACCGAAGCAAAGTTAGATCAACCGTGCACAATTTAAAATACGTAAGAAGAATCTCCTAATTTAGGTAGTATAACTTCCTCGCAGAAAAATTCTGAAAATAAATGTGTTGAAAAGAAACGAAACTGCAATCTCTAAAATATCAGATTACATCCCTCTGACTGCAGCACTGGTTGACGCGAGTTGCAGTCTCAGAAGAGATATAAGTCCATTAACGTTGCAGAAACACCTTACCCACTGACGAGTGACGACAAACACGAAAGCCAAGCCTAGGTAGGATTACCTGCTGATTACCTCCAACCAACTGATGTGAAGAATTCAAAGAGCGCCGTGACGGTGAGCCAACTAATATGGTGGTCACACTTTAAAATCGACTGATGGAATTTAGTTTGCACTAAAGCAAAGAACTAGGCGCATGATACTAACTAGTGTCCAGTTGAAGATCGAATTAATGTTATGGTTTAAATCGGATGAATGCTGTCTGTGAAACAGGGGCTCAATTTTATTCTTTGGATTTTTTGGCTTAGAGTATAACAACTACAGTCGTTGAGTTTCAAGTATTGATTTGTAAGGATTTAATTGACTGGTTGAACGATTTTACCATGAGCTGATATTAGTTAGAGAACCATTGGAAAACCTGGGAGTACTGGACATCTGTTTTGTCTTAGTCCGGGACTCTCACAGTACGAACCCAACGACGACACTCGAACCCAGTCTGTGGGTGTTTACTACTGGAGGGTCCCAAACTAGAACGTAAACAGCTCTCCAGTACTTCCAGGTTTTCTAGTGGTTCTCTAACTGACAGCAGCTCATGATGAAATCCTTAAACCCTATAATCATTGGCGTTTATTAATATCTACTGACAGTTTAACAATGATTGTAGGCGTTTCGGTTATCGCTGAGTTTAATTCCAACTGAAAAGTATTTAAGCGAAACTTTGAAAACTGTCTTAGTTTTATTCGAAGTCAAATACTGTTTTCACTTTTGTAGATCAAAAGTGATTCCAAGAGGACATCAAAATAATGCATTTTTAAAGAAGGCTTAATGATATTTTAAAGGCAGCAGAAGTTGTGATACCCTGAATTTTCAAAGTCAGATGTTATAACGGTCATAAGTTCCGTTGATATATCCCTGTAAAGTTCAACGGAAACGAAATTAGCTTTAGATTCAACCTCAGAAGAGCCTCTCTGAAATCCATTCGATCTAATTTAATCGAGAATCCGGCACTTTCTTTGAAAGTCTCCGAGGTGTATCGTATTTTGGAATTCTCTTTGTCAGCCACATTACTGAAATAGCACTCTACCTATGGAAGTATTTCACTCTAAGATTATCACAGTTCATAATTTACCGAGCTATTTACAGTCTTCAGATATTTATACCATTAATAAAAATAATTTTCGTCCCAGGATATCGATTTCGTCTCTTCTACAAAGTTTATAAAAACTTGTAGAAAAAATTTCTTTGTTTAGTGATCGTATTAAATTTACGCTTCGTCTTAACTCTATTTTAATCCATTCAGGGGTGTGGTTTATAAATCGCTTGATAATCGATATCTTATTATAGTGTCCAATCTAAACATGCACTGCCTTGCATATCCTACAAGAAAAGGTCATAGTTGAATCTAGAGTTCTTTAATTATTCTTTTGACTAGAATAATTTCAAAGTGAATCAATTTATTTGTTAACTATTATACTGCCTTCCACCTAACGTCTAACCATATTTGTAAAATAATTCAGGACTAGTGGGGTCCATCAGGTTGGGTATGGGAAAAAATACTCACTTATCGCAATGACTGCTGACGACTATATCAGTCATATATATATATATATATTAAAATCCATGGGTCATTGGATTCTATCTGAGTGGATGAGAATAGTCAACGAGCTACCCTGGGAACCTGAAGCCGCTAGGCTCGACCCACGGTGTAGTCATAGATTAGTACTATTGAAGAGACTCAAAAGTAGAGTGAAACATTTATCCAGTACTCCTTGACTTTAAATAGTTTTCTATCTCAAATTAGATTGCAATTAAATCTGACAAAAATTTGAACTCTTAAATTCAATTTCATCAACTTAAAAATTTTGCGACGCATATAGCACATTCTCCTAACAATGTCATAAGCGAATGACTAATTTCTTAACTGACTTCGTGGATCCCGAGGTTCAAACCCAGAGAACATACATCGTGAACTGGGAGAAGCTGGAATTAATGGGCCATCAGTCTGATCACGGGAAGGTTCTGGCTTCAAACCTTATTAGGTGAGCATTGCGAGGAGTACCAAACTAGAACGAAACATACACCCAGGACTCCCAGCGGTTCCAATTGTTCTCTAATTGATGTCAACTTGCGATCAAACCTGTAAAGATACTAATCAAATATCTGAGAACCAACACTGGATAATTATAAATTTCAGCAATTTCTTATCTCCACTTTCGAAATACTCAGAAGCCGTTGATGAGTCCCCAAAAACGATCAAAAAACTAACTGCATAACTTATATATGTATATTCTTTTTCCAGACCCTTGAAGTCCTAGGCCGTCAAAATTCAGGTATGAATTTTCAGTAGCAGTAGTACTTTTTCTCTTCTCGGGTTGGGGCAGCTAGTCTAATACCCAACTTTCCATATTTAATCAGGCTTACTACATGCTAAGCGCAGTGTAAGAGTGCATCAACCGGGAATGTTTTCAATCAACTCCTTCCTTATGTTCTGTAAATCAATGACAGTGACTATCAGCCTCAGTCAACAAGATGATAAAACCTTCACTTGTGTACAACAGATTTATCTGCGCCCCATACAATGTTGTGCAGTTCATTAAAGACGAGAATGTACTTATTAATGCAAAAGAGTTATACTTATATTTTAGATTCTGTAGTTGTTTACTCAACTAATACCGTGCTGTATACATTATAAATCTGATTAGTGTACTTACTAAATATACTTTAGAATATTGACATGGTTGTTAACATCTTTCCATGCCTACCTACCTACCTACCTACTTAAATTAGAATGAGAAAATATCCATATCCTGCACACACGCGAGAGTTCCGCAGTAAAGGAAACCCTTAATAACAATCATTATTACAAAAAAAAATGCAAAACAATGGCGCCAGATAGAATCAATTAGGTATGTAAATGTCATGTATTAATTAATAGGATATTTTTAAAATTTATACCCCCTTCCCACTGTAGAGTTAGTTAGTTAGCTAGCTAGTTGGTTAGTTGATAAACACACTTTCTTTCTTATCTGATTCTGTGGTTATTAGTACAAAATCCACATATATTAAAATTCATTGAAAAGCTATTCATGTTTTCTCTGTGTGTATGAGAGATAGGGAGATATCATCAAAGTTTGAGTTATCGGCAGTTATCATGTTGTTATCCTTTACTGCAATACCCTAGTGTTACAGTGCTACAGGATAGGGAAGTTTTAGGGCTATATATATTGAAGGATTCCATCAAATTAAGAAATTCTGTACAGCTGCATAGCTGTTTATATTTTAATAAATACAAGAGAAGTAGTTCAATGAAGAGTCTGTTCTCAGAGAATTCATTCTCTCTAGCTGTACAGTCGCATTTATATACAATCTCTTTCTCATGAAGAAGAGAAGTAACAAATTGATGAGTTGTCATCAGCTTAATTGTTAATATTAGCCAATGAGTTGTGTAGTCAGGTGAATAATTTCATGAGCGAGTTGTAATCAGATTACATGCAGCAACGAAGGAAAATATGGAATTATATAGGAGTTCTAAAGACAGTAAACGCAGGTGGAACCAAGTATATTGGTCGTTCAAAAGGGTTCAAGAATATTATCACAGCATAATTGCGGAAAGGTAGAAGTTTGGCTCTGTAAACAGTGCAATAATCAAACAACGTGTTAACACTGGTCATTCCATCTCAACAGACGCCCCTTCCAAAAAGTAATCTACGAAGTGAACAGTAACCTGTTAAAGGTAAAACGCCTTTGTTACTCACTCACTTCTGGTATCATGGTAACAACTATGTTGATTTCTACTGTCTTTCGTTTGTTTGTTCTTCTAACTTCTTATAACTCTTGTATTTCTTTAGAACTCTTACAGAATTCCATATTTTCCTTCGTTGCTGAATGAATCCTGATTACAACTCATTCATTAAATTATTCGTTTTATTCTATTCTATTACGCATTAGCTAATATTAACAACCATGTTTGTGACAACTTATCAATTTTGTTACTGCCCTCCTTCAGGAATAAAAGATTGTATATAAATGTGATTGTACAGTTAGAAAGAATGCATTCTCTGAGAAGAGACTCTTCTCTGAACAACTTGTCTTGTTTTTATTGAAGAGTGGATAGGATTTTTTTCATGAATTAAATCAGTAATTTATGTCTCTTTATGTCTCTTTCTATTTCAGCAATACTTTTAGTAATGTTCCCAATGAACTGGCTTCTTTAAATGCGCATTTTCAACTATAAGCCTTGAATTCATTATTATGATAAGTGATTAAAATCACAACAATGTTGGATAAATTGACGTGTTGTACTGATGTTTCTTAAAGTTACCGTTAAAAGAAACTCTTAACAGTTGGTGCCGCAAACTGCCAATGCATCTGGCATCATGAATATGCCTAACGTTTTGTAGACTTAAAGACTACATGTGAGTCGATTGGCTCATTACAAAAAATGGATGAATACCTTCCTTGAAATACGTAATTCTGAAGTACAGAATAATCCCTGTCTAAATTATGTTTGATGGACGTCAATGACAGTATTATGATTAATGCATACTAGTGTAGATCTAAAGGGGCTATCAACATCACTAAATTTAATTCAAGAGATTATTAAAGTTAGTTGGGTATTAAAACATAAAGAAGTAAAGAAAATAGTAGTAAGAGGCAATACAAAATACAATAGAATGATCAAAATTCGGATTTTAAACACCAGTGTTAAGAAACCTGCACTACGCGTCACGAAAAACGTTTCTGACAGGCTGACAGGCAGACTTAACAACAGTTACCTTTGCTGGCTCCATGCTGAAGATTAGATACCGGGCTAGAAAGAAATAGCAACAAGAAACTGTAACAGGCGACAAACCAATCAAGAATCTGTCACTCAAAAAGTATCAAGGATGAAAACGGTGATAGGTTGGGCACACGGTGAGGAGACCGTAGAATGACATTGAGAGCATGACAGAGCCTCAAGGGGAACCTGAGTGAGAAACGATGAGTTATGCTTAGATCCCAGGATGATATGGCTGAGATCATGTGAAGAGGAGATGAAAGAGTATGGGCAATCGTGGGATCAGTAGTGCAGGACTTCAGAAAACAGGGCGAAATGGAGATATGTTGTTGAAGACCTGTTTCACTTGGAACTCAAGGGAGGAATTAACACAAAAGCCTAAAAATATTTCGAATATTTTGTTCAATGCTGCATTAGCGAATAAAACGTCGTAGCATGTGTTACTGATAAGATTTTGTAAGTAGTATGTTTTGTGGTTTGATGTCTTTTGCTAGAATATTGAAAATCGGAGCGATAGATTAAGTTGCGAAGACAAGAATTGATAGGACATTTTCAAACTATATACAGAGCATTCAAAGAACGCAAATAAAGCAGAAAACAAAGGGCATGTGCAAATGAAAATTTTAGTGTAAGAAATGTTTACTTTGCCATTACTGTACAACATTTTCCAGAATAAACAATCTGTTACCTTGTTCTGTCGTTGCAAGTTGATAAACTTAATAAGCATACCAGTATTTATTACTAGTGTTCCCTCAGTCTTCAGATGGAACATAGGTCTTCAATAGTACGTCTCCATTTTTTCCTGTTCTCTGCAGCTGGCCCCAAGATTTCTTCATAAGCTCTCATCTTCTCCTCACACAATCTCTTGCATAACACCCATAAACCCATGCCCAACTCGTTGTTTCCCACTTGGGTTCCATTAGGCGGTCTCCTCAACATGTGTCCGACCCAAACATATTAGTATTTGTTGCATAATCCAACCTTTTTCATTGATATTTTCTACGCTAAACTAAAAGTTTCATTATTCAAAAACGCAATACTTACAGTGGACAGAAGACGACAGTCTTGTATTGTTGACAAGGTACATTCTCTGTGTTTTTTCTCTCAAGCAAACATAATACGATTTCTAAGGTTCCCGCTTTCTTAGTTGTATGGCTTGTTAGATGAAGGCCTTCTTAAATCATTGGGATACCTACCTTCTAATTTTTCCACAGAAGGTAATGTGTCAAATTCACTCAGTTATACTCTATTTTAACCATCTGTTCATGCACTTGAAGAACAATCTGTACTTATATGCCTTTTTGAACGGCTTTCTTCACACAGCTTGATCTCTACTGAAGATACAAAGACATCAGGGACTGGAGCATGTTTCAGCTGCAACAAAACTCTACTTGGAGATTCGTTGTGAGAGACAGATAAAAGCAAATTAAAAATTCTGTAGTATATTGAAGTATTTTCTTCAGAATGAAGTAATTATTGCTGTTCTTTTTTAATCAAATACTCTTGCTATGACAAACGAGATCTGTCATTCTTTCACACGCTTATTGTTCTACCTGGAAAATCGTGTTTTTCTTGAGAATCAAGCTACATAGTGAATAGATATAGGCCAATACTACACTCACTCACTCACAAGCACAGGCCTGTGTTAATCGTCTCTTGCACTGCTTCACTCTGTCATAAAGCACACAATAGTTGAGCACTAATTTTTTTTTTAATATTTCTGTGGCAAACATCGCCGCTGTCATTCGCAACTCTCTCTTGTAAATTACTATTCTTATGTAAACAATGCTGATTACCCATATTTGACCTTTAAATATAAAAACAACATTTATATACACCTAGATTTTGGTGTCTGACTATTATTGTAATTTTTATCCATCCAAAGGTTTCCAAGGTTTCATTCATTACACTGAAATATTGTGTTGTATGCGTAAGATAATAGTGATAATAATATCATCCATTTTTTTAATTTTCTGTGAAGATTTATGAATATTTAATGAGTGTGTGTTGCCTTGTCATTTGTTACATGTAGTAGATAATTTGCTGTGTACTTATCAAATAGGCCAGGGTAATATCTGACATGTTGTCGTATCTCATTATTTACCACTACTATGCACATGTGTTCTTTTTAGTTTATATAGACGTATGAATGATTCTCTCTTCTAACAAATAGTTAGTTATTTTTGCATTGACTTTTGTGTCTAAATCATGCAGGCCAACAGTACTATCAAAATATACATGGTTTTATTTTCAGAGGGGTATTGGGGTGTTGGTGAATGTCGACTACTTTTACAAATGTCTTTTTTGTGTTTATAAATCTCGTCAATGTTTAATGTGAGGATGTTTTCTCTTTTGGTTTTTATGCGAACTTCATTAATATTCAGTTGTTGTTGGTGTTTGTTTGTATGTTTGACCTACGCAAAGTGAGGTTATTTTTATAGTTTGGCCACGCCTATGCATATTTTTTCTGAAAATTTGTCACATTCATGTAGAAGGAACGATTTTGAAAAGGCTTGCCCCCAGAAAAAGTGTATTTTATATGTACCTTATGTATATATTTGTGTACTATTCAAGGGTATTATTTAAATTAGCTATAGACTTGAGGTATAAACTGGAGTTATATCAACATGACATATTCACGAAAACAACAGTTCTTGATACTAGGCAAACGCTAATCTAATCTTAACGCCAATGGATAACAGATAGAATGCTGACTAACCAAGCATGAAGCCCACGTTCGATTCCAGGCGCACACATTCCTACACCTCAACTAACCATTAGAAAGCTGAGAAGAGACAGGGGTTTGTCATTGGGCTGGTAAGCCCGTTCCACAGAAAAACACGACGCAAGTGATACTGAAGCTTCAAAGCTTGGAGACGTATAAGAAAAAAGAGAAGGTAATAAGCATTTCTCTGAATGAAGGTTAAAAAAGTATTGGGATTTTTACGACTCCAAAAGAGTATACGTTAGTTGCTATAGTTTTCATGCGCGAGTTTAATCTCTGCAACTTAATAGTCATTTGATATTAACTCACGAAAACATAATTTGCTTACAGTGAGACATTGGTGAACGTCTTCAATATGCAACGCTGGCTACAACGATTGGAAATATTATAATAGATAGGGATATTATTGAAGTCCACTGCCACATTTCATAAAAAAGTCACCGTAATGGAAGGAAATTCCATTCCTTGGGATATATTATTACTATTATTCCCTTGGATTCCGAATGAGTCTTACATCTTCAACATTAGATCTACATTTTGTCTTTTTTACCTGGCCCCACGATCGACCATAAGCTGTCATCTACTCCCCGCATGATCTCTTCCATGTCACCCTTGAGGCTTCACCCACTCAGGTTCGACTCATGGCTCTACCTAGCGTGAGATGTCATCTGACAGTCTCCTCAATGTGTGTCCATTCCATCTCTAGTTTCTTTGGTGTGTTCGTTAAACAATGGACTCTTAGTTGTTTCGTTCTCTGAGTTTCTAGCTGCTAATTCTGTTTTTGGTCATAAGTAAACCATTGACAATTTGACAGGTAGTACAGGCTAGTTACTTGGTTCTTGAGCCATCAAAACTAAACATCTAAATATAACTCATACAACTGACATGACCAGCATAGATATATGTGACCGTGCACTTGACTAATTTATCTTAAAACACAAGAATCACAAATATCCAGGTCATATTGTTTGTATTTTCTTCAAACGACTCAGTCTTTTGTTATTACTGAGATGAATCCGCAGTAATTTCGAGTCACACTACACTGACAAAAAAAATAATTTGATAAACATAAGTACGTACATACTTACCAACATTTGGCCTTAAAATATAAAATTCACAACTTATTCTCCACTTTTTTTTTTTCTAACATGTTAAAACATGAAAATTGAGACAGTCAGTACTGAATAATAAAAAAAAGATATACGTGTTCTTGTCCAGCATTCTCTGATATATATATTACAAAATGCAGAATCGAAGATCGTTATCAATTAGACACCATCATCACCTGCAGTCTACTAAACTAAGTGGATTGTGCTACTTCAGTAGTCTGATTCAATGTCCAATATATGAAATGAAAATGGCGCCAAATAAAAAAGTGAAGAAAAAAACAATGTCACTCAATTGTCTTGAATACATATACATCAAAAATGACTTATTCGTATAATTTATTGGGACAAATTACAACAAGAATGAATAGAACTCCAATATATATATATATATATCATAAAATACGCCACCAAAATCTTAAAACAGTGGACATTTGCGGAAATATGGAAATTATCAAATCATGTTTAGATTAATTTATAACTGAAATTGACAGCTGATTAACTTTTTAAATAAAATATTCATTGCCTAATAAATTATTCAATCATATAAGAATACATTTTTTTTAGATAGCAGAAACCACAATATATCTCGATTTGAACAGGAAGCATTTTGAGGTTTTGAAATACAGTATATCATTCATATCTCCTTTGACATATTAATGCATTCTGTCTAGAATAGTACAACTGATATAGAATTGAAAGCATGCCTCATTCATACATAAGTTAGAGATTTGTAGTTTTAAATGAATTCATAAAAACTTCATTAGAACTCTTCAACTGTAAATACCCTACAAACAATTTCATTATACAATTATTGCATGCTAAGAAGCTCAGTTACACAGCACTTATTGACTATAATCATACAATGACTTTGAGTGAAATCTTTAGAGTTATTGATAAGTAAGGTGATAAAAAACGCTCTTGATTTTGCCGAGGCCTGTGTAATTAGATTAAAGAAGGTGGATCTATTTATACAACGGGAGAGCGTAGTAGTTAGCTTAAATCAACCTTGGTAGTGTACTTTTATTTTACCTCTATCATTTTCTTTCCATTCCCTTTTTGTCTTACAATGTTTTTGCCGTTGTTATTCTTATTTTATCTGCCATACTGCTGGTTTTCTTAGGATATGTGCACATCGAAAAATTCTAGTTGAATATTAATCTTGATGAAGAATGTTCAAACTATCTTAAGAGTTTATATCTTGTAATTTAGTACTACGTGGTTTACATATGATAAATGCTTTTACGTGATTTTGCCAAGTTTCCTTTTATTTCAATGATATCAACTCTAGTTATCAATTGGTTGATGATGACTAGCAGTGAAATCCAGAATGTGCATTTCGTCCCATCTGGGGCTCATCATCTGAATTTGAGGGATTATGTTCCTACCGGGGCTCTAAATCAGGTTCAAACGCCAAGGCTTGGGCCACTGAGCCACCTCTTGGAGCTTGAAACTTTGGGCACTGGATTCGAGCCTCGTGGAACACCATCACTTACTGGGGAATGCAGATACATCCAGATGACGAATCATGAATAGGACGAAATACACAACTTGGATTCTACTGCTAGTCACCATCAACCAGTTGACTTCAAGATACATGACCAGACATCATCGAAGCATCCACATAAGGAGCCGAAATGCCAACGTGAGACAGAACATTTCGGTACAATCAATCAACGATGAAGTCTAAACTGAATTAAATGATCATCTCTAAAAGTTTATAATTAATTGTATTAAGTCTACCACAATAACTTCATTTTATATGTTAAGATGTGCTATGATGAATACTATCCACTTAGTAATGGCTTTGATAAATTATCACTCACCACTCCTAGATCGCATATTAGTTGAAATCAGTGGTTATTTTTTGTCATGGTAGTCATGTGTTTGTATGTATTTAACCATTTTTGTAGGTATGTACAAATGATGAGTCCTACTGAAATATAAGAGTTCATTAAATACCTTGTTATTCACAGCTGTCGCTTATTTTAAATTTACTATGGGAAATGAAAATTTTCAATCGGTGGGGTTCACTGAACTACTTTCTCAGCAAAGTATATCGTATGCAGAGATATAGTGACATACAGACGAGACTTCATGATAAGGTTTGTGACCGATTTCACCTACCTACTGGTAACTGTACTCAAAACTGGCATAACTCTTAGAATCTGCCCAATCTGCTGTGATATTTTAGTCATAATTAGACAAAAACAACTGAAACTGATGCATCAGTGGTTCAGTGGTAGAAATCCCTCCGATCATTTTGGGGGTTAGGGTCGATCCCCTGCTGACATACACCTAAACCCCTAGTGGCTGGCCATTAGGCTAGTAGTTTCATCCTGTAAAAGAAACACTCCTACACAAACTTCAAAGCCTGAAGTCTTGTGCTCAACTAGAAATACCAGAGGATAAAATGAAAATGAATCTGCTACGTTTTTTACTATCACTGGCAGCAATACTGTATGATAAAGTATGATAAGAACTCATTGTCCATTGAGAACATTGCCAAACAACACTTCTAGCTATGATTTAATATCGCCAACGGAATAAAATTTGGAGAAAGTTACTTGCTGAATTGTTACCAATGTCATTCAGCATAATTACAGAGGGGATCAATTTTTTTATGTTATTACTATATCCTTTCATTCCTAAGGGAACATAGGGCTTCAGCCGCGCGTCTCCATTGCGTTCGGTTTTCTGCCAACTTTTTCACTCCGCTCCAAATCTGCCCGCATGCTTTCACCTCCTCTTCACATGACCTCCTCCAGGTCACCCTCGCACTGACTACCAACTCGCCGCTTCCCTTTCGGGTTCCACTCGATCAATGGCTTGTCTAGTGATGTCACTTGATGGTTTCCTCAGAGTATGGCCAGTCAATCCACCTCCATTTCTTCCTGCCTATTTGTTTCACAATCGGTTCCTGGTTGGTTCGAACCCAGGGGGATCAATGTACGCCATAAATTATTATTCCTCTTTTATTATTATTTCATTTTATTTCTTTGCTTTTCCAGAAGAACATGGGCTTTAGGTTCGAGCTCTGAAGCTATATTAGCAGTGATGTTTGTTATCCCTGGTTACGGAATGGCGTTGTCAATCTCATGTTTAACTTTTCCTATTTACCGAAATTGCTGCAGACTAAGCGACACGTTTAGGAATGATCGGTAGGGAAACGAACCTCAGACCACATATGTGGTTGACGAGGATTCGGTCACAGACGCAAACAAATTTACTACTTATATTGGCTTAAATGAGGTTAATTTAAAAAAAATTTTGTATTCGGAATGTATTTCTCACTAAAACTAATCTAAGATAGACAGATTTCTATAGTAAAAAAAAAAAATTAACACCAGTTCAACTTTCATGTTATCTTTCATTTTCAAAAGCTAACGTATTAGGGGTTTCTATTAATCTGTTGTACAATTTTTTTTTGTGTTCATGAGGTGAACTTTACAGTTATAATCTGAGGTGGATTGTCAATTACAAATGATGTTCAACTATTATAAGCTACACTGTAGGTTTGTTTTTGTCAGTAGTAATGATAATCTTTGTTTACTCGACTGTTGCTTTTTTCTCTGTAGAAACCTTTTGCATAATCCGTTCACTGGTAATATTTTTTCAATCAGGAATTTTAATCCACTCTTTTTTCATGTTTTGTAGCGTAAATGCAAAAACAAAATAAGCAATAAAGACTGAGGTGTTTGTTCTACTAGTAGACATTATTTTATTTTTTCAATTTCAGTATAGTAGAGTTTAGAAATGAAAACTGTATTTCTCAGCATGTAATGGATTAAGTAAGATTTCAGCTACACAGGGAATGTAGTAGGCTGTTATTTGATGAGACGAACTTAATGAGGGTATTATATTCAACTTCTGCTAATAATTAGCCTAGACTGCGTAAAGAGCTGTGAGTCAGCTTAACGAAATACTTCAGGGATCAGGGTGAAATATAAATGTACTGCTGAAAGGCTTATATCTGATTCAGAACCCAGAGGGAGGGGGTTAATAATAATGATAATGCGCTTATGCAGCTGTAGACTTGTAAAATTTAAGGTACTGTGAACCTTATCATTGGTGCATTCAGTTCTTGGTACATAGCCTTTTAGAAATGCTTTGCTGTCAACTAGTAGGGGGGATATTTAGAAGTTGTTTGTCGACACTCCTCATATTTTTCGTATCCTTTGGCTTTTGTTTTTAATCAGCTGCATAAAATGTCGGTTATTTCACCTAATAGCTCTGAAAAATCTCTAGAAAGCTTGTCATAGAACTTTAGGGTAATAACGTTTTGTATCATAGCTAATCCCAAACACCAAATCCCTTTCTAGGCATTCAGTGGCACCAATTTTTAGAAATTAGCTCCCTACTTTTTCCCAGTATGAGTAAACCATCACCTTGTACTAGAGAATATTTGAAGCAGACACTGGGGAAATAACTAATTATCACACTGTATGGAAGTTGTGATATTTAAAACCCCAATGTCTTCTCAAACTTTAATAAAAGTATAAGCATCAAATACAAGAATGTTATTTAAAAAAAGCAATATGGTTTCATTTTTCATTTATTGAGAACTTATTATTGTTATTATACGTTCGGCATCCAGGTGCATTACAGGACTTCAACAGAACATTTTCATTTTGTCCTGTTCTTTGCAGACCTATTTAGCTGTCTCGACAATTGTTCCGAAGCTTTCAACCCCTCATACAATCTCCTCAGTGTCACCCTCAGATGTCTATTCAGGTTTTATCTATCATGTGAAAACATCCAACGGTCTCCGCAGCGTAAGTCTGGTCCATTACTATTCCCTTCATCATACTTGTTAAGCAATAGGTTCTGCGTTGGTACCTTACACGAGTTCCTTATTGCTAATCCTTTTTAACCGACTATCTGATCACGTGTATTATCGAACGAAGGCAACTTTGAATGGCAGTCCGCAGTAGGCTGTTGGAAATACTCTTCATGACACACAGTGCAATTTTCTGAACTATATAAAAGAAGTGACTAAACATTAGTGTTGAAAGTCCGAATCTTGTTGTTTATTCTGAGTTGCAGTAGATTTCCAAACTGGTATCAGAGTGATGAAGGTCTATATTGCCTTTCTATTCTTTTTTTTTACATCCTCATTAGTGCTGCCTGTAGCTGAATTGATGCTACCTCTGACAACTTGTCTCTCTTCACTCTCAGATCTTTGAGTTTATGTGACAATAGACATAAGTCCGCAAGGTTCATATCTACTAGAGTCTTCTTATTGGTCCAATGTGTTCCTGGCCCTTTGCTCTCACTCACGGTGTGCGGTATAATCCATTTCATGTCAATTACGACTCTTATGAGTGATAGTTAGGCAGACAGTCTTGTCTCACTCCTGCCTTCTCTTTGAAAGCCTCGTTGAGATTTCCGTTGTGAATCAGTTTACATATGCCACTTTCATGTAGCTTTTGAATGAGGTTGATGAAGGCTTATCATTAAGAACTAAAAGTTTCAAAATTAATAATAATCGTAATAACAAAATGACAGATAACCGGCCAAATTTATTCACGCCTTCACACATAAGTGTTGGAAGCTTTTTCCCAAATGTGTTATAGGTTATTTCTCTCTATGATAACAATAGTTGATTAACTGATATATCCCTCTGCTATCATATGACTGAAATGTTTAACGACTGGAATGAAGGGATATTATTTAAGTACCACTAACTAGAATAATCATCGTCAGTACACACCAACTAGGGTTCGAACCCAGGACCTTCTGATTGAAACACCAGTGGATAAGTATTGACGATGATTATTCCACTGAGTCAAGAGGCACAGGTAGAGTGCTCACCGGCCATGCATGTGTCCGGTGTTCGATCCCCGGCTAACGCACTCTTTTACCTCGCTAAGTCAATAGTAAGACTGGTAAAAAGGGAAGGCTGGGCATAAAGATAGCAACCCCATCCCGTAAAAATAACCACCACTGCTACAGAAACTTTAAACGTCTAGCTTGAGGCCTTATGTTCCACTGGGAACGTAAAGGAATCAAAAAGAACTAGAATAATAAACTTGTACAGTAATCTTTCTCTTCTAAAACACTGAACGATAAATGACTTTTACTGTTGTTTTAAACAATAGGTATTATGCGGGTGTTAACAAACCCTAACCACCAATTTCCGGAAGATATAGATATACGCTAAGATTTAAAACACTACGACTCCCTCCCACCCCCCTAAATTTGACTAAATCTCACTTCACAGCAACTTTCATTCTAGCTAAAAGTGTAGCAGCCAGTATTTACACCCATCCTGACAAAAAAAATGCCTGAAGACTGTGCGGTGAGAAGTTATCTATGCTAGATACATTTATTTCATTGAGTCGTTTCCTTTCTTCTTTTCAATAGTTTAATTAATTTTGATGGAAAAAATGTAACATTGTAAGGTATTGAAATTGTTTAATTTTAACAAGTTGTTCAGTGTGACAATATACGTGTAGAGAGAGAGAGTCACCTTCGATTTTATCGTATTTCTTTGTCTGATTACCCTGTGGAATCGATTAAACGAGACAAATAAACTTTACTTTTGTTTTGTTTTTTTAACTTCTCGTCTGCTTTCTTTCCTTCACATTTAGTTAGTTGTTAGTAAGTATCCTTTGATTACTATTGTTGTTCCTTCTTCTAATGGTTTATTATATTTTTTTCTCTACCATCATCATTTGATGTTTCCTCTTTTGGTGTTCAGTAGGGAAATTCACTTCGTGTTTTTCAAGTATGTTTATTAGTCAGTTAGTTAGTTAGTTGGTTAGCTTTCTAGACACTCGTTTATGAAAACATTTTGTTTATTTTCTACGCACACACACATGTATATATTAGAGTTTGTTTTGTGGTTGTAGTAGGAGAAAGTCATTATCAGTGTATATATATCACCGTCATCATCACCATCATTATCGTCATCATGTCTTTACACTGAAAACCTGGTTGATTTAGATATCAAGTTTGTGCGTAGGCGCACGTACACACCTCTCTGTCTCTCTCTCTCTCTCTCCACTCTGTCATCACCTATGCGCTCGCGCACACACATATGCGCACAAAAAACTATCGGGGATACTTCATTTACAATCCCAATCATTATGTGACTCATAATAAAGATAATTATAGGGATTATTACAATAGGCTAGAACATGAGGGGAACACATTATTACAACTATTATTATTATTATTGTTATTTGTGTTCTTCTTGTCGTTTGGATAAAGAATGAGATATTGGCTTGTGGTACATACAAACGGACATTTATGACTCTTCAAGATATACTGTGAAGAGCTGAAGTTTGTTTGTTTATTTCTCCTAGACAGGCAGACTGGCAGGCATACAAGCATACAATATGACTAATTTAGATGTTTTGTTAGTTGACTGGACCAAACTTGAAAACAAAATAAAGTAAATAACATGAATGTAGAATCATTCTATTATATTTCCCTACTGTTAACTTCTTCGGACAGTTGATGAACAAAAGACTTTATCACAACGGATCTTCATTTTATCCAGACATGTTAAGGAAATACATGAGAAGCGCATTCGCTTCGGTGGTGCAGAGGTAGAGTGCCTGCCAACCACGTAACTGGTCAGGAGTTCAATCCTAGGTCGTTGCACTCCGACACCGATTGGGCTGTAGTAAGCCTGACAAAGAGAGAAGGTTTGGAGTGAGGGTAGTAATACCACGCGGTAAAAATGATACCACTACTACTGAAAGATCATAGCTGAAGCCTAAAACCCTATGCTCCACTCACAAAATGAGAGAATAAGATAAATATGTTGACAAAAGTTAAGATGAATGGTCCATTGTATTCCGGACCAAGTGGCTGAATGGTCAACGAGCTTAGCCTCGTAATTCGGAGGTCCCTGGTTCGATCCTTGATGGGTTCATTAACGTCTAGTGCTGAAGAGTGCCAAACTATGATAAAACAACTGCCCAGTATTCTCTGCTTTTCCAAAGGTTCTCCAAATGACATATTCGTAAAGTTGTCAACAAGATACGCTGAACAAAGATTTGTTGACCTACAAAATTGAGTATTCGATTACTTTCTATGGTATGGTCCAAAACGCCTGTAGTACACAAGTGTTTGGTATGTGTTGTACCAGAAGAATATGGTTAACGATGACTTCATTCATTCAAATTCCAGGCATAATAAACTTCAGACTAATGAAATTCCATGCAGAAAAAGTGGATTGCTTTTAAATGACAATCTAAGCGGTGCAATCTGAAGATAAATTCAGGTGACCACCAAAAGTTTTTGTATACATTATCTTTCTATATCGAAGTACTGCCGATGATTCCGAAACTAGGATGAAACAGCAACTGTCGATTACTCCCTGGTTTTCAATGGTTCTCTAACTGATAACAATCCATGGTCAACTCGTAAAAAACAAAATTAACCCTTACAAACCAAACTACAGAAAATTAATCTGATGCTCGCTAATGACTTGCTACAGGATGGAGTTTCCTGGAGTCAGTTCTAGTGAGAAGCTGTGACCAGTGAGATCCATCCAGATGTCTCATGTGAAGATGGATGTCCCACCAATGACAATGGTTAGTGGTTCGCGCTAAAATCGCGAAATGGTAGAAGTTAGAATTCATTAGCTGGCGGCCATTAAATCGGGTCCCAGTGGCTGAATGGTATACTAGCTAGCTTGCCTTGTAACCGGAAGGTCCTGTGTTCGAACTATGGCGGTGGATGCGTACTTCCGATGATTCCCAAGCACTAGGATTAAACGGCTGGCTGTCCAGTACTCCCTGACTGGTTTTCAATGGTTCTCTAACTGATATCAATCCGTGATCAACTCGTTAAGAAAATAAAGTATTCATTATCCTTTTCTATCAGTTTTTAAAGCCCTTATCTCACTGACATTATTTAGGAAACACCTGTTGCAATTTTCACTGATTAGCAGCATCAAAGTTTAAGGCCTCTGGAGGACATAATTTCTGATAATACAAAAAAAATAAGCTATTTAACGCTTAATATCTTTGCACCTAACTATTCACAATATCCGTATAGTATCCTTATAGTATTCGAAATGGTGTACTTATCTGAAACAGATTTCTGTGTACTTTTGGAATACTTTCACTAAAAACGAAACACAATAGAAAAAAACACGTTAAATTAGAATTTCTTTTAAAAACGTGTCTCCTCTGCTTCTTCGTTGTCTCCTTCTTCTGCGAAGAGATGACATTTATTCAAACTGATAAAAAAGTATGTGTATAGGTATACACTTAAAAGATAAAAATGATACTTTGTTATCATAGATTGAATTTCTTCTTCTAGTTTTCTGGTAAATTACAATCTATTTCATTCATTTGATCAAGAAAAAAAGTGTGTTTTTTTTAAAGTTAACAGTGTGTGTGTGGTAGGTAGTAGGCATATAGTAAAACGCACTCGACAAAGTCGAGTTAATTGGCGTTTAAATAAATTAGACATGCAAACTCTGTGTGTGTGTGTGTGTAGACAGATAAATGAAGGAAGGAATATCTGCGTGAAAGTAAAGATGGATAGATAGTCTTCCCTACTTCTTTTATTTTCTTCTGTTGGGTTTCTTCAATCAAGTATCTACTTGTAATTTAACTTGCATGTATTTTTTTTGTTGAAATATATCTGATAGAATTAAGAAAATTTAGAATGTTTCAAATATTATTTTTAAAGGAATATGTAGAGGTTAAATCAGTGTCTAACTAATTACAGAGTATTCAAGTGTTGGTTTGTAGGGATTTGATTGGTTTCAGGATTTCATCATGAGCTGACTTTGGTTAGAGAACCATTGGAAAACCTGGGAGTACTGGACAGCTGTTTCGTCCTAGTTTGGGACTCTTCAACAGTACGCACCCACCGGGATTCGAACCCAGGACCTTCTGGTTACAAGGCGAGCTCGTATACCATTAATCCACTGGGACCCGATCCAATGGCCCATGAATTCTAACTTCTGCCAATTCACGACATAGTGCGACCTCAAGCCAATGTCTTCGGCGAGTATTTGTCCTCACACCCGACCAGCTGCACCCTACTGGTCACGACTTCAGAGTGATAATCAAACAGTGTACTGTAGGCGCGTTTAGGTTTTCTAGTAAAACAGTGTTATTATTCCCTTGGGTTTTATCGCAATTCCATGCTTTTCTCTTCAGTCCTCTTTACCGGGATTTATATGACTGACCATGAGTTATCATCTCCTCACAGGATCTGTTCAGTGGCTTTCATGGACATCCAGCCTGTCGCTTGCCTCTAGTACGGATTACGCTGGAGTGTGCAATGTCACTCCACAGTCACTCATCAGAGTGTACTCGATCCATCTCCATTTCCTCCGATATACTTGTCAGCCAACAGACTGTTGGTTGGTTTGTTCACAGAGTTCCTTACCGCCAGTCCTTTCTAATCGTCTGATTTTTGGTATGGTCCAAGAGAAGGTAGCTGCCGACAAAAGTCTGCAGTAACCTGCTGGAAATACTGTACAAGTTTCTGCCCTATTTAGACGAAATAATATGAAATTAGTTTCGGAAATCAGGATCTTCATCACTCTGACGATCACAGAAGTTCTCCATAATGATTTCAAACCAATAAATATCTGACTGTCCGCCGGTTAGTAGTTGAAATTTTACCGTCCAAATAAGTGAAAGCAGTAGCCTTGTTGATATTTCTTCCATAGATAAGCATTAAGAGCGAATTTCCGTAGTGTTCCAAATTTTATATATGGCCTCAAAATTTTTATTTTACTTCATAAATATTATGCTTAGTTGTATGTGTTTTGGCTTTGTTTGAGAGAAATCTTGGTCATGTGCTGAGATCCTTGAACAAGCTGAATTACACTTTTTTGTGTGTTAACATAAGGCTACTTCACTTTTGAAATTTTATATTTTATAAGCTATCTTTATCAAGGCTTTATTCTCTATGAAATCATCAAGTTGATCTTAGTGCGTAGATAAAAGGAGATGAGTTATGGCCAAGCTATACTGTAAAATGTTGGAATCCGGAAAACAATCGTTCAGAATGTGGCAGACATTACGACTTAGAAGTGACAGATGGCAGATTAACATGAGGTTTCCACCCAGAGCTTTCTCAACCTCATTGATTCAATTTGTGAAGGGCACTATTTTTTGAACGAAGAAACATTTCAACGCTACGACCTCCTATGAGCTAAAATTGTATCTGTGATGTTTGCAAGGATAGATACAATCTAGGTTCATCTGAGTTCTGGTTTGCTTTTGATATTCGATTTCAACACTGGCAAGGAACCTTTTCGTAAACCCGATGATACTGTCAACAAAAATAATATAACAGTAGTAATAATTTGGTGAGGAAAATGGATTCTGTTCAGAAAAGTCTATTAAAAGCGTAATTTCGAAGAAGTAGCAAAATGTCTACCTTCAGCAAAGAAGGCGAGCAGAAGGTTTCCGTTCCTTCTTTACACATCTAATGGTAGTTTCCAAATGAGCTGATTACATTGGAAACTCTGGTGCAGATTAATATATTTTTTTGGTGATTATGCAGAATACTTTCTACTTCTTATCTGTTAACTGCACGCATACATGTAAACAAGAATGCAAAATCAGATGAAGATGGTTTGTAAGGATTGAATGATGGTAGTATTATGAAGTCATTACAACACTTATTCACCTTTATACACCACTTGCTGCCCAAGTGATCGCTCTATTTTTCTCTGATTTGATTATATCGGACATAAATACTCGGTCTCTGTTCATTTTTCAGTTCCTAGTGTTGACACTTAGACGACATCTAAGAAGTAACGTTGGTAGTGACTAGTAGTGGAATCTAGGATAGACACGGGATCCTATTTAGGGCTTTTTACATGTGGGTGTATGTACTTTGGCGTTTGAAACAAGGAACGCTGGGTTCGACTCTCAGCAGGATTGCTATCACTCACTGGGAATATAGGTAAATCCAGTTGATGCGCACGAAATTGGACGGAACGCACATTCCATTGCTTGTCACCATTAACAGGAAATAACTCTTGTTTGAAGACAGTAATCTTGCATCGTTGGCGAACATCTCAAACATTCCCGTCATGGAAGTACAAATATCCAATGCCAGTTAATAGCTAGTGGTTCGAAGATGAATTTAGTATTGAATGCAACAAGTTAGATAGTTTTACTGACTAAAGAATAGCTCTGTATATTAACTGGTATAGAAAAGTAAATTTTGTTGGTTTGGTCTCAGCCTTACTATATTTCATTCTGCCCTACTGATAATTTAGTTAAGTAAACGAATAACGTAAACAATAAATAATAATGAATAAGATTTATTTCTATGATAACAGTTTAGCTGTAAACAAGATTTATTGCACTGAAGTGAACATAAATAATGTAATTGGTCAAATGAAAATTAAGTGTGCAAAATAAAGATAAATTTCAGATTATAAGATTTGTGGGGATTTGGAAGTAGATTTTTGTCACACCAGTTAAGAGATATCATTGTAAACCACTGCAGAGCACTGACAGTTGTTTCGTAGCCGTTTTTTGACTCCTTATCAGTGTACACCCGCTACCCGACTAGGGATCGAGCTCCTAGCCTTCAGATTACCAGAACCAAGCATCAGACTCCAGTTGATTGATAACCAGTGGATGGACGTCTGATAAGCCGTGCAGCGAAGTCATGATCAATGAAACATACGATGTCAAGGTGAAATAGATGACAACCGAAGGTATTTGTGAGGGCATTACTATACCACAAATTAGCGAAGTTAGAATTCACGGGTTATTAAAGTTCCATCCAAGTGGCTAAAAGGTCTATGCGCTTGCTTGATCGTGTAAGCCAACGGTACCGGCTTTGATTCCTAGTTAGTGTGTTGGCTGCGCATTGTAGAAGAGCCTCCAAAAATAGGAGAAAACACGTTCTACTACTCTGATGCTAAATCATGAGTGGTCGCAGCAAAGGTGAAAAGTCTCGTGCTAAAACTAAAAGTCGATCTACTCTCACTGATCTTCAGTTTCAAGTTGGTCGTGTGCATCATCTGTCACGCAAAGGTAACTCTGCTGAACACGTTGACTTGACAGGCATCTTCGACTACCTGTCGGCTGAAGTGCTTGAAATGGCTGTTAATGTACTCCGTGATAACAAGGAAACCTGTATCATTACTCGTCACTTGCAAGTGACCATCCAAAATGATGAGGAATTGAACAAACTGCTCGATGATGTAATCATCGCTCACGGTGTTTTCTTGTTCTTGATGATCTCAAAATAATGTTTGTTCTTGGTGAAAATCCAACAGTAAAGGATAAAACTACTTACTTGTAATTATCGAATGAAATACTATTTCAAGACAAAAAGAATGTTTTATTCAATCTGTTGATGGCCTTTAATCCCTGGTTGTACAAATTACTCGAGTTAACCTAAGCAATTTTTTGTAAACATCACTGAAAATAAGTGAAAAAAGTTTCTGAATAAATTTCAGGCAATTTTCGGCCGGTTGAATTGTATTCTAGTCTTTTTACATTCTATCATGTAGTAAAATCTACATTAAAATGTATTCTCCAAGATACACATTCTAAAATATGCTGGATTCCGTTACTAATCTTTGATTTGAATAAATTACCAATTTTTGTCATGCGAAACAAGTGCTACATTCAACACTTAGTAGAATTAACACCTAGAAACAACAAGTTAAAGAAGTATTGCCTTCAACTAAAAGTGTGATGCTTGTGTTGTCTATTTAAAATAAGAATTTTTTCTGTTTAAAAAGGAATTTTGTTTTGATTAGTTCTCTGTCTCTCGCGCGCGCTTTTTTAAAGCGGTTTCGCATAATTTTGGGTGTCTAAATCACTGAAATGTGTGAATTCTTTCTTAGTTGTTTGAACTTTAAAACCTGTTGACACGTCGGTAAAAATTTACAAACCAATCTGACAGGGGGTGACACTGTCAACTGACACCTTTTTTTCTGCTTAATATATGTCTGAAATTCTCAGGGCGGAAATGTTTTCAGTTTCTTATGAGATGAAGTAATGTATAATTGAACGAACATGTACCAGAAATGTTTAAATGACTCAAACAGAATTATTCTCATTCACGTTATTCAAATTTTGAGTTAGAATATTACTCTCTTAGGTTTCGATTGGGACATAGTGCTTCAGCAGCATATTCCCTCTGTATTCTCTATAACTGACCCCATGATTGCCGATAAGTCTTCATCCCCCCCCGTCACATGATTGTCTCTATATCACCCTGGGACTCACACCCTATTCGTCTGTCGTTTTTCGTTTGGATTTTACTCAAGGTCCTGCCTAACGTGTGTTGTCAGTCTGCAGTCTCCATAAAGTATTCCCGATCCATCTCGGATTTGTTCGGTAACGCAGTCTTGATTAGTCCTCTCTAATATCAGTATCGAGTCAGTGAGCCGATGGAAGTAATTTGCACAAATTAGTATTATGAAAGATCATATGAAACGTTTTAGTATTTAACACGAATTATTATATCACTTCACTCTAATCCCAAAGAAAAGGCATTTTCGTTATCAAAATTTATAACCAGAAATTTACGTATTACAAGTCTAGGTTTTAACTAGTAACAACTAAACCGGTGTTTGTTATAAAGCTGAAATATTACCACTATAAGAAAACCAAGAATTTGAAACTATAAAAGCACCTGTGAGGAGTTTATTATATGAATAAAGGACTTGCATTATTGTAAATTTGATAACTCTCAGTGTAACATTAAGATTACAAATTTCAGAGAAGAGACTGTTTTCAACGAATTCATTACCAATCTGGAGAGTCATATATGTATATATATACATATATAAACGGTTGTACAGTAAATTTTTACCGACATGTCAACAGGTTTTAAAGTTCGTCCAGCTAAGAAAGAATCCAACGTTTCAGTAATTTAGACACCCAAAATTATGCGAAACCGCTTTAAAAAAGCGCGCGCGAGAGAGAGAGAACTAATCAAAACAAAATTCCTTTTTATACAGAAAAATTCTTATTTTAAATAGACAACACAAGCATCACACTTTTAGTTGAAGGCAATACTTCTTCAACTTGTTGTTTCTAGGTGTTAATTCTACTAAGTGTTGAATGTAGCACTTGTTTCGCATGACAAAAATTGGTAATTTTAATCAAATCAAAGATTAGTAACGGAATCCAGCATATTTTAGAATGTGTTCCTAATTACTGTAAAGTTTATTATGCACAAATATAGCGCTAAACTGACGATCACATAATACAGAAGGTTCTGCTTAAAGCAAATGATTTCAAATGCCATTGATTATAAAATGGTGAATGTCTGTAATCATAGTTTGCAGTGAACTTTAGGACTTATACTAACACCTAAATTTATGCTCCATATACATGTAGTTATCGGGTTTGTTATTCATGATAGTTTACTGACGATGATGACGATAATTCACAAATTTAATCGAAATCCAGTTGAGATCGAAACAAAATAACTACGAGACAAGTAGTAGTATCAGGATAAATGCCAGGAATATCAACGTTTTGAGCTTAGCTAGCTATAAAAAATTGCGCAACTGTAAATCATTCTTCCAGTGGGATAGGCGGTCGAATTATTGACCTTATCTGACCTAGTATTTCTTGTAACTCCTGGTCTGTGTAAAACTTCTTAAAATGAATGACAGAATAAAGTTTTGATTGGACGCTAGTCACCAACTGGTGTAATGCATCTAGTCCTATCTTTGGTAAAGAGTGAATCCTATCAGTCAAGTTTACTATGTGGCCATCATACTAGGTGGCTCACAATTTCCAGCAATTATGAGAAACACAAACAAGTGGTTTGTAGAAGTAAACTATCATGAGGCCATAATTCTAAACAGCTTAGTGGTAAATTTTACTGCTGTCGACACTGAGTGAAGTAAATTCAACTTAACGTAGGCGATGCTACTTAACTTGCACTGATGAGTTCTGAAAAGGACTATCCTTACAAAGGATTATCATTACAAAAATTCACACAATGGTTGTCCACTAATTAATTTAGCTTTCCGGTTGGCCTGCCCAATTCCCTGAACTACCTCAACTTTTTATCCGTCTAACTGCATTGTGTTTACTCTATTTTTTATTGTTTTAATCATACAATTATCTTTTAGAGTCTTAGTGTATACTCAGACATATTTTCAAATAGGTTTTAACCTATTTCCTAGAACTTTTTTTATTGACCCCATTGAATCATGAAGAAAATAAAAGACATTCAGCGAAAGAAATTTTCTTTATTGACGAAATTATATTTAGAGGCTGTACAATCGTATTTACTCTACAGCCGACAAATACTAAGTGGATATGTGAGAATAAACTCCTCGTTTGTCACACTTCATTGTGTGTGAAACTAGTTGTGTTTGCCCCCACAAAGCGCACACTTTCCAAACGCATCTCTGAATATTATCAGTATGGTTTCAATTTTTTTTTAATTTTGATTACAGCTTGATGCCACACCGTATTTTCGGTACAAGTATGGAATTTTAGCATATGATATCGGTAGGCCAAATTTTGCAGGCCGACCATAGATATCGGACGTCCGTCGGCAGAGGATCGAACCCCGGACCATGTACATGGTCAGCGAGGGTCCTAACCACTGTGCGATAGACGTACATATATATGAACACCAAAAAACTCCTTCCATTTGTTTATTTACAAGAAAAATACATATAATAATAAAACACCTCATCTTAATCCTAATCACGGATCTAATCCTAACGTGCGGCCAACCGATTGTCCAAACAGTACTTAAAAGCAAGATCAGGGCGAAATTTGCACATCAATTCGTGCACAGTGTTCATACACGGTGCTGTTATAACGCCAGATTCTATTGTTCTATGAATTTTTATTCGTTCAGTGTCATTGATTGGTTTCTTCTATTACTACATTTAGGGTACAACTAGAATGAAGTCATATTGCATACAACTTAAAAACTTCCTTTCAAACATGAACTATTTCTGAAAAATCTATTAATGCAGGGGATTTTTCAAGTTTAATTCATAATAATTGGGCATTGTTCGAGGCTGACATAGGGGAGATCTGGTGAGTAGATGAGAGCTTATGAACAATTTTTGAGCCAGCTGAAGAAGATTACAAGAAAAAGGATAAAATGGAGATGTGCCGTTGGAGCCATATGTTCTCCTCGGAAACCAAGGGAACATATATTATAATAATTCGTAAAAAGTTAAGGCGATAATTCATTATTATTATTAGTAGTAGTAGTAATAATATTAGTAATTGCTTAGCACGATAGTGTAAGACAGTTACTATCCCACTTCTTAAACTCCTGGTGAACTCGAGTCACGCAGTTCCACCAGAGTCGGTCATGACCTTCAAATGCAAAAATAAGCGACAGTAGATCGTTTGACACAGTTCTATGTGATCTGAAGTGTAAATCAGTCCATTATGTTATTGTTTCTTTTCCTCCTTTGAGAAATACACTACATTTGTCTGGCTCGCAATTATAAAAGGTTCAAGAATACATTTTATGGACCAAGGACACCACTAAGGGACTGTCATTTCATGTGCTAGGATAAACTGCCATCAAGGATAATGCTTTTTCTCATATTTAGCAGAAACCTGCCAATCAGCAGGTGGAAAATGTTTGAAATACTCGTTAGAGTCAATAGGACTATTAGAGATCATACTTAAATAGTTTTAAACAAAAAGGACAGAAGAAACCTATGCAGTATATTGATGGAGGTTTTCGGTAGCCCAAGTTTTAAGCAGGCCGCCACTTATTTATAATGAAATCCTTTAATCTAAAATTTAATTAAGTTTATTGCGAAATCCAAAATGTATCTGCATATATCTGAATTGGATTCTCATACACATACACAAGCCTTTTATTTCGTCATATATTGAAACCAACTAAAACGATCATGCGAATTAACAGACACTGCCAATATGCTTCATAAAAATTCAGTCATGCGCCTAGTAATCTTCTCCCTATACATATATATACATATATATATATATATATATATATATATATATAATCAACAGCTTTCTACATTTTATCTGTGTACTTTACGGGTAAAACACACTCACTATCTATTTCAACATTTATGTCAATAACACTCCAGTTGCTTTCCGTGTTTTGAAGAAACAAAACGTCAAAGATTGATGTGTACATGCGTTTTTTTCCTTTGATGACATTATCTACATTGTTAAAAACCTGGAATACAATATTTTCTGTCTATGATGACCCTTCGCATACACATATGTGTATACATGTGTGTGTTTTGTGTTAAACTACTCGTCTGATTTCGAAGACAAGAACAAATGAGATGATGAAAGACAAATCGTAAAAAGAAAAGAAAAAAAGAAAGAAAGAAGACATTTCTGGATTCCCTACTGATTTGTAATTATTCTTATTATTATCAGCACAATTATAATCATAGAAGGGATCGATAATGATGGTGATGATGCTATGCGGCAGTGTACAAAATGACTTTTTGACAGGAATCACCTACAAGCACATTTGTGTAACTAACTAACTAACTTATTTCAGCATATAAGAATGTAGAACAATTATGAATTAAACTGGAGAGAGGAAGTTAGCCTAGTTCTGTAATTTTCTTTGGATGCATTATGTTTATTATAGATGACAGATGAAATGGGTACTAAAATTCCAGTTGGAAAAGATACAGCAATCATATCCCGTAAAATGTAAGCACAACTATGAGTGACAGTAATGAAATATTGCTGAATCTTCGCTGCTAAACTTTAAAATTCCACGTACCAATCGAAACACTTTAATAAAAGTGAAATAATAATGGTAATTATATGTATTAATTCCTTGGCGTTCTGAGTGGATCACAGGGCTTCAAGTTTGACCTCTGGAGTTTCAATATCGATGGTGTTGTTAGCCCCCCTCTCAACAGTCCCTTTTGGCTGAGCAAGGTTTAAGATTACGTTAGCCGGCAGTCAAACCCGACAGTGTGTGTGGTTAGCGAGCATTGTACTATCAAAGCATTACATATTAGATGGTTGGAGGCAGTCGACAGGAAGTTCTGGCTGCTGAGGTTTCTTGTCAGTTATCACTCTTCAGCAAGGCGTATCTGCAAATTTGAGTGAACTCATATTCCTTCTGAGATGCGAACTCGTATCGTCCAGCGCTGCAGTGAGAGACATTACCTAGGCCTCTAACCATCTAATGACAACAACTCAGAGTGGACCGTGATGGCGAGCCAACTAACATGGTGGCCATGTCGCAAAGTTTACTGATTGAATACCGTATACACCAAATAAAGGACTAGACAAATGACCCTAGTTACTAATTAGTGTCCAACCAATCCATTATATATCCATATGTACGTATATATGTATACATGTATATAATATCGAGGATAGAAAGCCTATTCATATTCTGGATGAAATAGCAAAACTTAAAATCCCTCAATACTCTAAGCTAGTTCGAAAATGTAAGACACTATAGAAGACGACTAGATATTGCGTGATAGATACAGTATTCATGTAGCCTATCAAATTCCAATATACGACTTTTGAAATTTGATATTCCCTCTTAAGTCTTACGTAGATTTATTGAGACGCATAATTCTACACTAAGTAAGGTATTATATATTTCTATTGAGCTCGAATAGTAGTTATAACTTAGTAAGAGTGACAACAATGCGATTAATCAGGCAGAACTTTCCTAGTTATCAGTAAAATATCTTTCGAAGTTCAATAGACTTCATTATGTTATTATGCAAAAAACAGGTTTCCTTGTTACAAAAGCCCTGCTAAAATACAGGAAAAGTTCTACCTCATGACTTATTTTGAACTTGCCAAATGATGCTTAAAACTGAATAAAAAACACGCTTTCTAGATCCTCTTATTAGCCACCATGATCAAACAAGTAATTTTGAGTTAGCAATGACCTGTTAATCTGATCTCCATATATTAGTGATAAGTCAAAAGTATGAATTTTATAATTTCAATACTTTCGCTTCTTTGGCAGCAGAACCATTTGGTTGACGAGTTTGTAATTGTATAGAATACCATCCCTTTATTCTACCATTGTTTCTTTTATTCCTCTCTATCCCAAGTGGAACATAAGACTTCGAGCTTCAGTTGTAAAGTTTTGGTAATGGTGGTCTTGCTTTTAAGGAGTGTGGCTGCTAGTCTCGTGCTCAACCCAACCCTTTTTTTCTCTGGCTTGCTACTCTGATGGGTGAAGTGTAGAAATGAGTTGACCGGGAGTTGAACCCGAGGCCACATGTGGCGCAGTTGGTGAGCATTCTACCACTGAACATCCCACTAGAAGTTATGACTGACTATTCAGTCGTTTAAATTCTCATAAAAATAAGAAACGTTTCACTGTTTGACATACTTTCTTTATGACTAATGTTAGCATAGAATCAAAACGGTTCTTCCAGTATTTATGTGATGATAATTATTATTTATTTATTTTTTGTTTTCAATAACATAATTATGAATAAGTTATCCCTATACTGAGATTCCATGACCTACAGATAAACTTATCATTGCTTAATTAGACTATAATTATTATCTGTCATCCATCTACCGATTAGGAGAAAATACTAAAATGACATGCTTATGAATTAAATATTACTCATCGATAAGAAACTACCTCCATTATCATCGGGTTGCATACATCGTTAAAAAAATAACGATATTTATGTTAATAATACTGAGATCATTAATTATCTTTTCAGTTTAGAATGCATTTACTACCCGCATTAATTACTCTTAAATATATTGTGGTTGACAGTATGACTAAAGTTGCTTGTGTGTACACGCAGCCCATTGTTTATACCAGATTGGTGCTACTGCTGCTGCTGAGCACAGTAATATTTTATCAACTCTACAGTTACCAGATGCGCCGGTAGCACAGCGGTAGAATGCTCAACAATCACACCTGTGGTCCGATGATCGATCTTCGGCCGACGAACTCCTTTACCTCTTTAAGTCGGTAATAGGACTGGTAAAAAGGGAAGGTTGGGTATGAAGCTAGCAACCGCATCTCGTAAAAATAAACACGACTGCTACAGAAACTTCAAGTCTCTAGCCTGAAGCCTGAAGGTAAACAAAAAACGGTTCCAGATCAAAAACATTTAAACCTTTTGCTAAGGATACAGAATTCTAGCTCATTCAGTTGAAATTCAGTAAAATTATATATATATATTTTCCCCAATCGAACCCCTCTTTTGTACTCATAAAATCTGTATTTCTGCTAGCGAATAAATAATTTTTAACATAAGACGACAGATGTTCAGTTAAATCTAATTAATCTTAAGCCCTAATGAAGTGAGCTACATAGACATCAAAATAATAACAGCTTCTTTGAGAAACGTAGAATGCATATATATGCTCATATTCTCCCATTTTTCCCCTCTCCTTTTTACTTTCTTTTCCCTGATATTATCATTAATTTCAACTCAGACAGGATGAAAACACTTTGAGATTTACTTTGAAAAAATAAAATAAAATTCATGATTCATAAAAGATTGTAGACATAGGAGGAAAAGAGGCTGAAGACAATACAAATACAAATAACTTATTCAAAGGTGGTAATTATAATCGAAACAAACGAGGAGAATTCACACCCATTCTCCTTTGTATTCTTCCTCTTATAATTATTATAGAATGACTGACTACTCATTCAAGTGTTTAATTTAAATCTGTCACTAATCAAAAAAATGAGTAGAGTGTTAGAAAAAAGACGAGTTATCACATTAAAGAAACTAAATATCTTCAAGTATATTCTCATATTACATACTACCTACATACAATTAGGTAATCAGCCTTTATTATGCATAATTGTAACAAAGTGTTTTTTTTAATAAATACATCTGTTGGATTACAAAAGACTTTTTAAGAAACGAATAACACGATATCTGGTTAGCACTAATTGGATAAACTTGGGTTTGTCTTTGTTTTTCAGTTTTGAGCTAAACAGGGATTATATTTCCTCCGAGTTTGTCTGATTCTTTCTATTAAAAAAAATCAGAACACAGCATGAGGACAAGAGAAGTGTTATGTCATCTATAGAAATGCTTAAAGTATAGAGAACGAAAAATAAAGGGATGATATTTTAGAATGGATTATATAAGACAACCTATCATTAGACCTTTAGTCTAGTCGAATTACTTTTAGCTTCAATTTCATCAAAAGGATATCATATAGTATTATACACTGAGTTGTATTCAGTCTAGTCTCGCTTAAGGGAATTCATTAATTCTAAACAATTGGTGTTTTTATTCCCTTTAGTCTTGAGTGAAGCAAAGGTCTCAAAGCTTTGACGTTTCAGTAGTGGGGATGTTTCTATATGGGGTAAGATTGGCAGCTACGTACCCGACCTTTCACCTTTTGCGGTTAGCAAATTAGGTGGGTTAAAGGAGTGATGCGGTAAGGAGTCGGACTTGGATTATTTGATGTGTCATTGGCAAGCAATCTACCCGTGAGCCACCAAGGCCCAGTTTCATATATATACACATAATTGAGTTGTTTGTGATGTAGTTGTAAAGAACAAGTGGCGTTTCTAAGGTGCTATATTGTAGACTATGGCTTTTATCCTGCTCTCTACTATTCTCATCAGGGTAAAATGATGTAGTGTCACTAATTAGTTATGACTTTCAGTCTATAGACAATGTACAAAAAAGTAGCAGTCACATAAAGTATCTTTTAATAAATTCACTCGGTTTGTGAAATATTTCCTGTGATACTTCAATATATAGATTTGACTGTTTTCGTGTAGTTGTGTTCTTTGACCTCGGTGGTTTGGTAACTGAGAAGCTTTCACTATGTTAGTAGATGAAATTGTCTGCACCAACAGATTTCATTTTGAACCAAGAATCACTACAAAGTTATTTTGGTTTTATTATGCTACTGACCCACTTTTTATAAAAAACTTAAACTGTGAATATTATTCTTTTGCTCATTGGTATTTTTACTCTTATTGAATGTTCTAAAGTTCTGCTGAGAAGTTACGATAATCAGCAGGTTGTAGAAAATGTGCACTGATGACATTGTCTGCCAGCAGCACTATTTATGAGGCATCATATTCCAATCCATTGACTACTCGGTTGGTAGACTGAAAGATCTGCATCCGGTTCCTTTGTAGTCATATGTGTGAACAGTATCAAACTAGAAGAAACAGGAACTTTTGGCCAGTGCCTTCTTGATACAGTCCTAGACAGGAAAACTTCTGCGTCATTGAATAACAGGTAATTCGAAAATCGGTAGAATTTAGAATCAATAGATCACTGGGTTCTTTCCCAGTGGATGAATGGTCTTCAAGGTTACCTCGTAACCTGAAGGTCTTGTGTTCGATCCCTTTTGGGGACATGGTTGCATGTGCTTCTGAAGAGCCCCAAACAAGGACGAAGTGACTATCTAGTACTCTCTGTTGTCTGGCAGTCGTTCTCTAACTGTAATCGATTCACAACCAAACTTAAGATGAAACAAACACTTGAGCATTAGATAAAATTATTTTTGAAGAAAGGCATTCTTAAAATTTTATTTTGTTTTCACAACAACATCTTACAAGTTCATCAAATCATATTAAACAGAATAATTGTTTAGATCTTGATGTGGTTGTGTTCTTTGAGCTGGATAGTTAATTTGTGAAGCTTTCATTGCCCCCGTCACTAGGCAACATCTTCAGAGCATACTTCAATTTGATGAAGTAAGCTTTTAGATTTCTCCACGAATTTATTAGTCATCTCGCCTGGTAACGTTGAACGTGATTGGTTTTTTTGTTGCGTATTTTCACACCATCTAGGCTACTATTTGTATTGGAATTGATTGTTTTCCTGACCTGAAGTTTGAGTCTTGTGTATCAGGTTTCATTCCTATTGGTTGGTAAATTTTGTCTATCTCTATGTCTCTATTGACTGATGATTCACTGGAATACCACACAGGCTTCTAAAAATTTGAAACGAGCAATAAAGCCTAATAAAGCAGGATTTAATGAATTCATCAAATTTCGGTAGAACTCGTCAACTGAATACTCTGCATACACGGATATATATATACTTTTGAAATTAAATTGGGAGATATAAGACTGATAAGTAAACAAACTACATTGAATTAGTCATGCAGAAAGACAGGTGCGAATGTTTTCCCGATCATGTTCAAAAAGATGAGGAAAGAGAGAGTATGAGAGATCAAAATTAAGAAAAATTGCATTACGCTTCAATTACATCATTTAGATAAACAATTAGTATATATATATATATCCGTGTATGTAGAGTATTCAGCTGAAGAGTTCTACAGAAATTTGATGAATTCATTAAATCCTGTTTTACTAAACGTTATTGCTTGTTTTAAATTCGTATCGGGAAATAAATGTTTTCAATTCTAAAAATTTTCTGCATTCTTGGTGTTTCCTCTGTCTAGTATTTGAACGTTGGTTGTTCCAGTCGAATTGATGTCCGTGGTTGTCTGCATGCAACGAGTGATATGAAGGAGGGGATGTCATGTCTTTTGACGACTAGCTTATGATCACGGATACGAAGACGAAGGGCGTTCTCTTTGGCCAATGCAGTGTTTTTCGCAGTTGTTACAATTTATTTTGTAGATGATGTTGGTGTTATCGTTGTTGAGTCTTTTAAATGACATAGAACTGAGTAAAGTGATTTTGCCGGTTTGTATGTGGCGTCAATTCCTAAAGATTCGCAAATTAACTATCCAGCTCAGAGAACACAACCACATCGAAATAATACACCTGAGCTAGAGTGTTACGTATGCCTAGTCATCGCCTTCCCTGACGGGCAATGTTAGCTGACACAGGGTCAGGCTGGTAAAGAACTAGCGGTGGTCAAACCAAAACATGGCCCCAGTCAATGAAATCTACAACAGTTAGTTTAAGTCACGTAGGAAGGTGAAGACTTCTTGGTTGGAGCCCCCGGGACGGTATAAACCAATGGTTGGAAACAGTTGGTGATATGGCTAAAAATCGTTCTCAATGGCTGGTGCAGATGCACCCACTCCTTGTGACTTATGATTTCCAATGAGACTATATTGTTCTTTCTTATTACTATTCCTTTGTCTCACACCTCTGTTTACTGTCTCTATTATGCATTTCTTCTACTTTCTTCTCTTACATTGTGTGCTATATAAAGTGTGGCGACTTAAACTGCCGCACATCAGTGCAAAGTTCTATGTCAAAAACAGACAGACAGACCTGAGTTAGAAATCTTCTCCGTCTTATCTAGATCACAATTCAATCATATGATTATTGAATTGAATTTTTGATTTTCCCGTCGACTGATTGGACCGAAGTGCTCGGTCTCCTGGCCCAAGTCGTCTAGTGGATGACGCTTTGGAGTTTGAAACTATGGGCACTGGGTTCGAGCCTCGGTGAGAACATCATCATCACTCAGTGAGAAATGCAGGTACATCCAGCTGACGAGTCCCAAATAGGACGAAATGCGCATCCTGGATTCCACTGCTAGCCACCATCCACCAAGTGTATAATCATATAATTCTTATGCAAATTATTCAGTAATGCCTTTTATTGTTATACAGTATACAGCTAAATGTATTTTCATGACAAGCATACATTAAAGTGTTTAATTTTATTTTGCAGACATTTCAGTTAAAACTATTTCTATTTTTCTCTACCTTATTCAGGTATTGAAACCTATCAATTTCAATGGAAAATTCCATGTATCACATGACTGAAATTCTTTGTAACAAGTGGATTCACAAATTCCTGGATTAAAATTAGTCTAAATAAATTTTAAAAAATGTCTGCGCCTATAAAATTCTACCTATTGATAATTATCAGTATTCATCTCAACACTGGATTAAGTATCAATCAAAATGATTTGAATTTTGCCGCTAACTTTACAAAACCAAAGATAATACATTCACCTTCAGATGTATTTTCAACCGATGGAGTGCTAGAATTCACCTGTCAAGCCAGTGGATATCCAAAACCTCAAGTAGTATGGTATGACGCGGATACAGGACAGCAAGTTATTGATCGTGTACCAAGTAGTGGAACAACCTCTGGTATACATGTCAACCAACATTATGGTAAGCTTTTAATCTCAAGTCCTGAAAGAGGTAAATTATATTCATTCTACTGTAATGCATCGAATTCAGCTGGATGGGTGATCAGCCAGCCACCAGTTCGAGGCGGTTCTGCATACATTAGCTCACAATTCCAGCAGATACCTGTAGAGAAAACTGTTCATGAAGGCGATAGAGTTGTAATGGAATGTTCTCCTCCACTGGGTATCCCTGAAGTAAAAGTCTATTGGTTAAAGAATAAACACTTATTTGCAGCTCAAATCGGTGTACAGCCTAAAAATAACTACTCTGTGATAACTGATACAAATTCAAACACTGAAATATCACCTGATGGAAGCCTGCAGATTTCTTCTGTTACAATTCGTGATACAGGGACATACACTTGTGTGGCATCTAATCTAGCTGGTGAACAAATCTCTCCTTCAGCTTACCTGTTGGTCAAAACTAGAACACGTTTTCTTGAGACTCCAGTTGATGTAAGAGTTAAGAAAGGACGTGATGTAAAGTTGAGATGCAGAGTTGAAGGAAATCAGGTAGTTAAGTGGAAAAGAGGTCATGGAGAAGATCCAATAGATCCGAATAGAGCTGAATTGACAGAAAATTATCTGCTTATCAAGAATATCCAAGTTTCAGATGCTGGTACATATATTTGCACAGCGCCTGGTGGTGTTGAAGCTGATGCTATAGTTACAGTCGATTCGCCGCCTGCATTCTCTGTTACTCCAGATGACTTAACTGTTAACGAAGGAGAGATAGCTGTTTTTCATTGTGTTGCTACAGGGTATCCAATGCCAGCAATTTACTGGGAGCTACCAGACAAAACTCCTATTTTTCCTGGTGATCAAACTGTACACGAATTTCATAATGGCAAGCATTACCTAACCCCTGACGGCACATTAGAAGTCAGAGATGTTAAACAAAGCGATTCTGGAAAGTATCAGTGCACTGCTCACTCATCCATTGATACAATCCATACTAGTGCAGTGCTTCATGTGACCGGTTTAGTTAAGAAAAAGTTGGCTCCATCGAAAAACACCTATTCTTCTCCATCTGAAAACCAAGAAAAGCACCAACCTTTGTCAAACTTTTATTGGTTGGCACCTATAATTGGCCTACCACCAGCAAATCAAACTCGAAGAGTTGGTGATATAGTCACTTTGCACTGTGAATTAGGGATGACAAAAGATTTTCCAGGGTCATTACCGCCAACTTCTCATTATTCTGAATTATCTGATTGGTCTATCGGATGGTATAGATCTACTAAAGATGGGTCAGTAAAGGAATACATGGATTCTTCCAGTTTTTCTAATGATCGACGTTACACACTGCTTCCTGGAGGTAGTCTGCAGATTATAGATGTGCAAGAAGAAGACTCCGGAAACTACACATGTTTTGCTAAAGCAGTTATTAAACCATACACGGACGATCATTTAACATCTTTCACTCTACAGTCTAACTGGACGTCACACTTGAATATCGTTCCCCTAGGATCAATGGTCAGTAATTCTATAGGCAGTGAAAACCCTCTTCCCCAACCACGAAATTTGAGAGCTACAAATGTCACGGCATCAACTGTCATACTTGTCTGGGAGCCATCATTACCACCAATTCATTCGCAAGAATTCAGTAAAGGATATTCTCCTCAGATTACATATTGGGTAGAACTCTACAGACCTGATCGACCAGCAGATGGATGGGTAGTGGTTGAACAAAACTGGCATGCACATACTGTCCAGCTAGGAGGCTTACAGCCGGATACCGCCTATTATTTTCTCATCAGACCTCGATGGGACCAAGGGAGAGTTGGTTGGGCAAGTGCTCCTCTAGGGCCGATTTTAACATTGAAGGAAAAAACGGTGATGCCAGAATCAGGAGAATTATCAGATGCAGAATATTTTCAGTCAGTTAAAGACATCAATTTACTGGGACTACATTTATATCCTCTTTCAACCAAAAGGGTAAGAGTTAGTTGGTCAATAACAGAAATTCCTCAAGTTCTGTCGAAAGTAACGGGTTACTCTATTTATTCCAAAGAAGTTCCGTTAATGCAGTGTATTTCAACTAAGTTCGACCCTACTTATTCGGAAACAGTTGAAGTTGCAACAAGAAATAAAGGCGATATGTACTGTAGCCTACAACCTAACAGTCCAACTGACTCATATTCACTTTATAAAAAGTTGGAGAATATGCAAAACCTCTATACAACAAATCAGAATTCAACAGCAAATTCTTGGACAGTGAATGATATCAAGGCTCGTTATCCTAAAAATGAAAAGTACAGTGAAATTCAACATCCTGTTACATATCAAGAATCAGGTCTTCTACGTGATCTTGAAGCCTTTAGGTGTTATTCAGTCAAGGTAAAAGCGTATTCATTGAATTCAATTATGGGGAGAATTGAAAGTAGCGAAAGTAATTCTGTTACAGTTTTAACTTACGAAAGTTTCCCTAGCTCACCACCGGAAAGAATATTCGCTGTATGGTTATCTAATACAACCATAGAATTATCATGGGAACCACCACATGTAAATAGCTGGAATGGTCTATTGACTGGCTACATAATTTATGTATACGACGAAGATGCAAGCAATCATAAAAGCTTTAATCTGTCTTACACAGAACAAAAAACTTTAATCAAAGGACTAACTGGTAAGACGACATATTTTCTACAAATGGCTGCAGTCACTTGCAAGGGAATTGGTGTACGAAGTGTACCTATTCAATTAAGACCTAATTTACGCAAGAAAGGTTTGGGCGTTGGCTGGGGCTTCGATTTACAAACCGGTAAGCTATTGCAGTTCATGAATCTTGATAAAAAAATGACAACAAATCCAATGATGTTATTGGTCGACCCTGGTTTATTGTAACAATTATTTGCAGCCTACTAGTATGGTGTGCTACAGTTGCCCTCATAACATTCTGCTGTAGACATCAACGCTACAGATTTCGTAAATCAGCGGGTAATGTTCATGTCACACCGAATTCTCAACGTGGTCTAGTTACAGACGGTTCTAACAATATTTTCTCAAGCACTAACAATCCAGGAACTGAAAGCAAATGTTCCAAGAATTCACATCCATCTAAAAAAGATCAGGTTCAGATGGAACCTCTGTTAAGACCAGAATCACCAACTAATGAAAATGATAATAGTTTTGAGTCTATGGAAACAGGGAAATATCCTGGATGGCGACCATATCCTTCAAATACTCAAAATCAAAGTCATTATAGTATTAATACTAATAATCGCGACAGTGGATCACGGATCCTAAGTTAGACTCATGTAATCCAAGTATGCTGGCATTATCCGTTTCCCCATGTACTTCAAATGGACCAGATCACATAGGATTATATGCAACAGCTGAAAATTTAACACATAATACATTAAATACAATGAATAGTAACCAGAATATTCAGCCTAATCGAATGCAAACAAGCCATTTTATTTTCCAAGGAGCAACTCCACTTCTACATGTTCCTAATGGATGTAATTCTCGTTCATCGTATTTAAACTATCAGCATCATTTAATTCCACAGTCTCAAATGAATACCACGTTGCCTAATACATATAACAATTTTGAGCAATCATTTTTACCTGGAGTACGGTTAGGCTCATCTGGATTGCCTTTAGTTGCACCAGTAGCTCAAATCGACAGTTTGAAATACAACAACAACAACACCAACACCACCAGTAACAGCAATAACAATAACAGTGAACCAATATTATCTTCAGATCGTATCAATGGTTTCAATGGGCCATCACTGACAGTAGCACCATATGCAACTGCCTCGATTATTCAAAATGCTGTGAATAATATGAATAGTACACATGCAAAGAAAAGTTGTACTTCACCGATATTTTATACACCGAACAATGCTTTATTTAGTGAAAATGCTAAATCATCAAGTGAATTCACTTATGAATTAGACGAAGGTATAACTCCAACATCTATGACTACAACAAATCAAAATATTGACACTTCTAAGTATAATTTACAAATACAACATTTACAAACTCCACAAATGTTGTACACAGACTATGCAAATGGATGTTCTCGTACTAATAATATTGTTGATGAAGAGAATGATATGAACTCTGAATTTTCATCGTCTGGTCATAGAGAACTTGGTGAAGTCTTACAAAGACATGATTTTAGAAATAAATCAAGCTCTGCAACATCTAGTAGTATTAATAATGATGAGGATAGATCTTATAAATGGAATAAGACAACAAGTGATACACTTTCATCGGATTTTATTATTGTTAGTAAGTTACCTACAACAGCAACAACTACAGCAAGTTCAAACAACTCAAACCATGTGAAACAAAATAACTCAAAGGTAATCACAACGTCATATCAACCGCATCAAAGTTTGCATACACCTAAAAGTGAAACAATCGATGCTAATATGTATCCTTATGAAAATCGATGTATGATTCCTCCACCTCCAGAATCACCTCCTCCACCATCACCTAAGTATAACCATGATGAAAATCATAATATTAATAATAACTGTTCAACGATAGAAAACGGTGAACATTATGAACTGACATCAGAGTTCTCTTCGACCTCATCATCATCATCATCTCATTCACCCTATCCACCGAATCTAACATCTAATGAAATAAAACACTCGACGCCTAAGTATACAATAGCGAAGACAAAACACGAAGAACCTGAGCAAAACTCCAAATTTTCTAGTACTACTACTGGCAATATAAAAAATTCACATTTCAACAATAATTCTCATACACACGATCAACATGCCTATTATTCGAAATTTACTAGCAGTGAAGTAGAAGACGAAGAAGTCGACAGTGATGCTAATCATCTTAAAATTACGGAACATGAAGAAAGAATACCAAATTCGAAGAATAGCTTTAACGAATCGAAACACCATTTCAACTCATCGAACCATCAACATTATTCAAGAAATCCACCAATATGTACCACAGAGAAACAATCAGTTCTACAAAGACCAGTAATGTTATTAAGTGAGCATAACTTATCAAATTCTCCGCAATCATCATTTTGTATGTCTTTAAGCCCTGAAGAACACTCTAGTTCGACGTATGCTCAAGTATATTAAACATAACATAATATATTGGAAAGAAGGATATCTATGCTTGTGATTATACATTCCAGTCTTTTGATTAGTGTGATATTATAACTATCACTATAACTACTCTTAATAGTAATAATAATAATAATAACAATTTCTTATCCTAATTCTCAACTTTATTAGAAATATGAGAATTCTGTTGATTTCTGTTTCTCAATACACTAAGGCATTAATAATTAGTATCATTATTATCTTTAAAATATTTGCTTTCAAACAGTATGATTCACACTACTTGAGTTGTAATTGTCATAGAAATAGGAATAACAGGTGCGCGCTTACTACTGTGAATTACGCACTGACTACAAACCTGTAATACATCGAGCTTGTGCTTACCGCTTCATCTTCTCTTGTCTCCGTCTTCGTTTTTCTGCTTCTTTACAGACACTGTGTGTGTGGACTACATTGGTTCACCCTTTCAGTATCTTGTATTTATGCATATGTAAATCTAATTTCACCAAGCTCACTTTTCCCCACTTATACTTACTAATGTAATATCTCTACAATTATCTAATAGTTTTTTATTTCCAATCATCTGTTCGCCGACGGACTAGTTAGTGTGGGGTTTCTTTTTTTTCATTCGATTTTGTCAACTTTGCACAGTACTGTATTTTCACAACGTAGGTTGTTTTAACTGAATGATAAACTGATTTTTGTAGGAAGGACACTCATCCCTTCCTGTCTGCCATACGCAGTCCTTGAATCACCAATGTGAATACTAATGAATGAATGAATGAATGAATCGACGATACTAAGGAAAACAATGGGATTATTCTCAATAAACATTATCGCCTACCTTAACAGTAGTGTATACACACATGAACACACAAATATACATAGTTTGTGTGTATGACTATGTGCAAACAACATCCCTGTTACAACAGAAATGCATTTTAACACTGTACATACGACAGAACAGTAATAATAATAAAAGAAAAGTATGTTTGTATTAATGTAAAGAAGAATATGTAAATTAGGCAGAACAGTTGTTTCACTTTTCTTAGTCCTACTTTATTCCGCTTCATAAAGCATCGAAACGCAATTACTCTTTTGAATGCCAGATGTACCATAGTCAGAGACTTCCTGTGTTATTGTTTCTTTCTTCGTCGCTTCTCTTTCTCCCTCCCATTTCTTCATCCTGTCTGTAAGGCCTCCTCTCTGCCCCCCCCTCGCTCTCTACATCTCTTATTGTTGTGAAGTTCTACCGCTTGATTTAGTCGTCTTCATTTTATCTGCTTACTTACTGTGTTCGCCTTTCTTGTGTATTAGGTAAGATGAATTTCTCACATTATATTCTTCATTTTTTGGTCGTTTTATTAGGGATTTATTGAGAAACTACACTTTTGTACACAATTAATAGGTGAGGTTTTTACAAAAAAAAATTCAATTATACATTATCTCTCTGTGTCATTTAATTACGTCTTTATTTTCCCATTTTTAATCGTCTGTTGATATGTAGTTGTTGTTGAATTAATGCTTTACCTAAAAGTATGTATGTCTACAAAATGACAGAGATCAGGTGAAAGCTATTGCCAACATTTATAATTTTGTACAGAAGATTTCAGTTTAATACATGATTTAATAAAATATAACACTTTTCCTTCTATCCGGTTTAAATTCCGAAAAGATACTTCTTTAAAGTGATTGTAAAAATGAGTCAAGAAAGTTTTTTTAAAAATGTGTTTATTATTGTTCCGTTGGGTTTTGAGTGGAAAATATGGCTTCGACAGCACATCTCCATTTTGTCCTATTCTCTCGGGTCCTGTTTGACCAGATTCTCTTTCTGTCTGGTGTCAACATAGAACTTTGCACCTGTCTGCAGCAGTTCGAGTCGCTACATTTCACTCAGTATACAGAGCAAAAGGAGAAAGTAAAAAGAAACCCGAAATAGAGACAATAAACAGAGATATGAGGCAAAAAGAATAGTAATATCGAAGAACAGTATAGTTTCATTGGATATTATAAGTCACAAGGAGTGGACGCATCCGCGCCAGCTATCGAGGGAGATTTTACGCCATATCACTGATTGTCTCCAGCCTTCATTGGTTTTTATCATCCCGGCGACCCCAACCAGAAAGTCTACATCTTTCTACGTGGCTTAAACTAACTGTTTTGGATTTCATTGACTGACAAAGTCATGTTTTAGTCTGACCCCACTGGTTTTTTTCCAACCTTACCCTATGTCAGTTAACATCGCCTATCGAGGAAGGTGATGGCTAGGCATTAGTGGATCCGCAGTCGCTGATAGCCTTTCATCTTCCTCTAGTACGATCTCCTCTGTGTCACCTGCGGGTCTAGGCACAACTTTTCATTTCACATTCAACTTGGCATGTGGTGTTACTCGATGGTCTCGTCAGCATGTTATTGATCTATCTCTATTTGCCTGAGTATAAATGTTAAACATTACGTCGTTAGTTAGTTGTTACCAGAGTTCCTATTTGCCAATCCTTTCTGACCAGCCTTCTGATCCTCACTATGAACCCAATAAAGACAACATGTTAGAAATGCTTTGCGTGATGCGCCAAGTGTCTCAACTATATTGAAGAACTGACTTATTACCGTTGTTGAAAATCCGACTCTAGTTCTTTATGCTGAGTGGATGAGGATTCCAAGGTGATTTCAGGGTGATGAAAGTGTAACTCGCCTTTCCGACTCTGGCTGGCTTTGACATCCTTACCTGTGCTGTCGCCTGCAGCTGAAACTATACCGCCTGGATAAGCGAAGGAAGTAACTATTTTAAAATTTTTCCTTTAATATTGATCTGTGCCCACTGTATTTGATTGGTTGGTTATCTCCATCAACTCTGCCTTCTGCACGTTCACTTGAAGTCCTATCTTTGCTGCTGCTACTACTGTAAACTTGTTTGAATTTCGCCTGTGGATCTTTGAGTGCGCGTGACATAGACATACATCATCAGGGAAATCCAGATCTTCTAGAGATCTTCTAGTGAATATATATTATCTCATATATGAAATGAATACTTTATTTAAGTAAATTCAGGTTATGTAAGAGTGGTTTCAGGGAATGATCGATTGTTCAGAAAAATGACAAAATTCTTCCGGACACAAAGGCACTTGATATTCTTGAGTGGCTGAACATTCAAAAACTACAATGTTAAATAAATATTCTTTACACCCAAGGGTAGTCACTTGCTGATTCCACTTAAGTTTTCAGGCTTAACCAATTCAAAAAGTGAAGAAAGTCTAAATGAGCTTCAAATGTAATGTGTGTATCCTCTACAAGAGTTGAATATGCTTTTAATTGATCGAAAAGACCAGAGTGTACTATGTTACACGATGCTGAGACCCTAAAGTAAGAATTCAGTTACCCCATGGTACACGAAGATTACCCTGCCGCGTTAAAAACTATTATTCAAAGGTTACAATTCTAATTTACTCCTCAAAAGAGGGAATATGATACAATTTTCACATCTTTCAAAAAGATATCTGAAGCTTATGCTTAGAATAAGTCATATTATTGATACATCTAAAAATGATATCCACATATGTTTTAAAAGCATAGGCATCGCATGTTCGAAAGATTATAAAGGTAGCGTTAAAATTTCGTTAAACCTTTGCCGTTCTATCCAGTTAAAAATTAATAACTTAATGGACTTACTATGGGGTATAGTTGGTTTTTCCAAAGTAAACTATTTGATTTCAGGATTTCATCATGAGCTGACATTAGATACAGAACCATTAGAAAACCTGGGAGTACTAAACTGTTGTTTCGTCCTAGTTTGGGAATCTTCATTAGTACGCACCCATCCACCGGGGTTCTAACCCACGACTTTCTGGTTACAAGGCAAGCTCGTATACCATTAAGCAACTGGAACTATTTGAATTATAAATTACCAACTTCGAGTGAGTGAAAAATGAAAATATTTGAATTATCTTGTTTTAGTCTTCTGCTGGTATGCCAGTACTCGAAAATTCCTGTGTTTATAGATGGAAACAATCCCTCAACTTTCCTACATGGTTTTCAATAGTGAAATGTGCTACGAATCGGTAGAAGTTAGAATTCATGGGCCGCTGAATCGGTTCCCAGTGGCTGAATGGTATCCAAGCCTGCCTTGTAGCCGGAAGGCCCTGGGTTCAAACCCCAGTGGGTGTGTACTGCCGATGATTTCCAAACTGGGATGAGACAGCTGCCCAGTACACCCTGGGCGGTTCTGTGACTGATTTAATCCGTGGTCAGCCTCGCACAAAGAAATGTCTTACGTTACGTCGTTGAAAACAATCGGTAGGGGGTCACGCACATAAGTTTCGTGCTTGATGGCACTCATCAACACAGTGAACCTGTAACGTTGAGCAAAATGATATCCTCTTGAGGAGTTAAAACCGTCTCACTCAGTGTTACTGTCAGAGGTATGACCAAAGAACTATTCGGAATGAAACCTGACCTCCTATAGAACTGCAATAGATACATAAATCGGTCACCTAGGTGTGAATAATGCCATGCGTATATTCTTTGCTGTTAGCAGCGACTAACTGTCAGTGTATTTAAGCCACGGTTAGTCTACAAGTGAAAAAAGTCTCTATACGTTAGCATTCATACCTCATGTTTTAATAATAATGATATTAATGACTTCACTACAGGCAGTACATCTGATACAATATGGAATTTTTAGCATGTAACACAATACTGCATAGTAAAAAGGTACTTAAATTGTTGATGTCAATAAGAATATGAGTGTAGAGTTAAAATTAAGTAGAAATAAGAACAAGTATATAGTAATGCTAGAAAGAATAAAAAGGACCGTTTATTTACTGTTTCGCACCAAATCAGTAGTTTCAAGCTTAACACTTTCTTGTCACATATAAAATGCCTACAAAATAAGATATCGTTGAGGTTCCATACTTAGTCGTTCGAGAATAAAGTTTTGTATAATTGGTTAAAACGGTTTGCTGAAATTTTCGAAAAAATTGTTACTGAATAAAGAATATTCTTTTCGATAACTTCCTTATCATCAGTTTCTACAGTTATGTATACATAATAGGGAATGAGTGAATTAGTGTTATTAACATCATTAATGTTGTTTAAATAATGTCGAATCAATGGTATCAACAGATTATAGTTCAGTAGCATCAACATAACGATACACTGAATATCGGAATAATTGGAAGAGATAATAATACACATTCGTGAAGTTATAGTCTCCACTGAAGCCTGGCCAGGGCATTAGTATAGGTTAAGTAAAGGTGTAGCAAAAAACATCAACAGTAAGACATAAGACCAACTGGTCCAAACTAGCCACAATGCTAGCCAACAATGAAGAATCCTTCTCTATTATCTACTGGCTACTATATAAATTGCCAAAAACATCCAGGTACCACATACTCCAAACAGTTCATGTAGGTCATGCTTGTATCTAAAGGTGAAATTAACGATCTAAGATTTACAGGGACATAGATAAAGATCATTTGAAAATGACCACCGATTAATTTCTGATGAAATATTGTTCATTTTGAAACAATCTGAGTGAGATATTACCAACATGGAGACAGTCAGAACATTAACATAGTTAACGAAAGTAGTATCATCAGAGTGAGTCAAGTAATGTGAGGAGAAAGAACAGTATCTTCAGTGACGCCGACTACAGTAAGTAAGGCAGTGGAAAACCTCCCTCTATATACAAACCTTACCGCTTTATATCAGAAAATTAAAAATGCAGCCACCAAAGAAATTCGCTAGGGGTCACGCTACGTCGTGAATTGGCAGAAGTTAGATCTCATGGGCCATTAGATCAGGTCCCAGTGGCTGAATGGTATACCAGCTCGCCTTGTAACCAGAAGATCCTTGGTTCGAATCCCAGTGGGTGCGTACTGCCGATGATTCCCAAACTAGGATGAAACAGCAGCTGTCCAGTACTCCCTGGTTTTCAGAGGGTTAAAGGGAAGAAGCACTTTTTGTGAGAAGAAGAGTTATTAATCTAAGTTTGGCCTCGGTAAGAACAGCGTCTAGACGTTTTTTTTGGATACAAGTTTCCGGTCTACTTGATCTGATTGCGATAGCTTCAGCTATGTGTAGGAGACGTAAGCGAACTTTGTTTTCTTCTTTGATTACTATTACAATTATTTTCATTCAAAATAATTAGTCCCTTCCATAACTTTGGATGGTGTTATTAGAAGACGGAGACTATCTGAAAAATGAGTGGTGTTTGCGGCATACATTTGGAACAATCTGATTATCCTAATTTATATCTTTCATTCGAGAGAATTTCTCAATACTATCCGATTTTCCATTCAAACATTACGGACTTATTATTAGTGATATGATCTCTTTTCTCAGTATATGCCTCCACCTGTTTCATTTCATATATTGGTTGTTTCATGATGAACGTCTCGTTGCCGTCCTACTATCTGTTCTTTAATACACAGTATATAAGCTACACCTACCATGTTTGTAAAGTAAGTTGATTAGGGTCGTTGAAAGCCTTCAATGAGGGTTCAAGATTGAGTAAAAGCAGTTTCTTCACTATTTCTAAAAACTGTAGTAGGTCTAAAGTTAATGCATGAAACACTTGACGATTGAAGCACCAGAACAATCTCAGTAAACAACTAATTCTTAATATATGTGTAAACCTTGGGCACTGTGGTAGTAAGTAATACCATATTAGTTTGTTTATTAGATGTATCACACGGTGAAACAGTATTATTGGTAACTGGATGACGTTTCAAACAAAATTTATTGTTCACAGTCATATCAAATAAAATCACACGACTTGGAAACTTTAGTTTCATAGTTTTCTTTGCCTTTTCCTGTTTGTCTTAGGGACAGTAGAATTTTCCAGATATCTGGAACTCATTCTTCTATGAGTTAGGCAAGATCGAATAGTAATACGCTAAGATGGGAAAAATTGGTTAACATCTGAGACACTTTCAAAGTTTTCTTTGCCTGTATAATTAGAGACTGTTTTTTTTTGTGTGTGTGTATATATATGAGCCTACTGAGCAACTTATTTTCATCTTTCCACAGATTGGAGAACAAAACATGTTCACTATAAAAGTATTAATTAGGGACGAAACGAAATATCTTATGCATCGTCAACAACAGTAAATAATAGATAATGCCTAAGGCAATATACACATTCATAAATGTGCATAGAATAAAATATTTTTATTATTATTGTTATGATTACTATTTGAAATAATTTTAGTTAAAATCTCAAATATTCATGATGTTCAGAGACTATTCATTTGCTTAATTTTATTCTGGTTTTATTTGCATAATTTTATGAAATTTTGTAACACATTCTTTGTGACCGAATAGATGAATGCATAAGCAGCCAAGTGGTTTTTATTTCTCACTGAAAGAACCAACCTCAGATGTCCCCTTCCACCACCCGACTCACCGCTGAATCCATTATTAACATGGTGTTATAATCAACATGTAGGGTATGTAACAAAATTTTTCGATGAATGAATTTAATTTATTTTGGCTGGGGGGAAGGGGAGTGTGTGATGAAACTTTAGGTAAGTAAACAGACGAGTGAATATGCATAGGTCTCCTTTTATATATATATATATATATATATATATACATATATGTATATATTCAGATATTAAGTATCTTTTTGTTGCACAGATACTATGGTAAGTGGAACTGAAGGTGATGAAAGCAATTTTCAATTGCCACCTGTTATACTGTTTATTCTCCTGCTGTGGCTTGAATTTTAAGTTGATCAAACAGGTCATTATTTTGTTTTAATCCGTTTAATACTTCTGGAGATAGTCACTGAGAAGAACCATTTTCTTTAGAGTTATATACTGTGAAGAAGAGAAATGCAGGCTGAACAGTTTTCGGATGGGGTTAAAAGATATATATATAAAAGATAGAGCACAGTAACAGCCAGTGACGCAACAAACATTCCGACTAAGCAAAAGAAACTGACAAAACACTATTTTAAAGTAGTCAAACGTAATATCGGTGCATGTAATACAAAATCTCATAAGATCAATTACCTGGAAGTGTCCAAATCATAATTGACTACTTCTAATCCATCTAAACAACTTTATCTGTCAGTAATGTTTACCCAGATTATGTGATTTGAGAGGATATAGATTAATTTTATTTCAGCCGTCAGATTTTGTCATGAGTCAGTATTGGTTAAGGAGAACTGTACAGCTTTTTGGTTGAAGTTTGGGATTTCAGCAGTGTACACCCACAACAACACCATGAATTGAACCGAGGACCCACGAGTTCCATAATTTAAATATCAATTTCCAAATCATTGATGCCTGTTAAATGAATTTCCTGAAGCTCTAACGAGAAGTTGTGACCACAAATTGTTAGAATCCACGGACCATCAAATTCTGACTTAAGTTACCGAATGGTTAACTTTTTACCTCGAATATGAAGAAGATATCGTCTTACTGTGCGATAACAAGCAGGCTGCCCAAATAACACTTAACCAGTTAGCGATAAGTGTCTGTAAGTATGGTATGTGCTTTGTGCCATCTGAGTGCTTATTGGCAGGAACCTGTACCTGCAATCATTCTTGCAGGTGAACCACTTGAAATTGTTGATAAGTGTGTATCTGGTTGGTTGTGTGAGTGTTGGCGGAGGGGTGACAGATGAGATTTCCAACGGTGTCATGAAAGCTAGGGTAATATATGTCAACTCGATTCACCTCTGGCGTTGTCGCGACGCTAGCCTAGCTACCGAAGCTCTAGTTTACAATGCTTCAGTGCCGGCTGTCCTGCTCTACACCTGCGAAACCTTGCCTCGCCGAACTGAGGATGTGCAGCGACTCTGCCGCTGCCTCCGCAGGATTGTTTGAGTTCTATGGCATCATCGCTTGAGTATTTCTGAGGCTTGGTGGAGTGTGTTTAGACACAGTAAAGATCACTATTCGTTGAGTGTCGTCATCTGGAAACACCAGCCTCGGTGGCTTGGAAATGTCCTGTTAATGTCTTCTCAGAGTCTTCCGCATAGGTCTCTGTTCGTTAGCCAGCCGTGAGACGGGAGAGAAAAGGTGAAGAGGTGGTCAGTGCATGACGTAGCGTTGTGGGATGAAGGATATTTGTGTTAGGTTAGCATCGTCCGGTATGTCATGACTCCCTGGTTGGAGTCAGAGAGATAGCTCGAATCGATGGCTTGAAAAGTTATCAGATATGGCCAAGAACCGCAGTCATCATTGCCGAAAGTGCTGCAGTTTTTTCTTTGTTTCCTTCACAACGATAGTTGACGAATGCTGTTTGAACTTGCTAAGTGTGACTGTTTTCCTACCAGATGAAGTTCTTTATCCTTTCTCCAACTATATTTTTACCTTTATTCTATGTTGTTTTATTATTATTGTATGGCGTATATTCTTGGAGCCAAGTTTTTTGTTTAAATAAATAATAAAACTCTATTTCTTGTTAGTCTACAAAGCATCGATAGTTTTACATAGGCGATCCGTGTGCGCATAAGTTTTCAGTTTTATGGGCGACAACGTTAGTGAGTACTGTGAGGTTTTATACACTGTGTATATTGTTGTGTTATACAGAAATATGAGGTTTTCTTTGCTACCGTTTTGATAGCTGAAGAGTTTTCATGTCTTTGCACTTATTATGACACCCACGAAGCTATTAAACTTCAGAGGAACTCAAACCACTTAAATTTGAAGAGATTTCCACATGAACAGTAAGAGACGATTACTAAATCTAAAGAAATCGGTAATTTTGTGATAAAAAAATTGCAGGTGCTTACAACTAGTCATGTTTATATAATGTTCACATTTGAAACAAATTCCCAAACAGGTTAAGGATCACTTATTTATGCAGGGGATTATATTTCTCAAGGGAACCATGGTGCCTACTATCTACTATTTATTTTATTCCTGGTTAAGGGTTAGGATTACTAGCCCCACGTTCAATCTTCTGTATTTACCGGGCTTACTACTGGCCTAGGTTTAGAAGTGCATCAGCCGGGAGTCGAACCGCGGATCACGTAGATTTTCGGTTAGCATCCTAGCACTGGACTACTGACACATATTTACGCAATGATACACACATTCACCAGGCATTTGTACACTGGTTTTTCGGAGAATCGAATAGCCCCATCCCCGCCTCTGTGAGATAAGAGCAGCATACAGTATCATTCTGCGCCCAATTAATCTAGAGCCTCTCCCTCCGGGAACCACATTATCTATAAATTCATGAATTTTTAGAAGTATAATTTCATATACCCTGAAATGAAAAATCGAAAGCGGGTAAATATCATTCTATCAATTCAGAACTAAATTTTCTTTCACCTCATACAGGCTTTCTGAAAAATATGGATCACTGAAACATATCTGTTCCATTTTATCGCATTATCTACAAAAGAAGTGTAAATAAGAATTTTCCGGGTGAAAGAGACATTTATTATATGACAGTGTGACCTGGAAATAAAAAGCATGATCTTAGCACATAATAAATGGCCGTAAATATATTTAATACTGATCAAGTTGGAATTCAGGTTTAGTTTGACTCATTTAATCGAAAATACTTTAAATATAAACCAGGTTATTATTATTTTTTCTCTTTTCAAATTCACCAGGTTTCCCGGTAAAACTGTTCACAGTAATACCGGCCATACATTTTTTTTTGAAATAGCTTACAGTGAACCACACACAATTCATTGTTTAGAATCCAGGTTATTTTTGGCCTAATTGATAGTTTTATACGAGTAAGCTATTTCTTTGTAAAATGAGGTTTTATCTGCTTTATTTGTATACATGCATATATTAAATTCATACTTAAAACTACTATAAAACTGATATAATCCAAACTAAACTAGAATGCGTCGACATGAGTATCTCTAATTTCATTCGTATTATCAGTTTATTTAATAACTGTAGATGATGATGATGAACGTGAAATAGAAAAATTAAATCTCGATTATAGGTTTTTGTAGGAATTTGGGCAGTTCAGCAGTAGATTTATTCATGAACCAACATCAGTTACAGATATCAGTGAAAATCAAGCAACGATAGATAACTGTTTCGGCTTATTTTGGTGCTCTTCATCTGTCCTCACCCATAGTCCCAACAAAGATGTAAGCCAGGAACTTAAGATTAGGAGACCAATCTCGTTGGACAGGAATTCACTGGCCGATGGATACTAACTTTGTCAATTCGTGATATAGTGTTGTCCTCATGAATCCCTCTGATAAGCATCCATTTCACCTTGACATACTGAACCCTACAGGTCACAGTTTCTCAGTACACCTTCAGGACATCCATCCAGTGATAATCAGTGATCTGGAAATGAATATTTAAATTATACGATTTTGTAAATACTTGGAAAAAATTTAAATGAAGATTTCGTCACAAACCGAAATCATTTAGAGACATAAACGAAAACCTTGAAGAAATGGACGGCTGTTTCGTCCCGGTCCCGGACTCTTCAACAAGACTAAGTCTGGTGTAAGGATTGAATTGATTCTGTGAATAAGATATCTGAACATTTTTATGTAATTTATGGTTCCTATATAAATGAATATCTTATATCCAAATAACACATTATTAAATTAACTTAACTTATACATATTATGAAGGAGACTTCAAGACGGTGGGGTTGATTAATATACTTGTTAACCCAATCAAAATTACATAAGTATCCTGCTGATGTCAATTTCCCTTGCACTGCGGTATCAAGTAAGTAGGAAGGACTGAGAGGAGACAGAGTCTTCTAGATTCTACCAGTATATCCCTAAAAGTTTCCGTTTTCAAAGTAGAAAAGTGTTCTCAAGTACGATCACTAGATGCGTAGTTGATGACTCGGGACATAGAGTAGAAATTAGTCAGACTTTCAAAATAATAAATAAACAAAGAAAAGGATGGTTACTTAGGTTAGCAGAAGTCACTGTCATCAAACGACTTAGACTCAACCTGTGCATGCACAACGAGAGTGTGAATGATCTCTAACTACCCTCATAATCATGACTGTTTTGTTCGTGTGCCTTTTGTATTATTTTTTTTTTCTTTAGCATAACATTCCAATCAATCTCGATTCTGATTTTCACTCATTGAGTTGAACTCACCATTTTAAGGAAGCTTATCAACAAACTCACACGACTTAGTCAAACTGAAGCAAGATTTACAAATCATCGGATTTTTAACAGTCGATGTTTAAAAAGCCATATAATTCCAAAATATTTACGTCTACGTACTCCAATTACTTCAAACAAAATAACATCAGCCGCAGAACATGTCAGTAAATTATGTCTAAGAGAAGAATTACATCGAGTTACTGTAAAACTAAATAATATACGAAATCAAATTGAAAAACTTAAACACAAACTCAAATGTATGATCAATGACAAAGATTATATAATTGTTGTTGAAACATCCAACAAAGCTAGAGAATCCGCATTAAGAAAATCAAAAATCACGCAAATCAAAAAATTCAACAAACTAATAGAAGAAAAGAACACAACAAATGAAACTGATATGAATGCTTCATCCTCTATCGACAGAACAAAGTGGGTGATCAACCTCTCATCAAGGGAACTAAACTCTAATGAGATAAAAGTACTTGAAAAAGGACTAAATTTCAACGTAACAGTTAATAAATTAAAACCAGAGGACGTCATTCCTAACATAGAAGCAGCACTAAACTCAATAGATAAGACTACAGCAGAAGAGGTTCGAGCACAATGTGCATTAACACTAAAAAATCAAAAGAAAACAAAATCAAACTTAACAAAATCGGAAAGGGAAGCTTTAATTAGTCTTAAACAGGATAAAAACATTGTCATCGCAAAAGCTGACAAAGGAAACGCCACCGTAGTTTTGGATAAATCTGACTACATCAAAAAAGTTACTGAACATATTCAAACGGGTCCATATGAGGAAATTAAGAAGCCTGTAGATACAATAATGAATAAGGTTAAGAAATCTACAGCGGAACTAATACGCAGAATGAAGCCATCACTGGGTGAGTCTAAATGGTTTAATTTAATGCCTAAAACTAATAATGCTAGTAGAATATATGGTACTATAAAAATACATAAGCCAGGTTACCCCATAAGACCAATAGTAGATTTTAGAAATACCCCCACGTATGAATTATCAAAACACTTAGCTCTAATACTATGCCCCATTAGAAATCGTTCAAACTCTAGATTAACTAATTCATATGAGATGAAAAATAAAATAAATGACATTCAACTAGCGAATGATGAAACAATGGTTAGTTTTGATATAACTAGTCTTTATACTAATATACCAGTTAATATGGCCTTAGAAGCAGTTAAAAAAGAATTAACTGCGGATCCGGAACTCAGTCATAGGACAAAGCTGTCCATTGAAGAAATTATTTTAGGGATTCAGTTATGCCTCACATCTACTATCTTTAAGTTCCAAGGCAAAATATATAGACAAACAGAAGGTGTAGCAATGGGATCACCAATATCCCCTATCGTAGCAGACATATTTATGGACAGCTGGGAAAATAGTGCCCTCAATACATTTAACCCTACTCCGAAAATATGGTGGAGATATGTGGATGACACTTTCACAGTGTTAAAAACAGAACACATCTCTAGCTTCTTGACACATATAAACTCACAAGTTGAGGGAATAAAATTCACATTTGAATCAGAAAATGAACAAGGAGAATTAGCTATGTTAGATTGTAAGATAAAAAGAATAGAAGAAGGCAAACTACACACTAGTGTTTATAGAAAACCAACGCATTCTAATAGATATTTAGACTTTAATTCGTCTCATCCTTTAACTGTTAAGGCAGGCTTAGTTAAATGTTTAACAAACCGAGCAGTGGCACTAAGTAGCACAAAAAAGATCTAAATGATGAATTAAAACAGATAGAAGAAGCGTTGGTGTTGAATAACTATCCTATAAAATTCATTAGGAAGATCATTAAAGGCCAAAAACAAAATAAAAATAATTGTGAAACTAGTAATAATAACATAAATAAGAAAGAATATAAGTCATCCACAGTTATACCATATAAAGAGGGGACATCTGAGACACTACGTAGGATTCTGAATAAAATAGGAATTAGGGTGGCATTTAAACCTACAAACTCACTCAGGGACAAGCTCTGTAGGTTAAAGGACCCAGTTGACCCAATTAGACAAAATAATATTATTTACAAAATACCATGCAATGACTGTGAGGTCAACTACATAGGTCAAACTAGTAGGTCAGGGGTAGTCAGATTGTCAGAGCATAAGAATTTAGCTAAGGTAAGAATGGTTGACCCCGAGAAGATAAGTAATTTAGAAAAAAGCTCAGCAATTGCAATGCATGCGCTAACACACAACCACACAATAGGGTGGGAGAGGGTTAAAATTCTAAAAAGTAATCTAGGTAGGTGGAGAGAGAGGTTGATTACTGAATCCTTGTTCATCGAGTCTACACCCAACACATGCAATAGGAATGACTCGTCACTCATACCTGAAATATGGAAAATACTATTACCAATCAAATCAAGTGAAAATCAAGAGAAAAACAATGGAACTATATAAATGAATTTAGGAAGTCGTGTGATTACCTTGATATGATTATGAGCAATAAATTGTGCTCGAAACGTCATCAGTAAACATTACTGTATAACACTGTGAGACTTTATCAAAACAAAATTTACCCATAATGGAAGGTTCCAAATCTATTAAATTAATTTATTTTATCTATTTTATAATTTTACCTTACTATTCAGCTCCACCGTCTTAAACTCTCCCCCATAATATGTATAAGTTAACTCTGTTGTCCTATCTTGTCTTCTGTCTCTGGTCAGTCCTTGTTTCCCAGAGAAGTCTGAGTCCCATCCCTTTGACTAATTACTATATTTAGAAAACAGAAAGAGTGAGCGAAGAAATATTTACTTTTCAATTAGATCCTCATCTCTGGCTCTACTCTAATATATATGTATAGCATTTTTATTACGATATACAACATAATAGAGGTTTCTGTATTTCCCAATGAATGAAAAACAAAACGATATTGTTGTCGTTTTTACTGACGTTTCGCTATTTAATGCTAATAGCTTTATCAAAGTAGTATTATTAAACCGGAATTTACAAAATCCACTCAGCATATATATATAACAAAGAGTTAGGGGGTGAGAAAAATATAGACTTGGTTCAAATTAAAAGGACATATTGAAAGTCAAAATAGCAATGAAGATCGTTCAAACCAAATATCAAAGGTAATAGTATATCTGTTATTATATCAAAACAAAGTTTAATAACTTGATTATCGTTCGTTAGTCTGGGGTCATTTTTGGCTGTTAAGTTGGAGAATAGGTAAAGGTAACCAAACAAAGTGTAGATTGTTAAATACTTAATTATCGTTCGTCAGCATTAAATAGCGAAACGTCAGTAAAAACAATATCGTTTTGTTTTTCATTCATTGAGAAATACAAAAATCCCTACAAAACCAATACTTGAAAATTAATCTGATGCCCACTAGTGACTCGCCTATTCAAGTAGTTAACCTGGGGTTCTAGTGGGAAGCCGTGACCAGTAGGGTAGAGCAGGTTGAAGATGAGGTAGTAACTCATCGAAAAAGACATTGCGAAGTGGTCGCGCTATACCGTGAATTGGCAGAAGTTAGAATTCAAGGACCATTGGATCGGGTCATAGTGGCTCAATGGTCTACGAGCTCGCCTTGTAACCAGAAGGTCCTGGGTTTGAATCCCGGTGGGTGAGTACTGCTGAGAAGTCCAAAACTAGGACGAAACAGCTGTCCAGTACTCCCAGGTTTTCCAGTGGTTCTCTAACTGATGTCAGTTCATGATTAAATCCTCCATAAAATAATTTGGACAATTATAATTTTTATAATTTAAAAAAGTTTTTAGGGGGAGGGGAATGAAGTAGTCCGGTTTATACAATTATGTAACGATGGCCAAGGTAGGGAAAAAGGCTGTACAAATTTCTTCTGAACATACAAGTTTGGCTTCTTCAGGTGGATTCCTATTGCTTCAGCTGTATGCAGAAGACGAACTCGTGAAGTAAAATTAAGATTAGTCGGAATGCGATAAATAATTTTAAATGCAGTATTAACGTCAACCTTATGCTCAGTATCTACAAGGTAGGCTAAAATAGAGCTACGAGTAGATCTTGTTTGTTCCTTGCTTAACCATGCTAGATGGAGTTCGGAAATACGATGATGCACCTGCCTAATTGTACGCCCGGTGTAGCTGGCTACGCAGCTGCAGTCGAACTGGTAGATACACATAGAGGAGGCGAATTTAAGCAGTTTATCCTTATTTCTTGAACGCAGAACAGGGGTGGTTGTGAAGAGACAACGTGCCTCTGCTGCATAATAAGTCCTTTTAACTGCATTCTTCAGTCGTTGTGTTATTATTTCGCTGATGTTGTCACCGAGGAACTGCAGTTCCGAAAAAACCACTGTTCATAAAACTGCTCACTAGTTAACACCAAATGATTATCTACTAACATCATCTTTGAAATCATGTGGCTTACACTCTCTAACTATAACTTGTAATCATTGTAAAAAGCATGTTCAGACACCATTTTGTAACGTATGATTGATTTTTTAGTATGTAAGCAGTTGAAGAGAGAGGATCCACGAGATAAAAGTAGCTCGTTTAGTTGTGCAAATATGTTCTTTCTTTGCTTATTCAAAAAAGAAATTTAAATCTTCAATATTCCGGGTGATTAACAAATTTCAACAGGTATATATTTTGATACAGACAGTCGGATATTTCTGTGACTAACGGTCATCTGGAAAGGAACATTATTTAAATGTTCTTTTTAATCTATTACACATCTTAATATTTTTTGTTAACAGGCTTACTAGTAATAAAAACAAATTGAGCAAAACAACAAGGTCCCCATCATAGGCTTTTCACTAATATATAGATTTTTTCATCAAATTTGTACCAGTCATGCAGTTATTTTAGTCAATGAAAATTATCATTTTTAGGTATAGGGGTAGAAGGTGAAAATAACATATTAAAAGTCATCAAAACTATTAACTATTATGAGCTGACATTAGTTGGAGAACCATTGGAAAACCTGGGAGTAATGGACAGCTGTTTCCCCCGTACTAGTTTGAGGCTATTTATCAGTACGCACCCACCGGGATTCGAACCCAGGACCTTCTGGATACAAGGCGAGCTCGTATACCATTAAGCCACTGGGACCCGAACCAATGGCCCATGAATTCTAACTTCTGCCAATTCACGACATGAGATTCATGAATGAGAAGCTCACTTGCGATTTGCATTATTCTAGTAGGTAGTTCTAGTGAGTTTCTAGTGAGAAGTTATGACCAGAAGGGTGCAGCAGGTCGGGGTTGAAGACAACTACTCACCGAACACATTGGCTAGCGGTCGCACTATGTCGTGAACCGGCAGAAGTTAGAATTCATGGGCCATTGGATCGGGTCATAGTGGCTCAATGGTCTACGAGCTCGCCTTGTAACCAGAAGGTCCTGGGTTCGAACCCCTGTGGGTGCGTACTGATGAAGATTCCCAAACTAGGACGGGGGAAACAGCTGTCCAGTACTTCCAGGTTTTCCAGTGGTTCTCTAACTGATGTCAGCTCATGATGAAATCCTGTAACCAATCAAATCCCCACAAACCAACACTTGAATTAACTATTATATGTTAGCTACAGGTTACATAATCAGGAAGTTTGTCAAATATTGCTGACTAGGAATACTAGGATGACTCAGTGGAGTTGCGTAAGATACAAACAATTTGACTGAATTGCCGAGACTTGAAATCATAATAAAACAACAAAGTCATAATATCAGTACAAGTGGTGAGGGCGAAAACCGTATATAAAACTTAATACATATTATGCATTCGCCCACTTCAGAAAAAGGAGTTGCATGAGTTTATTCTGCCTAGAATTCTAGTGAGAGCCTGTAATCAGTGAAGTCTGCCAAGTTGTGTGATGACAGGTACTCAACGACGACACTGGTTGGCGGTCATGCCACGTATATTACGAAATTGACAGAAATTAGGATTTGTGAACCAGCAGATTCCTTCCTAGTGGTTAAAGGGTTAATGTCCTTAGTGCGCAAACTGAAGGTCCTAGGTTCAACCTCTCGTGGGGTCATGGGTGTGAACTACTGGAGAATCCTAAACTAGGTGGTAAAAGGTGTCCAGTACCCCCTGCTGGTTTCCGAAATTTCTTTAACTGATATCAGTCCGTGACTTGAAAATTGAAACATTCACTCTATCTTTGATAAAGTTAAATTCGTCATTCAGATGACAAATATTGCAAGATAATATCATTCACAACTAGCACGGTTCACAATAATAAAAGAAAATGTATGAACAATGGCTGATCTACATAAAATGAAAGTATACACTTATGAAAATAGGACGAAATGCGCATCCTGGATTCCACTGCTAACCACCATCCACCAATTGTACACAAATCAAATCCCCAGACATCGTCGAAGCATCTGCACAAGAAGCCGACATGTCAACCTGAGACCGAGCACTTCGGTCCAATCAATCGACGGGAAAATCAAAAATTCAATTCAATAATTAATATGACCCGTTGCACAAGAGGTGGCTCTCGTGGCCCAAGTGGTCTAGTGGATAACACTTTGGCGTTTGAAGCTATGGGCACTGGGTTCGAGCCTCAGTGGGAACATCATCACTCACTGAGAAATGCAGGCACATCCAGCTGACGAGTCCCAAATAGGACGAAATGCGCATCCTGGATTCCACTGCTAACCACCATCCACCAATTGTACACAAATCAAATCCCCAGACATCGTTGAAGCATCTGCACAAGAAGCCGACATGTCAACCTGAGACCGAGCACTTCGATCCAGTCAATCGACGGGAAAATCAAAAATTCAATTCAATAAATCGTATTTTTGTTTAATTAAAGTTGGCCAGCAGAAATTTCCATATACTAATTAAAAAATAGGAGTCAGTCTTTTGATATAGTAATTTTAGTAGATCAGACGGCCTATGGCAAGCGGAAGCTGAAGTCTGTTGTTTTCTGAGCAAATATTTTGAGATATTAGATAGTTGGAGGCAATCGGCCACAGGAAGCCTTGGACCTAGGTTTAGTGCTAGTTGTCACTCATCAGCAAGGCGTATCTGCAACCTTGAAGGAATTCATGTCCCTCCTGAGATTCGAACCCGAGTTACCCAGTGGAGCTGAAATCAGAGACGTTACCACTTAGCTATTCAAGCTCGCGACTGACCTCCTGTAGGACTGTATTGGATATTTTGTTTTCATTGCACACTGGTCAATAACTGGTCAGCAAGCTTGACTGACAAAATTCAGTCTGCATCGAAGACTAGACACATTACACTAGCTACTGACCAGTGTGCAATGAAAACAAAATATCCAATACAGTCCTACAGGAGGTCAGTCGCGAGCTTGAATAGCTAAGTGGTAACGTTTCTGATTGCAGCTCCACTGGGTAACTCGGGTTCGAATCTCAGGAGGGACATGAGTTCCTTCAAGGTTGCAGATACGCCTTGCTGATGAGTGACAACTAGCACTAAACCTAGGTCCAAGGCTTCCTGTGGCGATTGCCTCCAGCCATATAATACCAACATCTCACAGTGCACCGTAATAGCGAGACACCTAGCATAGTGACCACATTGCAAGCTTGACTGATAGAATTTAGTCTGCACCGAAGATAGGACTAGACACATTACACTAGTTACTGACCAGTGTGCAATCAAAAAAATAAATAAATATTTTGAGATGTATGTGAATAATCTCCAAACTGCTCCCACCGCCTTTAATAGCCTCTGAATTAAGGCTATGTGTATGTATTTGTGAGAAAAAGTCACTAGTACTGACTTTACAACCAGATACAAATAAATACTTTACAGTAGATGATGCTGGCTCTATATTTACATGAAACACATTTCAATTTTCCACTTGACTTAGTAGCCACTGAGGAAAATGTTCATCCCGAAGACATTGAAACTTTTTACTGGTTCTAAACATATATGTGGCCCACAATTGCAGGTAAACTTATAGGCAGATTATGGGATAGAATCCATAGATTTTTTTGTCCTATAATCTTAGGCACTGGAATTGAGATTGTTCGATAGATAAGGAAAAGGAATGTGTCCACGATAACTGATGGAAACCTTTGAGTTTTGAGCCACATCATCTGACCACCTTTTAAAGATAGTTTAATGAAGATAGCTTTCTTTGATGCAAAGGCTGTCCTTTCAAGGAATATTCACTGAGAATTATTGTGTTAGGCCTGTCCTTAATACTATCCATATACTATGTGCATCCGTTTTATTGCTAGATGGTTGGAAGAAACCAGTATACTTCTGTGGAGATAGGTTTCGAGCTAACTGCAGCTTATCAACGAAGCATATCTGCAACTTCCAGTGGAACCGACTTCTGTGCGAAAATCTGGGCCCTCATTACCCACTCACTGGTGACTGAAGTGAAATAATGACCCGGTTTGGTGACTGGACTAATAACCAGAAGGGGACAGCTTTACACCGATCTATGACCAGAGTTATCAGGCTGCTTGAATCACTCGGCTACATGAATTTCCATATAGCACAATTCATCATATTTTCTGAAATTCTTGGTGTTTTAACCACTCACACTTTTAATTGGCTTTCAAAATACCGGTGCTTATTTCTCGGAGATGTAGGTAAAATATCATATGAGACTGATATATACTTCATTCTGAACAGCGGTGCGTTACAATATACTAGTTCACTTGGAAACGCCGGATGAGAAGAAAACATTGTGCAACGAATTACTCTGAGAATTTTGTACATCGTGTGAACACTTCGTCGTTATTAAATTACTATTAATTGACTACGAGTTATTTGGCATTAGAAGCAGCGTTTGAAGACGTAAGTTGCTACTGTAAGTCCACCTGAGACCCTCAGATATGTTTCCACGTATAGGTCTAGTGAATAAAAGTAAACAGAGGTTAGAATATCCAGATGTTAGCACATAACTGCAAGCAGTAGAACTGATGTTTCACAGATTAGTGTGAAATATTTAGCAGAAGTCTATTTCTTAAACTCCACTTCAGCCTATGGAAAGTTTTCTCATGTGTGATGTAACGCTTTTCATCGTAGTCATTATTGCACTACGCATTATTCAATCAATTATGGTTTCATTGTCAGAGTTTTGCCTTCCCTTTCCATTCTTTCTTATGATTAGAATTAAAATCGGCAAAATTAGCTGAGCACCTAATGTGGTAGTGAATGGAAGGAATTAAGTGATACGTTTGTACAGCAAAACTACCAGAAATACTTGACGACTGAGGTGAGATGATTATTTTTTTGCCAATGGACTGGTAACGTATCTTATTAAAACCAAGTCTGTCTAATAATATGAAGAATGTTTCTTTGAATCCTGCCTTTTCTAGGGTTTTGTTTTGAATTGCAGTCATCATTTTAGCAAGACAAAAATAAATATGAAAAGCAAAACAATAGGGCTATTAACATAATTAAGTTATCAGTTTTAAACAATAAAATAGACAAAGTGAGAAAATCAACCAGTTACACCCATATTTCGTAAACATTATGACCTATCGAAAACATGTAACAGACGAAAGCTGATGTCTGTAGCATGTATGAACATGTTTTATCACACCCTTTGTCAGCAATCATTCATACACTGTCAACTAATAATAGTCAGTTTATGTCAAAAACTGTTGTCTTCATATTCAACTGCACTCATCTATTTTGTTATGTTTAAACCTGATGAAGGCAATCAGGTTAATTACTCTTGTTCTATCAACTGAAAGTTATTACGGAGTGTTTTCATTCAACTAAATCGTATTACAGGAATCCCGTTAGTTATTATTGTTATTCCCTTGGGTTCTAATTGGAAAATAGGGCTTCCACAGCACGCCTCCACTTTTTGCTGTTCTCTTCAGTGCTTTTTAGCTGGCCTCACGATCGCCCATAGGCTTTCACCTCCTCCTCCTCATACAATCTCTTCCATATCATCTTCGGACTCACACTCAGCTCATCGTTTTCCGTAAGGGTTACATTTGAGGGTCAGCACGACGTCACCTAACGGTTTCGTTCGCGTGTTCCCAACCCATCTCTATTTTCTTACGCATATTTCTCGAGTGATATGTTCGCGATTCGTTCGTTACTGCTGGATCTTCAATATGGAGTCAACGAAGGCAGCTGTTGATAGAAGTCTGCAGCAGAGTGTTGGAAATTTCTTTCGTGACGTGTATGCCAAGCCTCTCATCCATAAAGGAGAACTGAAGGACTTCACATTGGTGTTGAATATCTGAATCTTCTTTTTCAGGCCAACTGTAGAAAATTTCCAAACTCTTTATTGAATGGTGAAAGTCTTTCTTGCCTTTCCGATTCTAGCTTCGACATCATCATCCGTGCCATCCGCCTGTAGTTTCAACGATGCTGCCTGGATAAGCGATGGAGGTGGCCTCTTCGAAATTCATTCAGTTAGTAGTGACTAAAGATTTCTGTTTTTTGTTGGTTATCTTCATCACCAACGTGTTATCTGTGTTCACTTGAATCCCTGCCTTTGCCGCTTATCTCTTCCGCCAACTTGTTCGTTTTCGTCTCTAAGTCTACGGATTTATGTGATGGGCATAAATAATCCACGAATTCCAGATCTTCTAGAGTCTCTCTCTCTCTCTCTATATATATATATGTATTGATTTGCCCTGGGTAACTAGTGTCACGTGTCTAGTCATTCGTTAAGTGCGGACTGAATTCTCAAGGTCAAGTTTGCAAGGTATCCACCATGTTAGGTGGCTCACCATCATAGTACACCCTGGATTCTTGTTATTAAATTGCTGGGGGTAGTCGAAAGAAAGCCCTGCCTTTATCTAGGTTTTCTGTTTCTTGGTACTTATAAGTTAGCGAAGCGTATCTTCAATCCTGAAAGAACTCATTGACCAGTTCATGAATTCCAACTTCTACCAATTCATGTTTTTGGCACATCAGATTAATTTTCAAGAGTTAGTTTACCTGATTCTCGTTAATGACTGGCTGACTACAGATTAAAGTTGCCTGTATTTCTAGTGAGTATTCGTGAACAGTGAGGCGGTCAGGATTCCAGGCGGTCTGGGTTTGACTCCCAGTCCTGTAGCGCTTTTTGTGTGTCAGTGGGACAGCGGTAGAATACTCACCGACCACTCAGGTGTTTCAGAATTCAATCCTTGGTCAACGCACTCATTTACCTCGCTAAGCCAGTAAGTAATACGACTGGTAAAGAGGGAAGATTGGGCATGTTGCTAGCAACTCCATCCTGTAGAAATAATTACCACTGCTATAGAAACTTCAAGTCTCTCTAGTTTTAAGCCCTATGCTTCACTGGGAACGTAGAGGGGCCCACACACTCCCGAGTGAGCTTCAAGATAGGACAAAACAGCTGTCCAGTATTCCTAACTGATTTTCCACGGCTCTCTAACTGATATCAATTGTTGTTAAAGTATCACATGAGTGTTTTTATTTATCACTCTTCCATTTATTTTCAATCTTTACACTCTTATATGCATTTAATTGTACTGAATAACTTTGTCATCCAGGTGGGTTTAAAAGCACTTAAATAGAGTATAATAGCTACATAATAATCTTATATACACAAGTAAATTTGAAGAAAAAACAGGATGTTAATATTTATTATGCTAAATTACAAGTAGACTCTGCCTTTTATTATTATTATTTTAACTGAATCACTTGTGTTCATTCATAGTCAAGCCTGTGCAGTATACAATTTTAGAGGGAACAGCAGTTGTTCCTGTTGCTGTTGTTGTTGTTGTCCTTTTATCGTTGAACACCATTTGCTTTTCTGTGTGTAGTTTACACTTAAAATGCCTTATAATGAAGAAGTATTCTTTATTTGTTTAAAAGAAGAACTTAGTCAAATGATCAGGGTATATGTGTAAGTAAATTTGGGAATAATTTAGTACCCATTATTCTCAAAAATCTTTAGAAAAACAAAATTTTCTTTTACTTCACAGTGTGGCCTTGAAGCACATGAAACATTGAATTGAAGTAATCTGCAGGTAGGCATTTTAATTGCAGGAGAAATAAATATAATTACCATTGTATTATAGAAAGGATTTAGGAATCTAAGTCTTGATAGAGGACAGATTACTCTCTCAACCCTACACAAAACCTTAGACGGTCTGGATTTCGCCGATGGCAGTATATGTCTAATTTCTCATGAACTGGAAGATATGCAAGTGAAAAGCAACAAGTTGGCAGAAGAAGCATCAAAGATAGGACTTCAAGTGAACATAGATAAAACAGAGGTGATGAAGATTCCTGGCCAACAGCAACACTAACTACAACAGACAACAATGGGAGAAATTTGAAGGAAGCAACCTCCTTTACCTACCTACCTGGAAAGCATTATTTCAACTACAGGCAAACGGAGTTAATGCGGATATCAAAGCAAGGATCGGGAAAGCAGATCCGGATTTTGAACTCCAATGTGCAATGAGTGCTACTTACTATTTGGATCAGAGACTTGATGCGTCAGGAAGGGCACCTCAAACAAGCCACAAACCTTCATCAACAGCTGTTTTCGCTCAATAATACTCAAGAGAAGATGGCCGGTCAAAAGAGATCAGTAACAAAGATCTCTGTGAGCGAAGTAATGCAGCGGAAACCGATTGTGCAACAAATATGCAGAAAGAAATGGAGGTGGATTGTGGCAACACTCTGAGAAAACAATCAAGTGACATGATACGCCAAGCTGCCTCTCGATTGGAACTCGAATGGGAAGCAATGAGTTGGTCATCAGTCCGAGGGTAACATGGAGGAGGTAATGTGAAGAGGAGATGAAAGCATGTGGGCAGACGTGTAGCCAAGTGAAAATATTAGCAGAGAACCCAACGTAGTGGAGACGTGCGGTGATATCCATGTGATTCTCTAGGAACTAAAGGAAACAATAATACAATAATAATAATCTTTCACCGGAAAACGGCCACGTACTTATTTGGAGAATATATACTATACTAATGATGAATACACTTTATTCAACCATGGTCTGGCACTGAGTGTCACTTGGTGGTCTCTTCAGTATGTATCCAATCCGTTCCCATTTTCCTCAGAATTGTTATTCACCTACAGGTTCTTTGTTGGTTCCTTGACACAGTTCCTTGCTGCTTATCCTTTCTGACTGGTCATTTAGTCTTCAGTACCAAGCGAGCGAATGCTCGAAAGTCTGAATCAATTCAAAATGCTCCTACTGACACGTCAAGTCTCATGAGTATATAGAAGAAGCTACTTGACGATGATGCTGAAAATCTGAATCTTGTTTTTATGCCCAGTGCGGTAGATTTCCAAACAGATTTCAGATTAATAAAGGTACAGAACTTCGCAAACATAGTATGCAATATTAAGCGTTGTCAGGAGGTACAATTATATCATTCATCTTTAGCTGGAGTTGCAGATAGTGTCTAGGAGGACTAGGAAAGTATCTGAATTAAACTGTTCTGCTCAAATGAAGGCAGCAACATTGAAAGCATCTGATTTGAGCTTGAAATCTTCTCTATGAATTTCAAAGAAATAGCTTTTCCACGGTATCTTTGGAATTTTGTTATTTTGAGGCACTAGTTGTGATAACTATCATTTCATTTGAAATCAAACTAATGAATGTGACTTTATTGTTCGAAGTTGTTTTTTCTGTCTGTCTGTTTTCGACATAGAACTTTGCACAAATGTGCGGAAGTTCAAGTCGCCACACTCCGTGTAGCACGCGAAGCAAGAGAAGAAAGTACAAGAAAAGCATAATAGAAACAGTGAGCAGAGGTGTGAGACAAAGGAGTAATAACGAAGAACAAAACAGTTTCATTGGAGATCATAAGTCACAAGGAGTGGATGCATCTGCGCTGCCACTGAGAACGATTTTGAGCCATGTCACCAATTGTTTCCAACCATAGATTTTTACCGTCCCGAGGACCCCAGCCTGGAAGTCTACACCTTCCTACGTGGCTTAGACCAACTGTTGTGGATTTCATTGACTGATGCCAAGTTTTTGTTTGACCGCCGCTAGCTTTTTTCCAGCCTGACCCTATATCCGCTAACATTGCTCGTCGAGGGAGGCGATGGCTTGGCATACGTAACACATGTCCTAACCATCTCAGTCTTTGTAACTTCACGACTTCGTCGATTGATTTCCCCTGTTTACCTAGAACTCTACGCCTAACCTCAATGTTGCTCACCTTATTATGCCACTTTACACGGGAAATAGAGCGCAGGCACCTATGATCAAAGACAGCTAGTCTTTTCATGTCTTCCACTCTCAGTGGCCAGGTCTCACAACCATAAAGGAGGACGGAGCGGACTGATGAGCAGTACACCCGCCCTTTGGTCGATAGTCGAACATCTCGTCTACGCCAGAGTCGGCGTAAACTGGCAAATGCGAAACGAGCCCCCTGTATTCGTGCTGAGATTTCGTCAGAGATCAGCCCGTTGGGGCTGATGGTACTTCCCAAATAAGTGAAGCGGTCAACGTGCTCTACCACTTCACTTCCTATTTTTAAACTAGGCGTCGATGTAGTCCAGTCCTGTAACATCATCTTGCATTTGGCGGGAGCGAATCGCATGCCAAACATTCGTAGATTGCGGCTCAAGGTGTTTAGAAGACTCTGCATTTTGTCAGCGTCTTCGCCTAGAAGGACTATATCGTCTGCATATTCCAAGTCAACGAGATTATTCCCCGGTAGCAAGTCAATCCCTGAATCGCTGAAGTCACCTAGGGTTAAGTCCATTAACACATCTATGATGAAGTTGAATAGAAAAGGAGATAATGGGCATCCTTGACGGACACCACTGGTCGTCATCAGTTCAGATGACAGCTCGCCGTAAGCCCTCACCTGGCTGTATGAGTACGAGTAGAGTGCCTTAATCAGTGCAATATATTTTCTCGGAATTCCCTTTACAGCCAAGCATCTCCAGAGAACTTCTCGATCGACAGAGTCGAATGCTGCCTTTAGGTCAAGAAATATAATGACTGTTGGACGCCGGTAGGAATGCCTATGTTCTAGAATCTGTCGGAGGGTGAAGATATGATCAATACACCCTCTTCCTGGTCTAAAGCCTGCCTGGCTCTCTCGTGTTTGTGCCTCCCGAGCACCACTCAGTCTACGCATGATTATTGAGCCTAAGACTTTAGATACTATATTAGTCAAGCTAATCCCTCTGTGATTATCACAGGAAGACTTGTCTCCCTTCTTGTATATGGGGATAATCAGTGACTTACACCAACCCGATGGGACTTCTTCTGATTCCCAGACGCTGCCTAGTACCTCAGTTAATGCAGACAGTAAGCTGTCTCCACCGTACTTAAATACCTCTGGAGTCATTCCATCAGGTCCCGCTGCTTTGCCTAGTTTCAGATTGGTGACAGCTTTAGTAACCTCAGTTAGTGACGGAGGACCTGTGTCTATATCCCATTCAGGGAGGTGTTGGATGCTCGGAAGGTTGAGCGTGGCTGTGGGCAAATTAAACTGCTCCTCATAATGCTCTTTCCAACGATCCAGTCGTCTATCCTGGGAGCTAATTATAGTGCCATTTTTTTCCGAGATTGTCTCACTGATGATTTGTCTTCTCCCACCCGTTTCCCTGATGAGTCTTAATAGTTGCCTGGTGTTGCCTATCCTCGAAGCTTTCTCCATCTCTTTGGCTTTTGTCACCCACCACTGTTCACGGTCCTTGCGGAGACTTTTCGTAAGTTTCCTCTTGTGCAGCTTTCGCTCCTCATTGAATTCGGAGCTCGCCGGAATAAGTCTTCTAGCATCTATCAGTTCGGATGAGGCGGTGGAGATCCAGTGGTTCTTACTCACCTTTGGGTTGTTTTATCCTTCTTATCGACCCAAGTTACTCTGTCTGTGTAGATATATCAGCCTTTAGTTATGTCTAGAGATTAACTTTAGTAGAGATGAATTAAAAGTGTTGTCTCACAGGACACGACCTCCTTGGCTTAGGAGTCTAGTGATCAACGCTTTGGTTTTTGGAACGACAGGAACTGGGTTCTAGTATCACTGCAGAGACAGACTCATCTACCTGATGAGTATCAAATATGACGAAAGGAGATTACTGGATTCCAATAACAGCCACCTACCGACCTGACATTTTTTTGTCTTTCATAAGGAAAAATATCCTAATTGCAATAGGAATACTACATTTATGTGTGTATGTGGATAGTTTTATTACTCCTATATTAATTTTGTATGAGCATTTTAGATCTAAGTAAGTGCTCCAACACTACGAAGTGCCTCAAACCTTTATCAATCCAGTTCTGTAGCTCTGTGATGATAAGGCGACATGCTAAATGATTTTCAATGGAAGGCTCAGTGATACCTTCAAAGTAGAAATGGGAGTAAGACAAGACTGTTTACTAAGCCAAATAATGGTTCTGACTATAGTGAACTAGTCGCGAATGTGAAACCTGGGTGGATAGCCAAGGCTCTGACGTCCAAGGTTGACGTGAAGGAGACCGTGTGAAGAAAATGATCGTGCAGCCAGCCTAAGTAGGCTTCAGAGGGCAGGATAACATGGTGGAGATGCTTTTCTGTAGCCCAGTGTCTCACTTAGAACCCAAGGAAATAATAATACCAACTTTATTTTATAATAGGTAAAATCACATAAAGCAAATTCGGCTTGCCAGTACTTGAATACGGATTAGTTCATGAAGCATATCTAATTTAAAATAAACACTAATATGTGACCGAATATCTTATTAATTAAAAACGGAAACTATTTGGAGCTACTGAATGAACATAACAGAAAAAACCGTCTTGATTTACGTTTTAATGTAAACAGTATATTTGAGATAAAGGCAGTGTCTGACTTTTCCGAACGACTTGTCAAATTCAGGGTGATATATATACACTGAGCAGCACATATCATCTTGTTTACTTCAAGACTTTTAACCCTTGAGGAATTTATGCAAATGAGCGGTCATCACAACAACAAACAACACAAATTAGTTAACAGAAATTTATGTTTATGTTTTTATGAGAAGGGAGTTATAGCAAAAAATGGTTTTCATTTAAACTATTGATAAGTATGACTATTTCTTTGCATCTTTCATTAGCATACATAAACAAACACTATCACATTTCAACTAACATGGACGGGAAGTAAACATTAATTAATTAATTAATTTTCCCTAATTTCTAGATTTTATTTATTCAAAGATCAGTGGATCATTTTCATTAATTGTTCGCTGATATTTATCCCATCCTCAGCAAATCTAATTCCATATTAGATAAGTGAATTTGAAATAACGCACTGATAAGTTGTTAATAAGTGATGTCAACATAAGCAATCTAAAATGCCGTGTGGATACATGGACATGATTGTCAACAACAAGATGCTCTCGATACGTCATCCAGTTATTGATATATTGTAAAGCCATGTAATCCTGAATGATTGAGGTGATTAGTTTTATGTCATTTATACGAAGCATTGGCATCGCCAGTCACAACGAAGTTATCTAGACACCGGATGACCATTTCACTCGTTTGAAGTTGATCTCATCAGCGGTGTACCCTGTTTGACTGAGATCAGAGAGGTGAGTCAGTTCAACCAATCGAAACAGCTGTCCAGTTCTCCTAGGTTTTCTAATGGTTCTCTAACTAATGTCAGCTCATGATGAAATCTTTCAAAGAAGTAAATTCAATAAATTCAAAAACCTTTCTGTAATACAGAAAATTGCAAAACAAATGAAGTAAGGGAATTTTGTCTGTACCTGTTTGTCAAAATAAAATCTATCCATAGAACAATATGTATGAAGTCATGAAACAGAAAGCAGACATGAGATTTTTTTATGTTTCGCTATATACTACACGCATATATTTCTCAAAAAAATGTTAAAAGTATTGGTTTTTTGTAGGGATTTTGTTTGATTGCATGGAGGATTTAATCATGAGCTGACATCAGTTAGAGAACCATCGGAAAACCTGGGAGTACTGGACAGCTGTTTCGTCCTAGTTTTGGACTTCTCAGCAGTACTCACCCACCGGGATTCAAACCCAGGACCTTCTGGTTACAAGGCGAGCTCGTAGACCATTGAGCCACTATGACCCGATCCAATGGTCCTTGAATTCTAACTTCTGCCAATTCACGACATAGTGCGACCAATTCGCAATGTGTTCTTCGATGAGTTACTGCCTCATCTTCGACCTGCTGCACCCTACTGGTCACGGCTTCCCACTAGAACCCCAGGTTAACTGCCTGAATAGGGCCAGTCACTAGTGAGCATCAGATGAATTTTCAAGTATTGGTTTTTGTAGGGATTTTGTTTGATTGCATGGAGGACTTAATTTAATTTAATGTTTAAAGTGTTTGCTACCACATACATGGAAACTCTTAGGAATAAACATCCAAAAGTACATTAAAGGAAAAAACTCATTTTCATTTTAAGACTTATCATGAGTTAACTTTAATTAAAGTACCAATGAAAACCAGGTTGTTTTTGACATCTGTTTCTGTTTGAGACTCTTCATCAGTACACACCTATAACCCGATTAGGGATCGGACGGAAAGTCCTTAGATTATGAGACAAGCTTTTTGACCATTTGCTCAGTTTGGCGCGAATTCAACAGTCCATGCATTCTAACTTCTGCCGACTTACCATTTACTGCTGGACTGCCAGATAGTTTCATCGGCGAGTATTTGACCTCACACCTGACTCAGTGTCGGGTCGCTAGCCTCATGCTTAACCTTCCCTTCTAACCTCTTTCAACAAATTTCTGTCAGTGAAAGCGATCAAAGTATGCAAGTATGTCTGTACAAGTCTTTAAAAATGGAAAACGCTACATTAGGTGCACATGATCCAGTGGCAGTGAGCAGTTAAACTAGTGCTAAAATTTGCTATCGTGTAAAGTCTAGTGAATTTGTTTCTTTCTCCATCTCACCGCCACCACGCTAGCACTTAACCGTGATAACATGAAGATGAATTATCGAGCTTAAAAACCTTGAAATTTAGGACCTAGCGCTAGGGGTAATTTAATTATATAAACTTGTTTTACAAATAATTAATCAAGTAACAACATCAAATATCTCGGCAGTATGAAATTTGAACCTGCAACCAAATGAAAGCGTATCAATGGAAATGCTGAAGATATTGGTTAGATTATTTAATTACTGCATAATTCAAGTTTTACAAGAGTGAGGTGTGTTAACACTCTGCAGAGGTGACCGGCTTTATTTGGAAGAATAGAAATGTTGTATAAGAAAGATGAAAATTGCTTGAAGACTTAAAATGACTTCAGTGCTCATTCCAGGAAGATGTCTTTGAAGTAGCTTAGTTCTCCAAGAAAGATGAATTAGTTGCGAAGGTTTCATAATTTTTCTGGGTAACATCTTTAGGGCTTACTTCAATGTGAAATGATATTTTCTATAATGGACATGGATTATGAATGGCAGTTTTTTGATGTCTTGCTATCCTAGTGTTAGTTCAATATGATTATATCTGATGAGCGAAAATCTATCTGAGTACCACCAGGCTTCTAGGATTTCTCCGATACTTGCAGTATTTCCATTTTCTAGTCGTAGTGGTTTCCATAGTCGACCACATTTATTCATATGAAAGAATACATATTGTGTCTTTTGACAGCTAGTTTATGTTCTTAATTTCACAGTTAAAGGGAGCTTTAACTTAGAATTAAATATTTCTTTCAATAGATGATACCATTTATTTTGCAAACAGTGGTGATCTTGTCTTCTTTCGCTTTTACGTCTTTTGGTCTGCATTGCATTGAATGAAGAGGCTGTGTTGGTTTGTGCGCTACACCTATTCCCAATGATTTTAGTATTGTAGCAACTATTTCAGAAATAGTATCAATACTTGGTAGGAAGTGTTTTCTTGTGATTTACCACGATGGCTTTTGATGGGTATTTTAATTCAAGTGTATGTATCTTTCGATGTGTATTTATGATCTATTCTGCTCAGGAAATAGGATGCTGGGATGTGTCTAAGATCTTTCTAACGTTTTTTCCACATGGCTTATTTTGTGCGCAGTTTGATTATTGTTGTCCCATATTAGCATATACCTTAGCTACGAATCTATCGTAATACTTTCAAGTTATTTTCTGCAGATATTATAAAATTATATAAGTGTAATACCACCGTAAAGTTTACTTACTGAAGATTTTTTAACATTTTAGAAGAGTTAATTGCAACTCAAATAGTAGAAAGTTAATCATAGTTCTTATTTTGAATTCTCACCTAAATTAAGTAATTTTAACTTAATTTAGTATTGCCGACATAAGACTGAGGGGATTCATTCAAATAAAATGGACATTGAAGAGACGGTTCAAATGCTTCCACAGTTGGGTTACTCTAAAATCTATATGAAACCTAATCAACTCATTGAGACAGAGAATATGAAATATTTACAGCCTTAACAACACGGAAAAGGAGTTGAGCAATCTAAAAATGGGTTCTCATCGAAAATGGTTACATTGGACGCTTTATCATAAAATCTATAAAGCTCACATATGTGTTGTCCTGAACTTCTCTTTGTGAATCCGCAATTCAGTGAAGATTCATCGTCAGAAATACTAAGAATTCCATTGTTCTGTTAATTGAAGAAAACCTTCTCTGAAGCTGAAATTTGACTTACTTTCTATAGAAAAGAAATGATTAGTAAGAATGTGAAGGACACGTTACTACTTCTGGCCTCATCATTGTGTATCTATAAAATCACCTGCTCCTGTGTAGCTAAGTATGTCGGCCTTACTCAGAGTTTGCTATCCAGACGTATCATCAAGGATTTATTCCCATTGTTCTACAAAGGAATAAAACAACTCCTGAGGCACCATTCTGGAACACCTTACTAATTCTGAACACTCACAGAACTAGTAAACAAACTTCAGAGTTATACACAGAGTACGCAGATATCTCGACAAAAGAATATGAAACAGACTTTTTCAAACCGTGGAAAGTATAGCATTCCGAATGTTAAATCTTGAATTCTGCAAACAGAAGTTTGTTCAGTCGAATATGGGGCTTCAACAACAGGTTTCCGTTTTATCCTGTCTTCTACCGTCGTCTTCGGATGGGTCAACGATTGCCTATAATCTCTGATTTCCTCCACACCACACGATCTCTTCTGTGTCCCCCTAGCACTGAAAACGCACTCGTCGCTTCCCACTGGGGTTCCACTCGAGGTACGACCTGCAATCTGCTCGACTTCATTCGACGGCCTCTTCATCGTATTCTCTATCCGTCTTCATTTTCTCTTACATATTTGTTGACCAATCGGTTTTTGGTTGATTTGCTGCCAGACAGAATTTCTTTTTGCTAATTCTTTCTCGCTTGCTATTTTTTCTTCAGTATGGAGCCAGCGAAGGCAGCTCCTAACAAAAGTTTGTAACTAGTTCGAAATCCTATTCATGACACGCCTGCCACCTTTCTCACCCGTAAAGAAGGACCGACTGACTTCACATTTATATTCAAGAATCGAATCCTGTTCTTTGTGATTGTCACTGCAGAAGATTTGCAAACTGGTTTTAGGTTGATAAAGGCGTATCTCGGTTTTCCGACTCTGACTTTGACACATTCATCCGTTCTGCCTCACAGTGGTGGAAACGATGCTTCCTAGATAAGTGAAGGAAGTAATCTCTGTTAAATTTCTGCCGTTAATGGCGATTGGTGCTGGTTGCTGTTGGTCGTCCATCTTTATTGCCTCCATCTTCTCTATATTCACCGGAGTCCTGTCTTCTCCGCGTCTTCAGGCAGTTTGCTGGTTTACGCCTGTGAATTTTCGAGTCTGTGTGGCACTACACATATGCCATCTGAGAAATCCAGATCTTCTAGAGTCTTCTTATCGGTGGTCCAGAGACGTCCTATCTCCTCGCTACCAGCTCACAGTCTGACGCATAATCTACGCCATCACAATTGTAGACTATTTATTTTTGCGGTATTTGGATTTATTTTGCTACCTCTTAAACAGAAAATGCTGTGACCGAAACCATAGAAATCTTGGAGCGATTCACATTACTTCTGATACTCTCTTTCATGGGTTTTGAGCACCTTAAATTCAGCCGCTCTAAAATCCTTGTAATCTTACCCTACCAATAAGTCCTACTAATGTGAGAAGATTTCGAATAGGCTAATGGTAATGTTAAGTGCGTCGGTGGTATAGCGGTTAGGACGCTCGCCGACCATGCACATGGTCCGGGGTTCGATCCCCGGCCGACGCACACCTTTACCTCTCTAAGCCAGAAATAATTCTGGTAAAGAGGAGAGGTTGGGCATGAGGCTAGCAACCCCATCCTGTAAAATAAACTCTGCTACAGAAACTTCAAGCTACTAGCTTGGAGCCCTATGTTCCACTGGGGAACGTGAAGGAAAAATTATTATTGTTTATTAATGGTAATGTCACATAATACATACAGGCTATTGAAGAATTGTAAAAGATAGACATCTGTCTATTGTCATCAAAAAGAGATGAATGAATAGAAAGGTGACATGTTTAATCATTTTTAAAACCAATACAATACCAATGCGTAATTAATTAATTAGCTAAAATATTGCAACTGACAGGCATTCACCTCATGCTTAATAATGGCTCTAGTGTAGATTCATTGATTTCAGAATAGTAAGTCACACTGAGCAGATTATGCAGCATAACAATTTCATGATTTTATGAGCTTCTAAGGAACAAACATTTTTTCTACCTGATACGAAGTTTTTTTTTCTTATTGAAGTAGGCAAATGCATATGATAGATAAAGATATTTCTGGAGCCTTTAAGTTTTATGCACTCCTTATGCATACAGTGATAAGCATTTGCAAAATCTGTCATTATTAGACTCCGACTACTGTGACCTGAAACATAATAACTAGCTATTATTATTATTATTATTTTTTCTTTAATTTTTGGAACTTCTCAGTATTATCTCTTTGATTTAATTACTACCTTCGTCTTTAAGACTGATAAACTTTGATGATACAAAAGAAAAACAACAACAACAACAACATCACTGACTTCATGCTGGTTAGTAGACTGTCATTTGTGGGCGGGGCATAAATTCGTTTCAAAAATGAGACATAACAAGCAGCCAACTTGTTGATTTAAAAATTGATAATAACTCAATTTTGGTAGTTTATTATGATATCATATAGACTCATTATTGTTGTATTTTTTCTTGAGTTTGTTGAGATCATTGGATTTCCGGAGGCTGTCGACAGACAGACTTTGACTTCGGGCTTCGGACTTGTTGGCACTCACCAGTCAGTAATGCGTACTCGCAGTCTTGACGGAACTCATATCCCCAAACAATACCCATTGGACTGAATCCCTTCCGTTAGTTCTCCTTGGGATATGAAACGCCCTGAAAACTGATGCTGGTTGTACTAGCGTCGAGCTAGTATATGGCACGACACTATGACTGCCTGGTGAGTTTGTTTCTCCCTCGAGCTTCCCACCAGCGGTAGATCACGCTTCATACGTCAGCAGGCTTACAAACGCTGTGCGTTCAGTTAAACCTGCTCCCCTTGGTCCACAGTCCATTGATGCCCTTGTTCATCTGTGTTTAAAATCTTCTTCATATGTATTTGTTCGTCATGACTCTGTGTGTAGACCTCTGGAACCCCCATACGACGGGCCTTATAAAGTAATTAAACGTACGGATAAATTCTTTGTCTTAGACAAAAAAGGCCGCGAGGACACCGTCAGCAGTGACCATCGGAAACCGGCTTACTTGGAGGGTAATCCTATTAGCCTAGAGCTGAGCGTACCCCATAATCCACAAGTAACCGAATATCCTTTAGTCCTCGAAGAAGTCACTAGCACGGCGAAAGCCACAGAACCTCCTGTCGAGCCCCGTAAGAAAACCCGTCCTGGACGTGACGTAAGATTCCCAAAATACCTTTACACCTATATTACATAACTAAGTCGTGTGATTCACCCAAATCATTCTTTGGTAATATTAATTATTTTTTCTTTTCAGACGCATCAATTTTTTTATACTGTATCACTAAACACAAGTAAAATTTTTTTCTTAAACAGTACATGTTACATGCACTAAAAAATTTAGATGTATTTTTTTCGATGTTCTAGAGTTTGAATTATTTTACTATACGCTAGATGCACATAATTTTTTTTAAAACGCCGATTTGGTACATTTTCTTCAACAAGGTTCTTAGTGTTCTTGTTTTCTTTTCCAGGTGCGACGGTAACTGGAAAGGAAGCGATGTACAAACACCCCATTAGCATTGGCAGACAGACCAGTAGGCACACCATCAAGCCGCTCGGAAGATTTTTTCACCCGAAAGGGAACCGTTGACCTTTTTTTTACATCCGGCTGGTTCTATCTAAGGTTCCTCACAACCCCACAAACAGGGGGAGTGAGCTGTAGAGGTAAATAATTCCCCAAAATTAGTAACCATAAGAATAGATTATGCCTAAGAGAAGAATTACATGGTGACCATAGGAATCATCAGTGAACATTGGATGCTGACCCTTAGAGTTTAAATCAACTTGTTTAGCTGAAGGCTTCCGGTCAAGCATCCCCGCCATTCGGTATTCCGTCGTATCACTTTCGTGCACTATCACTAGCCACCTTAGCTTCCGCTTCAGTCCGTGATTTGGTTCCGAAATATATCTCGTAGTTTGTACAATCAACTGTAGTCTTTTGCTTTGCCTTTGGTACACGAGAAAAGAATACTATAGAAGTGGTTGGTATAAGATCTTGCGTTAATATACTCCGTACAATTTGCGAATGTTTATACCGTCAGCCTCTAAAAACCGATGTCAGCCAGTGCTTCAGTCAGAAAGGTTACTACTGAGCTTTTAAGGTCGGCGGATGATCACCTGTATGACAGTATTGAATACTTTGGTGGATCACTAAGTAGTAACTAGTATCATGAATTTTAGTTTTTGTTAAGTGCAACATGATATCATGTTATCTAGTATGGTGGCTGCATTGCAAACTATACTGATAGAATATAGTCTGGACCAAACAAAGAACTAGACGTATGATATCAATCACTTACTAGTGTCCACTCAAAGTGAATTGAGAACACTTAATGTCATTAAGTGAAGTTAAGAGATACTTCTGTGTATATTCAGAGAGATTTGAAAAAAAGTCATCGTAAGTGCATCCAAAAATTAGTCTGTTTATACAGAGGGAATTTAATTGTTCCTCTTGTATTATAACACTGAGTCTTTGCTCTCAATTATCCTGATAATTTTAAAGCTATCTGTCAGAGATTTAAAAGCGTTGATCTAGCATCCCACGTATTATTCTTGCCTTCGGTTAAGGCTTCAGGTGCATGTCTTCATTGAATTAGATCCTATGTTATTAGTTCTAGCCGTCTCCACAACCTCTCACGGTCATTAATTTATTTTTCGGACCATCACCCTAAGACATTCAACTCAAGACTTCTCATTTTATCATGAGCTAACATTTGTTAGAGAACCATTGAAAAACCTGCAAGGAGCACTGGTTAGCTGTCTCGTCCTAGTTCGAGACTCTTCAGCAGTACGCACACATCGCCAGGTTCGAACCCAGGACCTTCCTATACTATTAAGCCACTGGGACCCGATCCAAAGGCCCATGAATTCTAACTTCTGCTAATTCACAACACAGGCTACCGCTAGCCGATATCCTCGACAAGTCCCAAACTAGGACGAAACAGCTGTCCAGTGCTCCCAGATTTTCCAATGGTTCTCTAACCAATGTTAGCTCATGATGAAATCCTGTAACCAATCAAATCCTACAAACCAACACTTTAACTTCTCCTTTTTGTTTTACTCAAGGACCTACCTTTGCTTGCTTATCTTTTCCGGCTGGCGATGAGATTTTGATAACTCTGAGAAAGTGTGTAGTAAACTATTGAAAATTATATCGATGATTCGCTTAAAAACTTTCTGAAGCACTCAGAAGCAGTCAATGACTTGACATAATGTCGTATCGTTTTCCTCGCGTTAAGTTCTGTAGATCTTCAAACTTATCTCAAATTAACAAGCATCTATCTTATCTCGCAAGCTGATCTTGTTAAATGATGCTGTGGTTGTGTGATATAGACAATGTCTGCGAATGGAATATTATGTCCATATATCTCCATAGTTCAGTACTACATACAATATATCTGTTTGAACATTCTATTTGATGTTACAGACAGAATACATTTCCCACGGTTATATACTTCATTGACAAAAGAATACTATATACATTTAAACATTCTATTTTATGTTGTTTGATGTAAACCGAAATCACACGCTCGATGATTGGTTGACAAATATAAGCTGTAGCTGTAGATATATGAACAATGGTTTAATTAATGAGAATGGACAGGACAGTATTTCAATTACTACAGTTACTGCCCTGTTCGGTACAAAAGAGCCTTAGTAAGGTGCCTCTTCAGTAGAATCCAACCAATATGCACTGAAGACACACTTGATGAAGAGAAAAGAAAGTTGACATAAACTCTGGTTGAGAACAATGATCCAGACAATTTCATCAGGAGATATAAAGTGTTCAGAACGCCAAGACCACTCTACAACTCGCCCCTAAGAAAGACGTGTACATTAAACTACCCTATATGGGGCATCATAGCAGCTTGATAACTAGACAAATACTGAACACTGCTGTTAAAAAGACTTTTTATGCAGCTAATATCATAATAATAGGGAATGTAAAGCCAATATATTATCTAAGCCCTTCGAGCATGCGAAAAATGATGTCACGTCCCACTGTATTTACTAAGTGATAAAAATGTGTTTTGCAAAAGCAAAGGTACAGTAATAAGGTGGTATGCTTAAGAAACAATGGATACAGCCTTCGTTATGAAAAATTATAAAGTATTATAAATATTTTGAAATAATGGATGGGATTTGTAGCTCAGGTGAATATTTGTGTTATCCGCGTATTTTAACTGCAAGCTCTGAAGATGAAAACTCTAAAATTAGGCTCTCCGACTAAGAGAATGCAATCGAATTTTATATATGATGATGAATCCTGAAGGATTATTCTCCTTAAACCATTTCTCATCCTATTCGATGCAAGTTTTATTAGTGTAAAACTGTGAATTAGTCAATGAGCATCTCCAAGGGTGCTCAAATCTTGACCAGTGATGCTTGATAATCTACGTTTTTTTAAGATTCACGATTAAGAAACCGATGTTACGAATAGTGAAATAATGACACAAATAAATAAGTTCTGGGGGTTTAATGAGAGGATAAAATGTCCCCTGATTCCTCTTGTTGGAGATAATAACTGGCTTCAAAACTTCATTTTCCGAGAGAAATAAACAACACCGAGTTTTGAAATAAATTGCTGGGTGCGTCGGTGGCACAGTGGTTAGGACTCTCGCCAACCGTGAGCACATGGTCCGAGGTTCGATCCCCTGCCGACGCACACCTGATATCTATGGTCGGCATGCAAAATTTGGGCTACGGATATCACATGCTGAAAATTCCATAATTGTACTGAAAATACAGTGTGGCATCAAGCTGTTATCAAAATTAAAAAAATAAAATATTTTGATAATGATATTTGTGGAAATTTGGATCGATTCAATTTTAAATATTAGAATTCTATACCGACCAACATCATCTACAGAGACTATTAGAGATCAACAGGGAGCACGCACAACCCGGTGTTTTCCACTCGAGCTACACTAGAGGGTCTGGAGTGTGATGCTAGCGTGTATTCAATCTGTCCTCTTTTGCTTTTACATATTTATTGACCGATAAGTTTTTGATTCATTCGTTTCCAGAGTTTATTGTTGCTAGTAATTTATAGCTGACAATCTGACCTTCACTTTTCGTGATAAGCCGTGCACGTCTCTGACCCTTATAGAAGAGGTGGCCGATTTAACATTACTGTTGAAATTCCGATTCTTATCCTCTTCTCTGTGTGTGGCTGCCGTCTACAGTTGTGAAGTTGCTGGTTGGATGAGTGAAGGAAGTAACTGCTTAAAAGTTTCTTCCATCGATAGTGGGCGATGTTTGTTGTTGTGGTGGGTTGACTGGTTATCGTCAACACATTCGTCTTTTCTATGCTGAATTGAAATGCTATATTTGCTTCCTCTTCTTCTGTTAGTTTGTTGGTTTTTGCCTGTAGATCTTCGAGGGTGTGTGACATTACATATAAATCGTCCGTGAAGTTCACATCTTTTAGAGTCTCTTTATTGGTCCAGCGTATTCTTCTCTTCTAGCTCCTTATGGTATTCCCGATAATGCAGTTCACCACAGTTAAGAATTTATCGGTGATAGTAGGTATCCCATTCTGACTACTGTCTTCACTTCAGAGGCCTCACTGAGTTTTGTTAAGGTCAAGCAAAATATTAAATTGTGTCATCTTATGAAGAATAAGAGATGCCCTGGATGGATAACTGAGGTCAGAACAAAGTGGATTCATCATCATCAAGTAAGGCACGGAATCGCAGTCAAACCTCAATCACAACTTCATTGACTATGAATAGACCTTCGATGGCGTTGATCACGATGTAATTTGGAAACTACTTCAGTACTATGGAGTGTCCCAAATCGTTATCAACAATCTCGTTCGAAATTTTACTGACTACTTTGACATTAATAATAAATACCATTTAAATGTTGGTTTGTAGGGATTTGGTTGATTAGTTACAGGATTTCATCATGAGCTGACCTCGGTTAGAGAACCACTGAAGAACCTGAGAGTACTGGACAGTTGTCTCCTCCTAGTTTAGGACTCTTCAGCAGTACGCACACATCAGGGTTCGAACCCAGGACCTTCCGGTTACAAGGTTAGCGAGCTCGTAAACCATTAAGCCACTGAGACCCGATCGAGTGGCCATCCCATGAATTCTAACTTCTGCCAATTCACGATATAGCGCAACTGTTAGTCAATGTCTTCGGCGAGTATTTGTCCTCACATGCGATCAGCATTTACCTTATCAATAACTTCATTGTCAGTATTTTGTGCACCGGACGGTGAACATTCAGTGTATGAATATTTCCAATCTATTAGGGAATTCAGATAACCGAATTATTCGTTCTCTATTTCTCACTTTCATTTGAAGAAATACCTGAGTATTCCACATAAGCAATGTCAAATTTGACATTATTCCACTTTTTGTCTTTAGAATTAATTATTTTCCTTGTAGAGTGTTTTCTCATCATAGTTTTTTTCTTTTTCACAATATTTTGCAGATAAATTGTTCTACTTTGTTCTGCCCTTCTTTTTTGTCTAAATGCAATTTAAATAATTATTAGCCTTTTTCTTTGTACTGAATTTACATTTTAAATGATGGTAGTAATATATGCAAATGAATGTTAGAATGAATACTCTGCACTTTCATGAACTTTGTATTCTTCTGATTAACCTCTAGTGGACGTAACTGTGTTTTCATAGTGAACACTTGTTGTTTTTTATATAGTGAAGCTGATAAGATGTTGACCTACAAAACTTTTAACAGTTTGTCTAACTATGTAACAGCAAACTATTGAATGGTAAAGTGATATGCCAAATTTACTGAAAAACTCATTTCACCTACTCATTTAGAGTCTGTTGGAAATCACTGATGATTTTACATCGGTTTGAATGAATGAATGAATGATTGTATACCACTGACATCAATCAGAAGGGCCTGCTATCGGGTTACACATGTGGCCAGGCTTATATGCGATGTGCCTGTTTAACTTAGGTCAGAGATTTCAATATAGCAAAAATATTCATTCAGACATCTATAAAACACAAAATAATTGAGCAAAGAATATCCTTTTCGATAATTTACTCTTCTTGCTCTAGAATTATATATATGCTTATATACATAGAGTATTCTAGAATAGTAGTCAATAACAATATTAGTGTTTTTTTTAAATAATATCGATTTGTAATTACAGTTCATTAAAGATGCTTAAATTATAATAATAATAATAACAATAAAGATATAGTAGCGAATAGAATATCAACTATGTAATTGGCTTACTCCCCATGAGCAGTCGAATTGGTAGATACACATTGAAGACGCGAAATTAGGCAGTTTCTCTTTTACTCCTGAACGCTAAAGAGGAGTGGTTTTGAACACATAACGTAACTCAGCAGCAGAGAATGCTCTTCTACCGCAATTCTAAGGCTCTGTGTTAGTATCTCGCTGATGTTGTTCCCAAGAAACTGTATTTGTAAGAATCAGGCCTTTTTTATAACTGTTGGTAACTTGTGCTGCTCTGATTTTAGATTCATATTCTTATCAATAAACTTTTCTGGATAACCATTTTCACTTAGCAACCCTTTAATATTATTAAGTTCCTCATCAAGACATTCGTTCGAGCAAATTGCTCTTGCTCTGTGGACCAAGTACTTTATCAGATTGCGTTTGTATTTCAAGGGCACGGAGCTAAGAAAATGGGTATACTGACCCGTTGATGTAGGTTTTCTATATACATTTCTTCTTGTTGTGCCATCCTCTTTTTTGGTCATAAGGACGTCTAGAAATGAAATACTAGAGTCTTTTCCTTTCTCAATAGTAAAATTTATTGCAGGATAAACCTCGTTGAATTTATTCAGGATGTTCTTTGCTTCCTTCTCATTTTTCATAATCAGAAATGCATCATCCATGTACCAGCAATAGAATTCAAGTTCATTATTAACATCCTTCAAATAGGTTTAAACCCACCCACCCCCTGGCTAGTTACTTGGGTGAACCAGTAATATCATGAATCGGATTCGCAATTTACACGGTTTCAAGTGAAATTTCATATGTTCCTATCAGCTCAGCATCTATTATTCTTGTTACTGTCGGCTCGGATTGAAATGTAGGGCTTCAACAGATGCCTTCATTGCAATCTGTCCCCTTTCACCCCTTTCGACTGTCTCTAAAAGCTTTCATTTTCTACCTTTACTACCCCTTCCATGTTACCCTTGGAAGTGCATCTGGTTGTTATCCATTAGTGTTCCACGTGAGGACCCGCATACTGTGTGATCTTCCTCAACAGTGTCCTCAGATTCCGTCTAATTCATCTCCATTTCTCTCAATATAATATTGGGATGATGGCTTCTTTTTCATTTTGATCCCAGAGTTCCTTGTTGTTCATCCCATTTAAAGAGGTTCTTCATCACTATCAAACTGGAGATGATACTTGTTGATAAATGTTTGAAAGAGACTTCTGGAAATAGTTTTCTAGACGTTTGAAGTCCCTAAAAGTTACATTTAGGAAGCAAATTTTCAAAAATCCCATCTATTTTTTCAAATTTGCAATTTTCTGAGGTGAAATTTCCCTACAGCATTTTTCGGAAACCAAGATTATTCAGAATAAAATATGTGATCCGCATGATATCATAAATGGTGATCAAGAAAGCAAGAATAAATGCATGATATAATATATTACTGATTGACTGAGATAATTAGTTGTATGTTCTTCAAGTCAAGCAGTAGTGCTTGATTGATTTGATCTAAATACTAAGTAGATGGCCGTTTCACTCTCAACTGTGTCAACCATGAACGATGCAACTTAAGTGGCTGATTTTCCTTAATTGAACTTTAAGTAAATTCAAGCTAGCTGAATCCTGCTACTAATTCTCATGATCAATAAGAAGACGCTCCGATAATATATTATTTACCCAAATTTTCAAGAAAATATTTATCAGTGAAACTATCTTTCCCTATATACCTAGTTACACTTGCTTTAACAGCCTGTGCGCACAGATCGTAAGAATCAGCCACGGGAAATCATTAGTTGACTGTTTTATTAACCACTTGGAAAAGGGACTGATTATCATCTACTTTGATAAAGTGACAATTTCTTGAAATTTGATGTCTACTGAAATCCTTTTCGAAATTCAAGACAGGTGAATTGCATACAATGATTTCCTTTTACAAATTTGAATAAAGAAGAAACATTGGCGCAGAATAATCTGAATCCATTTTATATCGCTGGTTCTCACCGGCTGCATACAACCTGAATTTTTAATAAAAATAAAGTGTGTACAATTTTAACAAACCTTTGTCCATTAGCAATCATACTGTCAGAGCGTCATAGTAAAATAAGGCGTTGAGATTTACAGGGTGTCTAAAGTGCTACTACATATATATATCTTGGTAGAGAGAAGTTTGTTGAAAAAAAATTAATTATCAGTTGTGTTGTTAGGGTGGTAACAAAAGAAAATTAGCAATAGTTACGTAATTAGATAAGAGAAGACCAAAATTTTTAAATTTCGGTGCACATGAGATCAGATGAGAAGTTGATGGTGTAATTAAGTAAGCATAACTCAGAAGATCAAGGAAAATTAACTCTTAAGAGATTCAACCGAAAAATAAAGGGAGGGGGTGGAGCGAAAAGATAAGCTAACAAAATTAGCAAAATTAGAAAACAAAGAGCTACTAAGAAGTGAGTGACCAGGGTAATTGAAGTCCAACAACGGGTTCTTTTTGGACACATAAATCAGACTTCAATCGTATTACTGCTATAGCTTCAGCAAACCTGAGAAGACTTGAGGTACTTTGTCTGTTGGTTATTTTGAATGATTCCAGCACATCTACTCGGTGTCCTGTGTCAATCAGGTGTTTGGTGACTGAAAAGCTCAAACGATTCGGTCCCTTTAACCGGAGTCTCCTTGGCAATGTAATTGCTCCCGCAGATACATGTGAATTAGTATACACAGGTGAATTGCATCAAGCCGGGGACAAGAGTGATATTTACTGACGACACAAGAGAGTGGTTGTGAGACAACACTTAGAATTCTTGATAGTTAGAATATAGGCGATACTTAAATCTAACCCGGCGGATGAATGATAAGCATATCTGCTTATAAACGAGTAGCAGAAGAAAACAACTTTTACCAGCTCCTGGATTCTCAAAGACTTTCAACTCTTTTTTAGACACTGAAAGACTTAAAGTATATTAAATTCATATTGTTTACCGAATGTAGCCAGACAGCCATATTTCTGTACTAATCAGAAGTATTCATATGTCTATTTACTTATATGTGGAAGACTGTTATTGGACTTAGGAATCGTACAAAATATCCAATCAGTAGATCAAAATAGTAAAGATGTTATAATAGTATATTGAAATTAATAATGTAAATGATTTATAAAGATGAATAGGTTGGACCTACAAGAAGACTCTAAAAGTTCTGGACTATTTGGATAATTTACGTCTAATGTCACAACAAACTCAAAGATCCACAGGCAAAAACCAACAAACTAACAGAAGAAAAAGAAGCAGATATAGGACTTCAACTGAGCATACAAAAGACGAAGGTGGTAAAGATAACCAGTCACCCTAACACAACAACAAACACCGATCACTGTCAACGGAAAAAACTTTTAAGCAGTTACTTCCTTCACTCATCTAGTCAGCAACTTCTCAACTGTAGACGACAGCATGGATGAGTATGTCAAATCTAGAATCGGAAATCCTAGGCAGACGTTCATCTCTCTGAAATAAGTGTGGAAACCTGACTCAGCATCAAGAATAAAATTCGGAATTTGAACAGCAATTTTAAAACAGCTATCTCTTCTATGAAGGTCAGAGACGTGCACTGTTTATCACGGAAACCATTTTAAACAGGTTGCTGCGGAATTTTATCAATGCCTGACTTTTCTGGCTTGATAGTGAAAGTCAGACGGTCGGTCGGAAAGGATTAGCGACAAGGAACTTTGAGGACGCATTAATCAAGAACCAACTGGTCTGCAGATTTGGTGAAGAAGATGGAAATGTATAGGACGTACGCTAATCAAACTGTTGTGTGAGACCATTCGTCAGACTGGTCTTCGAGCGTAACTCGAGCAGTAAGCGGTGTTGATTGCTCAATTGTGACATGGTAGAATTTTGTGAGAAGTGGATGTAAGCTTATGCGCGAGATGAAGAGGGCCCCGGAGAATAGAATGAAGTGAAAATGTGCTGTTAAAATCTTGAGTTCAACTAGGAACTTGAGGAAACAATAATAATAAATGAGTTGAAAGAGAATGCAGTTACTTACAAACAGGGTTAAGTGCACTTCTAAAATTTTAACAATATAATTCAGAGTTACAGTTCATCGGATATTCTTCAGTGGGTTTTTTCCACTGTGGATGCCGCCAGTCGGGGTGTTGAATACTCTTTGGACTAGGATGAGAGTTTCTTGTAAATTCTGAATTACGCATCCACACGGATAAATACGGTAAATATTTAGTTTTTGAGAGGGTGAGAAGAGGAAGCAGGGAACAAAGACAAGTGTCTTTTCCAAATCGACCAAAACTAATTTATCCGTGAAACAAAGATGAACATTATGATTAAAGAGATACGAAATGTGTCGTCTTTTACATTCAACAGAAAGTGCGCCCCTAATATTAATATCTCCTGAACAGCCTTCCAGATTGTTTAAAGTATTTGTAAACTTTATTTAGACTTACCTCTACTTAACCTACTCATAGTGCACACCTGATATCCTAGGTTGGCCTTCAAAATTTGGGCTACCGATATCACATGCGGAAAATTTCATACCTGTACTGAAAAATGCAGTGTTGAATCAAGCTGTAATCAAAAGTAAAAATAAAAAATATTTTTTAAATTATCAATAGTGTCATAAGGTTTGTATATTAACCTAGAATAACATCAGTATTCAGGTATTAGTTTGTAGGGATTTAACTGGTTACAGGATTTCATGATCAGCTGACCTCGGTTAGAGAACCATTAGAAAACCTGGGAATACTGCACAGCTGTTTCGTCCTAGTTTGGGACACTTCATCGGTACGCACACATCGGGGGTCGAACCCAGGACCTTCCGGTTACAAGGTTAGCGAGCTCGTAAACCATTAAGCCACTGGGAGCCGGCCAGTGGCCAGCCCATGAATTCTAACTTCTGCCAATTCTTGATATAGCGCAACTGTTAGCCAATGTCTTCGGCGAGTATTTGTCCTCACACCCGACCTGCTGCACCCTACTTGTCACGACTTCTCACTAGGACCCCAGGTAACTACCTAACTTGCCCTGTAACCTGAAGGTCCTGGGTTCGACCCCGGTGGGTGCGTGCCGATGAAGAGTTTCAAACTAGGACGAAACAGCTGTGCAGTATTCCCAGGTTTTCTAATGGTTCTCTAACGAATGTCAGCTCATGATGAAATCCAATAACAGCAGTAATTTTACGCATTTTGAGTGAAATATAAAACGGAAAATGATTACATGCAGAAAGTTGGTTTGTATTATTTGACTACATATTCTGTCGGGAAATAATATAGTGAAAGATTCCATCGTAAATCTGTGTAACTGTAGAAAGCCTATGCAAACAATTTCGCTTATAACTGAGCATGAATACGCGAAAAAGAAAGTTTAAAAATAGGTCTAATTCAAAAGATTTGAATAATATTTGCAGTTAAAATGGTAATATTATGATCAGACTGTAAATTCATATTAGATTTTAAATAATCTGTGGTTTGAAGGCATAAATTGTGTTTATTAAAACTTCTGGTTACACAGTGAACATTACTACCTTATCATCATACTTTCCAGGCTGATTGAAATGAAACGATTGATTGACTTAATGTACGCCCAGTTTACTATTCACCTATCAAACTAACTAAGATTTTTGATTTCATCCACAATAGATTAAACACAAATCTGTCAAAGTTACTTAAACAATGATCAAATCTTGACAGTGTATTTCAAAAAAAACTTGTAGCATTGAAAATTTGTTCTCCCTGTTACAATGAATGACTTTTCAATCAATCACTTTAAGATGTTTGAGTAGTTTGAAAATTTATCAATCATTTGTCTGAAAGCGTTGCTCAATCGAAGTGATTTGTAATGATATTCCAACGTTTTCTATCCTACTTCATGACACTTCTGTTTTGGTGTTAATGAAGATTTAGACATTCCATTGTAACATTGTATCACTACTTTATAGTTGAACACAAAATGATTAGAAGAAAAGAATTTCAGCTGATTAAAAGTGCCCATTAAAATTTTTTAAAGAATTTTTACCGAGCAAAAAATATTCTTTTTGATAACCTGCTCTTCACTAGGCTCTACATAATATTGAATTAATTAGTGTTATTAATAACATTCCTTCACGTTCCCCAGTGGAACATAGGGCCTCAAGCTAGTGGCTTGAAGTTTCTGTAGCAGTGTTTATTTTACAGAATGGGGTTGCTGGCCTCATGGCCAACCTCTCCTCTTTACCAGGATTATTTCGGCTTAGCGAGGTAAGTGAGTGCTTATATGGCCGGGGATCGAACCCCGGACAATATGCATAGTCAGCGAGCGTCCTAGCCACTGTGCCACTGACGCACACTAATGCTGTTTGAATAACATCGATTCAATAATATTAATGGATTAAAGTTCAATAACAACAACATAACACTATCCACTGAATATCAGAAAGATGAAGAGAGATAATAATACAAATTCATGAATTTAAAGTCTCCACTGAAGGCCAAGGCATTAGTGGTGGCTGGACTTGCTTCTTTTGCATACAAAGCACTGGTTTTTTCACGCGAATCACGGTAGCCTCTGTTGTTTGGAAGTTGCGGTATTTGGATGCTTTTTTGCAATTTTTGGTAACTGACAGGTGAAAGAGAAAGACTGTTCAATGCTGCCTGGCTTTATGGCCGATTTGGACCAGGTGGTTAATATCGAACTGTTGATGGTTTTTACTACATCTTTATATTTAGACATACTGGAAGATATTCACGAGCACGAAAAATATTCCAAAGTCTTTTAAAATCAGGTAAATACTGTTAGAGACCGAATAGAAACCTTGCTTTAAGAAAAATGGTTATTATCTTAATTATTTATTTATCAAATGATTTTAGAAGTATCCCCTGGCAGAAAAAAATAATTGGTACTTGAATGAAATTACTTGTTGTTATTATTAGTAGTATGTAGACAAGATGAATGACATTATTCTTTTCTTCATTTGAAATGACTGCTACAAATATAGGTCTGAAGACGCTTCTGTGCAGTGTGAATGTGTCACTCTCGAGGCACTTAAGTTTAGTGGAAATTCACGTTACCAAAATAACAAGTCCTCCATGTCTTTTATTTAAGTTTCGATGACGAATTGATTTCATTTAAAGAACCACTGGAAACCGTAGAGATCTCTACAACCACTCCGTCTATGCTTGAGACTGCTGTTATTATTAAATTATATTTTTGCGACTTTTTAGTGATTTGCTGACTGGAGTCAGGTCATGGTCATAACTGAAATCGCTAAAATCCCTGCAAACCAGCATTTGAAAATAAACCTAATTCTCAATATTAACTGACTACAGTTCTAGTGAGAAGTCATGACCAGCGAGGTCCACTAAGTTAGACCTCAGGAGAGATATTCACAAATGACATTGGCTGGAGATCCTACCATATAGCGAATCGGCAGTAGATAAATCTGATGGACTGGTAGATTCCAATCAAAGTGACTGAACGGTATACAAAGTAGCCTCGTAGCCTAAAGATTCTGGGTTTGATCCCTGCTAAGGTCGTGGATAAGTACTGCTGAAGATCCTCATACTTGGAGGAAAAAGTTGTAAAGTAACCCCTGCTAGTTTTCAGTGATCCTGTAGATAAAGTCAACTCATGATCAAGACTGAAATTATTCAGATCTTCTCTAATGTTCACATGTATTGTTTTTATCAGTGGCGAAAACTAATTTTAATGTCATTCTTACTGTAGAGTCGTAATACGGAAGCTGTAAATACCGTGATAAGAGCACTGTTTCATTAACTTCCCTCTGGATTACAAAGTTTTGATATTGAGTTTTCAGATTTATGTCTTATTCAGTGGACAGGTTATCCTGATGTACTATAGAACTTCTCACAAGCTGATAAATTGTCATCATATTTACTTCGTATAGAAAGTTGCATATATAGACGACCGGTATTCTCGTTTCTTTTACGGTAAATTGCAAAAGCAGTGAGGAAGAATTACTCTATCTCTGGCAACGACAGCAGTTTCGTATACCCATCAAAATGGTTTCATATAAGAAAATACATTCATTGGAAAAGTTATTTTTCTTTCTTTTTTTTCCTTCACGTTCCCGGCGGAACATAGGGCTTCAAGCTAGAGGCTTACAGTTTCTGTAGCAGTGTTTATTTTTACAGGATGGGGTTTCTAGCCTCATGCCCAACCTTTCCTCTTCCGGAGATTTTTACTTCTGGCTGAGTGAGGTAAGTAAGTGCGTCGGCCGGGATTTAACCCTGTACCATGTGCATGGTCAGCGAGCGTCCTAACTGCTATGCCATCGACGCACGCATTGGAAAAGTAGTCACAATATAACAAATCAACCAGTAAATTTCAATATAACCCAAGGTATGAATGGGACTCGAATACCATGATGTGAAGCGTCTAGTTTGCAGTATTGTATGCCTACATTAAACTAAAAATGTCCCTGCTATATTAATGATGTAGGGCTGCCTAATCGATCTACAAACTGATCAAGCAGCTAAGAACAACAGGATATTTTGAGAACACTCCATTTCAAACTGAATATATATTTATATCAAAAACATCCAGTTTCATGGAATTTGCATTAAAAACGATGTCTAGGAAGTTACTGGAAATTTTACCGTCAAGGCTTCAATTTTATGAAGAAGTTTACTAGTCAAAATAGATAAGATATATCTTGGTGGATACGGAAGGTCAAATCGGTTAGGTTAATACTTCTTCTAAAAATATATGTGTTTGGCCTTGTTCAGTAACTTTTGACAAATTCCAATACATGACTATGTAGCTTTAAAGCCATTCTTGTGGTAAAGTAGGATTAGAAACAAAGAAATCTAGCGGCAAACCAACTGAAAACCTCTTATTTAACAAATATTTGCTGAAGAAAATGGAGATACCCGTTGCTCCTTGGTCAGGCTAATCCAAAATGAATAACTTTTTATTAGAAACTTTTTCGAGCTAAATTCCTCTAAGTGTCAGGTTGTTAATTTTAATTTCAGACACAAGCTTGATCTACATGGAATGGGTTCCATTATCATAGATGGCACAGAAATTGAAATCAATTCGAATGTTAAATACCTAGGATTGTGTATTTCCCTAGTCTTCCGACATCACTTTAGTTTTTAGGAGGATATTTCGCCGAACGTTCTACTTAAGGAATTTAAGATAATCTGGTATCCTTCAGTCTTTAATTTTACAGTTTGTTAATTCACGTATTTTACTTAATCGTCTGTACTGCTGCTCCTTGATACTCCCCCAAGTCTACTCAGGAAAGACTTTGTTACACTGTAAAAGGCGGTAAAAGCTGTCAGTAGAGTAAGTGTGGTGTCACTAAACCAACTTATTAATACTGCTGCAGACAGACACATGAAGACATGCAAGAAATTAGGCAAGTGTTATCTTGTCAGACTGTGAGTATCCTTTCTATATACAAATCTCTGCATGCCCCTCATCACCTGAATCTAAAAGCAGCTGTAGAAGAGTATATGCTTGGACGACCAAATATAAAAAGTCTACAATATCTTATTCGTTACGTATTTTTTTTGTGATGAGGATATTGTGAGGCAGGACGCCAAGTGAACGGCCTTTATTCCTCCTTATTTCAGTGTTAAATTGTTTTTAATATCTTAGCTTACATATCAATTTTATACTCATATTCTTACCGACTGATATTATCAGTGTATATGCCATATTTTAATAATTATCCGTGTAATGGGAAAATTAGATGCAATACTATACAACCTGCTTGAAATTCCATATTTGTCCCGAAAGTTCTGTTTGGAATGAAGCCACTATTAATATTATTATCATGATTCGGGCGCTTGCCGTGGAGAACATTGAGTAACATCACAGTCGACAGGCTGGCACTTGATTGGAACACGAATGGCAGATGAGAGTGATAAGCGGGAGACTTCCTTGTAAATATGAGATGAGAACCTATAATGCTTAACTCTGAACCCAAGGGAATGATAATAATTATGATAACTTTGAACAATAGCATGTCAATGCAACGTATTATCTTATATACTTATAAAATGTTTTCTGCATTGATCTAATGTAATTCACATAAGATAACACAATGATCAGTTCATAATTATGTGATTTACTAGGTGAACGCAAATAAATGTGATAACATTACAACGATTCGAAAACTAAGCTGAAGCCTTTTTTACTTAGATATGCTACGTCACTTATAAGGAATTAAAGCTTGAAAAAGGTAATCCCTAAATGGCTCTTCAAGTGACATGCATCTCTTAATCATGTAATTAAATTGTACAATTAATATGCGAGGAGACAGAGAGAGAGAGCTCCTTAGAAATTCTGGGAAAATACCATGTTTTCTTGCTAGTATTCCTTGTGAAACATCTGTTTAACCTAGTTTGCAGCAACACACCTGCAATTATAGTGCAAACATTTTTCCATGAAATCAAACATGGAAGTAATGACAATATTCCCACCTAATAAACAATACAATATTACTATACTAACATAAATTCATGTTCTTTTAATAATTGGATTTATGCATGTACATATATATTCATCAGGCACAATGAAAACCTGGGTTACCGAAAAATCCTTTATTAATATGTTGCACATAGTTTCTCTTATTCAATTAACTTCTAATTATGTTGCCCAGACATAATCGAAGCATCTTCACAAGAAGCCGACATATCAACCTGAGACCAAACACTTCGGTCCATTCACTAGATAGGAAAATCTAAAAGTGAATCAAAATAATTAATATGAACAGTTGCACAAGAGGTGGCTCTCGTGGCCCAAGTAGTCTAGTGGATAACACTTTGGCGTTTTAAACTATGCGCACTTGGTTTGAGCCTTGATGGGAATATCATTACTGACTCACTGAGGAGTGCACGTACATCGAGATGACGAGTCATAAATAGGGCGAAATGCACATCCTGGATTCCACTGCTAGTCACCATCCACCAATTAAATTCTTATTCAATTTTTTAGACCTAATAAAATACAACTTCTAACAGTATTTATAAAATTCACAAGCAGCCGATCCTCAAGTTTCCACTGAACACGTGGAAGGCATTATCCTCGATGGCACCTTATCTCAATACATGAGATGACTGTTCCTGAGTGATATCCGTCGTTTACAAAATGGACTCCCAAACGTTTTATAGTTGACATTCAACCAATTGTGGCATATTCATCGAAGGAGTAAAAGAAGATTGATTATCGTAATAGAGTGGTTTGCGCTTCATGTCATACAGAAATATGTCGCACGATCTACTTCCACTTAATCTTTTATTTGTGGATCCTGAACTAAGGGAAATTATCATGCAGTTGACTTCGCTGAAAATTCTGTACATTTTATAAACATCGTTCAGAATAAATTCGTTGCTATTATTATTATTTAAACTACATGACGAATATGGAACTTAATTTGTGTGGGTCGATGACTAAGCATCAGTTATGATACATTTTTTATTCTTTAAAAAGGAAATTACTAATGATATTCGTTTGATCGCATTTCCGATGCCATGCTGATTTTTCTCTTTATATGTTGTCCTCTTTGTGCATTTAGACTTCAAAATATCGTATTGAACACATTTTCAGCACATTAGAAATGTATGAAACCAACCAAAAAACGGTCAGGTCATGAAATACACAGAAAGAGGGTAAAGTTGCTAACGCTCTGTAGTGATATTCACCGATATAATTTTTTAAGTAAGTTGGTCCGACTAGTTTTAGGTGCGTTGATCGAGATCCTATCAACCTGATCTTCATCCTAACCTGAATTATCAGGTTAATAATTGTCATCACTAAGCTATGTAACAGGTAGTCCCTACATTAGGAGAAACACTTGTAATCGCAATTAAAAATGTTTTGATAATATTTTATTTTATTCCTTTATGTTCTCTGTGAAACATAGGGCTTCAATCTAGATCTTAAAAGTTTCTGTAGCAGTCGTGTTTATTTTTACGGGATGGGGTTTCTGGCCTAATGACCAACCTTCCCTCTTTAGCGGTCTCATTAACGGCCTAAAGAGGTAAGGGAGTTTGTCAGCAGGGGATCGAACCACGGAATACACACGTGGTTGGCCAGTTTTCTACCGCTAAGATATCGGCGCCTTTAAAAACGTTTTAGTATTTCCCAATGAACTAAAAACTAAATAATATTGTTTTTACTTACGTTTTGCTGTTTAGTGCTCCTAATCGTTCTGTCAAAGTAGTAGTATTAAACCAGAATTTACAAAATCTCGGCTTATATACAGTCATTCAATCACCGTTCTTCAGCACGAGGTCATTTTTACCTTTCCTGGTCTATCAGTTAGTAAAGATAACGAAACCACATGTAGACTGTTGGATTTGTTAAATGCGTTAAATTACAGAAACAGCATGTGTTTACCTAGTGAAATTACTTACTCAATTTGCGTTGATTTTGTCAGTTCATGGGTAGGGGAATTCGCAACCAGATCAAATTCTGCTTCAACCTATCATTCATATTCAGACAATCTGAATTCCATTTGATATGAAGTGCTTCTGATACTATACGTTTTTTCTGATTTCTGAAATTTACCTGAATGATTTCAGTGTTGTCAGAATCCATTTTGTGACCTGATTCCATAGGATGTAGACCGATGGCTGGTCGATGATTTTCAAGCTTTTCTAGTTCAAATGGATTTCTCCAGGGTTTACAAGATGCTCTATGGTGTTCATTTCTTCTGATTTTGATTTCTTGAGAGGTTTGTCCGATGTATATTGCATCACATTCCAGTTAAATAAAGAATCTTTAGTCTTATTCTGACGTTCTGAAGAAAACTCTGGTGTTGAGCTTATTGAGTACTGTTCTTATATCGTCTGACTTATCTGATATAATTAGAATGACTATCGATGAGGTCCATGCCGTCATCGATGATATTTAATTTTGGGGTTGATTTTTTTTGGCTGAATTTCTTTGGATAGTTACTTTTTTGAGAATTTCAGTAATATTTGATGTTTCTTATTATTTCTCCTTCTGATATGTTATCACAGAATTTGCTCGTCCAAGTAGACCTGAAACAAGTGATACCTTTTCACTGATAGGATGTGAAGATCCAAAGTCTAAATATTTGTTCGAGTGTGCTTCTTTGCTCAATACAGATATACGCTAGAAAACAGTGATGGTAATAGCTTTACATAGCATTGAATTGAACAATAGGTTTCCACAAAATGTTGAATTCTCAGTTAAATTTCTATCTAAATATTTACTGTCCATATAGAAGTGTCATGTAAAATCGTAGTTGACAGTGTATTGTAACACTACTAGATCTGAAACAAAATTCGACCAAAGGGCGGGTGTACTGCTCATCAGTCCGCTCCGTCCTCCTTTATGGCTGGCTGTGAGACCTGGCCACTGAGAGTGGAAGACATGAAAAGACTAGCTGTCTTTGATCATAGGTGCCTGAGCCCTATTTCCCGTGTAAAGTGACATAATAAGGTGAGCAACATTGAGGTTAGGCCTCGGTCGAGTTCTAGGTAAACAGGGGAAATCAATCGACGAAGTCGTGAATCTACAAAGACTGAGATGGTTAGGACATGTGTTACGTATGCTGAGTCATCGCCTCCCTCGACGAGCGATGCTAGCGGATATAGGGTCAGGCTGGAAAAAAGCTAGCGGCGGTCAAACAAAAACTTGGCCTCACCAGTCAATGAAATCTACAACAGTTGGTCTAAGCCATGTAGGAAGGTGTAGACTTCCAGGTTGGGGTCCTCGGGACGGTAAAAATCTATGGTTGGAAACAATTGGTGACATGGCTCAAAATCGTTCTCAGTGGTGCAGATGCATCCACTCCTTGTGATTTATGATCTCCAATGAAACTGTTTTGTTCTTCATCATTACTCCTTTGTCTCACACCTCTGCTCACTGTCTCTATTATGCTTTTCTTGTACTTTCTTCTCTTGCTTCGCGTGCTACACGGAGTGTGGCGACTTGAACTGTCGCACATTTGTGCAAAGTTCTACGTCGAAAACATAGACAGAAACAAAATTCAATCCTGCTTGACATTTTTCCTTGATTTAGGCCTGAATTCAATGACTTATGGATTCTAACTATATTTGTTAACACGCGATACAAAGCTAAACACAACTAATGCCTTAGATGAGCATTCACTTTGACACGATGGAGCCGACTGGTCACGACTTCTTGGTAAAGCTTCAGGAGATCTGCCGAGCAGTTACCAATGAGTTTAATACTGATACTTGAATCTTTCACTGCACTCTGATTCTATCCCCTATATGGAAATAGTAATCGCTTATCTCTGAAGAGTCCCCAAATGGGATGAAACAGCTCTGCAGCGTTCCCTGGTTATCTTCAGTAGTCTTTTTAACTCATGTTGATTCCTGAAGAAGCCTACCAATTGAAATTCAACTTTCTCTCACCTTGTAACCGTATTTTTCGCCTCATCTTTTAACATTCGAAATTCTGATTCACTGTATTTTCAAAAAACGAACAGGCAACTCTGCAACTTTATGTAATATTCTACCGTACTTTTAATAGTTTTCTCGTTGTTTTACCTCCCACAAAACTGTAAATTATTTTTTAAAAATTTTACAAAGTCAAGATCACTGAATATTCTTGTTAGAGGGATAAGAAAGTAAAATATTGGCGCAAAAATCATGTCGAATAAAATTAAAAAAAAGAAACAACTAACATTTCTTCAAACTGTCTCTAACATATTTTCGTCGCTAGCTAACTAAACATATTCACCCACTCGCACACATACAAACAGATAGGCACAGAAAGGCACAGTCGAATGAACCATGGTGAAAACCATCGAAACCTTGTCTGAAAACTAAATAGTTCTGTGATGTGTGGGTCAGACTTATTTACAGATGATGAAAATTATTAAATAAATACCGCTGAAGTCATAATTATCATTAAAAATATATCACAATGTCATGTTCATTATTATTATTATTATTATTACTATTATTCTAGTAAATTAAAATGTTACACAAATTGTAGTCATATTTGCCTTTCTCTAAAGTGAATAGTATACAATAAAAGAATTATTATTTCCCACAAATGGTGCGATTCTATCATATGCATAGAATTATGTGTTTATTTAAGAGACATCTATGAGGTTTTGTCTTTCATTCTTCACAGATGACTGCATATAATAACCACAAGGAGACGAAAAATGTCCGAGTATTCTAGATGGGAAAAAAAGTATGTGTAGTATTCAAAGTGAACATGTAATAATGCTGAAAGACAGCGAGTGAACGAGCGAGGGAGCGAGAGAGAGAGAGAGGCAGGCAGAAAGACGGAGAAATCTCATGTTTTTTCAATGACAAATGAATGGTTAGTGAAGACAGTTAAGTATTTGTCAAGGAAACATGTTCATAAAATTTTTTTCTCTAAAAGATGTTAGAACATCCTTGTATGTTTCATCGTGTGTGTGTATGTGTGTGTGTGTGTGGGGGGGGGATACTTCAAGTGAAAAGGCTATGGCTATGCATAGAACACGCTTCATATGTATCTTACAAAACAGGAATGCTTGTCATTCAACTTCGAGTTTTCACTACAGAAAAAAAAAACAAGATGTTCGACAGTCATGAAACTGTTGTTATATTGTAGACTTTTCTTTTTGTCTACGGATAAAAGGATGAGAGGATTTAAGCCACATAATAAGCCAAAACATGATGTTCATGTAAAAAATAACAAAGTAGATGACTTCCTCTATTAATATGTACTACTTCATTTTGAACAGAAATAGTTAAGATGCAAGAGAATGTTCATGTTAGTACAAAGTGAAAATAAAAAGGACAATAGCAAAAAAATGTTTTACTTTTAAGTTTCCTTTTGAAGATTCTTATTATTTTATTTTTATAAGAGTGTCAATATTGGTTTATCAGGTGATGGTTTTGCAGAGATTTGGCAATTTATAGGTTTGATCATCAGTTGACCTTAGTTAACGAACCACTGGAAAAGTCAGCAGGGAGTAATGAACAATTGTTTGATCCTAGTTTGGAAGTCTTCAACGGTACACACTCACCAACATGGTTGTAACCCAGGACATTCCAGTTACCAGACAAGCATGTAGACCATTGATTGAATGGGACCTTATTCAATGGTCTGTGAATTTTAACCTCTACCAATTCATGATATATATATACACGTATATAATTTTTCTCCTTTAAATTCCAAGTGCAACATAGAACTTCAAGCCAGAGTTCTGAATTTTCCGTAGCAGTGTATTTTCTTTTAACGAGGTGGGTCTGCTAGCCTTACTACCACCTTGGCAAGGTTTAGAAACTCGTCAGCGGGGAGCTGGACTCTGGACCATGTGAATCCCTGAATTCAGGGATTTTAATATTATCAGAATGCGCTAATCGAAAAGGAAAAATTGTGTGGAAAATCCCTCCCAAACAACCTTATCACAATATTTAAACTTATTTGCACATTTCAACTAACTTCACAATTTTGATTTGACACTAGTAACTAATGTGATGTGTCTAGTCCTCTCTTTGGTGCAGGTAGCTCGCCATCACGGTGCACATTGTTTTGATGATATAAGATAGTTGGGAGCGATTGGCAGAAAGCCTGGCATGACCTAGGTTTCGTGCTAGTTGGCACTCACAAGCCAGCAAGGCGTATCTGCAATCTTGGAGGAATTCATGTCCCTTCTGATATTCGAACCCGCGTCACCCAGTGCTGTAGTCAGAGACGTTACCACAGAGCTATTCGGAATCGCGATTGACCTCTTTTAACTTTAAGATTGTTATATGTTTTCCCCGTAGAAAGTATATCATTGTTCTGACGTTTGTTTATCACATGTTCACTTAGTCCTTATTAATTGTCTTTGGCCATGTTAAATGTCTGGTATTAATGCCTCCCTTTATGGATCTGCGATACATTGACAACGTGCCGTTATGTGATGTGGTTTTGATGGAATGATACAAGGTCAGAATGACCCTGGACTACACAAGGGAAATGCTGGTGTATCATTCTTGTGGACAGAGATTTGATCCAACCTTATTGAGAATGATCTACTTGATTCTAGGGTAAATCTTACAGTTGGATTTCGGTTAACTAATTTCGTTCTACAGTACTTGTTTTGCATTTAAAAAATTATGTTGCCTGCATGGCAGCCTAACGGTGCTGTTAGGGTAATCTTGAGTATTTTGATGTAATTACCGGGGATTAGAACCACACATAGATTCATCAACGGACAGTCGTCTTTTTAATGTCTTCGAAGCGCTCTGTGACTGCTTTGTCTAAAGAAAGTTTTGTCAGCTATACGCTAGGACTCTGATATTGGTTTCTCCTGTTGAGACCAGAAAGAGTCAATTTTGTTTGTAATACTAATACGCATTCATTTTGACAACTTCTCAACCTTTTAATGTGGTATATATCCTAGTTTACTATGGCCTTAGTAATGTTAAGAATCTGTCGTTTAGAAAAAGAGAAGAAACATGATTACAATATAAAACAGGCATATTCAATGGTTGAAATTTCTGATTTGAAATTAAGGACACTTCAAATAGTTTCAGTGTTTCGTCTTTGCATGTTGATGGGGCCATCTTTTAAAGAGACAAACAGTTGCCTGCTATTCATTTAATATGTGATGTGAGTGGTCTTTCCATTTGACTGTGTCATTTATAAGCCTATTGAAAATCAGCAAAAAATCCTAAACCTAGACTTCATGTTTATTGGAGCCCATTAGTAAGGCGTGTCTGTAACGTCTAAGGTACTAATGCTCTGTCTTCGATTCAAACCCACATCCGTCGATTTTTCATCCAGGAAAGTGACTAGTTGGCTGTATGAGCTCACGAATGACCTCCTGTATGACTGTAACATTCATATTCGTTAGTCAGTGAGGAGTAACTAGTGCCATTCGCCTAGTCCTTGGTGCTGGTGTCGGCTGAGCCCTGTTAATGTGATCACTAATCTAGCAGACTTGTCATTAGTATTCCCCTTTCACTATGGAAAAGAGTAGAAGATAGTGGGATTAGTTTTCATGGTACAACCACGACGGGCTGCTTAAAACTAAAGCTACCAGAAAACTCACTCACCATATTACGTATAATTTTTCTTGTCCAATTTGTTATAGTCTATTAAAATATAGCCTCGAACAGTGTTTTCTTTAGCAAGTATCCAAAATGTCTACAACCTACTGATTCTCAGGTTTCTACCGAATTTGACAAATAACAAAATCGTTGGGGGAAATATATCCCAATTTATAGGATAACAGGTAATGACATTTTTAATGAAAATGAGGAGTGAAACTAACTACTTGCGGACTTAAATTATTCAATTATTATTATATCTCATAATTTTATTCCCCTTAGTGAATTTGAATATAGCAAGAACAACAGCTTTGCAGAATAAAATGGTACTCTCACTTATTTTGTTGGCTTCTCGTCAGCTGCTTACAGGCTAAAGTCATTATTAAGTATGTCTACAGAAACTATTTTAATATACTTGTACAGAATTCATTTTTCAACGAAAATGAATCAATATATGCATACAGTAATAATATATATATATATGTACATGTATATAATATCAAACACTTCTCCGAACAATAATGATCATTCACAACGGAAACTTTCGACATTACGCAATCAGATGAAAGAGAGGGTGAAAATATCTAGTTACCAGGGAGAAGAAAGAAAGATAACTGTTTCTTTCTAAACGCACAGACTAGTTTTTTGTGGTGTCCACGGTAAGGAAAACGGTTGAATATATCGCTTTTGAACACATAGAGTGGGCTTGAGTTTTTGGATCGACAGACGCCTTGATTTCACTTTCTTTGATGGATTTGATCGGACCTTGTATATGACTTTGAAAGACTTTTCAAATGGAGCTGAATGTCCTGAATTCACCAGGTGTATTGCTAATGAACTGTATACACACTTGCTTTCTCCCTTTGCTAACCATGCCGGATAATGTCCCCCAGCATGTCTTGGGGAGCCAGCTAAAGAGAACCTGAGATTTGCTGTTGAAGCCCTATCTTCTACTTGGAAACCAAAGGAATAATAATTTTAATAAATACCAGGCAATGTCCAGATCCTCCTGCTAATTTTCAATGGTTCTTTTTCTGAAGTTAATTTGTAGTCATGCCTGAAATCAACCAAATCCCTACAAATCCACACTTGGGGAACTAATTATTCTGAGTTCGGCTTTCAGCTGGGTTTGTGGACATATTACAGACAGAGAGGGTATTTGAACTCTGAGAAATAATTTATATTAGTTTTTGTCTTAGGTTGATCTTATTCTGTGTATCTGATAATTCTACAATCAAAATACGCCTCACTCACTACCTCACACACACACACACACACAAGAAGACAACGTTTAGCTTAAAACAATCTCAAATATCTGAAATTTATTAAACTTAAGAAGTGAAGAGTGTTGGAATCAGTCCTGTTGTTTTTTTTTCCATTTTTTGCTCTCTTGCTGTTTCCAATAAGAAGAAACAAATTTGATCTATCTAATCAAATTTATTTACTTATTTCAGGTTCTAATTTGATTCCTTTGTTTTGTCCTTGTTAGAACATTTCCAAAGAATAAAAGAAACACTTCATTAAAAGGAAGAAAAACTTATCATAATAATAAGATGCAACATCAAAAATAAGAAATGAAGATGTAACCATTGAATAGTTAATTCAATTTATTTCTCTCTTTTTCACAACGACATTTTATCATCGTCATCAGCTTTATATAATTTACTTATTTCATATACTCACACTCAATTTAGCACCAACTATTCACTTTACTGTACAGTGAAGAGTGAAAGTTTTTTTATTATAACATTATTATTATTGTTGTTATTATTCCCTTGGGTTCCGAGTGGAAAATAAGGTATCAAACGGTACATCGCCATTTTTTCCTGTTCGATAAATTACTTCATAGCCAGCCTCATGATTGCACATCTCCACCACACACATCAGACGATCTCCACCATTTCATCTGCAGACGCCAGACTCACCATTTCCTGTTTGCGTGGGACGTCAACCCCAAAGTCTTCTAAGAGTATGCCCAATCCCTTTCTATATTCTTCTGAATATTTGGTTGTAGGATTTCACCATGATCTGATATCAGTTAGGGAACCATTGGAAAATCAGCACGGAGTATTGAACAGCTATTTTATCCTAGTTTGGGACTCTTCATCAGTACGCACCCACCCCACCGGTGTTGGCCAACAACTTCTTCGTTGGTTCACTTCCAGAGTTTCTTGTTGCTAATTAATTCTTATGAACATTTGATCTCCAGTATGGAGCTAATGAAAGCGTCTGTTGATTCACGTCTGCAGTAACCTGTTAGAAGTACTTTGTGTGACTCAAAGTGCAAGTTTCTGACTCATATAGAAAAAGTGACAGTTTTAACATTTGTGCTGAAAATCCATGTGATGTTTCTTATGCTGACTGCAGTAGATTTTTCAAGTGGTTTAAGAGCAATAAAGGTCTGTGCTGCCTTTCCCAACCTGCCTGGCTTTGAGATCTCCACCTATATCTTCTGCCTGTGATTGAGATAATGCTGACTAGATAAGTGTAACATGTGACCTCTTTCTAATTTATTCCATTGGTAGTGCTTGGTGCTGCTTCTACTTGTTGTTGGTGTGCAGGTATCTTCATCATCTCCGCCTTCTTTATATTCACCTGAAGCCCTATCCTCTTTGCTTCTTCATTTAGTTAGTTGGTTTTGCCTATAAGTCTTAGAGTTTACTCAACATTAGACATATACTGTCTACGGATCCCAGATCTATAGAGTCCACTTATTAATCCGACGTTTTCATGTCTTTCCATGCATCACAGTCATCCGCATATTCCAGTCCATCAAAATGAGGAAAATAGGTAGTCTTGTCTTACTATTGCATCAAATTCAAACGCGTCATTGAGTTTTTTGTTGTGAACCACTTGACACTTCCCAATGTTATACAACTGTTGAACGAAGCTGGTAAAAATTATCAGTAAGCAATAGTGTTGAAGTAGTTTCCAAATTACTTCAAGGTCAACGCTGTCGAAGGTGTTTTCAAAGTCGACAAAACTGAGGCAAAGGTATGATTGGTACTGCCTGTTGTGCTTGACAATGACGCGTAGAATTACAATTCGATTCGTACATGGGTTGCGTTTCCTGAATCCAGCTTTTTCTGGCCAGGGTTCTGGATCGACTGCATCTTTTAATCTCTTTAGGTTGAGAAAGTCCCAGTTACGTAGTGTTCAAGACACGTTGTTATATTTCTGCCGGGACAGACTTTGACTCCTAAAGGTGATATTGTTGAGTTTCACCATGTGTAACAATAAATGAAAATTTAGACTGAAATTTTTTATTTAAAAGTCTACAGTCCGAGATTTAAATTCACCATGTAAGTTTCTAGGATCCAATTTCCAGAGGCTCGAACTGCGCATTCTGATTTTTCGAATTATACTGAATACACATTATTGTCAAGTCCAAATTCAGCTTTCATCACTTTCATCACTTGTGTGACTGTCAGTCTGTTTTCCACATCCACTTGATCTTCTCAAACAAATTAACTGGTACTAGAGAGTGGGAGCTAACACATTCAGATTTATTATCCATTGAGATGTTCTGGCCCGGTGGAAAATAAAAAAGGAGATAGATGACGTGCATGGTCATTCCTTAGAATTTAAAATTTTCAACGAGATCTCCTATCTGTCTACTGTACGACAAGGAGAAGAGATTCAAACTGGTAGGTCATTCCTCTGCCAATATGTATGACCTTCTTATGAAGCCTTGCTAGGATGTATAGGTCACCATTAAAAAGGCAATTTCGTTCATTTTGAGGTGCAGTTAAAAGTCACTGGTCTGACTAACAAACACGACAAGTAAAGTTGAATCATGTTCACATACATATAGCATTCAGTGTTATGCGTGATTTTGCGATTTCGTCATCTGTCATTTATGGTATCAGGTGACTTACATATTGTAATCTAAATGTTCTACTGTAACCTTGGAAAGGGCATTTGCGAATTTTCTCTGCATCATGTGGCAGAGTTTTGGATAGAGAAGACAGTAACAAGTCTGATGTCTCACAGACTCGAGCAGATTTAGGTGAAAACTAACAAGTTCGCAGAAGAGTTAGCCAGTAAAGACAAGAATTCAAGTGAAAACCGGGGAGACGGGTGATTTCAAACCACCTTCGACAAGCACCAAATATTTCAAAGTGAAAAATTTGAACACGGCCACTTCTTTCAACCCCAGGAGATGTCAAAGACAGAATCAGAGAAGCAAGACAAACCTTCAATACTCTGGAAATTCGCTGTACTTAACATAAAGAAAGCGACTCGGATTTTCAGTACTGCCATCAAGTCAGTATTTAATGGTTCAGAGACTTGTAGCGTCATGAAAAGCATCTCCAGCAGGTTTCTAACTTTCTGCAACAGCTGCCGTCACTGGCCGGAAAGAATAGGCGAAACGAAACTTGTGGTCGAACCAGTCAAGAACCTTTTGTCGCACAATTATGCCAAAGAAAGTAGAGGTGGATTGGACACATGCTGAAGAGACGGTTGAATAACACTACGCTTCAGACTGGCTGTCGAGTGGATACACAACAGGAAACGGTGAGTTGGGCATTTTAGAGCGACACGAAAGAGATAATTTCAGAAAGAGATGAGAGCTTATGAGCAGTTGTGGAGACAGATAAGGAGGGCTGAAGAGGACAGGATGAAAGGGAGACGTTCTACTGAATCCCTATAATCCACTGGGAAGCCAAGTGAATAATAATTATGTTTTCATTACGTAAGTGAATTAAACCAAACAGTTACATAGAAAATAAAAAATAAGAGTCAATGTTTTCCTATAGAAAATGTTTCGGCATTCATCAGTAAGTATCACAAGTGACATCAATTGTTTATGCATTAATGAATTCTATCAAGAAGTTATGAAGCTTTAAATTGAAACTTAAATTCTAGACAACACCCAACTAATTGTTTGAAATAATGATAATAATAGTTTTGTTTTTCTTAGACAAATACTCAATTAACCGTAACGATTATATTTTAACTAAACCTTTCGGAAAGAAGAAAGAAAGTGTCTAGTGAAACTTCTTTCGTATCAGTTACAAAGATCGTCTTCAACAACTATCAGCAGATGATAAACTTAAAAAGGTTTCGCAAATTGCTTACAGCGTCAACTTGATGTTGCAACAGAGAACTATTTATTGAGTATAATTGGTGTATTTTGACTAGCAGTGGAATCCAGGATGCGCATTTCGTCCTATTTGGGACTCGTCAACTGGATGTACCTGCATTCACCAGTGAATGATGATGTTCCCACCGAGGGTCGAACCCACTGCCCAAAGTTTCAAACGCCAAAGGCTTATCTACTAGACCACTTGAGCCAAGAGAGCCATATCTCGTGAAACGGGTCATATTAATTCTTTACATCCAGCTAACGAGTCCCAAACAGGATGAAACGCGCATCCTGGATTCCACTGCTAGTTATCATACCCCAGTTAAATTCTGATTAAATCCCCAGACATCTTAGAAGCATCTGCACAAGAAGCTGACATGCCAACCTGAGGCAGTGCACTTCGGTACAATCAATCGATGGGAAAATCTAAAATTAGATTAAATAATTATTGAATCAATATTATCAATCGCATAGGTTCCGAGCAGACCATGAGGCTTAGGTATTATACGTTCATTTGTATCCTCTTCTCCGCAGTTCTCTTTAACCAACTCAATGATTGCCAATAAACTTTGGTCTCCACCTCAGGCACTTCGATCCATATCACCTTCGGATACCCAACTCATCGCTTCCCAGAGCCTGTTTAAGTCTCTCCAGGATAACGCTATTTAGCAATTTGTTTAGCGTGGACACGAACATGATTCGCTACCAGTCTTTGCAGAGGCTGAAGCCACTCTTATTTACCAGGCTGACAATGGTGGTTTTCTTTCCACTCAATATACACTATTCCTTCCTTCTAAACATTCTATATTAGTGGAGTGAGGATATCCATTGAGGTCCTTGGATCAGTTTTCAACGTCTTATGAAGAGTGTAGTCTCTTCCTACTACCTTCCCGGCTATCTTTCAGTGGCTATTTGATATTCAAGATTCCTGTTTTTGTTGAAGGATTGGTTTTCGCTGGTAGTACTTTGGCTGTTAGTAGTACTTCTCGCCGACTTAAAATTGATGATAAGTTCAGAAGACCTCTGATCTGATCTGCCCTTTGTTTCTTTACTGTTACTTCTCTTTGGTAATTAGGTCCTATTTACTATCTTTTATCCGTTTTTATCTGCTGATCTCTTCACAGATAGTAACTGGATTATCTGGCATACTGATTTGAGGTCCGTCTTTCCTCCAGCCTGTTCTGCTCCTTTTGCCAATGTGTCATTAAATTACTGTACTGGAGGAATGATTCCTGCTGACGAACAAAATATATCGTTGCAGTTGTATCGCAACTTGTTAAATGCTACAGTTTTTTCGCAGATGACGAGGACCGATGAATTAAGATAGATCTACGTTATTCTAAGCTAATAATCATTTCTCTCTGTTCAAATTCTCTGTTCAGATTATATTCTGATAAAAAAACAGCAGGAATATTCACCGGTAGTTACTTATTACCCTCTAATTAACTTTTATTTGAGTAGTAAATTATTTCTTTTCCTTACCACTGGACTGTTAGTTTTGATATGAATATAATGAACGCTCATTTACTTCCAAAAAGAATTCAGAAGTCTTAAGTCAAATTGTAACTAATTTCCATCAATTTATAAAACGTGACATTTGAGAAGAAGAAAACTGACTATATTTTTCGACTGAAAAAAAACAAGTTGTTGGAGTTTAAAAGACGCTACAATTTTACGTTTGAGACTCATTTTATCATTGAGTCAGTCATGGAGTGAGATATCAGCCGACAATCTTCTCAGAATATGTTCGACCCATATCCATTTTCTTTAGAATATTTGTTAAGCGATAGGTCCTTGATTAGTTAGTCCTCAAAGTTTCTTGTTGTTAGTTCTTTCTGGTGGACTGGATTATGCGTCAGACAGTGGGAAACGAGGAGACAGGGATATCCCGCACCAATGTGAAGAACTTAGAAGACCTAGATTTCGCGGATGATTTATGTTTGATGTCACACAAAATCGAGGACTTAGAAAGCGAGCGGAAACTGACAAACTGGTCAAAGAAACAGACAGGGAAGAGAGGAACCCAGGTGAACATAGACAAGACGTAAGTTATGAAAATAAACAACCAACCAACCAACAACAACAACAGCGGCAACATCCAACGCCAACCACCATCAACAGGAGGGATTTGAAAGAGGTTACTTCACTCATCCACTTATCTAGGGAGCATTGTCTCAGCTGCAGGCAGTCGAAACGGGCGAGGATGTCAAATCGAGCGAGAATCGGGAAGGCGAAAAACACATTCATCAACCTGAAACAACCACTCTGGAAATCTCTGTCACTCGGCATCAACAACAAAATTCGGTTGAATTTTCAATACAAACGTCAAGTGAGTCAGTTCTTCTATACGGATCAGAAACTTGGCCACCAACAGCCTGTTGCAGGCCTTTATCAACCAAAAACTGTCTTCACTGGCTTTATACTGAAGATCAGATGGCCGGGCCGGACAGAATCACCAACAAGAAACTATGGGAACAAAGAAAACAAGAACCAATCGCTCAGCAGATATGCAGGAGAAAGTGGAGATGGATTGGACACTCGCTGAGGAGGCCGCCGCCGGGTGACATCGCGCGCCATTGCTCGAGTGGAAGCGGCGAGTGTGACGTCCAAGGGTGACATGGAGGAGATCTTGTGAAGAGAAGGTAGAACGGTATGGACTAACATAGATGCAAGTAAAAAATACAGCAGAAGACAGAAGTGGCAAGTGGAGACGTGCGGATGAAGCCCTATGTCCACTAGGAACTTAAGGGAACAATAATATTAATAATTCTTTCTGGTTCGGCATCTGGTCTTCAGTATGGATCTAGTGAAGGCAGAGTGATCAACAGGCTTGTTTTCATTGTTTGATTATTTTCACCACTTTTTTTCCTTCATTTTCACTGAAATTCGTGTTTTTACTGTCAACCTCTTCTGTCAACTTGTTGCTTGTCAGTTGTGGATCTTTGGGTTTACCTGGCATTAGGCGTGAATTGTGTGTGATGTCTAGATCTTCCAGAGTTTTCTTATCTATCCAGCATGTTCCTGTAGTCCTGCTCACTACACACGGTCTTCCATGTAATCGAGTCGACGCCAGTTAAGAATATCATCAGCGACAATAGACGGCCTGTTTTTTACTTCAAATACTTCGATGAATTTTCCGTTGAAGGTCACCGTAAATTGTGGTTTTTATATGATTATTTTTTCTCACTGAATGCCTGTCAATACAATAATGGATTCAATATCAATAATGCAAATTGGTAAATAATAACTTCAGATAATGTACAGAAAGTAAAGATAATTAATATGAGGATTTATCATTCTTCACTTTTTCCAAAGACTAGAAGGCACTCATTGTTACTAATCACTGAAATCTGTTACGCAAAACTTCCTTTTGACCTAAATTTTTTTCAATAAAGATACCTCTGTTTATATTTATATGACTCACTCAATGCAGAAGACAGAGAGATGAAAAATGTGACCGATTATTATTTTTTGTTTCTTCCTTACTCAAAAATAATAACAGTTTCAAGTTTGTCCACCGATTGATATCAATTAAAGAACTATTGAAAACCAACAAGGAGTACTAGGCAGCAGTTTGGTCCTACTCAAAGACTCATCGGTATTGCTCACCCACTGAAGACCGAACCCAATACCTTCCAGTCACAAGGAAAGCTCGTAGAGCAATCAGCCACTGAGACCGGGCTCAGTGACTAGCCCACAAATTCTGAATTCTGTCGATTCGTGATTTTTGAGCTACCAAAAGCCAGTGTCATCTCTAGCGAGTATTTTTCTTCACTCCAGACCAAATGGGCCCCGACTGGTTATGATGTCTCACTAGAATTCCAAGCAACTTCGACTTGTAGCCAGCCAGTCACTAACGAGCATCAGGCTGGTCTTCATGATTTGGCTTGTAAGGATTTGACAACTATTCATCGATCATCTCTCCTGATTACCTAAGATTACTTTTCATTCTTTTTAATTTATTTTGTCACTCACTGACAATGAACATTATAAATATGAACTCTAAACAACTCTATAGCCTTGATATTAATTTATGAAAAGAGATCTCTTCCCTGGCTTATGTGTCTCTAATTCCACTCTTACAAATTTTCCCAACGACTCTTAACAATACATCACTAACTAAAATCATGTGAGCTTTAAAAGAGAATCCATATTATGCAAAATAAGCCTAAAAATTCAACGACGCAGGACAATTTTTTTGCATTAGTCCTTAATTGGTGAGAAGCCGATGCATATTCAATGAGATATTCTTTAACTTGTAAGTAAAACGATCATCCTATGCCAAGTCGCATTCAATAGACGTTATTTAGGTGAAGAAATGACCCTTAATCTCTTATTACATGGAAAAAGCGAGAGAGAATTTATGATTTGCATAAGATAGAAAACAACAATAATAATAACCGTAAATAACGTTCATGTACAATATCATCTACATATAATACGTTATATTTTATTACTTTTGTAGTCTACTTCATTTCTTGTATGTATTTACTAGCATAAAATTGTTTTAGTGATGTCTATGTTCTTGTTCGCATTTTATTGTTCCGACCGTTTTGTTGTTCTATCTTGTTTTTAGCAGAAATTACATCGGCGTTACTTGGATATTAGAAACATTGTGAAAATATCAACCATATGTTTTAGGAAACTATATTATACTTCATTATTAAGTTATTCTAAATGTCTTTGTTATATGAGGGAGGATTTGAGCTTGAGCTTTTATGTTTCAGTAGTAGTGAGTTGCCTCTTAAGAGGATGAGTTGGGTTCCAAACCTCACACCCAACTTATCCTCTTCACTACCGGCTAAACAAGAGTTAGCAGTAAGTCGCCTTGGAATCTAACTCATAACGAAGTATGTGATTGACGAACTTTCTCTTTCCGGATCACCACTGTAATAACACTTCCTGAAAAAATGAAGGAGAACCTGGGATACTATTTTCCGTTAGATATTTCAAGGAGGATTCACTGATACATGGATTTTTTTTTCAAATATTTCCGTCTGTATTTTGTATGTAATTTGTATGCGTATACATATATATGACATTAAGGCAAGAGTAAAGAATGGATACAACTGCCAAATGTCCTTGAACCTACCAATCAGATCGTACACTACTACAGATGAATGCTTTTCTTTATCTTCGTTGGAAATTTCTCCCTGATTCAGGTTTAGGTTAGGGTTAAAGTTAGGCTTAAGCTTACAGCAAAGATCATGGATAGAATCCATTTGATGTTCTGAGCAATGTGGTTGTTTGAATCAATGGATCCTATAATTAGTACTTATACAAATTCTGTTGAAGGATTTTGTGCATATCTAAAGAACAGATTGGGATGGTATACAATATCTATAGCCACTTCTATGAAAAATTGAGACCTCTCGTTTCTGCACATGAAAGAAATTTACACCACATAATTTATATTAACTTTATGTGTCCTGGAATGAGCTCTTTATACTATAAATGCCAAATTTCACCTGGAAGAAGAATATGGGATCTCATCATGGGCTGAAATCAGTTAAAGAACCATTAGAAAACCTGGAGGCATTGAACAGCTGTTTCGTCCTACTTTGAGACTTTCCACAGTACGCCGTCCAGTACTACCAAGTTTTTCAATAGTTTTCTAATCAATATCAGCTCATTATGAAGAGGTCTTGTAGTCAATCAAATCCCCGTAAACCAATACTTAAATAGAAGAATGTAATTGGTTGGCCAAAAGGTCATTTGACGGTGTTATCTATGCTTTACTGTCAACGACAATGTTCCAGCACAATACAGTTTATTATCCTACTGATGATGCGTTCGTTTTGAACATGTCTAAATACTGACTGAATGCAAACGATCCGAACTTTATAGAATCAAGGATATTGTTGAAACAACTGATTTATTTTACAGCTAAAACACATTGCAATTATGTAAAAACTCGTAACAGGAACAAAAATTGTAAAAGATTCATTTTTGTATCAAATAGTATGTGTTTGAACTGCCAGCGGAAGTTGAATATTATTCAAATTACACAGTACCTTACATTATCAGTTACATTGGGAGAGCGGAAAGAAGGCTACATCACCGATTTTCGGCAGATGTTCAAAAAAGGTCAAGTCTTAAGAAGAAAAATGCTTAAAATAGTACCATTGCTAGACATATCATCAATACGGTAGGATATCGCAAAATCCTTTTAAATGATCAATGGACAAAATAGTTCGTTTCTGCTCGGACTTGTAGAGGTAGTTTCTTTCCAATGCTTGAAACCGGATGCATCTGTTCGGAAAGAAGCAGTTATCAGTTTTTTATCGTCCTCGTAAATGGACGCTTTTATTTTCTCTCTTTTATGTAACCTTTGGCTTTAATCTTACCCCACCCATTTGATACAGTGTTACGTTGCATGTCACTTGTTTCTATAATTTCAGTTGAACCCAGTATACTGTTACTCAATAAATTTGTTACTCATCATCTTACTCATGTCATGTCATTATTGCACATCTCTTTTCCCGTTGCATCTAAGCGTTTATTTTCATTTTATAACTTGAACTCTATGGGTAGAAACTATATAGATGCGAATTTCTGAGCACCGTTTATTGAATTCGGAGACTCCTGTCAGCCGAAATCATGTTAAATTTTTAAATATGTTAAAATCCTTCTGTACATAAACTTAATAGTTTCTTTAAGCTGTACTCAACTGTCGAGAATCCAACGAAATAAGTGATGATCTCAACCTACTCTCCGAAAACTCTTGTTCGTGCCTTCTTCAAACTGGTAAAGAAGAATTCAAGGTATTACGATTCATGTTTTTATAAAATTAAAACAGGTAGTTTTGGTGATAAGGCCATTTTTCGGCAATTTTAAACTTGGTCTCTACAGCCGCAAATATGTGAATATATAAATTGTTCTCATGAAAGATATGTCTCACTGTTGGTGAACGTTGAATACTTTGTTTTTTCGAAATGGCCTCCATTGGCGGGTGAAGGCTGCCATTGATAAATCGTCTGGCGGTTGGCAGAGGACTGGGGAAATACTACCATAAGTACTGTTGTATATTATACTGACATTTATTTACAGACTTTAGCACTGAATAGCCACTGTAAATCTGTTTCTTTATCGCTTGAAGAATGAATAATCGTGCTGCCCAACCGTTTTCTATTGTTCCCTGTCGGTTACAGTGCATAGTATTGGATGTATTAAGCTTAGTCCTCTGAAATCAGCGACAGATCCAAGATCTCAGCGATCTGGATGTTTGGCAACATGCTTAAGTAAATTCATCTATTTCGATGTTATTCTCTTTTGTATAAAATTGGGTGTTACAAATACATGTACGACTACAGCTCAAATATTCCGGTGTGAATACAGGAAACCCTTGATCTGTCCTTCTGTATATAACTGATCAAACTTCCACGAGTCACATACGATCCACAACTACGCCAGTAATATCTAAACGAAGTTTTGAGCCATGCAGTCTGTGGTAATACTGGGCTATAACACCATTTTTCAAAAATATGAAACTACTTTGGCATTACCGTCTGACAGCTTTACAATGCAATCGTTTCTCGGGTACAACGAAACGTCCTGTACAATAAGATTAATTGACTAAACACAACTAAAAATTACCTGAAAATCTATAGGAATACTCCTGACAAGATGGGATCAATACTGTATCTGCAAAAATCATACATAACAAAACACGTTTACCGTGGATAGTCCAAAATTAAGCAGTCACCTTAAGGTGTAATCTTAACTTACCTAAAACAACGTCTTAGTTGTAAAAAGAATCATTAGCACTATCTCACAGCAGCAGGGAGGAGCAGTAAAATTGGCAATCAACTAAACAGAAAGTCAAATACAACGGATTATATTAAAAGAAGATATCCAAATGTTGAAATATTTATATACAGCTGACGAGTGGAACGAGTAGCAAGTACCAAATCGGCTGTGGTATTCAAATGAGTATCAATACTGAAATTAGTAGTTCATAGAAGGATCTTCAGATGGATTAATTTCCTACAGTAAATAAATGTAAGTGTACAGCTAAAGAAGAGGAAATCGCCGAAAATTCTCCTTTGAACTACTTATTTTGTTTTTTCGTTAGTGCTTGGATGGGGATGATTTAGATCATTCTTATTTTCATCTGACTGTTTATTGAATAAATTTTTACAATTAATTGATACAACACATAACATTTTGATGAGACGAAATATGAGTCAGACTTGTTAACCCAAAAATGCTCCCATATTAAAAATCAAACTGCTTACAAAGGATGGTTTTTAATTCACTCTGTGGTTATGCGTGAATACATAAATAGCGTTCTGACAAGACAATATTATTTTATTAGTTTTCTGAATGCTTGTCGTATTCCTAATTAATGTGGAGCAGATTATCCGGAAGACCGTGGGTGGTATGTGAGAAGAGAGAATACGTTAGACAGGCAGGAAAACTCTAGAAGATCTGAATTTCGCGGTTGATTTATGTTTAATGTCACAAAAACTGGAAGATCTACAGGCGTAAACCTACAGAAGAAGCCTGAAAGACAGGACTTTAAATGGAAATAGAGAAAATGGTGGTGAAACTAACCAAACAACCAACAACAACAAACACTAGCACGAATCGCTATCAACGGAATAAATCTGAAAGAGGTCAATTCATTCACTTATCATCATCTTAACTTCACTCAGTGGCACGGATAAGGATATCAAAGCCTTCTAGAATCAGGAGTACAAGACGGAAATTTATCAAATCAGTATGGATTTATTCTGCACTCAGCAAGGGGATTCTCGACAGTGATGTTAAGTCAGTTCTTCTGAATAGGTCAAAAACTTGGCGTGTCACAAAAATCGTTTCCAACCAGCTACCACAGACTCTTATCAACAACTGCCTTTGCTCGATAATGGAGATCGAATAGCTAAATAAAATTAATAATAAAAAGAACTCTGAAAACGAATTAATAAAAAAACTATTGCTCAGCAAATATTCCTAAGAATATACGCTGAGGACACCGTTGGACAACATTGAATGCCAGGTTGATCCCCGAGTGGGACTGGATGGGGAACCATGAGTTAGGAGGCCGAGAGTGATATGAAGGAGATCGCATGAGGAAGAGAAGGGAGACTATGGGAAACTACGCGGCCGGCTGAAGAGAAGTACAGGGAATAGGATGAAATGAAGAAGTGCTGTTGAATGCCTATGACGCACTGAGAACCCAAGGGAACAATAATAATAATAGTTTATGATCGAATAAAATATCAATAATACAGTCTAACTAGTAACACACAAAGCCTTCTCTTGAAAAGATTTATTATTTCTGTGAATGTATATTTCTTCTTAGGCCTTATTAAACTGGGTAACTGTCATGATGTGAGGTTGTAAAAGGATGAGACATACGCTGAGTGAACTGTAGAATAAAATCAAGCGACAGCCTGGTCCTATGATGGGAACCTGAATAAGAGACGATGAATTGGGCATCCGAAGGTTATGTGCACGAGATCAACTGAGTAGGAAACGAAAACTAAATTGGTATCCTTGGAACCGGCTAACGAAAACTTTTGAAAATAGGATGAAATGAAAAATGTTCCGCCGAATACCCAAGGGAATAATGATAATACATGATGTGTACTTAACCAAAAATTGACAATATTTTAGTGAAATATTAGACAGTGAGATAGGAAGATTATTATTATTATTTATTATTGTATCCTTTAGTTCCCAGAGGAACATAGGGCTTCAGCTGCGCACCTCCATTTCCTTCGGTTTTCTGACAACTTTTTCACCCTGCTCCAGGTCTGTCCACATGCTTTCATCTCCTCCTCGCATGACCTCCTCCAAGTCACCCTTGGACGACCAACTCGCCGCCTCCCTTTCGGGTTCCACTCGAGGGCTTGTCTAGTGATGTCACTTGATGGTTTCCTCAGCGTATGGATTATTATTCATTATTATTATTAATCATTTCTTAAATCTCAGACTGTTTATTATGTCATTGAAACTAGAAAACACATTTTTCATGTGTTAAACTTCCCCTCCCCCTTCAAAAAAAAATTATTAATATGATGCAGTCAGATATAAAAGTATTCGAAAATCTCTATTTTACTTGTCAACTCTACTGTCTCCTCAAATAATTACAAGTTCTTGTCAAGTGAAAATGCCACCAGAGTCTGTGATCAACCTTTGAAAGTTAACAGGAAACTGAAATTTCTATTTTGATGACCCATAGTTTCAATAATTCCTAATTCAAAGCTTCAGATGGTTTTATAAACGTTTTTAGAAATAATATTATACAAAAAAAAGACATAATAATGCGTATTTATTGTATTTTGAGTTGCAAAAATTTAAACAATGATAGACAATCTAGAATACATAAATAATGCTGTTCATATTTCTGTTTAATCGAACTTTTGTGTAACAGTTTGGTTTCTGTTAACTAGTGTGCGATGACATACCCAACTAAAAAGGCTTGAACTGTGTAATTAATTTCACACTACCTGACATTTGACTCAACAAGAAATCACTAAACGGATGTTTCAAGCTTAGTTCATACTTCCGATGGAAGACGTAAATATAGTGACAAATCGTATGAGATTTAAGCGAGTGAAGAGGCAAATGGTAAATTTGATTTGTGAGAAAAACTGAAAGATATGAATTTATATATACGTAAATGTTACTGAAATAAATAAGTGGTTAACACTACATCCCATTCCAGAGACGCGTGAGTCATCTAAAGGGTGACATGGATGAGGTCGTGCGAATAAAGAGATGAGACATTATGCGCGACCATGGACGCAGCTGAAGAGCATGACAGAAAATAGAAACAAAGTGGAGATGTGTTGTTGAAGCCCTATTTTCCACTTCCAGCTCAAGAGATTATTAATAATTCTGCATCCCATCATGTGAACATCCCATGAAAATTTGCTGATTTTTGATTTCCGTTCAAGAAAACAAATCATTTGGTTTTCTGAAGGTTTTCACCACCACTCACCATCATTTCGTCTATCCAATTCCAGCGAAGAGCAATTTTATGTTATGTTTTTTCTGTACATTGATAATGCATGATATGATGATGATATGTGTCGAGGGATTCATAACATTCAGCTTAGAGATTACTTTGAAGTGAAGACAGGAGTAAGGCAAGGCTATCTACCTGCAGTTACCAATGATATTTCTAAATATGGTGGACAGGATCATGCAAAAGAGCTTTGGAAGGCAGAAGACAGGTGTTTGTTGAACAGACGAGAAGACTTTAAAGCATTTGGACTTCCAGGACGATTTATGTCTAATGTCATCAAAACTCTAAGTTTAACAGGCGTTAAACCAGCAAGTTGGCAGAAAAGATAGATAGCGAAGACAAGACTTCAAGTGAACATAGAGACGATAGACGTAATAAAGACAGTAAACCAACTAAAACAAGCAACAATAACCATCAGTGAGAGAAATTTGAAGAAATTCACCCCTTTCATTTATCTAGGCAGCACCATTTGAATTATAGGCGGCACGGATGTGGACATCAAAGCCAATCAGGATTGGAAACGCTTGACAGACCTTGAACAATTTCTTTTAGGATAAAGGACATTATTCAGATTTTCAGCATTAATGTCAACTCAGTCAGTGCTTCTATATGGTTTAAAGACTTGCTATTAGCATTGCGAAAAGCATTTCCAGAAATTTGCTGCAGACTGTCATCGACACCTGACTCCATAATGGAGATCTGATGCACAGATAGAGTTAGCCTCAAGTAATCAACCAATAATTCATCACTCTACAAATATGAAGAAGAATTAGACAATTATTGAAGAGATCGCTGAGTGATGTAGCACTCCAGACAGGCTCCTAAATGGAACCGTATTGTGAAACAACGACTGTGGCGTCAGCCCGAGTGTGACATAGAGGAGATTGTGTAAGAAGTAGAGAAGAGCGCATGAGCAACCGTTGAATCAGCTAAAGAGAACAGAATGAAGTTAAGATGTGCTGTTGAATTCCTAGATTCAACTCGGAGGACAAAGTAATGAGATAATTAAATTGTACGCCGAGTTAATTTGATGATATTAGATAGTTGGAGGTGATAGGGATGAAGCCTTGGACCTAGGTTTCGTGCTAGTTGGCAATCATCAGCAAGGCGTATCTGCAACCCTGAGGGGACCCATGTCCCTTCTGAGATTCGAACCCGCGTCACCCACTGCTGCAGTCAGAGACTTTACCACTGAGCTATTTGGGCTCGCCATTGACATCCTGCAGGACTGTAGTGGGTATTTTGATTGGGCACTATTAACTAGTGTGACGTGTGATGAGTGCCAACTAGCAAGAAACCTAGGTCCAAGGATTTCTGCCGATTGACTCCAACTATCTAATGTCATGAAATCAATGCGCACCGTGATGGTAAGCTACCTAGAACGGTGGCAAAACCTGACTGATAGAATTCTGTGTGCACCAAAGAAAGGACTAGACACGTCACACTAGTTACTGGTGTACAACCTAAATAATAATTTATTAATAATAATTATTTGCCTTATTCCAAAAACAGTACTAATGATACAGCAAGGAATTTTCAGCATTCAGTACAATATTGCATCTAATTTACTCAAAACAAAACAAAATAAACGTTACATAATAATAATAATAAAACGTTGTTATAGCAGCTATATAGCAAATTACTGAATGCAATATGGAGAAAAATATGCATAAAGTACAAAATTGTAGTAATAATAGTAATAACAACTAAAATGAAATAGTAAAGTTATAATTAAACGATAGAAAGGGTGACACCACAAAATTACAGAAAGATGAACCATGAAAGGGTCGATTCAATGTGCTAATTACATAGTAGCTTATGTGTTTCACATCTAACAGAGTCTTCGTCACATAAAGTACAGGTTTAATAGGGTATTATAGAATTTCTGTACTTAGTGGTACGAGCATGTAACTTTTTATATTGACTTATCATCCTACCCGATGATATACAAGGGGATAGTTGTGAATAAAGGGAGTGCGTAGGGTCTGATAGTATAGCCTTTGCCTATTTTGTACAGGAATTTATATGCCTCTCGACTATAGTATTAGCGAGCTCACGCAGTGGGAGACGACAAGCCCTACTCACAGCATTTAATACTCTTCGTAATATGATATAGTCTTTTTTGACAAGTCCAGGAAAGATTAATGGAGAGCAACAGAGTAGAATAGGTAAAATACAGGAGTTTAAAAACTGCAAAACTAAAGGTTGGTTGATGCCTGATTGTCTTAACTTTTTAATGTAATTGGTAAGACGAGACATTTTCTTGGAGATAGATAAGATGTGGGATGACCATGAAAGGTCAGAGGAAAGAACTAATCCAAGGTATTTAATGCTTGACTTGGTTTCAATTTCCGTGCCATCTATGCTACAGGCATCATAAGAACTAACTAGTTCATGTAAGTCACGTTGATGCTTGAAAGTAAAGTCAAGTGCCTGACATTTGGGAGGATTTAACATAACACCATTTGACTTGGACCAGTTGTTGATGTCCAACAGAAAGCTATTAAGTTTGGAGCTGTTAGACTCGGAAGTGATAGGCAATGATACAGTCAGGTCATCTGCATATTTGACAAAGTTAGTTTCGTTTAAATGAGGCAGGTCGTGTAGGAAGAAAGAAAAAAGAAAAGGAGAGAGGACGGGACCTTGAAGAACACCGGCTTTTGTAAGCGAGGTAGAAGAAGATTTGTCATTACATACAGCATACTGCATTTTATCAGAAAAATAAGAATGCAACCAACCCTTAGCCCAGGATCCTGTTTGTGTCAATGAAAGCTTATTTAATAAAAGGCGCCTAGGTACAGAGTGAAAAGGAGATGTGGTAATATTGTTAAAGATACGAGTTATAGATCTGTTTAAACTAATTAGTCAGCAGTCTAAATTTTCAAAAAGTTGTACAGAAGCTCTTAGTTGTTAAACCTTCATTTTTTATCTTATGATATGTTTCAGATGAGTTGACACTAGAAAATTTAGTCTAAAAATAATCTATTATTATTGTTATTATTATTAGTTAAACTTTGACTACAAGTTGTGTTGTTCTCTTTTTCCTCCAAAAAGGTACATTTATGTTACCTGCCCTGTTTTCCTTCTCCAACACACTCCGAAATGACCGATTTTATTAACACATGCATACAAGTCCAAACACAGACATCATGAGTGAAAAGCTTCTCGAAACTTTGAGAAGAAAAAACAAAACGAAATTGAGAGTAACATTAGCAAACCAGACAAAGAAATATCCTGCTACTTTTACTACTTTCCTACAGACTTATTCACACATGAATAGAAATTCATATTGAACGACAATAAATAGTCTTACAACATCAACATGAAGGGAAAAAAGTAGAAATAGAAAGTGAAATTCAGACATTTAATAGGCAAGTTAATATGAAATAATCACTGAAGTGTAAAATTAGAACAAAGAGAATGTTAAATAATGTTGTAAGCCATTATTTCACTTTATTCCACACGGATAAATACAAACAATTAATAGCCTTTAGTGATTATTATTATTATTGTTATTATTTTAGTAATTTATCCGCTCTATTATTCGCATAAATAGATGTCGTATTGTTCACTTTATCGTAGTTTTATGTAAAGCTTTTCTTCGTCTTGTTGGTTAAACACACAAAGATACTCTCGTTGATTGATTGACTGATTGAGTACAAAGCCCCGAAACTTTTTCAGAATTCAACGTGATTATATGGAAATAGGTATTTGCTTATTTTGTGCTTAGGGGAAAGTAGAAATGCTACTTAATATTTCTGATGTAATTTCATTTCCTTTTCCTGATAACTAAGAATCGAGATTTGGAAAATAGCGACCGAAAAATGAATTTTCCCTACTACTACTACTAATAAATATCCCCTTATATTGCAACTGAAACACAAGGATTCTACAGCACTTATTCACTGCATCCTGTTTTCTGCAGTCCTCTTTAGCTTGCTCCCTGGTTGCCCATAGGCTATCACTTCCTGTGAGACACCATCCGTCCCAAGTCCTACACATCATTCCCTATTCGGACACCACTCGAGGGTCTACCTGGCCTATAGTGTAACTCGGCGATCTTCGCAGCGTGTGCTCGATTCTACCTCCATTTTCTTCTCCGTATTTCTGGGTTGAATTCTTGGTTTGTTCGTTGCCAGAGTTCCATGCTGTAAAACTTTGGCAGCCCTCTGATCTTCATTAAGGAGTGAAGACGGCTGTTGGGTGAAGTCTCCGGTAGCGTATTAAGAATGCTTTTGATGGTGTACAGTACAAGTCCCCAGTCATATAAACGGAGTTGCTGCACCCTGGTTTTGAAGATCCAATTGCGTTAGAAATGCTTACTGCAGTATGTTTTCACAGTGATTTCAGATCTATCTTTTTTCTAAACCTGTATTAGGAGTGTTCTTCAGCACTATCAACTGCAGTTGAAATGATGTTGTCTAGATAAATGAAAGAGGCTAATTCCCTCTCATTTCACTCCTTGATGATGATTGATGCTTGATGTAGGGTGGGTATCTTCATCACATCTGTCTTAGTTGCTTCAGCTACGAACTTCTTGTTTTCGGCCTGTGAATCTTTGAGTTTGTATGAGAGTAGAAACAGACTGTCCATAAAGTTCAGATTTTCTAGAGTCCTCTTGCTTCACTGAAATCCACAATAAATGACCCCCGCCCCAGAGATCTTCATTTATGGTATAGTGGTAAACAAAGTAGTATCCGGAAGTAATACAAATAATTTTTAACTCGAAATGTAGATAGGAATTGTTTAGTGTTATTTGATCACAAAACGCCTAATCGTCGAACTAAATAACCTGTTCAGCATTGACTTAATCGGAAAATATGTAAGTTCCACTAGATTTAAAGAAGTAGCTATGCTTCAATTTGATCTTTGCTTACTTTGAATTAAGTGGAGGGATTTTTAAGCAAAATTTGTCCTTAAATTCCATGAGATAACACGTTAGATAATTTCCCTCGTAATGTACTTCTCCGTCTTCAGATAATATGGTCATATTTCTAAGTAGAGGGTAAATCAAGTAGTGTATGGTTTATACTCTTCAACCGTAATACCTACTGACTGCTCTGACCTTTTGGCGTCAACTCCTGTATTAACCATAAAGCGCTTCATTCTCGGAGAGTAAATTTTCACTTTAGAGCAGCGTGTTATGTATTGCAACTACCAAAGCCCGGTTATTTTGGTCTGAACTCAGGGAAACAATCGATAGGTTCTTCTGTATCGCTGAACAAACTTTCATGAGTGACTCATGGCCCCGAAAATTTCCTAATGGCAGAAGAATGACACATATGTGATGAAATCTATGGTACTATTAAAGAATAGTAATAATATATCCAAAATGCAAAATTATTTCAACAGTGCTGTTTAGCACCTATACAGTCCGAGAATTTCTAAAGCACAAAATAACTACCACACAATTAAAGCAGTTAAACTAAATAAACAGCTGTGGGGAACACATGATAATCAAATAGAATATTCCCAATAAGGTGGGTTCAAGATTTTGGCGATAGGCATAAAACTTACCTAACAAGTTTTCCGCCAACAGTCTAAGGTCAAACAGTCAAACAAAATTACAATGGCTGAGCAACGCGTTATCCTCAACAACCCACTATCATCCAACAGTAAGGTGAATCATTAACAATAGCAACCAACTACAAACAAATACTAATAATAAAGTTTAAATCAAAAGTGATGTGTACTTTTAGAATGATAAAACACAGGTCAAAAGAAAAACGTATCAGCAATCAAACAATGAGGTACAATATGCAAACAATCATCAGTATTGTAGGCAGATTACTCAGATGGGATTTTTCGGACAAATTATACTGCTGCATATAGTATATATTTAGGCCTGTGAAGTTTGCTTTTTGTATTCCTCTTGAGATCTATGGAAGTAATATTCAAGAAATCTGTTTACACAAGAAGGTTTGACAATAACTTTTGACACTTTTACTGCTCAAAAGTTACTCATATGAGTTCAAGCAATCGCTAATATAACTTCGCTGACTTAACAAGCTTGTTAGTTTTCTAGCCGGTCCCAATCCCAGGTACAGAGGGAGGATTGGAAGTAGGGCTAGCAACCCTACACCATTAAACCCATCAAACTACTAGAAAAACTTCAACGCACGGAAAATATATTAAAAATACAAAAACTTCAGTTAACAACAATCTTATTCTTTGCTCTAATCGGAGAGGAGAAATGGCGCGGGCTGGTGAAAGCCTTCGTTAAGCCAGTCAGCTAGCTGATGTGTTTCCATTCGAAGAAAGCAAGAGTAAGAATGGGAAGGCTGCCCAGGTAGCCAGAGAAATGAAAAGATATAGTGTAGAAGAGCTGAGTATCTGCGAAAGCAGATGGAACGGATGTGGACTGTCTAAAATGTCAAACGGACAATCGGTTATCTACTCAGGTCTGGTCATCCAGACAACAACCGCAAACACACTGAGGGAGTGGCTATCAGGATGTCACCAGTGGTAGCCAAAGCCTTAATTCAGTGAGAACCAATTTCATCCAAGATCATGACAGCAATATTCAACTTAAGATGAAGAAGGAAGGTGAAAGTTATCCATATCTACGCATCTACAAATGACGCCGAACAAGAAAAGAAGGAAGCTCTTACAGACGGCTACAAAGAATAATGTACAACATCCCAAATGGTGACGTCAAAGTCCTCATAAGCGATATGAACACCAAAATGGGACCTGTTAATACATGAAGAGGACTCATATTGGGTCGAGTGGCTTTTGCTCGGAGAAATGAATGAGAACGGAGACAGGCTTCTGCACTTTTAGTGATTTGGTGATTAGAGGTAGCATATACAATCACAAGGATATACACGAAGCAACAAGGGTTTCGCCTGACGGACACACTCAAAAGCCAGAGAGATTTCATCTCAATCCCGCTCAAGGAAGTGGAAACGCAGCTAGCCTGCTAGATACAACGTCAAGAAGCGGAACAGATATCGGCTCAGACCATCATCTGACAGAGGAAGATGGTAGAGAAAGCAGGATTGCAGATGAACATAGAGAAGTTGGAGGTGATCAAGATAACCAACCAACCAACAGCAGCAACAACTACCAGCACCAATCACTATCAGTGGAAGAGATTTAACAGAGGTTGCCACCTTCACTTATCTGGGAAACATCGTTTCAACTACAGGTGGAATCGATGAAGATGTCAAAGTCAGAATCAGAAGGGCAAGATACGCCTTCATCAACCTCAAACTAATTTGGAAGTCTTCTACACTCAACATAAGAAACAAAACTCAGATTTTCAACACAAATATGAAGTCAATCAGTGCTCCCGTGCATGTCACAAAAAGAATTTCCAAAAGCCAGTTGCAGACTCTTATCAACAGCTGTTTTTGCTTGCTCAGTAGTGAAGATCGAAGGCCAGAAAGAATAATTAAACAAGAGACTATGGGAAAAAACCAACCAAGAACCGATCACTCAACAAATGTATCGAAGAAAATGAAGATGGGTCAGGTAAACATTGAGGAAATCGTGGAATGACGTCGTGCGCTAGGCCATTGCTCAAGCGGAATCCAAGTGGGAAGCGTTGAGTGTGTCATCCTAGGGTGACATGGAGGAGGTCGTGTGGGAAGAGGTGATAGAGCTCAGGCAATCGTGGACCCAGCTGAAGAGGACAGCAGAAGACAGGACAAAGTGGAGAGGTGTTGTTGAAGCCTTATGTTCCACTTGGAACTAAATAGAATAATGATATTATAATAATAGTCGTTAATACATTTCTATGCATTTTACCACTTTTCTAAGTCATTAGTGTTGCTTTAATGTATCATTTACATAAAACAGTCGTTTGTGTACAATAAAATAGCGGAAAATTCTTCTTCGGTTTTTGAGAAACAGTAATGTAAACGAATCAGTATGACTAGAAGTTTTGATAAACAACAGTTGCCTTATCTTCAACAAAAAACGTATCATTTCATAGTGATACTTGTCACAGTCTGGTACCACAGGTTATATGTCATCTATAACAATGAATGAATAAATAAATATTATCATTGACAAATACTTTTAGGCTTGGTAAATCATCCGTTCTGTTATTTTTTTTTTTACTGACTGTCTATTTATTTACCTGTAAAACACAGCTGGGAGTCGAGTGTAGGGATAAATATCACATAAAATTCTTCATGTAAATAAGGATGTGTATTTTTGATAAATTCTGTCAAGTGACTAGTCTCTATTTTACACTCTATTTAGAATAAATACATTTACAAGTCTCATGTTCATTTAGGCAGGGAAAATACGCATGAATAAAAGAAAAAGAGATTATTTTCTTTGTTGTATATATCTCATATTGCTAATTTTTAGAATATCTGAGAACAGAATGGGTAAACTATCTTCCCTACCTTTATGCGTGTTGCTCATGGACAATTACAAAATAAACAAGTCTCTTCTTCTTCTTCATGAGAGGATTAGGAAAAACATGAGTTAAACGTATGACATTTAATGATATCTTCATATGCATGAGAAAAAGAGGAGTTTGACAATTAGTCCACTGTCAAACCAACTTTGGTATATCAATGCAAACAGGTGTTGTATTAAGTTAATGTCTAAAAAATGAAGAAGAAGATATTGACATATTTGACAGCAATATTACCTAGGTTGATTATCGGAAATTTATTTGAGTATGAGATGTTTACTTCATAGAAACTTTGACAGTTATATCTACATAAGCGGCAGTCACTTCCATGCGATATATGGTCATTATAAACATGTACACATTCAGTTAGAAACTTTTTGTTAACTTGGACACACAAGACAGTTGAGGTTCATCATTAATCCGCTTTTTATTTTACCTCTCCGTCTTTTTCAGGTCATGTTACATTTGTTCAAACATGTTATCCTTAATGCGATATTAGATATATACGGTTTATTTCCACAGAACTTTAATCCACTAACTGATACCTTAAATTAGTAGTTGTGTTTATGTGCTGCAGTAAGCTGACAAGCTCTAGAAATTGATTCTTCACCTTTATAATCATATCAGAAGGGTGGAATGCATATCTGTCATTATCGTGGGAGAAGTTCTCGAACGGAAGACCTTCTGCGGACTAATGGTATTTCAGAAGGTCTATGCATACCTCTGACAATTTGAAGGTGGAGAGTGGTGGGTAAAAGGTGATCACAAATATTGTATTTATTCCACGAAAGTCCATTGCTATTTGTAAAGCTTTCTGTACGCATCAAACTTTACATGTGGTCAGTTTCAAACAAGCCACTTAAGTTGACTTCAAACAGTCGCCACCTGAGCACTGCAGTCACATCGAGTTAATCACTTTTCTTCTTTTAATGCCCTAAGAACTGATGCGCTTTCACGATAATGGAGCTAAGGAACTACTAACCATCTGTAGGCTTCAGTGAGCATTCGCATTTCTGAAAAACTACTTTCACCTCTTCAATTGGGTTCCCTTAAACTTCATTTCACTCAAATGATATTACTATTCACCTTTTAGCTTTCTAATCTCCTTTGAATTCATTTGTGTCTTACATCTTTATTCAAGTGTTTCCGTGTAATACAAACATGGACTGTGTTCATCTGTTTGTCTGTAAGTGACTAGACATAATAAACAGTCAACGATAAAATTTCTATATATGTAAGTGTTCCATGAAAACTAGGTACGAATCTTATTTTGAATGGTCTGCGTTCGCATTCCCGTTGTCTATGCTAAAGCTGAATACATCACAGACATTCGTTCTGTAAACGTAGCCATAGTATGAAAGCTAAGTAATGTAAAACAAGGTAAATAATCACAATCTGAGGTCTTTTATTCAAAGGTATGAAATGACTAAATAGGTTGAGCTCTTCGGGGATTTATAAAGTTGCATAGGCTCCAATGGTTTGGTTGATGAAGGCATATCAGTGCAGACAAAAGTGAGATGTCCAACGCTTAAAAATATTCATTATTTATGGAGTGCATAAGATATTTGACCACTTACTTTCAAAGAATTTCTCAGTGGTGCATTCTGTGACACTTTAAAGTTGTGGGTAATATCTGTTGAATTTTCAAGTATTGGTTTGTAGGGATTTTGCTTAGATTTCATCATGAACTGAGATCAGTTAGAGATCAACCAGAAAACCTGATAGGGAGTACTGTACAGCCGTTTCATCCTTGCTAGGACTCCTCAGCAGTAGACAACCACAAAAGTTTTAATACAGAACCCTCTGGTTACAAGGTGAGCTCAGACAATTAAGCCGTAGTGACTCGATGCAACGGCCCATGAATTCAAAGTTCCGCTAGTTCATTACATAACGCAACCACCTAGCAATGTCTTCTTCAATGAGTTACTGCCCTACCTTCAACTTGCTGTATCCTACTGGTCATGGCTTCCCACTAGAACACCCAGTTAACTGTCTGAATAATGCCTGTCGCTAGTGAGCATCAGATGTGAGTCTTTAACAGAGATAGATACATTGAGATGTAGAAAATTAGCCACAAAATATAAATTACTCATCCTTAAAGAATGGGTTGATGTGGTTACATTTCTGTATGTAGAAAAAATACTATCTTAAATGCCTAGTTTCTCACGGATACATGGAATTCAATGTTTAACTAAAGAAAGAGCAAGAAAATACAATTAAATTTCCTTCAATTTTCTCATCATTTACTCTTAGAATTAGTCATCTGTTAATGGACAGGTGAGTAAAATATAGAAAAAAAATGGATACAACACAAGGAGAAACATCTCATGAACAAAATTATTAAAACAAAAAAAAACAATATTAGTAATAAATATAGTTTACACAATGCTCACTTTCTATTAATTATTCACTGATATATGTCTCACAATCGCAATTCATCCAGATAGCTCATTTCAGGAATCCTAACTGCTATATCCATTCATCCTTCTATCAATCTATCTATCCATCTATCCATCCGTCTAACTATCTATTAACTTTTCAATAAAAGAGTAGCAATTTTGGAGAATAACGAGAATACGCAGCATAGTAGATAGAAGTAACACTTTTTCATTATTATTATTATAACAATAATAATAATAATTGATACCTTGTTAAGATAGGCAGATGTCAAATTATTTCACTTATTCTTCCCTTTATGATTTCTCGAACGGATAAAAACAATAGAGAATTAAAAGAACAACTAATTAATCACAGATATGTTTGTATGAGAAACTTTTGATAATTCTAAAAACTAACTGCAAAAAAATTAAGAACTGTGATGTATTCTGGGGAAAATTACCTACCGTGCTGAAATTCATAATGATGCAGACAGAAAAGGAAAGTTGATTCCTCATCTTTATTTTTCGTCATTCTTATTATTCCCTTAGGTTCTGAGTAGAATATACTGCTTTGACGGAATATCTGTATTTCATCTGGTTCTCTGCGGTCCTCTTCAGCTGATTCCAGGAAAGCTCTCTTTAGTTTCTCGCTCAATGCTCACTTCATGTTACCTTCAGACCAGAGCTGAAGTCGTTGTATCGCGTGATGTTACTGAGCCGTTTTCTTAACATGTGTCTAATCCATCTTTATTTCTTTAGGCAATAATTTCGGGAAAAAGGTTCTGTGATGGTTTATTGTTGCTGATCTACTCTGGCCGGCTACCTGAACTTCAGTATTGGGAAAAGGCAGCTGTCGACAAACGTCCACAGCAGTCTGTTGGAAATATCTCTCTCGTGACGTGCCAAATCTCTGAACCATAATAATCACTGTTTGACTTGATGAAAATCCATAGTTTGCTCTTTGTGTTTGTTTCGAGAGTGACTTCAGATTATTGAAGGTTTCATTAACTTGAATATCCCAATAATTTACTAAGAACACGAACAGTTAGTTTCAGGGTTTTATTATGAACTGACTTCGATTAGAGAACCATTCAAAAAACCCGGGAGTGCGTCGGGGTTAGGAATCTCTCCAACCATACACATGGTCTGAGGTTCGATCCTCTGCCGAAGCACACCCGATATCTATGGTCGGCCTGCAAAATTTGGACTCCCGATATCGTATGCTGAAAATTGCATAATTGTACCAAAAATACAGTGTGGAATCAATCTTTAATCAAAAATAATAAATAAAATAAAATCTGTTTCGTCCTAGTTCTGAAGTCTTCACAGTATGTACCCGTCGGGGTTTAAACCTCTGACCTTCTGCTAACAAGGCGAGCTCGTATATCTTTCATTCACTAGGACTCAATTGAATGATCAGCCCATGAATTCCAGCTTCAGACAAGTCACGTAGGAGTATCTGCCCTGACATCCGACCTGCTGTGCTCCGCTTGTCATGACTTCCCGATAGAACCCAAGTAACTACCTACTTGGATGGGCTAGTCATCGCGAATTGGCTGAAGTTGGAATTTATGGACTGATCGTTGGATCGGGTTCTGTTGAATGGAAGGCATACGAGCTCGCCTTGTAATCAGAAAGTCCTGGATTCAAAACCTACCAGGTGCGTACTGATGAATAGTAAAAGACTGTCCAGTACTCCCAGGTGGTTTACCGATGGTTCTCTAACCGACGTCAGCTTATGATGAAGTCCTGTAACCAATGAAATCAAATCCCTGTAAAATAATACTTGAATAAGAAATAGTTAGATCGAACATTTGTTTTCAGTAAATTCTTCTTCAGGATTTACAATTATAAATCCATTAAACTTTTGCATGCATTAGCTAGCAAACGCATATTAGAATTATATCAGATGTATTTCGGGACAAGTATAAGGTGGAGTGCAATAAGGGTTATTTAGATTTTATTGTTGTCTATTTGATCTTATTTTATCTCACGTTCTTATTGACCATGCATATTGTAAACGATAATAAGAATTAACTGACCCTTATTCCATATCACTTTATACTTGTTCCAAAATACATCTAATATTATTCTAATTAGCTTTCACTGGCTAATGTATGCAAAAATTTAATGGATTTATAATTGTAGAGCCTGAAGAGTTTTTTGAAAACAACTGTCAGCTCTAACTATTTCTGTTCTAAATAATGAAGGTTTGTTTTGGCTTTTCAACCCTATCTGGCTTTGATGTCCTCATCTGTGTCACCTCTAGTTCAACTAACTCTATATTAGTTTGTTTATTAAAAAATCAAAAAATTGATATGATTATGAACAATAAACTGTGTTCGAAACGTCATCCAGTATACAATACTGTTTCACTGTGGGATACATTTAATAAACAAACTAATGTGGAATTACTTACTACCACAGTGCCCAAGTTTTACACATATATTTCAACTAACTCTGTCTAGGTATTTAAAACAAGCAGTAAAGGTTAATAAAGCAGGATTTCATAAATTCATCAAATTTCGGTAGAACTCGTCAGCTGAACACTCTACATACATGGATATGTATACTTTTGAAATTACATTAGGAGATATAAGACTGTTAAGTAAACAAACTGCATTGAATTAGTCATGCAGAAAGACAGGTGCGAATGTTTTCCAGGTCATGTTCAAATAGATAAGGGGAGAGAGAGTATGTGAGATCAAAATTAAGATAAATTGCATTACGCTTCAATTATATCACTTAGATAAACAATTAGCCATTAGGAAATATAACGAGAATTGCGAACAGACTAAAATCAATAGCAATAGTTATAGTAACAATAACAATAATAGTGTTGAAGTGAGTTAAGATAATCCTACTGATAAAGGATAGTTTTAAATGAATCAAGAATAATAATAATAAGAGGCAGAATAATACGTAAAACGTATTACCATGGTAGATTCAGAGTGACGACCATCTCCTTTCGTATACAGAGAGCTGGTTTATAAATTTGAATTGCACAAGCCTCTGCAATTGCAAGCATCTTCTTGTTTCTTTGTTTGCTGACAATGGTGAATGACTTGACCGCGTCGATATCATGTCCGTAATCCACAAGATGTTTTGTTATTGAGGATTTCGGCACCTTGTACTCAGCTGTTTTCAACCATTTTGGCAAATGCTCCATCATGCGAGTAGACAATCGCCTTTCCGTACGACCTATGTATTTGCTTCCACAAACACACTCAAATTGATATTCGCAGTTTGAAGTGTCAAGGATTGTTGAAGCACTTGCTTAGTGGTGTTAAGGATAACAAGTTTTGCAGCACAATAAGTTCTCTTGATGGGTTTATCGAGTCTTCGTTGGACTACTTCCTGTACATCATCTTCTTTGAACGGCAAACTGATATAGACAGGTTTCTTTGGAATTGTCTGGATTGTTTCGCAAGGGCTAATTTTTTTAGAGTATTTATTAATGAACTTCTCAGGATATCCATTCTTGGATAAAATATCCTTCAGAGATTTTATTTCATCCTCCATAGTACTGTCAGAACAAATTTTTCTTGCTCTATTGAACAGTGTTCTGACTAAGTTCTTATTATACTGGATTGGTACAAAGCTCTTGAAATGCATGTACTATCCTGTCCATGAAGATTTTCTAAATATAGATTTTCCGATTGTGGAATCATTCATTTTGGCTAGACAAACGTCTCGGAATTTAATAGTATCGTTTTCCTCATGTTCTACTGTGAAATTGAGATTTGGATGGCATGAGCTGAATTTTATCAACATGTCTTCCGCTTTTGATCTGCTTTCACAGACAATAAAAATGTCATCAACATATCTTAGGTATACATCCGTTTCTTGTATATGTTGCTGCAAGGTACCGGTTTCTAGGCGTGACAAGAATGAGTCTGCGAAAAGTGGTCCCAAAGGGCTTCCCATTGTGACACCCTCAACTTGACAGAACAGGCGCCCATTGAATTGGAATTGGACATTTTTAGTACATAAAAGTAACAATTTCCTCAATTCCGATATTGAAATGGGTATGTCTTCGGCTTCTTTATATATGAAGTTGATGGTCTCAACGACTGGCACATTTGTGAAGAGGGAGGTAACATCGAAAGAAACCAAATGCTTATCAGATACATTGAAATCTTTAATTTGCTTGACAAAATGAAATGAATCAGAGACTATATGCGTTCCGAAACCTTTCAGCAAGGGCTGCAACAATTCCCGTAGCCACTGTGCTAATTTGTGGTATGGTGAGATTGTCATAGAGAGTATAGGTCTTAACGGCGCTCCTGGTTTGTGTATTTTTACGCGTCCGTATAGTTTTGGGATTTGTGACCCAATCGGTTTATTATTTCTATATGTGTTCTCGTCGATGTATTTATTTTTGAAGAGTTGTCTTAGATGCTGCACAATTTTCTTTTCGGTCGATAACGTTTGATCTTTTGCATGATTATCCAATTTGAATTTAGATTCGTCAGAGAGAATTTGATTCAATTTTTCGAGGTAACCTATCTTGTTCATTAGCACTACACTTTGTCCTTTATCAGCTGGTAGAATAACAAGATTATTGTCTTTTCGGAGCTTGTTTAGAAATCTCCAGTGTTCTTTGGTGACATGCAACTCTGATTGGTCGGCATGACTCGAAATTGATGAGACATATCAACCATCTTTGATTTCAACCAGCTTTCGCTGTTACTGGACGTGGCATGTAGCCTCATAAGTTGGTCATAAAGATTTTCGAATTGGCATTCGACATCAATTTGCTTTATCTTTTTCATCGAAACACAGAATTTGAATCCCAATGACAGAGTTTCTGCTTGTTCTGTCTGGGTAAGTTGAAGAAGTGACTTGCTTCAAATTTTTTCTGTGTCAAGTGAATGATGGTTAGCTATATTCATCAACTCTGCCTTCTCTAAGTTCACAAGTAGTCTCCTCTTCGTTGTCAATCTCTCCTTTCAACTTGTTCGTATTCATCTGTAGGTTTTTGAGCTTGAGTGACTGCCGACATACGTCGCCCTTGAAGTCAATTTTCCAGAGCCTTCTTATCGATCAGGTATATACCTTTCCTTTCACTTCCCGCAGTATGCTGCTTAGATCACTAGTCCCTTAGTTTATCAGTTCCTATCTGAATAACTGGAAGAAATATCTGAAAGCAGTGTTAAAATGAACACCATTCATTGGACGGTGCTTAAAATAAATATTTGTTTCACCCTCTTGGCAGACATTTATTAGGATTATATTTTTATCTTCTCCACACCACTTTGCATAGTCAATAATTCTTTATAGCATTATACTGCTCAGTTACCTATCTGAGATCCTCCATAATCCCCTCCCTTTTGTTCGCTCTGTTACATCATATGACTTTGCATAAAATGAGCGCATCTGAGGCAACCATTTGCTTTGCATAAGACGACTACATATACATAAATGTATACTACAGTGTCATATACACATATTTATTTCTCAGTAACATAAATTAGAATGTCATGCCAAAATGTCATGAGACCTTCATCAATGTCAATGTCAAAATGTAACACATAACAGAATATTTTAGTGTACAGTGCATTATTACTGTTGATTAGATTTTGTCAGGAGAATTGAATTATGCGAATGTTCTGCATAGGTTGATTGCCAGTGAAGGAATCTCATTAACGGAATCCACTGCACTTTTGAGATCATATGACTTACGCACTCAGTATTTGTATTTTACGACTGTTAGTTTGCATTAAATACTTTTTTGGAGTGCACCAGCCATCAGCAGAAACGAAATAGCATATTGCTACATTGGGTGAATCATATAAGAAAGATAGACCTTTAATTTTCTCAACATGTACCAAAAAAGCCTACCTCTCAAGGGAATGAACAACTTCAGCAGTGCTACTACTAGGCATTATGCTCCTAAAAGTCATGAGAAAGATACCACGGAATCCTTTACTTTTATGACTAGACAATAGAGCTTGACTTTCGTAAAGTTTACCGAAGCAGTTGCTAGTGAATACTTGAAAACTAGTTTCTGTGTTAAGAAAGCAGCAGTTATCAGTTCATTTTCGCCATGATAACTCGATATCTTTACTCACCCCGTCATTTGATTACATAATCTTCGACACTACCCTTTTCCTTTTATTGTAAAGTGTAGTTTTGCTTGTGTTCTATGTCTGTGATTCGAGTAGAACTCAACATATTATTACTCAACTTATTTGATACTTATTGTGTTATTTACTTATTTCATTTATTATGCAACTTCTTTTCCATAGTGCTAAAACCTTTACAAAGTTTTTGGTTTGGTTCTGCTTAAACTTAGACCCCTTGAATTATCTAATTAAAATATTGATACTTTTTTGGATATTTCAATTAACCTTTTAGTTATTATCTGTTTATCTCTCAATATTATTATTATTATCGTTTCCTTTAATTCCTAGAGGAATATAGGGCTTTAGCCTCACGCCTCCATTGGGTTCGGTTCTCTGCAAACGTTTTCACCTGGCTTCACTTCTGCCCATATACTTTCATCTCTTCTTCACTTGATCTCCTCCAAGTCACCCTTGGACGACAAACTCGCCACTTCCCGTTCGCGTCCCACTCGAGGGCCTGTCTAGTGATGTCACTTGATGGTATGACCAATCCGTCTCCGTTTCTTCCTGCAAATTTGTTGCACAACTGGTTCCCGCTGAGTTGGTCCGCTCATTGCCAGCTGCCCCTGTTTCTGATCTTTTCTGGGCAACCATCTGATCTTGGGTATTGAGCAAAGACAGCTTTTGATGAAAGCCTTTAGTTTGTTCGAATCGTCCTTCGTGGCGTGCCAAGTCTTTGATCCGTATAGTAAGTAGCAATGAATTCACATTGGAGTTGAAAATCCGGATCTTATTTTTCATGCTGAGTTCTGTTGATCTCCACACAGACTTGAGAGTAATGATAGCTTGCCTTGTTTACCCAATCCTCACTTTGATTTCCCCATCAGTTCCATCCGTCTATAGTTGAAACGATGCTTCCCAGGTAGGTAGGTGAATGAGGTTGCTTTTTTCAGATTTCTCCCATTTATGCTGATTATTGTCTGTTGTGGTTGCTGTTGCTGTTGGCCAGGAATCTCCATCACCACAACTATTTTCTTTACGTTCACCTAAAGTCCTATCTCCTCTGGATGCTTCTTCTGCCAACTTGTTGCTTTCACTTGCATATCTTCCAGTTTGTGGGATATGAGACATATATCACTGGGGAAATCCAGATTCTCCAGGTACTTTGTGTGAGTTCATTTTATGCGTGTCTCCTCGTTGCCCGGCCCAGTGTCTGTCGCATTTTCTAGTCTATCACAGTCAAGAAATCACTGGAGATAACAGACAAGCAGCCTTGTCTTACTCCCATCTTTATTTCGAAGGATTGCGTAAGTTTCCCGTTGTGGATTACTTGTCATGCAGCGTTATCGTTTAACTTTTTGATGAGGTGCATAATTGTTGGCGGCTGTTTTTCCCTTTGGCCGTTTATTATTGTTCTGAGGCTTGCATATCACCTGATGAACTGATCCTTGTTATTCGTCTTCTTTCCTGTTTAATGTCTAATTTTAATGCTTCTGTTTGTGATTATATGATGATCTTGATAATCTGCTGTTTTACGAATGGGATCTTAATTGAGTGAAGTCAAGGTGATTCGAACTTTGCACTGTCTTTGGGTATTGTCGGTGAGTGATTCTTGCTGAACGACTTTTCATCTCACCTAGTGGAGAATATTCTGCTCGATTCGCAGTCACAACCACCTGCTTACAACCTGGACTACCAAAACACTTCATCAATAAATCGCATAAAATTTATCTTGCTCACTTTGTTGTAATCGAATCAGTTATGACCTCTGACGGTGTATTCGACTCTCGTGTGTACTTACTTTTTCTACAACCTGCCGATTTGCCAATTTCTACTAATCTTGAGAAATGTGTAAAAGTGTTGGTGACAATGCATCTCAATACATGAGAAAACTGTCTCTGAGATTCTTAGTACAAAATACCTATACCTGAGAAATACAACTAATTACTAATAGTCTTATATTGTATGGAAAAGACGAAAATAGGGAAGAAAATATTCTTTTCAACGATTCGTGAACTGTACAGTCGTAATAATATTTAATAAAAAAAATTCATAAGACCAATTAGATATTGGTAAAATTTTTCCTTGAAAAACATATTACGTAATATAAGGTGTAACCTAGATGGGGTGACCAGTTGGAAGTTAGAAAAGAGGTAAAAGTTGACATGACGCAATAAGTGTGAGATGACTAATCATTCTGATTGTGTAGAGGGTACAGGAACTGGTGGAAAGACAATAAAGTGTTTTCACATAAAATCTGTATTAAAATGCATTGTTATTAACAAATAGTAACAGAGCGGTAATCAAATGTTGATGATGAGAATTACAGTGATAATATAATAATAATAACAATGGTAATAGTAAACCTACATTATAAAAAAGAAGCTAAATTATAGTAAAAACGTTACTCTGACCATGATAGGGGCAGTGAATGTATGTAGTGCCTTTGAATGCAGAGGTCCAGTTCCAGAGATCTCAATGGCATATTTGAAGTCTCTTTGCACGATACTGAGGGAGTCTGTATCGCACTGTGAAGCATTCATGCGGAGGTGCTCGAGGATGAAGCTGTTAATATCCATTTTTCCTCCTCTGGCTAGCCAAGCTGGACACTGTTCTAGAATAGTTTGTGGACTTGACGTTGCCTACGGTCAATATACTTTCCTCCAAGTGAGCAAGTAAACTGATAAATACACCCTGAGGTAGCCAAAAGCGGTATCTTATCCTTAATGTTGAACTGAATAAAATTTCTGCTGGAGAATGTGAAGCGTAAGTCGGCTGCCTGAAATGTTTTATTCAGACATTAAGAATTTCAAGGTTCATAAAGGTAGTTTTTTAGGAGTAGTTGTGGTTTTTTGTCGATGGAGGCTTTCCTGTCATGTCTCTGTCGATAAATCTTTGTGGATACCCGTTCTCCAGTAGGGTTTCAAGTAATGAATTGACTTCTTCCTCTGTTGTATCTTCCAAACAATCTTCAATTATTCAGCTATTATCATGTCCACGGGTCAAAAAATGCACTCCCGCACCTTTTTTTATTGGCTTTCAATCAAATGTTTTGCATTTCTGGAAATACCCAAAGAAGAAATATCATATGGGATAGCAGTCTATCACGTGATTTGCCGTTATTAGCTATTTTGCATGAAGCTTCTTATCGAAGAGAAAGCATTATGCAATAATTTCCGCTGAAATATCTGTACATTTTATAAACACTGTTCAGAATGAACCTGTGATAGATATTATTACTTTTTTTGTACTGGAAACTTGTTAGTTCTGTATAGGTGCCTAATCACATTGTTGAAGTGATGTCGAATTTTCGACGTTGTTACTGTTAGGTAGTACAATAAATTTCGTTTCAGATAACTGTACTTTTGTTGCCGTTGAAGCGTTGCGTGAATGCCCATAACTCAAGGACATCCAGGCCAGCTATTCAGTAGAACGCAGAGATTTGTTTCTTGCGCTCCGACCACAACAGGTCGGTTTTGGTCGTTACATAAATTATATATAGATCTACTTTATGACTACTGTTTATTAATTATGGAGTCCCCAGGTAACTGATATCATGTCACTCTTGCAAGCATGTTGAAATTTCTCCGTACATAGAGTTAACTTCTTTAAACTGTACACAGCGGGTGAGGGTTCAACGAAATAAACAATGGTATCATCTTATCATACACAAACCATTGTTTTTGCTTTATTCAAGTTACTTTTAACTGTTAACAATGAATTTTATTGTATTTCCTCGTATTCTAACTGCATCATACATCATAATATTCATCTCAGAACATGATGTCCTTCAGGTTTTTGAAAGAAGGAAGAACGTTTATTATCTCAGAAGGATGATTCTCATGTTATAGAGTTCTTTTAGCTGGATGGCCTAATCAAGAAGCTTTTATTGTTTTTCTAGACAACATGTTCTGAACTAATCTCTAACAGCCGTGGAAATTTGATAGACGTCAATTCCTTACTTGTCTAGACAGCATCATTTCAAATACAGGAGGCGCGGATAGTGAATTCAAATCCAGCCAGTACCAGAAAAAGCCAGACAAACCTTCATTACTCTGAAACCAGTGCAAAAGCTAGCTGTACACAATAAGATTTGAATTTTTGATACTGTCATGAAGTCAGCCCTATATAGTACAGAGACTTTAGGCATGTGTCACGGCAGACATTTCCAACAAGCCACTGCAAACTTTTACCAACAGCCTCCCTCAGTCCAGACTGAGAATAAGATGGTCGGCCAGAAAAGATAATTAACAGACAAATACTGGGAGACCGTTGGATGACATCACCCATCAGGCCCCCTATGGGAACCTGAATGCGAAACGATCAGTTAGATTTTAGAGGATGACATGTGGGGGATTGTGTGGGGGAAGAGATGACAGTGTACCAACAATCGTGAAATCAGCTTACAAGAACTTCATAAAACAAGATGAAATGAAGATGCCCTGTTGAAGCCCTGTACTTCACTCCGGACCTGAGAGAGTAGTAAGTGATTAATAAAAAGACAGCATATTCTGCGCTTACTTCAAAATGTCGTCCACATATAAACACTCTTACACTGAATCTATTTGAAAAGTCTATTAATATTAGTAAGTATTTAGTAAGGATTTCAACTACTTTTTACATGAACAATCAATGTAAAGGCCTAATGGTGGACTACTGACACACACACTGTTTACAAAATGTTAACTCTGTATTTCATCTCTAAAAATTTACTTGAATGATGGTGGTTAAATTCATCAAAAAGGAAATTTGAAATCAGATAAGATATACTGTAGGCAAAATGTGGTTTATCTCTTGTAGTAAAAATCAAGATATCCTGTTTATTATTGTTTTTTCAAAGGTGTAAGAGTTTCTTGTGTGTGTGCGTTTTCTTTTTGTCAATGAAACGTCAAAATACTAGAGATAGTATACATTTCGTCACTTCTGTGAGAAATTATAAAATGTCTGACTGTAGTATATAGCATTATAGAAGACTAAACCGGAATGCATTCACAACAAAACACTATATTCCAGCGGTACCAGCATTTTTTTTTTAATAAATGCAAATTTAATACCAGACAGATGATTGATATCAGATGAAACGGAAATTTACTTATTCAATTATTTACTCATATACCACTGCAATATTCCCCACTTAATTTATTGTTCCTTTTGTTAGGAAATGAGTTTATCTATCTATCTAATGAGTACAATCCTTCTAAAGTTAACCACAGGACCTTACAGTGGATTTCAACAATACTGGGGGCAACACAACTGTGTAAGAGCGAAAGTAAATTTGTATTATTGATAAAAACTGGAGATTATTTTGATGTCTGAGAAAGAATTTTATATATATATATCAACAGTAAAACATAATCACTGATATTCTGACTCTTCGGGTTACTACCATTCATTGTGTTTCCGTATTCTAAATTCATAATTACATTTCTGCCTTACAGTTATTATTAATAATATCAGTAATGCTTACCTATAAGCGTAAGTTGTGTGTTAGTCTTTTGACCACTGCCCTTTTAATTCTCTTGTGTGATAGAAATAATGAGGTCAGTGTTGTCCCGAGCACAATGTGCATTAATCAAAAGAAAACAAAATCAAGCTTAACAACATCGGAAAGACTAGCTTTAATTAGTCTAAAACAAGACAAAAAAACATCGTCATTGCAAAAGCTGACACAGGAAACTCCACAGTAGTTTTGGATAAATCTGAAAGTCACTGAACATACTGAGATGGATCCATATGAGGAAATTAAGAAGCCTGTAGGTAAAATAATGAATAAGGTTAAAATATCCACAGCGGAATTGATACGCAGAATGAAGCCGTCACTGGGTGAGTCAAAATGGTTTAATTTAATGCCTAAAACTAATAATGCTAGTAGAATATATGGTGCTATTAAAATACATAAGCCAGGTTACCCATACGACCAAGAGAAATAACCCTGCTTATTAATTATCAAAACACTTAGCTCTAATATTATGTCTCATTATAAATCGTCTAAACTCTGGTTCATATGAGATGAGAAATAAAATAAATGACATTCAACTGGAGAATGATAAAAAAAATGGTTAGTTTTGATATAACTAGTCTTTATACTAACAAACCAATCAATATAGCACTGAAAGCAGTTAAAAAAGAACTAACTGCAAATCCAGAAGTGACTTATAGGACGAAACTGCCCGTTGAGGAAATTATTTTAGGAATTCAGTTATGCCTCACATCTACTATCTTTAAATTTCAAAGCGAAATATATAGACAAACAAAAGGTGTAGCAATGAGATGGATCACTAATATCCCCTGTCGTAGCAGATGTATTTATGGACAGCCGGGAAAAAATATTGCTCCTAATATATTTAATCCTACTCCAAAAATATGGTGGAGATATCTGGATGACACTTTCACTCACAGTGTTAAAAACAGAAGATATCTCTCTCTAGCTTCTTGACACATATAAACTCACTCACTAATAAAAGGAATAAAATTCACATTTGAATCGGAAAATGAACAAGGAGAATTAGCCATTATGTTAGATTGTAAAATAAAACGAATAGAAGAAGGTCAACTGCACACTAGTGTGTATAAAAAACCAACTCATTCTAACAGACATTTAAACTTCAATTCATCTCATCCGTTAACTATTAAGGCAGGTTTAATTAAGTATCTAATAAACCGAGCAGTGGCACTAAGTAGCACAAGAAAAGACCTAAATGATGAACCAAAACAGATAGAAGAGGCTGGGGTGTTAAATAACTATCCTCTAAAATTCATTAGGAAGATTGAGAAAGGCCAAACCAAAAATAAAAATAATTGTGAAACTATGAATAAATAAGAGAGAATATAAGTCATCTAGTTATGCCATACATAGAGGGGACATCTGAAACCCTACGTAGGATTCTAAATAAAGCAGGAATAAGGGTGGCATTTAAGCCTACAAACTCACTCAGGGACAAGCTCTGTAGGTTAAAGGACCCAGTTGGCCGAATTAGACAAAATAATATAATTCACAAAATACTCTGAAATGACTGTGAGTTAGGTCAACTACATAGGTCAAACTAGTAAGTCAGGAGTAGTCAGATTGTCGGAAAGTACTACTACCAATCAAATTAAGTGAAAATCAGGTGAAAAATAATGGAAGTGTACAAATGAAGTTAGAAAGTCGAGTGAGTACCTTGCTATGATTATGAGTAGCAATAAATTGTGCTCGAAACGTTATCAGTAAACATTACTGTATAACACTGTGAGACTTTATCAAAACCAAATTTACCCATAATGGAACTTCACTCCACCACAGTGCACAAGTTTTATTCCTATATCAATTGTTCCGTGATATATTAAATATAAGTACCCATGTTGCTGGATAGAAATTCCTTATTGAATTCATAGGAGAAAAGAACAAGAGGTTCAGCACAGATGTCTTTTCAGTGATTTTATTCTTAAAATTAGCTGTACAATCACACTTATATGCATATGTTTATGTTGATACAATTATTAATTTATTTCATATAGTAACGAAGAAGTTTATTGGTGATAATAATTTTCAAATGGACATGAAAATTTGAAGTTGTGAATATAAACAAACGGCTTGAAAATGAAATTACATAGGATTAGAAAGTGATTGGGTAATATATAAAATAGTAAGATGTTGGAAGGCAGGAAGCCTTGGATCTAGGTTTCGTACTAGTTGGCACTCGTCACTGAGCATATCTGCGACCTGAGATTCGGATCTCAGTCATCCAGCGCTGCAGTCACAGACGTTAACATTGAGCTACTTCGGCTTGTGATTAACTTCTTGGAGGACTGCATTAGATATTTTTGATTGAGTACTAGTCGGTTAGTAGTGTAATATGTGTGTCTAGTCCTATCTTTGGTCCTGACTGGATTCTATCAGTCAGGTTTACAAAGTAATCACTATTCTAGGTAGCTTGCAATCAAGGTACACACTGATTTGATGATATTAGATGGTTGCAGGGAATCGGCAAGAAGCTTTGGACCTAGGTTTCGTGTCGCGTGATGCCCGCAAACCTGACTGATAGAATTTAGTCTGCACCAAAGAAAGGACTGGACACATCACGCTAGTTACTACTGTCCAATCAAAGTATGTAAAATAGTTTTTATTGGAGATAAGTGGCAGTCGGGCGTGAATTAAAAAAAAGGTGAAGTCAAAGAAGAGTGAAGGGAGTGGAAAAACAAAAAGCAAACAGATAGAAACTAAGCAGCCAGACCGAACTAGACTCACGAGTAATGTTTTGGTTGAACTAGTTTCACTTGAACGAATAGCTGTGGCTTATGGGGTGAGCTTCTGCAGTACAAGGAAATAGAAAACACACTGCCTTCAGCAGACTCTTTTCACTTTCTAAGAGAATCTTGATAATAAGTCAGTTTATATTATAATATATATTGATGAGGCATTCAATTATGACTCTTCTGATTGAACCAATCCTCTAACACTTTTCGAAAGCATACGCATATAACCACTTAATTACCTGGTTCCATAGGGATGGTGAACTGATATATGCTCATTGGAATGGTCTTATGTGCGAGTTGGATCTTCCTAATGCTGACGCAGGAAAGGCCTTCTTTAGGAAATCGGAGACTCCTTCCTCTAGGATATCTTCCGCCAAGTTCTCCTCCCCCGAAGTCCAGGTTTACATACAACACACTCTATACCACTGAACAGCATTTTTCGCTTTTTGGCTTTAGTTTCTTTTTTTTCTCCACGAAACGCGCCAGGTATCCATTTTGAGCTGGGATATTTTTGCGAAATGAGGTCTGTTGTTCTAAGCACTCAGTGCTGCAAATTCTTTTGATGTGGCGGTCTACTTGAATTCTATATCAGCCTCTTCGAAATTTTATATCAAGTGGAATATTATCAACACATATAATCTCCTTCATTACTTGGTGGAATAACATTATAAGTGTACTGCTGATGATTCTCAAACTAGGACGGAGGAAACAGCAGATGTCCAGTACTCCCTGGTTTTCAATGGTTCTCTAACTGATATTTATCCGTGATCAAATCGTTAAAAACAAAACTAACTCTTACAAACCTAACTATAGAAAAGTATCTATATAAACTTATGTACATCAATGAGACTGCACACCTGCTATTGAGAATAAAATCACTGAAAAGATATCTTTGATGAACTTCTTGCTCATTTTTCTCTATAATGTGATGATGAGTATTTAACAGTGACAAAAAACATTAGTGAAATATTTGCTTATGCCTAATGAAATCTTAACGCGGTTCACTTGAGCAGTTCACTTCTTCAAAACCAAATAAACGGATCTGTTTAGATACATTTGATTTTCCTGTTAACTGGAACAATGAGTTTCAGGTTTCGAAGTTTCAGTAGGAGCATCATTATATTTCACAAAGAAGGACTGTTAGCGTCGCATGCAGTCTCCCTCTTCAACCGGGGCTAGTAATATTTAGGAGATGTTAAGGAGTGGGTCAGCCGGTATTTGAACCGCGGCCTTTAGTATGACTGGCTAACATTCTACCAATAAATCACCAGTGAACACGAACTAATGGATTTTCTACCAAAATACTTAAAATCCGTTGCTATCTCGGCTGCTGGCACAGACACTCCGAGGATGTTTCTTGATTAACATTATGTCATTCAGTAAGTAGTACATAGCAATGAAATCCAGGAGGTGCATTTCTTCATAAGTGAGAATCCCCAAGTGGATATACCTACAGTCTCAGTAACCTATTTCGATTCCGTTGAGACTCGAAGTCAGATCAAAGTATTGTATGGTTTTATTTTTCTATAATCTAAAATTCCCTTATTTTATTGCCTTCATTTGTTTCCATTATAATACTCTTAATATACTATTATTGAAAACAAAGAATTCGACGAAAAAATTCTCTTTACGACGATTTCATTCCCATAGTTGTAAAATAGTAATCACTTTTTGTATGCTTGCTAAAGTTCGATACTGAGTGGAAATCCTAAAATGTGTTAATATTAGTGCACAGGGATTATGAGGCACAAACGCTCAGATATACGAAGGAATAGCTAAACAAATAGGGTCAGACCAAAGTTCAGTAGATGACAGGTGTGAAATAGATGATAGGACGATAAAGTACATACGGAAATGTGAATATGTGAAAATAATATGATGGAGACGTAAGATGAGTGAAATGTTGTCAAAATAGTAGTGTAAATAAAATGTTAGAATATGATAGCTAAAATTGAAATAAAATAAAACAAAAATGGAACAACTGAAAAACCTTGGGAGTACTGGACAGCTGTTTCGACCTAGATCGAGAATCTTCGGTAGTACCTACCCACCGGGGTTAGAACCCAAGACTTTCTGGTTACAAGGCGAGCTCGTAGGCAATTTAGCCACTGGGAAGAGATCCAATGGCCGGCCTGTGAATTCCAAGTTCTGCCAATTTATGACATAGCATGGCCACTTCACAATGTCTTTTTCAATGAGCTAATGCCTCACTTTCAACCTGCTGTACCCTACTGGTCACGGTTTCCCACTAGAACCCAGGTAACTGCCTGAATAGGGCCAGTCGCTAGTGAGCATCCAACTAGTTTTCATCTATTGGTTTTGTAGGGATTATTGTTTGATTGGTTGGATGATTTTATCATGAGCTGACATCAGCTAGAGGACCAGTGAAAAACCAGCCAGGGGTACTGGACGGCTGTTTCGTCCTAGGTTTTGCCCTGGGTTTGAACCGCGGTGGATGCATACTGATGAAGAGTCCAGAGCTGAGACGAAACAACTGTCCAGTAACACTTAGCTGGTTTTTCAGTGGTTCTCAAACTGATGTCAGCTCATGACAAGATCCTCCAACTAATCAAACAATAAACCCCAAAAAATAAATACTTGAAAAATGGAACATGGAATAAAAAAAGGGATAACAAAGTTCTCGTGAATTACAGAGCAAAATCAACATCAAGGTAAAGGAAGAGATCGTGAAAATTGTTTTTGTACACAAAATTCTTGCTCTGTGTTATTTATTTTCAAAGCTTTTACTATACAAAGTAAATGCACTAGTGTCTTTTTCAGCGTACCTTGTCGAACTTTGTAGACTATATTAAACGACGTACCAGTTGCTAAGTGGTCAGTATCTACAATACGTTTTGATATCGATGAATTAATACCTCTACACTCGTCTTAATACTTGATTTTGTTGGCTGTTTATCTTCATCACCTCTATCTTTCCTATGGTCATTTAAAGTTTTGTCTTCACTGCTTGACTCTTCTGCAAACTTGTTGGTTTTAGCCTGCAAATCTTACGGCTTATGCGACATAGCACTACACTGCATGAAATCGAGATATTTTTTCTTTCAACCCATATGAAATGACCTGAGTGAAATATTAAACTGAAAATTATTTAAAAAGTAACCCTTGAATTTGAAATACACTCGAAAAAAGATCTCGTAAAGTGAATGATGATTAGCAAGAACACATTAACTTTCAAGAGTTAATTTGTTCCAGGTTGTTCGATCATGGAATGATATCAGTTAGAGAACCACTGAAAACCATGTCGTGTTGGACAACTGTTTTATCCAAATTTCACAAGTCTCCTGTAGTACGCTGTCACCAGGTCTCGAACCCTGGACTGTCCGACTACAAAGCATAATCGTTGGCCATTCACCCACTGAGACTTGTGTCAATGGTCCATTATTCCTAACTTCTTTCAGCCGCTAATATATTACCGCTTCCATCAGCCAACGTCATCAGTGAGTGCTTGTTCGCCCCCCCCCTCCCCACCTCGACCTGGTCACGATTTCACTCACTAGCGAGCATCAGAATAACTTTGAAGGGTAAATTTGTAGGGATTCAACTGAAATCAAGTTTGATCACGGATTGATATAATTCAGAGAATCATTTAAAACCAGCAGGGACTACTAGGATACTAAGAACCTCCTGATCGTACGTACCTACTATTGAAGAACCCAAAACCAGGATATAACATCAGTCTACTACTCCCTATTGATTTCAGTGTATCTCTAACTGATATCAATCCCTGAGTGAAGAAATTATGCACGCACAGATCCACAGATTTCTTCATAGTAATAATGATAACCAATAATCGGATATGTATATGATGCATAACGCATAAATTCAGTACTAATAATTAATTGTTTAGTTTTGTTCAGTTTTTGCCTTGATTTTTACTTCCTTTGTGAAGGAATAGAAATTGACACTCACACATATATGTATATATATCTTATGAGATATGTCAATTTACAAAATAAACAAACAGTAAACAAATAGATAGCAGGGTAAAAAAATCTTTGATAACAACGCATGAAACCAAATCCAAAAATAAGAAGAGAAAATGTCTTCTATGAAGGATAAAATATCAAGTAGTGGATGCGTTAAAATTGACAGTTTACTTTTTGAATAAATGTAAGTGAACCAGTTGACATTAATTATAAATATACGAATATGTACACGGACTGATGTACACATATACTTACTTGGTTTGAGGTGTAGGTGTGAATGAAAGAAAGAAGAAAGATAGAAAATGTCCACATAATAGTTACAATTTGATTCTTACTTTGATTATTTGTTTATAAGTGTGGATTATTGTGAAGGTCTGCATATTGTTGTATTGTTTATTTTTTTTGTATTTCAGAATTCTTGACCCATATATGTATGCATATGTGATAATACCTTATCGAATGAATCACACGAAAGCTGTAGAAAATAGTTTCTTATCACCTTTTTTTCGTGGTGCTTCTAAACACATTTATTATTATCATCACTGATGTTATATGCAGTTGAAAAAGGATCAAAAACTCACTGAGAGATCTTCTAAAGAAGAAATTTAATGACAACAATGCGTACAATGATTTGAAACTCGAGGGTCCCGCTTGCCGCATATGTATGGCCTTCCGAAGATACACAAAGAACAAGTCCCCCTGAGACCCATACTTTCGGTGATCATAAGGTGGCACGTTGGCTTGCGGAGAAGTTGGAACCTATTCATCAACGGCTAGCCATTCAAACTATGAAAGACTTATTTCATCTCTCTGAAAGTGTTAACTACATGAACATTTTAAACTAGTTGATGGTATCACTTGATGCAACTTCCTTGTTCACGATGATTCTAATCAATAAAACTATTGAGATCATTTGTAAGCAGTCTGATCCACTCTCAGAGTCGGAATTCAAACGCCTACTGTTTATGTGTACCATGGATGTGCAATTCCAATTTGACAACACTCTTTACCGCCAAATAGATGGTGTAGCTGTGGGCAGTCCACTTAGCTGATATATTTATGTCCAACCTTGAAAGAACAAACTTAAAGCATAAAATCAACGAGACAACTTCTTATTGTCGATATGTTGATGACAAATTTGCAGTGTACCACAATGAAAGTCATGCTTCACACTTATTCAGATTATTCATTGATGCACACACCAATATTGAGTTTACTATGGAACATGAAAGTGACGGAAAGTTCCACTTCCTCAACATTGCCACGCAGCGCTTAGAAGACAGTAGTCTTCAGAAGTCAATTTATCGAAAGCCCACATGAAAAGGAGAATACTTACATTTTAATAGCTTTTTCTCAAATGGATCTTAACGCGGACTACTTAAGACTCTACACTATAGAGCGGGGAGAATCTTCTCTATAGAGAATTAGAGGAAGAATTTGGATTTCTTGAAACGATATTAAAGAGCAACGGGTACTCTCAAAGGTTCATCAACAAGAATGGAAGATATGGTCAGAAATGTAAAACAAATCACAGTGGGTTAAAAGCTAATCTACGTTCAGCTTGATTATAAAAGTGAAGACATCGCAGCAATGATCAACAAAAGGTTGAGTACGTCACTGGCCACAGCCTATCCTGCAGCTAAGCTCATCCCGTCTAGCGAACAACTTGCTCTTTAGTGTAATCAGAAATTGATAGATATCCTTCTCATGTTAGTTCCAACTGTATATACAACTTTACATGAGGTGGACGTCGAAAAGTCGTCCAAAATTATCAGTAGGCAATAGAGCCCGATCTCCTGATTTGTGCGTTCAGAAATAAACAATTATCAGTCTTTCTTTACCTGGTGACCGGATATTTTCATCTGTCTTTCATTTGAATGGGTGGTGCTGAAAAGTTTTCATTGTGTATGAAATTATTGTTCGGAGTAGTGTTTAATATTACAATATATATATCTTATTACTGTATGTATATATTCGACTGATTTTTGTTTAAAATGAACTTTGTGCAAGTATGTTAAAATTGTTTTGTATATATATTTAATAATGTCTTTGGCCTGTAAGCAGCTGACGAGAAGGCAACGAAATAAAGATGGCATCTTATTATTCTCCTAAAACTGTAGTTCTTGCTTTGTTCAGATGTTATTTCCCTTGGGTGTGGTGTGGAATATAGGGCTTTACCAGTACATGTCCTGTTTTTGCTGTCTACTGCCATCTTAAGCGCCTCATGACTGCCCATAGTGTCTCATCTTGCTCTCACAGGATTTCCTCCATATAATCCTTGAACCAATGCCAACTTGTTGTCTCAGATTTGGGTTCTACTCTAGGTGTGCATGGAGCGCGATGTCATTCGACAGCCCCTTCAGAGTATATCTAATCAATCCACTACATTCCTTCGGCATTTGTTAAATGACAGGTTCTCGATTGATACCTCATCAGATGTGTTTAGCACAAATTCTTTCTGGCTTCGGTCTTCAGTATAGAGCCAGTGAAGGCAGCTGTTGATTAAAGTCTGCAGTAACCTGTTAGAAATACTTTGTATGATACGTGCACCAAGTTTGTGAGCCAGATGGATTAGGTGAGTTAAAATAGTGCCGCAAATCTGAATTTTGTTGTTTATACTGATAGCACAGAGGTTAAAATCGTTTAATCCTTCATTGAAGTACATTTATCAGATGCTTTCATCGACCAAAACGGTTGAAATAATTTAGTCAGTTTTCAGTTTCTCTTATTTTTTCAATTCATACTGGTGCAGACGGAAGTTAAAACAATAATATTTACATTCATGATTGAATATAATAGTGTTAAAATGTTTATTTAGTGTCATTTAGCTCAATTTTCGTGAAAATATCATGTGGAGTGACAGGATACCAAAAGATTAGTAAATATATGTACTACATGTGTGAAAACAGTAACATGTTGAACCGATAAGAAGACTTTAGTAGATCTGGACTTCGAAGATTATGAGTGTAATGTCATTCAAAATTGAAGATCTGCTGAAGAGAAACCAACACGCTGATAGATGAAACACTTAGCGAAGACTTGACTTCAGGTGAGCCTAGAGAAGACAAACTTGATAAGGCCAACTAAGCAATAAAAACAAGCACCAGTCACCATCATCTGCAGAAATCTAAACGAAGCCACTCCTTTCAGGGGTACATATACAAAATTCAAAGGGAGGATCAGGAAGCAAGACATATGATCAATAATCTTAAATGAGTATGGAAATCTGCTGCACTCGGTGTAATGAACAAGATAGGGTTTTCATTCCTAATGTGAAGTCAGTGAGATATTCTATATGTGGTTCAAATACTTGACTCGGGTGTAATTGAAGGCATTATAATAAGCTTCTGACTTTTGTTAACAGCCGTTTTTGCTATCTCTATACTGAGGGTCAGTGCGTCGGTGGCACAGCGGTTAGGACGCTCGCCAACCATGTACATGGTCCAGGGTTCGATCCCCGGCCGGCGCATCCTTTACCTCGCTAAACCAGAAATAATGCTGGTAAAGAGGAAAGGTTGGGCATGAGGCTAGCAACGCCATCCTGTAAAAACTAAACGCTGCTACAGAAACTTCAAGCCTCTAGCTTGGAGCCCTATGTTCCACTGGGAACGTGAAGGAAAAAAAATTTAAAAAATACTGAGGATCAGATGGCTTTCAGGGAAAGTTAATCAACAAGGTACTCTGTCGGCGATTCAACCAAGAACCTACTGCTCAATAAATATGGAGGAGGAAATAGAGGTGGATGCGACATACGCCGTGGAGACTGTTGAGTGATATTACGCACTATATTGGAGATTTTGGAAAAGGCGAGATGTAAATATTTTGCATCGTGTGTAAACATTATTTCCCCCGCAAAGCTGTTATTATTCTTATGCACATAATTTCAGATGTGTATTGTTTTAATTAGACTTGTTATTTTAATATTCCACCTATTTCTCCTTAAATAAAGAATGTTCAAATTTTAGTTTGTGGGGACTTACTTGATTTCAAGTTTGATCACGAAATAATATCAGTTGCAGAACTAGTGAAAACTCAAGAGTGTTGGGCAACTGTTTCGTTCCAGTTAAGAGTTCTTCAACAGTAGGTACACATGACCTCAATGGTAATGGAATCAAAGACCTGTAAGTCACAAAAGGGAGCATATAGATCATCCATTCAGTGAGATGAACTTAAATGACCCATGAAATACAGATGTTCACTCGCAACTGAATACGGATTAGGGGAAAAGTGATCTTAGTGGGATGTCATAACCAGCCGGATCCAGCAGTTCGCCTGTGAAGACCTGTATTTCCTGATTATTTTGACTGAAGGTCGCTCCGTATACTGGTAACAGGTAGAAATTATAGTCTATTGGAGACTGCGTTCAGTTAGAAGAGCTGAACTGCCAGCGATTTTGCCTTCTTGACTAAAGATTATTGGTTTGATCCCCGGAAGGTCCATAGGTGCGTGCTGACGAAGTACCTCCAACAAGGACGAAATAACCTTTCAGTACACAATAGTTTTCAATAATTCTCGAATTGATGTTGGTTCACGGTTAGACTTGAAATAAGAGATTTTCAAAAGCTTCATGGTTTACCATCTATCAAATAATAAACTTGATTGGTAATCTCATTGATATGGATCCAGGTATTCTAATGAAAGACAAAATTTGCTTAGATCTGAAATCACTCTAAGAAGCTTCATATGCTGCTTGATAATGAGAAGCTATATATTCCTACCTTGTGACTTTTCCATTTTTTGCACGCACGAGGCTTATAATCTAGGACATAGCGAAAGCATCATGTCTTTCAATACTACATTACTAATTGATGGACAACTGAAACCACAGTTTATTAAATTTTATTCTACAGATTCATAGTTAATGGAGCTAACTAGAGTAATTCAAAGATTCTGACATCTGTGTTTCAAAATGTATTGGGTGGAAATTGCTAAATGCGTTCAAAATAGTACAGAAAACCTCACCCGTGTTTCTTGGTTCTGAAGCGTTCTGTAGGTAATGCTAGCGTCAAACGAAAGTCATTCTGAAGTCATTCCTAACTGGCATACCTACCGGTAAATGATTATTCCATAGTGTGAATGACGAGTATCATTTCAAGATCTGTCATAAAAGCTTGATACAGTAGCGGATTCCGTATTTGCAACTAGGTGTGTAAACCTCCTGAACCGTAATGAATTAGGCATATTGAATTCCTATTGTTTATAAGTCAAATACTTGATAAATAAACGATATTTTGTCACTATTATCAACTGAGTCATATGATTACATCATTACAATTAATGTGCATACTTAAGTACACAAGAATACCCACAGATGTCCCCTTCTCTATCAAACTGGATCAATTTTCTGTTTCACTAAAGGTTAGCTGAACGTTATTGCCACAGAATTATTTTATTTTTCATTCAATTTTAATTGATTGGAGCGAAATGTTAGACATCCTTCGACGTGTTGGCTACTTACATGGATGTTTCAACGATATACTAGGATTTGACTTGAAGTAATTTGGTGTGTGGTGACTAGAAGTGGACTCCAGGACGCGCATTTCTACCTATATGAGACTTCTTGTCTGGATGCACCTATATTCCCCAATGAAACTGCAGCTCAAAAGCCACCGTTTTAAATGTCTAAGTGGTGAGATGTCTTCGAAGTTGGTATTTCTCTAAAGTTTGTTTTGATTGATATCTCTTCTCAAATATCTTCTCCAATCTATTTTTCATCCTTCATACTCGCCTATACCAGTAGAGGAATGCTTTAAACTTCCAAAATGTTTGCATTTATGATATATGCAGATGATTTGCATGTCTATGCAAGATGGAATGTTCTGATCTGTGTTGTAAATACTAATTATTTTATAACTATTTAAAGATTCTTGTAATGATAAAGAACAAGTTAGTGGTTGGGAGTATTTTTTCCAAATGACTTCCTCTGCTTGTTCTACAAGGAACATTTACGTAGTAAATATAATCAAATTCGTCCTTAAACTGGCACAGATATACAAGTGAAAGATAAATGCATATCTAAACAACCCGTATAATCTTAACTGGCTTTATCATAATCACTTAGTTTTGTATTTATATACGGTTAACTTGGTTTTTTAACTGTACAAATTGAAGAAAGAGTTTAGAGGGAAAACATTTATTTATCTTCCAGTAATCTTCGGTCATCAACATTTGATCTTTTGACATTATTAAACTTTGACATTACAGAATAGTTCACAAACTGACTTCGTTTAGAGGACCAATAAAACTGGGAAGTACAAAGCAAATTTTTCGTTCATGTTTGGGATTCTTTACAGCAACACATACCCAGGATCTTCAGGTTACGAATCGAGTCTTCAGACCACTCAGTCACTGGGATGTAATCAATTGACTCATCAGTTCTAATATCTGTCAATTCGCGATATATATATATATATATATATATATATACCACGACAGCCGGCCTCCATCATTGGCAAGTACCTTTCCTCACACCCAATTAGGGTTTAACCTTCTGGTCAAAACTTCCCACTATAACTTCAGGTAGCTTTATCATTCAGTCAGTCACTAGTGAACACTGGATAAATTTTCAAATGTTCATTTTCAGGTGATTCAACTTATTTCAACATTGATTACGAAAGTGACTTCAATTAACACGGTTTCAAATCCTGATTACCTGGTTTTCAGTGGTTATCTAATGAAAGTGAATTCGTGATCTGCTAACTAGTACTTGAAAACTTTAAATATCATCTTTCCTGGAGCATATCAATTGGTCATACTACTTCTATGACAAAAGGATCATCCCTTTTCCTTAGACAATAGATGACATGTTTTTTCATTCTCCACTTAGTGTTCCATGTCGACTTTGAATGAACACGTTAACATAAATCGGCTACAAAAGTATCATGATAATTAGACAAGATAAATGATAGATATTGAAAACTCAGACATTTGATCATTTAAAATGACCACAGATCCAAAAGACAAGTAAAAAGTTTAGACTAGGAAAATCCCTACATTTTCTCAACTCGTTGAACATATATAAGTAAAATAAAAAATATTATCTATAACCGCTTTGTTACTTTGTTAAAAGTACCACTTATGCTTTCATAACGTCAATAAGTGAGTGGCTCATAAATGTTTGTTTTTCATTTCTATCACATGCTGAAATGTTTTCACACTTTGTTTTCACAGTGACACAGTACGAATGCTAAAAGTACTTTACACAGTTTGTGAATACTACCGTCAAACAGAATTAACAATGAAGAAGTGTAATTAGTCCCGGTGTGACGACACTTTTGATTAAAATTATGTACCACTGATTGAGTGAGATGTAGGAGTTTTATACGACTCACATCGAAGTGATCTAAGCACAAAACGACCTTTCCTCTTGTTTAAAGCCCATTTAATCAGCAGTGTACTCAGATCGACTCAGCTCAGAAAGCCGAATTAACCAAAAACCACCCGATTACAAACCAGATACCTAAACATACTGGTAACACCATAAGTCAAAATCACGATATGCAAATTAATTTGCAGACTTCCAAAGGAAATTGTTACTAAATCTCACCATGTACTCTTTCAGCTAAAATGAATTTGCAAATTGAGAATTTGATTTATGGGAAGAAAATAGAGATGGATCGATCATTCTGAAAAGACCACCGAATAATATTGCTCGCTAGGCACCCCGTCGAATGGAACCTGATTAGGAAATGACGAGTTGGGCATCGGTCGGAGAGTGACAGCGAGGATATAGTGTGATGAGGAGTTGAAGGAATATCGGCAATCGTAGGGCCTGCTGGAGGGGGCTCATATAGAATGCGACTAAGTGGAGATGTGCAGTTGAAACCATCTGTTCTACTTGGGACCCGAAGAAACAATAATAACTGTAGATGGTTAGTCCACCTAAGTATCTAGCTAAAAATCACGTTATTTGGGAAGATTCAGATTTCTGTTAGCTCAAGACTCAAGACGAGCAAAACGCCAATCTCGTGTTTGGACTGTATTAAGCAGGCACTGCTGGTTGATATTGGTGTTACACAGCTACTCAAATAACCAGTTAGTAGTATGTGTTCTTATGTTTGCTTTCTTGATTAGCATTCATGGCATCAAGCAGATGAAATATTGTGATATGAATAAATTTTGTTTCCAAAGGAATTTATGTTAAAATTTCATCTTATCGAATTGTCTTAATTTCAAATATTTTTGAAAATTCTGATTTTGGTTTAAAATGTTCACTAATATCCTAATTCCTTTAAAAGTATTAGAGAGCAACTGGTGGAGTAAAACGTGACATACTGCGAATTGCTGAAACTTCTGTGTATTTTAAACTAAGAGAAATGAATCCTGTGAATAGAATTGCTTTTGGAAACTTCCAATTGAGTTTGTTAGCATAAATTGGTATCTGTATGACTACTAATCTTCATCATGCATTTACACAAACGTTTACTAAATTAAATTTTGATTTGTTGCAAGTCTGTTCACGGATTGATATCTGTTAGAGAATCAGTGAAAACCAACGGTGAGTGATAAGCAGCTGTTTCGTCCTAGTCCGGAACTCCCTATCAGCATGTACCATCCAGAGTCAGAACTTAGGACCTTCCAGCTACAAGGCTAGCTCGTAAACCATTCAGCCACTGGGACTATATTCAGTGGCCGGTCAATTCCACCTTCTGCCAATCAATTTATAATAAAATAATCCATTGTTCTCTGGTAACTGGCTACAGGATGAGGTCACCTGTATTTCTAGTGAGAAGTTGCCACCAGTGGGTTACACCAAGTCAGGTATGAGGACAAATACTCGCCAGCGATGACATCGGCAGGTTTTCGCACTGAAATCACGAACTGGTAGAAGTTGGAATTCATGGGTCATTGAGTCACTTTTCAGTGGCTGAATTGTTGATGGTCTTGAACTGCAGCCAGAAGGTCCCAAGGTTCTAACTCCGATGAGTACACAGTGCTAATGAATGTCAGACTAGAACAAAACAGCTGTTCGTTACTCCCTGGTCTTCAGTGGTCCTCTAACTGATGCCAATCTGTAATCCAACTTCAAAAAAATTTCAGATAATGAGTTAAAAACTGTACAACTTTGAAGGAAGTGTGGATGATTGATTAGATCTTCAGCACTTTATACAGAATTCTGCGAATCTGATTGACAGGCAATGAACTACTTAAATTATATTAGAAGTTGAATAGTTATATCACGAAGTTGATTGAAAAATCCCTCTTGAATAATCTAATTACAATATTGATACCTATTTAGATGTTTAAACCAACTGAGTAGTCATTATTCCTATTTCTGAAGTTCGTTTGTCATTTGATGTCTTAATCATTATTATTATTTGTCTTTCAAAGTATTGGTCTTTGTAGGGATTCAGTTCTATTGATTGGAGGATTTCATCATGAGCTGTTTTCAGTTAGAGAACCACTGGAAAACCTGATGTTTCGTCCTAATTCATGACTCTTCGATAGCATGCACCTGCAACCAGAGTTCGAACCCAGGACCTTCTGGTTACAAGGCGAGTTAATAAACCATTAAGCCGGTAGGAAACGATCCGGTGGCCAGCCTGTAAATTCCAACTTCTTCTAATTTATGGCATTGTGTGACCACTTCTCAATATCTTCTTCGATGAGTTACTGCTTCGCCCTTAACCTACTGCACCCAAATGGTCACGGCTTCCTACTAGAACCCCAGGTTAACTACCCAATAAGGGTCAGTCGCTAGTGAGCATTTTTCTTTGTTTCTGTCTAATACATAATTTCACTGCTTCTCTTTGTGTTCCTGTGATGACAGTCATAGTGTGTTGTTTTACGACTGCAATTCTGTTTGGGTGAGGTCAAGGTGATTCTAACCTTGGACATGTGAGGTATGCGTTTAGTGCATAACTCTTACTGACAGAATTTCGATCCCACATTGTCGAGAATATTCCTCTTGATTCTCAGGTAGTCTCTACGGTTGACTTTGGCTAAATAATTCTGTGGTATAGTACGTGTTTTGTACTCGAGAAAATATTGGATCTAAAAGACAGTCGAATGGCATTGTTGTGATAACTTTGAGCTTTGATGTATTATTAGTGGTGCATATCACTGCAGATCTTATCGCAAATGATGACTGACCGTTTCGCTGTCGTTGGGGCTGTGACTGTGAGTTATTCAAGTAAGATTGAGATAGAGCTGAGTGAAGTGATTTTGTTGGTTTGTGTGATGTCAATTCCTAAAGGTTTGAAGAATCTTGCCGTGATTTCTGAGATGTCTTTTATATATGATAGGGCGATTTTCTTTGTGCTTTCCTTGGGGCCTTTGATTTAATGCGTTAGCTTGGGGGTATATGTCTTTTCGTGAAGTTCTGTGGATATCTATTCTTTCGAAAGGCGTTCATGAGATATCTTCCTTCAATTTTCCTTAATGGTGGGAGTAATGCAATGATTCCTTGCCCTCTTGGATAGTGTTCGTATACAGTTCCTTTTGTGTTCTATGTCAACCAAAAAACTCATCAACGAAAGGAGATAAAACCAACATCATCTACAAAATAAACTGTAACAAATGGGAAAAAAACTAAATTGGCCAAAGGGGACGCCCTTCCCCTTCGTATCCATGATCATATGCTAGGCATCAAAAAACATGATATCCACTCCCTCATATCACTGGCTGCATACAGACAACCACGGACATCAATTCGACTGGGCCAACCAACGTTCAAATACTAGACAGAGGAAACACCAAGAATGTTGGAGAATTTTTAGAAGCCTGCGTAGTATTCCAGTGAATAGTCAATGAATAGACACATCGAGATAGACAAAATTTAACAACCAATCGGAAGGAAACCTCACGCACAAAGAGTCAAACTTCGAGTCAAGGAAAAAATCAGTTTCAATACAAGTAGCCTAGAGGGTGAGAAAACACGCAAAAACAACCAATCAAGTTCAAGGTCACAAGAAGAGATGGCTAGTGAACTCGTGGAGAAATCTAAAAGCTCACTTCAAACTGAAGTGTGCTCTGAAGATGTTGCCTAGTGACGGGGGCAATGAAAGCTTTGCAAACTAACTCTTTAGCTCAGAAAACAATGACATCAAAAACTAAAGATATTATCGTACATGACGACTGTCTATTTCGCTGTCGTTGGGGGGATTTTGTGGCTGTAAGTTATTCAAGTAAGATTAAGTCAGCTATTCTATGAAAAACAAAGAATGATTTTCAGTGTTCAAACCATCACATGTGAGTTTATGGTCATCATAATGAATATATCAGTGGAGCTAACCAAATAAATTCTATGTAATTAATTTCCTTTAACTGATTCAAACTGCTCTTATCACATAAAACTTTAGGGATAACTGGTCATTAATAGAGAGAGGTCAACTTTTGAGAAAATAGATGTACAAATAATGACTTGAATAAAACGGATAATTTTAAGCGAAACTTGAATACTCTATGCTTCACTAAGCAAAAACAAAGAGACACAAATCTTTCTTCAAGTAATCAGCATGTCTTTTTGTTCATCAAGAAAATAAAAATTTGACCTCAATTGTGGTGACTAAAATATGAAAGACAAGTTTTGTTTGCTTGTGTTTGCATTTCGAATAGATTTGTGAACAAGGCATGAGGTTACTTGTTATTCTGCCTTAATGAATTTAGGTTAGACGTTTTAAGCAGACAGCTTTGGTAATTCCTGTATTACGTGATGATTGTATTATTACAAAAAAATATTTTACATGGTTTGTGTACTAGGCATAAAGAGTTTATTCTTATAGTTGACATGTTAACTTGAGCATGAATATATTTTCAACTTGTGGAAAATACCTACCCGAACATTACAGAAATAAGAATACAGAAGCTTAGCTGAGTCATAATGATTCTGATTTAAAAAGGACCTTACAGGGATCTAATGAATACCACCCTTCAGTTAAATTCACAGTGGAATTAGGGACTGAATCAAACATTCTATTTCTGGACATAGAATTAACAAAAGAAGATGAGGCGATTTAGAAAAGATCTGCGCACAGAAAACCTTTCGAGAATGACCAACTAACCAAACTTATGAGTAAAAACTAGCCGTCTTGGTTTCACTGGACTGTCGTATCGGAAGGATTAGCATCAGTGACTACTTAGAAGAAAGGTCTCATTTCGCAAAAATATCCTAGCTCAAAATAAATACCAGCAGGTTTCATGGAGAAGAATATGAATGCAAAACCAAAAAGAGAAGAATACACTTCACTGCCAAAGAAAACACTGCATATGAATCTGGGCTTCCTCAGCGACTTAGTGGCAGATATCACAATAAAGAAAGCCAGCCATTGGTGGGCAACTCGAAGGTTCGAATGGTTCGATCGTGTACAAGTTCGAAGAAGACGAAAGAATATGAATGAAAGTGCATTATATTTTGTATAAAATATTTGTTTATAGACTTATACTTATCCAGACTTTAATTGTCAAACAATACAACTTTCTTAAAGTACTCGTGTTTTGGAGCTGAAGTCGAGAAACGTACATGGTAATTATTGGTTCGGAGCGTCTTCACCAATAATAGGAACTTAGGTTAAGTTTCTTGACAAAGGCCTTTACTGTGGCTATACAAATAGTGATATTTTCTAGCCGCTAACTCCTAAGTAGTGTGAAGGACGAACTCCTACATATGACCACTTCACGGTGTATATACCGGTTCACATGCTCCTGTGGAGCGAGGCATATAAGTCATTCTATGTTTGTCCTTTCAAATGTGTTAGAGAATATTATTCAGCACATCCCGAAATACAGCATACATCGACTCCTACATTAGAATAGGGAGTGAATTGGTAGAGCACGATGTTCACTTCACTTATTCGGGTAGTACCATCAGCCAGTGCCAAAGGGTTGATCTCTGACGAAATCTCAGCACGATACAGGGGGGTCACTTAGCATTTACGAGTTTATGCCGCCTCTGGCGTAGATGAGATATCAGTCTATCGACCAAAGGGCAGGTGTACTGCTCATCAGTCCCCTCCGTTCCCCTTTATGGCTGTGATCTTGGCCATTGAGAGTAGAAGACATGAAAAGATTAACTGTCTTTGATCATAGGTTCCTGTGCTCTATCTCCCGTGTGAGGTGTTATAATAAGGTGAGCAATATTGAGGTTAGGCGTCGGTTGAATGCTAGGTAAAGAGGGAAATCAATCGACGAGGTTGTGAAGTTACACCGACTGAGGTGGTTAGGACATGTGTTACGTATGCCTAGTCATCGCCTTCCTCGACGAGTAATGTTAGCTGACATAGGGTCAGGCTGGAAAAGAGCTAGCGGAGGTTAAACGAAAACATGGCACCAGTCAATGAAATCCACAACATTTAGTTTAAGCCAGCTAGCCACGTAGGAAGGTGTAGACTTCTTGTTTGGGTCCCCGGGACTGTAAAAACCAACGGTTGGAAAAAATTGGTTAAATGGCTCAAGATCGTTCTCAATGGCTGGCGCAGATTCATCCACTCCTTGTGACTTATGGTGTCCAATGAAACTGTTTTGTTCTTCGTTATTACTCTTCTTTGTCTCACACCTCTGTTTACTGTCTCTATTATGCATTTCTTCTACTTTCTTCTCTTGCTTTGTGTGCTACGTGGAGTATAGCGACTTAAACTGTCGCACATTGGTGTAAAGTTCTATGTCGAAAACAGACAGTCAGATAGATATCCCATCCATACCTGTCTTACATATTATGTGACTATTATCTAATACTTGTGATCCATACTCACAACTCACAACTCTAACGCCTACTTTAATATATGGACTTGAATGATTGCACAGTCTTTGATAATGAAATCGCCGAGTTATCTTTGCTGAGTTTCTAGTTCTTATCTGGCATGTATTTTGTTGAATATATATATAGTCGTGTTGATTACGAGTTAACTGTGTTCAGCTTAGATCCTCGCGTGATATACTACAGCTGAAATGTTGAAAAGTCATTATAATGGCATTGTTTACTATGTTTCCTTTTGACTGGTTATCTTTAAGAGTTTGATAACAAATTGACACCAGTTAGAGAACCACTGAAACACAGAGAGTACTGGGTATCTGTTTCCTTCTAGTTTTCGAGACTCTGCAGCAGTACACGTCCCCTTCCCACTAGGGGTCGAACCCAGTATTTCAGGTCACTAGACGAGCCCATTAACCATGCAGTCGTTAAAATAGAAACTAATGACCAGTCAAATCTAACATCTATCGATCCACGACATACAGCATGACTGCCACATTGTGTCATCGGAGAGTTTCTGTCCTCACACCCATCTCAGTGGAACACGCTGACGACGATTTCCCACTAGGACTTCGATCAACTTCATCCTATTAGTGAGTTGTTAGTGAGCACTGGACTAATTTCTAAGTATTAGTTCGCAGGAATTTGAGTGATTTCAAGAACAGTCAATAAATAACAAATGGAATCTTCAGAACCCATTAACGGTGAGAACAGGAGACCTAGCTCCTCTATTGCGAAAAATATTATAGAAACAGGACATAAAATTGACGTTAACAGATCTTTTCAACCTATCTATAAAACGTGTTTGAGGCGAATTCTAAAGCTTGTGAAAGCCCTAGCTGGCAACTGTAAAGTTTAAACCATCTTTGTGCGTTCAAAAAGCAATTCGTCATCACATTAAACCTTCCTTGATAAACTTTGTTTTGATACCATAAAAGATGTATTACTACCTGTATTATTTAGCTTAGTGATCTTCACCGTTATTTTGACCTTCAATATGTCCTTTTAACTCCACTTAAGTCTATTTCCCCACCTCTTAACTCCTTATTAATTTCATGTGTATTATTCCTATGACAAATCGATGTTTGGCCAGATTGTTCGAAATGTGTTGCGCAAATACATTACACCATTCAGACAAATTACGTCTTCTTGTTGCTTCATCTAAATTCATAAAGGGAACTAATCGTTTTAAATAACTTCAATTAGAGGGTCATTGAAAACCATGGATTACTAATACTCTAATGCTAGACTACAAAATGAAGTTGCTTGAAACTGCTAGTGAGTAGTGGTTGATTTGGGTGGGTTCCACCAAGTTCAGCGTGACGGCAGATACTCTTCCATGACACTGGCTGGTGTTCGTCGAGCATTTCGTGAATTAACAGAAGTTAGAATTGGTTGGTCATTAAATTCCATCTCAAGGGACTGAGTGCTTTAGGGCTCGTCTTGTGGCCTAAAGATCCTAGATTCAATCCCGATATGAGAGAATCCTATACTTGGACGAAACAGCTGTTCAGTAATCCCTGGTGGCTTACAATTGTTCTCTGGCTGAAATCAGTTCATGATCAAATTTGGTTGACAAGTTTTTTGGATAGCATATGTTTGAATTCATTTCAATCAATACAAATCCTATGCCTATCTGTCCTGCTGTATAATCAAGATACAGTATCCTTTCTCCTCTTTTGTCTTGTTAATATTGATTCTCATCGTCATTACAGTAAAACGGAAACCCAATCCTATTCACTTATAAGTGGACGGTTAACTTTTAATAATTTTCACATGGATTCCTTGTTTTTAGTTTTAAACATTATTGTTATATGATTCAAGTGGTAAAGCATGTCTTAGAGGATACTTTAGCACTAATAGTCACGGTGGCCTTCTTAGATTACTTGGCTATGCAAACATTCATCCATGTTTATGCTTGATATACTCTGCATTTATTATTGTTTCAATCATGCATTCGTATCTACAGATCACTACGTGAACTTGTATACACTTTTATTCAACTTTAAAGCAAATGGCGTTAGGATGCGCTGGACACTTTCTACAATTCTTGAAGAAAATGAAATAAAATTATCGTAGAGAAATGGATCCCGTTTCACGTGGAATAACAATGCGTTACACGACATACTGAAAGATGTTGTTATGGTCATATATGTTGTACGGATAGGAGATATTTTACAACTGAATTAGCTGACAATACCTGAAATAATGGTTTATCAATACATCAGTGAAAATACTCATTGGATCATTAAGAAAATAAAAGAAGATTTAGCGAAGAAAATTTTCATTATTGAAAAAATCATCTTCAGAGGCTGTACAGTCGTATTTATATTTACCAAAGATGTGTAGTGGTCCATTATTGACCAATAGGAGGGGATGATATAACTGATGTAATTACTCAGAAATGGCCTCAAAAGTCAAAATATAGGTTATAAATATGATAAAGTTAAAACTGTTAGTAAGTTAGAAGGAAGGTAGTTAAATGTCCATTTAACAAGTGTGAAGAGGGCGAGAAAATGTAGAAACGGGAATGCGTGAGAGTGATGATAGTGAATTAATTCTTAAAATTAAAAGCAAATTGAAAGTAGGATTAAAAACAAAAAAAAATAAAAATTTACAGTGAACGACTAGTGAAGAGGTGAAGATCATGGTAGAATAAGAGACTGGACAAACTTTTTCTGTATGCAGAATTAAGCGTTGTAAATGATTGTGATATAATTCGGAATTAATTATCGCACTTTAAATACAGAGAAATATAAGAAGAAGAAAACACGAAGTTCAGCAAAGATGGCGATCTTTTCGGCGATTTCATTTTCAAAAGTAGCTGTACAATCGCATTTAAATACATAATTTTACATGGATACAATTCTTGTTTGATTCCATATAATTACGACGCGGAATAAAAGGTTATAATTATTTTCAACCAGATCTGGTTACGAGAGGCTTAGAAACAAAATTACACAGGAAAAGAACGGACAATAAGCGTGTAAAAATGAGCATGGAAAAAATTGAAATAATAATTTTCGACTTGAGATGAGAGTTAGGAGGTGCGAATATAGATTATAAGAGCCTTAGAAACAAAATAACTCGGAAAATATAAGGATCCTATGTTTTTGATAATTTCCGAAATTGATGAGTATGACGTCTGTTTTCGAGGAAAATAGGTTTTTTTGTCCTTCACGTTCCCCAGTGGAACATAGGGCTTCAAGCTAGACGCTTGAGGTTTCTGTAGCAGTGTTTAGTTTTTACAGGATGGCGTTGCTAGCCTCATGTCCAACCTTTCCTCTTTACCAGGATTATTTCTGGCTTAGCGAGATAAAGGAGTGCGTCGGCTGGGGATCGAACCTCGGACCATAGGCATGGTTGGCGAGCGTCCTAACCACTATGCCACTGACACAGGACCTTTTTTAATCTAATACATTTAAGTGCTGAAAAACACTGGCTATTAAATAAAATATGTCATTCAATCGATTTTGCATATCTTATGTTGTTAACATCTATAAGAAGATAATGTGTGGATGAACATCTCTTTGTCAGCTTTCAAGACTGCCTTCTCCTCTCTTTCTCCGAATTTAAAAAGACTATTAATTTAGCCTAACAGTTCTAGTACAGTGTATTGAGTCAACATTTCTCCTATCAGAAAAAAGACTCTTTCTAAGAAAAGTCTACCTGGATATCGTAGACAGCCGATTTACTATCATGCATTCTGATCGCATTCTTTTTATTTCTCCGTTTTCCCGAGTGAAACACAATGGGCATTATTTCATCTTAAACGAGATGAACTTGCTAGCCACACAACCAATTTTAACCTCTTTCCTGGCATTAAAACTAGTTAGGCAAGGTGTAGGAGTGCATCGACAAGAACTGAACCGTAGATCTTGAGCGTGCCTAGTAAAGATGTTCTGCTCTTGAACCATCAATGCACCTATTTTACTCCTAAAGCAAATAAAATTCACTACGAAAAGGATAGAAATATGTCGAACACACTCTGACTCTCTTTTTAAATCCTCATGCGAGTACTAGAATGTAAAAAAGCTAACATTTAAACTACTGGAATAAATTTCTTTCCAAATGAATAACCATCACAACCAAAACACGAGAAAAAATAAGCGTTAGGAAAAACACCTTTTCAATCATAATTCAGATTAAATGTTGCTAAAAACAAAACAGTTTTTAAGGCTAAACCCTACTGAATAATGTAAAAGTGTTGCACGAATTTCCAATGAATTCTCATGCAAACAATGTGTCCCGTTTATTTCTAAGAAAATTTTCCTTATACAAATAATAAAAGTAACTTTATTCCCAACTGTACTCATTCAATGTAGAGAAATTTTCATAGGAGTTCGTTGCATGGCATTTCCTCATTATCAAAGATCTTTAAATAAAATGGTAATTGCCAGTAGATCATGTAACAAAGTACTGTGTGACCTGAAGAGCCAACTAATCTGTTCTGATACCTCTTCTTTGTCTCCTCCAGGAAATTTACGACATTTGATTGAATGCCAATTGTAAGAAGTTCAAAAGTGCATTTTGGGGAGGAAAGACACAAGTGAAGAACAGTTACTCATGTTGTATTGGAATACATTACCACCCAAGATTATGCTTTTCCTTTTTGGTATAAACCTGTGTGAATCAGCAGGTTGTAAACGTTTTAAATGCTTGCCAGAGTAAACAATGCGATTAGAAGTCATATGTGTGCGTCGGTGGCACAGTGGTTAAGACTCTTGTCGACCATGCACATGGTCTGGGGTTCTATCCCCTACCGACGCACACCTGATATCTGTGGTCGGCCTGCGAAATTTGGGCTACCGATATCACATGCTGAAAATTTCATACCTGTAACAAAAATTACTGTGTGGAATCAAGCAGTAATCAAAAATAAATAAATAAAAAATTAAATTAAAGCAACTTGAACGAGAAATTTGATGTAATATATATTGACTGAAGTTCCCGGTAGCCCAAGTTTTAAACAGGCCTCCTGCATCCCTTTAGTGATTGCAAACTAACTAAAACTAACTTTATTGATGACAGAGAAGGAAGCAGGTAGTTGTGCTTAATATCTTCCACTAGTGGTCTCTCAAAGTTATATAATCTGATGAATTATTCTATAAATTGCTATGATTTATTGAATAAAAGGCACATAGAATAATACTACTACTAATAATAACAGCTTTATTCTCAGAACGATGTCTGAACGTGATGTTGAATTCTAAGAGTAATTTCTTGCAAAATATTCACTCTCTGTGTAGAATGTTCGATTATATATTCATCGACGATATATCTTGTGAAGTGACTTGTTACTATTCAAGATAAAACTCAATCTTTTACGAGATTTTCCATGTAATTTTTTTCCCTGAATTGCATGTCGGTAGGTTGGAATTAAGTTAAAAATATGAGTGGGTTCAGTTTGCGATCCGAGGAGATGACTGGGAAATCAAAGCTCCAACAAAAAGTTTCCATATCACCCTATTGTTTGCGGTTCTCTTCGTTCGGCTTCTAAATTGCCCATAAACTTTAATCCTCACTTCATACGTTCCCCTCCATGTTATCATAATATGACCAGGTAGTGGTTCCCAAATCGGGTTCACTCAAGTTTCTGTACCGCACGTGATGTCACTCAACGTTCTTCTCAACGTGTGTGTGTGTGTGATACATCTACCCCTTCTGCTACATAGTTGCTCAGTGGTAGGTTGTTAGTTGATTCTTTCCCAAAATTCTTTGTGGCTTGTCCTTTCTAGCGGGCCATCAATATGTATTCAGCAAAGACAGCTGCTGATAAACGTTTAAATCCTTCCGGAAACTCTTCTTGTGATGCACTGTGCAAGTCTCTGAACCATATGGAAGAAAAGATTTAATATGCAAGTTAAAATTCCGAATCTTGACCTTAATTCTGATTGCATCGGACTTCAGAACAGATTTCAGATTATTGAAGATCTGCCTCTACCTTTTCAATGCTGGCCGCCTCTAACATCCTCATCAATGCTAACTGTAGTTTAAAATATACTGCCTTTATGAGTGAAAGACGTGATATCCTTCAAACTCCTCCCGCTGACGTTGGTTGGTGATTGTTGTTGTTTGTCGGTGGGTATCTCCCTCACTTCTGGTTTCTATGTTTATTTGAAGTCCCTACTGTCCTCGCTGTCTTTTCTGACAAAGTGGTGGTTGTCTGTGGTAGGTACACTAAACTGGATAGTAACTAAGGTTGCCTAGTGATCTAATTAGGCTGCCAAACTTTGTAGATTCAAATTCGCATAATTTAAATACACATTTATTTCAAAATCATGTTAAGGCATTGTGTTTATAACGTGATTTTGAATTTTTATGATTCACTTCCTAACAAAATCTAAACTGATGACAATATCTACTCTGACCTTAAATGTTAGTCATTACAACCTCTACGTTTTGAAACGGTCTTGTCTAGAATTATTTACCGAATTTTTAAGAGCAAACGAGTATGTTTTCTTGATTTTTATCTTTACGTGAACAAATACACGTATAATTGCATGAATACACATTCCCTTTCATATAACACCACCACCACAGATTTGATTATCACATTTAAGCGTGAATTTTTCATTAATCTCTTCAACTTCTTCACTTTAAATTTGCCTTTATATCTGACAGTCAATCATCATGTCGCATTGTGTTTTGTTTGTCTTTTTCGTTGTTCTCCCCACTCCCTCCTTACCGATGGCTTAAACGATGTGAAAATATTTTTTTGTTCTGCTTAACAAATGACTTCATTTCAACAATAAATGAATCATCATTCTTCCATAAAACATCATCAATTCACTTCTGAAGCAGTGAGTGTATATGGCATGTTTAATTGAATTGGAATAAATTTTCTTTTCAGATGTTTTGTTTTCGAGGTATTCTTAAACACACACAGAATACTGGGAATAGTAGGAGAAAATTCCACTTATATCATCATCGGTTGAATGAGAAACAAAAGATTTTTCAAGTCTTTTCTGCCACTACTACTACTACTGCTTCTACTACAACTAAACCTAACTAACTAAATTCAGTCACGCAATCATCATTGAGAATTCATACTTGGAAATTCAATTGTGAACGAATTCATTTAATTCAATTCCACGCCATTGTTTTTCTTCACTCTAATAATGTTTAATTCTCTGACATTTGTTTCAGAATAACTAACTTCTGTCAAGCAGAAAATACTTCAGTGAAATGGAAGGAGCAAAACTGATTTTTCTACCATGAATTTTCCTACCATTGAAATATTCCCTCCAATTGGTTAAGTTGATTGTTTGTGTCTGTTCGCTTTTCTCATGACAGTTTTTTTTTTCTCAACAGAATGATAAAAAGAAATTATAATTGCATTGTCATGCTTGATGTAGTGATATGCGGTGATTTTCCCTGCATGAATTCAGGGAAAGGAGAACTGCTGAAATGAGAAAAGTGGCATTGGTGCCGCTAAAATCTCTCACAAAGTACTATTTCAAGCTATTATTCTCCGGTGTTTCGATGTAGTATGAAAATTATGCAAAAGAAGAAAGCTTTTAAAAACCGGACAATTTAAACTTTCAAGTGATACTTTAATTGAGTAAGGAATTCACTTAGATAATCACTGGACGCTCGTTTCGTCATCGTTTGGGATTCTTAAGAGATAGCCATCCATTACCCCACTAGAGATGGAATACATCACCTTTAGATTAAAAGGAAAGTTGAGATGGAACCGACTGACCCATAGATACTAACTAACTTGCGTCATTCAGAGATTTTTATCTCCGAGACCAGTTAGTGATATCAGCGAGGATTTATCCTCACAGGGAATTCATGGGTCATTGGATTCCCCCCCCCCAGTGGCCGACGAGCTCATATCATAACCTCAAGTTCTTGGATTCGATTCCTGATGGAGCCACTTGAGCCTACCGATGAAAAGCTCAAAACGATGACAAAATTATTTATTATTACTGTTGTTCCCATGGGTTCCTAGTGGAACATAGGGCTTCAACTGCACGTCTCAACTTGCTTATGTCTTTTGCTGTACTTTTCACCTGCATCCATCTTAGTCCATACTCTTTCAACTCCTCTTCACACGTTCTCCTCCATGTCACCCTTGCACTGACGACCCACTCGCCACTTCCTTTCGGTCTGGTTCCACTCGAGCAACGGCCTGACGCGCGCGCGATGTCACCCAGTGGCGGCCTCCTCAGCCACGAGTGTCCAATCCATCTCCACTTTCTCCTGAATATTTGTTGATTGGCGACTGGTTCTTGTTTTGTTTCTTCTCATAGTTTCTTGTTGGTGATTCTTCCAGACTCGACCATCTGATCTTCAGTATGGATCCAGCGAAGACAGTTGTTGACAAGGGTCTGCAATAGCCTGTTGGTTGGAAATATTTCATGTGACCCACGCGCCAAGTTTCTGATCCATTCTGTATGGAAGAACTGACTGACTTGACGTTGTTTGTATTGAAAATACAACTGGATTTTGTTGTTGACGCTGAGTGACGAAGATTTACAGATTGGTTTCAGATTAATGAATGTGTTTCTCGCCTTCACGAATCTCGAGTCCAGTACTACGTTGTTTTAAACGGCTCTCTGACTGATATCTGCACGTGGTCAAACTTGCAATCAGTCACAAGACGTTGTGTGCTGAAATATAACTTTTATTTGATTGGTTGGGCGATTTCATTATGCGATGGCATTAACTAGATAACCATTGGAAAACCACCAGAGATTACTGAACAGCCGTTTCGTCCTATTTTGGGGCTGTTCATCTGTATGCACTCACCGGGGTTCGAACCCAGGACCTTATGGTTACATGGTGAGCTCGTAGACCGTTAAGCTACCAGGACGCTATCCTATAGCCATTCCGTGAATTCTAACTTCTGCCGATTCACAACATAGCGCAACCACTTCGTAATGTCTTCTTTGATGAATTACTGCCTTACCTTCACCGGGTTTGAAATCCAGTGAGTGCGTAGTGTTAAGAGTCCCAAACTAGGACGACACAGCTGTCCAGTACTCCCAGGGTTTCCAATAATTCTCTAAATTATGTCAGATCGAGAATATCGAGTGAATTTTATTATCTTCGTACAGAGTAAACTTTAGACTGTTATACTAATGCTTCAAAAATTTACATATTGGAACTTCTGGACTATTAACACAGTGGTGTATTGCAGTGTTTAGCCGCCAAGAAAAATTACTGCAGCTTAGTGAAAGGATAACAATGACTCCTCATGATAATGGCGCAAAATCTACGACAAAACAAAACGCGTAAAATACTACTAGCAACCAAAATATTGTTCAATCGAAAGAAAATTGAAAACCTTGAAGCTTCAGCACGATTCCATAGTTTTCATTCCCCTATTTCGCTTTATCTGTTCATCTTGATTTCACCTGTTTAATTTCGCCAAAAATAGGAACAAAACAGATTGCTGGTACGCTTATTTAGATAATGAAGCAAAATGGATATATCACTTAAACAGAGAGAAAGAGCTTTTGAAAAGATTCAACTTCACAGATCTTGATATCGATACGCTTTCTTTAACATAGTTAGTGCCTAATTAAGATACTTCTTGCGCACAAAAATGATTGACAAGCCTATAGGAAACAAAACAGCATGCGCAGAAGATGCAATCAAGCAGGAGAGGAAACACAGAAAACAATTTCTTAGATCGAATATCCATTAAATATATATCCTTCGCGCTTGATTAACGGAAAAGATAACCTTTGTAAAGAAATAAGGGGAAACCGGTTTAAGAAACTATAATTTCTAGTTACTAATACTACTAATAATTCATATAAGTAGTGTTTGATTGCGTGAAACTATATATACTACTGATTGATTGAAATGAGTAGTTGTGTACCACTCAAATCATCTAGTAGTACCTAATGATAAGCCAGATCAAAGCGATCTAACAGTCGTTTCTCTCGTTTGGGTTCGAGCAATCAATCGTGGACCCGACTCGACTCATCACTAATGGTTGACATGAGTGGTATACAACTAGTTATCTAAATTTATCAGCAATATATGGATTGATGGATTCATACCTGCTTTCTTGATTACTGTTTATGGTGTCAAGTAGATTACATACTGTGATCTAAATAACTTTGTTTCTTATGGGAAACTGTGGTGATATTTCATCCCCTCGAACGATATTAATCCCAAAATCATCCCGTAAATTGAGAATTCCATGTGCATGTGTTGAGTGCAAACAAATACATTAAAATGCCAGTCGAAAAGAAATTAGTTTAGGCTATTCACAAGAAATCTGAAAAAAATTAAAACATTTTACGCCTTTGTCTTGTTTAACTTCGTTTTATGATGCAAATTAAAATCAGTAATTTGTTCAAGACGTGTTTTCAAAATTTTAGGATATAAAAAAATTGCAAAAGTATGAAAGTCATAACACGCCAGTCAGCAGAGACGTTTGTTTTCGTAAATTATTTTTAAATGTATTTACAGTTTATTAGTTTATCGTCCGATTACCGAACATCACACACCGTGGTTAAGGAAGGGAGAAACGAAATTCATTCATTGCTGTATTTTATCTCATCTAGTGGATACAGAACACGAGAGTGATGTTAAGAAGGCTTACAAAGTCATCTGCTGCATACCATCTAAGCTCAAGTTGACCTTAAGAGTTCGTCTACTACATATTGCTGAGTCTGTTGGGGTCTAGATTAAAAAGTCTGTCTTTTATATGCCAAAGAAGTTGGTTCAGACGCTTTCTTTACCTTGACCGTCAAGGTTTTTACAATTCTTAGTTTATTTCATGGTCTCCCTTAACTTTTTTTGGTGTTCTACTTACTGTTACATTTTCATGCTTTTTCACTCTTAAGAGTTTTTCTTGAACGGTCTCTTTTTGGATTAACCAGACTTTCGGGATGAAGATATGATTTTTTGGGTGCTTGATAAAACAGTTTATTACGAAGTGATAATTCATGAAGATGGTTTGACATAAGCATCAAATTTGAAAAATCCTGTAAGAATTCTTCTGAATTCATTTGGAATTTGACAGACAGACTACTACTAGTTTGAAGGGACGTAGAAATGTCTGCCTAAACTCATTGGACGTGTCTTTCTCTGACAGTAGAAACATAATCTTCAAATTGTGCTTGTTCGTCACTAAATAAAATATGAGGCACGCAACTCTTTTGATTGGTTTTACCTTTGAACGTGAATAGGTGTGTAAGTAGACCATTAATTATCTCTACACTTAATTAATATACTGTCGATTTTCTGGATTACGCAAGATTATTCACCGTTTTTCAAGTATTATTTTTTCTCATACGCTTTCATTTATTTTGGTTGTTTGGTTATTTTGGTTCCAAACTAGTTGGACGAAACAGCTATCCAGTACTCCCGGGTTTTCCATTGGTTCTGTAACCACTGTCAGCTCGTGATGTAATCGTGTAACCATTCGATAAAACCCTTACAAATCAATATTTGACATGGTTTGCAAATAATCGTTATAGTTAAATCTCACATGCAGTGACAGAGCAGAGAAGTATTTGGCAATGAGACTGTTTATTAGCTAATAGGCATAAAGATACGGCAAAATACGTATACCCTACTTCAAAATCCCCATTTTTACAAGTTCTCTGTATTCTGGTTATTTTGTCTTCCTTTCGTATTTTCTATGTTGTTTCACAAGAACCTTTCGCTTCACCACTTCATCATTTAATCCATACCTGCTCTATTAAATATTCTTGCAGAAGACAACACAAACAATATAACACTTCCGAAATCACTGTCACCAGCATACTCCATACTCCTCCACCCAACCCTACCCCTCATTGAAATGTTTTGAGAGAAGTCGTTTACACTGTTTTGATGCCACTGGCTCTAGAATTGTCTCGGTATCCCTTCTACTTGGAAGGTGATTTCATTCTATAATGAAGAAACGTTTCACAAACACCATTAGGTTTACCACAGTTGAACAAATGTTGATGGGACCGTGAATTGTAGACACATTTCAGTATCTTACATGGTGAGCAGTTTTAAATTATGTTCCTTATTTGAATTCCACAAAAACACACAACGAAAAGAGTGGAGTATAAAACATAATAAATAATAATACAAATATTAGATTACTTATTCCATCTATATATTAGGCCTTAACATTTACAGATTTAGTGATGAAGTAGGCTACATCAGTGAAACACCAAAAATCTTCCCTGAAATGACTCATTTTTTAGGAATATGACATTTGTTTCAAATTCGAAGCACAAATTTATTATCATACTACACATGACAAACATATAAATAAGAAGTTAGACAATAATTACAGTACATAAATAACTGATGAGATCTGCTGAAAATAAAGGTTACTTTCACTGAAACCTTTCGTAAATCACACTTTCTATAACTGTGATCCTTAGTTATGTCTATTCATTTTAGGCATGGATAGTACAATTTATGAGTAACTTAATGACATCCTCTCATATCTTTCTAGGTTTTACACAATTACGTATACGTAGGAAAATTATTTTTCAAAAAAATTAGTGAGGAAGGGAAGACAATAAATATTTCTGTTCTATCTAAATGACATGACAGATCCAAGTAATTTCTTCTACCCCAATTTTGTCAGCTTCGGTGATGCTATCACCCTGATTTCTACAATAGTTATAATCCTGCGTAAATTTGGTGGGAACCTAAAAGTAAGTGTGAGATTTCTTCAATTAAACTATATATAAAAAATGAAAAAGTAATTTATGACATAAACATGATGAATTATACTACTAGGCGTGACAGGAATTCAGAAATTTTATAGTTTCAAACAATATGTGAACAGTAAATTTACTAATGTAGTTAAATGAAGTAATATACAACTTTGTTTATCATAAATTTCCGTCAAAATGCTGAAATCACACTTCAAAAGCAATAGGTCATACAGTAGTACCACATGCTGAAAGCACACTGGTTACATGGTTACGTAAAAATGTGACAATGACTGAAATATATTGAGTAATCATTTCGGATATGTAAAGTTCCTATTCTCACTCATTTGTATGTAAAGTCAAATCATGTTCTGATTGAATTGCAACGCTACACATCATTATCAAACAGAGTATGGAATGACAGTCAGATAACTACTTCAACTTCACCAACTTTGAAAAAAGACATTCAGCGGTGTAAGCAGCGAAATATTCCACAAATCCCTTCGACACTAAGGAATGCAGTGCCAGAAGGCCTTACTGAGATCATTCAGTACCTATGTGATGATGTGACGTGTCAAGTAGTTTATGATAGAAAACTCAACTAAGCCTTTCAAATGAAGAAAGGATTGAGATAAGGATGTCTACTATCACTGATGACGTTCCAGATTGTGGTGAACTGGATCATATGGAAGACCGTACGTGAAGAGTGAAAAGAGAAGAATAAGTTCGATGAATATGAAAACTATAGAAGATCCGTACTTGAAACGGGATTTATGTCTAATATTACACAAACCTAGAGACCTACATAAGGAAATCAACAAGTTGTGAGAAGAAGAAACAAACATTAGACTTCCAGTGAACGTAGAGAAGACAGGAATGACCGAGATACCTAATCAAAAACAACTATAACAAGCGTTATTCACCATCAGCAGGGAGTAATTCGAAGGAAGTTGCTTCTTCCAGTTGACTGGACAGCATCGTTTCCAATACAGAGGGCGCAGATGAAGATGTTAAAGTCAGAATGTGGGAAGTAAGACAGAGCTTCTTTTATCTGAAGTCACTGTGGAAATCTGTCACACCCAGCATAAAGGACAAGATTAAGGTTTTCGGCGCTACTGTCAAGTCAGCCAGTGCTTCCACATAGTCCAAAGACTTCAGACTTTCACTAGCAGCTGGCTTCACTCACCCTATACCGAAGATCCCATGACTGACCACAAAAGATAAGCGACAGGTGACTCTGACAAAGAACCAATCAAGGACCTATCGCTCAACAAATATTCAGGAAGAGATGGAAGGCCATATTCTGGGGAGACTATTGAGTGACATTACACACCTAGCAAACTGCCAAGTGTAACCCGAGAAGTAAACGGTGAGTTGAGCATGGGTTCGAAGGTGAGAAGGAGGAGGTGGGAGCTTATTGGTAATCGTGGAGCCAGCTAAATAGTACCGAACAGAACAGGGTGTATTGACGATAGGCTGTAGTATATTATAAGTAAAAACGCGAACCTAGAAGTCAATTTTTACTGGATCTTAATGATAATATCGGACGAAATAATGAAAGCTGAGTAACCCGTTAGTCTTGTGCTGAGAAATAGATGAAAAGACTCATCATGTTTACTAATTACTGGGCAATGTTTACAAAAGTTGTAAATATAAGGATCATTGTACTATTTTTCCTATGAGTTCTTGGTAGGACGCCGAATTTAAACTGCATATCTTCATTTCACCCTGTTCTCCGCAGTTCTCTTTGGCTGGCTGCACAATTAACCATAAGCTTTCATCTCCCCATCATCCTTGTATCTATGATAAACTCGTCATCTCCCTGTTGTATTCTAATAAATGGTCTCCTCGGCGTATTTATGATCCATTTCCATTTACTTTGGTATATTTGTTGAGCGTCTATTTATAAAAGTGTGCAGTCGCTCAGTGGAAATGTTTTCGGTGACTTGCAGTGAAGGTCTCTGAAGGATATCAAAACATTGGTTGATAGTATTTTAAATCCTAATCTTGTTCTTAATGGTGAATAATGAAGGTCTACGTTGCCTTTCCAATCCTTGATGGCTTTGACACCCTCATCTGTACCAGCTGTGGTTGAAACGAGAGATATATGAACGTAACTGCACAAGAGTGCTCGGGGTATACAAAACACACTGACGTTTCTAGTCGTGGCAATTTTTCCATCACATCAATGTACACTAGCCAAAGACTACAATCTGTTATTTTGCTTTGTACAATTTCATATGCTTAGCTAGTTGAATTTTCCAGGTAAAATTTCAGAAAGTCAGTAACACTATCCCATAAGAAGCGTGAATTATTGAATAATACTTATCTAAAAACAATGATAATAGTTCTCAGTATAGCCTTATGTTTAATTCTTGTGTCAATAAACCGTAATATCTATAATTTTCACAGAACCAAGGATTTTTACACACTTTCTCCAGTTCCCCCCGGAAATTGTCAAATGAAATTTATAGAAACATAGACATAGAGAACAAGTAAAATATCATTATCTCATTAGTTGGACGGAATTATAGAGGTTCGCTGACAGTTTATTGTACACGTGTATGTACTGCGCAGATATGCTGTCATGCGTTTTCATCAGCTGAACATCTATTATTACCACTATTCTCTAAAGTTGCTAGCTGAACATAGGGGTTCAGCAGAACATCACCATCGCAATCTATTCTCACAAATGCCATTCAGTCGGCTCCACGATTGACCGCAAGCTTTTATTTCCCCGTCACCTGATCTCCTCCATGTCAATCCGAAAAATGCATCTTGTCGTCTCCCACTGAGAGGCTGCCTAAAGTCTAATGTTACTCAACTATCTCCTTTGATGCTGTTCAATCTATCTCTATTTCTTTCAGCATAAGTGTTAGGTAGTGAAATGACCTACTTGATACCATACCATTAAGAAGGGCGGCGTAAATGCATAAAACTACATACTACTGATCGATAGAGATGAGAAGTTTTGTAATAATCACATCAGCCAGTAGTTTGTGAAAGAAAGTATGGTAAAATTTCATGTCGAGCTGTGCAAATTGCAAACTACTTTACTAGTCATGAATGTGATCCATAGAATTACTAGTTTGCCTTAGTAGGCCCGGGAGAAATCGTTTGTCTTAAACTGGTTCATCTCACCAAACTCAGTCAAACTGGGCATAGCTGCTGCAGACGAATGAAAAAGCTGTTCAGCGTTTAGTTCACTACAATCAGACCACCAAGTATTACTAATTGATATAAGTGGTGTACAACTACTCATCTCAATTAGTTAGTAGTATATAGCCTCATCTTATCTCATTTTAAAACTTTGGCGAAATTACAAACTGATTCTGTATGTAAGATAACGAGATATTCTTTTATAAAGAAAAAGGATTTATACATAAATATACCTTTCACAAAAAAAAACAAAGACGGCAATAATATTCTATCAGTTATCTCAGATGACATTTCAAATGAATCAACACTGTTGATAACAAATGATGCCTGATAAAAAAAAACTGTAGCGTTTCCAACCAACAAAACCCCTATCAGTTAGTTAGTTAGCTAGTTAGTTTGATCACATATGTATATATCTATATGATATCATATCATTTCTTGGATCACCGAACCTAGCCAGATTATGAAATGCCTTACAAGTGCGGCATCTTTTCTAAATCACTCCACACACACACACATGAAATTTTTTCAGCTGAATGTGTTTGACATAAGCGAAAAGAGAAAACAAAACAACACCATAATAGCACCAAAATGAATGAAGAATGCGAAGAGAAGAGGAGGGGAAGAAAAAAATGACAGAAACACACATGTGTGAGGGAAAGACTAAGGCATTGGGATGACACCCCTGAATTGAACAGAGAGATAAAGCGAACTAGTTAACTAAATAAAAGGTAAATAAACAAATCCGCGTGATGATCATTGTGAATTTGATGATGATGATGATGTTACACTCACTGCCGAATAACGAAAAAAGAGAAATAATCTATGCATCACCTTTCAATGGGTTACTCATTCACCCCACCCCTTTTGCATTTTCAAAACATTATCAAGATCACACAAAGATGATGGCTATTCAAAAGTAAAATAAACAAATATGAAGTGTATATATTCAGTTACTGATAAAATTTGCTTATATATATATATCCCTGCTGGTATCTGTATCGCTTTTCTACCCATCTTAGCAATTTATGTCCATATATATATATATTTATCAAGTTTGTGGAGAATTTCGGCGTTATTGAAACGAAATAGTGTCTATTATTACATATAATTTCAAATAATGTTAAAAAACAAATCACTGGGAAGATAAACAATTTCAGCATGTGGTATACTAACATACGTTGATACAGGTTTAGTTGTCTATGTTTACTAAACAGTCGAGTCGAGTCGAGTCAATATCGCTGCATACACTGACTGACTGACTTTCTGACTGATTGATTGATGAATTCCTACAACGTTATTTCTGATAATCTGAGAAGGCAATAAAAGAGAGAAAATGGAATATTATCCGAATGAATTACACCCAAAAAGACACTTGTATTGACTTTGTAACACACATTTCAGTGTTTACTAAAACTTCAAAAGTATGCAATAAAAAAATAAACATGATGTATGTTGTCTTTCTGTTTTGTTTTGCTTGTTTGTTTCATAAATAGTTATATAGAGAAATATAAACAAAACTGACAATTATGCTACATACTTTTATTTATCAAAACAGAATGTTTCCCCTGACACCAAATATATCATATATCTAACTAATGTGTTATTCTAAATGTATCTTTATTGATTGTGAACTGATATCAGCTAGAGAATCATTAAAGAATACTAAGGAGTACTGCACAACTGCCGTTTCATCTTAGTTAAAGACTCTTCATCTGTACGCACCTACTTGGGTTCCAAACCAGAACTTTCTAGTTACAAGGACAGATTGCAAACCATAAGGCCACTGAGACCCATTCGAATAACACATGAATTACAGCTTCTATCAATTCGCGAAAAATGATCTAACTATCAGACAATTCGATACTCATTGGGTGAATATTGATGAAGAGTCTCAAATTAGGAAGAAACACCTGCCTTCTATTTTTTTGCTGGCTTTCCAATGGTTTCTTAACTGTTGTAAGCTTATGAATAAACTTTTATAACCGACTAGATCCTTGCACTCAAACGCTTGAGAGCATTCGTCTTTATCAAATGACAAAAGGTTATTTGAAATAACAGTATATTCATGTTCTCCATGATATCGGACTAACTCTATTAGTGTGTTGAAGATTACTCATAATTCCTTTACTGTAAGCTTTTTTCCTTAGATATCTTGACTAATTCTGGCAGTGACTGACTGATTGGCTAGAAAAAATTAAATAATCCAGGTAGCTAGTTAGTCTTCAATCTCTGAATCACCTTTTGAAACAACTTGCTGGAAAAGAGTTGACTAGTTTAGAATTCAGGGGTAATTAGATTTCAGCACAAATGACGGAATGATTAACAAACTTGATCTGGTAATCTGAAGGTTCTGAGTTCAACGCCTGGCGGGATAATGTGTGTGTGTGTGAGTACTATTGAAGACTTCCAGAAGACAGGACAAAACAGCTGTCCAGTGTTCCTCCCTGGTTTTCAACGATCTCTCGAACTAATATTGGTTGGTTCGTGACGAAAACAAAACAAATGAAATTAACCCGAAATTCCCACACATCCTGTAATCTAATCTTGCTGAAAGAATGTGGATATTATATTTGAGGTTATTTCACACATAATCCTGAACATTGATGAAGAAAATATAAATTTCTGGAATAAAAGCAACTGAGTTTATATTACCAAACAGCCTACCGACACACGCAATTGCATTATGAACTCACTCAACAAACCGTGTATTTTTGAGATTCTTTTGTGTGGGTATAATACAGCCAGATATAATAGCTGATATTTTCATCTCGATATCTGTTTTAATCAGTTCACATGATTTACATTCATCTGTATCTCCGGCTTTTTCGAATTCAAAGTGAGTTACAGTGAACTGAGTATAAAACATGTGTTACCTTTAGTCTATTAAATCACTTCCTTCTTATTACAACAACAGTGTTATATTTTCAAGCTTGACCGTGAATTCATATCAGTTAAAGAGGCATTGAAAACCCCCCAGGAAGTACTCAACAATTGTTTCGTTCTAGTTTGGGATTCGTTGGCAGAATTCACTCACTGGGCTTCTAATCTATGTCCTTCCGGCTACACGACACTGGATGATTACTGTGATGAGTCCAAGACTAGGACTAAAGAGTTGTCAAGTACATATTGCTGGTTTTCAGTGATTCTCTTACTGATATCCCTCCATGGTCAAGCTTGAAACAAATCAAACTCCAACCCTAATAACTATTGAAAATGGTATTTTTGTTGTTATCTGCTATGTTTATTACAAGTAAATTGACCTTTGTAGACATCATGATGTCCCTGTGTTTATGAACACACCAAAACTCTCAAGTTATAAAGAATCATGAGAATTGATCTGATCAGAAAACCTTATCACAGTTTAATAATTCCAGACTGATGGTCATATGCTAACTTGTTCTTGATTCTGGTGTTGTATAAATTAGGTCGCCGTCATGTAAGAACAAGGAGAATAATATGATTGGCACAGTCTACTGAAACATTACTGATAGTCAGATAACCAAAGATCACCTTTAAAAAAATACTACAACAAAACTATTAGCAATCAAGGTTGTCCAGATAAACGTACCCAAAACCTTTGTGTAAAAAAATGCTTAAATATTAAGTAACGTTACGAAAATGATATACTACTCTGAAAAATTTCTCACTGGCTGAACAGCAGACAATCAAACTTTGTAACCTGAAGGTCCTATTCTTGACCCCTGTTGGACAGGATCATGCGTGTGTGCTGTTGAAGAGTACCAAAGTAGAATGATGGTTCACTGATAGTATGCTAGCCAACCACTCATGCAGTCTGGGGTTCAAATCCCGGCCAACGCACTTCTAATCTTCACTTAGTCTCCTTTCCGGTAGCAATCACCCCAGCGGGAATAAAAAAGTTTGGGCGTAAGACTAACAACCTCATCATCCCTAATACAACTGCAGGACTTGAAGCTCGAAGCCATAAATTTCTGTTGGAACTCAAAAGAATAGGAAAAAGCCATAGGAAATTCTCTTTTCATTAGCAAGTTATTGTACTTTGAAGGGTAGCCTAGAGCTTATTAACATAAATGAAAGAAATGCTAAAAACCTCATAGTCTTTTGAAGTCTTTATCATTAATGACTGTTTACCATCTGAATCGCGGTTGCACTTGACGCATGTTTCAACATCAAATGATATTTAAAAGCACCACCGATGACTATTATCATCTGAGCCACAATTCAACCATGAGACGAAGAAATGTATTTTTCTGATATTTCAACTGATAGAATTCAGTCTATAGAAAACAAAGAACTAAATGCATGACAGTGACTACTGTCCAGTGTTGAATTAATGATAATGATAATTTGCTTTATTCCAAAAACAGTACTAATGATACAGTAAGGAATTTTCAGCACTCAGCATTCAGTACAATATTGCATCTAATTTACTCAAAAAAACGACAAAGCGTATAATAAAAGTAAACATTACATAATAATAATAAAACGTTGTTATAGCAGCTACATAGCAAAATACTGTATGGAATACGGAGAAAAATATGCGTAAAGTATAAAATTGTAGCAATAATAGTAATACCGATTAAAATAAAATAGCAGAGTTATGATTAAGCGATAGAAAGTGTGACACCACAAAATTACAGAAAGATGAACCATGAAAGGGTCGATTCAATGTGCTAATTACATAGCAGCTTATGTGTTTCACATCTAACAGAGTCTTCGTCACATAAAGTACAGGTTTAATAGGGTATTATAGAATTTCTGTACTTAGTGGTACGAGCATGTAACTTTTTATATTGACTTCTCGTCCTACCCGATGAGATACAAGGGGATAGTTGTGAATAAAGGGAGTGCGGAGGGTCTGACAGTATAGCCTTTGCCCATTTTGTACAGGAATTTATATGCCTCTCGACTATAGTATTAGCGAGCTCATGCAGTGGCAGACCACAAGCCCTACTCACAGCATTTAATACTCTTCGTAATATGATATAATCTTTTTTGAGAAGCCCAGGAAAGATTAATGGAGAGCAACAGAGTAGAATAGGTAAAATACAGGAGTTTAAAAATTGCAAAACTAAAGGTTGGTTGATACCTGATTGTCTTAACTTTTTAATGTAGAAGGTAAGACGAAACATTTTCTTAGAGATAGATAAGATGTGGGATGACCATGAAAGGTCAGAGGAAAGAACTAATCCAAGGTATTTAATGCTTGACTTGGTTTCAATTTCCGTGCCATCTATGCTACAGGGATCATAAGAACTAACTAGTTCATGTAAGTCACGTCGATGCTTGAAAGTAAAGTCAACTGCCTGACATTTGGAAGGATTTAACATAAGACCATTTGACTTGGACCACTTGTTGATGTCCAACAGAAAGCTATTAAGTTTGGAGCTGTCAGACTCGGAAGTGATAGGCAGTGATACAGTCAGATCATCTGCATATTTGACAAAGTTAGTTTCGTTTGAATGAGGCAGGTCATGTAGGAAGAAAGAAAAAAGAAAAGGAGAGAGGACAGCACCTTGTGGAACACCGGATTTTGTAAGCGAGGTAGAAGAAGATTTGCCATTATATACAGTATACTGCATTCTATCAGAAAAATAGGAATGCAACCAACTCTTAGCCCAGGATCCTGTTTGTGTCAACGATAGCTTATTTAATAAAAGGCCCCTAGGTACAGAGTCAAAAGCAGATGTGTAGTCTAAGAAAGCACTACGAACATATTTAGCACCTTTGTCTAAACAAGAAACAACATTGTGATATAAGACAACCGCAGCATCCAAGGTACTTCTACCATGTTTGTATGCAAATTGTTTAGGATCATTAAAAGGTTTCAAAGCGGGTTCAAGACGAAGTAAAAGTAATTTTTCCATCAATTTTAAAAAGGGGGAAGTAATTGCAATAGGCCGAAATTTAATATCAGAACCAGAAGATGGTTTTGGTATAGGGATAATTTTAATGTTTTTCCATGCAAAAGGTAGAACGTTACCGGAAAAAGAAGCATTAAAAATGTTAGTAAGAGGGTAACACAAAATATCAGCACAATTCCTGAGGACAATGGCAGGTATGCCGTCAGGACCAAGGCTTTGAGAAGGCTTAAGAGACCGGAGACATTTAAGCACATCAAGGGTATTAAAACCACTAAAATTATTGTCAATATGATTTGTATCATCAGGAAGGGTATCAACAGAAGAGCGTATGAAAGATTTATTAAGAGTGTCGACATTAAGAGATGGGACAGAAATACATCGCTTACCGTTAGTAATTTCTTTGAAAAGTTTCCACAAATTAGAAGGGGTTTTACATGACAAAAATCTTTGATTATATAAAACATTTAGTCTTTTCATTTCGAGTTTTATCAGAGTATTTAACTTTTGAACAACAGTTCTTTATCTCTACGTAGCTTTTTGAGATATGGCGAAGAGAAGCGATCAAATCGGATGAATAATGTTTCTTTAGGACAACATATTTCGAAACAGAATTTAAGATAATCAGTAGTGTTTGTGATTGTTTCATCTAATGTTTGTTCTGTAAATAAGTCCCAGTTAGTGTCTTTCAACATGCATCTGAGCTTGTCTAGGTTGTCTTTTGAGTAGCATCTCCGTTGAACTTTACTGTAGAGGTGAGAGAGGACACCTTTGTGTGATTTGGAATATATTTTAGGCAGTACACGTATGATGCAGTGGTCAGAATTAAGTAAAGGAGCACGTTTGCGAGCTTCATATATACCAACATCATTGATAAATACTAGATCCAGTGTTTTACCAAGACGGGTAGCAAAGTTAACAATATTGTCATGACCAAGTGATATAAGGAAGGAGTGATCGCACGAATTAAAATCACCAGTTACTATTGATAAAGAGTTCTCGAAGCAAGCTGCAGCAAAAGCGGTGAATTCATCAGCGAACATAGATAAATCCAATATGGTACAGCCAGGAGAGACATAAACATTAGAAATATAAATGAATTTGTATTTTGGCAAGTGTTTCGGGGACATCTCACAGTGATGCAATCAATGTAGTCATTCGAGAATTTGAAACAAACTTTGTTAGAAATGGACCATTTTGAGTGAATAAAAGTTGCAACACCTCCGCCACATTTTTATTGGAACAAACACGGTCTTTTCGTAATACATTAAAATCATTTAGAGACACAATATTGTCATCATATGAGTCATGGAGCCAGGTTTCTTGTAAAGTGGCAATACCAGTATTGTGGTAAATTCCGGATGACAACAGGGACTGAAAATCCAGAATTTTGTTAGGCAGGGACCGGCAGTTGGTACTAATGATAACCGGAACAGTGGTGTGATGTATGGGTGTAGATTTTAAAGCACGCTGCCAACCACCATGGTGCTTTTTCTTGAGTTTATTGCAAATATGAAAGTTTTTGGGTTTAAAACGTTTTATAAAATCCCGGGAGTAGATAATACGATTAGAATGCATAATTTGATATGCAAACACCAATAAAATACGAGTAAATAGATGCAAAATGTATATGGATTGGGTAGCCAAAAATGTTCAAACAGGCCGCCAAGGTCATTCGAATGCATTCAGCACATTCCTAAAGGTTGTCACGCGGGAGCCATGCATAACTCAGTGGTAGTGTTTCTGATTACAACACCGGGTGATCAAGATTTGAATCTCAGAAAGGAAATGCGTTGCCTCAAGAATTCAGTAGATTTGGCTGACTGTTGAATGCCGAAAAGCAGAAAACTTAGGTCCAAGACTTCCTTCTGATTGCCTCCAACGATCTAAAAACAAAAAAAATTTCTATTTTGCTAAGACGAACGCTTGAGATTTTGTTGAGTAATGGTCACTGAATTTAAGTGCCTTCTGAATTGCTTTGAAAGGCAGTTATTCAAAACATTCTACTGAGGTACTCATTTGTAGAAAATTCACACTAGATTCGGACTGAGATTTTTTGGTTGAAGATAGAAAGCTTCAAGCCTGTGTGAATATTTTTCGAATGAGTACAAACGTCTGTCTAATTCCTTTTTGAACGAGTCAATTCGTGGTGCAGATAACCCTACTTCTGGGAGTCAATTGCAAGAGTTATTGTCTCTGCAAGAGAAACAGTTGTTTATTGCATTATAGTTTCTCTTTGAGTTTTGAATTCTCAATTTATGTCCTCTGAGATCTTTCAACCTAGTGGGAAAGAAAAGGGAAAGCAGACTGGGCTAAAGTTACTCCTTAGAATTTGAACATTGTGATGAAATCTACTCGCTGCCTGTGATATGATAAGGAGAAAATATACAGGGTGTTAAATCTTTTGTCGTGTGGTAAATTAGTCATGACTGGAGTAATACGCGTAGCCTACCTTTGAACTTCTTCTAGAATATATAAGTCTCTCTGAAGACCATAGATGGCTCTCTGGATTCATTTGTCCTCACCAGAAATTAATAAAGTGACGAACAATTTACTAGTATTTCCCTTAAAAGACATGTATACTGCTCATAGGGTTCTGAAACTTCGAACTGTCACTAAAAGTCAGTATTCTGTGGTTTTTAACTAGTGACTTACGATGATAACTAGATCCGTGAGCGTTTGAACTAAGGGGAGTGGTATTGTCTCATTGTCGTGTTAGCTGATACTTGCATTTCCAATAAGAACTTCACCATGTTGATGGACAGCATTCATCTTTTCGAAGTTAGTTTGCTGTTATCAACCATCAATCTCTCTCTGAATTTATCGGTCACTTGTGTGGAGAACCATGAAAGATTTAGTGAGGCTAAATAATTCATTAATATACAGGATGAATAAAAGAGGGCCGAGTACGATGTCCTCTGACACACCACTACATGTCATTGTGTAAGAAGAGAGTTTTAAGGCAATTCTGTCTCCATGCCTCCTACTTATAATGAACTCTTTTATCTAGCTTAGCATCCTAGAATTGGCTACAAAGTTTTCCAGTTTCATGTACAGTCTTGTGTGAGGCAATTCATTAAAGGACTTGCTGACATCTGTGAAAATGATGATGAGTGCTTTGCTCTCGCTAAACTTTTCACAGCTTTTACTGCTGTCAGGGAGTTTCTTAGGAATAAGAGATTGCCTCGGTAACAACGGTGAAGGCTGGATAACAAGTTGTTGTTTTCCAGATAATGCGAAGAACACTCCTTCACAACCTGAAAGACAAGTAGGCATCCTATTTAAAATGTAAAAACTTTCAGTGCTGAAAACTTCTCAAATTGAACAATCACGATGCCACTTACCACATCTCTGATAATCATTCGATGAGTGTTACAAATATTACGACCTAATTTTTTGAAATCACTATAATTTGTATTTGCAATCAGCGCGCCAGCCTCGCATTATTATTAATTGCTGTAATGTCTCAAGCACAACTTGCCCAGTAGCCATATTAATCAGAAATTTATGGTGTCAATGTTATATTGAATAATAAACTGAAAAATTAAACACTCAGAATTCTCTAAATTTATACAATTTTAATAAAATTAAATATTTCTTTGTCAAAATTGTATACAAAGTTTTTATTAATCAAAATTGTCAAATTGGCTCCAAAAGGCTGAAATCTCTTCCTATTCTGCATAGAATTTCTTTTGAAGTATTAACTAACTTTTAATAAATAAGCTTATGTAATATTCTAATAGAAAAATGCCAGCAGTATTTTAATTGTCAGCGTTTTGCATGCTACTTTACGCATGCATAGTTATGCTTCCTATTTTGTCAACTCTAATTTCTGTTAAAAAAATAATTTCTGTTCTTATTGTTTAATCATCTTTCAAAATATGCTCTTCTAAATCAGTTATAACAGTAAAGAAACTTTCGACAGAAAGCTTAGGATTGCTCATGAGGCTGGATGGATTCTGTTAAGGTGGCATTTGAACCAACCAATCAAATCACTCAGGGAGAAACTTTATCGGTTTAACAACCTGATAGATCCAATTAAGAGAATTAACATAGTTTATAAATTAAAACGGAGGGATTCTGAGTTCAGTTATTCAGGTCGGACTAGTAGACCGGAATTAATTAGATTATTGCAACATAGAAATTCAGCTAGATCTAAAATGACTGTTCCTGCTTAGTTAAATAATCTAGCTGAAATCTAGTCGACTGCAATGCTTTCAGTTCTGTGTAATTACACAATGGAGTGTAACAGAATGAAATTATTTAATCGTCATATATTTAGGTGGAGATGATGCCTAATCACTGAATCCGTGTTCATCGAATCAACACTCAACAACTGCAACAGAAATGACACAACACTTTTACCACAGGTATGTAAAATTTCAGTCAACAACAAGGGGGAGAGATCAAATATATATATATATATATATGAATCAATAAATTTTGCTCAAAATATCATTCACTTAATAATACTCTATCTCTGTATATTATATCATATAAACTTACCGAACATGGAATTGTATTTTCTAGTGCTTTGAAGTTTGTGTAGCGATTGTATTGCTTTTCAGGGGTAGAGCCACAGTCTTAACGCCCACCCTTCCCTCTTCTTCCGAGGTTAAGACCGGCTAACTTACCGACGAACTAATAAACTAGGCGAAAAGAAGAATTTAAGAGATATGAACCTCACCTTCGATTAACGTCTAGTGCCAGAAGAAGCAGAGAAGAAAGGACTTCAAGTGAACATAGAGAAGACGGAGGCGGAACAACAAGAACAACCAGTACTAATCACTAACAACTGGATGAATTTGTAAGAGGCTCCCTCTTCCTTCAGTTATCTAGGCAACGTCGTTTCAAATACAAGCAGTGGCATTGATGTGGATGTCAAAGTCAAAATAGGAAAGACAAGGCAAAAACTCATCACTTTGAAACCAGTTTGAAAATCTTCTGCAGCCTGCATAAACAACCAAATTCAGAATCAAACAACCAGTCAGTTCTTCTCTATGAATCAAAATATTGGTTGCTGCCTCGCAGGTTGTGCAAAATACGTGAATGATTGATTCGCGAAGAGCAGGCTGGGTTTCGTTCAGGTCGTGGATGATCATGTGTTCATCCTTCGTCAGTTGTTGAAACACTGTCACACCTATTGCAGGCCAACAATCGTTGTGTTTCTTGATATTAGGGCTACCTTCGATTCGTTGGACAGAAATGTACTCTGTGACTGGTTGTTAGAGAGAGGTGTATCTTAGAAATTTGTTAACATCTTGAAAGCTCTATACAGAAAGATTTCGGGTAGAGTGAGGGCATACAAACAACTATCATCACTCTTCCCAGCCAACAGTGGGGTTAGACAGGGTTGCCCAATCTCTCCATTTCTCTTTAAATTTGCCATCGATGACATCCTGGAGTCAGCTGTGAAGGATATGCGTGAAGGTGGTGTAGATCTGCTACCCGGAGATAGACTTTTCGACCTCGAGTATGCAGACGATATCGTCTTACTGTGTGATAGCATGCAGGCTGCCCAAATTGCAGTTAATCAGTTGACGATCAATGTCTCTAAGTAAGGTATGTACTTTGGGCCGTCTAAGTGCGAAGTACTGTTAGAAGATTGGAAGGAGCCTGTACCTGCACTCACTCTTGCGGGTGAATCGCTTGAAGTTGTTGATAAGTTTGTGTACCTGGGTAGTGGTTTGAGTGCTGGCGGAGGGGTGACGGATGGATTTCCAACCGTGTAATGAAGGCTAGGGTGGTATACATCAACTTGAGCCACCTCTGGCGCCGTCGCGACTTTAGCCTGGCTGTCAAAGGTTGGGTATACAATGCTTCGGTGCGGGCTGTCTTGCTCTACGCCTGTGAAACCTGGCCTCTCCGAGCTGAGGATTTGGGGCTGCTCTGCGTGGTCGATCACCGCTGTCTCCGCAGGATTGCTTGCGTTCGATGGCATCATCGCGTGAGTAATTCTGAGGTTCGGTGACGTGTGCTTGAACATATTGGAGATCACCATTCACTGAGTGTCGTCATCTGTAAATACCGGCTCCGGTGGCTTGGACACGTGCTACGAATGTCATCCATCACGTCTTCTCATCAGTTTAACATCAAGAAAGGGAATTTGGGATTCGTATTCCATTTATACAGTGAATTTTATTCCCGGATGGGAATTCCTGAATATATGTGAAGCAATTGTTTTCTCATATCTATTGTCGCAAATGACAGAAGTATTATCTATGTACCTTGTATCCAGTTTTAAATTGTCAATGGTCGACGTTCATGGACCATTCTTTGGGTCAACAAAGTAACATTCTGATAGCAATCGACCCAAGTACTATCTTTTTGTCTGTAGATGGTGTCATTGAAAAGGGGTTTTACATTGAGAGTACATCTCAGCAGCTGTTCTTTCAAACATTTTGCTGGTATTTAAATAGTGAAGTGGTTATCGTTTATATACTTACATATAAAAAAGACAGTTTCCGTAAGTGGCACAATAATGAAAAGGGATTTAATGGTAACAGCATACCTTTGTTAGTAACATTCATTTCGTTTATGCGATTGACGAGTTCGAAGGAGCCATGAAGTGAATATTTGCACAGACGTTTCCTTACAGGATCCAGAATATCAGCCAGACATTTTGGGACAGAATGATAACGGGAACCTAACATCTCTAGAACTGGGCGGAGTGTTTGAACAACTTTGAATCTGTCTATCAGATTTCTCACCAGCTTGGACCAGTTTGTCTTCCGTCCTTATTTTCACGGATTCAAGGGCTTAATTCATGAAGAAATTTAAATCAATTCACTTTACGCTAAAAATTGCGCTGAAGTTGCTGTCTAGAAGAACGACGGAAGCTCCTCAACTAAACCAACCAGCTCAGAGGACACTAATAATTACAAATCAGAACCTGTATCAAACTTTGAAATATTATCATTATATCAGTAGACATAAAAAATAAAATTTGATGTAGAACATAAGAGATAGAATTGAGTAGCCTAAATCACTACCTGCATAAACTAATTCCATCATATTAAATTTCCAACCAACATTTAGTTTCTAGATATTTTTATTTTTTGTTTTAAAAAGTACTTCCTACACTTCTCTTCAATAATCAGCGAACAAATATATCAGACACTAAGTGAATTAAAAGTTCCTGTCTGGAACAAATTTAATCAGATAAACTAAATTCTCAAAAAAATTAATTTAAATATTCCCATTAAGATAACTTGAGAGCACGATTTAAGCAAATAAATAGGTACGCTAGGTAAATTCTCATCAAGCTTCACAATTACGTAATAAAATATCAGTCACTAACATTTAAAACAGTGTGGATCAATAAAATCAAATATAATCAATAGGAGTATAAGTAGAAATACAAAGTAGAATATAAGTAGTAACGCAAACAAATATCACAATATTCAGTTATGCGTTTATAGGGATTTGATTCGATTGCTTACGGGATTTCATCATGAGCTGACATCGGTTAGAGAACCATTGAAAGCCAGTCAGGGAGTACTGGACAGCTATTTCGTCAGCTTAGTTTGCGAATGTTCAACAGTACGCATCCACCAGGTTTCAAACCCAGGACCTTCTGGTTACTAGGCGATCCCGTAGACCATTTAACCACTGGGACCCAATCTAGTGACCAGTCCATGAATTCCAACTCCTGCCATTTAACGACACATGGCGACCACTAGCCAATGTCTTCTAGGCGAGTATTTGTCCTTACGCCAGACCTGCTGCACCCTACTGGTCAAGGCTTCCCACTAGAGTAGCAGATTAACTACCCGAATCGGGCTAGTCGCTAGTGAGCATCTCATCGACATCCAAGTATTGGTTAGTGGGTATTTGGCTGATTAGTTACAAAAGGGTTCCAAACCAGGATGAAACAGCTGTTTATTACTCCAGTGCTGGCTTTAAATGGTTCTCTAACCGCTGTTAACTCACGATTAAATCCTGTCACCAAGTATCATAATATAATTTACAGTTACGCAGTGTCACGCGGAAAGATAACTATTCTTAGTTAGTTTAGGGTTCATGAAAAGGAGACAGATTGAACGAAACTTTCTTGAATACAGGAAGTGAGTCCAAAATTTTTATTGCAGGTTTCTTAGCTATTCTTAGCAATCGAAGACGTTCAAACCTAGTGAAATGAGCTGATACCTTGTATAGAATTGTAAAAGCTGAATTTTCATCAATCTTGTTTTGCGTACCTACATTATGTGCCAATATGTAACTCCTGATTGACTGTACGAGTCCTTCACCTAATCACTTTGAAACTGCTCATGAAGGTGACAGTGGGCTTCACAAGTCTTTCGAACAGAATTACCTTGTAAATAATAGTCACAAGATTAATAAAAATTCAACCTTTACAATTTCATACAAGGTGTCAATTCAATTCGCTAAGTTTTGTATGCCTTCGATCGTCACGTTTAGCTGAGGTAGTTGCCATAAAAAATTTCCAATTCAGTCTTTGTGTTCAGAAAGTTTGTTCAGTCTTTATCTCTCCCATGGCCTTTAGCTGCATCCAAAAGAGATATGCCTGCCAGTGAAACTGGATAAATGGGAATGTCATTTTTACTTGTAATTCCGGTTACAAGGAAAGCTTGAAAATTAATCTGATGCTCACTAGCGACGTGTCACAGGATGAAGTGTTCTGGAGTTCTGGTGAGAAGTCGTGACCAGTCAGGTCCATCCAGCCACGTGTGAGGATGGATGTCCCACTGACTGCCGATTATTTCCAAAACTAGGGTGAAACAGCTGTCCTGTACCCCTGGCTGGTTTTCAATAGTTCTCTAATTGATATCAAACCGTGATCAACTCGTAAAATCACCTTTGATTCTAAATGATTCTATTGACCCACACTGTTTCAAACGTTTTTGATTGGTATTTAATTGTGTAATTATGAAACCCGATGCGAAATTTACCCAAAAAAAAGGTATTTGCTTGAATGGACCGTGTTAGAGAAATAAGTTTATTTTCTAATTCATTGAATGTTGATTTATTTTCAGAAATAAGAATAACGACCAAAGAAAACTCGCTGTATGTGAGTGATTGAATTACAGGTTGAAAGCTTGATGATATTAGTGAGGCAAATAACATACCCCACCTATATGTGTTCACTTGAACTATTGTCACGGTTACATTACAAACCTTTTAACAATATAACACATGCGACACAGAATCAAATGTATTCTTTTCAAGACGTGTCGATTAGTAAGAATGTATTAGATTCAGTATGAAAACACACAATGTTCCCTAGTGAGCAGGAACTCAGATTTCATTAAAAAAGAAATTCTACATTTCATACTTGGTAAGATTGTTCAGAATTATCAGTAGGCAAAAGAGTTCAATTCTCCTGAAGTTTACCAAACAATCTTTATCAGACGCCTGAAGCTCAATTTACGCGTTCAGAAAGAAGCGATTACCAGTCTTCCCTCGCCCTGATGACTAGATATTTTACTCCTCTCTTCTGTCCGATTGCATAATGTCAAAAGTTTCCATTGTATATGGTTATTATTGTTTGGGATAAAGCGTTCATTAGTATATATATTATTATTTTATGCATATATCAGTTAACTGATTTTTGTTTAAAAATGAACTCTGTGCAAGCGATTAAAATTGTTTCTGTAGATATACTTAATAATTAATTTGGGCTGTAAGCAGTTCATTAGAAGCCAACGAAATGAACTATGACTGTAGTATTTTATTCTGCAAAAACCTCCATTGTTCTTGCTTTATTCAAATTTTACACTTGTATTCCACATATTCATCCATTATCTAAGATGAGCATTTACGCTGCATTAATGAAAAGGACGAAACAGGTCATTCAATGAAGAGGCTGTTAGTTGCACCGAATTCATTTTCTTCATATGCCCAGTCGCAATTATATAGAGCTTTTTCCTTCAAAAAAGGATAGTAATAAAAGTGACGAGTTGTCATAAACATAGTTGTTGACATTATTCTATGCATAAGAGAAGTTGAATACTGGTATTAGAATTATGAAATAAGGGAACTAATTTAATGGATAAGTTTTAATCAGGAAGTAACATTAAAATCAACGAAATTTCGATATTACATAGGAGTCCAAAGTTAAAGCTAAACTTACTAGAACTTGACAAAATTGTTACGATTATAGTAGAAGGGCTCCCGTTTCTCTACTTGAATAGCTAAAGCTTCAGCAATGCAAAAGAGGCGAAAGAGTATTGTCTTTAACAGCTTGTTCTTTATTGTGTAGATTACTTTGAAAAGGCAGCATTCCTCAGAGAGCCACTACTGCCTTTCTGCAACCATGTTGGGTGGTGATCTTGAATCATTTTCGACAGGATAAGCATCGAATGACCAAAATACTTGGATTCACAGGAACAGGTGAACTAATATATACAAGCATAAAGGTGGTCAGATGAGAAATCTTGTCTTTCAAAACTTCTAAATTATCATCATCCCAAAATTGCACTTATTGCACAAGGGCACTTCGAACAAACTACATACTTTCATCAACGACTGTCTTCGCTCAGTACCACTCAAGATCAGATGACCAGAGAAGATCAGCAGCAGGGGTCTCTGGGAGCAAACCAACCAGAAATCGATTGTCCAACAAATATGGAGGTGGCTTATCCATACTCTGAGAAAACCATCAAGTAACATCATATGCCAGGCCGTCGCTTGAGTGAACCTGAAAGGGAAGTGACGAGTTGGTCGTCAGTGGGAGGGGGACATGGAGGAGCGCATGTGAAGAGAAGGTAAAAGCACGTAAGCAGACATGCAGTCAGGTGGAAATGTTCTCAGAGAACCGAACGCAGTGGAGACTTACAGCTTAAGCCCTATGTTCCTCTAGGAATTAAAGAAAACAGTAATAATAACTAAAAGGAAAGAATTCACTAAATCCCATTATTCCCCCTCCACCCCACCCCACCCCACCCCAATGACGCCCTCCAATTGTCCCAGTGATTTATGAAAAAGAATGACGGTATTTTAAGAATTATTCATTCTTATACATCATTCACTTGATTGAATTGAGTTGCTCGCCTTCTCATCTCAAAAACAATAATTGTTTCGTGTCATAAATAGTTTTTTTTTGTGTGTGCAAAAGTATCCTACGACGCTAAATTGTTATTTATCACATAAAATTAACTCTCTATTGAATATTATCAAAAATCTTTAAATAAAAACAATTTTCTTCTTCTAGACAGAGATTTTCATGTCGCATTCATTTTCTGATTAGGAGAGGTAATCTAAATAAATAAGAGAGAAAAAGAAACATTTGAACTTTTGACCTTATTAGAAAAGAATAACATAGAATGGGGATTGAATGAGAAGGATGATAAATGGCATTGTGTTGATTCACATCTCTTCATACTCTACTCATAAGGAAAAGTGTATCCGCTTAGATAGCCGACAAAGAATTGTATTCACCGATTATAAAAATTGATACTTTGAAGGGAATAAAACGTGTCTTTTTTCTTTAAATATTAAAAATGACAGTTTGTTTTTCTTAAAATTTCCCCTTATTGGTAGTAAAAACAATATTTATTTCATGTTTTAATAGATATCATCTTTGTATAGATCTGCGTATGTGATTATCGGCTTAGTTGTATGAGGTGAAACTTGAGTTGAATATGGCATAAAATGAGAGATAATTTGAATAAAGCAAAAACAACAAAAGTTTTTGTAGAATATTATGGTACCATTATTGTTTATTTCATTGGCTTCTCATCAGCTGCTGCTTACAGCCTAGATAAATTACTAATGTTAAGTTAATGTATAGAAGGTTTTAACGTACTTGCAAATTTTACATGATGTCAGTTGACAGGAAATTCTGGAATTAGTGAACAGTGCTCAGAAAATTACGCTTATACAGTCTTAACAAGTTTAAACAACGTAAATGTACGTATACAATGTTAAAGGAGTTAAGTGATAAGGACAAGAGGTGTGTAAGATGACGAGTGACTTATAGATTTGGTGACATTGTACCGAGTTCAACCTAAATTATAGAAAGAAGAGACGAGAAAAATTACAATAAATCAAGGAGGTGAGATAAAATCCCAAGATTACGAAATCGAATGAAAGGGGAAATAAAGACACCTAGTTTCCAGGGCAAAGAAACACTGATAACCGCTTCTTCCTAAACACATAAATTGGGTTTTAGAGGTTAGATAGAAATTGCTTTGTCAAACTTGAGGAAAATTAAGCTTTTTTGTCTATTGATAATTCTGAAGGAATCTGCGATTTCAGTCCCATGACTGGTATCAGGGAGATGTTTTGTAATTGCGCTGTTTTAAGCATTTGTTTCCTTGAGACGTAGGCTTTTCGACACATGTTGATAAAATCGAAGGTGGGCCCTCTTTTCTGTTCTTCCAATGTAGCTGCTTCCGCAGATACACAAAAATTTGTATACACAGTTGGAGTTAACATGAGAAGTTCATCTATCGACTTTTGACTGCACCAAAGGTCATGTTGTCCGATAGACGGGAATCAACTTAGCTTCAGGACAGGCTGTGGATGGTGCCGCACTCAATCTTCTGTTGACTATCGCTGTAATATATTCACACTTAAAATCTAGTTGAATGAAGACAGGTTTATTACCCTCTGTGGGTTGTTTGATGTTTGAACCTTCAAATCTTCCATATCTGTTAATGAATCTCTAAGGACAACCGTTGTTTTTTAACATCCATCCGAAAATCATAAATCCCCCTCTAATTTCTCTGCAGAGCATATCCTTCTAGCTACATAGTACAGAGTCCTGATTAACGTTTGTTTAAAGCAATTTATACAAAAACTATTGAAGTGAAGGTTTTATCCATGCCATGTAGGCTTTTGGTAAATTTACCTCTGGAGACTACCATCTTCAAAGCGTTGCATGGCAGTGTCAGGAAAATGGGTTCGAACTGGGTCCTTGGTTCGAACCCCGTGGTGAGGGTTCGTACTGATGAAGAGTCCCAAAGTAGGGCAAAACAGCTGTCCAGTACTCCCAGGTTTTCCAACGGTTCTCTAACTAATGTCAGCTCATGATGAATTCCGTAATAATATATCTGGCTGAAATATCCGAAAATGTATCAGTACTGCGATTAGGTCGTTTAAATGTGATTTCCCAGATAATTATACTTTTTTTGGGACCCTGCAACAGTACGCACCCATCGTCCTAAAATGAATCGAATCCGGGACCTAAAGGTTACAACCTAACCCATTCAACAGGATCTAATGTCACGTGATTCTAACTTCTGTCTTTTTATAGCCCTAGCAACAGCCAGCGCTATCAACAAATGTTCGTCTTCACACCTAACTTGGTGGACTCCACTAGAACTCCAGACACTCAGAACCACAGGCTGTGCATTCCGTAATCAGTCACTAGTGAGTATTTATAACAAATTTCAGGTTTTGATTTACTGGGATTTCATTAACGAAATCATTGTCGAGCACATTCTAGTTTTCATTGGTCTTCTAACCGTTCATGATCTAACTAAAATTACTCAAACCTCTGGAAACCAGCACTCATATATTAGTCTGTAAATTACACCTTGAAACAATGTATGAGTATAAGTAATTCTCTGAATTGAATTTCTGTTCAGATTACAGGAAACTTTCTTGAAAACTTCGGGCAGAGCTTATTCCTTGGTGATACTGACCAACAGGTATTTGACTGAATTTTATGTCTGAGCGAAACTCTTTGATTGAATTACATACGTTCGGTACAGACGGATTCCTATCAATTACATAATTTCATCATGAGCCGATACCGGCTTTTAATCCATTGTAAATTTTGGGAGTACTTGAACAGCTTTTTCATCCCAGTTTGGGGCTTATCATCAGTGTTCACAAAGTGAGGTTCCGACCCAGGATTTTCTGGTTACTAGACTAGCTCGTGCACCATCAACCTGATGCAATAGCATATGAATTCCGAATTCTGCTATGAATTATATCAGTCATGTTTGCGAAATATCTACAATGTTAGCTGTCTCGTCATCGCTGCTCACCGTGAAATTGTTATAAGATGATTAGAGGCGATAAACAGAAAGCATGTCATCATGAACTAACTAATATCAAACCAAAATAAGCAATAGACTCATTAAGGTGAAAATCGCAGGTTCAAATAGACCAGTGGTAAAGTGTCTGAATGCAGCGATGGGTGAAGCAGATGAGTATATCAGAAGACATCCAATTGTATAAGCAACTTCATATGTGAAAAGAAATCTATTTAAAATAGTAGAAAAAAATGAGTGCATTACTTGCAGAATATTCCTGTACTTCCACCTCTGCTTAAGCATTTGTTAACTATCCAGAAACATTCACTCAGTGGTAAAATATCTAACTGCAACATTGAGTGAGGCGGGTTCGAATCTCAGAAGGGATATGAGTTCCTTCAAGGTTGCAGATACGCTTTAGTGACTGATAAATGCCGAAAAATAGAGAAACTAAGCACAATTCTTCCTACCGGTAACCTCTGAACTGGACAAACTGTTTGGAAAATTCCTCCTGGACGATCTATTTATAATATTTATGTTTATTTAGATATTTAAACTAACCTTGTGATTACTGTAAGTGTTTCCCCTAGACTGAGTATCATTAATTTGACATTTGCATATCATGTGTTGATTCCTCGTTATTCGCCTTTGTGCTTTCTTGATCTTTAATAAAAATGCTTCTTTAGGTTGTGTATACGTTGACAGAGTGTTGTTTGACGATTTGAGTTTGTTTGAATGAATGAAGGTCATTCTGACCTTCTTTGTTCTTTGTAGTTTGCGTGTACGCCTTGCTGATTAGTGAGTGCCAACTAGCACAAAACCTATATTCAGTCTTCCTGTGGCCGATTGTCTTCAACCATCTAATACCAACAGTTTACAGTGCACTATAATGGCGAGCCATTAAGCATGCTGGCCACACTGCAGAATTAACCGACAGAATTCAGTAAGAACCAAACAAAGGACTAGACACCTTACACCATTTACTGAGTAGTGTCCAACCAAAAATATTTACTTTCATTATCTTCTGATTGCTATGATTATGTTAAACTTCATTGTCTTACTTTTAGTTGATAATTTCTTATCCTTTTCACCAGAGAATAGGGTCCTCCATTCTCACTGATACTGTGCGTAAAAACATGAATGCTTCTAGTTAACTAATTGGTCAATACAATTTGGTTTAATATATATATATATATATATAGTCCTTCCTATCCAACTGGTATTCAGTGTCGACTCAACGAAGGTAGTTGTTGGCAAACGTCGGCGGTACCCTCCTGGGAATGCTTATCGCCATGTCTCTAATCCAATAAAGAAAAAATGAATTCTCATTGATGTTCGAAGTCCGTATTTTGTTCTACATGCTGCAGAATGGAGCAGATTTTCACACTTGTCTTTCAATCCTGGCCAACTACGACATTCTTATGTTTGCTGTCGCTTCTAGTTGAAACGATTCAGCTTATGTTGGTGAAAAAGTGACCTCTTTCAAATTTTTTTCTATTGGTGGTAACTGGAGCTTTTTGTTATTGATTAAGCATTTTAATCACCTCTATCTTCTTTAGATTCACTTGAAGTCCTCCTTGTCGTCTCTGCTTCTCCTTCCAACTCGCTGGTCTTCATCTCAAGATCTTCGAATTCATCTTATATCGGACATAAATCATCCTTTATTTTTTCACTGTTATTACGAAACATTAAATTAATGAAAACAGTAATGTCTTCTACATAGTAATTAACAGACATTGATTTGTTATTGTTCCTGTGAAAGCAGGCTGCCTGATCAATCTATTGAGACTGACCAAGAAAGCTGCATTCAACAAAAATCACTGGAAGACATCCTATTTAACTTTGTCCTGATGAAAGTGGAATCAAACATGATCAACTTAAAAAAACCCACAATTTACTGTTATCTCAAATAAACTGAAAAGAGACAACGCCAGTAGGTTAACCACTTGAGAATAATAAATAGTAGGAGTTCCAGTTTTATTTGGCATTTAGCTCTATTATAACTGTATTACCCTCTGGCTGCCTTATTTTATCGCCATTCATTATACTATTTATTGCATTAGGGTGTTACTCTATTTACTATGTACAAGTTTCTGTGAAAAATTTAATGTACCGTTCCTCTACAGAATACAAGATTAGATTGTATTACATTCTACGTAGAGTATTGTACAGATTCCATTTTTTGTTTTTGTCTTTTATCTGAAAGGAAACAGGATGTCTTGTAGTTTCATTTTTTTCTTTTCATGCCACAAAAACTTCTAACTCATACTGTTTGATTGATGTTTATGTTTGTACTAAATGGATGTCTGAGATAAATTGTTTATTGACAGCAGTGCTAAAATGCTTAAACTACCCCAAACCCACAGCAAAAGAAATATCCAGTCGCTTAAGAAATACAACTGCGCAGTCATATACTAAGAGTAAAATAAAATTAGCTGGACAACCTCTACTCACTAAGCGTGTTTTTTATTCGTTCAGATCCCATAACTGTAGTTATTCCATAATAGAAACTGCGTTTGATCTCAAAACTCTCCATTCTATGAAAATATTATGCTGATTACTGCTGAAGTTTTCTTCTAATTTTCAATGGATTGCTATACACTAACTAACTGTTGCCTTTTCCACTTGTTTGAGCAGCATCCTTTGAAAAACACGCAGTGGCATGGAAGAGGATGTCGAAATTAGCAATACCGACCTTCATTATTTGGAAATCAGTGTTGAAATCGGCCCCGTTCAGCATAACGAAAGAAGATTAGGATTTCCAGTGCTAATGTCAAGTCAGTGTTTCTTGATAGATAGTTCAGATATTTGGTACATGAGTCACAAGACGCATCTCCAACAGGTCATCGCAGACTATTATCAACATCTGCCTTCGTTGCTTTGATACTGAAAGTCATATGGCCTGAAAGAAAGGATTAGCAGAATAAACTCAGGCAGAAAACCAACCAATAACATGTAGGCTAAACAATATGCTGGATAAAGTGGAGATGGATTGGACGTACGCTGAGCATACTACTGAATGAAATTAGGCACCAGACAGTCAAGCGGGACTTGCAAAGGAGTCGAGAAACCACATGAGAATAGGTCCTAGGTCGTGTGAGTAGTAGATGGAAGTTTGTAGGTAATCGTGAAGTCAGCTAAAGTGGACTGCAGAGAACAGGATGCAATGGAAACTTGCTATCGAATCCCCTTATCCCCTTTGGAATCCTTAGGCATAGTAATAGTAATAACTGTGGCAGCATATTCTTATGAAATATGTTTTCAGTTCTAACGTTATATTAGTCGCTTTTTTATAGAAGGGCTGATCAATACTTTTTAATACTAGCTTAAGAATGACAACGATATCTTTCGGAGTTTACACTATAAAGCATTTGGTTCTCCAGTCATTTAACTAGCTTCTGAATTTACTAATCGAATAAAGAGTGGTCGGCGCATTATATTACTCTTATCCTTTCGTGTTAATTAATCAGGTCTTATGAACGTACACGTTTGGTTTGTGTTTCGGTGGCACAGTGGTTAGGACTCTCGCCGACCATACACATGGTCCGAGGTTCGATCCCCTGCTGACGCACACCTGAAATCTATGGTTTACCTGCAGAATTTGGGCTACCAATATCACATGCTGAAAGTTCCATACTTGTACCAAAAATACAGTGTAGAATCAAGCTGTAATCAAAAAAAGTTTGTTTTCTACTGTCATACTCACATCTCATGAAATTATTTGGTCTTTTTCTCATTTTTAAAAGTTAGTTTGTAAAGATTTGATTTATTCAAAGTTTGGTCACGGGTTGATATCAAATAGAGGGCGATTAAAAATCTGCAGGGAGTACTTGACATGTGTATTGTCCAAGTTAAGGATTCGTCGTCAGTATGCACACCACCCGGGGTTCGAACCTAGAACCTTCCATAGACAGTTCAGCCACTGGGATCATATCCAATGGCACGAAAATTCTAACTCCTACCGATTTGTCATTTTACTGCGATTGGCACCAGACAATAAGCAGGTGTCTATCCTCACCGCCGATCGGATGAATCCTACTGGTCACGACTTCTCACTAGATTTCCAGTAACTTTGTCTTATTGCTAGCTAGTCATTAGCGAGCATCAGATACGTTTACAAGAGTTTGCTTGTAGGCATTTGATTCTTCATTGCCTTACATACTTATTCCCGACTATTTCTTAATAAAAAAAATGAAAAACAAATTTTAAATCTAAGGAGGAGAACTTAAATGTGCGTGTCAATGATTCACTGGTTAAGATGTAGGCAATGTGTTTAAAACTGGTAATGAACGCCATTCTTTTAAGAAAAGTTAAAAACCTATTTCCACTGTATTCAATTGTCTTTCAGCTGACTGAGTCATTGTTCTACTTTCTTTTTCTCTAGTCATGAAGAATGAATGAATGCAGACTTTTATTCTAAATGCAGTTTTACTACTATTATCATTATTATTATTGTTGTTGCTAATACTACTCTATACAAAACTAGAATATTGTTAAAACAAAAGATTGAGATAATTGTTGCATTGACACTAGAATAGAATAAAAAATAAACTCCATCTGTGCATTCATCGTCTTTCTTTCAGTGATAAAGTTTTAAATTATGACCAGTCTCATGCATTCATTCATTCATTCATTCATCCACTCATTATTGTAAGTAATATATTTATTGTTAGCACTGTCTATAGATAATTTTAATTGTGGCGCCTAATTCTTCACAATTAAAACAAACTCAGGAAAAATAGTTTACGAGACGTATAAACGCCAGAACAACTAACATTCTAATACTCTAATTTATTTATAAGTGAGGCAATATAAGAATAAGTTACCTTTTTAGTTTAAGCGAGTTGTGGTAATGTGGTTTGTAAAACACGAAATATTCCCTTCTCCAATTCATCTTAATTGCTGGGTTTTTATCAAGTAAGCATGACAGTGTTTAGTTATCTATTTTACTAAATTTTACAACTTAAATTTCCGAAAACAAACATCCTTTTGAAAACATTCTAATTCACTTAGATTATAACCTGGCTTCATTTATTTAATTTAATAATAAAATATAAAATTGATGTATTAAGGGCATCTGATACACATCGAGACAGAAACAGGTGGTTGTCTTAAGTAACCACTGAACCCACCACCCCCGCCACCGATCCTTCGATTAGATGTATGATCCCCGAGGCATCAGGAGCTACGTTTCCATGGTTGTCGGTGACCGAAACAATTTCATACGCCATTTGAACTGTTAGGATGTAAACCATAGTTTAGAAATCAGGGTTTATCAGTTCCTCTAAGTGGATTTGTCTGTCCATCAGTCTGATTTTAAGTGCCAAATGTTTCCACCCATCCTCTTCACCTTTGTGAAGAATACTCTTATTAATGTGTCAAAGGAGTCAACAGGACTTAAAGACTGTGAATGCGTAGCCACATGAAAGCATTTAGAGAGGAAAACCAAAGTCTACCTATCCTTGATCATACGAGGTCATTTATTGAGCCTATGCTTTTATTTAGAAGGCCAATGAAACGGAAGTTATTTTCGTCTGTGTTACATACCTGGAATAAAAGTACGCAGTCAACAGTCTCCTCAGTTACCGTCTGAAATCGGATTTCTCAAGTAGGCTTAATAGTGAAGAAAATGTGATTGCGAATAATCCGTTATTCTTAGAATCACTAAAAACATACGAAATAATTAAAGAGGAATTTTACTATTGAATCGAAGCAAATTTAATCTTGAATGGTCAAGTAACGAAGAATTTAGTAGTCTGGATGTCCCTAATTTAAAATAAAAACTAAGTAAATATCCATCCAACCTTCAAATTTTCCTCAGACAGGATCAGTTCAAATTTTAAATTTCAAATGAAATAAATGAATTTATTCCCAATTGCCTACAAATCCATAATCCGTATATCATTAGCCAGGTAACTTATACCTACTAGATGGATTTCTTGAATCTGCAATGGGAAGTCAAGACCAGTATGGCACACCATTTCAAGATGAAGTGAATTCTCATTGAAGGCATTAGTTGAAGAAAGCTATGTATCACGAGTTGACAGAGTAAGAATTCTTGTTACAAGGCAATCGACTCTACGCAACCACGAGGCTGCGTACTGACGAAGAGTCCCAAACTAGGACGAAACAGCTGTCCAATACTTCCAGGTTTTCCAGTGATTCTCTAACTGATGTCAGCTCATGATGAAATCCTCCATACAATCAAATAAAATCCATACAAAACCAATACTTGAAAGAGTAAGAATTCACAGGTCATTGGGTTCCGACTCAAGTGGATGTATGGTCAATCAGCTTGGTGTCACAACTTGTAGGTCTTGTGTTCTTTCCCTGGTAGGGTCGTGAGTGCACTCTCCTGGAGATCCTCACTCAGAACGAAACAGATGTCCAATGCTACCTAATGATTTTCAATGATTTCTGTAACCACTATTGGTTCGTTGACGAAATCTAACAATTGCAAATAATCTAAATCCTTACAGATTATATCAGCAATAGTACTTCAATGCTGAGAACTAAATACAAGTATTCGATATAAACAGTAGAATCACTAAACCGCAAAGAAACTTAATATATAATATGTGAGTTTAAAAGAAGAAAACAAATCACAAAGTTCAAGAAAAATTTTAGGTAGGTAACTAGGCTTGATGTGCAGCACAAATGATGAAGACTTGGTTGACATCCACGATTCTCTACTTAAACTTCAAGCATTAAAATGAAACGGTGGTTATATGACCTTGAACGCACCAACCACATGAGAAAGGCGATTTTTACGTATAAAATACATACCTTTATGAAAATAATGAATAGAGGGACAAAAAATTGCTACACAGGATAAATCTTCCTGACGTGTAACAAAGATGCTTCTTAATTTTGGACAGGAGTATCAATAGAGTAAGTTAATCTTATTCTATACATTTATTCACTCACGTCTTCTAAGCCTAACTCTAGCCTTGATGCAAAACCATCCTCAAACTAAAAAGTAATCTAACTTACACGAACCATAATATCTCCCTTATGAGGCTAGCCTAACCCTATGCGGTTCTCATTCTATACGTAATCTTACCTCATCCAAACTTAACGTATAGCTTATTAGATGTCCCGTTTGACAATATAACACTTCACTAATCACATTTTATTCGTGATTATAATGTTATTTGTTTGATTTCAGTAAATATACTCGATGAACGTTCCGAAGTTATTGGTGGGCTTGCATTCCTTTAGTACCTTTCACTGCTTAAAGTTTAACTTCTGCCTCTCTACCAAAAATTCCAGGCTAAAGAAATAACAGAATATTTAGTTTCCCTTTTAACAATATCATTCTGTTTTACACATTTATAACTGGCGTTATACTATTTTAAAACACAATATTTAGAGAAGAGACTCTCTTCAACGAATTTATTTTCAAGTTGTACAGTCACATATATATGTATATATAATTTTTGTAAGAAATTATATCCCGTAAGGAAATGTAAACTTAAGTCTGAATACATAAAATAATAATGGTATGATATGCAATTAAAATGTCTGTTATTATAATCACAGTTAAATATCAAGTGTCAAGTGGCAAAACAAATAATATCATATACAGAATAGTTCATAAGATGTATAGATATAGGAAGGGGGCGTATAATTATAGGGTTAATAGGCAAACATAAACTTTACAATAACATAGTGTGAAATCTTATGAAATGGAATTCAACATTGCAAAACCTTTTTTTCGATTTATAATAACAAGTGGGACCAGTGTAATAATACTGGAAACAGTTCAGAGTGAGAATAGTATTAGTAATAGTAATTATTATAGTAATAATCGTAGCAATGAGGGAAAGGTAAATCAATGAAATAAAAAAAAATAAAATATCAATAAACAAATGTTATCACTCTACAGATAAAGGCAGAATTAGGGATCGAACATACTTCTTTTCTACACAAAAGTCTGGCTTAAACTCATAAATGTCCAAGGCCCTGCGTTGTCTTTAGAATTTTATAACGAATAAAATGCAACAAGTTAGCATGAATTCAATATATGATCTTAAAATCACGGTCAGAGTTTGTACAGTAACAAAAGTTGATCAAGTCTTCTAGAATACAGCTTCTCGTACTCTTCCTTTTCCCCTTGCAAAACCATCCCTGTTAAAGATAAGCTCCCTCGTCTGATCGCCTTCATATGCTTCTGTCAGTTCACCTGCTCTTGTGAAGCAAGGTACATTGGCCATACATAACCAGAGGACGCTTTCCATATGGATACGACAACATATTCCAGCATGGTTTTACAAGGGATAAAGGAAGTTTGTGTGAAGCTCTATTCTAGAACACCTGATCGACTCCTATCAATCTGCCAACTCTGACCATGGTTTTAGGATCAGCTATCGAATCTGTGCTAACTTTCCGCAATTTCTTCGTTCTAAACGTCTAAAGACAGTCGAGGACTTGGCTATTTAGGACTTTAAGCCAGACCTTGGTTTACAAAGGAAGTGTGTACAATCCCTACTTCTGCTTTGGCCGTAGAGGGATAGACATTTATTCATTCACGTATTTTGTTTATTTAGTTAATTTACGTACTCTTCCGTCATTCCGCTTGTCCTACTTGTCATTCTAAATCCAAAATTATTATTTTTTTTGTTTTTACAATATTGAATTCTATCTTAAAAAATTTCACACCATGTTATGTAACATTTTATATTAGCTTACTAATCCTATAATTATACATCCCTTTCCAACATCTATACACCTTATGAATTATTCTATATATGACATTAACTGTTTTGCTACTTGACATTTAACTATGAATATAATCACAAATATTTTAATCGCAATTCATATTATTATTATTATTTCATGTATTCGCACCTTTGATACAATCCCTTCACCGGATATAATTTCTTAAAAATCATCAAGATATGATTGTACAGCTTGATAATAAATTCGTTGAAAAAGGGGCTCTTCGCTGAATATTGTGTTCTTCATACTAGAATATATTCTCGTATCCATATAGAAAGAGTACTCTGGTTACGGCCAGTGTGCCCCACTCCACAGTAGAACAAGATATTTTATTTAACAATTCACACTGTGAATAGTGTGAGTAGATTTGTCACCCAACAAAAACTAACGATGAGTCTACTCTCAAATAACTTTAGGAACAGTAAGCAGACTATTTTTTTTCATCATTTTCAACCTGTAATTATAGTTAGTCATCATATTTTTAGAGAAAAAAAATGTTAACCTTCACTGTTTATGATGGTGACGATGATGACAAAGTGATGAGTTGAGTAGGTTGATGAAACAGTACAATGATCATTGTTTGCATATAAACATAAGTACTTGAATAAATAATACATATATATGTGGTTATTCTATAGTTGAATGTATCATTTGTTGATAGAAGTGGCTTATTATCGTTCATGCGTAAATGAGTTGAGTAAACAATAAACAGATGTTTATGATAATTATATGTTGTTTGACTAAATAAATTTCAAGTGGCGATTGTTTATTTATTGTTGTTGATTTGAATAGAATACAATACAATATACTAACTAGTTCTCTATTATATTATGTATCTATGTCCTAACTACACACCCTGTCTGATTTTTCACGATAATATCAAAACAATATCAAAAATATGGATGATGTATACGTGTCCGTATGTATGCAGACCCCTTTGTTTGATGACAGGATACTTTATTCAACGAATCTGGCTTTTATTCAGTACAAATAACAATAAATAGAGAATAAATGACTAAGGAAAGAGGAGTGTGAGTTTGGTTACTTAGTGCAACTGTATTTAAAAGCAACACTACGAAAGTGTTTATTCATACATACAATTTAGTCTTTTAGGCATAACTTACTTGGTGTCTGTTTTTTTGTGTGGTAGATTGTGACTAGCAGAGGGATAATAAGATGAGTATTTCATCCTATTCGGCACTCCTCAGTTGGATTTACCTCTAATGCTTAGTGAGGAGTCATTCGAACTGAATGCCATCTATTTTAGACTCCAAAACGTTATTATAATTAGAGCGACTCGACCAGGAAATGCACGTCCTAGATTCCATTTCTTATCACTCTCAAAATAACACTGATGTAAATCCCAGGAATCGTCCAGTCCTCTGGACAAAGACAATCAATGGAAAAGATTAAAAAAATTGATACATATAAAATAGAACTTGATAACTTTGTGTTTTACTACTGGAGGCATTCTACAGCTTATACAACTGAAGTTTACAGTGATTTATGAAGTAATGAAAGAAGTAAACTAGAGAACCATTGGAAACCAGGGAGACTGAATAGCCGCCACAAACTAACTGAGAATCTTCATCACTACAAAGCGAGCTCGTGGACCATTCAGTCAGTGGGATCCGATCGCCAGTGAATTCCAACCTCTAACAACTCGCAATTTTAGCATGGCTCTCATCAGCCAATGTCATCCTGGCGACGGATTGTCCTCACACCTGACCTGGCACATCCATCTCATTATGACATTCCAAAAGAACTTCACTCTAGTGGTTGTGCTTAAGTCGCAACTGTACACAAGTAGGAATTCATGCTTCATTGTATTGGATTCTAGTGGCTGAACACTCAATGAGCTTGTCTTGTAGAAGGAAGGTCCTGGATTCAGTCTCTGGTAGGTGCATGTCGTAAAGAGTCTCAGATTTCCATTATTCATCTAACTGAAACTAATCCAAGATCACACCTGGGACTAATCAGATCCCTACAAAACAACTCTTAAAAATATTTCAAAAGTGTTTACATATATATATATATATTTTTACCCACTGGCTCATTATTACTTCGAAAAACTTAATTTTCCCAATGACACATTGTATGATAAATATAAAGGTTATTCTTTATGCTTGACCAACTTGAGTAACCTAAAGTATATTTTGTCGATATAATTAAATTTGTAGGCAGTTGTTTCTGATAATCAGTGCCCTGAACATTCAGTAATAATTTTTGAAATTCTCTTCTTATTTTATGTAATGAAGGAGAAACCTATGGGGTAATCAAAAGTCTGCAGATTTTGTATAAGCAGAAGAAAAAACATCTAATCAAATTTGAGCAATATTTGTATAAGCAGACATTATGAATGAATCTTTGTAATACATAAAACTGAATCTGCTGAGTATACTTGCAGTTCGGATTAAGACATGACTGCCTTATATCATGCAGAAGAGTTTGGGAAGCGATTAGATGTGAATACTCTGAACCAGACAGATATTTTAAGTTTATTCTCACAAAAACTGGAAGATCTGTAAGCGGAAACCAACAAGTTGGCAGGAGATGTAGGCAGCCAAAACATAAGTTCAGTTGAACGACAGAGCTGATAATGATACTTAACCTACTACAGCAATAACGATCAACCATCACCAGTGGGAGGAAATTGAAGAAAGTGAATTACTTCACCTATCTACGCATCATCATCCTAAATGGGATCAATGAGGATATCAAATGGAAGATTGAAAAAACAAGACAGGTATTGATCACTTCAAAATCAATGTTGGAATCTGCAGTACTCAGCATAAACATCAATATTCAGATTTTCGTCAAGTCAGTCAGTGCTTCTATGTGTTTCAGGGACTTCATGCGTCACCAAAAGCACTTCTGACAGCCTTCTAACCTTTTTCAGCAGTCAACTTCACTTGCTTCACACTTTCTGAAGAATAGATGGTCAGAAAGGGCTAACAGTGAGGGGTTTTCGCAGCGAAACAATAGAGAACTTTACACTTAGCTGTTTCCTGTCATATTTCGAGGAAATAGTGAAAAATACCCTTGTTTGTATTCTCTTAAACTTCTGTATGCGAGAAAAATTGAAATATACAATGATTAAATGATGATTATGTAATGTAGTCAAAAAAAATATCTATCCATTTGAGCAAATGGCCTGGAAAAGGAGCTAGAGCCTTACAAAAATAGATAATAAATGCTAAGTTTCGATTGCAATAACTTGTAAAAATTGTTTGAAAGGGTAAAATGTTGAATAGAGCCGTACATCAAGTCTCTATTTATGCAGGATCAAACATTCAAGATCAAGAATTCACTAAGAATAGTGCATCTGAAGAGTGAAGATAAAAAAACATAATCAATGTTTTCTTCCAACATGGCTACTCAAATTCCTCGTCATTTCAAAGTTTTTGATTAGATTCATATCTGCACATAGTAAAGCAGAGATGTTTGTCTTTTAAGTTTTTGTTGTGGTTTGAAGTTATTCTAACGAGTGGACTGAATTTATTGGCAATGATAGCTAGACCCACACCCAATCTTCCGTGTTTTCTTGGGTTTACGACTGGCTAGAAAACAAGTGAACCAGGAAACTAGGTGAGGTTCAATTCCGATGAAAAATCCTCTGCAATAACCATATAGAACAAAAATGAGATTTTGAACACAAACCTCAAGTCATTCGGTTCTTATATATGGGTTAGAAACTAAAACTGAGCATCACGAAACATCTTTCTAACAGTCCACATCGGCAGCCGCCTTTGCTGGCTTTATTTTGAAGATTAATTGATCAGAAAGGATAAGTCACAAGAAACTGAGGAAACGAACTAATCAGGAACGTGTTCCCCAATAAATATGCTGAAGAAAATGTAGATGGATCTGACATAGACTGAAGATACCGCGGAATGGCATCACGCGCCAGTTGGGCCTTTCAAGTGAGATAGGACTGGGAAATAACAAGTTAATTGGTGGTCCAAGGATAACATATATATATATATATATATACATGTATACAAACATATACATCTTTCATAACTAGCACTCCAAGTAGGACACAGAACTCCTAGCTTTGAATTCTCTGTAGAGTTGGTATTGTCTTCAGGAGACTGATTACCAATCTCACGCCTAACTTCCCTTGTTTCTCAGAATTACTATCGACTAGATGGGATTTAAAGCCAGTCGACCGGAAACTGAAACTGGGTATCTAGCATGGCAGGTAGACATTCTATCATTAGACCTGCAACCCATCATATAATATATATATATATATATATATATATATATTCAACTTCATGAATATGATTGAATTGACTTGAGATATGTGGAAAAACAATTCAGACCTTAACTTATGACTAAATGACATGAAAGAAGAAGTTTTAGCGGTTATTGCTAACAACAAACTCTTTCATCAAACCCACCCCCCTTGTACTGAAAACGTTTCTGCTTGAAAGTATCACCTTGTCTCCGATTGTTACTCATCAAAAAGTGTCAAATAAATCTCCAGTGACCTGTTAACAGAATCCTAATAAACTCCTGTTCACTTAATTTTGTTAAATCTTTCCGTTCATTCACGTATGAATTATCTTACTTTTGAGGACACAGTCTGATTTAAATGACATTTCTTAGACATTCTAATAACAATAATAATAATCATCGTCATTACAAAATAAATTTAGTGACCGAAAATAGTAATTAAGATTAGGGAAAAGAATAGTGTTCTCGCTGCAGTTTTAGTCAATAAACTTGTTCATTTATATATAAAAGGTGTGTGTGTGTGTGTGCGAACCTCATTTAAACATGATGATAAAAGACATCAAACTGGCTGTTTATCAGTAATGTCTAATCCTAGGAAATTCAAATGAAAGGCGTGTGTCTCAACTCAATCTATGTTTGGTAATGTCATCACAATGTCTATTAGACCTGACATTTCCATTAAAATCACTAAATTTGCTCGCCACTCTGTTGCATCAGTGATCCAAATGAATATACACTTTCAATATTTCACCATTATAAATTTGCATAGATACAATTAATACTTAATTCTACATGATAACGAAGCTGGACAAATGTGATAATAATTTACAACGTGATAAGAGAATTTCGAAGTTATGCATATACTTTTTGATAGAGAAAGAAAGACCAGATTTGCAGTATAAAATGATATCATTCTACTTCACAGGTTCTCATCAGCTGCAAACTACCTGAAATTACAATGGTTATAAATAATAACATTTCATACTTCATTGTTTGAAAGGTAATAGAGAAAACATTATAAGGTGAACGCATCGGGAATATAAGTATTATAATCTAAGTCACCATCAATTTATATACTATCAAACTATGAAAGAAGAAAAAAGAGGGGGGTGAGAGAAGACAGAAAACAGAAAAATCTAATAAACTGTCAACATAGCAACTCAAGAAGGTCAAGGTTCATCAATTTGAAAACTTGCTTAGTGAGTTGATCCGATCCCAACAGGATCGGAGGAGAGTTGCTAAATATGTGAAATGGTTTCTAACAAAGATAGGTACGAACTGGACGAACAGGCTAAAAAACAGATACTAGGCATGTATCTTTGAGAAGAATGTGAAACCAAAGCTAAACCGAAAAGAGATAAATTCAGTTCAGCCTCAAGGAAAGTGCTGTTGTATATGAATCTGGATTTCAGGGAAGCCTTAGCGATAATTATTCTTAAGGGAAAAATCTTCACTTCCCTAAAGAAAACGTTTCTTACGGAAACATTAAGACTGATATTGTGTGGCCGCTAGGTGCTCCTAATCAAGATGAAGGAAGAACTCCAGAAAATTAGCTCTCTAATGTAGATATATCAGTTCGCCTGCTGCTTCAAAACTAGATACATAAATCGTTCTTTGTGCGTTCTTTCAAAACGTGTTTGAATGCACTACCCAGCATAGCTGTCAAGTAGTGGAACTGGTTAAATCAGAAGCTCAATAATTCAATACCACATCAACACCTGTCACGTCATTTAAACTTATTCATCATTTAGAGCCGTTTAAAAAGTTGAAAAAAATCCACGGAAGGCAGTAGGTTACTGAATGCGTTGTACCGCAGAAGTCCGCTCCATATTCATCTAAACGTCTGAGCTATGTAAACGAAATAAATCAATTCAACTTCTGGATTTACTCTGGATCTAGTTTGATTTGACTCCATAGTTTTCATTCTGTGCTTTCTGTTTCCTTATTCCCCTTAATTCTGTCATTTTTAGTTGTAGAAGTTATGATTTCCCTTTCACACCTGTTTTCTCCAAATCTGTTTCACATATAACGCAACTGCTTTCTAACCAGCTTGTTAATATTCTGGTCGACGGGCACTTGGACTCATATGAAAAATGGTCTAAATCCATTTTATCTAACTCACAACACCCTCTTCATTAACAACTCTCCCCTTGTATCTATCTCATCAGGCAGAACCAGAAGCCTGTAAAGGAAACTATATGCTCGCACTAGCCAGTACAAAAACTCAATCATACCCTACTTAGCTAGTGTTCTGTGTGATAAAGAAAGCAGCAGGCGTGAGGCCTATAACTTATTAAATAGTCAGTAGAACAACTGGATCTCGTCTTTCCAACTCATAACATTTATAGGTACAACATTTTCTTTCTTTCCTTTCCTCTTTTTTTGTTATGCGCTGTTTTTTTCTCTCCTCCTTAGAAAATCTACTAAAAACATTCTTCTTCGTTCTCAACCTTTTTGTTACTGCTTACGCCAGTAAATATGCTAGTAGTATCTGCTTTTCTAACACCTTCAAACACTCTGTTCAATTTTGGCTTTGCTACCGACACACCAGTCATGTTGTTGTCAAAAACTGACTGAGATTACATTTAATCTATGTAGAATTTTATTTATTGATAATGTACTAACTGAATGCAATACTGTAGTGAAATGCTGAGAATTCCATTCTGTATCACAAGTACTGTTTTGGAATAAAGCAAATTATTATTATTATTATTGTTATTATTATTATTATGTGTAATTTTATTTCTAAGCACCTTTAATGTAGTCTGCATTCACATCTTCAAACTTACATATCAAGTTGAAACTTATTATCACTTACTCTCCTTCGTTAGTAGTGTGGAATCAAATATTAGATGAAGATATGTGAATTTTTGTATATAAATGCGGCTGCATAGTTTTTTGATGATGAAATCGCTGATAAGATGTCTTTGCCAAGCTTTATGTCCTTTACTATCTACCATCCTGATGGGTATTTTCCACGATTCTTTTAATCACCAATACGTTTTTCATCTCATGTGTGAATCCGCACAAATCGTCTTCTGGTAGCCTGCTTGAACCATGTTTTTATTCTCTGTAGGTTTTTAGTCGAACATATGGCTTCAGACTAGAGCTGTGGAGATTCGTTGGCAGTAGATTTTCATTTTTACGGAGTGTGGCTGCTAGTCTTACGCTCAACCATCTCTTCTTAGCGGTCTTTGTGTAAAGTTAGCGTGGTTTAGGAGTATGCTGGTTGAGGATCGAGCCCCTAATCATGTATAGGCAGGTGGTGAGTGTTCTACCACCGAATCACCAACTCACATAAGCTGTTAAATTACCTAAATTTTCATCCAGCATGATATCTCCACTTTTCTCCAGTTCTTGTCATTTTAATCTTCCATTTATGCTCATAGATTACAACATAACCTTTAGGGAAATAACCAGTCAGCTTCCAAATATCCACTGAGCGACACTTCAAGAAGAAAATGAAGTAATAATGTTGTAGAAGATTAAGTCTTGTTTCAGACAGAATCTCTTTGTGCCATAAGATGTCCTGACCATGAATACTTCACTTGAAGATACTATACTAAGGAAACAATATTATGCAAGGAATTATGCTGAGAATACTGTACTGTACTGTGGGCATAAACATAATTTCTAGAATGAAGTTGATATTATCATGATTATTAAATGTAATATACTGCTGCATTAATAGGTATGATTCATTTAAAGTTTAATACACACAGTCCGTCAAGTGGGCATATAATAGACAACACTGGGATTTTTTATTATGGGGGGATATACCTTTTCCCATGTCAACTAACTTAGAGGAGAACAGGATTTCATGTCGCAAACTAATGCAAGTACACCACACTGTCACCCGATATATATCACAGTGACTAACAAAGTGTAGGGAGTTATTCTGTTTATCGGTAGTTACCTTGATAACAAAACTGTCTATAACTCTATATTCACATAAAATACATCTCAGAAGTAAGATATAAACATACATGGTAAATCTTATGACATAGAAGAGAATTTCATGATATTTATTTGCATTTCAACAGAAAGCATATTAGTAATAATAACAATATATATCAGTACTGATAAGGAAGCATTGTATTCACATTTTTTCAAATTTGTTACACCGAAAATGACTAACCAAAATTATGCCTACAAAACTCGTATACTTAGTCAGTTAGCTGGTTAGTTAAGGGAACAAAATTAGCCGATAAGATGGAGACAAGGTAATGATAATCCCTTTGTAAAAAGGCGATTCCAACCGTAATGCTTATTTTCAGTATTATTAAGGTGAAATGACTTCTTAACTAATGCTGAGTAGCGGTAAATTACAAATGTAGGAAATTTCTTTCTCTACCTTGCTTAGATAAGCCGACAAACTAAAATAAAACTGAAGAATCCTGAGGTCTGTGTGAGTATCTCTTGTTCATAGGCTTATCTAGTGGGAATGACTCAACTCCGGCTTAATTCTCTTCATATGAACATTAATTACACTGACAGAGGTAGTCAAATAAAGTAGAATCCTAACTGTTAACTAGCTCTTTGTGAAGCACTACTTATATGTGAAGAAAATACAGAAAATTGAGTTATTTGTAAGTAAACTTTATAGAAACTTATTAAAAGGTTATTATTATTATTATTATTGTATCCTTTAGTTCCTAGAGGAACATAGGGCTTCAGCTGCGCACCTCCATTGACTTCGGTTTTCTGACAACTTTTTCACCCTGCTCCAGGTCTGTCCACATGCTTTCATCTCCTCCTCGCATGACCTCCTCCAAGTCACCCTCGCACTGATGACCAACTCGCCGCCTCCCTTTCGGGTTCCACTCGAGGGCTTGTCTAGTGATGTCACTTGATGGTTTCCTCAGCGTATGGCCAATCCATCTCCATTTCTTTCTGCCTATTTGTTTCACAATCGGTTCCCGATTGGTTCGCTCATTGCCAGAGATCCCTGTTACTGATCGTTTCTGGCCATCTGATCTTGAGTATTGCGCGAAGACAGCTAGCTGTTAATGAAGGTCTGCAGTTTGTTTGAGATGCTCTTTATGACTTGCCAAGTCTCTGATCCGTATAGTAGCACTGACTTCACATTAGAGTTGAAAATCCGGATCTTATTTTTGATTCTGAGTGCTGTTGACCTCCACACAGATTTGAGAGTAATGAAAGCTTGTCTTGCTTTTCCGATTCTGTCTTTGATGTCCTCGTCAGTTCCACCTGTAGTTGAGACGATGCTTCCCAGGTAGGTGAAGGAGGTTGTTTCTTTCAGGTTCTTCCCACTTATGCTGATTGTTGTCTGTTGTTGTTGTTTTTGCTGTTGATGTTGGCTAGGAATCTTCATCATCTCTGTTTTCTCTGTATTCACCTGAATTCCTATATTTGATGCTTCTTCTGCCAACTTTTGCTTTTCACTTGCATATCTTCCAGTTTATGGGAAATCAGACATATATCATCGGCGAAATCCAGATCCTCCAAGGTTGCGATGTTTATTTAAAAGCTGATTCTAATAGTTTAAGTTTATTCGGATGTAAGTAAGAAGCCTATAGAGGATTTACACTTCGAGGATAATTCATGTTTAATGCCAAACAACCTTAAAGATCTACAGGCAAAAATCGTTGAGTTGGCAGAGTAGGCAGCGAAGAAATAAGTTCAAGTGAACATAGAAAAGACAGAGGTAATGAAGACAACCAATCAACAAATAAAACCAATATTCACCACCAGTACCAGCAGTTCTCTTCCGCTGGCCGCGTAATTTCACATAAGGCTTAATCTCCTACTCATACGATCTCCTCCACATCCCCATCTAATCCAAGCCCTACACAAGTCTTATATGGGTTACAGTCGTCGGCTTGCATTTCTTGCAATTTCGTTTGACAGTCTCTTTGGAATGTTTTATGTTCGAAAGGTTCTTCACTGGTTCGTTCCTAGAGTTTTTTTGTTGCTAATCCTTTTTGGCCTGATCATCTAATCTTCAGTATGGAACCAGTTAAGGCAGATGTTGAATAGAGTTTGTGGTGGCCTATTGCAAATGTCTTTCGTGACCTACCAGGTTTCGGACCCACAGGGAAGAAGTGGATTAACAATGATGTTGAAAATACTAATTGTGTCCTGTATGCTGATCTCAGAACATTTTCAAACTCACTTCAGAGTAATGGAGGTCTGATTTGCCTTTCCCACTCAGCGTTTGACATCTTCAGCCGTGCTGTCACTTGAGGTTGGAACTATGCTGCCTAGATCAGTATAGGATGTGACCTCTTTCAAGTTTCTTACACTGATAGTGATTGGTGCGTGTTGTAGTTGGTTCGCTGCCTTGATCATCTCTGTCTTTTCTATGTTTTCTCAAGAGATGATTTCTAAGGGTTAGATTTGTTTTGAACTTTGATCTCGGATTAATATTTGTTAGAGAACTACTGAAAACAAGGGAGTTCTGGATAACTGTTTCATCGTAGTCTGGGAATCGTTGACAGCACGCATACACTGGGTTTCGAACCCAGGACCTTCCACTCCTCTATGTTCACTTGAAGTTATGTCTTCACCCTCAGCCTCTTTCACCAGCTTGTTGGTTATCTCCCATAAACTACCAAATTTATATGACATTAGACATCAATCATGCGCGAAGTCCAACTCATCTAAAGTTTCCTCGTCGAGCCAGCGTAGTCCATTCTTCCAGTCACACACGGTCTGCATCATGAGTTAGACCACTAGAACGAGAAACATCATCGGTGATAGTAGGCAGTCAGCCTTGCCTTACTTCTATCTTTCCCCTAAAGACTTCCCGTCATTGGTCACTTGTCATGTGGCATAATTATATAAGTGTTAGGTAAGACCGAAAAATATTTGACGAACTCCATAATGTTGAAGTAGTCTCCAAATTACTTCTCAGTCAGCACTGTTAAAGGCCTTTCGAAACTGGGCTAAGTTCAGGAATAGATTTGATATTTTCGATGACGATGTGTTGGGTTGTAATTTGACCTGCACATGATTTGCTCTTCCTGGATCCGGCTTGTTCTGAGCAAAGTTCTGCATCCAATGAATCTTTTAGTCCCTTTAGAATGACACTTATTAATGTTTTACTCAGCGTGGACAAGAGTGATATTTTACGATAGTTCTTGCATAGGCCTTAGCCACCCTTCTTTGGGAGTTTGCCAACGTAGCCTTTCTTTCATACACTCGGTGCTTCATTTTACTTCCAAACTTTCTGTAATAGTGGCGTCACCGAATCCTTGTTCGTTCTTTCAATCTCTGTATATCTCGACCATTTTGCTATCGCTTACTCCAGTAAATATGCTAATAGTATCTACTTTTCTAACACCTTCAAAGACTGTTTAAATTTTGGCTTTGCTACCGACATGCTAATATGTTGTTGTCAAAACTAAATGAGATAACTTTAATCTATGTAGAACTATATTTATTGTTAACGTACTAACTGGATGCAATATTGTAGTAAAATGCTGAGAATTCCATTCTGTATCACAAGTAATGATTTGGAATAAAGCTATTATCTTATTTTATCCTCTGCAGTGTCAGGATCTGCTTTCGATGCTTCAGAATAGATCCCGACCGATCCTTCCGACTGGCTTTCACTAGCTTGATTGCATTGATGACTTTTTACTTCGGAGGATAGGTGTTCACCGGCAGTTCTGTGAGTGCTGTTGGTGGTATTTCTGGATGAATTGCAGGTGAAAGATGGTTCACGAATCATTTAAAGTTACCAGTTTGCTGTTTTAGTTGTCTCTCTCCCTTGATATTTTGGTTCCTTTGAATATCACTTATAGGTTTTACCTGCATTGATGTTTACCAAGATCCGGTCATTTGATATACTGTTCTGAGGTTTCCGTTACCTAAGACCTGCCTGTTCTGCTCCAGTTATCATCGAGTTGTAGAACTACTTTTGTCATTCTTTACACTTTTCTGCAGTTCTTTATTCAGTGCAGTGTAGACTGAACTCAGATTCTCCTTCTGTTGTCCTTATTTGCATTGAGTCGTCTTTTCTTTCACCATCCTCTTGTCCTATCTTCCATTGGTTTCCAGGTAGGTATCCGTTGAGAGACATTCCCTGTTTTGTCTCTTCTTTCTGCTTAGAACAGTTGTACACGTTTCCTTGAAAATCACCTGCAGAGGGTTAGTTTCAAATTTCTCGCACTCAGGTTTCCCTGGTGACAACACGTAGTGTATCCGACTTTGCTCTGGTTTGATCTGTAGTAAAGGTATCTCTTGTGGTTTCATTCTTCAGCTCAGTTTCTGAATGTTAAACTTGAACTGTGGCCTGTCTTCAGTTGTTCTGAAAGATTTCAGCCTCACCTTTTAGGTAGGTTGGCTGAACTAGATGATAGTCTGAGCCCACATATGTTCCCCTTCTTGACCTTGTGTTCACCAGGCTAGCTGCATCTCCGCTTCCTTTGCGCAGAATTCAGATGAAATCATCTGTTTTGTGGTACGTCCGTCAGGCGAAATCTATGTTGCTTGGTGCATATCCTTGTGTTTGTACACGCTGCCTCCAGTCACCAGATCATTGGAGGAGCAAAAGTTTGTGAATAATTTTCCTTTCTCATTCATTTCTCCCATAGCCTCTCGACCTATGATGAGTTCTTTTCCTGCACTGTTTGCTTCTAGGTCTACTGAAATTTAGATTGCTCATAAGGGGTTTGATGTCGCCCTTTGATGTCCATCACTGTTTGGAGTTGTCTGAAGAATTCTTCATCCCCACTGGATCTGTTTTGTTTGTAGGCATGTAGCGTTGGACGGTTGTAACCTTTCTTCCTTTCAAGATAAATCTCGCTGTCAATATCCTGGAGAAGACTGCTTACCACTGCATTATAGCTTTGGTTGTTGCTGGTGATATCATGATACCTACTGCTTTAGTGTACTCTTGGTTTTCGTCTGGTTGACCAGAGTAAATCGGTGACTCTACAGTTGAAAGTTTGGGTATTCGACATCATTACACCTTCTCTCACATATTCCGAGCACTTCTACACCTTGTCTTCTCTTCTCTTTGAATACCTAGGCAGCCTTCTCAGCTTCGTACATTATAATAATAATAATGATTTACTTTATTCCAAAAACAGTACTTGTGATACAGAATGGAATTTTCAGCATTAATCACAATATTGCATATAATTTCCTCAAATTATAAATAAAATTAATCACACAGAAAATTTTCCACACTTACAATAGAGGTAGTGTCAAAAATATGCAGCATATAAAATGGAAATAGCAATAATAATGATAACAGCTAGGGTAATAATAATAAGAGTACAAGTGAAAATTACCGTTGGCTTGTGCCACACAGTATTGTCAATGTGGTATAGAAATCCTAACATGTTGAAAATATTGAATATAATGTTCTTTCTTCATGATATGGTGAAGGGAAAAACAAAGATTACAGCCGTCATGGAGATAAGTTGGTGTTTGCAATTATGAGAGTAAAACAGAGAAGTAACAGGACCATAAATATAATAGAAGTATTAAAAGTAAAACTTGAAAGTATATAAGGATAGATGGAGGAAATTGTTTATTTACTAGATGAAAAAAGGTTAGTTAATTCTTTCCTGACACTATTTTCATCACATAAAATACGTGCCAAGTATGGTATCATAGAATTCTTATACTTAGACGTGCGAGCATACAGTTTTATGAAGTTACTCCTTGTTCTACCTGAGGAGATGCAAGGTGAAAGCTGAGGGTAAAGCGGATGCTCCAAGTCAGACAAAATCCCTTTAGCAAATTTATTGCACGAAGTCAAGTGCCTATCGACAACGACGTTAACTATGTGGTCCACTGGGACACCACTCACCCTACTGACAGTCTTCAGTATTCTGCGAATTGTGACATAGTCTTTTTTAAGCAAACCAGGAAAGAATAAGGGTGAGCAATAAAGAAGAATAGGTAGGATGCAAGAGTTTACGAACTGTAAGATGAGGGGTTGAGTTATACCCGAGTGTCTTAACTTCTTAATGTAAAATGTCAGGCGAAATATTTTACTGGAAATTGCTAAGACATGGGAAGACCAGGAGAGATCAGAAGAGAGAATAAGTCCAAGATACTTAATTTCTGATTTGATTCCTATATCATTGTCGTCAATTTTGCAACTGTCATGAGAGTCGATGACTTCTTTTAACTGTCGTTTACATCTTAAGCTGAAATCAACAGTTTGACACTTAGAAGCATTCAGTTTAAGACCGTTAGACTCAGACCATTTGCTGACTTCCGATAGAAAGTTATTTATTTTGGTACAATCTAGCTATACCAACATTCCATTTACCCATGCTCGTTTTTGGTCTCATCGAAAGAATACAAATCATCTCATTAGCTTCCCAAAGTCTTTCAGCAGTCTTGCAGCGCTATTAGGTCCCTGCGATTCTAGCGTAAAAGTTAGTTTTTCGTATTTTCGTCGTGCTTTGATGTCTCTTCAATAACTGGTTTGATTTTCTGCGGCAGGATTGCTAGCCCTACGTCTATCTCTCCCACTATTCCCCGACTTGGAACCAGCTAAAAAACTATCAAGACAGTGAACTAGACGAGGTTTAAGGGAATTCAGACATACCTAGCAGATGACTGTCTACTTCAGTTATTCGTATTTACGCTTTAACTCGGAGACAAAATGAGTCTTTTAGTAATCCTCTGTAAAATAGAGACAACTTTAGTCATTAATCTGAAACTTCCTCTAAAATAATCCTTTTATTCTAGTGTAACTTACTAAAGACGTCTTTAGTAATGCCAAATATTAATAAAAATTTTGTAATGGATTTAAAAAGGAGCAACCCAAAGATAGCAGTCCATAAATGACCCCTGCGAGGTTATAGTGCAATCAGCTGATAAATCAATTTCATTACTGGTGATAAACAATGTCCAGTATTTATCAGCTAGAAAAATCCTTTAAACTAAAGTCCAAATAATAACTCCTAACATAAGTTTGCTTTGGCTGTAATCTAAAGCTATCCCCATAACCTCCATCTGACTGTTAATGATAGTCGGTTGCATGTAAAGAGACACCCCAGCGAGAAACAGAGTTGCTTTTGCAACATTGTAAAGAAAGGTATTCTGTGTAAGATTCAAATAAATTTTCACTCAGAGTATGCTGCTTTTACCTGAAATAGAATATCTTGCTCTGAATGACCAGTTTAAGACCATCGGTGCTCCGCTTAGCTTGGATTATCATTATTTAACTTCGCTTATTTTGACAAAACATTCACCATTACTTGTTAAAATTATACTTTGGATTTCTTTGGCTAGTCATTAATTTTAATATGGTTCAGAGCATTTGTGCGTGAATCTTCAAAAGTAATTTCATCGCTTACAGCTTCCTTCACCATATACTGAAAATGACATGGTCAGCCGCAAAGGCTAAGCAAGCAAAAGGAACTCTAGAAGTGAGCCAGACAAAGAACCCATTACTAAAAAAAGATAAAGAAGAACAGAAGGAAGGATTTAACATATACTGAGAAGAATTTTACATAACATTAAACTCTATGCTGGTCACCTAACGTTACCCGGTTGAGTGTCAAAGGCTGAATTGGCGAATATAAGTCATGGCATCAGCTGAAAGTGGTGACAGAGTGCTGAATACATTGGAGAAGTGTTGTCAGAGTCCCACGTTCCACCTGAACGCAATGAATGAACAATAATAGCGCTCACTAACTCTATGGAATGATCAGTTTTATAGACATTCCATAAGCTGTTGAAAGAGAAATACATATTATAAATACATAGTATTGTAAAACATATATGTCGTCACCAGTGGAGTACATCAGGTTGGGTGTAAGAACAAATACTCTTCAATACCAATCCCTAGTAGTCATGCCAAATCGTAAATTGGCAGAATTAGGAATTCATGGATCACTAGATAGAGTCCCAGTGGCTTAGTGTTCTATGAGTTCAACTTGTAACTAGAAGGTCCTGGGTGTTAGCCTCAGTGAGTGCGCACTTTTGAAGAGTTCCAAACTAGGATGAAACAGCCGTTCAGTAGTGCTAGGTTTCCTAATTGTCATCTGACCGATGTTCATCATGAAATCCGAAATTAGGCATGTGTATTTGTGCGCGTGGTGCAGACTGACAGGAAGCGGCCAAAAATGAAATCATCACTTTAAGTCACTGACTGCGACGGTAAAAGTATCTATTCTGCAAATCTCGATTTCGTTAACGTTGTGGACATGAAATAACCTCATCGAACAACTTGCTTAACCTTAAGCCATCTGCCATACAATCGGAACAATTTATTCTCCTCTGACCTAAATGACCTTTAATGTGGCTAAGAACACACCTAATATGGTGTGTATTTCTTTGGTAAAGGTCCGTAAATGAGTAACTTAATTTCTCCTGTTACATCTGCATGATAAACAGAAGTCACCTATGGAGTAACATGCAGAAAACCTTCTTTATAATAACAATAAATGTACTTCACAGGAATGACTCCACTTTACAGGCACCATCGATGTAATAAACTATCGCAAATACAGTATAACATGTTTAATAATTGCACACGGTATACATGATATACCTTCCTAATTTACAAGTATAATAATGATAAAAATTTTTAACTTTTACGTAGATGATTATCGGTTCCTATGTTTGCACAGTGATACATGTTCGTTTGTACTAAACTAGTTTGCTTTAAATCAGTATATACTGAAGATATTAGCGATGTTAGGCCAATTTGTGAATATTACCTTTATGTATCGAAAAAGGAGTGTTCTATTACTTTCACTGGTGCGTTTATATTATTATTTATTGGACTCTAATTGGAACATAGAGCTTCAACAGCACGTCTCTACTCTACCCTATTCTCTGCGGTCCTCTTTATCTATCCCCAACATCGCCTGTAGTCTCTTGTCTTCTTCTCGCGTGATCTTCTCTATGTCACCCTCAGACCCACAACCAATTCATCGTCTGCCTCCAAGATTCCACTCGACGGCCTGCGTCGTGTCATTCGGCGGTCTCCTTAACGTGTATTCGATCCAACTCCATTTTCTTCGGAATATTTATTGGACAATAGGTTCTTTCCTGATTCGTCCCAGAGTCACTTGTTGCCAATTCCTTCTGGACTGCGATCTGATCATCATTGTAGAGCCAGTGAAGGCAGCTGTTGATAAAAGTCGTCAGTAGCATGTTAGAAATGCTCTTCGTAGCACGCATCAAGTTTTTGGACCATTCAGGAATACTGACTAACTTGACTTTGGTGTTCGAAATCCGAATTTCGTTCTCTGTGCTGATTAAAGAAGGTTTTTAAACAGATTTTAGAGTCATAAAGACCTGTCTTATCTTTTTGATTCTGGTTTCAACATCCTCATTTGTGCTACCGCATTTAATTAAAACGATGGTGCCTGGATAAGTGAAGGAAGTGAACTTGTTGTTGTTGATTAGAGTTACTCATCATCTCCGTCATCTCTATGTTTACTTGAAGTCCTGTCTTTGCTGCTTCATATGCCAAGTCTTTGGCTTTCGCCTGCGAGTAATTATATTGAAGTTACGTAAATTGTACACGAAGTTCAAATCTTCTAGACTCTTCTCATCGGTCAAACGTATTTCTGTCTTCTCACCCTCCCCATAGTCTGTTGCTTGATCCAGATGGCTACAGTGAGGAACATGATCGGCGATAGTAGGCAGACAGACTCTATTTTACTTCAAAGTATTTGCTGAGTTTTCTGTTGTGGATTGATTTATATGTGAAATTGTCATATAGTTTTTGAATCAAGTACTCCATCTAGTGATGTAATATAAACAAGTCGATTCGAGTTCATGTGAAGTTAGATAGCACGAAAATGTTGAAGCATTCCACAAGCAGTTGCTACATTATTATTATTTTCTCCTACCGGGTATTCCTAGACGAAAACAGGGCTTCACCCACATGTCCTCATTGAATTCGGTTCTTAACCAACGATTTCACCTGCCTCCACGTCTTCCCACAAGCTTTCGTCTCTTCTTCACATCACCTTCTCAATGTAACCCTACCCTCGTACTGACGACCACCTCGCTGCTTCACATTAGTGTTCCACTTGCATGATGGCCTGGCGTGTAATGTCACTTGATGGTTTTCTCAGAGTATGGCCAATCCAGCTCCACTTCTTCCTGCATATTTTTTGCGCAATCTGTTACCGAGTGGTTCGCTCCCAAAGATCCCACCCTGTTGCTGTACTTTTCAAGCCATCTAATCTTGAGTAATGGGCGAAGTCAGCTGTTGATGAAGGTCTGTAGTTTTCTCGAGATGCTCTTCATGACGCGCTGATCTGATCAGTATAGAAAATAGCACTGACTTCACATTGAAGTTGAGAATCTGGATCTCCATACAGATTTGAGTATAGTGACAGCTTGCCTTGCTTTCGCGATTCCCTAATTGATATACTCATCAGTTCCATCCACCTGCAGTTAAAACGATGCTTCCCAAGTAGGTGGGTAGGTAAAGGAGGTTGCTTATCTCAGATTTATCCATTCATGCCAAATGTTGCCTTTTGTTGTTGTTGCTTTTGGCCAGGAAACTTCACCACCTCCGTCTTCTCTAAGTTCGCCTGAAGTCCTATCTTTTCTGGATGCTTCTTATCCTTCTCCTGCCAACTTTTTGCTTTTCACTTGCATATCTTCCGGTTTGTGGGAAATCGGAAATATATCATCGGCGAAGACCAGATCTATCAATTTGTTTGTTTAGATTCTATGTCTGTCTCCTCGTAGCGCGGCCCATTTTCTGTCGCATGACTGTCATTCATGCTTCTAAGACTTATATATATGACTTCCTAAGTAGCAAAATATCTTTGAGTGCTTAAAATTCATTTATAAGGCATGAAAACAACCATATCACTGAACTTTGAAAGAGTTCAGTAATTTGGTTCATTTCTTAATGGGTTGTGTAAATTTTTTTAATTTCTTTACATTTCCACTGGAACATAGAGCTTCAAGCTAGGCCTTTGTAGTCTCAGTAGCAGTGATATTTATTTTTACGGGATGGGGTTGCTAGCCTCATGCCCAATCTTCCCTCTTTACCGACCTCATTACCGGCTTAGCGAGGTAGGAGAGTGCGTCGGCCGGGGATTGAACCCCGAAACATCTGCAGGGTTCTGAATCTTGACTTTTTCCATACCTGCCAACTGGTGATTTTCAGCAAGCACGAAACCAAATTCTAGGCTGGGCTTCCTGCTGATCGCCTCCAACTACCTAACATTGAATCAGAGTGCAGCATGATGATGAGCCACCTAACAGAGTGACTATATTGTAGACTTAACTGATAGCATTTCGCCTGCACCAAACGAAGAACTAGCCATACATGGCATTAGTTAATACATAGACTCATAATAAGAAATCCAATAAGAATTTCAACATTTACAGAAATACTACAAAATGTTCAGTTATTATCAAACTCAATTGACAACAGGTGAATTATACATCATCAATATTACCTGTGATTGGGCTCCTGATAGTTTTTTTAGATTGGACTTAACAACAACAAAGACTGTTTCGTCAGGGGATGAAAAATATTCAACCTTTTATCGTACTGATGGTTCACACACTCACACACACACACGTGACTCATGAATACAGAACTGAATAAGCATTTTTCTTATATAGATTAACATAAATTCACTACAGTGTGTATTGTAACTTGTACGAAAAGGAATTACGTCCACAGACCTACCTGATATTGTCTACTATACATTATTCATATTGTATTAGTATTGTTATAACTATTAAAAGAATATGGTTAGCATCAAATTGACTGATTTGTGCCATTACTAATAATTCAGAGGTGGTAAATTTTTGAGCAATACCTTTTTATCATAAAAAAGTGACTGGATCGCAGTATTTTGGTAGGGAATAGCTTCTTTCGGTTGAAATGATATTCAGCTTGCTTGAAAATATTTGAATATTTCATTTGAAAGGACTAATTAATGAGCAGTGAATATTCAGATTTTCGACAACCTCTTCTGCTTCAGTGACAAGTTCATAATAATCAAAGAAATATTGTTATGAACAACAATAATTCTGTTTTAAATTACACTGAATCAATGGTATTGAAAGATTACATTTCGAAAGCGTCACTACGAGACCGATAAGAGAAGCAACATAATTTGTGATTTAAAGGTTAGACAGCTGGTCAGGGTGACAATAGTGGCTGAATCTGCTTCTTTTCCACACAGAGCCCCGGTTGATTTAGGAGGATTGCAATGCCTTATGCTGTTTGGAGTGTTCTAAATCTGAAGGCTTTTGATAATTTATATGATAACCGATAGATGATAGAGGAAGACTCTTCAATGCTAACTAGCTTTGTGACCTATTTGGATGAGGTAGCCCAATGTGGAACTGTTAACGGTTTTGACAACAGCTTTCTTTAGTCACACTAGTATGTTTTCCGAGTAGGAAAAATTAAGTTCCTAGAGCGATGGCCAATAAAACTGGTTCCAAAGAAGCTATTGAATTGTTAGATACGATTAGAGGTCGGTAGCCTAGGAGCTTCATCCTCCAGTTTTGGAATCAAATCCTGTTGCATGAAAGATATAAACCGTAGACTGCAGGCATTTTCTCAACTTTTTGGTTATTATTTCACTTGATATATCACCTTTGAATTATAGTAATATATAGCGAGAGGTGTCTAATTAACAGATATAGGAAATGTTTTTCTGCTTCGTTGATCATAAGTTTAGTGAAGAATTCTTCCAAGCAGCTATTTTCAATTACCGTGTCGTAGGCAACTTTAAGTTCGCTGTGAATCTCATTTTCTGATTAAATAGTTCTTACCCTCTATAGTTGATGGTCTTTACCAAATTTCTTTTATACTCGAGAAGAATATAGCTGTGAAAATATGTATATTGATCGATATGAGTACTTTTCTTATGCAAATTTCATTTCATTTCCAGTAAGGTCAAGGGAAAGAAACATTTAATTGAAACTCATATTTCTGCTAGTTAACTGAAAAAATAGTTCATTTATTTCCGTCCAAGTGATACTGGAATATTTTGTTTCTCCCATGTTTTCAATGTATGACACAATACATCTAATCATAGTATGTTATGAAGAAACAATTTAGTCAAGTATATTGCTATTCAAGAGTACCAGTCTTTGGTTTATTTCATTATGTATTTGAACTATCTAGTGTTAGCCTGTTTCATCAATGTATTTTCTGAGTTAAATTATTTCATGAGTCATTTATGCATTTCTGTTTCATCCGTGGTAACCTTACTACATGCCTAGACATCGTCGAAGCATCTGCACAAGAAGCCAAAAATGTCAACCTGAGCACTTCGGTCCAATCAATCGACAGGAAAATCTAAAATTGAACTAAATGATTATTATGACCCGTTGCACAAGAGGTGTGTGTCGTGGCCCAAATGGTCTAATGGATAATGCTCTGGCGGTTTTTGAAACTATGGGCACTGAGTTCGAGCTTCAGTGGGAACATCATCACTCGCTGTAAAATGCAGGTATATCCAGGTGACAAGCCCCAAATAGGAAAAAATGTGCATCCTGAATTCCACTGCTAGCTACCATCCATCAATTAACCTAAGAATTCATAATAAATAACTTCTACTCAGCTTGTTTCCACTCCATCTGTCTTTTAGAATGCCTTTGCTGATATGAAAATTGCATGTAAGAAGAGTTTTCATAAATGTTTCTGGCAGATGATTCCTGTTTATATATATATATATATATATATATATACATATGCAGCTAAACATTGATGAAACTGCACGTCACTGAGCATTTCCTTTTTTTGAATTGTAATAATTAGTCACTGTTTACTTAATGTAACTTTTCAGTGCAGTGGTCTGTAACAAAATAGTGGAGGAAAGCCTTCCAGCAATGTTTGTAGTCTTTGTTACACATTAAGTATATTTTAGTTTATTGGTAAATTTGCGTGAATATGATTCTTGAAAAGCAAACTAACTGATACTAACCTCTCACAATGACATGTCGTAATTATTTGTTCAGAGATAATCGAAACATGTGCCTTTGGGTGGGGTCCCAGTGTCTTAATGATCTATGAGATTGCTTTGTAACGACGCAGTCATGTGTCTGAACGCTGGTGGGCGCACACTGTCAATGATTTCTTAACTAGGGTGAAACATCTACCCAGTACTCCAGTGCTGGTTTTCAATGGTTCTGTAACTGATATTGACCCGTGATCAAACTTGAAATAATCAAAACATTTGGACTTAAAATTGATTTCCCACTTCAGTTTGCCAACCAACAAGAACACAGTTTCCATACACCTTAAGTGAAGAATTAAATAAAATGAGTGTGATCAGGAAAAAATAGGTTGTTTCTAATTAAATGCAGAAGTTTGTTTTCAAAGCAAACAAACTCACTTTCGCCACACGAAAGGAGTTCTATAGAAAAGCTGTACGACGGTTATCGTTTCGCTAACTAAGCATCTGTAAATAGTGAGGCCAAAGGTAGGTAAGTTGCGCACTTCACATCTGAATGGTCTCGTGTGCCAATGGTGCTCAGACTTTGTCAACTTAGTCTTATTCAAGGGGCGAACAGGGTCCTTTGAAAAGTGAAAAAACAAATACAAGCATTCATTGTTTATTACTCGACTGCTGAGAAATACGTATCCATCTCAAAACGTGAGGATGGTGCAAATTACATCCAGAATTCGAAAGCGCTGAATGATATCTGCACCTTTTTTGTGTTATCAGAAAAAATGGGAACGCAGATAATGGAACTGGAAAGACACTTAAATACAACTATCCGCTTCAGTGAACGTGCCTAGGCAGTATTATATTCCTCTTACAAATATGAAACTATAATTTATTGGGAAGCTGTATTAATCCACCACACTTTCTAGTTCATAAACTATATATTCAATCACGCGAATCATTACAGCTATGCATTCATTATCATTTTGTCGAGTACTTGCCTGTATCACGCTTAGGTTTGTTATGATCCTTGTGTTTCACAGTTCCCTGGCGTTTAGTGAAATATCTTTCACGATTATTCTTGTATCACATATCGAGTTAAAAGTTGATTGACTAAGATCCGCGTAACATAATGTCAACCATAAAAGAATTCGAGGTATTCGAACATTATATGACATTCGACTGAGAAAACTTACCACAAGCCTTTAAAGATGGTGGAAAGACTGTAGCCAGAAAATTGCTTAGTCTGTGTGGAAAGGTGATGAAGGTTAGGTGTAGCTGTACAGCGTGGAATAAAGTCATTATTACATATATCACTAAAGAGTTCTTTGAAACTGATGTTACAATGTTAGTTGATCACCAATGTCGTCTAAAATTCTATTTACTCATGTGCTTCATAAACTTTGCGAATAGTCTATATTCACAAACTGTACGAAGACTTTCCGACGGTTAGCATGGAAACGATATTGACTATACTTGAAATTTGCCTAATGACCAACAAAATCATACTTATTCATTTGTCCATTAACATCTACAAGTACGCTGCACTATAAGAGCACAACAATGAAAATGAATCATACTGTGTGCCGCCTGTTTTGTCTAGCAATTTCGCTCTACAAATGATTCCCCACGATCATGTAGAATAGATGATTAACTAATTAGTGGATTTACTGAAAAAGGAAATCATAATCTACACCAAAAAATTAGTGAAATCCTTTCATTTGCTTATACTATCTACTAACAGCCGATTTTAATAATGAAGGTTCTACTATCCCTTCGACCATTACATTTTTATAGCACAAGCGACGTCATTCGTTGAAGTGTTAAAGCTATTATACGAAGTTGAGTAATTAATTTTATGTGAACATTAGACAGAATGGAAAAAGTGAATACCTTAAAATGCTACTCAGTTAATTCAGTCAATCCTCTCAAAAAGGTGTACTATCTAGAGGGGAATAACTGTCAGAATCAGATACACTTTCGTCTATACTCCGAAGGTGATTTATGGAAAAATAATAAACAACAGAGTATATGATATTTTAAATGAGTTATAGAATATCACTTGCACAAACAATTGTTATTTTACACAGACATCCTTATTTTAATACATATAGTATATAAATCCCAAAAAGAAGACGTTGAAACGAAACCAAACAGACCTTTATCTATATACAAGAGAAGGAAATGAATATCGTATGCATTCAATATGCAGTAGGTGAACTGCCATTAGATTTTAGAACGCTCTTTGTGAAATATGCTACCCAAGTTATTGAACAAAGAGTACAAAAGAAGCAGATACAGCTTACGAAGGGACTTGAAAGCAAGTTAGAGTCTAGTGAATTTCTGGCAGATCCTAAAAAGTACGTCCACAATAATATTACTATTGAATTAGTAAGGTGCAACTCGAAGTGCTTTCACTCGAACTTAGATTTCGCGACAGACGGAAATGATTCAATCGCTTGGATACTGATTTTAAGTATGAAAGCCCATTTAGTCAGATAGAGAGTCTAATTCCATTGATTTTTCATGCACCGGTATACACAGCTACCAGTGTGTGTCAGTAAAGGCTTAGTGGGACACTTCAGCAGCGCCTGGTCCAAACCGGTCACAAAGCTAATATTAAAGAATCCTCCTCTGTCATCTATCGGGTAGCAAACAGATTGCAAAAAGCATCCAGGTACAGCAGAGAAGCTATAGCGATTCGCCTTATTAAACCGGTACTCTGTGTGCAGGCGAAGTAAGTCCAGACACTACTAATGCGCTGACCGACTTTCAGTGGAGACTATAAATTCACGAATTTGTAATATCTTTCCTTATTTCCCTGATATTCAATGTATTGTTATTTTTCTCCTATCGAACTGTAATCCACTGATAATATTACTATTGACTCGATGTTATTTAAATAGCTTTCATGTCGTTATTAATACTAATTCATTCACTGTTATGTACCTGTAACCATAGAACCTGGTGATGAAGTTATCGAAAAGTAATCAGTTGAAATGTTCTATGAAACTCAATTTCCTGAAGAGTAACTAAATTTTACAACGTATTTCATTAAGAGGACTACTTTTGTGCCCCTCAGAGTTTTTGGTTTCTTAAATGTTCATGCAGTGAAACAGGATTAACGTATGACTTTTTCAACGCAATTTAGTGTTCACAATTAAACCACTTAAACTGCACAACTTAGAAACTCGATTTAAATTTGTCACCATTCTTTCTGATAGTATTAGAATTATCTAGATATCTGGGACAGATGTTGGATCATTCTTGTCACACATATTTTGAGCTTTTCTTATGAATAAAGCCTCATAAATGCGTCATAGTACAGGCTAATGATTTTTATGAGTAGCTGGATAGCACTCCCGTCAATCAGTAGCTCTTGCTGTTCAATTCGTTTGCTGGATCATCCGTTACTTATCAGGTTCGAATCAGTTCAGATAGTTGAAGCAACTCGGTCAGCTCAAAAACGCCCTAAGTTAACGGCCTGTACTCCAACCTTTGATGCTAAACGTGTCAATCTGTTACATGTTCTCACATGGTTTTGTGTAACTGAATTTAGTTCTATAGCTGAGCTTTTTTCCGTCTAGATTTCTTATCTTATAAAGGTGCACTAAGATCAGCTAAGCCTTTGTGCCTTTTGTACTTATTTTCAATGTTAGAAAAGTAAAAAATTGATTTTAAGATACAGTGATCCATTTCAAAGCATGTAAATACTCAATTTCACTTTGAAATGAATTGAAAAATAGCCGGACTTCAGTAAAAGTCAATGCTGCAGTTAATGAACACAATGATATGAATTACTGGTACCTTATAAAATCCAGGTAGTTCTGTAATCATTCCGAAGCTTTCACAAAAAGCATTTAGGAGAAAATCTCATACTCGCTTTAAAGTTTCTATGGTGACTGGATTGATTTTCTGGGGTAGGGTAGTTAATTCCAAGCCCAAGCTAAGCACCACCTAGTAAAATAGGTTAGGTTTATCCCCATAACGGGACACACCTTCAAAAGGCCGTTAAGTGGCATCATCCTAAGTGCAGACGTGTATAGGTTACATGTAAGAGATCATGTGAAGAGGGGAAGGGGGAGGTGGTGAGAATTTACGCGCAGTCGTGAAGCCAGGTAAAGGGGACTGTCGGTGACTGGATGGAATGAAGATGTACGTTTCACTAGAAACCGAAGGGATTGATAAAAATGATAACCCCATGTAGTCCTCGAGGAAATCGTTGTTTCAAATTTTATATCTAACATGTAACATCCTGAGAAAAGTAAACCATATCGTTCTATTTCCTCGCTATAGTTACTATAGTTTTGTACAAATTACACTCAAAAGCTATTGATTAATATCTTAACACCTCAATTTCTCGTATATCGAACACTTATTCATGAACAATTTTCACTTAATCTGCCATTTGCTCAAAAAGCATCACAGGATTCTTCATACGAAGCATATAAGGTGAACTAGAATGATCTGCAATTCTTTTCCGACGAACTTCTATGCAATTTATCGAGACATGAGGACACGTGACACTACATCACATAGATCACATGCAGACATCATTAATCCAAGAACAGTTTACCTCACTTCTACTTTACATCTCCAAGTCATTCACAAAGTAAGAAAAAGTTTGAAGACTACATAAAAATTAACTACCATACATATCAACTGACGGCTAAACCGTTAGAGTCCATTAATCACATAAATAACCAAAAAATTATGATTAAATATTCAAGCAATAAAAAAACTGAAACATAATTCATGTGAATAATAATATACAAATTGCTCTCCTTAAACCACTTAATTTTTTTTTGTATTTTTATATTACTACTACTATTACTAGTGATAGTAATAGTACATATACAACAAACTACTTCTAACAGAAACGTTACCATATCCTTTTTAAAATATACCGCCTCGTATATCTAAACACATTAGTGGTATTCTGAAGTCTAGTGAAATGATACATTTAGATAAATAAAATAATAAACCATACATTTGAATATTGTTCTCCGTACAAATTATAATATATCCAGTAGTACAACAACAACAAAAAATATACCTGACCATGGCAACAGTCTAACAACCAGTGTACTTTTTATCTGTCTAATACCCTCTAGTTCTCTGAAAGAAACAAAAAGCAGCATAGATGTGAATAAATGTTCTGTTATATTTCAGGAAATAGAAGATGAATGTTCGTAGCATATTAGTGTTGCCTTATTACTATGATTATTATTATTATTATTATTATTACTATCCTTCAAGTCAATGGTCCCTTTCATCTCGTGGCTGCTTTCTCTATCGAAAATGTGTATATACACTTCGCTACTAACTGACTTGTAAAATAGTATTATATATATGTATGTACATATATCTTATAATTTATTCACCTGTAGTAAAGATTAATATCAGGTTCTTTTTGTATGAATCCATAAATTTTCGCACTGTTTGTCATACTGAATGTGATTTGTCTACAAGAATATACAACCTTGATATATTTATACATATATATATATATGTATATAGTGGGAGAAACTTATACGCTGTCATTTCATCAGCAATATATATATATATATATACATTATTCATGCATTCAATGAATATATATATATATATATATATATATATGTATATGGTATTTCTTCAAAGACCATTAATTCTGAAGGAAACAATATCCAGAGTTAATTAATAATTACAGTTAATCCAATATTCTAGTCATAACTACTACTGACATTTATGGAAGCATGCGTTAGGGATGCAATTTTTTTTATGGAATAATAGAACAAAAATGGTGATGGAATAAATATTTTGGAAAATCCCCTTTTTTGAATGATCTAAGTGCAGCATTTGGTGCTTACCTGAATGTTTCAAATGACTTTGTATGATCATTTTGGCTGTTTCTGAAGTTTGCATATTATATGTGAACTTAATCCTTATCATTATTATTTGTTTTGTTCCTGTTCAGCATCTAAATTTAACACTTCCTTTGTGTTTGAGTACTCATGAGATCCTTCGAATTGAAAACGGGTGTAAGACAAGGCAACCTACTATTTCCAATGATTAATTATCTGATTTCGGCAGAATGGATAATGAAACAGACAGCGGAAATGAGGAGACAGGTATAAAAAGGACACACACACGCACACACGAAATTGGAGGATCTGGATGTCGCTAATGATATACGTCTGGTTTCTCACAAACTGAAAGGTGTGCAAATGAAAAGCAAACAGTTGACAGAGGAAGAAGCATCAAAGATAGGAATTCAGGTGAACGTAGACAAAACAGAGCTGATGAAGATTCCTGGCCAACAGCAACAGCCATAGCAACAGTCAGCCAGCATAAATGGGAAGAATGTGAAAGAAGCAACCTCCTGTACCTACCAACCTACCTGGGAAGCATCGTTTCAACTACAGGCGAACGAAACTGAAGAGGACATTAAAGCGAGGATTGGGAAAGCAAGGCAAGTTTCCATTACTCTCAAGTCTGTGTAGAGGTCTACAGCGCTCAACATGAAATATGAGGTTCGGATTTTCAGCTGCACCGTGAAATCAGTGCTTTTTGCTATCATAATCAGAGACTTGGAGTGTCATGAAGAGCACATCGAGCAAACTACAGACCTTCATCAACAGCTGTCTTCGCTCAATACTCAAGATCAGATGGTTGGCCAGAAGAGATTAGCAGCAAGGATCTATGGGAGCAAACCAACCAGAAACCGATTGTACAAGAAGTATGCAGGATGAAGTATAGGTGGATTGACCAAACTCTGAGAAAACCACCAGGTGGTATTACACGCCAGGCTATCGCTCGTTTGGAACCCGAACGGGAGGTGGCGAGTTTGTTGCTGCTGCAAGGGTTGGGTGACATGGAGGAGGTGATGAGAAGAGGAGATGAAAGTATGTAGGGAAACGTGGAGTCAGGCGAAAGCGTTGTCAGAGAACCGAATGCAATGGAGACGTGTGGCTGAAGCCCAGTTTTCCTGTAGGAACTAAAGGGAACAATAACTATATGATAATAATTGTGTTTGTATGATGAAATTACTTGTGAGTTGTTTTACGACTGAGATTTTATTTCAGTGAATCACTATCATTCTTACCTTGAACTGTCATCAGGAAGTGTTTGGGTGAGTGATTCTTGTTGGCAGAGTTTTAATCCCACCTAGTTGGGAATATTCCTCTTGATTCTAAGGTATGTTTTACAGTTGAACTCTTTGGTTAACTAAATTTTTCGACCATCACTTGTTTTTTAATCGAGAAACCATTACATCTGTATAGCTGTCTGAAAGCATCGCCGAGGTAATTTTGCATTTTGATGTGACGTGACTGTTGAATAATACAGCAGATTTTATTGTAAATTACTATTATTCTGCTGTTTTAGGAGCATTTTTTGACAGTAAATAACTCAAGGAAATTTTGTTTAATATATCTTCAATTATAGCACGCCTAATTGATCCACTGTGACCTTTTCTCAGCCAAGCGGGATAACTTTCTTTGACTATTTTCAATAAAACATACATCGAACGACCTATACATATCTTGCTCGAGAGGAGTGAGTAAATCGCTAGATACACATAGAAGTGGTTGGATGCGTTAGTTTATCCTTGAAGTTGTTGAAGAACAGTAGGCGACTTGAGAATACTAATCGTAATGTGACAGCAGAGAATGTTCTTTTAAGGGCTTTAGATACTCTTCTTCTTTAGATTTCGGCCAGAATGTCGCCTCTGGACGTCACATTCATACATAGCATCTTCTTCGGCACAGAGATATGTTGTTCTGTGTTGATCTTCGGCTAAGTGTTTTTATCTGTAAGCGTAGTGGATAGTCATTCTCAACTAGTGTCTTCCTCAAAAGAGTGATCTCCTCTTCTACTGATTTGGAGCTGCATAGTCTACGGATTCTAGTCGCAAGAGATATCATCAGGTTCCGCTTGCGATTGATGGGTATCCAACTGTAAAATTTTGTCAGCTCTCCGTTCCACATAGGTTTCCCGATAAAGTGATCTCTTTAGAGCCCCACCAGTTTTCTTTGTTAGACTTACACTTAGAAGTGTGATTGTCTCTCCAATTTCTGTTTCTATAATAAATTTGATGGCTGGGTGACAGCTATTAAAAACCTGAAGGATATTTTTCAGGTCATATTTGTCATCAACGATGATAAAAATTGTCACCGACTTACGTTTTTTATAGAGAGAATTGTCGATTGTCGATTTCAACAGATCATCTTTCGAACTTGCCATGAAAATATCTGCAAATAACGGGTCTAAAAGTGAATCCATAGCCACTCCATCTTGCTGTCTATAAAAGGTATCAATAAATGTGAATTAAATAATCTAAGTGCATTTAAGTATAAGTTCTTTTAACTTGGGTGTAGTTATTCAGATATTCAAGTTGTTGTTTTCCAAGTAACTGCATAAGAAGCAAATCGTCTCTTTAACCGGGACACTTGTGAAGAGAGATTCATTATCCAGTGATATCATGTGGTTGTCACCCACCTTCAAATTTTTGATTATTATTATTATTATTATTGCTCCCTTGGGTTCTTAGTGGAACATAGGGCTTCAACTGCACGTCTCCATTTTCTTCTGTCTTCTGCTGTACTTTTCGCCTGCATCCATGTTAGTCCATATTCTTTCAACTCCTCTTCACACGATCTCCTCCATGTCACCCTTGGACGTCCCACACGCCGCTTCCCTTTCGGGTTCCACTCGAGGGCTTGACGCGCGATGTCACCCAGCGGTCTCCTCAGCGAGTGTCCGATCCATCTCCACTTTCTCCTGCATATTTGTTGGGCGATTGGTTCTTGCTTTGTTTGTTCCCATAATTCCTTGTTGGTGATTCTTTCCGGCCATCTGATCTTCAGTATAGAGCGAAGACAGTTGTTAATAAAGGTCTGCAACCTTTTGGAAATATTCTTTGTGACCCCCGCCAAGTTTCTGATCCGTATAGAAGAATGACTGACTTTACGTTTGTATTGAAAATCCGAATTTTGTTGGTGATGCTGAGTGACGAAGATTTCCAGATTGATTTCAGGTTGATGAATGTGTTTCTCGCCTTCCCGATTCTCGCTCGATTTGACATCCTCGTCCGCTCCTCCTGTAGTTGAGACAATGCTCCCTAGATAAGTGAATGAAGTAACCTCTTTCAAATCCCTCCCGTTGATGGTGATTGACGTTGGATGTGTGTTGCTGTTGTGTTGGTTGGTTATTTTCATAACCTCCGTCTTGTCTATGTTTACCTGGAGTCCTGTCTTCGCCGGCTGCTTCTTCGACCAGTTTGTCGGTTTTCGCTTGTAAGTCTTCGATTGTGTGTGACATCAAACATAAATCATCCGCGAAATCCAGGTCTTCTAGGTTCTTCACGTCGGTCCAGGATATTCCTGTCTTCTCGTTTCCCACTGTCTGACGCATAATCCAGTCAGTCCACCACAATTAGGAATATCATTGGTGATAGTAAGCACCCTTGTCTGACTCCTGTGTTTACTCCAAACGCCTCGCTGAGTTTTCCGTTGTGGATCACTTGACATGTGCCGTTGTCGTACAGCTGTTGAATAAGGTTGATGAATATTTGGGGTACGCCATAGTACTCGAGTAATTTCCAAATTACTTCACGATCAACGCTGTCGAAGGCCTTCTCAAAGTCTATAAAGTTGAGGTAGAGGTTTGATTGCCATTCCATGCTTTGTTCTGGATGATGATGCGTAGAGTTGCAATTTGGTCAGTACATGATTTGCCTTTCCTGAATCCAGCTTGTTCTGGTCGGAGTTCTGTCTCCAGTGCGTCCTTTAATCTCTCCAGGATGATGCGACTCAGGATTTTACTTGGCGTCGATAGGAGCATGATTCCTCGCCAGTTCTTGCAGAGTGAGGCTAAGTCGCCCTTCTTTGGTAGTTTCACGAGGTAACCTTTCCTCCAGTCAGTAGGCACCTTTCCCTCCTTCCAGACCTTTTGCAATAATGGAGTCAGCATGTCTGCTGTAGTCTCTGGGTCTGCTTTCAGTGCTTCAGGGGGTATTCCATCTGGTCCGGCTGCTTTTCCAGCTTTCAGAAGCTTGATTGCGTTCAAGACTTCAGCTCTCGTTGGAGGATTGGTGTCAACTTGCAGTTGTGTGCGCGCTGTTGTTGGTATTTCTGGACGGGTTGCAGGTGATGGTCGGTTCAAGAGTCCTTTGAAGTGATCCGCCCATTGTTTAATCTGTTTTTCTTCCTTGGTAATTGGGTTCCCTTGGCTGTCTTTTATAGGTTTCGCTTGTGTTGATCTCTTCCCGGATAGAGATTTGGTTATCTGATATAGTGTCCTCAGGTCCCTTTTGCCTGCTGCCTTCTCAGCTTCAGTGGTGAGGTTGTCGTAGAATCGTCTTTTGTCCTTCCTAGCACTCTTCTTCACTTCTTTGTCCAGTGCTTTGTAAGTTGAGCTCATCGTCTCCTTCTCCTGTCCGTCCTTGCATTGAATCATTTTCTCTTTCACCATTCTCCTCTCTTCTATTAATTTCCAAGTGTCCGTTGAGAGCCATTCCTTGTCTTGTCTCTTCTTTCTTCCTAGAACCGTTGAACACGTTTCGTTGAGAATCGCCTTCAGAGACTTCCAATGTTCTTCCACGCATGATTCTTCAGTGATGTCGCGTAGTGTTTCCTGCTTTGCTCTGACAGTTGCAGTGAAAGTGTCTTTTGTGGTTGTGTCCTTCAGTTTGAGTGTTGAACTTGCATTGTGGCCTATCCCCAGCTATCCTCGAGGCTTTTAGTTTCACCTTGAAAGTCCCTTCTACTAGATAGTGGTCTGAACCCACATCTGCTCCTCTCCTTGACCTTGTGTCCAGTAGGCTCCGTCTCCACTTTCTTGAAATTGAGATGAAGTCTATTTGGTTCTTGGTGTTTCCATCTGGTGAAATCCATGTCGTCTTGTGTATATCCTTGTGTTTGAACACACTGCCACCAATCACCAAATCATTGAAGGCGCAGAAGTCTGAGAAGAGTTCACCATTGTCGTTCATTTCACCGAGGGCCTCACGACCCATGGTGAGTTCTCTTCCTGTGTTGTCTCCTCCCAGCTTCGCATTCATGTCGCCCATCAGGATTTTGATATCGCCATTTGGGACGTTGTCCATTATTGCTTGTAGTTGTCTGTAGAACGCCTCCTTCTTCTCTTGTTCTGAGACGTTTGTAGGCGCATAGCATTGAATGACTGTAACTTTCCTTCCTTTTGAGTTGAACCTGGCTGTCATTATCCTGGAGGAGATTGGTTCCCACTGCATGAGAGCTTTGGTTGCTGTTGGTGACATCATGATGGCCACTCCCTCGGTGTGCTCATGGTTGTCCTCTGGGTGGCCGGAATAGATTACTGTCTCTCCAGTAGGTAGTTGGCACCTTCCAGTTCCGTTCCATCTGCTTTCGCAGATTCCCAACACTTCTATTCTGTACCTTCTCATTTCAGCGGCTATCTGGGCAGCCTTTCCAGTTTCGTACATTGTACGAACATTCCAGGTACCCATCCTTACTTTTGCTTTCATCGAAAGAAGGCACATCGGCTGACTGGCTTCCCGAAGGCTTTCACCAGCCTGCGTCATTTCACTTCCCCGATTCCAGCGAAAAGTAAGGCTATTGCTTATGTTTTTAGAATTTTTAATATATTTATTCGTTGAAGTTTCTGTAGCGATTTGGTTGTTTTAGGGGTGGAGTTGCTAGCACCACGCCCCAACCCTCCCTCTTTACCCGGGCTTGGGACCGGCGAGAAAACTAATAAGCTAGTATCTGGCGAGGTTCAAATTTTTGATGCAGTCGACAAATTCAAACGTGTATCGAAGATAAGATTTTGAAATTCGTTCTCTAACAGGCTGTAGGAATTTTGCCAGCCGTTTTGTTTAACAAAAAATTAAAACGCAAAGATCGATTTCCTGCTTTTCAGAGAACTACACATTGGTTTTGGTTGTTTCAAAGATTTATATTAAATTGTATCAGACGTTTGATTTCTCCTTATTGTTACTCATCTGTTGTTCCAGTAGATACAATGAACTTGAAATAAATAAAGCATGAAGCATCATTTGGGAATTATCATAAAATATAAAGTATAAGTAAAGTAGAGTCTAATTATGCTGTCTCTTAATATTCTTATCGTGACTACCATACAGTGAGTACTGAGCTATTTTATTTTGAATGAAACAAAATTCTTGTGCCATATCAAGGTGGTCCTTATGATACGGGTCAAAAACTTGGCATTTCACGAAAAGGGATTTCCAACAGCCAGTTACAGACTTTCGTCAATAGCTGCCTTTGCTCTATACTGAAGATCAAATGACCAGAAAGAATTATTAACAATAAACTCTGACTGGAAGCAAAACAACCTAGAGCCGATCACTCAAGCAAATATGTAAGAGAAAGTGGAGATGGATCGGGAATACATTGAGGAGGCGATCGAATGACATCACGCGTCAGGTCCTCGAGTGAACTCCGAATGAAAGCGACGAGTGGGCCGTCTCAGTGTAAGGGAGATATGAGAGAGTTTGAGCAATCGTAGACCCAGCTGAAGAGGAATACAGAAAATAAAACAAAATGCAGATGTTTTGCTGAAAATCTGTGTTCCACTTGGAACCCAAGGGAACACTAATAATATAAACTGATCATAGTAGTTAAGAACCATTCACTCCAGATAATTTGCCACCAAGCTCATCCCAGTGGTGTTCCCGGTTTGACTCAGTTAATTGAACTGAATCACTTGAAGCCACTCGAAACCTGGTTAGCTACTTGGAAGAACTGGTAATGCAAAGGAAAATTCTCTTCTTCAGACATTTAAAAGACAAATCTATTGTGTGAAGAAATATTTACTTTTCAATTAGATCTTTATCTAGGGCCTACCTCTAATATATACAATATGTGTATCTTCCAGTTTGACTACTCCTCTAGAGCTAATTCTCTTGAATGTGCAGATAGACAGGTTCATCATAGGATTTCTGAACATTATCTTATATGGTTAGTCAAGGAACAAACGAGATCTATTCGCAGCTCTGTGTTTACTACACCCTGTGGATAGCGAGCATCAAGTTAATAATAATAAAACATTTTAAGTTTTATATCGCATTCCAAGCAATATTAATCTGCCTGCAAGACATGGTGTGCCACATACAGTTGAAAATATCGAAATCCATCTGAAGAAGCCAGCCAGGCTTTTGAGTACAAAAATATTAATACCGCCAATCTCCTCACCTTGTACTCCATTACAAGTTATACTTATCTTAATTATTTTATTATTCTGATTACTTCATCTCTAATTACTTATTACTCAAACAGTTTGAATACTCGTTTATTTTTAAATCACTGCTCTTATTTTTCCAAGACTACGCATTGTGTAATCCACTCGTTTAACTTTTATAGTTGTTTCTATTGTCGAATTACTGAATTACTTTTCACGGCGAACTATATCTCCTTGAGATTTTGATACTGACTAATAATCGCCATAAGTTTAATCACCGACTGATATCACTTAGAGAATTCTTAAAAATCAGGAAGTACCCTGCAGATGTTTTATCCTAGTGTGAGACTCTTCGGTAGCACTTACCCTTCAGTTTTCGAATCCAGGATCTTTCAATTATCAGATGAGCTCATAGTCTGTCTGTCTGTTTTCGACATAGAACTTTGCACAAATGTGCCACAGTTCAAATCGCCACACTCCGTGTAGCACGCGAAGCAAGAGAAGAAAGTACAAGAAAAGCATAATAGAGACAGTAAGCACAGGTGTGAGACAAAGGAGTAATAACGAAGGACAAAACAGTTTCATTAGAGATCATAAGTCACAAGGAGTAGATGCATCTGCGCCACTGAGAACGATTTTGAGCCATGCCACCAATTGTTTCCAACCATAGAATTTAACCGTCCCGAGGACCCCAGCCTGGAAGTCTACACCTTCCTACATAGCTTAGACTAACTGTTGTGGATTTCATAGACTGGTGCCAAGTTTTTGTTTGACCGCCGCTAGCTATTTTCCAGCCTGACCCTATATCCGCTAACATCGCTCGTCGAGGGAGGCGATGACTTGGCATACGTAACACATGTCCTAACCATCTCAGTCTTTGTAATTTCACGACTTCGTCGATTGATTTCCCCTATTTACCTAGAACTCGACGCCTAACCTCAATGTTGCTCACCTTATTATGCCACTTCACATGCGAGATAGTGCGCAGGCACCTATGATCAAAGACAGCTAGTCTTTTCATATCTTCCACTCCCAGTGGTCAGGTCTCACAGCCAGCCATAAAGGAGGACGGAACGGACTGATGAGCAGTACACCCGCCCTTTGGTCGATAGTCGAACATCTCGTCTACGCCAGAGTCGGCGTAAACTGGCAAATGCGAAACGAGCCCCCTGTATTCGTGCTGAGATTTCGTCAGAGATCAGCCCGTTGGGGCTGATGGTACTTCCCAAATAAGTGAAGCGGTCAACGTGCTCTACCACGTTACTTCCTATTTTTAAACTAGGCGTCGATGTAGTCCAGTCCTGTAACATCATCTTGCATTATATTTCTTGACCTAAAGGCAGCATTCGACTCTGTCGATCGAGAAGTTCTCTGGAGATGCCTGGCTGTAAAGGGAATTCCGAGAAAATATAATGTACTGATAAAGGCACTGTACTCGTACTCATACAGCCAGGTGAGGGCTTACGGCGAGCTGTCATCCGAACTGGTGACGACTAGCGGTGTCCGTCAAGGATGCCCATTATCCCCTTTTCTATTCAACTTCATCATAGATGTGTTAATGGACTTAACCGTAAGTGACTTCAGCGACTCAGGGATTGACTTGCTACCAGGGAATAATCTCGTTGACTTGGAATATGCAGACGATATAGTTCTTCTAGGCGAAGACGCTGACAAAATGCAGAGTCTTCTAAACACCTTGAGCCCCAATCTACGAATGTTTAGCATGCGATTCGCTCCCGCCAAATGAGCTCATAGATCGTTCACTCATTTGGGCTTAATCCAATGGCTTATGAATTCCAACCCCTACCAATTCATGATGTTACAGTGACTACCAGCTAGTGAAATTGGCGAGTATTTGTCGCTATTTCGACCTGGTTTACTTCCTCCGATAATCACGAATTCTAATTATATCTCCAGAGAACTTCTTCCCGCAGCCATTCACTAACGAGCATTAGAATAATTTTTAAGAGTTAATGTATAGGGATTTGAAGTCAACATTAGCGAGTGGTCGTGCTAAAATCATTAAGTGGTAAAATTTGGAATTCATAGAGCTCTCATTTTTTTGCCGATATATGGATGATACCTTAATTCTTTGAGATAATAGTTCTGATAGTAGTACAATAATTGCTGAATTCAATGAAGTACATTTGGCTATGAAATTCACTTGCGAAGAGGAATCTCAAAATAGAATTGATTGCCTTCCTGAATGTCCTCCTTACAATAAAACCAGATGAAAGACAGAAATTCGCATAGGAAAAGCACATGGACAGGACAATATACACATTTTTACAGCTTCATTCCTATCAAGTACAAAGGAAATTTAATAATGACCTTCAGGCACAGGGATAGAGGTATATGCTCAGAAGCGGTACTTGAAGATGAATTAAGCATTGTATATGATACTTTGATCGAAAAAAGCTATCCTGACAAATTTATCAAGAAACACACGACAAAGAAATTGGAAAAGAACTACTCACCATCTGTAGACAGGAAGCCACTTTATATACGACTATAATTCAAGCGCGATATACCAAGTGAGATAATTACGAGGAAATTAAGAAAATCAGTTCAAAGAACTTTTAATGCCAGTGAACTACACGTTTTATTCTCTACGCGACCCATGGTGCTACCTCGACTGAAAGATAAAATACCTAGACTAGCTAGCCACTTCAGATTGTATATACCAATTAAACTGCGCTGATAGTGGAGCGATTTATATCGGCCGTTGCTCTAGGAACTTGGTTTTTCGTGCTCGCTCGAGAACATCTCCCACTATAGCTAAGTAAATGTGTAGTAAAAACCATTAACTGTTCGATATTGGACCATCTGGTGCAAACCGGCCACAAAGCAAGTGTGGAAGAATCCTTCTTTATCATCTACCGGGTGCCTAATAAATTGAGAAAATCATCGAAGCACCGGATGCTTCAAACACCAGAGGCTAATGCAATTCGCCTCAAACAACCAGTGCTCTGTGTTCAAAAGAAGCAAGTCCAGCCCCTACTACTGCCCTGGCCAGTCTTCAGTAGAGACTTTAAATTTAAATTCATCCTGGTTGTAACAACCGTTTTTCCAACAGCTATGTGAATATCTCTACACCTTTATTGACTAACTTCTAAAGAAATACAAGTTTTCTGAAAGATAAAAACCTTAGGAAATGAAACATCCTGAGAAAAAGTGAAAAAAAAGAGAATTAAGGTGGACCAATCAGAGTATGGAGGAATTCATTAGCTTTGTTAAATTTGTTTTACTGATGAAATTAAAGCTGAACATTCATTGTTCCCGCTTTTTTGTCATAATTTTTAGGCGATTTTCTAAATTTACTATCATTTTAAAAAAAAACTTTGTAATATAAACATCTCGGTAATGCTTTGTGTAATGCTTACTTCCTGTCAATCAATCCGACAAATGTAATGTAATAAAACTTCTTTTTTGGGGGGGGGGATTAACTAAAAGTGATTCGCTGCTGCTTGCTTTTTTCATTTCTTCTAAATACAACGATTTTTTAACGCATGAATTCACTTCTAATTGACATGAATCATTATTGTGAAAATGAAGAACAATAGATAGATGCAACGTTGTCCGCTTTGTTGGTGTTTTCTTCTCGGCATAGATAGATGACTAATAATGAAATGAATGCCAAAATCAATGATCACCTCCGGTTTTGTCATAAGGCTAATTATTTCAGTTCTCATTATAAAATATTTACCTAATTGATTTTGTAGCTAATCTGATTCGATGAAAGCTTAAAATACCTTAATACAGCTGTGGGGAGTGCTACTTATAATCAGATATAAGTAGTATATCAGTAAATGAATTCAGAAAAGTAATAAAATGTTTTGCGCACTGGAGGAAGCAGTCGATGAAGAGAACTGTGAGGAAGAAACGTCACAACACTGTACAGAATCTAACAAGCTATCGAGTATGGTGATATTGAACCAATTCGCAAATGATATGATATGTGTGCGCCGGTGGCACAGTGGTTAGGACTCTCGCCGACCATGCACATGGTCCGGGGTTCGAGCCCACGCCGGCGCACACCTAATATCTATGGTCGGCCTGCAAAATTTGGGCTACCGATATCCATGCTGAAAATTCCATACTTGTACCAAAAATACGGTGTGGAATCAAGCTGTAAATAAAAAATAAATAAAAAAATATATATATATACCAAATTTATTTTATATCCACAATGCATTCGTCCTAATAAACATTGCCTTTGAGCCTCATCAGTCTTTTCTTCTCTAGGCCATCGCTTCATGCGTGCACCACAAATAGGATGTAGAATATGTTGAGTGGAAGGATGCTTAGATCACGATGTTTAGATCACATATACTCTGATATGAATAACTCGGGTTTCTAGAGGAAATTCTGTGGTGAAACTTCAACTCCTCGAATCATGTAAATTGTAGATCTGGTTTGTGGAACTGGTTCACAAAAGTACATAACCAGAAACTGGGTGGATTCAGCTGCATGCCATTGATAAACTCAGTGTCAGATTAGCGAAATAAACGTTCAGTGCTTAGATCACTTCAATATGGTTGCCTAACGAGCACTGATGGTTTATATGAGTGGTATACAACTATTCTTCATTCACAAATGTACTTCTAGTAGAAATGGTTAACTACATATGTGAACAAGTGTATGGTAATAAGTTGATAAATATTGGCATCATGACAAAAATCCTAAAAGAATTGTTAATAAGGTGTAAATTTAAAATTTAACGGTACACTTTACAGCCAATTGGACGGGATGGGATTGGGTTCCGCATTGGGTCCCATTTTGGCAGATTTCTTTCTAAGCAAACTAGGGCGTGGTCCTTTGAATAATCCTATCAGAAAATGCTCATTTTATTGCCAGTATACGGATGAAACTTTATTCCGAACTCAGTAATCAAATCAAAAAGCTGAGTGCTTTGCTCAAATGAAACATTCGTCATCCATATATGGAACAAAATTAAAGGAGTACAATCAACTAACCCTCATTATACTAAAAGATATCAAGGTTGAAGTAAGAAAGAAGAAGGAATGGTATATTTTCTGAAAAAATTTCTTTTCATAGTGACTGTTATATTCATAAGGAATAGATGAAATAAAACCTGACCAGTTCTTTCATAAAGGTTCTAGTCAGTGAAAAATTGATCGGAAAGGCAAAAAAAATCATTAATGTTCTGACACCAATTCTCTTGCATTCATCATAAAGTGTATGGTGCAGATTTTCAACACCAATTTCAAATGAGTCATTCGTTCAGCCCGATCCGGAGACTTGCATCAGTCACCACAGATAACATCCCCAACAGACTACTGGAGACTTTCATCAACAGCTAACTTCTTTGTCTCCATACTGAAGATTAGATGCCCAGAAAGAAAAAATTCACAACAAGGAAATCTGGGGAAAAACCAATCAAGAACCTGTTTTATAACAGAAATGCTGAGAAAAATGGAGATGGATTGGGCACAGGTTTTGGAGACCGTTGAATGACATAGTGCGGCACGTCCTAGAATGGAATTTGAATGCATGAGTGCGAGGGTGACATTCAGGTGATCGTGTAGGGCGGAGATAAAGGCCACGGGTTTGATCACGAGCTGACAACAGTTAGAGAACAACTGCGAAATCTGGGAGTACTGAACAGCTGTTTCGTCCTAATTCGGGACTTCCCAGAGGAACTATTCTACCGGGATTTAAACCTAAGACCTTCCGGTGAAAAGTTGAGCTCAGGTGCCAGTGGCCGAATGGCCAAAGGTTTCACATTGTAAATGGAAAGTCTTAGGTTCAAATCCGGGGTGATGCGTACTTCCAAGAAGCTCCGAACTAGAAAAAAACAGCTGTTAAGTACTCCTAGGTTTTCCTAGGGTGCCCTAACTGCTATCAACTCCTGATCAAACTGATACTCAATCAAGTCTCTGCAAACCAACCCTTTATAATTATGGAGTCAATTGAAAAGAACTGTAGGGATCAGGATGAAAGTGTGACGTGCTCTTAAAGCCTTATATCACACTCAGAACCCCAGGAAGTAATAAAGGATATATTTGGGCATGTAATGACGAAAACAAACTTCGCGGCACCTTATAATTCAAAATGATTATACAGCCATAAACCATCCAACACAAACTATTTAACTTAATGAGAGTAAAACATTGCATTTACTCTAACAGAAACCATTGAATCTCAGGTTTTATCATTAATTGTATTTTAAAATGTGGTGCAATTTAATCCAGAACTAATGCATTCTCAATTAAATATATATTAAGATAAATAGCATAATATTAAATATTTCCGGAGTAAAATGTAGAACAGCACATTTAAGCGAACAATATTTTGCTTTCAATTAGATCTCATCATACTTAACTCTAATATATATAAGTCTACAAATAAAAATTCAAATATAAACCAATCATGGTGTTTTGTCTATAGGATAATACGATGGTGAATATAATAATAATAATCACTTTATTCCACAATATATATTCCAATATATACTGTGCAAGTAAAGTGTAATTATATTTTAAGTTTACACACAATGATAAGTTTTGTTATTGGTAATATTTCGAGCAAAATTACTGCCCGTGTTCACTGTTGGAATTGTTTTATTCATACATTTATGATTTGTACTCATATATATAGTTCATTTTTTTTGCTCATTCATGTTTTGTGTGTGTATATGTGTGTTCAGAATTATATTCCACATTCATTCATGTGTTTGTATTTAGAATTATATTCCAAGTTGTTGATAGTTGTACTGAGTCAACCTTGTTACATGTATCCGGTGTGACTTTAATGAATATCGATTCTGTTATGAGTCTTTCTTTCAATTTGTTCATGTTTGTTTTTAGAATACACACATTGTCCCAATCGATATTGTGGTTTTTGTCCCATGCATGTGCAGCTATCGATGAATTTTTTTCAAGATTTTTGTAAGCTTGTGTCCCTGTTGGTTGACCTTTAGTTAGGCGTCTATGTTCATTTACTCTTACTTTGAGTGATCTGGACGTTTGCCCCACATATTTAGTTGGACAGTCAGCACAAGATATTTTATAAATCAAATTGTTTTTATCCATCATTTTTATGGGATCTTTCAGTTGATTTATTTTATTTTTGATTAGATTTGTCGGTTTAAAGGTTGTTCGAATTCCGATATTTTTGAGGTTTCTTTGTATTGCCTCTGATGTACCAATATTACCAATAACAAAACTTATCATTGTGTGTAAACTATTAAAATATAATTATACTTTATTTGATCTAATCCACAATGCTCAAACTTTTTACTGATATTAAGTAAACTGTGCAATTAGTCATAATAGAAGTAATGGTAATAGTAATAATAATAGTAATAGATAATAATAATAGTGGTTTTATCAATAATAAGGATGAAACAGTGAGGCAATCTGTGACAACACGAATAATGAAAAAAAACAGCATGATTAAACAAACAAATGTTCAGGTGGAAGTTAGTCGTTAAAAGCTAGTAAAAGCAAATGAACCGATTAAGTAATGCTAGACTGTAAGGGACTTAAATGAGACACGTTTTTTTAGTGAAGATGTGATAAGATTAAGGGATAATAAGAAAGAGGTTGCAAATATAAACAAGGGGTGGTGTAGAAGTCACCAGTTGGTTATGTCTTAATAGGCCAATGGAGGGATAATAGCTATACGAACTTCTTTTGAATGCATAGTTTAGGTTTCATAGTTCGAATGCCTGTCGCCTCAGCTGTATGCAGTAGACGAATACGTAGTCTATTCAAAAGATTCGGCGGAATATGATGAATTACATTGAAGGCTCTCTTTTTCTCCTCCACAGGACCAGTATCAACTAGATGTGACAAAATGGAGCTACAGATCTTTTTCGTTTGTCCTCTGATAAATCGTGGCCTGCCTAAATCATTGGGCTACCGAAATTACTTTCCTCCAAAATGCTTAATTTCATCTGGATTTATCATTGTTTTAATTGTCCAGTTATATCAAATGACCCACGAATAAACTCGCACGATGATTTAACTTGCTCTCAAGTAAACGCTGTACAATTCTTCAACAAAATGAAGATATACTTCAGATTATTACTTTACATGTGAATCCTGTGTGAAGAAAAAAGTACTTTGGAACTGAATACGCTGAAAATATTTGTACCGTATGTTCGCATACTGTCTTAAATAAAGCTTTACCATTATCAGTATTATAAACCATGATGGGATGTGTTCAGTAACACATTGGCTAAGCTGTCTAGTACTAGTATGCCCAAAATAACTGTCACCACAGGTGTAGCTGAAATGATAAATGCACAAGGATGTGGCAAACTATCTGGCCTATCCTTCGTTTGCGTCCCAATCACTTGGGAGAAGTGTGTTTAGAGAAAGCACATTCACAGGACAATGCACAGTTCCTTAGTTACGTGCCCATTAAATATAAAAAATGTTGTCAAATGTCTTACTAACAGAGCAAGAAAGATATGTACGGATGACCTCTTACAAAAGTAATTTCAATATATTTATGATTCCTTGACGAAGATGTACTATCCGAGTAGTTTCACAAAGAAACATGTGAAAACATTGGAGAGAAAACCTGAGACTGTAACTGCACGTGAAAAACCTCTATTTATTAAGTTACGATTTAATAGTGACTTGTAAAGTGTGATTTTATTCCAGAGATTTTCCAGGAGTATCTAAAGAAGGTTTTATACAGCAAACCTAAGTTTGTCATTCTCTAGCTGACGAATGATTTATTTTTTCAGTCTTTTTTATTTCTTTGCGTTCCCAGTGGAACATAGGGCTTCAAGCTAGTGGCTTGAAGTTTCTGTAGCAGTGTTTATTTTACAGGATGGGGTTGCTAGCCTCCTACCCAACCTTCCCTCTTTACCAGTCTTATTTCTGACCTGGCAAGCCAAAGGAGTGCGTCGGCCGCGGATCGAACCCCGAACCACATGTATGGTTGGCAAGCATTCTACCCCTGTGAAGGTAGGTCGTATTCTCCGATTTTATACTGACAAGTACACATTAGGAAATCTTTTAATAGGGGCAACTGGTGAGACGGCAAAAAGTGGACATCAGAAAGGAGTATATTAATCAGATTTCGTTTTTATTCTTCCATTATCCCTTCATTATCTCGAATATCAAATAATTTAAAAGTTTACTTATCTTTAGATAAATATACATATTTCTTTATGGTAAACGCCCCGTATTACTTATGTAATTAAGCATACTTTTAAAGGAATTGGTCAAATTAGACAAAATAAGATTATGATTTTACTTGACATACATTCAGTTTATTCTAAGAAGTAGGCGGAATGATGTATATTTAAAAATAAGATTAATTAACTACTGAGATGGAAAATGCCAAATGTAATGATATCATCTTGATAGATTGTTCATAAACATTGCATAAAGCATTGAATATATTGTAACAAATCATGATTAACCTTCTATCTTATGTGATAAAACTACTAGTGCATTATGAGCATTACAAATTTTCGTTTTAAGGAATAATAAAAAGAAACCAGTTACTCCACAGCAGACTAGGAGGATATGCAGGAGTATGTTACCACTGCTTACCGTAAAACTCTTACTCTTTCATTAGTAGTAATGTAAATTTTCTACTGGGTTCCAAGAGGAACATATAACTTTGAAAGCATACGTCCATTTCATTCTGTTCTCTGCAGTCCTTCCTATTTGGCTCGAAAGTTGCCGACAAGTTCTAAATGCCTCCTCAGACGTACTCCTTCATGTCACACTCGAAGTGATGCCCAATTCGTTACTTCACATTTGGGTTCCGTTCGAGGGTTTGGCGCGCGATGTCACTCAGTGGTCTCCTCAGTATCCGTCCAATCCATCTTCATCTCTTTCCGAATATTTGTTAAGCAATAGGTTCTTAGTAGGTACACAGTATTCTAGACTTCTTTATTGTTAATCCTCTCTAGCTGCTTGTCTTACATCATCAAATGAAGGTGGCCATGTATAAAAGTCTACTGCAGATTGGCAGAAATGTTTTCGGTGACGCCCTAACTATATAGAAGCACTGATCAATTTGGCATTAGTGTCGGAGATCTGAATACTTTTCTCCAAACCATGGATGTTTCTGACATCTTATTGGTGTCGCCAGCACTGAGAACGAAGCTGCTTAGATGGATAAAATAAATGACCTCCTTCAGAATTTTCTGGTGGGTGGTGATTGATGTCTAGTTATCCTAATCTTCAGTGTCTTCTCTTTGTTCACTTAAAGTCTCGTCTTTAATGCTTGCCTCTTCTGTCAACTTATTCGTTTTAATCTGTAGGTCTTGGAGTTTGTATGATCAAACATATATTGTGCACGAAGTCCATATCTCCTACAGCCCTTTTATCTGTTCAACTTATTCCTGACTTCTTTTTCACCACAGTCTGACGCATAATACAGACTACCACATTTAGGATTACCATTGGTAGTAGTAGTCAGACAACCTTATCTTACTCCAGTACCCACTTCAAACGTCTTACTGTTTTCCGCTGTAGGTCACCTGACACGTGGCATTGTCATTTACCTGCTGGACGAGGTTAATAAAGGCCTGGAAAGCTCTGCAGCGTTGAAGTAGTTTTCGAATCACTTCTCAGTCATAGCTTTCAAAGACCTAATCAGATTCATTTAAGCTGAATAAAAATGATGTACGGCGTTGCAATTTAAACTGATTACCTTAATACAAAAAGAATTTACAATCTTCAACTATGTTTGAGTGAAAATTCCTAACTTCTTTGAAAATAAATTTCTATTCGTTAAAATTCTTTACAACAGGAATGAAATTTGAATACTATAAAACAGCTGGCTAAACTTTTTGATGTGGTTGTGTTCTCTGAGCTGGATAGAAGCACTGATCAATTTGGCATTAGTGTCGGAGATCTGAATACTTTTCTCCAAACCATGGATGTTTCTGACATCTTATTGGTGTCGCCAGCACTGAGAACGAAGCTGCTTAGATGGATAAAATAAATGACCTCCTTCAGAATTTTCTGGTGGGTGGTGATTGATGTCTAGTTATCCTAATCTTCAGTGTCTTCTCTTTGTTCACTTAAAGTCTCGTCTTTAATGCTTGCCTCTTCTGTCAACTTATTCGTTTTAATCTGTAGGTCTTGGAGTTTGTATGATCAAACATATATTGTGCACGAAGTCCATATCTCCTACAGCCCTTTTATCTGTTCAACTTATTCCTGACTTCTTTTTCACCACAGTCTGACGCATAATACAGACTACCACATTTAGGATTACCATTGGTAGTAGTAGTCAGACAACCTTATCTTACTCCAGTACCCACTTCAAACGTCTTACTGTTTTCCGCTGTAGGTCACCTGACACGTGGCATTGTCATTTACCTGCTGGACGAGGTTAATAAAGGCCTGGAAAGCTCTGCAGCGTTGAAGTAGTTTTCGAATCACTTCTCAGTCATAGCTTTCAAAGACCTAATCAGATTCATTTAAGCTGGATAAAAATGATGTACGGCGTTGCAATTTAAACTGATTACCTTAATACAAAAAGAATTTACAATCTTCAACTATGTTTGAGTGAAAATTCCTAACTTCTTTGAAAATAAATTTCTATTCGTTAAAATTCTTTACAACAGGAATGAAATTTGAATACTATAAAACAGCTGGCTAAACTTTTTGATGTGGTTGTGTTCTCTGAGCTGGATAGAAGCACTGATCAATTTGGCATTAGTGTCGGAGATCTGAATACTTTTCTCCAAACCATGGATGTTTCTGACATCTTATTGGTGTCGCCAGCACTGAGAACGAAGCTGCTTAGATGGATAAAATAAATGACCTCCTTCAGAATTTTCTGGTGGGTGGTGATTGATGTCTAGTTATCCTAATCTTCAGTGTCTTCTCTTTGTTCACTTAAAGTCTCGTCTTTAATGCTTGCCTCTTCTGTCAACTTATTCGTTTTAATCTGTAGGTCTTGGAGTTTGTATGATCAAACATATATTGTGCACGAAGTCCATATCTCCTACAGCCCTTTTATCTGTTCAACTTATTCCTGACTTCTTTTTCACCACAGTCTGACGCATAATACAGACTACCACATTTAGGATTACCATTGGTAGTAGTAGTCAGACAACCTTATCTTACTCCAGTACCCACTTCAAACGTCTTACTGTTTTCCGCTGTAGGTCACCTGACACGTGGCATTGTCATTTACCTGCTGGACGAGGTTAATAAAGGCCTGGAAAGCTCTGCAGCGTTGAAGTAGTTTTCGAATCACTTCTCAGTCATAGCTTTCAAAGACCTAATCAGATTCATTTAAGCTGAATAAAAATGATGTACGGCGTTGCAATTTAAACTGATTACCTTAATACAAAAAGAATTTACAATCTTCAACTATGTTTGAGTGAAAATTCCTAACTTCTTTGAAAATAAATTTCTATTCGTTAAAATTCTTTACAACAGGAATGAAATTTGAATACTATAAAACAGCTGGCTAAACTTTTTGATGTGGTTGTGTTCTCTGAGCTGGATAGTTTATTTGTGAAGCTTTCATTGCCCTACTAGGCAACATCTTCAGCGCATACTTCAGCTTGAAGTGAGCTTTTAGATTTCTACACGAGTTAACTAGTCATCTCTCCCGGTGACCTTGGGCTTAACTGGCTGATTTTGTGTGTTTTCACACAAAGAAGACAACCATGTCAATACCATCCACCTGAGCTACAAGTCTTTTTCATCACAACTTACTGATCATTGATAATTATCGTAGTCAACTTCAGTCCATTTGTATATGCTTAAGAATTAGTTATTTTGGCATGCCTGCTATAGTGACTGGACAGAAATATACTGAACCGATAAGGAAACTTTGGAAGATCTGGATTTCACACATAATATACATCCAATTTCATATAACTTCGAAGACTTACAGGTGAAAATTGAGGTGTTGACAGAAGAGGCCGGCAGCAAACACAGGACCTCAAGTGAAAACAGGTGATGAAGGTAAGCAATCAACCAACAACTAGTACCGATCACTGACGACGATACGATGAATTCGAAAGAGGTCGCTTCCTTCAACGTCCTACAACTACAGGCGACACCATGGATGAAGATGTCAAAACCAGCCAAAACCGTAAAGACAAGACAAACCTTCACCATTCTTAAATCATTTAGGAAGTCTTCTGCAATCAGCAAAAAGAACAAAACTCGGATTTTCTACACAAATATTAAACGAGTCGACTCTTTCACATGGGTTAGAAACCTAGCGTTGCATGAAAGCATCTCTGATAGTCCTCACACTTTTATAAACAGCTGCCTTCTCAGGTCAGATAGCCAACCAGAAAGATGTAGCAACAAGAAACACTGTGAACGACCCAATCAAGAACCTATTGCTCAATGAATATTCTAAGGAACTGGACAGGACATTCACTAAAGAAACAGTTGAGTGAAATCATACTCAGTACAGACTCAATGGGCAATCGTTGAGCCAACTAAAGAGAATCTCCACCAGGAACCTAAGCAAAACAGTAATAACAACTAAACTTTCTTTAATTGTTAAAGAATATTTATCACTTCTAAGACGATCATTAAATTTATCTTCAGGATTTCATCATGAGCTGACATTAGTTAGAGAACCATTGGAAAACCTGGGAGTACTGGACAGCTGTTTCGTCCCAGTTTGGGACTCTTCATCAGTACGCACCCACCGACCAGGGTTCGAACCCAGGACCTTCCGGTTACAAGGCGAGCTCGTATACCATTAAGCCACTGGGACCCGATCCAATGGTCCTTGAATTCTAACCTTGTAACCGGAAGGTCCTGGGTTCGAACCCTGGTCGGTGGGTGCGTACTGCTGAAGAGTCCCAAACTGGGACGAAACAGCTGTCCAGTACTCCCAGGTTTTCCAATGGTTCTCTAACTAATGTCAGCTCATGATGAAATCCTGAAACCAATCAAATCCCTACAAACCAACACTTGAATTAAATTTATCATTGAGTTGATTAATCTACCATAAAAGAATAATAATAATAATAGTGCAAAATTTATTCCCTACACAATATGCATGATTTATTTGTACTTTTCACTCATATCAAACCACTAAATAAATAAATAAAAATTGTATGTTTTTGCTCTGAGTTTAGTTACCACAAAACAACGGTTTGTTTTCATTAAAAAAAATTTAGAAAGATAAAACAAATGTGTGTCTACAGCGGTATCGTTTTTGGTTTTGATAACCATCCTTCAAGTAACTCGCTTGCTCGCTCATTAATACGTCTATGTGCATAAAAGACGCTTTATTATTTTCACTCATTTTGAGGTGAGTGAAAATATGTGAATGTTTTAAAGCAGTTCTAGTCATTATAGTGATTTATGAGGAACATAAGAGAGAGAGAGAGATGTTTAAAGCGAAGTAATTAGAGTTAGCTGCTACTAATGTCTTATTGTTATTTCTATCCTATAATTATGATAATAAGTTATTATACTGAATGTTCTAATTGTTATTTATTAAATATGTTATTTTATCTGTAAAAGTGAAAACATCACAGATGGTACTGAATTTCCACTCTAGACATAATTATATCTACATGAGTGGATGGTTTACTTCAGAGAGATGTTAGATACCACCCAAATAAAATAGGGATATTTGGCATACAGAATGGGTTTTTCTCTTCACGTTCCCCAGTAGAACATACGGCTTCAAGCTGGAGGCTTGAAGTTTTTGTAGCAGTGTTTATTTTTAAAAGATGAGGTTGCTAGCCTCATGCGCAACCTTTCCTTTCTACCGGCTTTTTATTACTGGTTTGGCGAGGTAAAGGAGTGCGTCGGTTGGGGATTAAACGCTGGACCATGTGCATGATCGGTGAGTGTCCTAATCAATTTGCCACTGACGCACACACGGCATACAGAATGGAAACTACAAAATTAAGATGGTGCTTATAAACTACAAAATAAAGGATTAAACAATCATGTTGTGTTAAACAACTGAATCTGTGGCTCATTTAAATCTAAAAAACCTTGAAGCCAAGTTGCTAGATTATGTCATTGTTAGGACCAACCTCACCTAATTTACTAGCCATTCTCAATCACAAAAAAGAGAAGAGGTCGGACGTAGGGTTAGAAACCCTGCTCTGGAGAGTCAGTAATCTACTCCGGCCATCCAGATAGCAACTACCAGAACACTAGGGGAATGGCTATTATGATGATACTAACAGCAACTAAAGCTCTCATGCAATGAGAACCATACTTCTCCAGGATAATGACGTTACGATTGAAATCAAAAGGAGGGAAGGTTACAGTCATTTATTGCTACGTGTCTGCAGACAAAGCAAATTTTGAGAAGATAAAGGGAGATTTCCGCATATAACTAAAAACAGTGTTGGATAGCATCTCAAATGGTGACATCAAAATCTTCATGGGCAATATGAATTCCGAAATGGGAGCAGACAATGCAGGTAGATAACTCGTCATGGGTCGAGAGACTCTTAGTCGGCCAAATGAAGGAGAACGGAGAATTAATTCCAGGCTTCTGCGCTTTCAATTATTTGGTGATCGGAGACAGTGTGTACAAGCATAAGGATATACACAGGACAACATGGATTTCACTTGACGGACACATCGCTAATCAGATAGAATTCATGTCAATGCTGATGAAGGAAGTGGAGATGCAGCTAGCTTGCTGGGCACAACGTCAAGAAGGGTAGCAGATGCGAGCTTAAAGCATCATCTAGTTCAAAGAACATTCAAGGCAAAGCTAAAATCCCTCAAAACAAGTAGAGAGAGACCACAACTCAAATTCAACATTCAGAAACTGAAGGACAACACTACAAGGGATGCTTACCTTCACTACAAGTTAGACACATTGTGTGGCAACACTGAGGAAACCTGCGTGGAAGAACATTGGAACTCTCCGAAAGCGATATTTAGGGAAACGTGTATAACTGTTCTAAGAAGAAGGAAGAGGCAGGACAAGGAATGGCTTTCAATGGATACGTGGAAGCTAATATAAGAGAAGAGAGGAGGATGGTGGAAGAGAAAATGTCTCAATGCAAAGATGGACAACAAAAGGAGAAGCTGAGTTCAATGTACACTGCACTGAATAAAGAATTGAAGAAGAGTGCTAGGAAAGACAAAAGACAACACTATGGCACAATGGCTGGAAAGTGAAGCAGAAGAGACACAGTGCAGGTAACAGAGACCTCAGAACAGAGAAAAAAATGAACCGATATCTTCAAATAACTTCAATACTGACCATCACCTACATCTCATCCAGAAATACCACCACCGCCGACGGCAGGCATAGAAATGCCAGTGGACAGGGATTCTTCAATTAAAACAGGAATCTTGAATGCACTCAAGGTGCTGAGAACCAAGATATCAGGATGTGACAGAATCTCCTCCAAAGCACTGTAAACTGATTCAGAGACGCCAGGAAATATGTTCACACCGTTTATGCAAAAGGTTTGGAAGGAAAGAAAGGTAGCCACTGATTGGAAGAGAGGTCTGCCTAGTGAAACAACCACAGATGGGTGAACTAAGCCTGTGCAAGGACTGTCCTAGAATCATGCTGTTGTCTGCACCAGACGAAATACTAGGTTGCGTCATACTGGATATACTAAGAGGCGCACTAGAATTTTACTAGGAAGTCGTGACCAGATCAGATATGAGCACAAATACTCCCCGATGACGCTGGCTGGCTTTGGTCAAAGTATTAGTGCTTGAAACCGCTGTCTTTTGGTTTGATCGGTCATTTCTGAGTAACCGTCGTTGTGATTTCTGGCCCTTATAAGCTTCTGAATTTCACCTCTCAAGCTCCTGATGCAGTGATCAAGCTAGAAGACTCACTGTCTTTATTCACTTGATGTTCGAAGGTTAGAGACAACTATCTTAGAATATGATAGTCTACATCGTGTTATACTGTTTGATGTAAGCTTGGAACTACGTCTGCTTTCATAAGAAGGAGACGGTCGTTTGACTGGCTTCCCGAAGGCATCCAGCAGGCTGCATCATTTCATCAATTCAGTTCCATCACAGGATACGCTTACTTTGTGTGTGTGTATGTTGATTTGAAGTTTCTGTAAAGATTAGGTCGATTTTCCTGGGCGGGCTCATTAGTCGCATATCCAGCCTTCCCTATATTTTGGAGCTTAGGATCAGCTAGTAAGCTTGGTGAGGTTGAAATGGAAGTGTGCACTGGAGACCTTGTGTTACACTCGAAACCTAATGGAATAACAATAAGTATCTGATACTTGCATCATGATTGCTAGTACAGTGCTAAGTGAACAAACTGTTTTATTATCGTCCCATGAATGTACTGCATTTCGGAAATATTTTAGTATGTATTGGAAATTTTCGATCTTCAGTAGTTCATATGTGCCTATTATATGGAGTGTCGGCGGTTCAACAGTAGGATTCCCGGATGACATGCACGTGGTACGTGGTCCAATTCTCGATTCGCGCACAACTTTAACTCCCTAAGTAGGTTATTAGCCCAACAAAGAAGGAAGGTTGAACCCGAGGCTGATAATCCCGCACCGTAAACAACAAATATCTTTGCTACTAGGACTTCAAGTTGAAGATTGAAGCTCAGTGTTCCATTAGGAACGCAAGTGGGTAGGATATTAAAGGACGATATTTATCTGAAGCAGGTGACGTATTTAAGTGTGGCATTTCGAAAATTCTAATTATACACCTACATGTTAAGTCAGCTTACATGAAAATGAAGAAGTAGAGGGTCGCAATAAAACAAAAGCAAAATAATAATTGGGGATTTATTAGTGAAAATATAATAATTAAATAAGAAATAATAAGGTAGATAAAGTCTAACGACGAATTGTTTACGAAAACGTAAAGACTACTGAACTTCACGAATAGCTATTATCTAGATATATATGTCAGGATGCTGTCCTGAAAGGTTTTGTAGAAAATCTTTAAAACCTGTTTAATGTCACTCTTTTGTTATTGACGGCGCTTTATAGTTCACATCCTGCACGTTTCGAGATTTGGAGGCCAAACTACCTCTGAAGCCATTTGCATAGTGGTTCCTCGACTTTCACAGGAATATGTTTAACAAATCGAGCAGTAGCATTAAGTAGCACAACAAAAAACCTATATGATGAAATAAAACAGATAGAAGAGGAGTTGGTGTTAAATAACTATCCTATAAAATTCATTAGGAAGATCAGTAAAGGCCAAAAACAAAATAAAAACAATTATGGAACTAGTAGTGGTAACATAAATAAGAGGGAATATTAGTCATCTAGAGTTATACCATATAAGGAGGGGACTTCTGAGACCCTAAGTAGGATTCTCAATAAAGGAATTAGTGTTCCCGTCAAACTTACAAACTCACTCAGGTAGGACAAGCTCTGTCGGCTAAAATACCCGGCGGACTCAATTAGACAAAATAATGTAATTTACAAAATACCCTGCAATGACTGTGGATAAGGTCAACTACATAGGTCAAACTAGTAGGTCAGGGTAGTCAGATTGTCGGAACATAAGAATTTAGCTAAGGTAAGAATGGTTGACCCCGAAAAGATAAGTAATTTAGAAAAAAGCCCAGCACTACATTGCACTGCATGCATTAACACACAACCACACAATAGGGTGAGTGGGAGATGGTTGAGATTCTGAGAAGTAAGCTATGTAGGTGGAGAGAGAGGCTGATTACTGAATCCTGGTTTATGGAGTCTACACTTAAAACATGCAACAGAAATGATCCAACGCAAGTACCAGAGACATGGAAGATGTTATTACCGGCAGTGATATAATTATTTTTAAATGTACATTATCCTATATTGATTTTCCTTCAAATGTCTAATCAAATCCATTCATTTATATAAATGAGTGACTTGATATGATTATGAGTGGCAATAATTTGTGCTCATCAGTTAATATTACTGTGTAACAATACTGTGTGAGTTATCAAAATAAAATCTTATCCATAATGGAGTTATACTCTACCACAGTGCCCATGTTTTATATTTATATCATTCATTTAACGCTGATTGAATCCAGGAGACGAACCCAATGAAAGAGGCTACTGTCAGTTTCTAGGTCATGATGAGTCCCTGCGTCGGCTAGTTATATGTTTTCGTGAATTCGTTTTCCATTGAATTTGAAAGGTTTTTCTGGATGTTTTGCCCCTTTTGCAGTGTGTAGGTCAGTTTTTGTCACTGGATGCTACTATATAGCATATTTTTAGCCTGAAGTTCACAGTTATTATGTTGGTAGTCAAGGATTATGGTAAACCTGCAATCACCGAGCTAATTAACGTATACTATGCTAATATAGTAACATAGACTATGCTTATAATAGTAACAGTAAACTCCCTTACTGTTTTGCCATTGTTTGACAGTGAAACTGTGCGCTGGTTTTTCAGCATAAATGGCACTAAGTTGAACCTACTGGGTGTGCTTATCAACGTTGTTCCAGCCCTCACAGAACATATTAAGCATAGACTAGCGTTACTCCAGAGCGGAAAGTTTTGATTCAGCACGTAGCTGTCTTTTTAAGCACGACCTGTGTCATTTCAGAACATAGTGGGTAAATATGTTCTTCAGTTACCATAAAAAGGCATTATCGAGGAATAGGTTAGAATAAATTTAGAACTGTTTTAAACTTGGTGGTGCTGCGGTCTAAGTGATAAATCGTATTAATCACCGCTATTCAGGATATGCTATGAACCGGAAATCCTCAGCTGAAAAACGTATGAATAAGACACAGATCAGTGTAATTTATAACTGACTCCAAATTGCTTTCATTACGAAACAGTCAACCAAAGTATGCTTTAAACTGTCGCTCTCAGCCATTTGAAGGGAAATTTACTTGATTTATGCTAACCTAGTATGCACAAATCCCACAGGTCATTGAATTGACAACTTAAAAAAGTAGATTAGTTAATACATACATTTATCTATATGTACTAATTAAGGATACATTAAATTTTTAGAAATTGTAGTTAAATTTTATTCGCCTAGTAATCAAAAATGCGTACATCCTATTTTGGACTTAAAATAAATGCATCGAAATTATTGTTGATTTATACTCACTTACTAGACATTCTCATACATCTTAATGTACTTTAAACACCACCAATGCTTCCAAATAGCATGTGACTATCACATTACACTCATACCAAAAAAATTAACACGCCGTTATGTTATGGTAAGGTAAGCCCTAAATCATACTGACTGTAAATTTCCGTGTCAAAATTAAAAGATTACCGCTTTAACTTAGCCCATAAACCCTAATTTCTATCAATTCGCGACTTTAGCGTGATCATTAATCAATGTATATGTCCTTATACCCCACCTTGGTGAACCCCATTGATCATAACGTGTCATTAGAATTCCGAATAACTACGTTTCTTAGTCAATCACTAGTAAACTGAAGGTCATGAGTTTATTCCTCAGTGAGGTCATGGTTGCACACTGCAGAGGAGTCCCAAGTTTACATCGAATCTGATATAATATATATATATATATATATATTGTGGTATATGATTTTCGTATGAACTATGAATTTCGTGTAACCATTTCACCAAACATTATCCAGACAGAAATTCCACATTGCTGTTAGTAATGAAAATTTTTAATTTTTTTTAAACTTTATTTCTCATTTTACTTTGTACTGTCATTTGACAGATTTTTATGGTTGTAACTTTTTTTATTTTTCATGATTGCAATAAAAGCATACAAAAAAAAACACAACAACAATCAAACGAAGAGAACGGAAGTTATTTATTTAGTACTACAAGAAATTAGAGTACAATTTAATGGCAAATCGTATTCACTCATGTAGGTCGATTTGTAGTGCATAAAATTTCACAGACATTTATGCTATTTTAGTAGCTTGCTAAAAACAGTTTGTTATGCCTATATATGGATATATTATCGAAATAGGGCAACAACGTTTGCAGTCGGTTAAATAAATTACGATTTATATTACATAATATAAGTATTTAGGAATTTGAGCAATGAAATACAATTCATAGTGATATAAACTACTCTCCGTATTTGAGCCGACACATTCTTCATGCGAAATGATGAAGAGGAATGAATAACAAATAAATCAATTGATGCACCGTCAGTGCCGAAACTCGTATTTCGGCTGGAAGCAACTTCTGATGTCTGCCTTTGTATATTAATTCAATATTTGTAATTTACCGAAAAATGTTCAAAATAATGTAAAAGCTTTGTCGTTGTCAGCCGCGTTTTACAGCTTAAATGTACTATTCTTTGTCAGTATTTTGAAATTGTCAGCCCTTTACCGTGAAGACAAGTTTGAAATTTTCGCTAATGGGATAATCTAACAGTCGTTTGAGTAATTTCATACATTTGGTTCCTTTGATAAATTTAGATAAAGAAATAAAAATCAGATTCGCAGTATAAAATAATATAATAATTCTACACCACAGGTCCTCATCAACTTCCAACTGCCTTAAACTACAACGGTTAAAAAACATTTACAACGATGTTTCCGTGTTTGAATGGTAGTAAGGAAAACGTTGTAAAGGTCACGCATCCAAAATATAAGCGGTACGATATTTTAGGTTCTTGAGTTACTATGTGAACCTAGAACCTAATACTATTTATTGGATTTTATTAGATTTTTCTATTTTATAACATCACCTTTCCCCTCCATTTCTTTTTTGGAAGCGTACAAAGTAACGATAATTTAAAATGAAAATTGTAATGCTTGTATCTTGGATATTATGATCATGTTATTGTTGTCTGTTTTAGTTCTCAGAGGAACGTACATAGGGCTTTGACAATATGTCTCCGTTGCGTTCGGTTCTCCACCTGGCTCCGCGTTTGCCCAAATGCTTTCATCTCCTCTTTACATGACAACCTCAGTGTCACCCTCACAATGACCACCAACTCGCTGCTTCCTATTCAGCTTCCCTCGAGCTAACGTCTTGCGTGTGATGTCACTCACTTCATGATTTGTTTTCTCAGAGTATGGCCAATCCACCTCCATTTCTTCCTGCTTATTTGTTACACAACTGGTTTCTGCTTGGTTCGTTCCAGGTGATCTTTCAGTATTGCTGATCTTCTCTGGCCATCTGATATCGAATGGTATTGAGCGAAGACAGCTGTCGATGAAGGTCTGTAGTTTTTTCGAGGTGCTCTTCATGACGTGCCAAGTCTCTGATCAGTATAGAAAATAGTACTGACTTAAGACTGGAGTTGAAAATCCAGATGTTATTTTCCATGCTGAGGGCTGTTGATCTCCACACGAACCTGAGAGTAATGAAAGCTTACCTTACTTTCTCGATCCTCTATTTGATATCATCATCAGTTCCGTCCGCCTGTATTTGAAACAATGCTTCCCAGGTAAAAGATGGTAGGTAAAAGAGGTTGCTTCTTTCATATTCCTCCCATTTATGCTGGCTGATTGTTGTCTGCAGTTGTTGCTGTTGCTTTTGGACTGGAATATTCATCACCCCTGTCTACCCCATGTTCACTTGAAGTCTTAACTTTGATGCCTCTTCTACCAACTTGTTCCTTTTCACTTGTGTATCTTCCAATTTGTGGGAAATCAGACATGTATCACCGGTGAAGTCCAGATCCTCCAAGTTTTTTGTGTGGGTCCATTTTACGCCTATCCTCTCTTTGCCTGACCCACTGTCTATTGCTTTATCCATTCCAGCGCAATCAGGAAATCAATCACTGGAGATAGTAGGCAGCCTTGTTTTACTTCCGTCTTCACTTCGAAAGATTTCGTGATCTTCCATTTGTGGAATACTTGGCATGCAGCATTATCGTACAACTATTGGATAAGGTGTATTATTTTTGGTGGTCCCTTGTACTAGCGAAGCAGTTTCCGTATCACCTCTTGACCAACGATGTCAAGGGCCTTTTCAAAGTTGATGAAGATAAGTGAGATAGAGAGTTGACTGCCATTCCAAGGTCTCTTCAGTGATAACACTCAGGGTTACAGTTTGATCAATGTATAACTTATTTCTCCTGAATCCATTCTGTTCGGTTTGATGTGTTAGCTTTATAATATTGTCTCTACTACTAACCAAACAGTCAAGTATATTGTTGTCATTTTTTAATCATCATTATAATTTGAAAAAACTGCAAGAGCTTGCAGCTGATGAGAGCCCATGAAACAGAATGACATAATTTTATGCTGCAAATCTGATCTTACTTTCCTTGATCGGAATTCTAATTAATGGAGGCATTCCATCAAACATTCGAGCACTTCTTTGAATGATCAATCGAGTAAAAGCACCCCAATTGAGCAATCAATTCTATATTCCCTACACATGACACTTATTTACCACCACTACAGATCACTGACACCTGAGCGTAAAATTTCAAGAATTCATCCATCACTTTTTTTATTCCTAAATTGATATACGAATCAGCAGTCTAAGTTTCGTATGAATATAATTCTGACGAAGCATCTGCTGAACAAATGTAGGTCCTCTTAGCCAAATGGCTTCATTACATTGCTTCCTTGACGAAGTGTTATTCGTAGGAGCCCAGGTAGATAAAAATGAGGAAATTTTTAAGGAAGTATTAAACAGAGAAAACATTAATTATGCCACAGAATGCTTTGCACCTAGGTCTGCTTGCAACTAATTGATATATTGATACAAACTAAATTTATCGTCTAACTAATAATAAGTCACACTATTTAAAGATCAGACACTTAGTCAATGGGACAATCGATGAGAATACAGGAATATTTAATCACAGCCGACTTTATCAGGAATTCAAAAAGCTTATTTCATTTGGAATTAAGTGATAAAAAGGTTTTCTAGAAGGACAATGAGGCTTTTTTTTACTAGAGCTGTCCAGCTGAGTCATAAGCAAAAACACCAATAACATATATATGTGTATATGTCGTAGACTGTGCTGACCATGTTAAAAATGTATTATCTAAAGGTGCATCGATCAAATAGTAACCAACTTGACTTTAAGAAAACAGTGTTTATTATTATTCACTCAGGTTTAGAATGGAATTCGGGACTTCAATGGCACATCTCCATTTTAGTTAGTTCTCTGCACTCCTTTAGGGCTGTCTCCACAATTGTATAAGTTCTCATTTCCTCTCCACATGACCTTCGCTGTGCGCCCCTTGAACTCCCTGATATTCCATTTCGTATCCGCTTCTCACGCAGGCAACTTTTTGTCACCTGATACCACTCTATGGTGTCCTTAGAGCATGTCGAATCTACTTCTGTTATATTCTGCATATTTGTTTTGTAACTGGCTGTTGGTTAGTTCGTTCTCAGAGTTCCATTTTCTCCTAAAGATTTGATTTTTAGCATGATATGAAGATAAATGTTGAATTAAGAAACATAATTCATCTTTCTATATCCATAACAGATTAACCTGAATTTATACAGACGTTGTTAATTAGCTATAGGTTGGTAGATTTAATCAAAACAAGTAGTGACAGTTAATATATTTTTATTATCGTAGAATCAAAACCAACACAATCGCATTTCTATCTTGGGGGAATTTCGTTCAAATTATGAGGATGTATACCGGAAAATGATTAATACAAAAATGAAAATCACCTAGAACGAAATGAACTTGTATAAGATGGTACAATAACTAACTAATTAACTTAAAACAAACAATAAAGGTTAACAATGATTTACTGAATTCACCAAATTTCGGTAGAACTCATCAGCTGAATACTCAACATACACGGATATATATACTTTTGAAATTACATAGGGAGATATAAGACTGATAAGTAAATGATCTACATTGAATTAGTCATGCAGAAAGACAAGTGCGAATGTTTTACAGGTCATGTTCAAATAGATAAGGGGAGAGAGAATATGAGAGATCAAAATTAAGATAAACTGCATTACGCTTCAATTACATCACTTAGATAAACAATTAGTCATTAGGGAATATATCAAGAATTGCAAGCAGAGTAATATCAATAGTAATGGCTATAATAACAATAATAGTGTTGAAGTGAGTTAAGATAATCCTACTGATAAAGGATAGTTTTAGATGAATCAAGAATAATAATAATAAAAGGCAGAATAATACGTAAAACGTATTACCATGGTAGATTCAGAGTCACAACCATCTCCTTTCGTATACAGAGAGCTGGTTTATAAATTTGAATTGCACAAGCCACTGCAATTGCAAGCATATTCTTGTTTCTTTGTTTGCTGACAATGGTGAATGACTTGACCGCGTCGATATCATGTCCGTAATCCACAAGATGTTTTGTTATTGAGGATTTCGGCACCTTGTACTCAGCTGTTTTCAACCATTTTGGCAAATGCTCCATCATGCGAGTAGACAATTGCCTTTCTGTACGACCTAGGCGTATTTGCTTCCACAAACACACTCAAATTGATATTCGCAGTTTGAAGTGTTGAGGATTGGCGACTGGTCTTTGCCAGATTGTTGAAGCACTTGCTTAGTGGTGTTAAGGATAACAAGTCTTGCAGCATAATAAATTCTCTTGATGACTCTATCGAGCCTGACTACTTCCTGTACATCATCTTCTTTGAACGGCAAACTGTTATAGACAGGTTTCTTCGGAATTGTCTGGATTGTTTCGCAAGGGCTAATTTCTCTAGAGTATTTATTGATGAACTTCTCAGGATATCCATTCTTGGATAAAATATCCTTCAGAGATTTTATTTCATGCTCAATAGTACTGTCAGAACAAATTTTTCGTGCTCTATTGAACAGTGTTCTGACTAAGTTCTTATTATACTGGATTGGAACAAAGCTCTTGAAATGCATGTACTGTCCTGTCCATGAAGACTTTCTAAATATGGATCTTTCGATTGTGCCATCATTCATTTTGGCTAGACAAACGTCTCGGAATTTAATAGTATCGTTTTCCTCATGTTCTACTGTGAAATTGAGATTTGGATGGCATGAGCTGAACTTTATCAACATGTCTCCGACTTTTTAGCTACTTTCACAGACAATAAAAATGTCATCAACATACCTTAGGTATACATCCGTTTCTTGTATATGTTGCTGCAAGATACCGATAGCGGCATCGGGAATAGTATCAGGAAATAAATATTTTCAACAAACTAACTAACTAAGATGGGGAAGAGACACTGATGTGTCGAATTTCTCACTTGTATGAGAAGTTATATGAAAATATATTGAAGTAAATTAAATTTAGAATGGAAATGTTATTTGAGCCATGATAAAGTGAATACATGAGTATATTCAATATCTTTGAACACAGAGGTAAAATTTATAGTCACAATATTTCAAAGATTCAGTCAAAAATAAATAAAATGTTAAAAGCTTTTTAGCATGATACTGACAGACTCTGTTGAGCACTAAGTTCATATGTTCAGAAATTATAAAGCGATTGTGGAAAAAAGGTGAAAGCTGAAAAATGCACCGAGGTTTGATTGTGGACTTGAGGATAATGAAATAGTTAGGAAAATCCCCCTCATTGGTCTGTGTTTCTAAGTGAATTCGTGTGGAAGAAACGAAACAGATACTTCTTGTTACACAGGTTTTATCATTGATATTTTCAGGACGTCTGATTGAGTATTGACGTGAAAAACGAAGGTATGTAGAAATATCATTTACGAACTTGAGATAGTAGAAAACATTTCCACGATTTTCTTTTTAATTAAAACTTCCAAATGTTAATTTGCAGCTATTTGAATAGTTACAAGTTTCATCACCAGCTGACAACGGCTCACAAGGTATGCTCTCAAACCATTCAGTCACTAGCACTCATCTGAATAGCCCATTTCACAAACTGGCAGAACTTCAAATCTATGCGTCGTTGAATCAGGTTCCATTGGTTGAAAGGTCCAAGAGCTCGCCTTGAAATCCGAAGTGGATGATTGCGATCCCTGATGGGATGAACAGTACAAGCTATTGAAGAGTCACAAACTGTGACGAAACGGCTTTCCAGTACTCCCTAGTTTTCCAGTGGTTTTCTAACTTATATCAACTCGTGATCAAATGAAAATTGTTCAAAATTTCCAAAAAACCTTATTCTTATAAGTTTGAAAATCCACTAAATATAAAACCATGACAATGTTTAGCTGATTGGATAAATAAGGATAACACATACTTTATACTGCACATATCTGTGTTTTAGTATATATTTTAGATTTCTTAGCTTCCATTGTTCTTTTCCAATTAGACAAACTGACTATTCATTGTAATACGGGCAAATTTATTACTTTTTATTAAATTTTTTTGAGTTCAGAAGAGAACATAGGCCTTCAAACTGGAGTCTTGAGATTTCAGTAACCGTGGTGTTGTCTTTTATGGAGTGAGGTTGTTAGGCTCAGGTCTAACTTTCCGCGTTTACTAGGTTTACTGCTGACTATGAGAGTTTTAGGGATGTGTTGGCCAGGGGGGTTGGGGCAAGCTCCACACCACATGAGGCGTGGTTGACAAGCATTCTATCACTGAGCCTTCGACACATACATGCGTATATAAAAATACACAAAACTTCTATTTTATGGTTGGCAATTGTTGAGGTCTGGCACTGGTCCTTCTTTTTTTCTTCATTTCTTTGAGTTCCAGTTGAAACATACGTCTTCAAGCTTCAGCTACGAAGTTTTATTGGCATTATTGTTCTTTGTATGGGGTGGGATTGCTAGCCCTATGGACAACCTTGTGTCTTTGTTGAGCTTACAACTGGCTAAGGGAGGTAAAGAAAGGTGTGCATCATTCGGGTATCCAACACATAGTCTCCATAAAGTATTATACTTTATTATTCGCCATAATTCTTGATCTTGACAAAGTATAACAAACTGAAGTTCAATGTTCAATACCTCTTATTTTTTAGTAGCGTTTTAATTAATTCTTTTTTTATGGCTTATAAATTCTATCTACAAATTGATTCTACAGAAATTCCTAAATACAAGTACTTTGTTTTTCACATAGATGCAATTTACAAAGCATCAAAAATTAATTCACTTTTGACAGTAACAACCACGACACAACCAAAAAAAAGAGAGAATTTATTCCTGTATCCTTCATTTTGATTTGCATGCTTGATCTCCTTCTGACGTTTAATGAGTGAATGGCAATCATGCGCAGAAAATTTCTTTTGTTTTTACAAGCTTTTCTTTCTTATTATCACAAAACTTCCCTAAAAATTTTTTGCATGCATTATTGTGAAAAAAAGTGTTTTATATTCAAGTGCTTTTTTAACTACGATTGGTGACTTGGTTGATAAAAATTATTATTCTGAACGTAAACGCTATATGAATGAAACTTTGAGCAACTATTGTGGTCGAACATTTTATTAATTTGTCTGAAGTGGGTTGAGTAACTTTATTTCTTTTTCGTTTAATTCCTTTGCTTTCAGAGTGGAACATTGGGTTTTAAGCTCCAGCTTTGGAAATTGATTGGCAGTAGTGTTTGTTTTTGACAAGATAGCACTGCTTGTCTCAACTGTAACCTTCCCTCCCCACCGGACTTACTGTCGACTCGGTCAGGTTTGGGAGTGTGTCGACAGGGAATTGAACCCCGGATCAAATGAGTAGTTAGCGATTATTCTACCACTGAACCACCGTCAAATGTAAAAACCAGGTAGTACTGGACAATTATTTCGTCTAAGTTTGTCACTTCTTAGCTGCACGCACCCATGAACCCTGTAATTATAAGTGTGGAACTTGGGCACTGTGTACAGAGTTTCTTTTCCATCGTACTTTGAATTCATTTCATAAAAACACACAATGGTGAAGTACTATTTATTCACTGATTTCGTTTCAAGCACAATTTATTGCGCATAATTATGTCAAGGTATCCACACAACTTTCTTACTTCCTTTATATAATTCGATTATTTATTAATAATAATTTGCTTTATTCCAAAACAGTACTTGTGATACAAAATGGAATTATCAGCATTTTGCTACAGTATTGCATCCAGTTAGTACATTATCAATAGATAAAATTCTACATAGATTAAGGAAATATCAGTTCATTATGACAACAACATATTGACATGTCGGTAGCAAATTCAATATTGAAGAGAGTGTTTGAAAGTGTTGAAAAAATTAAATGGTAGCGTATTTACTGGCGTAAGCGGTAACAGAAAGTGTGAGAGAATGAAGAAGAATGTTTTAATAGAATTAGTAAGGAAGAAAGAAACAAGGCAGCATATGACAGAAAGAAAAGAGAGAAAAGGAAAAGAAAGAAAGAAAACGTTCTACCTATAAATGATATGAATTGGAAAGACAAGATCCAGTTGTTCTACTGACTATTTAATAAGTTAAAGGTTTCACGCCTAATGCTTTCTTTATTGCACAGAACAAAAGCTAAGCAGGATGTGGTTGATTTTTTGTACTTACTAGTGCGAGAATATAGTTTTCTGTATAGGCTTCTGGTTCTGCCTGCCTGATGAGATACAAGGGGAGAGTTGTGAATGAAGAGGGTGGTGTGAGTTAGATAAAATGGATTTAGCTCATTTTTTCCCATGAGTCCATGTGTCTGCCAAGCAGAATATTAACAAGCTGGTTAAGTGGCACACTGCTTACCCTGCTGACAACCTTTAACATCCTAAGTAACAAGAAATAGTCCTTCTTCAGTAGCCCTGGAAAAACTAACGAGGAACAATAGAAAATAATAGGCAAGATGTGAGAGTTAACGAATTGTAGGATTAAGGGTTGCGTTATTCCAGAATATCTTAACTTCTTGATGTAGAAGAAGGTAAGACGGAATATTTTCTTAGAAATCATTAGGATATGAGACGACGAGGAAAGATCAGTAGATAGAATGACGCCTAAGTATTTAATTTCAGACTTGGTTTCTATTTCAGTACCATCTATGTTGCACACCTCGTGAGTGCCAACCAGTTTATTTAGGTTGGTCAGATTTATTCCTAAAAGTGAAATTGACCGTTTGGCATTTAGAGGGGTTTAGGGTTAGATCATTTTCCTTGGACCACTGGCTGATTTCTGGTAAAAAGCCATTTAGTTTAGAGAAGTCACTTTGACACTTGACAAGCAAAGATACAGTCAGGTCGTCAGCATATTTGACAAAATTAATGTCATTTGAAGATGGTAAGTCATGTAGAAAGAAATAAAAGAGAAGTGGGAAGAGTACAGCACCTTGGGGGACACCAGCTTCAGCTCCTTTGATTTAATTGGTAGTAAAATTGCCCACATCCCTGGAATTGATGATGAGTCATTCCTACTACACGTGTCAGGTGTGGACTTGATGAACAAAGTTTTAGTAACCAACTTCTCCCCACACTTACCGATATTACATTTAAGAATTGTAACTCCGCCACGCCTTATTGTGTGTTTGTGTGTTAATGTATAAAATATAATTACTCAATTTTTTCTGAATTAATCACCTTCGTGTGTTTGTGAGCAATATGAACGGAAAACCTGAGTCCTATTCTTTTTCATTCTTCTTTTCTAAGAAAATGGATCTGAATCATAGCTTATCACCAGCAAAGTCGTTCATTCGAAATACTTCAGCATTGGATCTATTTCATACATTTGATCCCCTTAGTAAATTTTTATAAAGAAATAAAGACCAAATTTGCAGCATAAAATGATATCATTCTGCTTCGAAGGTCTTCATCACCTGCTGCAAACTGCTTGAAATTACAATGGTTATAGAAGATTGACAACAGCATACGTTAATGTTTGAGTCTGTATGTCTGTCTGTTTTCGACATAGAACTTTGCACAAATGTGCGGCACTTCAAGTCGCCACACTCCATGCAACATAAAAAGAAAGAGAAGAAAGTACAAGAAAAGCATAATAGAGACAGTAAGCAGAGGTGTGAGACAAAGGAAGAGTAATAACGATGAACAAAACAGTTTCATTGGTGGAGATCATAAATCACAAGGAGTGGATGCATCTGCGCCACTGAGAACGATTTTGAGCCATTTCACCAATTGTTTCCGACCATTGATTATTACCGTCCCAAGGACCCCAACCAGGAAGTCTACACCTTCCTACATGGCTTAGACTAATGTTTGAGTGATAGTAGAGGAAACACTATAAAACTAACGCATCTGAAATAAAGGCATTACATTTTTTTAGTTTAAGTTACCAACAATTTATTTACTTTCTAAACAGAAAGGAAGAGGCAGGAGAAGACAAAAAACAGAAAAATCTAAATAAACAATGCTCGCTAGTAGACTGGCGTAGCAGCTCAAAAAAATCATAGTTCATAAGATTGAAAATTTGCTCACTGAGCTGAAATCACTAATATGGATGGCTGATCAATATGATCAAAATGCAGTTACCAAGTATATGAGATATTAATTGCACTGTCTTTTTGTTTTCATAAGTTCAGTTAGGGACATTTAATTGCAAATACTTTGGGGAATTGTAGTAAACTTGCTATAGTTTGTATCTTTAATATCTTGAGGTATTTAGGAATCTCGACGAAATGACCCACATCTAAAGGATTTTCCGATAGATGAACTTTGCATTAACGGACTGTCTTCTGTTCTTGTCTTCTCGCGTTGTGGTTTCGGTGGTATCATAGTGTCGTTGTTGTTGTAAATTAAAATCAGAACATTAGCCTAACGAATCGACTAGGTGGGAAGTTCGTTAGCGTGAACTACTAAGTGTATTATAGGTCATATCAAGTGGAACCCGAGCAGAAGACGACGATCTCAACACAGGTTAGAGTGTCACATGGAGATCGGGTGTAGAGGAAGATAAGAGCTTAAGGACAATCTTGTAGCCAGCCAAAGACGACCAAAAGAAACAGGATGGAATAAAGATGTTCTGTTGAAGCCGACACTCCATTCGGAGTCTGAGGGAATTAAAAATGATAGTATCAGCACACTACTTAATAATATAGATCACTCAAAAGCGAACCACTGATTCCTTTACGCACCTATTGAATGTGACGCTTAGTTTCACTAGGTTATTACAAGAAATTATGGAAAAATGGCTAGTGCATCATAAAGAAAATCAGAGGTAAACGAGATTACTAGTGAAGCTAAGCATTCCATTCATCAATGTAAGATGCATGAAGTAAATATTGACTAGACTCAGTCTCAAACGGAAATTTATAATAATAATAAGGGTTATGGTTTTGATAAATATTCTGAATTCTAAGAAACATAAAAATTAATATGCATACGGTTTCCAGCGTTCTAATTTGCTTATATTTCAGACTTTCGGATATTTTCGTTGTATTAACAACTAATTGCCACATTCAATATTTTTTTTCATTTTTATACATCAGAACAGTTGTTCATTTTGTTTGTTTCAGGTCTGCTGATAACAGATTATCGATCTATCATGCTACCTTATTCTTCTCCTAATGCCAGTTTTCTAATAAGAAGAAACATTTTTGCAAAATATTCCCAAAAGTGGCTATTTTTCTGATAAGTTTCAATGAAATTCTTCTGTCGTATCCACTTGCTATTTAGCTAATTACCGGGTTATGTGCTTTGTGAAAACAAAAATAAACTGCACCCCTCAAACGTCTCCACCTAAATCTGCAGTTTTATTCTTCGGCATAAGTGCTGGGAAACCACCAGTCTGATTCATTGAAGAAAATCTTCCTAATAGCTGAAACCTAACCCACTTTCCTTTTTACAAAACCAATGGTTCGCATGAGTGCGAGGGATAAATTACCACTGCTGGTCTCATCAGAGTATATCTATCAGTTCACCTGCCCAAGTGTAGCTAGCTAAGTCGACCGTATTCAGCGTTTGGTTTCCCAAAGTATCGTTCAACACCTACCCTTCTAGTTTCATAAAGAAATATAAGATTTTCCCTTCAACTCGATTCTGGAACAGTTGACTGACTCTAGAGATTGAATAAAACCACAAACCAATTTCAGATTAATCTACTGTATAGGCAAGGATCTTACCAAAAAAGTAAAATAAAACTTCATCATGCCGCAAAAGCGATGATCACCCACATGCTAAATCCTGATATCTGTATACAGATAAAGTGTGCCCGATAGCTAAACCTTAAATAGACCTAATTGTTTCTACACTGGTTACGTAAGGTTTCTTATTAATAGATTTTTTAACTATATATTACTGTTCTCCCCCTCATCCTACTACTGCACTTATACTGCTTTTGACAGTGATCTTAACTTGGCTCTCTGTCAGTTTTAGTTGAGCTCCACTGACTACTATCTACTTCATGTAATTCACCTACTTAAGTTCCTCTTGATTTCTACCTGATCAACGCTCTCTATGTATACATGCAATGTAAAACTTGAGATGACATCCCTGAGAAGAGTAAATCTTTGTTGAACACATTATCTTTTACACGACTTAATGGAGATTGTTTTAAGCTGAATTACCTTTTTTAAATCAACAACAATGAAATATTGTGTATATTTACCTACGAACTGCTTGCTTAACACGCATGTAGTCCGAGTTCGATCCCCAGCTGAAGCACTGTTAAACCTCAGTGGACCGGCAGTTATGCCAGTAAAAAGGGAAGGTTAGGTGTTAATTTAGACCCCCCCCCTTGTAAAAATAAAAACCAATGCGAGTGAAACTTTAAAACTCAAGCTCGAAGCACTATTTTCTACTCAGAAAATAAAGGAATAGAAAAAGTAATATTTATGATTATTGATGGCTAGTTTTGAAATCCAAGATGAACATTTGTCGTGTTTTGGATTCATTGACTTCACCTACCTATATTTTCAGTGGGTGTTGGGACTCGAGCACAGTGACCAGCACAGTAACCTAAGTAGGTCACTGAATAATGATAGCCACCCATTTTAAAACGAGTTCGCGTTGTTTATTGACAGTATAGTCACATCTAGCTAACTCTATCAAATAATTATATCGAATTATAAAAGAATCATAAATTTCATTCATTATATAATGCAAAATAAGCGTTTTAACTGATAATATTCTTACAGTTAAAAGCAAATAAATGGCACATTTTAGCAATATATAATTCGCGAAAGTATTATTTTAATGGCATAACTGAAATAGCTGAAAGTTCCCATTTTCGATACATTACTAACTCATTATCCCAAAGGGTATCTTGTGCTCATGGTGTGAATTATATAATCGTTACATTTTAAAACGTCTCGAAAAATTCAGCTTTTCTAAGGAGAAGCATTTATTTCTGCATTTTAAGTGATACACTTAAAATAGTAATCTCAATTAATAAAACTTGTTGTCGTGAATTATTTATTTTCTCACCACTTTGAATATATCAGTGCCTGGGTGACTACAAATATCAAAAAAGGGAAAGAATGGATTTTGAGTTAAATTCACTAAAACAAGGCATCCATTTCACTTGATGTTTTGGCTGCGTTATGAAACTAGCATGCTTATTCTTGAATGCAATGAAATATTTGAAATGATTCCTGCATATCTGTGAAAGACTTGCTGTGCAGGCAAAAACCTAACTAATGTCAGCCATGATGAAATCCTGAAACCAATCAAATCCCCACAAACCAACACTTGAATACCAATGAGATGCTAACTGGCGACTGGCCCTATTCAGGTAGGTAGTTACCTGGGTTCCAGTGGAAGTCGTGACCAGTAGGGTGCAGCTGGTCGGGTGTGAGGACATTGGCTAGCGGTCACACTGTGTCGTGAATTGGCAGAAGTTAGAATTCAAGGACCATTGGATCGGGTCCCAGTGGCTTAATGGTATACGAGCTCGCCTTGTAACCGGAAGGTCCTGAATTCGAATCCTGGTGGGTGCGCACCGTGAAGATTCCCAAACTAGGACTAAACAGCTGTCCAGTACTTCCGGGCTTTCCAATGGTTCTCTAACTAATGTCAGCTCATGATGAAATCCCAAAAACCTAATTTTGCTTTCGAGACTTTTGTCACAAACCAACATCAGTTAGATAGATCACTGACAAACAGTCAAGAGCACTGGGTAGCTGTTTCGTCTTGGTTTGAGACTCTGCAGCAGTACATACCAATGAATTATTATTATTGTTGTTTCCTTCAATTCCTAGAAGAACATACAGCTTCAGCCGCACGTCTCCATCGCGTTCGGTTTTCTGCCAACTTTTTCACCCCGCTCCAATTCTGCCACATGCTTCATCTCCTCTTCACATGACTTCCTCCAAGTCACCCAACCCTCACACTGACGACCAACTCGCCGCTTTCCTTTCGGGTTCCACTCGAAGAATGGCTTGTCTAGTGATGTCACTTGATGGTTTCCTCAGAGTATGGTCAATCCATCTCCATTTCTTCCTTCCTATTTATTTCACAACCGGTTCATGGTTGGTTCGCTCATTGCCAGAGATCTCTGTTGCTGATCAACTCTGGCCGGCCATCTGATTTTGAGTATTGAGCGAACACAACTGTTAATGAAGGTCTGTAGTTTGTTTGAGATGCTCTTTATGACGCGCAGTGCAAGTCTATGATCCATATAGTAGCACTGACTTTACATTGGAGTTGTAAATCCGGATCTGATTTTTGATGGTGAGTGCTATTGACCTCCACAGACTTGAATTAACTAGACATCAAACCTAAGGCCTTCATCTTACCAGACCGCACTCATCAACCCGTTAGCCACTTGCTCGTCGAACGCATTGGTGACGGCAGCTCGATATTACGAACTGACAGAGATAGCATTCACAGGTCATTGAATCTCAGCCTAAGTGGCTGAATGGTAATCATCAAGCTTGTTCTTGTAACCTGAAGGTCCTATGTTCGATCACTGATGTTCGCGTAATGTATGCGTACTGCTGAGTGGTTCAGAAAACTACGGCGAAAAAGATGTCCCGCGCTCTTCACCGGTTTTCAAGGATCTCTTTAACTGATGCTGGTCCGTGGTGAAATCTAACAGTTGATATTGAATTGATCCAAACTCATCATACATAATCTGTCATTTGTGTCGCTCAAGTGCAAATTTACAAAAAAACTTAATTTAATTGTTGCGAAAGCTCAGAAAACTCTCATTTTTAGTTTCTTAACACTCTGATTTGCATGATAATTTCACACTAAATGCTGAAGTCGTTGTAAAACATTTGTGTGTTTGTGATTTCACCCTGATCGTTTCAATAACACGCCCGTCACATAGCTTAAATCACACTGGTCTCATTTAAACAACAAATTCTAAAATGAAACTAGAAATATATTGGGTTTATACTGAAGATATTGAATAAATTTTTTAAATACTGTCTATTTAAAAAATTCTTTCCAATCTTAACTAGCTTTTTGAACACAGATGTTTATACTGAGGTAAATACTCAACATAAAAGGTTATCTTTATTTAACCTTCTGACATAAAGTTCTTATAGCCTTCTTCTGTTTACAAATTCCATGAGTAAACAAATTATGACATCTTATCTCATATGAGTGTTCTGAACTCTGAAATTAACGGTTTGGGACTAATGAAAATAGTTGTTTATCGTGATATATATGTAAGTGTGGAAATCTGCAATACTCACATAAAGAAGGGGATCCGGATTTTCAACACTATTATCAAGACAGTCAGTGCTTCTCTATGGTTCAGAAACTTGTTGCCTACTTCACACAAAGCGTTTCCAACAGGTTGCTAAAGACTTTCATCAACAGCTCTCTTCTTTTGATACTAAAGATAAGATCACCAGTTAGAGAGGATTAGAAATAAGTAGCTCTGGGAAATAATCAATCAACAACCAGTTACTTAAACAACAAATGTGTCAAAGCAAATGGATATGGATGAGACACACTCAGTCTGAGGAGACCGTTGGATGACATAAAGAAAATCGTGTATGGAAGAGTTGTGAACTAATAGGCAATCGTGAAACCAAGTGAAGAGAACAGGACAAAACAAAAGATGCGTTATCTGAAGCCCTGTACTCCACTGGCAACACAAGGCAATAATAATATAGTTGATTTGAAGAAAGTAAATGTTGTAATGACCGGAGTGATACTAGATTTGTAGTGATTACTGCTGTCACTTCTATAAGACATCAGTATTTGACAGTTTACTTTACTACTGTGCGCACAGTGAGGAAACACATAAGATTGACAGAAAGGTTAATACATTAGAAACTAAGCTGTTTAAATGGCTATTTCACAAAGTCAATAAATTTCTATTTTACTACATAAAACCTTGTGACTATTTAATTATCAAAATTCACTGATTTAACCTTTAATCTCCTTTAAGGTTAATATTTGGTTTACAGATGGTGTTATGAATAATGAATACTATTATGTCACCTCCCAACAAAACGTCACCCTGTTTTGAATAATTTTTCTGTTAGGGGACCATTTGAAGATTCTTGAAGAGTAGCCATACAATCAGCAACTACGAAACTACCCCTGACTGTAATTTTGCTTTAACTGGTAGTTTAACACCTATGCACAATAGCTACAACTGTCAAGAACATGAATACGGTTATTTCCATGTCTATCAACTGGTGTTAGAGATGTACGCACTTTTGAAGAAAAAGGACTTCAAACATTATTGCCAAATAGAAAATCTGTCTATCCTATCACTACCCACAATATCCAGAGCATGACGATTGGTAAGATAAAATAATTATCTAAGGTTATTTGACCTGAATTTAAGATAATCAAGTGTCATTTTGCAGGGACTCGATTGGTCAAAGGTTTGATCACAAGCCAGCATAAACTGGAGAGTCACTGGAAAACCAGGGAGTTCCGGAAAGCCGTTTCCTCCCATTCTGAAACTATACAGCAGTAAATATACACTAGAAGTTGAATCAGGACTTACCATTGATAGCATGAGCTAGTAAAAATATGCAGTCACCGGGAGCCATGGCCGAAGAATTCCAACTTCTATCAATCCGCGATATATATATATATATAGAGCAACGACTAGCCAATGTCACAGGCGAGTAATTGTTCTGTCATATGACCTTGTGGATCTCACTATTTTCGACTTTTCACCAGAACTCCAAATAACTGAGTGTGTAGAGCTAGTCGCCCCTGAGAATCAGGCTAATCAACAAGTGCTGGTTTTCAGAGATTCGACTGGTTACATTTTGACCTCAACCACTAGAAAACCAGGGGTTACTGAACAGCTGCATAGAGCAGTCGAGTTCTCTCTGGTTTTTCATCGGTCCTCTAATCGGTGTCAGCACGTGTTTGGAACCTGAATCCAGGACTAAACTTAATTTGACTGACTAATTTTAGAATACCTCAACAGGTATTATTAACAATATAACATGTGCTGGAAACTGGTCGACGCTCAGTCGCATGCCAAGTTTTTCGAGAGATGACCATCGTGTCTAAGCAGTGTCAACTTAAAGTTGAATACTATGATCACTTAACAGTACTTTAGTATATTTCTGCTAATTCAAGGTTCATTCAATTTTCAATTGTATTTCTGCCTTCAGCAGTCTATCTGTTTGGTCTTCTGACTTTCAAGAAGATGACCTGGGAGCTTTTTCGTCCTGAAAATTCTATACTATGCCAAAAGTACTGTGTCAAATAAAGCCATTATTGGATTTCATCATGAGCTGACATCGGTTAGAGAACCATTGGAAAACACCTGGGAGTACTGGACAGCTGTTTCGTCCTAGTTTGGGACTCTTCGCAGTACGCACCCACCATAATGGTTTGAACCCAGGACCTTCTGGTTACAAAGCGAGCTCTTATACCATTAAGGCACTTGGGCCCGATCCAATGGCCCATGAATTCTAACTTCTGCCAATTCACGACATAGTGCGACGGTTAGCCGATTTCCTTGGGAGTGTTTGTCCTCACACCCGACTTACTGCACCCTACTGGTGGTGGTGATGGTATACGAGCCCACTTTGTAACCATAAGGGCCTGGGTTCGAATCCCGGTGGGTTCGTACTACTGAGGAGTCCCAAACTAGGATGAAACAGTTGTCCAGTACTCCCAGTTTTTCCAATGATTCTCTAACCGAAGTCAGCTAATGATGAAATCCTGTAACCAATCAAACCTCTACAAACCAAAATTTGAAAGCCATTATTATTTCGATAGAGAAAGAAGGACCACATTTGGAGTATAAAATGATTTCATTCTATTTCACAGCTTCTCATCACCTGCTGCAAACTACCTGAAATTGCAATGCTTATCAATAATAACATTTCATACTTCAATGTTTGAAAGGTAATAGAGAAAACATTATAAGATGAACGCATCCGGAATATAAACATCACAAGTGGCTTTAGTTTAAGTTACCATCACTATAATAATGGTTTTCTTGTATTTCACAATGAATCAAAAACAAAACGATATTGTTTTACTGACGTCTAACTATTTAATGCTAATAGCTTCAAACAGTTATAAGTTACCATCAATTTATTACTATCAAACTATGGAGAAAAGTTGGAGTTAGAGAAGACAGAAAACAGAAAAATCTAACAAATTGTGTTAGGTTGTACGTCAACATGATAACTCAAGAAGGTTAAAGTTCATCAAGCTGAAAACTTGCTTAGTGAGCTGAGCTCACTAGTGTGTATAACTAATCATGTAATGAAATTAATATGATTACCAAGGGAGTCAGAGATTGACTACACTCTCTTTCTGTGTTCATAAGTTTGGTCTGAGACGTTTGATAGTACTTGCTTCTGCAAATCTTAGTACATTCGCTATCCTTTGTATGTCTAATATTTTGAAGGATTTAGAAATCTCGACAAATTGACCGGTATCAACAAGGTGTCTAGTAATTGCACTTTGTAAATATCTGCTTCTTTTTAAGCATAAGTTTGTTAAAATATACTCTGAAAACAGGATAGAAGCCATTCTTTCTGTCCTTCCAATGTACTTACTGCCGCAGGTGCACGAAAATTATAAATGCAGTTGGAGGTAACATCAGTTGTCATGTTGACGTACAACCTAACACTATTTGTTAGATTTTTCTGTTTTCTGTCTTCTCTAACTCCAACTTTTCTCCATAGTTTGATAGTAATAAATTGATGGTAACTTATAACTGTTTGAAGCTATTAGCATTAAATAGTTAGACGTCAGTAAAACAATATCGTTTTGTTTTTGATTCATTGTGAAATACAAGAAAACCATTATTATAGTGATGGTAACTTAAACTAAAGCCACTTGTGATGCTCATATTCCGGATGCGTTCATCTTATAATGTTTTCTCTATTACCTTTCAAACATTGAAGTATGAAATGTTATTATTGATAAGCATTGCAATTTCAGGTAGTTTGCAGCAGATGATGAGAAGCTGTGAAATAGAATGAAATCATTTTATACTCCAAATGTGGTCCTTCTTTCCTTATCTAATTTATCAAGGGAACCATATGTATAAAATTTTTGAAAAGACGCCTCACTGCCAAAGCCATCATTAGTGTTCGTTTTCTGAGCAAACATTAGTAGTTCAGATTTTTGCAATAGTATATCATGTATAGTTTTGATATTGTTCTCCATAAAACATTCGTCTTCAGTGATTAGAAAAAAAATGTAACGAAGAATACCGTTTTACTTGCAAACATTCTATTTCACCTCTCTCTGTCTGTCTGCTCATAATATCCAGATTATGTGAAATGAATAAAGCTTATTATGGCATATTCTTAGACGGTGTAACAAAAGTTTGAGTTATTTTAAAGACAGAGTTTACACGCATTTAATGTTATTTTGAATTTCTCTATTTCTTCTGCATATCAGTAATGTGAAATCTGTCACCACGTAATGTTTATGTAGCCTCAAAATAAATTACACTACTGTCCACACTCCCTAAGTAGGCTTTTTACATATTCCAACCTTTTACCCACTCTACTAATAGCAATGATAAAGGTTTTCATGTTGAGATAACTGATAATTTCATCAACGATTATATGTTTCAGTTTCCAGAGGATACTCCTTCAATGTTCAACAGTTTTCAAGAGCTGCGAAACAGACAAATAAAGCAGAAAACATATTTTAACTAAAATATTTTCGTTTTTATTATAAAATCTATCGAAAGTAATAATATGTCTCACCTAATTAATTCGTTAAATAAAAATGGAGAAATTTTAACCTACTCTCCCTCCGCTTTAAATAAAAAACCTTAATGCATATGATGTCTGATTATTTGAGAGAAAATTGCATTGCACTCCCACCTACCCCCCCCCCCGAATGTTTAATGCTCAGTTTCTATCAGTTCGCATAAGTGAGACCTTCATTTGTGTAACTTTGTTGATCCCCTGGGATTTTTGTAGCATTCACTCAGTAAAACGCTGATAAAAGTAAAATATGAAATTTAAACAAAAGCATATTTCACAAATTTATCGTATGTGATCGTTTCAAGCGTATTTGTGTTACAGAACTAAACATTTTATTTCAGATATATATATAATATATATATATATATATATATATATATGAGTACAGCCTTTTGGATACTCTACAACATTGAGTTTACAAAACTTCTATCAAAATTGCCATAAATATTTTTTCTCGCTAAGATCTTATCGGGAGTTAATTAGTTGTTTAGTATGCGAGTAATATTATTTAAGTTATGACATAAATTTCGACGTAGAATGAATCCATTTTGCCCTTTATGGCGGTCTGCTTAAACCACTGACTGTCATACACTTTCTCTCCACCTAAATACATCCCGTTAACTGCGCTTCATGTTGTTCTATTCATATATTTATAACTAAGATTCTCGATGTATATTTACGCATATTTTTAAATAGGTGTTAACCTGTTGCTACTAAATTTCTAGAGGAAATACTGAAGAAACTTTCTGGATTATTGAAGCGTGCCCCGGATAAAACAACATCACTTCAGATGAAATATTTAATCATTTTTATATTATTTGAAAATTCTGCGAAAACAGTAAAAACCTTGTCAAAAGAGAATTACTGAAAATTCTGTTCTATGTAAAAAAGTATTTTTTTTTAGAATAATCCTATTATTAGTATTCAAGTAATGATTTGCGGGGATTCACTTGGTTTCAGGGTTTCATCATGAAGTGACATCGTTTTGAGGGACCATTGGAAAACCTTCAAGTATAGGATAGCTATTTTGTGACAGTCTGGGTCTCTTCAGTAGTGTATCCCAATGAAGTTCAAACCCAGGACCTTTTAATTACGAGTTGAACCAGCTGGTAGACCATTAACCCACTGAGACCCGATTCAAAGATTCATGAATTCCAATTATTAGTATTATTAGTGTAGTAATCCTAGAAAGCTTAATAACGAGCACATGGAAAGTTAAAAGAATGAGAAATCCTTAGTAGAAGTGGAACTTTTAATGATAACCAACGTGACTATAGCGCCACCGAAAGGATGTAATTCAGAATTATTACTCGGTGACTAAATTTAGTAGGAAAGTTGAATACTTTGTAGTGACGGAAACCGATGTGCTGTAGTATGAAAGCAGGAAAACAGTTTTCGTGCTCTGTTGTATTGCTTAATAAAACTTCTCTGAGTTACGTTCAAAAATATTACGAGAGAAAAAAACAATAAAAAGACAGTTATTTGCGATAAAAAACAAAAAGGTATCAATTAGCAAAGTTATCTCGATAAATGTCGTTACAGATCCAGTAATTTCTCATATAGGAAACAACTACTGTGGTGAGAGCAGGCTGCTAACCAATTGGTAGACATTAATTTACGTCAATGTCTAGGTCACTAATACTGGCCGTGAGAAAATATGAACAAGGCTGATTCAACAACCAATCACAGCAGACTTAACATGGGTAAATAAGATTCGTAAGTATATAGCTTAACTTTCCGAGAAACCAGAAACAACCACTCAGAAGACTGTGTTTGTCTGCTTAAATAAGCTATGATAATCTACATGAAATATATATAAATACGTGCTGATTTCCGTAATAAAATGATCTATTGCCGGCCCTTGTCTTCTGTCGTTACACTACTTTAAAACACAATTGTTTCACCAAAATCAATCGTCAGATGTATCAAAGAATCAAGTGGAATATTGTCAACAAGGTGAGATCGAAATTCTGTCACCAAAATCATGCGCCAAACATCTCCCGCAGAAAGTCCAAGATCAAAATTATCTTAATTTCCCTCAAACAATATCGCAAGCGTAAAACAATACACTGTCGATATCAATACACAACCCAAAGGAGGAAAACCAGAGTCACAGATTAAAAAAGAATAAAGACGAATAATAAGGATGAAGTCAACAGAAGGCATGGAAGCGTCATAACATCGATATACAGCCTAGGAAAAAAAGAGGAAAATAATAGCAAACTAGATGAAGCATCGGAATAGATATCAACAATTTAATTATACCGTTCACGAGTGACTTTCCAAAAAATTATTCCTTTGCATACCTTGGGATAGCTACTGATATGGCGCAGACTAAAATATAGTTTGGTTCACGAGCTGTTTAGAGAAAACCTTCATCGATTAAGGGATTTTTCATGGTTTATTAAGGTAACGCAATCTATCGAATAAGTCAGGTTGGTGGGCCGGATCTGAGACGATAGAAAATATGTAATATACATCAAAATATCAGCTGAAAAATCACCCAAAACACTGAATGTGATCAAGGAAAATATTACATCTGAATGAATCGAAACCGATCTGATTTGAAGCCTGACCTCAAAGAGTTAAAGGAGATATTGTACTATGTGAGTGTTGCTACAACTCTTTCTCTTATTCTGAATATTCTTTTAGATTAGCTGTAAAGGAAGAAAGAGAATTAGAACCTCTGATATTATGATGAACAGTATACATTGCTTGAGCATCGATAACAAATCAATATTCTTAAAAGTAAGCTAATACGGAATTATTTTTGCATTAACTGTATTCCAATTGAAAATCTTCGAAATTCCCTACTTTTCATGTAATGATAAATTTCAACCTTTATCAGGAACAGATTATTCTAGTCGCTGCGATTAGCATGAGAAGTTATTTACAGTTTTCTGTGCTTTAAGGTTTATGTAGATTTTGGATTGATTTCCCACGTTAAGATCGCTAAACGCACTCCTCAAACAGTCCTCCTTTTCCGAGCCTAGTAGCGTCTGATAAACTAGTGAACTAGGTGATAGAAAACCTATCTAATACGCTACTGAAGAGTTTCATTGACAGCTGCCTTTGCTCGATACTGAATATTAATCACTCGGTCAGAAAAGGTAGGCGAAAAAAAGCTCTGGGATTCAACTAACCAATAACTTATTGCCTGCAAACACGCAGAAGGAAACGGAGATGGATTGGAAAAACCAAAATGGATCCGCTGGATCAGATCACGCTTCAGGCCTTCAACCAGAATTCTAACTGGAAGTAGGGGATAGGCTGTGCATCTGAGAATGACGTGAACGAGACTGAGTTAGGGGGAGATGAAAGCCAGTGAACAAATCGGAAGCTAGCTTAAAAGACTTTAGTGAAGAGAGTGAAATTATGACGTGGAAGTGAAGCCTTATATCCCACTCGGAGCCAAAGAGAATAATAATGGTAAAAAGAATAGTAAAAAGTTTACACAATGGTCACTGAAGAGCAATCATCTTGACTTACCATCTCTATGTACTTTGAATGATGTCACACAGCAATCGGTAGCTTGTTTAAACCACTGGAATACCCAAATTTTTGTATCCTTAGAAATACAGTGTCCTATTCTGAGTTTCATACTGCTTCAATCTTCTAATAACCACAAAGAGTCACAGTCTGTTCTCGTGCACCTCTAAGAGTTTTTCGAAAGAAATGGAAGCAGAACTTTGTGAAGTAGCTTTGAAGCATACTTCGGACGTATCGATATTGTTTCAAATGATATATTATCGACTATTACATTATTTGAAGATTCTCCACAAGGGGTAAATATCTTTCAATGGGAATCGCTGAAAGTTCTGTGTTGTGTATAAACAAGTTTTTCAGAATAAAGCCTAATCATTATGAAATTATTATTAACAAAGAAAAATCGTCCGATACCACTGCACTAAAGCTATGAGTACTTTTTTTTGCCGCTGTTTCTAAGAATGGATCTGATGTCAAAATAATCTGTACTGTCCTCAGTTATATATGGTAAAATATGAAATTATGCCAACATATAAAGAAACCGATTCGAATTTAAATGGAAATGCACACCACTTTAGTAAAATTCTACAACAAGCTACTCAACCGTTGAAAACTTCAGAAAACTTAGACAATAATAGATTTTCAAATAAAGTTTTAAGACACGTTCCAACAATATAAGATATTTCATGAGTTCATAGTTAGATTGATGAATGTAAAAGATAAACGAATTACTGACTAATAGGAACAACTAAAGACGCCTAAATACCTCAAGTGTTATTATTACTCCCAACTGAGCAGAAAATTGTGGTTTCATTAATTTCTTCACTTTTTATAGTTATGAATCCATGAATAATGGAATACAAATAACCAGTAAAGGCGAATGAAAATTATGACACAAACTTTATTGTTAGGCTACACGTATAATAATAAGGAATAATTGTCCCTTGGTTAACAAACATCATCACAGCTTAACTGATTTGTGAAAAATAGCACATTCTCCTTCTGTGTTTACTGTTACCTACTGTAGTGTTATATTTTCATATCTTATTATGCCATTTTTATTCCTTTTTACTTAGTATACTCCAAACCATCAATTATCATTATTATTTGTCACCCTTTGGATCTAAGCAAAGCTTATCTCATTTCTGTTAACTGATTAAAATTCACCATTTGAATGCTTCATTTCATCATTTTATTTGTCACCTATCAGTCCTCTAACTTACATTCAGAGTGACCCATTTATCAGTACTTGCGTAGTTCTGGTTTGATCTTCCCCTGACTGGTTGGACCGAAATGTTCAGGCTTCGTTAACATGTCAACGGCTCCTAGTACAGACGTTTTGACGATATCTGAGGATTAGCATAGAATAATTTGGTAAATGGTGACTGGCAATAGAATCCGGGATCCACACTTCGTCCTATTTAAGGCTCGTCTGCTAGGTATGTCTGTATTCCAAAATGTGACTGATAGTGTTCTCATGGTGTCTCTATCCTAGTTCTCATTGTTTCAAACACCGAATCCCTATCAATTCAACCGTTTGGGCCATGGAAGTCTATTCTCATTTAATATTTGATTCCGAATGGTTTTACATTTCATATGCGTCGGTGACACAGTGGTTAGGACTCTCGCCGACCATGCACATGGTCCGAGGTTCGATCCCCTGCCGGCGCACACCTGATATCTATGGTCGGCCTGCGAAATTTGGGCTACCAATATCCATGCTGAAAATTCCATACTTGTACCAAAAATACGGTGTGGAATCAAGCTGTCAATCAAAATCAAAATAAAATAAATATGCATTATAGTAACAGCGCTAACCAACTCTTATTCCATTTTGTACTTGTAATCCAGCAATACAGTTTGTGACATAGTTTTCAGCCGCTCTTACTGGCTATTTGTATTCTATTATTTTGGATTTATAACTATAATCCATGACGAAGTTATTGGAATCACAGATGTTTGTTCAAAAAACTTTATATCGCATTAGTCTTTGAATACGTTTTGCATCGAAAATAAGGTTGCACGTGAAAATCACGGTGAAAGTTTACCTCAGAATATATTTTGCGTGTTTAACTGATTACATTCGTTTTGTATTTAAGTGTTGCTTGGCAGGGATTCACCTGATCACGAGGTTTCATCATGTTATGACATCGGTAAGAGAACTTTTTGAAAACCAATGAAGGAGTAAATGACAGCTATTTCGTCCTGGCCTGCGACTCTTCACATTACGCACCCACCATCATGTTTCTAACCCAGGATCTTCAGGTTAGAAGGCAAGCTGGTAAATCATTCAGCCATTGATATCCGACTAAATGGCCCATGAATTTGTATACTTATCTGCATTTAGAGTAAAAGTGTAAGCAACGAAGCAAATGACTTCAGATATGTAGGCTATGCTTAAAGTAATAAAATCACCTACTCCTTTGAAAAACAAACTTTTGTCATTATTATTGATTTCAGAAAAGTATGGATAAGTATGTTTAACGTTTACCCACAGTTTTAATTTTTATCGTAAATATTGAGATTAACACAATATTGAGTGAATAAATCTAATATGCTTCAGTGATTACAAGTTCTGTTTTTAGAAGTGTGACTCATATTCACTGTGAAACCGTACAACTTCAAATGATACCACACATGGTTGGGTTAATGAATGAATGAATGAATGACTAAGCATTTCAGAATCAGGGTTACAAAATTTCTCGCGAATTTATAATATTTTCATGGAAATATTAAAAGCAACAAGAAAAATAAAACTGAAAGTATCATTAATGAAAGGGACACTATGGTAGAATGTAATTCCATATTAGATAATTGATGCAGCATTAATAACCGCATGACTTTTAGAGAACAATTTATTACTGCTCATAATCATATCAGTGTAGTCATATGCCTTTAGAATTAGTCTAATACAGATTTTCCCCTCTCTCTCTCGCTTCCTCTTGTTGTCTGTTGCCACTTTCGATATCCCCAGTACACGTGTTGCATCATTTTGACTGCCTATGTTCAGTGTTGAGTCGTTAAACCAAGCTGCAGTGATTAACCTCTTCACCTAACTATATCAACTCTTAATACTCTCAACCTGCCGCACCCAACCGATTTTGTGATTACATGCAAGTGAAAGGTGATGTGGCGGCCTGTTTGACACCTGGGCTACCTTTTCCTGCATCTACATATTGCGTCTAATACGTCATGTTTTCATTCTTAATTTTAATAAAATATGATCACAAATCGTATAAAATACACTAATTCATTCATTAAACATTTCAGACTATATGACTTCCATGCATCTAATAAAACTAAGAGAAAACATCACGGTGGCTGGCAGCGTGCTCTCAAACAGACACCTTTATATCACACAACTATTTTTGTTATTGTCAGTTCAAACTGCTGTTCACTTTCCAACAAAATTATGCATCTCCAGTCTCTCTTATCATCTGATACTTATCACAATACGGCGATTGTTTCATTACAAGAAATATGGCTCCATGAACTCTATGATGACAATCTGGTTTCCCTAAATGGTTTTACATTGTTTAGACAAGATCGAGTATGCTCCAGAAAGAAAAGAGGTGGAGGTGTTGCAACTTTCATTCATTCTCAATGGTCAACTTCAAATAATGTATGTTTTTCTTACTCTAATGACTTTATCGATTGTATAACAGTCAAATGCTGCCCGAAACACTTATCCAAGTTTAAATACGTCTTCATCTCAAACATTTATGTTACTCCTGGCTGTTCTGCCTCGGATCTGAATTCGCTGAATTCACATCTTGAAAACTCTTTATCAGTTGTCACAGGAGATTTCAATTGCTGTGATTGTTCTTTCCTTGTATCATTAGGTCATGTCAATATTGTTAAATTTCCTACTCGGCTTGATAACAACCTGGATCTAGTGTTTATTAATGATGAGGAAATATATGAAGTACGCAGACGTGCTCCTATAATGAACTCGGATCATTGTACTATTTGGATATTACCTAAGATATACAGCAGATCTCACTGTAATACCTTCTCAAATCTGTCCAGGAAAACACAGCAAGGGTGTTACTCACAGGAAAATATGCTAAAACTATGCTAAATGACAAAAACTGGGATCTTTTCAACGAACACACACTGGATGGTACTATTTCCAATTTGACTGACTATCTTGAATTTTACGTTGATATATGCTGTCCAGAACAGATACTTTTCAAAGCAATAGACCGTTTCTCCTCCCCTCATCTCAAAAGCTTCGAAGAGAAAAAGAGAAGCTGTACAAGAAAAAGAATAAATCTGGTCTTAACAAGATAAACATCCAAATTAAATCTGAAATCAAGAGACTGAACAATATTTACAATCGAACAATACTGTCTTGTAAAACTTCAGAAAACATATGGAAGCTTTTCAGAGAAATTACAGGTTGTGGTAAGCATAGTAATTGTGCCTCTCCTATTGATGTAAATACTCTCAACAGATCTTTTATCCGCCCTCCAAATGTCCCCTTTGCCTTCAATTTAACTAATGACACGACCAGTGACTTTCATAGTTTGAATACTTCCGATGTTCTTAAATGTTTAAAATCTCTTAAACCTTCCCAGAGTGTAGGCCCTGGTGGTATACCTGCCATTGTTCTAAGGAAATGTGCCAATATGTTAAGTAACGTACTTACAAACATTTTCAATACTTCTTTTTCTAATAATGTTGTACCTTCTCTGTGGAAAGATATTAAAATCATCCCTGTACCCAAGTCTGGTTCTGGAAATAGTGTTAAATTTAGACCTATCGCCATCACCTATCCTTTTTTGAAACTAATGGAGAAATTATTGTTATAAAAACTTGTCCCCTCCCTAAGCTTCTCAAATGATCCAAAGCAGTTTGCTTACAAACAGGGTAGAAGTACTTTAAACGTTGCTGCTGTGTTTCATCACAACATTGTATCCTCCTTAGACAAAGGGCCCAAGTATGTCCGTTGTACGTTCCTTGATTATACATCTGCTTTCGACTCTGTATCTAGAGGCCTTTTGTTAAACAAGCTTAGCCTTACACAAACTGAGTCCTGGGCTATTAACTGGCTGCACTCTTACTTCTCCAATAGGATGCAGTACACGGTATGTAATGGTGTGTCTTCTTCTCCTTTGCTTACTGAAGCTCGTGTTCCTCAGGGTGCTGTTCTCTCGCCGTTTCTCTTTTCCTTCTTCTTACATGACTTACCTCTCTCAGACGAAATCAACTTCGTCAAATATGCAGATGACCTGACTGTTTCGCTTCCCGTTAAGTCTCAGTCAGACTGTTTCAAATTAAATAGCTTCCTGTCGGATATCAGTCAGTGGTCTAAACTAAATGGCCTCATTCTGAATCCCTCAAAATGCCAGACTATTGACTTCTCCTTTAGGCATAAACGAGATCTACAAACACTAGTAAGCACTCATGAAGCCTGTAGAATTGGGGGGACTATAATTGAAACAAAGTCTAATGCAAAATACCTCGAATTAGTTATATCTTCCGACCTTACATAGTCATCTTATATCCAAACGATTTCCAAGAAAGTGTTTCGTCTAGCCTACTACATTAAGAAACTCAGACTAACTGGAGTCACTCAACCTCTGCTTTCACAATTTGTCAACTCTCGTATCCTACCTATTCTACTTTACTGCTCCCCATTAGTCTTTCCTGGGTTACTGAAAAAGGATTATACCATCCTGAGAAGGATGTTGAAGGTAGTTAGTAGGACTAGCGGTGTAAAACTCAGTCAGCTCGTCACAACATTAGTGGATAAGCATCTGAATACATGTGAGAAATGGTCTAAAACCATACTCTCTGACCCCCAACACCCCCTCTATTCCCAACTCTCTCCTTGCATCTCATCAGGTAGAACCAGAAATCAGTACAAAATAATATATGCTCGTACAACCAAGTATAGGAACTCAACGATACCATATTTGGCCAGCCCGTGTTCTAAGTGACAGAGACAACATTAAGCGCGAAACCTATGACTTGCTTTGTTGTTAATAACATAATTTTGGCCCTTGTTATTTCCCCCTTACACTCTCTTATTTGTACTCTATAGTGAACAACATTCTTAAACATATTAACTACCTAAAATTATTATCATTGGCTTACCTTTTTTTATCCTTTATTCTATTCCTTCTTTTGTGCATCTACTGATCCCGACTATATTATCATTATGGTATTAAAAACTTGTCCTGTCATTAACCATCATGTAATAATAGTTTTGTGATTGTTTTTCTTTTGAATAAGGCAATAAGAAGACAAATTTCGCGAGATGATATCGTCATTTCGTAGTTTCTTTACAACCGCTTTACAACTAACATGGTTAACAATAATAAAATAAAGTTCATGAAAATTACTCAGTTAAATAAAAAACAAAAGTACATACTAATGACCAATCATATTTAGATAGGTAATGCAGTCCAGGGTAGGTGAAGATTGAAGTCTATTGATTTTTGTACACACAGTTTAGGCTGTATGTGATTAATCCAAAGTACTTCCATCACCTTCAATAACCTTGAATTAGAGTTATGTGAAATAATTGTGAAACAGTCATTAATATTGATCTTGTTCCTTGACATTAATGTGTTTTGCAATGGATGATGCTGGATTTCTATTAAGATTAATCGCGTTAGGATTTTCGATGTGATTTACTAGCCATTTTGGAATATGTTCTTTTCGACGACATTGTAACATTCTGTTAGTTCTACCTATATAGGTGTCACCGCAGCTGCAGGTGAACTTGTAGATACAGTTTGAAGTAGAGTTCACAGAATTTCGTCCTTTAATCGTAGGAACAGGGATCGAAAATGTTAGGCAAGTGAGAAAAAGAGATGCGGCGTAGAATGTGGGTCACATACTCCTCAGTTTTATGGTCTTCCGAAGATCCACAAAACTGGGAACCCACTGAGACCCATCTTAGACATGTCAAATTCTCCTTATCATAAAATCGCCAAATGGATTACAGAGGTCCTTACGCCTGTAGGAGACTCATTATCAAATCATTCTGTAAAAAGTTCATTTGATCTTACAGAAATGCTGGACACTTTGAACATTAAGGAAAAGGTTATGTGTTCAATTGACATAGAATCTTTATTCACCAATGTTCCCCTTCATGAAACTGTTGATTTTATTTGCGATTACATCACAAGCAACGGCATAAACTTACCCATTCCCGTCACTTACATCAAAGACATAATCTTAATGTGTACAGAAAATATTAGATTCACATTCCAAGAAAAGGCATATAAACAAATCGATGGTGTTGCGATGGGGAGCCCTCTGGGGCCCCTGTTAGCAGATATATTTATGTCGAAATTAGAGAAACAAATGCAAGGTATGCTTGGAGGATTTATGCTGTATAAACGTTATGTGGATGATACTCTTATTATTGGTAATAATAGTAAATCTATCGAAAACTTTATTACCCTATTTAATCATATTCATCCAAATATTCGAGTGACTTCCGAACTAGAATCGAATAACAAACTCGGCTTCCTGGATATTACTATGATTAGGAGAAATGATGGAACGATTCAGCGCTCTATTTTTCGTAAACAAACATGGACTGGACAATATCTTCATTTTACCAGTTTTGTTCCTATCCAGTATAAACGTTCCCTAGTGAAATGTTTGTTCTCAAGGGCCCGAAAAATATGCACGAGTGACACACTGATGGATGAGCTTCGACATGTACATTCAGTTTTATTAGCTAATGGTTATCCGGAGAGCTTTATCACTTGTCACATTGAAGAATAACCACATCTCGAAAAGACAGCTTCTGTACCAAAGAAAGCCATCTTTATTAATCTACCATTCAAGGGCGACCAGATTATGCAGTTGACAGCTCAAAGACTTCGATCAGCCATCAAACGCACATTCTACGCCGCATCTCTTTTTCTCACTTGCCGAACATTTTCGATCCCTGTTCCTACGATTAAAGGACGAAATTCTGTGGACTCTACTTCAAACTGTATCTACAAGTTCACCTGCAGCTGCGGTGACACCTATATAGGTAGAACTAACAGAATGTTCCAATGTCGTCGAAAAGAACATATTCCAAAATGGCTAGTAAATCACATCGAAAATCCTAACGCGATTAATCTTAATAGAAATCCAGCATCATCCATTGCAAAACACTTATTAATGTCAAGGAACAAGATAAATATTAATGACTGTTTCACAATTATTTCACATAACTCTAATTCAAGGTTATTGAAGGTGATGGAAGCACTTTGGATTAATCACATACAGCCTAAACTGTGTGTACAAAAATCAATAGACTTCAATCTTCGCCTACCCTGGACTGCATGACCTATCTTAATATGATTGGTCATTAGTATGTACTTTTGTTTTTTATTTAACTGAGTAATTTTCATGAACTTTATTTTATCATTGTTAACCATGTTAGTTGTAAAGCGGTTGTAAAGAAACTACGAAATGACGATATCATCTCGCGAAATTTGTCTTCTTAATGCCTTGTTCAAATTTATCAAGGGGTTATTGTTTTAATTGTTTTTATTTGTTCGGCAATATTAAACTGACAATCTTGGTTGTGAACGCCGTTATCATCGTCCTAAAATTTTTTGTATTTGCAGGATTACTCACACTACCACAACAAACACTGCATAAGTGCTGACAATAAAATAAAAAACCCTGAAATGTTTATTTTATGATTATTTAGTGTAGTTCAATCAAATTAACTGATCATCTTGGCTATAAACATTCTTAAGAACATTTCATAACTTCTTGTATGATTATAGCTGTTACTGTTCACCACGCATATATATATCATAGCTTCCACCACCAAATACTGAAATATTATTCATTATTGGTGTTTATCTTCCTTTCTACTTGGTACTTTTATTTGCATTTTTGTTATTTTTGTGTTTCTTTTTGGTTTTGTTGTTGTTTTTTGTTATATATATTTTTTGTAATACTCCTTTTAAATGTGCGATGAGATTAGATGCAATATTGTAGATATATGCTGAAAATTCCACACTGTACCACAAGTACTGTTTCTGGAATAAAAGCGATATTATTATTATTATTATGCAGTGCAATGGCTGAGCTTTTTCCTAGGTTATTTAACTTAACAGAGTCAATCATTCTAGGTCTAGCTAGCTAAATTTTTTCCGTTCCAGTAATCCAGTTGACCTTAATCTCCTAGTTTGACCCATGTACTTGACCTCACGATCAATATTAAATGGTATTTGGTAAATTATATTATTATATCTTAATTGAATCTAATGGGTCCTTCAACCGACTAAGTTTATCTATGAAAGAGTAGGTTATTCGCTTTAAATTGCACCCTGATTACAGCCTTATAGGGATCTTACGTAAGACTTCTGACGTTTTTTCTTTATATAGCAGTACTAAAATGGTATTGAGTTCTTTGTAATTTGCCTTATTTCCGTCGTTTTTATTCGTAATCTTAGTTTTCTGTGGCTCTTCCATACACTTCTGAATAGATTCTGGTGAATAGTTATTCAACAGTAATATTTCCTTTATTTGTTTAATTCCATTACTTAAATCTTCTGGCTCATTTACTAGTTAGGCCCTTGACCCGACTGTACAGAAATTTAATTATACCTATCCTCGTTCATCGGTTCTGTGTGGGATGAATTAACGTCTAAGTATTTATTAGAAAGTATCGGTATTCTATATATGCTAGTAGCTAACCCATCATCTTGTCTTCGTTTTATTCTGCATTCTAGCATGGCCCAACTCATCCTGTTCGTTTTCTAACTCAGAGGGGAACTGGATTCCGTCTACTAATGAGTTTATATGTGTGAAAAACTGTAGGATATGTTCAGATTTCAACACAGCAGTGAATGTTTCATCCACATATCTCCACCATAAACTAGGAGCCGAATAAACGTTCTAAGCGCCTTATGTTTCCAACTATCTATAAATATATCTGCGATTATTGGGGATATTGTTGCCACCGCATTCGTTTGTTTGTATAGTTTATTTTGAAATTTGAATACAGTGGAGGCTAGACATAACTGAACACTTAATATTATTTCGCCAACCGAGAGCTAAGTCCTACTTCTCAGTTCAGGATCAATGTTTAGTTCATTCCTAACTGTCTCCTGAGCTGTATTAACGGGAATATTAGCATATAAACTGGGTACGTCAAAAGTATTCGTTTTTCATCTTTTTCTAATTGGATTTCTGTTTCATTACATAGAAATTAGTAAGCCTAGAATTTGGCCTGTCAGTAATGGGGCATAACATTTATGCTAAATATTTAAAAAACTCATACGCCAGGGTGTACTTAAAGTCAACTATTGGCCTAATAGGGTATCCTGCTTTGGGAATTTTGATAGTTACATACATACTTCTAGAGTTATTAGTTTTAGGCATAAGATTAGACCATTTTGGCTCACCCAAAGATGACTTCATACGACGCAGTAGATAAAATGTTGATATTTTGACCATATTCAATATGTTGTTCACGGTTTTTATGCAATTACCTCTTATGGGCTTGTTTCAATATGTTAACTAGCCTTGTTCATATAATCTGATCTGTCTACAGCTACTGTTCCACAGAATGTTTTCTAAATTTCAGTGCAGTTGATGAAAAGTTTTCTTTGTCCCAGTGGATGAATGATCTGTAATCTCATCCGACTCTTGGTGGGGCCATGAGTGCGTACTACTGAAGTTTCAGGGATAATGGCTGAAAGTAACATTTAGTGCTTTTTCGAATCATCAGAAGTATTCATATTAATGTTTCTGTATTTTTGCCAACAGGAAGCATGACTGTTATGTAAATAGGCAAACACTAACTACCATGAGAAATTTATGTGTTTCACGTTATCAAAATTATTTTATTATTATTAGTTTCTTTAATTCCTAGAGGAAAATACAGCTTCAGCCGCGCGTCTCCATAGAGTTCGGTTCTCTGCCACAGTTTTCACTTGGCTCCACGTCTGCCCACATGCTTTCATCTCCTATTCACATGACCTCCTCCAAGTCACCCAACCCTCACACTGACGACCAACTCGCCGCTTCCCACTCTGTCGGGTTCCACTCGAGCAATGGCTTGTCTAGTGATGTCACTTGATGGTTTCCTCAGAGTATGGCCAATCTATCTCCATTTCTTCCTTCCTATTTATTTCACAATCGGTTCCTGGCTGGTTCGCTCCCAGAGATCTCTGTTGCTGATCAACTCTGGCCGGCCATCTGATTTTGAGTATTGAGCGAACACAACTGTTAATGAAGGTCTGTAGTTTGTTTGAGATGCTCTTTATGACGCGCAGTGCAAGTCTCTGATCCATATAGTAGCACTGACTTTACATTGGAGTTGTAAATCTGGATGTTATTTTTGATGGTGAGTGCTATTGACTTAAGAGTAATGAAAGCTTGTCTTGCTTTTCCGATTCTGGCTTTGATATCCTTGTCAGTTCCGCCTGTAGTTGAAACGATGCTTCCTAGATCCATAGGTAAAGGAGGTTGTTTCTTTCAGGTTCCGCCCACTTATGCCAGCTGATTGTTGTCTGTTGTTGTTGTTGTTGGTGGTGGTGGTGTTGGCCAGGAATCTTCATCACCTCTGTTTTATCTATGTTCACCTGAAGGCCTATCTTCTCTAGATGCTTCTTTTGCCAACTTGTTGCTTTTCACTTGCATATCTTCCAGTTTTTCGTGGGAAATCAGACATATATCACCGGAGAAGCCCAGATCCTTCAAGTTTTTTGTTTGTCTGTTTCCTCTATGCCCGCTGGGAACATTATTATTATTACTTTCTATTATTTTTTTATTTTAGTTTATATGAAGTGTAATGGTGGTAAATTACATCAATGTCTACTATTTCTACCCATAGAGAACTGCTAACATAACCCTCACTTTGATAAACCTCTGGGATTTTTTCCCCCAACATGAACGGAAACTCAGTTCATGGTTCTCTTCAGCGTTTTACCCTTTCAGACATGTTTTCATTAGTTATTATGACCGAAACTAAACTTAATATGTTTATTTTAGTAAAACACTGAAGCTTTTTTTCACATCACTGGTTCAATCAATCGATAGTTTTTTTTTGCTACTTAGTCATAATTTAGTAACCAAACTTTTCAGTTTATCTCGCAAACAGAAGTTTGAAGCAATATCAACAAAGGTATTTCTCTTAATTTTCTCAAAATGTAAAAATGAAAAACTAAGCATAAATCTGAAATTCAAGGGATATACAATTAGTGAATTTCTGCGATTCCGCATGCCCAGAATAGTTCGAAGAATGTTCATTCCTGCATCTATATGCCTTAATTTGTCTACACATACTCTTCTTCTACAAAATGTCAAAGACACGATTCCGTTGGTAGTAACTTCAATATGCATTTTATTTGCTCTTTTGAATGTGAGCAGGATATTGTTCAGACGCGCTTATGACACCTGCTAGTATGGTTGTCAATAGGTGAATGCAGGACGGTCAACCAATCATTTCAAGAGCATATTACTTCTTGTGGTGATACAAAATCGCCAGAGACTCCAATCAGAATCATATATAAAGTAAGGCCAAGTCGTTAAGGGTCACTCTGATTACACTTTGAAAAAGCTAGAGGTTTAGCAATCCATTAGGATAAACCTGAAATTTGTGTTCAGAAGGTTTTTATACGGCCTCCCTTACTGCCCTAGCCTTAGTGTCAGTTTTTATCTGCCTAATTAGTTGCACAATGAACCCTGCATAGTCCTCCTATTTTCTTCGCACCACTAAATAAACCACTTCTTCCACTCTTACAGTACCAAACTTAATTGTTATTGTATTTCTTATATTTATAATCCTCTCAATTTTTTTATTTTTATTTATTTATTTTTCATGAGTGTGAACATCATTTAACCTGTGTTATAACTGTTGATTTTGTATTCAAGTGTTGGTTTGTAGGGATTTGATTGGCTTCAGGATTTCATCATGAGCTGACATTAGTTAGAGAACCATTGGAAAACCTAGGGGTACTGGACAGCGGTTTCGTCCTAGTTTGGAACTCTTCAGCAGTACGCACCCACCGGGATTTGAATTCAGGACCTTCCGGTTACAAGGCGAGCTCGTATACCATTAAGCCACTGGGACCCGATCCAATGGTCCTTGAATTCTAACTTCTGCCAATTCACGACACAGTGTGACCGCTAGCCAATGTCTTCGGCGAGTATTTGTCCTCACACCCGACCAGCTGCACCCTACTGGTCACGACTTCCCACTGGAACCCAGGTAACTACCTACCTGAATAGGGCCAGTCGCCAGTGAGCATCTCATTGGTATTCAAGTGTTGGTTTTGTCAAGTGTTAATTTTGTCTTTCCCCTCACTATACTATACCAACAGAATATTGGATCCAATAATATCTAACATGCTAAAGTTTGCAAACTGAATCGCCAATACCGTTTGAAATAAACTCACTGTAATTATTATTATATTTAATATTCTCAATTCGTGCTTCGAATATTTTTGACTTTATATCGTAAACGTGGACGAATTCCTATGGTTACTTTTGTTTTAATTTTATTTATATTTTAAGTAAATGAGATGCAATATTGTGACAAATGCTGAAAATTCCATTCTGTATTATTAGTACTGTTTTTGGAATAAAGTAAATTATTATCATTATACATACATCACTTAAGTGAATATACAGTGTTGAGGTTAAGTTCCGAAAGAGATCTTTTCGTTGACTTATACGTTCTTGGTCATAAGATTTTTTTATCGTTTGATTAGTGACTGTTGTAATCATCGATGAGAGTGTGAACTCATCAACACTTATACATGTAGAAAATCAAAACAAGTGATTCAGCGAAGAGACTCTTTTCAACGAATTTATCATCAAGCTGTACAATCATATAAATATGGTTTTTAAGAAGATACATCCGGTGAAGGAATTGAATCTTAGGTGTGAATGCATAAAATAATAATAATAGTATGAAATGCAATTAAAACTAAAATGTTTGTGATTATAATCGTAGTTAAATGTCAAGTGGCAAAGCAAATTAATGTCATATATAGAATAATTCATAGGATGGATGGAACTTGAAAAAGGGTGTGCAATCATAGGATTAGTAGACAAATCGAATAAAACAAAAACGTTACGTAATATTGTGTGAAATTTAATAGCATAGAATTTAACGTTGTAAAAAAAAAGAATTGAATTAGAATGACAAGTGGAACAAGTGAAATAATACCGGGACAGTTCAAAGTGAGAATGGTAATAGTAACAATTGACGTAATAAGGAAGAGTATACAAACTGAATAGACAAAATAAAAAAATATAAAATTAGTAGAGCTAAAATATGATTGGGGATTACCATACTTTAGCATAGAGGGATTAAGACGATGAAACTTAGAGGGGTGGAACGAACCTTTTCTGTAAACAGAGATCTGGCTTTTCTGTTTCGACAGCCAAGGCTTCAGCAATACAGACTAGTCGGGTACGTAGGGATTTAGGCAAATTACTTTTTGCCCTGTAGATAACTTTAAAGGCGGAGGCTATAGAGATAGGGTGATCATTATTGACCAGATATTCAATGATCGAGCTTCTTATTGCTCCACTTCCACCCCTTCGTAACCATGCAGGATAGTTTTCTTGCACCCTCTTGAACAAAACTCCAGTCGAACGACCGATATACCTAGCTCCACAAGAGCAGGTGAATTGATAAACACACATAAAGTTGATCAACGGTGGGATCTTGTCCTTCAAATTATTGAACAGTAATGGTTGACTAGTAAAGGCTATTCTCAGAGATGCGGCAGAGAATGTTCTTTTCAGGGACTGTGATATCCTTTGTTTCATGATATCGGAAGCTAAACTTATACATGTGTAGTGCCATGAGACTAGCAGCTTATAATTGTCCTGATCTTCTGCTGTACGATATCAGTTAGATTGAAAATCTAAAAACTAGAATTACCTGGGGAATATTCTGTTTAATTTTATCGCTTATTTGTTAACTAAAAATGAAAAATGAGCAGAATCTCATCTATACGGTTATTATTTCAGTCAGCTTTTGCCCAACAAATCACGACTTCAAAGATCATTTGCTTTTAACTTCACAAAATTTCCAAGATCTACGGACAAAAACTATCAAACCGGCAGAATATTCAGGCAGTGAAGACAGAGCTGAAGTAAACATATGGAAGAAACAGTGGTGATGGAGATACCTATCCAAAAACAAAGAAAAAACACTCATCAACGCCTGCAAGAGGAATTTGAAGGAAGTTAACCCTTTCACTTATCAAGTTGGTATCTTTTCAAATACAGACAACAGCACTTATGTCAAGAAAGTCAGTCGTTGCTTCTGTATGATTCGGAGACTTATAATTATCGTCACCAAAAGTATCTTCAACAGGCTACTGCCGACTTTTATCAACTGCCGCTCACGCTGTAGGCTGAAGACTAGATGGCCGATAGAAAACAGTAAGCAACGGGGATCTCTGCCAGTGAACTAACCAATAACCTAACGCTCAACAAATATGCAGAAGGAAAAAGAGGTGGATTAGATGCAGGCTCAGGAGACCTCAGACTGACAACATGCAACAGGCCAGATCTCGTTTGGAATCCAAATGGACACCCGACGATGACGTGGAGGAGGAAATGAAAGCCTGTTGGCAGTCATGGAGCCATTTGAAAGGAGACAGCGGAAAACAGAATGACGGGGAAATGTGCCGCTGAAGACTTTTCTTCCATGAGCAACCGAGAGAACAAACAATGTAATAATAAATTTCAATTACTGGCATAATGTGCTACCCTTATATCTAGCATAATGCATTTGTTCTAAATAACGAAATATTAAATATATATATATATATATATATATATATATATATATACAATCAGAATTGCATGCCGACTAGTTGTGGACAAAAAGTTATCAAGCTTCCATTTCACAAGTTATACAATTATTAACATAAGATAATCCAGTGTACACTTCTATGGTACACATGATAAATTTAATGTCACTTATAAACTAAGCAACAATAACGAGTTCTTCCAGTTACTGTTTGCATTTTTTTTATTTTACTGATTATGTAATTAATTTTAAGGTTAATGCAATTTATTCTTTTTTTCACCCGTTATAAAAATGACTGATGGAATTTATGATTTTATACACTATTAATTATTGAACATTCATTCACCAGAAGAAGAAGCATAACACAAATAGGCATCTGTTAAAATCAAGATGTAAACCATCGAAACAGAAAATTCGTGGAATGAAACAGGAGTGAAATTTCTAACAGTCTTATTGTAGCTTTTTTAAGGTTTCTGTGTGTATGGAAATTAAGAAAACTGTTCTTTCTCAGGGTGGGGGGAGGGGTAAAGAATGTTCCCTTGCTTCTTTTTCTTTTCTTAGTAAGTGACGCCAGATCTAATTAATTACAAGTAGAAAGAAGAAACACACAGCCTAGAGAAAAGACACTAGTAGTAGTAGTATGTAGTAAGTAGTATATGCTTTTCCTGTCATAAATGTTCATTAATTAATGTGTGAGAAGCAGTATTTCGTTAAGCGAATTAGTTAATATGCATACATAGGCAAAAGATTGTTTTCTTGTCTCCTTCTACCTTCCTGTATATGTTGAAAAATACAAAAACAACAACAACAACACGAAATTATAATTTTGGCGTCACTAGTTTTTTCTCTTGTTATGTATGCTTGATTGAGTTAAGTTGTTCAACTTGCTCACTAAAACAGGGGGGGAAGGAGATGTAATTCTGTTTTTTCTTTGTTCGCCTTCTTATCCTACTAGTATATCTCTTAATTCTGATTTTTATTGGTTTTATTTTTCTGTTCCACGAGAGGCATAATGAGAAATGGTGAAACATGAAGAAATAATGTGTTTCATTGTTTACAGTCTAAATTTACAAGATACTTTTTTCTCCGAGAGCTTATTCATCAGATATATCTATTTATCAGTTAGTATCATGTTAGTATGTGGTGAAGTTAAACTGCCACAGCTAAAAACGACAGTGACTTAGTACTACTAATCATAACTTAGACACGAAAAACTTCCCAAAATTGTTTCAAAAAAAATTGTATTAGGAAACATTTCAAACATGATTTTATGCTGGATAAATTTCTCCTTTGTGTTGCAAGAATGTCTCCCAGTTACTTCAAGGATAGTCTGTGGAGAAGTCCTACTGTGCACGACAGATGTACCACTACCATGCATCTCTTCGATAAGGGTCATGAGGTGGAAATCGCAAATTCCTTTAAAATTGTCGATCGACACAAAAGTACAATCCTCCTCAAGTTTTCCCGAAGCAATCGGTATCAAACGCCTGAAACTCGATTTGTGTGTTCAGAAAAAAGAAGCAGTTATCAATGCTTCGCTGCCCGTCCTAGAAATCCAATGTCTTTATTCTCCCTCTCATTTGATTACGTAACCTTTTGTTCATAATTTAATAATTCCCACTGTAGCATTAAGAACATAGTAATCAGCGAAGAGAACCTTTTCAACGAATTTATTAACAAGCTGTACAATCGTATATATATGGTTTTATAAAGAAATTATATCCGGCGAGGGAATTAGGTCAAAGGTGTGAATACATGAAATAATAACAGTATGAAATGCAATTAAAATATTTGTGATTATAATCATGGTTAAATTTCAGGTGGCAAAATAATTAATGTCATATATAGAATAATACATAAGGTGTATAGATTTTGGAAAGGCATACATAATTATAAGATCAGTAGACGAATATAAAATGTTGCATAACATGGTGTGAAATTTGATAAGATATAATTCGATATTGATTGCACTGAGTCAGAACTTGACTTCTTAAAACTCACACTCGCAGAAAATGATTACCCTAACCGATTTATTGACAGCAACATGAAAGATAAGCAATCTAAGCTGGTCACCGACACAGTTCCAAAGAAAACCTTATTCATGAACTTGGAATTCAAAGGTGATCAAGCTTCAGAAAGGCTCAAAAATAATCTCTCTAAATCAGTCAGTAAGACGTTCTTTTCTGCAAAATTACATATGACGTTCAAGAGCCATAAACTGTTCTCTACCTCTGTAAAAGATATTCTTCCCCGTTTGGCCGCCTCCATGAGCATATATCAGTTCACCTGTTCTTGTGGAGCAAGGTGCATTGGCCGTAGTCAGAGGACGCTCTCCACATGGATGGGTGAACATATTCCAGCAGCACGGTTTTACAGGGGAGAAAGGAAGTGTGTGGGAAGCTCTATTCTGGAACACCTGATCGACTTCTGCCACTCTGTCAACCCTGACCATGATTTTAAGAATCCATGCTAATTTCCTGCGTTTTCTTCGTTACAGACTTCTGAAGACAGCTGAGGCCTTGGCAATTCATGACTTTAAGCCAAACCTTTGTGCACAAAAGAAGCACGCACAATCCCTACTTCTGCCTTGGCCGTAAAGGGACAGACATTTATTTATTTTGTTTATTTAGTTATTCAATGTACTTTTCCCTTGTTACTTCGATTATTTTTATTATTATTACTAATCTCACTCAGAATCTTTTCCACTTGACCTACTTGTCATTTTAAATCGAAAATTATTCATTTCTATATTTTTAATTTTTAAAATATTGAATTATATCTTATCAAATTTCACACTATGAAGCCCTATGTTCCACTAGGAACCCAAGGGAACAATAATAATAATAATAATAAATTTCACACCACGTTATGCAACATTTTATATTCGTCTACTGATCTTATAATTATGTATGCCTTTCCAAAATCTATACACCTTATGTATTATTCTATATATGACATTAATTATTTTGCCACCTGAAATTTAACCATGATTATAATCACAAATATTTTAATTGCATTTCATACTGTTATTATTTCATGTATTCACACCTTTGACCTAATTCCCTCGCCGGATATAATTTCTTTATAAAACCATATATATACGATTGTACAGCTTGATAATAAATTCGTTGAAAAGGTTCTCTTCGCTGAATATTTTGTTCTTAATACGTAATCTTTGGCTTAAACCTCACTTCCTTTGATGTAATTTGACTTTACCTGTTCTTGTTTTTACTATTTCAGTTGAACTATGTACATTGTTACCTAATTTATAAGTCACTCAGCATCTTACACATCTCGTGTCTATATTACGCAACTGCTTTGCCACTGTATGCATACATTTATTTTATTTGAACTTGAACTGCCTCTGTAAAAACTATATAAGCGTTATTTTCTGAGCGCTGTTCACTAATCCCTGAACTTCCTGTTAACTCATATCATATCAAGTTTCCGAGTATGTTGAACTTTTCTGTACATAAACTTAACAATTTAGTTGAGCTGTAAGCAGCAGCTGATGAGAAGCCTGCGAAATAAACAATGATGGTACCATACTACTCTGCACAGAACACTGTTGTTCTTGCTTTATCCTAATAGACGTTTCAATTCAGGTGTCTGCAGATAATGGTATTTTGAGATTCACTGATTTCCTGACACAAATTGTTAACCTACCCCTAAACCCTAATCCTAACCCTTAACCATTACTAACAGTTCGGATTTAATGAAAAAAAGACTTAAGGAGTCGGTAAGTTAATTTACCTACCGTCGAGAATTTGATATGAAATGACATTTCATGGCATTCCATAAAACTGACCGGTCCTTGAAGGTATACTTTTAGCAGAACTCGACTTCGGCTGAAGTTGTTTAACTTCGCCTAATATCCATTTAGTTCCAGTGTAACAACAGAAGACAAGGGCCAGGAAACAGATCGTTTTATTATGAAAATCAACACGTATTTATACATATTTCACATACATTATTAAAGCTTATGCAAGTAGACAAGCGCAGTCATCTGATTGGTTGTTTATCAGAAGTTAGGCAGTCAAACGCAGGCTTCTGATTGGTTGTTTCGGGATTCCTTGACAAATAGAGTTCTCTATCTGCGAATCATATTTTGCCACGTTAACTTTGCTGTGATTGGTTATTGACTCAGCCTTGTTCATATTTTCTCACGGCCCATGTTAACGTAGCTTAGTGTCAACCAATCGGCTAGCAGCCTGCTCTCACCACACCAGCACCTAATTTTCTATGATGTCATGTTTATGAACAGAAAAGCAAAAAAGTTTATGAATTTATGTCTGAAAAATGTACTTTTAAAGAAAGTGATATTCCAAAACTGATCAAGAGATAAGACGTCACTTAAAGCGATAATCATTGGAAACCTGAAACGTCTCGACACCCGTTTCACCCTTGTTACATCCCAATCGTTGCATGGTTTACGAGGTCGCCTGAAAGCCCTGGGTCCGAGCCATAGTGGACTAGTTATAGGTGCTAACCACTGAAAATAATGCGACAGCTATCCAGTTCTCTTAGCTGGCTTTCAATGGTTCTCTAACAGAAGTCAGTTCATTATTATTATTATATAATTATGATAAATTGATTAGTTCTCTTTCTTCTTATTATTATATAGAGGAACATAGGGCTTCAGCTGCGCATCTCCATTGCCTTCGGTTTCAAGCCACATATTTTACCCCGCTCCAGGTCTGCCCACATGCTTTCATCTCCTCCTCACATGACCTCCTCCAAGTCACCTTCGAACTGACGGCCAACTCGCCGCTTCCCACTCTATCGGGTTCCACTCGAGCAATGGCTTGTCTAGTGATGTCACTTTATGGACCCTCAGAGTATGGCCAGCCAATCCACCTCCATTTCGTCCTGCCTATTTGTTTCACAATCAGTTCCTGCTGCGTTGGTTCGCCCTCAGATGCTGATTTTTTCTGGCCAGCCATCTGATCTTGAGTATTGAGCGAAGACAACTGTTAATGAAGGCCTGTAGTTCGTTTGAGATGCTCTTTATGACGCACGGTGCAAGTCTCTGATCTGTATAGTAGCACTGACTGACTTCACATTGGAGTGGAAAATCCGGATCTTATTTTTGATGCTGAGCGCTGTTGACCTCCACACAGGCTTAAGAATAATGAAAGCTTGTTTCGCTTTTCCGATTCTGGCTTTGATATTCTCATCAGTTCCACCTGTAGTTGAAACGATGCTTCCCAGGTCGGTGGGTGGGTAAAGGAGGTAGTTTCTTTCAGGTTCCTCCCATTTATGCTGGCTGATTGTTGTCTGTTGTTGTTGTTGCTGTTGGTGTTGGCCAGGAATCTTCATCACCCACCTCTGTTTTCTCTATGTTCTCCTGTAGTTCTATTTTTGATGGTTGTTCTGCCAACTTGTTGCTTTTCACGTGCATATCTTCCAGTTTGTGGGAAATCAGACAGACAAACAGTTCATTACCAATCTTGAAATCAATGAACCCCTGAAGACGAACACCTGGAAGTGGTACTTATCATTCATGAATTGACATTTTTCCATTAGAGGCTGTACAACATAAGGATACGCTTGGGTATCAAGATTCGATAAATGCTTAAGTCCTTTAAACTATGAACTTTCTTTCATCTTGAAAATTGTTCCCTAAAGTTGCAACATTCTCATAACTATAACTGAGATTACACTATTATATTACTGAAAAAAATATGCGTTATCATGTCAACATCATGTTAAATGATGAAAATTCATTTTTTACAACACCACAGTATTTGAAATAATGTTCAAAATTTTTAACTAAAATGTCTATCTTAGTAACTCCGTGCTCTCTGTCCTTAATGGTTTAATTGCGAAGCTTTCATTACCCCTCTAATTATTATTGTTGTTCTTCCCTTGGGTTCCAAATGGAACATTTGGATTCAACAGAACATTTGCATTTCCTCTTGTTCTCTGCAGTTCTCCTCAGCTGGATCCATCATTTCCCGTAAGCTCTCACGTCCTTCTTATACGATATTCTCTATATCACCGTTAAACCCATGTGCAACTCTCCGTTTCCTACTCTGGTTCCATTCGAGTGATAGACGCTTGATTACACTTTATGGTGCCCACATAATGCGCCAAACCCATCTTCAGTTCATTCTGCATATTTGGCCGGCGACAGGCTTATGGCTGGTCCGCTGCTAGAGTTCCTTTCCGACTGACCGTGTGACCTTTAGCATTCAGTTAGCAAGAGCCGGTGCTAGCGAAATTTCGCATTTATCCGTCGGAAATACTTTTGATGACGCACAGTGCACGTTTCTGAACCACGTAGCGGAACATAAGTTTTGCAGATCGTAATATTGTTCCTTCTGCTAAATGTAGTGGATTTTAACACTCATTTAAAAGTACTGAAGTTGCATCGTACTTTTCCGATCCTAACTGGCATTAACATGCTCATCTGTGCCACAAGTACTTAAAATGATCCTGTCTCGACAAATGAAGGATGTGACTTCCTTCGGATGTCTCTAGTTGATACTGACTGGTGTTTGCCGCTGTTTCTAGATAGTTATATTCATCACCAATGTTTCTTCTCTATGTTCACCTGAATTCCTGTCTTCGTGCCTGCCTCTTTCACCAGCTGGTTGGTTTTTGCCTGTTTATCTTTGATATTGTTTGACACTAGACATAAAACGCTCTTGAAGTCGAGATCTGTTGGAATCTTCTATCAGTCCAACGTATGCCTTATCCTTCTAAGTAGAATTTTTAAATATTTATCTCCATATAAAGTAAACTTCTGAAATTCTACCGTGAACCTGACTGTCACTGGCAGTCTCCAGAAAGCTATGTTCTTGTATACATAGATGATAAGGACACTGGATTCATTCTATGTAGTGTTCTACATTATTTCTATCTAGCATGTAAATCTGCTTACATCTTAAGCTTAAAGTTTCAAATCATTTCTAGCCTACATTTTCACCTAGAATCTACAGGTTCTGAAAATACCAGAAAACAGTTAAACGTCTAAGAATTTGTCTTCCAATTTTAATGTCATTCATATTCTACTTTCGTCTTTTATTTCTGTAACCAATACCGTCATTCTCTCAGACGAAATTCGATTTCTAGTATAATCTAGGATTAAAGGAAAGAAGAAAATTTGACAAAGAAGAATAAAAAAACCGTTGAAGTTTACTCACATGACACTAATTGCATGTTACGTAAGATAATAACCTATCATTTTTAGTTAGTCTGAGTGGAATATGTTCATGAACGAGGCTTCATTAAATCACACACTAATCATTATAAAATGATATATGAAAGAAAAAAATTCCAATTAATTTTAAAACACTTTTCATCACGGGTAGACTAGAGATAGAAAGTCGAAAAAATTTTTTTCTGGACAATGTAATTAAGGATAATTTTATAAAATATATCTTTGTGAAAACTAGTTATGCCTAAAAAAAGGAAGATTGCTATGAGATTTTTAGGTGATTCGACTGATTTCACGAACCAACATAAGTTCATTGAAAACAAGGCAGCACCGAACAGCTGCTTCATCTTGGTTTGTGGCTTTCAGAGGTGAGTACCCATTGACCCCACCAATAATCGAACCTGAAACCTTCAAGTCACAAGATGAAGCTCGTTGACTATCCTGCCACTAGGACTGGAATCCAGTGACACGTGAATTTTGCCCCCGTCCATTCATGATAAAAGGTTACCCTCAACCACAGCTATCTATGAGTGTCTAATTCATCTTGACGTGGTGGACCTTGTGAGAGAGACTTCTCAAAGACAGCGAATCAGTAGCTTTCAGTGAGCTGCTTCATTGGATAAATGAGTTAAGGGCCAGGTATTGGAATGATCAATTAGCTTGATTCCATAACCTAAAAACTTCATGTTCGATCCCTTGTAGAGCCATGAATGTGCACTTCCGAAGAGTCCCGAACTAGGAAGAAATTAATGTCCAATGACTCCAGGTTTTCAGGGATTTCTAATTAATTTTGGCTTGTGACGAAATCCAACAACTGAACATTATGTTCATATAATTAGACTGAAAAAGATCAATTGTATACCATTTTCTCACACCATTAGATGGTACATGAAAATGTTAAACACAAAGGCTCACTAATATTTGTATTTCAGGTGTTCTTTTTCGTCAGTATACAGCCAGTTTCATCTGAAATTTAATATGATGCTAGGGATCCCTAATCGATTTATATGGCTGGAGAATGACCCATGCCACCTGGTATATTTCAGGAGACAGTCGATACCATTTATAATTACTGCATGATTAGGCTGCATCCTAACAACATTAAATGTTTTGTAAGCTTTTTTATTGAGTAAACAACATGTCTGCGGCATAAAACGGCATTTATTCTGATGAAATTCTACTTTCAACACAGTGTTTTTGATAAAAGTGTGCCAGTTATTTGTGACATTCACGAAATTTTCAAACGTCACTTGTCTTTACTTCAAACAAGAGGCTTTGAGTAATATGACAAGCCAAATTAAGGGGTAGCTATCCAGCATTACGAATACACCAATGACCTTGAAATCATGTTTTTCTTTGGACAATTAGTGCACAGTATGAATGCTGTGCACTAATTGAGGTTAGAATAAGAGGTAAAGTTATCATTAAGGTTAGAATTATGGTCAGGGATGGGATTATGGTTACTGTTACGATTACAGTCAGGGTATTTTACCATTATCATCTGTATGCTTTTTTAGCGAAACGGTTTACAGGATTGATAGTTACTATGTATATTTCTCGCATAAATGAACGGGTATTTTATGATAAAATACACTGTCTTTTCTCACTGGTGGTCTCAAAGTTAGTCTTCAGTTAGCATTGCTGGGATATCTGTTCCCTAACTTTGGCATTGAAACAAAAGCATTAATAATAAAACGAATGGTGTGCGCCTCAGGCTGTGATTTGGAAACGGTGAGTTGGACATCCGAAGGTAACGTGAAGGCGACCATTTGAGAAGAGGATGAAAACTCGTGAGCAATCGTGAAGCCAGATAAGAAAAACTGCAGAGGATACAGTGATATCATGATGTCATTAGAGTTCAAGCTATTCGGTCCAATTAGTCAAGAGGAAAATCAAAACTGAATTAAAAATCAATAATAACTAACATCCAGAGCAAAAGAGGCAGCTCTCATAGCCCAATTAGTCTAATAGATAACGCCCTGGTACTTGAAATTTTTTTTTTGATTACAGCTTGATTCCACACTGTACTTTTGGTACAAGTATGGAATTTTCAGCGTGGATATCGGTAGCCCAAATTTCGCAGGCCGACCATAGATATCAGGTGTGCGCCGACGTGGGCTCGAACCTCGGACCATGTGCATGGTTGGCGAGAGTCCTAACCACTGTGCCACCGACGTACCATGTTCAAGTCTCACTAGGAACATCATCACTCTCTGGTGAATCCAGGTACATCAAACTGGCTGATTAGTCACAAATAGTACAAAGTTAAGATCCTAGATTTTACTTCTAGTCACCAAACACGAAATTAATCATCCTAGTGCAAAAAATATGGTTTCTGATACACGAAGCAGTTTAATAAATGCTAACAGGCATTCGATGTAGATCGATCTCAAGTTTCTTGTAAACGCTAATAATTTTATTTTACTTAAAGCCTATCTATGTGCAATAATTATCCACATTGCTTACTACTCTTCATGTAATGAAGCAGATTGATTTGTAGACAGAAGACAAGTAGTTCAGCGAAGAGTCTCTTTTCGGCGAATTCATTTTCATAGCTGTACAATCGCAAATATATATGGTTATTTTGTGTGTGTGTGTATACATTAAATTTGTCAAACGAAAATACAATTAGTAAGTTCAGATGAATTGGATGTTGATAAGAGGATAGCAACAAAAGTGATGAGTTGTCAGAAACGATTGTTAAAGAGGAGGAGGAGGAGGATTGATTTGTATCATGAATATTTGACATCTTTGCCCATAACAGACATTGTACTTTGATCGATGTTCAAACTGAATGCATATATATTGTAACCCAACTAGAATATTGACACTTATTTGCAGGTTTCAGCAGACTTTGTAGATATTATCCGATTTTCTCGTAAACTGCATGTCTTTGTTCTGACTCTTGCATATTATCTGTTGACTTAATCCTTACTGTTCGTCTTTGCTCCAGTTTATTTTCTAATCTGAATGCTCCTTTATGTGGCTGTGTGATGAGTGTTGATAATGTTTATTACATGATGCAATTTTGTTTGAATGAGCCAAGGTCATTCTGAATTTTGACTATGTGTGGAAACTATTTGGTGCGTGATTCTTGCTGACAGAAATTTGATCCCACCTTGTTGGAAATATTCTACGTGTTTCCTGTGAATTTCTTACTGTCAATTTTGGTTAACTAATTTTTTTATATAGTACCTGTTCTGTATAGCTACCCAACGATGTTGTTGAGGTAATTTTGAATTGTTGATATGCCATTTTCTTTAAATAGTACCGCAGTTTTATCTCAAATAAATATCTTTTTGCTGTCGTTGGGGCATACAGTGACTTCGTGCAATTCAAAGAAGTTTGGGTTACATATATTCTAGAATGTGAAGATTGTTTCCCTGCATTCAGACCCAACACCTGGGTTTAAGTTGTTACATATAATTCGTCTCAATTAATCATAACACTGAGTTAGTAAGATATGAGGTAATTAACCTATCCCTTGTCAAGACAATTCCATATTATTTCGTCTACTAGATATATAATAAATATTCCCACAGTAAAATTAGGAAAAACAAATTTAAGCCAACAATACTGTTTTCAGCTATACTCATCAGGCTTAGCTGTAATAAACATGAAAAATACCAATAAACCCATCGCGGTGTTTGTCTGAGGCCTCTTTGGAGTATGCATTGAACCCATGTTTGTCATTCTCTGACCGATGAATGACTGGGACGCAAACGAAGGATAAACTAAATAGTTTCGCCACGTCCATGTGCATTTATCAATTCAACTGCACCTGCGGTGACAGTTACGTTGATAGGATAACTAGAGAGCTTAGCCAACGTTTTACTGAATATCTCTCATCGTGGTTTAGCATAGGACAGACAAAACAACCCAAAGCTCCATTTTGCCACATTCAATTGATAGTGGTCATTTAATCGAGAAAACGAAAGCTTTCAAGGTAATTCGTCACATCAAACCGAATCTTTCCCATAGACTTCATATTCATGTAATGCACACAAGTGAGGCAATAGACTTTCGAAATATTAAACTTAAACTATGCATTCTAAAGAAGATAGTACAGTCATAATCCTTCCTCTGTTGACCTACTGAGACATACCCAGCTGATGACTTCTCCATCACCCCTTACTAATATTTTCAACGCCTCTCTTATCATCCCTTAATCTTATCACATCTTCATTAAATTATATTTTTTGTTTAATTCGCTTACAGTCTAGCATTACGTAATCGGTCCACTTGATTTTCTTAGCCTTTATCGACTACTTCCACCTGAACAATTGTTTGTTTAATCATGCTGTTTTTCCTTATTCATGTTATCACAGATCACATAACATATTAATCCTTGTTGTTGATGGAATCATCATTATTATCATTACTATTATTATGACTAATTTCAGAAATTATATGCAACATCTTATTATCCTATTGATAAAACACGGTGATTGGTTTATATTTGAATTCTTGAACAAAGCAAGAACTACAGTTTTAGCAGAATAAAATATTACCATCTTTTATCTCGTTGCCTTCCCTTCAACTGCTTACATGGCAAAGACATTATTAAATATATCTACGAAAACAGTTTTGACATACTTGCACAGAGTAGCTTTAAACATGGTCTAGTCAAGACTCCGTACTATAGAGCAAGGAGGATATGCTCTATAGAGAAACTAGAGGAGGAGTTTGAGTTCCCTCAAAAGATATTGAAGATCAATGGGTACCCTCAAAGGTTCATCAACAAGTATGGAAGATCTGCAGTCACAAATGTAAAACAAATCACAGTGGGAAAAAAGCCAATCTACCTTCAGCTTGGTTATAAAGGTGAAAGCAGCGATGATCAACAGAAGGCTGAGTACATCACTAGCCATAGCCTATCTTGCAGCTAAGCTCGTTCCCGTCTATCAAACAACTCGCTCTTTGGTGCAATCAAAAATCGATAGATACCCTTCTCATGTTAGCTACAACTGTATATACAAATTTACATGTATCTGCGGGAGCAGTTACATTGGAAGGATAGAAAGAAGAAGGGCATATCTACGATTTTCTGAACATGTACCAAAAGCTTACGTCTAAAGGGAACAAATGCTTTGTTTGAACAGTGCCATCACCAGGCATCTCATTGATACGGGTCATGAGGTGGACGTCAAAAAGTCGTTGAAAATTATCAATAGGGAAAAGAGCTCAGTTCTCTTTAAGTTCGCTGAAGCCATTTGTATCAAGCACCTGAAACCTGATTTACGCGTCCACAAATAAGCCGTTATCGGTCTTTTTTGCCCTGGTAACTGGATATTTTCACCTCTCTTTCTTCCAAATGCTTAATGCTAAACGTTTCCATTGTGTATGATTATTATTGCCCGGAATAGTGTTTAATATTGCATATTTATATATGTATATATTTTTAGTGTATGAGTATATTGATCGATTGATTTTTGTTTAAAATGAACTCTGTGCAAGTATGTCAAAGTTTTTGTTATATATATATTTAATGATGTCTTTGCCATGTAAGCAGCTGACGAGAAGGCAACGAAATAAGAGATGGTAGCATTTTATTCTGTTAAAACTGTAGTTCTTGCTTTGTTCAAATTCATCAAGGGGAATAAATGTATGAAATTTGAATTCTTATTTGTAAGGTTATGTATATTATATATATCACACAGCGAAACAGTATTATTATTTACTGGTTATTGAGGTTTCGAGCACAATTCATTGTTCATAATCATATCAGTTATAACCACACAACTTCAAAACTTCTGTTTTATAAAGTTTTCTTTATTCTTTCATATTTATCTTCCTGAGGGGTAGTATAATTTTCCATATGTCCGGCTGGACAGGTGTTAGATAGTTCCTGTTACGCATGTCTGCAATTGATTCAATAAAGAAAGCTTCACTTACCAGCCTCTCCCCCTACCCTGTCATATTATATTTCAAAACCATCGTCTCATCCCTTGACTTTGTCTGTTCAAGGATCCTGTGGAACCAATACCTTGCAATGACTGTCAGGTCAAATACATAAGTCAGAGTAGTAGATAGGGGTCAGTTAAACTACCGGAGTACAGAAAACCAGTAAAATCTACACTAATTAACCTTAATAAGATGTGAAATCTGGAGAATAGTTCAGCTATAACACTCACTACATGCAATTACACAATGATAGATTAGGATGGGATAAGATAACAGTTTTAAAATCTAGTGTAACAAAGTGAAGGGAGAGACTGGTAACTGAAGCTTTATTTATCAAATCAACTGCACACATGCGAAACAGGAATGATTCAGCACCTGTCCAGCGGAAAATCTGGAAATTTCTACTCCCCCTATGAATACGAATAGGCAAGAATAAAGAACACCGTGAAACGAACTCTTTGAAGTTGTGTAGTTATACCTGAAACCGGTTATGAACAATGATTTGTGCTCAAAACTTTGTCAGCTAGTAAATAATAATAATGTTTCACTGCGTTATGCGTCTAATTAACAAATTCATATGCAATTACTTACTACCAAAGTGCTCAAGTTTTACACTTACATTAGTTCATCATGATAAGACTGTTTTGAAGTAAGGAACATGATCCACTTTTTATTCAGTCACAGAAATTCAGCTTTAAAAATGTAAATAAACCAATTCATTTCAATCATATATGTATACATCGTGTAATTGTGTTCATGTTTTCAAGTGCTTTTTTTACACAATCCCAGCTTGCATAAATCATATATTTTGTTTACAACGAACAACTACAAGTAAGCCTTTATTATTACCTAATAAACAAAAGTACATAAAGTGAAATTACTGACTTTCACATGAATTGAAGACAAATTCAGTGAAGAAGAGAAAAAAACAGTATCATAAGTTATCCACCTTTATAAAGTCTGATTCATTTCTGCATGCCAGAATATAGATTCACAGAAGCAAAAACGAATATTGGAGGAAAGTGTAAGTGTGTCTGTGTGGGTGACATCAAAACAGTCATTGTCAAACTAAACAAAGTACTGACATCATTAGATGATCATACGGATAGGGAAATTTCACTTGGCTAGACAACATACAACATAACTTTTCTACGTTGTCTAAAATATTATTAAGATGAATGTGTTTATTAGTCGGCATCATGCTACCTACCGGTCGGTGGTGGTATTTTAATTTTTCAGGTAGAATAGGATAGCTGTTAAGATACCTTGATGATGGTCATTAAGGTTAAGATTTACATGTACGTGCTAAAGCACAGACATTGGAATAACAGAGAGAAGGGTTAGTGTCCACACTTATGAACACATACCAAAGAACTTGAGACTGAAAGGTCCGCAAGCATGAAACAATGCGATTGTTCGTCATCTATTGGACACTGGTCATATTGTAGACAATCTGAAGGCGTTAAAAATAATCAACAAGCCAAAGAAATTTAGCTTGCTTCGCTTTGCTGAAGCAATTGCCATCGAACCACTTAAATCAAATCTATGTACGCAGAAAGAGACAATGGTGAATCTTGCACTGCCCTGGTGATAACCAAAAAATATACAACTTTCATGAGTCACCTTTTTTCATGTTTAGAAAACTCTACTCTCTCATCTAAACATGACTCACCCTACCTCGTTTCTTTTCTTTCCTTTTTTTCTATTGGCTATTAGATAAGACGTTTTCTTTAGTTACGTAATCTACTTTTTGTTATGCTCTTTGTAGCTAAACCTTGTTTCTATACACACACATATATATACAAACCTGTTTTTTTGTTTCCAAACCTAATTGTCTAATTATTCTATAAATAGTCAGTGTTTGTAACTCCTAATCAGTTAAATCATTCCGGACTAATGTTACTTTTAATTCTTACCAATTACTTCTTATGATCGTGGAAAAGTGTGTTCATATCTTTAATGTAATTCATATTCTTTAACGTTCAGGTTGTAACCAGTTGAGAAGAATCCTCGAAATAATAATAAAAGATGAGCTCATATTATCCTGGTATAATTGTTGTTCATGCTTTGTTCAAGGTTAAGATTTGCTGACTTTATTCCCTGACGGTTGCACTATATGTATCAAGAATTGGTGGAATTTGTAATTCATGGGTCTTCGAATCTAGTCCTAATAAGTGCGTGGTCAACAAGCTCCCTTTGTAACCTGAAAGCTCTGGCTTCAAACCCCGGTGAGGGCATACTTTTGAAGAGTCTCAAACGAGGACAAAGAGGCTGTCCAAAACTTCCTGGTTTCCCAATGGTTCTCTAGTTGATGTTAGCTTGTTACCAACACTAGAGACTGAATTTCTTAGTCCTACACTCTAGTAGTTGACCTGAACCTAAACTTACCGCAAATTAAACGCATTTCCAACTAAACAGTCTCAGAGTCGACTATTAACCATGTGTTTTAATTGCAGTCACATATGTATATTATTATTGCTCCCTTGGGTTACTAGTGGAACATAGGGCTTCAACTGCACGTCTCCATTTTCTTCTGTCTTCTCCTGTACTTTTCGCCTGCATCCATGTTAATCCATATTCTTTCAGCTCCTCTTCACACGATCTCCTCCATGTCACCCTTGCAGTAACGTCCAACTCGCCGCTTACCTTTCGGTTTCCACTCGAGGGCTTGGCGCGCGATGTCACCCAGCGGTCTCCTCAGCGAGTGTCCGATCCATCTCCACTTTCTCCTGCATATTTGTTGGTTGGCGATTGGTTCTTGCTTTGTTTGCTCCCATAGTTCCTTGTTGGCGATTCTTTCAGGCCCGGCCATCTGATCTTCAGTATAGAGCAATGACAGTTGTTAATAAAGGTCTGAAACCTGTTGGAAATATTCTTTGTGACCCGTCCGCCAAGTTTCTGATCCGTATAGAAGAACTGGCTGACTTGACGTTTGTATTGAAAATCCGAGCGAATTTTGTTGTTGATTCTGGTTGAGTGACGAAGATTTCTAGGTTGGTTTCAGGTTGATGGATGTGTTTCTCGCCTTCCCGATTCTCGCTCAATTTGACATCCTCGTCCGTTTCGACTTTCCTGTAGTTGAGACAATGCTCCCTAGATAAGTGAATGATGTAACCTCTTTTAAATCCCTCCCGTTGATGGTGATTGACGCTGGATGTTTCTGCTGTTGTTGTTTGTGGTGGTTATTTTCATCACCTCCGTCTTGTCTATGTTTACTTGGAGTCCTGTCTTCGCCGGCTGCTTCTTCGACCAGTTTGTCGATTTTCGCTTGTAAGTCTTCGATTTTGTGTGACATCAAACATAAATCATCCACGCGCGAAATCCAGGTCTTCTAGGTTCTTCACGTCGGTTGGTCCAGGATATCCCTATCTGCTCGTTTCCCAATATCTGACGCATAATCCAGTTAGTCCACTACAATTAGGAATATCATTTTTGGTGATAATAACCACCCTTGTCTGACTCCTGTGTTTACTCCAAATGCGTCGCTGAGTTTTCCGTTGTGGATAACTTGACATGTGCCGTTGTCACATATGAAGTCACGTCGATCCACATGACTACTAACCAACGTAAGTTGAACATATGTAAGATCCTACTTGAAACTACATCACACCAAATACGTTTATCTTCTAAAAAATTAGAGAACAATGCATTTACTTGGTTAAAAAATGAAGGCAAATATGTTCAAAAGTACGCCTTCGGAACTGCTGATGGAAAGTGATATCATGCGATTTTCAATCGGGCCTTGATCTTTCCTCAGTGTACTTAGATTGTAACTGCAGAAAAGAATTAGGTATCAGAGTTTATCATTAGTCAAAAACTCATCATACTTATACATTTTAACCCCATTAAAAGTCGGTTAGGTCAGCGAAGAATGGACTATTCTGATTGGCTGGCGATTAAATCAAGGTTAAACAGTGTAACAAAATTTTTTCAAATGAGATTATTCCGTTAAAAAATGTGTAATAAATCCAGATTTGAAGAATAAACACTTCTACCTCTGCAACCATTGACTTAAACTATTGACTTCGCTTATTTGTTGCTTCCTAATAATCTTCATCTTTCTAGTGTGGTGAGAGCAGGCTGCTAGCCGATTGGTTGGCACTAATCTACGTTAAGGTCTAGGTCACTAATGTGGGCCGTGAGAAGACATGAACAAGGCTGAGTCAACAACCAATCACAGCAAAGTTAACGTGGCAAAATATGATTCGCAGATAGAGAACTCTATTTGTCAAGGAATCCCGAAACAACCAATCAGAAGCCTGCGTTTGTCTACCTAAACAACCAATCAGATGACTGCGCTTGTCTATAATAATGTAGTTGAAATATGTATAAATACGTGTTGATTTTCATAATAAAACGATCTGTTGCCTGGCCCTTGTCTTCTGTTGTTACATTTGGTGTCGCTGCCTACCGACAAATGGAAAGCCTATGCCCTGCTGTTTTCGATGGAGACATATGGATCTTCGGGCAGGACTTCAAGGCTTCTGTGCAGTTGAGTGGCGTTCAAGATCTGTCAGCGATGGAGCTGCTACTTGGGACGCTGCTGGGAGGTCGGGTGAAAGCAGCATATGAAAGTGTGAGCCGAAGTATGGACGAATGTTCGACAGGGTCAGGCAAACAGTTTCCAAAGTGGGAAGGACCATATATGGTCACTTCGAGATGGGGTTACGCAGACACAGTCGCAATGGCGAACAATAAGAGGCGCGTGAACATCAGCGAGCTCCAGAAATGGATACAGCGAGACAAGCCAACGATGACGCCTGAACCAAGTAGATCAAGCCGACTTCAGTCGCACGTATTTGACGGGGGGACGAGTGTGGTGAGAGCAGGCTGCTAGCCGATTGGTTGGCACTAATCTACGTTAAGGTCTAGGTCACTAATGTGGGCCGTGAGAAGACATGAACAAGGCTGAGTCAACAACCAATCACAGCAAAGTTAACGTGGCAAAATATGATTCGCAGATGGAGAACTCTATTTGTCAAGGAATCCCGAAACAACCAATCAGAAGCCTGCGTTTGTCTACCTAAACAACCAATCAGATGACTGCGCTTGTCTATAATAATGTAGTTGAAATATGTATAAATACGTGTTGATTTTCATAATAAAACGATCTGTTGCCTGGCCCTTGTCTTCTGTTGTTACACTAGTACACGCCACAAGATAATTCCCAACAAAACACCCTTTAGTGGAGAAATTTAGCCCAACGGTAGAGTATAACTCTACATTAGATAAGTTTAATTGATTTTAAACACAGTCTGACTACATTTCTATGTTTGGATAGTTTAAGTGATCACTACCTACTAATTCGGCCTTGTATTTCGACATGACACTAATTTACGACTACAATTTTAATTTCCGCAATGACACTATAAGCTAACTGTAAAACCAATTGACTTCCTAGTTATATAAGAAAATTTTTTACTTAAAATTTCACCGCATTTCATACCCTGTTCACTGGAAGTACTGTGGAAGCAGAGTGCACTACAGAACCAACTGTCGCGTTTCCCTGAAGTTAACAAAAAGCCACGAACGCAAATAAGTCATTGTTTTAAGTGGGAAATGTGTTTGTTTGTATTTATTAAATGATCCAAAGGAGACATTTAACACAGATATACTAGTACAGTCTTTGAAAACATCTTCAATCGAAGATGTTCAACAAAATAGCCCGAATATTTATGAAAAGTTCTCGAACATCCACTTCGTTACAGGTGAGCGAACACTATTATTTCTACAAACTTTTGGTGATTTTTCTGTCATGCATGATATTGAAGCGGCCTACAAATTCGCTTTACTTTGCTAAAATTAAACACCAGTATTACCAGATCGATTGGATCACCATCGTGGGAATGGATGACTGAAAAATTGAGCTGCAGCATTTTTAAGGCCAAAGATAAGATAAAAATGACCCCAGCTTGTGTGAATAATACAATACCAGTAGTTATACTGAGGAAATAACCGACATACAACATTCAGCAGGTTAAGAAACTGCCTGCATGTTTATCGCAAAGTAAATTGACAGCGGCCTGCCTAAATTACCAGACTAACTAAAAATTTTCTACCCACCAGGACGCATCGTGTTCATTCCATGCCATACTGTTTTAATGATCTGATTACCACACTGAGTCACAATACATACTTGCCCATTACTTCAAATAAGTTTCCACATACTACCGGAAATTTTTCCGAAGAAATTGAGGAAGGATTATAGTAGTACGAGAGCAAGCTTCGGTCGAAAACTATTGTTTCAGATGAAGTATTATCGATTGTTATTTTATTTGAAGATTCTGCACAAGAAATAAACCAATTGCAATACAGAGAAAAGGACAGGAGGTTCAGCGAAGATATCTTTCCAGCGATTTCATTCTCAAAAGCTGCACAGTCGCATTTACATACATAAGTTTACATAGATACAAATGTTATTTAATTCCACATAATAACCAAGGCGATTTAAAGGTCATAACAATTTTTAAATTGACATGAAATTTTGGAGATGTGAATATAGATTACAAGGGGCTTAGACACAAGATTACACAGAATTATAAGGTTTTTAACAAATAAATGTGTGATTGTGATGAACATGAAAAAAATTGAAAGAATAATATCTAAAAGCTGTAAATGAAAAAGAAGAAGAGATAAAAGAAAAAAGAGAAAACGTAAAATGAAGGGGATGAAAAATAGAGACCTTAGAAGACACACGGAACTAGATCCGTGATAAATGTAGAGGTTGAACCAGTTTCTTTTGAACACAGCTCCGGTTTTTTGGCGAATAGGGCAAGGGTTTCTTCAGCACAAAGAAGTTGGAAATACTTCGTTTGTTAAATTTTCGTCAACTTTTCATATGACTCCGAATTATGAATCAGTTGAGATGCTGTGACAGGTTTTGATGAGGTGATAAGTTATGGCGCTTCTGATTGAACCAGTGCCTCCTCTTTGCAGCCATGCTGGGTAATGTTTTCTAACACATTCTGATAGGACCCGAATAGAAAGACCTGTGTACACAGCTGCACGCGAGTAGGTGAACTGATGCATGCACATCAAGTGGTCATATGCAGTAGGACTTGCTCTAAATTCTGCATTCTGTATCAACTCATATTTCAGAATAAAGTGTTATGACTATTATTAAATATTTCCAATAGAAAATTGCATTTCGCATGAGTGCTATGCGGCTGAATAGTTGTGTCAGTTTAGATAGCAACGTGATAAACTGTTTTTGCTCAAATGTAGTCCATATTTATTTCAAATCAGGGTTTCATTATCGAAAATAAAATTAAAATTATTCACGATGTCTATCTTAGGGAATCATATTTTTGTATATATTCAGACTACTGTGTATTTTGTGAGTAGTAAAAGTAATCAGCTAAAAGTTTTCGGCTTCAAATAATTTATCCAACGGTTCGCAAATTATTAAATGTCAGAAGATGACCAGTTAATGTAGACCCGATACCCGTATGTCTGTAAATCTATATGCACAATTATTGTGTAGCTTCTCATTATGATTTAAAATTTTCGTCCTAATAATGTTAACACTCCATATTTACGATATTGAAACTGACTTACGTTACGTTTCGTTCAATATGTCCTTTTTCACTTCACCAAAGCAATGTGTACGCAATGTCATACATGTTACAGAAGAACACTGCCGAATATGACCAAAATCAAATATCTAGATCCTACAAAAACTAGAACTGACTTAATTAGGGATGTCATAGACAGGCTGTTCTATTTTAATTTATGATCGTCTCACCGATGGCCCCGTGGCGTAATGGATAAGGCATCTGACTTCGGATCAGAAGATTGCGGGTTCGAGTCCCGTCAGGGTCAGAGTTTTGTGCGTCGATGGCACAGTGCTGTAGTGCTTACCAACCACGAAGACGTTTTGGGATTCCAATCCCGGCCGATGCACTCCTTTACCTAGCTAAGATAGTTCCCCCTTTGTTTTTCCAGGGTTACTGAAGAAAGACTATACCTTATTTCGCAGGATGTTAAAGGTTGTAAGCAGGATAAGCAACATGCCACTTAACCAGCTTGTTAATATTCTGGTGGACAGCCACTTGGAATGATGTGAAAAATGGGCTAAATCCATTCTATCTAACTCACACCATCCTCTTCATCCACAACTCTCCCCTTGTATCTCATCAGGCAGAACCAGAAGCCTACATAGAAAACTATATGCTCGCACAAGCAAGTAGAAAAACTCAACCATACTCTACTTAGCTTGTGTTCTATGCGATAAAGAAAGCATTTAGCGTGATACCTATAACTTGTTAAATATTCAGTAGAATAACTGGATCTTGTCTTTCCAATTCGTATGACTCATAAGTACAACGTTTTCTTTCTTTCTTTTCCTTTTCTGTTTTTTTCTGTTACGAGGTCCTTTGTTTCTTTCTTTCTTACAAACTCCATTCAAAACAGTCTTCTTCGTTCTCTCACACTCTGTATATTTCGACCTTTTTGATACCGCTTACGCTAGTAAATATGCTACCATCTACTTTTCTAGCCCCTTCAAACATTCTGTTCAATTTTGGCTTTGCTACTGACATGCCAATATGTTGTTGTCAAAACTAACTGAGATTACCCTTAATCTATGTAGAATTTTTATTTATTTTTAATGTACTAACTGGATGCAGTAGTGTAGTAAAATGCTGAGAATTTCATTCTGTATCAGAAGTACTCTTTTGGAATAAAGCAAATTATTATTATTAATAGGGTTTGTAAAGAGATAAGGTCATGCATGTAGCTAGCAACCCCATCCCGTAGAAATAAACACCACTTCAGAGCTCTGATTTGAAGCCCAGTACTCTACCGGGAACATAAAGGAATAAAGAAAACTTCTTCATCTGATTTTGTTGGAAATTTTATGTGAGTAGTTTCACTGAAGATGACAGAAGTAATGAGCTTAGTGTTTCAAAATAACTTGAATCATAAAATATCAGATAAAGTCTCAGTAGGACAAGTGATGAATAAATTTATTGCCAGTTTTTATGAGAAGGAGTAACTTTGAATTTCCACAGTCTTTCAGTGCATAAATACGAGTAACCAATAAAAAAAGAATCTATAGATAGGTGTTATCAATACGATTCGCCTGAAACTTATAAAAAATCCCTTTAATGACTTCATTGTTCTACACAATTAACCAGTGAAATGAATACCTTGTGTTTTATGTGGTAAGGTGCCATAACGTTTTGAGGCTTAAGCTTCTATTTTTTTACCTCCGTCTACATCCAACGTAACGTTTTCTGAAAGTGCTGCTGACTATGTTAGTAAAAGGAGCTTCAGGTAGCCATCTTCCCCTGATTAGGTTCTTATATGAAACACATTTTTCCTGCAGAGATAATAGACATAAGTACTAAAGGACTAGAAACAGTTTGATAGCTCAGAGAAGTTTAAACACTCTTAGTGTTAAAAAGCTGTGCGGCATTCTAAATGTGACAGACAAACTGGAATCATTATTCTTTTTAAAACTTCACTCAATTCAACCTTATTACATTATTATTACTATTCGTCTCTTGGATTCCGAATGGAACGTAGGTCTTTAATGGCACATTTCTGTTTTCCTTTATCATCGTTTTTTTATTCCTTTATGTTCCCAGTGGAACATAGGGTTTCAAACTAGAGCTTTGAATTTTCGATAGCAGTGGTGTTTATTTTTACGCGGCGGGGTTGCTAGCCTCATGCCCCCAACCTTCTCTCTTTACCAGTCTTAATACTGGCTTAGAGAGGTAAAGGAGTGAGTCGGCCGGGGTTGAAACCCCAAACCATCTGCATGGTCAGCAGGCATTCTAACGCTGTGCTACCAACGCACTAAATATATATATATATATATGTTTGTAATTGCGAGAATTGATCATTAAGGGCATGCGATATGAAAAGGTTAAAAGCAGTTGACTATATTTATCTTCGGAAAGATGATAGTAAAACTAGGTGCACTTTCCAAAAATTAAAGTTAAACCAACAATGAGGTTTTGTGTTTGAAGTATATGCGAACGTGAGGTGTTACGTACTGACTTACCAATCGATTTACCATTTATAAAAGACTCCATCAATCAATCAGTCAGGTAAGTTGGTTCGTGTCAGAGTCTGGTTTGTATGTCAGGAAATAACATCTACTAATTTTGAAGGAATCAGCTCTATTCACATCATCTGTAAAACCTTGAACGTTCCATTACTACGTACATAATGTTACATTAGGCCTAGCAAATTTATTTTCCTTTAATTTCCGTTTGACCATGAAGTGTAATGGCTTGTACTGAATCGTTAGGGTCCAAAATCTTCTGTAGCTCATGTGTTAGATTTCCGTAATTATCAAGTAAACTTGGCAGCATATAGACAATCGACGAGAAGTTTACACTCAAGCCAAGCACTTCTGATCGGTAAGTATATATTTTCATTTTGCGAAACCACTAGAGGGGTAATAAACCAAGCATTGTATAAACCAACAAACCACTTAAATCTAATTAAGCACAGAAAATTAAGTCTTAATAGATGCACGAATGATACAATAACTAAACATGTCAAAATGTACTAGATGGTAGAGAAAGTATTAGTGGTTTAAACTGGTAAACTATCATCGGTAGGCTTGCTGAACTGGCTACACGATCGCTTATAAGCTCTGATTTCCTCCTGAAATGACTTCCTCTATGTAATCTTAGAACCCTCGCAAAGGTAGTTACTTTCCATTCAGGTTCTACTTGATAGCTTAGAATTCGACTTAAGGTGAATATTCTCTTGGTATTTGTCCGACCTATCGCCATTTTCTCTGTGCACTTTTCTTATGCGGTATCTTTTGGCCACCGGTCAGCCACAGCTCCTTCTTGGTAACACTTTCCCACAGGCTATCTGGTCTATAGTATCACACGAAGGTGGTAGTCTATGAAAACCTGAAGCCTCTTAGAAACGCTTCTCATGATGCCTATACCAAGTCTCTGAACTGCGAAGAAATACTAACGTGATATTAGACGATGAACTTCAATTTATGATGAAGAGAGAATTTGCAGTTTTAAAATCCAGTACAGAGGACCTATGATTGTATTCATTTCTCCCAAAATATATTAACCAAGAAAATAGAATTTCTATTTAAATCTCATACAAAGATGCGATAATTTGATGAGTAGTTTCTATGTGAATTTTCCAGCTAAAATAGTTACCTGTGGAGCTGTGATGAATAATTACGCAGGTCTATTTCAGATTCTTCGATCACTGTCTATCATGGCTGAGTAAATAACATTAAACTAATCTGAGTTTTCAAATTTCCACTAAACTAATCATTCTATACCACATGAATTTCAGTATAGCTTATGCACACGCCTATCACACACTCTACAAAGCAGTCACTAAAGATAGTAATATACAAGTAGAAGATATCCTTGCAATCCCTATCTTTTTGATTGGACACTAGTAACGTATCTAGTCCTTTCTTTGGTGTAGACTGATTTCTCTCAGTAGGGTTTTGCAATGTGGCCACCATTCTGGGTAGCTGGCTATCACAGTGCATATTGATTTGATGATATTAGGTAGTTGGAGACAAGCTGACTGCAGCACTGGCTGACGCGATCCAATCAAAATACACACTAGACTCATAAACGAGATCAATCGCGAGTCCGAAGAGCTCAATGATAACGTCTCTGACTGCAGCACTTGGTGACGTGGGTTCTAATCTCAGAAGGGACATCAGTTCCTTCAGGGTTTCAGATACGCCTTGCTGATGAGTGCCAACTAGAACGAAACCAAGGTCTTCAAGGCTTTCTGTGGCTGATTGCCTCCAACTATCTAACCTCTATCTTTACCTTCAACATAACTAGAATACACCCAACCACTTCTCTCCATTGTTCCATATTGAATTTATCATATGTCTTTCTTTGATTGTAAAAGTGAGTTTACCATACTTAGTGTCTGCATCTATGAAGCACTAAAGACTCTATATAAATAACTGAATACAACTATGAGGTCTTAGCTGACTATGGATTAAATTGTCTGTTGCATTTTTCAAGTGACCACACTACTTCCATTTTGATTATTTCTGAAGATTCAGTCGTGTCCTTATTAGGACAGTCAAAAGGTGAAATACCCAAGTCTTATCTTAACTTTTCTATTCATTCACATCCACCTAGAAGTCTCGTAGAGCAAATATATCGTGACTACTTTATTAATCCTCAGGTCCTATCACCTCAACGGTCGCATTATGTCAAGAATTGGAAGAAGGTGGAATTTATCGCCCACTGCATTCCATCCCAGTAGATGAATAGTATATGAGATCACCTTGAGATCGGAAGGTCCTGGATTCTAACTACTGAAAAGTAGCAGACTAGGGCGATACAGCTATCTGATGATCCCCGGTTTTCAACGATTCTCTAAATGGCATCAATCCGTGATCAGACGAATCAAATGCCTACAAATTAACCCTTCAACATTAATCTGATGCACGCTAGTGACTTGCTATAGGATGACGTTGCCTCGAGTTCTGATGAGAAGTCGGGACCAGTGGTATTCAATAGGTCGGGATTAAGGTCAAATAACCTATAGAGATAGCATTGGCTGATGGTCACGCTGAAATGAAGAACTGACAGGAGTTAGAATTCATGGGCCATTAGACTGGATCCCATTGGATGAATGAAAATGAGTTTGACTTTTAACCTGAAGGTCCCAGGTTCCATCCTCCGTGGGCGCGTAATGTTCAAGGGTCCCAAACTAGGACAAAACAATCGTCCAGTACTCCTTGGTTGTCACTGGTGCTCTAACTAATTTTATTTAGTGATTAAAATCACAGAATTCAATCAACCTATATTCCGATTAGAATAGAAACCTATATTTTATTTTGTTGATAAAATAATTTCTTTTGATATTACTTTTATAACTTTCGATAATATTTAATTATTTATTGTAAACTTTAAAATAAATATAAGAGATTAAACTACCAACATAGATCGATAAACTTCACAGTATACACAATATACAAAGTTCATCATGTCTAAATGGAACATTGTTTATATTTGAATTGTCCGCCAAACGGAAATATCTAAACAAATAAACAAAAAAGTATCAGTTCATAGTCAAGAAAGGAAAACAACACAGAATTATTTGTAGGCAAAGATAAACACCAAAATATATCAACATTTGAATATATATATATATATATATATATGATTCCAAACAGGAAAACTCCTATCAACTTTCTGGAAACAGGTGAGATTTACGTTTGAAAATGGTGCAGGAGATTATTGCTGAGTGAAAACACACATACATATCTATTAAAACATTATTTTACTTTGCTTCCATTTCAACTAGATGGGCAATAAACAAATTTTGGTAGAAATGTTCTAAAATGTTCTTTCCTCCTCTGTTTCTGTCTCTGGTGATAAGAAAAAAAGTGTTTTACGATTACCTCTTAGTGTATTGTGAAACAAAGATTACCTATCTGAACTACGTTTTAAAACACACGGATATAACGCTTAGCGGTTAACATCAAACACAAATATATTGGTATACCGGTCAGTTGGAATTTCTTTTATGCTTAAACTTTTCCCTAGTATGCATCTAAGCGAGATGACAAAATTTTAAAGTAGTGAAAATATAATATATCTTGTAGAATATAAATCTTAGTGAATATTTTCTTGAAACAATAATGATATTTGTCAAACTTAACTCGTATTGCTATGCAGTACCGTGAATTTCAGTCTTTGCAATAAACTACTGAGAGAATTTGATTTTCATGTATATATCTATATATTATTTCCTTGGGCTCGGAGTGGAGCATAAGGATTCAACAACACGTCTCCACTTTCTTAAATTTTATGCCATCCTCTTAATCTGGGTTCACGATTGCCCATTATCTCTTATAGATTCCTCACGAAATCTCCATATATATATATATATATACTGCCCACGATTCTCAAAACTAGGATGAAACATCTCTCCAGGACTCCCTGACGGTTTTCAATGCTTCTCCAACTGATATCAATCCGTGGTCAACTCGTAAAAACAAATCTAATCCTTACAAACCAAATGTTGAAAATTAATCTGATGCTCGCTAGTGACTTGCTACAGAATGACGTTGTTTGGAGTTTTAGTGAGAAGTCATGACCAGTGAGGTCAATCCAGTCAGGAGTGAGGATGGAGTTCCCACCGATGACATTGGTTGGAGATCAAACGAAATCACGATTAGGTAGAAGTTCAAATACATGAGCTTGCCATTGAATTGAGTCCCAATGGTTTAATAACATAAGAGCTTCCATTGTAACCGAAAGGTCCTGGGCTCGAACCCTAGTGGTGAGTGTATACTGTCAATGATTCCCAAACTAGGATGAAACAGCTGTCGAGTACTCCAGTGTTGGTTTTCAGTGGTTCTGTAACGGATGGTAATCCGTGGTCGAACTCGAAAAACAAATCTAATCCTTACAAACCAACCCTTGAATATATATATATATATATATATGTGCACTCACGAAGCAATGACTAGGCTTTTTCGAATAATTATGAAGCATGCACATTGCGTCGGTGGCATAACGGTTAGGACGCTCTCCGACCATGCACATGGTCCGGGTTTCGGTCCCCAACTGACGCATTCATTTACCTCTCTAAGCCAGAAATAAAGATGGTAAACAGAAAAGGTTGACCATGAGGCTAAAAACCCGATTCTGTTAAAATAAACACTGCCAAAGCAACTTCAGGCCTCTAACTTGAAGCCCTATATTCCGCTAGGAACGTGAAGGAATAAAAAAATACACTCCACTGAGGTGGTTTAAAAACAAATACCAATGAATAGAGTTATTTCGATGATAAATGCAGTGGCTGAAACCAATGCATTGTGGTTTGAACTTTGAAAGCCAATCTCCACATTCTACTGTATAACAGACTAAAACTTCTTTGAGTTACTCACAGTCAAAAAAGTTCCCCAACGACAGCAAAAAGACAGTAATTGCAATAAAATCTGTGACACTATGTAACTGGAATAATATATCAAATACTGAGGATGACCTAAACAGTTGCCTTAGGCAGACCCAGCAATTTCTCAAATGAAGAATAACTGATATACAACTACAAAATAATTTAACCAAAATGAACTGTAAGGAGAATATTCCTCTACAGGATCGGATCAAATCTCTCTCAGCAAGAATCAGGCAACAAACACTTCCATTAGACTGTCTGAAGTCAAAATCTCCACAGCCGACCTTGACTTCATTGAAACAAAATCACATTCGGAAAACATCTCACTATCGATTTGTACACAACCCGATGAGTAGCATTAAAATTAGAAATTACACATGGACAAAAACAAATAATAAGGACCAAGTCAGCATGTGATATGCAAATGTTGGAACCATGATATTCAATCTAGCAGTTAATTAAATATCCAAATCAATATCTATGTTGTAAATAGATGAAGTCTTCCGCAAACACTATATTTTCACTAAAAATAATGGTGAAAATAAACTGAATATTAGAGTGTGTATTTAACGTACCCCAACAAAGACGCCTATTATGGCGTTGTTATGCTCACGTGATGGCAAAAGTGAGATATTATTTAGATGTCTGACATTCACTCATAAAGTGATACAATTTTCATGAGCTGAATTCATTTGGATGGCTTCAGAGTTCTTCCTAGGCTGTGGTGGCAGTAAATGTAGCTTCAAAGTCATTTATTTAGACCTAAGGATTCAAATTTAAACGTGAAATTGCAATTTCAAGAATTTTCGCTACTATATGTGATCCATCACATCTGGAATGTTTCATTTTTGTTTTTTAAGTGGCACTCATTCAAACAGGGGTATTTAAGGTTGTCACCAAGTAATTTCGAAACTACTTCAGTACTACGGGAAGTTCCAAACTTTCATTAGACAAACACAGCAGCAATTTGACAATACCGTATATCAGGTGATTCACAACGAAAAACGCAATGAAGCGTCTGAAGTGAACACAGGAGTCAGACAAGGCCACCTAATATCACCGATGGTATTCCTAATTGTAATGAACTGAATTATACGAAACACTCTGTGTGGGGAGCGAGAAAATAGGAAAATGTTGAACGGATAAGAAGATTGTGGGAGATCTGCACTTCTCAGGTAATTTATGTCTAATGTCATACAAACTTGAAGGTCTGCAGTTGAAAACCAGCAATTCTGAAGACGGAGTAGACAGTGAGGAGTGGACTACAAGTAAAGAAAGAGATGATAAAGGCAACCAACCTGCAATGAAACAGCATCAGTCACAATCGGCAACAGAAATTTGAAACAAGTCATTTCTTTTGACTATCTAGCCAGCATCATCTCAACTACAAGTGACAGCACCTGTGAGGATGTAAAAACCAGAATCAGATAAGCAAGACAGACCTGTATCACTCTGAAATTAGTTCGCGAATCCACTTCGCTTAGCAGAAAGGTCAGGATTCAGATTTTCAACACCAGTTTCAAGTCACTTCTATACTGGTAAAAAACTTGGCTTTTATAACAGGCTGCAGATTTATATAAACCAGCTCCTTTGTTAGTTTAGTATTGAAGAACAGATGGCCGGCCTTAAAGAATCGGCAACAAGGAACAGTTTGGATGAACCAACATCAAGAACTTATTACTCAACAGATTTGTGGAAGGAAATGAAAGTAGATCATTGGGTGACATCATGCTCTAGACCCTCTACTGGAATCCGAATAAGAAACAGCAAGTTGGGTGAGAGGGAGATAGAGGCTTATAGAAAACCACCATGCCAGCTGAAGGGGATCTCAGAGGATAGGATTAAATAAAGGTGTGTTGTTGAAGCCCTTTGCTTTGCTCGGAACCTAAGGGGGCAACCTAAAAATACTAGTATCTCATATTTTAACTGTGTATGCAGTTTACTTCACTTTATCAAATAAAGTCTGTAAAACTTAATGAAAAATACGACTACTGTAACTTATATTGTTCTTCTACTCATTTATTACATTTCAGCGAAAAGATAAATATGGAAATGCCAGTCGCACCGTGTAGTTCGTGGTCCACCTGATGAACTAGACATCTCCTAACGGTGTTAAATAATCTCTGATCTTTCAAATATAAATACTAATTAACCTCCAAATTTATTGTTCACTAATACGTATAAGATGAGCCTATAATTTTGAATGCTTAAAGAAATCTAATATCTAATATATTATTAATCAGTGTTTCTGTTCATTTAGGTATTCATGGTCAGTAAATCTAATGAAAGTGTAGATAAGTGATTTTAAAATAACAGTTAATATAGATCTCTCACATAAGTTGTTAATATCTTAGAGCTTATTGGTTATCCGGAAATTAAACCGGAATAACTAATATTTGCACAGTCTTCCTCTACTGCCCATATAATCATACCACGGGATTTGAATTACTCCAGTCAAGCAGTGTACCATATATTGCTTTCAATTATCCACACCATCACCTTATCTATAGAATTCCTTATTGAATAGGTAATGAACATTATCAGTGAACCTATGTAGAAGCTTATTTTAAGATGTGTTATGCATGTTCATTTCGTGTTCAATAAGAAATTCTATAGACAAAATGATGGTATGTCTATGGGTTCATCTTTAGGTCGAATCCTAGCTGACTTTTTTCTCACGAAGTTAGAGGATGGACTACTGAAAGCAGTAATTAGCCGATTCGAATTCTACTGTAGATATATGCATGTTACATTTTTGATTACCAAAAATAAGAGTGAAGCAACCGATACTCATGACAAGTTCATTGATGTGCTTCAAGCAATAAACTTTATCATAGAGAAAGAAAAGAATGACATTATTTCATCTCTTAATGTCTTTTTGACCAGAAAAAAGGATGGTACATCAAGGAGGAACGTGTACAAGTCAGTTTACTCATTTTTTGACTTTTACATCTTAGAAACATAAATGCAACTTCATAAAGTGTGTGGTTGATAGAGCTTGAATAATCTGCTCATATATGTATCTCGGCGAAGAGCTTGAGATTATCACAGACTTACTCAAAATGAGTGGTCATCCAGATAAGTTCATTGATAAAAATATGAATTTCATGTCAAGACAAGTCAGAATGGCAATAGCTCTAAAGAAGCACTCCTTCATAAAACTGCAGTTTCTTGGTGATACCATCAGTGGAGTAGCAACATAGCGCCTGAAGAGTGCAGTTAAGACAGAATTCAATGTAGCGGAGATACATTGTCTCTTCACAACCACCCTAATGTTACAGCCTAAAACCTAATTCAGCACATCTACACGTGTTAAAATGAGGTAGTTTCATCTGTCTTATGTGGTAGTTAAATGATTTTAGAAGTACCAATGAACTAAATAAAATAGCTGTTTGCCTTTAAAAGTTGAAAAAAAACTTAGACTTGTTGTCTGAGTCAGTTCATTTTCGATCCAGTGTAATCACAATAGAGGTAAATGAAGAAATGAAGAGTCTGCATAATGTCTGTGCTGAGTGAGTACCTTGTAGAATTATTTTCTTGGGTTCCAAACAGAATATATAGCTTGATAAGGACATTCTCAATTTTATCCACTTTTTTGCAGTGCTCTTCAAATGTCTATACGATTGTGCATAAGCCCTCATCTGCTACTTACATAATCTCTTCCACGTCACCATCATACCAGCATCCAGCTCGTCTCTTGCTTTATATTCAGGTTCCACTCAGGGGTCGGCCTAGCGCGTGATGTCACCTAACAGTCTTCTCAGTGTGTGTGCGTACCATCTCGATTTCCTTCAGCATATTTTTTCGGATATGGGCTTATCGTTGGTTCGTCCCCATAGTTCCTCATTGTTAATCATTCCGGTCTGAAGCAAAGACAGCTATCAAAGAAAGTCTGCAGTAGCCAATTAGAAATACTCTTCGTGACGTCTGTCAAGGAACTTAACCCTAAGTTCCTATTATTTCTAAAGACGCTTCGAATCGACAATTATACTAAGTACAATATCGACTTTATCTCTAAAACACAATGAATGACAAGACAAGTGCGTCGGTGACATCGCCGATCACACATATGGTCCGGGGTTCGAGTCCTCGCCGTTGCACAACTGATATCTATGGTTGGCCTGCAAAATTCGGGCTACCGATATCACATGCTGAAAATTCCATACTCGTACCAAAAATACGGTGTGGAATCAAGCTATAATCAAAAAAAATTGTAACCTTCGACACTTAAAATCAATACTCTGTACTAAGTCTATAAACAAATGTATTGTACTATTATTCGTATCCTTTTGTCTTCTTCCAACTTTTACACGATCGAATCACTCGCGCCTTCAAGTTGCCTGCCAATTGCCAAAAAGGCCAATGAACAAACGCTCAATGTTCACAATCATTGACAACGTCAAAAGCAAGCCTCTTAACCACATAGAAGGGCCGATTGACTTAACACCAGTGTGGAAAATACGAATCTCGGGTACTTATACTGATTACAGTAAGTCTGCACGCTGATTTTGAATTAATGTAGGTCTTTCTTGCCCCCTTAATTCATCTGAAGCCTTCGAAGTGAGAACAGAAGTGAGGCTGGCTGCCTACTATCTACAATGATTTTCCTGATTGCAATAGATTGGATAATGAGACAGACAGCGGGCAATGAGAAAACAGGCATAAAATGGACTCACACAAAAACTTGGAGGATTTGGACTTCGCCGATGATATATGTCTGATTTCCCACAAACTGGAAGATATGCAAGTGAAAAGCAACAAAAAAATGGATTTATTAAATCTGAAAAGCAACAAGTTGGCAGAAGAAGCATCCACAGAAGATAGGGCACCATTCAGGTGAACATAGATAAAACAGAGATGATGAAGGTTCCTGGCCAATAGCGACAGCAACAACAACAAACAACAATCAGCCAGCATAAATGGGAGGAACCTGAAAGAAACAACCTCCTTTACCCACCCACCGGCCTGGGAAGCATCGTTTCAACTTCAGCTGGAACTGATGAGAATATCAAAGCCAGAATCGGAAAAGCAAAACAAGCTTTCATTATTCTTAAGCCTGTGTGGAGGTCAACAGCGCTCAGCACCAAAAATTAAATCCGGATTTTCCACTCCAATGTGAAGTCAGTCAGTGCTACTATACAGATCAGAGACTTGCACCGCGCGTCATAAAGAGCATCTCAAACGAACTACAGACCTTCATTAACAGTTGTCTTCGCTCAATACTCAAGATCAGATGGCCAGAAAAGATCAGCATCTGAGAGCGAATCAACCCAGCAGGAACCGATTGTGAAACAAATAGACAGGACGAAATGGAGGTGGATTGGCTGGCCATACTCTGAGGAAACCATCAAGTGACATCACTAGACAAGCCATTGCTCGAGTGGAACCCGAAAGGGAAGCGGCGAGTTGGTCGTCAATACAAGGGTGACTTGGAGGAGGTCATGTGAGGAGGAGATGAAAGCATGTGGGCAGACTTGGAGAGGGGTGAAAAAGTTGGCAGAAAACCGAAGGCAATGGAGATGCGCAGCTGAAGCCCTATGTTCCTCTAGGAATTAAAGGATATAATAATATTAAGAACTAATCAATTTATCATAATTATATTTTTAATGTGGTTGATAACCGGTAAGTTCTCAGTTTTGCTTGAATTACTAATGAAGTAAGAAGTTTATCACATTGCGTGTAAACAACCGTTGAAAATGTCCATAAAATAAATTAAGTGTTTGTGTCAATAAAAAAACTCTAATTTGCATAATTTAACAACTAGTCTAGGAAAAAACTTCTTTTTATAATGATGTCTACTATATTAAAAATGACTTTTTTAATAACTTAAGCCGTGTTCAATACATACAGAAAGTTTACTATGCAAACTGTGACGCTAAAAATCACTTAACTTGATCGTAAAATCCAAAATCTAGCTGATATTGACTACAAACTCAGAAAAAATCCAAACTAACTGACTGACTGACTGACTCAGTTTCAACACAGAACTTTGCGCAAAAATTCAGTTGTGCAAGTTCCAACAAAGACCGAGAAGAGACCAAAATTCAATCGGACTATATTCAGCGGAAATATGTGGGGGAAACAACAGTAACTCCATTACAGATAAGATTTTTTTTTTAAATCACATACTGTGTTATACAGCAGCGTCGGTGGTAAAGCGGTTAGCACGCTCGCCAACCATGCATATGGTCCGGGGTTCGATCCCCGGCCGGCGCACTCCTTTACCTCACTGAGCCAGAAATAATCCTGGTAAAGAGGAAAGGTTGGGCATCAGGCTAGCAACCCCATCCTGTAAAAATTAAACGCTGCTACAGAAACTTCAAGCCACCAGCTTGGAGCCCTATGTCCCCCTGGGAACGTGAAGGAAAAATTATTATTTATTTTTATTGTTATACAGCAATATTGACTGATGACCACGTTTCAACCACAAACTATTGCTGCTCATAATCATATCAAGTCACTCACACAACCTTTTTTACTTCATTTACATACATGTGTGAAATCTATTAGATATTGGAACAAAACATCAATATGATATAATGTACATTAAGAAATAATAATAAGAGTGTTACTGATCAATTGCAATCAGATGGGAAATAAGGCGAGTGTTTTTATAATCATAATAAGTAACTTGTTAGAATGTTGTGATGTGTTTGAATTGAAATAGAATTTTAAGGATTATTTATTATCCTCTTCTGATTTGACTGAGTGGCGGTAATAATATCTTCCATATTTCTGGTATTCGCATTGAGTCATTTTTGTTGCATGTGTTGGTTGTAGATTCACTCGATGAACCTCTCTCTCCACCTCGCTAGATTACTTTTTAGAATTTCAACCCTCTCCTACCCACCCTATTATATGGATAAGTGTTAATGCGTGAAGTGATATAAACACTCAGAAGTGGTCAAATGCGCAAGTTTGTCCTTCACATTGCTTAGAAGTAATGACCGGCTAGAGAGTACCACTCTTAGAGTTACTGCAAGAAAGGTCTTCTTTAGGGAACTGGAGATTCTCCCCTCAAGGGTATCTGCCTCTAAGTCTCCTTTGAATTCTAGATTCAAAATAGTGTTTTCTACGGTGTTGAACTGCATTCTTCTCTTTTTGGATTTGGTTTCATGTTCTTCTCTATGGAACGTGACTGGTACATGTTTTGAGTTAGGGTATTTTTCAGAAGTATAAGCAACATAATTACAAAAATGATGTAGGTAGACAAATTATTCAGTGTTAAAAAAAAGCTAGCCATTTATTTTCCAAATTGACCTAATTCTATGTGTATGTCACAATTCTACTTGTGCTTTTCACACCAAACCTACCCAAAATTTTCATCATTACTTCTGTTATCCAATCTTGCATTCTGTCTCTGGTCAGTCCTTGTTTCAATGTAAGGTTTAAACTATACTCATTCCTCCAACCCCCTGTTGTCTGCTTCTACTAAGAATATTCGGCCATTTTGAATACTGAATCATTTGTCTACTTACATCATTTTTTGAAATTATATCACTAATGCTTTCTATCAATAACTTGATGTTGCTGTGATGAGAGTATTTTCAGACCATTTTGTAAATTTCGATTAGCAGAGATATACCAAATTTTGATGTGGTTTTGTTCTCTGAGCTGGATGGTTAGTTTGCGAAGCTTTCAGAGAACAAAACCACATCAAAATCATTCACCTGAGCTACAAATCTTCTCTATCATATCTATATACCAAATTTGCAGTATAGAATGATGCATCATCATTCTATTTCACAGGTTCTCATCAGTTGCAAACTGCCTTAAATTACAATGGTTATCAGTGATAACATTTCATACTTCAATGTTTGAAAGGTAATAAAGAAAACATTATAAGATGAACGCATTCAGAATATAAGTATTGCCATTTTTAGTCTAAGTTACCATCAATTTATATGCTATCAAACTATGAAAAAAGGGAAGGGGTTAGAGAAAACAGAAAATTCTAATAAACAGTGTGAGCTTGTATGTCAGTATGACAACTCGAGAAGGTTAAAGTTCATCAAACTGAAAACTTGCTTAGTGAGCTGAGCTCACTAGTGTGTATAACTAATCAGTGTAATGAAAGTGATATGGTTACCAAGGGAGTCAGAGATTGACCACACTCTCTTTCTGTGTGCATAAGTTTGGTTTGGAACGCTTGATTGCAATCGCTTCAGCCAATCGTAGTAGATTCGTTGTCCTTTGTATTTTTAATATTTTGAAGGATTTAGAAATCTCGACAGAATGACTTGTATCCACAAGATGTCTGGTAATTGCACTATGTAAATATCTGCTTGCTTTTAAGCAAACGCTTCTTGGAATATGCTCTGAGAACCGGATAGAAGCTTTTCTTTCTGTTCTTCCAATGTACTTGCTGCAGTTGTAGGTAACATCAACAGGGTACTTATCCAGTTTCGATTGGTTTAAACAGCGTGTAGTGTCGTATAGTGTCAGCAGCTTAGCTACAGGGAAGTATCTTTTGCTCCTTTCATTCACTTTTCAATCTATTGTGATACTGCTTCTTCTTTGTATGGGAGGCGAGGCAAATGAACACTTTCTTCTTTTCAGCTGTTGGATACTTCGCTTTCTCATCTCATTCTTTGCTGTACTTTGGAATAAATCCCTTTGGATCCCCTTTTTCCTTAAGGCATTTTTCAACAAAGCTTAATTCTTCTTCTGTCTGGTTAGGCGAACATAAATTACTAGCCCTGTCGCACAGTGTCCTTACTAGTCGCCGCTAATAGCTTATATTTTGACACTGTTTATATTGTGCATGGTTGACAAGAATTGGCGAAGTAAAACGAGCTTGTATTATCCTGTGGATGTGTTCGTTCTTTCGTTTTTCAAACTAATCCAATGAGTATTTCCTGTCAGTAATGGTAATAGCTTAATTCTTAACAATGATTATATAATGTACGGCAGCTTTAACGCAGTGAATTGCATAATACTTTCTCTTTGTTCAGGATCTTCAAGGGAAAGAGAGGAGATCACGTTACACAATATCGTCTAGCCTGAATTTCAAATCAGCGCCTAATGACACTTCTTCTTTGCCTCTTTCGAGAATTTGGTTGAAAGCCAATAAAAAATTGGCAGGAGTACAGTATGAAAACCAAAGACAGAAGTGAAATAAATGCAGACTTCAGACAAAGAGTTTTATTTCTTAGGCAGTGGAAGTTTATGCTAATTACCTCAGGAACAGTTATCTCATTTATTGGAATACGTTGCCATACACTATTATGTTTATTCTCAAGTTTGGTAGAATCTTGCACAGTAGTAAGTTGTAGACACTTTAAACACTCGCGAGGATAGAAAACATGTTTCAATAGATTGAAGCAAGCTGAGCAAGCGAGATTATATGCAATGTAGTGAAGGATGTTTTTGGTAGCGCAATTTTTCAGTAGGCCGCCGTAATACTCGTTTATACTTTAAGGCTTCACAGAATCATGAAAGAATTAATTTCAGGTGAAATTCAATGTAAATAACAAAATGAAATAGAGTGATGTTTTTTTCTTGGATTCGATTCAATGAACATATTTCTCAGATGTTTTCTGTTTTGAAGCATCACGGATTTTAAGTAGATAAAATAAAATTTGAGTCAATAATGTCCTTTTCGATAATTTCCTCTCTGGCTCTACGCTTATATATATCCATATATGAGCAGAATATTCTAGAATAGTCTTCATTATCAATATTAGTGTTTTTAAATAATATCGATTTGATAAGACTAGTGAAACTGCAGTTCAAGAACGACGCTTAAGATATACTAAGCATGAAAACGTATTAGTAAACTGAATATCAAATAAAATTAAAATTAAACAAATTAAGCATCATCAAAACATTGATGACCAAGGAAAAGAAAGCGTCTGAACCAACTTTTTTTAGATATGTAAATTATGTTACTTAATGTGGACCCGCACAGCCTCAGCAATATGTATTAGACAAAGGTAAGGTGGAGGGAAATTAACATCTTATGGAATGCGGCAAATGACTTTGAAAGCCTTTTTAACATCCATCTTGTGTTCTGTATTCACGAGCTAAGATAGAATATAACTATGAATGAATTTTGTTGTCCCTTACTTAGCTACGCAGGATGGTGTTCGGAAATCTGACGATGAACACGCTCAGTTGCATGGCCGATGTAACTGACTTCACAGGAGCGGTCAAACTGCTGTTCCTTTAGGAAATGTTGATTAAGAAACTAGGAGTACTGGACAACTGTTTCGTTTTAGTTTGGAACCATTCAGCAGTACGCGCTTATCACAGGAGGTTCGAACCCTGGACTTAATGGTTACAAGCCAGCGAGCTCATAGACCGTTAAGCCACTGGGACCCAATCCAACGACCAGCTCATGAATCTAAATTTCTGCCAATTCATGACATATCGCGACCGTTTCGCAATGTCTTCTTCGAAAAGTTACTGCCTCATCTTCAACCTGCTGTACCCCACTGGTCACGACTTCCCACTTGAACCCCAGGTCACTTCCTGAATAGGGCCAGTCGCTCGCGTGCATCAGATTAATTCTCAGGTATTGGTTCTGTAGGGATTTAGTTTGATTGCCTTGTAATCAGAAGGTCTTGGGTTCGAACCCTGATGGGTGCACACTGATGAAGAGTCCCAAACTAGGATGAAACAGCTGTCCAGTACTCCCACGTTTTCCAGTGGTTCTCTGTTTGATGCCAGCTCATGATGAAATCCTCCATCCAATCAAATTAAATCCCTACAAAAGTAATACTTGAAAAGAAACTTGTAGTCATCAATTATTAATGAAAAATGAAACAAGTAGTTTAGTGAGGCGTTTCTTCTACTACTCGCTTTGCAGTTAGTGTGCAGTGATGCCCAGATGCGAATTATTCGTGTAATCAATAATCAAACTAGTAGTAAGGGTTGGTTTGCAGGGTATTGACTGTTTAGAGGTTTGGCCACGAACGTAATGATGAAATAGGATGAAATATTTTGTCCAGTACTGCTAGGTTTTCAATGGTTCTTCAAATGCTATCAACTCGTAACCAAGGATGTGAATTATTAACATTTTGGATTCTAGTTACTAGCCCACTGTAACTCTATAATCCGTGAAGAAACTATATGTAGGTCGATAAATATGCACGCCGCACTTTTGACTTATTCTAATCAGTTTGTAAAGTTCTCTAGATAGGCCTATTTATTTCCTGGTCAGTATGTTACTAATGGGATAAAGTGTATCTGAAGTCTACTCCTGCTTCTCTTATCGTCACTACTGCTATGAACATATTAATGACATGTAATCAATCATTCCATTACTAGATTATATTTATTTAAAAACAATAAGCTATTTGTTCGAAATCCAATTAGTGTGAACAGTAAAGTTCACTACCACTCACTTTCCCTGTCTATTAGTTTCAGTTTGCATAATTCTCGCTCACTAGAAGCTTACTGTAGGATGGATTTACCGTGACCAGCAGGAATCACTATAATGACTATGAGAACAAACGCTCACCGATAACATTGGTTAGTGCTGGTGCAGAGGGCGCATGAGTAAGAATTCACGGGACATTGAATTACTGCCCAGTAGTTGAATGGACAGAGGCTTTACTCTTAAAATGAAGGTGTGCGAGTTGATTTCTGGTGGGAAGATTAGTGCTTGATGACGAAGGGCGCCGAAATACGATGAAATAGGCATCTAATACTCCACAATTTTAACTGGTACTCTCACTGATGTCAGCTCACGCTGTCATTGGAAATTAGTCAAATTTCCACAAAATACCACTTCAATCTTTTCAACACTAACTTTCATTAAACCTTATTCTCTTACTGACAAAGTGTTTTAACCATTGAAACTTGATCATTGTGATAAAGTTAGCGTGATAAACTGTATCTTTATTCAAAAATCCTACAGTTTTTCTGATTTGACTAATAAATTTAGCCACGCAATAAAAATGACATTTTGATTATCTCTCTACAATGCACCAAGTGTTAATATAAACAAAACATTTTTTTATCTGTTCTATAAAAAACCGTATTCCACGCAACTGATTCTAATGCTTTCAGCAGGCTGATAAGAAACTCCAAGTTCTAATGAAACAAATTCTTATGTTATATTAATTATAATGATGACAAAATTGTTTTTCTTTTAACGAAATCTGATTCTTGTCTTTTATATTCATTGCTTGCTTAACACGAATACACCTCAAAGGAAATGATTTTGTTTACTTCCTTCCCTGTGGATATAATAATAATAGTAGCGTAGTATTATACATTTGATGGAGGCTAGAAGTGAAGTCTTAGGGAAGCTGAAATAGGACAATAAATTGGAGAACCTTAACATTCCAAATGGGGGTTTGCAAATAAAGTGATAATATCATGAAACAAATTCATTCATAATTTATACAAATATCGATGAAATGTCACCACAATTACTTTTTTGCAGGCCGAAATTATTCAGGCCACAACATATCACCTTTTTGGTACCACACACAGTAATCAAAAAAGATGGTACTTTGATTGAACATAAGTAACTAGCGTGATTTGTCTAGTACTTTCTTTGGTGCAGAATGAACTCTGCGAGTCAGGTTTTTGCAATGTGGCCACCATTCTAAGTAGCGCGCCATCACGGTGCACATTAATTTGATGATATTAGATCGTTGAAGGCAATCGGCTACAGGAATCCTTGAGGACCTAGTTTTCGTGCTAGTTAGCACTCGTCAACGAAGCGTATCTGCAACCTTGAAGGAAGTCATATACCTTCTGAGATTCGAACCCGCATCACCCAGTGCTGCAGTCAGAGACGTTATCACTGAGCTACTCAGGCTCGCAACTGACCTCGTGTAGGACTGTAGTGGATACTTTGATTGGACACTAGTAACTAGTATGATGTGTCTCTCACTACAGCACTGGGTGACGCGGCTTCAAATCTCAGAAGGGATATGAGTTCCTTCAAGGTTGCAGATACGCTTCGCTGACGAGTGCTGACTAGCACGAAAACTAGGTCCTCAAGGCTTCCTATGGCCAATTGCCCCCAACCATCTAATATCATCAAAAGGGGGTACGTTTGTATAAAACTATATACTACTAGTGTGGTGACAGCAGGCTGCTAGCCGATTGGTTGGCACTAATCTACGTTAAGGTCTAGGTCACTAATATGGGCCGTGAGAAAATATGAACAAGGCTGAGTCAACAACCAATCACAGCAAAGTTAACGTGGCAAAATATGATTCGCAGATAGAGAACTCTATTTGTCAAGGAATCCCGAAACAACCAATCAGAAGCCTGCGTTTGTCTGCAACCAATCAGATGACTGCGCTTGTCTACTTGCATAAGCTATAATAATGTATGTGAAATATATATAAATACGTGTTGATTTTCATAATAAAACGATCTGTTGCTTCGCCCTTGTCTTCTGTTGTTACATTTGGTGTCGCTGCCTCCAGAAAATGAAGATCCCGTGGCCAGCTGCGTTTGAAGAAGGAGACATACGGAGCTTCTTACGTGACTTCGAGGCTGTTGCTGAGCTGGTGGGTGTCAAGGAGCAGGCGGCGAAGGCAGTTGTCCTGGGGACGCTGTTGAGAGGCCGAGCGAAGGCTGCATATGACAGCGTAGACAGGTCAAATGGCACAGCGTCTTGGAAGAAATTGGTTGAACGACTAGTGTCCGAGTTTGACAGCGAAACAGACAGACAGCTAGCAATGCAGCAGTTCCGGTCAATGAAGCTTGGACCTGATGGAGACCCGCTAGTGTTGGCGGTGAAACTGACTAATCTACTTCGACGCGCGCTTCCCACTTTAGATGAAGAATCAGAAGCGCAGTTACTGTCTTCCCAATTCATCGAGAGTGTCCCAGACCACATTTCTCAGCGATTACAACTGGTTAACGCAACGCAGCCGATGGATATTAGTGAGCTGGCGAAGGTGACCAGACAGCTGCTGAGCACAACGGTAGCCGCTATAGACCAACCAAAACCAAACGAATATGAGCAGAAAATTGAAGCATTGCAGCGGGAAGTGGCGGCGTTAAAGTTGGCTGATAGAAAAGACCGGTGTTTTGAATGCGGTAAGCCGGGACACTGGAGAAGATACTGCCCAGAAAGGCGAAAAAGAAAAAATTTCAGACGGTATAATGCTTGTTCTTTCTTTCGTATGAACCTAGATTTAGTGGGGGCTATTGAGAAAGGGCTCTGTATTCGAAGTTGCGAGTGAATGATCGAGAAGTAGTATGTTTGATAGATACAGGGGCGGCCGTGTCGTTAATAGATAAGAATTTATGTAAGAGTGTTAGTCCGTGTTCATTGACAGTACAAACAGTAGGCGGGTATGTGTTGCGTATAACGGGTAGATCGAACTGTACGGTCGTTGTTGGTGGCTGCGAGGTGACGTTTCCTTTCATTGTTGTACCCGAACTACAGCGAACGATATTAGGAGCGGATTTTCTGCGTGAGATTGGTGCCATAATCGACACGCAAGCGAACGTGGTGGTCACGAAATACGGGCATATCAACATGTATGAGACCAGCGAGATAGCAGCGATTAAGCTGTCGACGGTACACAATGTGACAGAGTTAATTAATAAATACGATCATCTGTTCACTGGAGATGGCGACCCATACGGTTATTGCGATAAGGTGAATCATGAAATTCCGTTAAGTGATCCGAAAGTAAGGTCATTTACAACGCGAAGAGTTCCATGTCATCTGGAAGGCGAAGTGGAGCGACAAGTGCAAGAGATGTTAAAAGATGACATTATTGAGGAAGCTGATAGCCCGTACAACTCTCCAGTGCTGTTAGTAAAAAAAGCGAATGGGAAGTATAGATTCTGTGTTGATTTTCGACAGTTAAACAGTATGACAGAGTTAAGACCGTGTGCCATGCCAACAGTGGTAGAAACTTTAGATCGCCTACAAGGTGCGAATGTGTTTTCGGTTCTCGATCTTCGCTCAGGATACTGGCAGATACCGATAAAACAAGGTGATAGAGATAAGACGGCTTTCATCGTGGGTCAGACACAATATCGATTTAAACGCATGCCGTTTGGACTAGCAGGTGCACCGTTTACGTTCAGACGACTGATGAAGCTATTACTTAGGAACTTGAAAAACGTGGAGGTTTATGGTGATGATCTCGTCATATACAGTCAAAACGAAAACGATCACGTCAACCATGTAGAAGCCGTGCTGCGACGCATCGAAGAGTTTGGACTACGCGTCAACAAAACCAAGTCCCAGATAGCCAAAAAGAATGTTACTCTGTTGGGACATAAAGTGGGAAATGGTGAGATTAAACCACTGCCGGAGAAAATTTTGACGATTAAAACGATTCCAGCCCCGAATTCAAAGAGAAAACTGAGACAATTCTTGGGTAGAGCAGCGTTTTATAGTCGCTTCGTGAAGAACTTCAATGAGATAGCAGCCCCTCTATACAGGCTACTAGGTGAGCCAAAGTTTGTTTGGTCGGAAGAATCGCAGAGGACATTCGACAGAATTAAACAGCTGCTCGACCACCAACAAATGACGCTAAAACTACCTGTGCCAGGAAGACAGTTCACAGTGTGCACAGATGCCAGTGACTACGCTATAGGTGCGGTCCTAAGACAGGACGAGGGAATCGTTGAGTATGCCAGTAGGGTTTTGACACTTACAGAGAGAAAGTATTCAACGATAGAGAAAGAATGTTTAGCAATGGTATGGGCAGTCGACAAATGGAGACCTTATTTACTCGGCCGGCGGTTCCACATCGAAACTGATCATAAGCCGCTACAATTTTTGAAGACAGCGAGAGACCCACGGGGGAAGTTGTCACGGTGGATGTTGCGTCTTCAGGAGTACGATTTTACGATCTCACACGTTCCTGGAAGTGAAAATGTCTTGGCAGATTTGTTATCGAGACCAGAAGATGAGTCTGAGTTGCCCGAGGTCGCTTACGGAGTGCATGCAGTAGAACAAGACCCACTAAGACTTGCACGTAGGCAGAGGTTGGACGATACGCTGAATACAGTAATACAGGTGATCACCAACGGAATAGAAGTGGATCAAACTACGGCGAGTAAGGAGCTAACCACACTACTCAGACAGAGGGATCGACTCAGAGTGAATGCCTACGGGACTCTGACCTGGCGAGAGAACGACGGAAGCTGGCTGGCTGTCATACCTCAATCGTCGCGCCACGACATGATAGAAGAATGTCACCAGCTAGCGCATACAGGCGTGGCCAGAACGACCGACCTCCTAAGACAAAGTATGTACTGGCCAGGTATGAGAGAAGACGTAGCAAGATACGTACTTGGATGTCCACGGTGCCAGCTGATGAAAGGTGACCGGTATACGACCACCACTTCAGTCGATTCCAGTTACCGCGATAGGTGACTTGTGGTCCGTAGATGTCATGGGTCCATTTCCTCAGACATCCAATGGTAATCAGTACCTCTTGGTGATGACGGAACACGCGACACGATGGGTAGACGCCGTAGCAATCCCAGACCAACGTGCAAGAACCGTGACAGATGCAGTAGTTAGACACATTGTTGCAGACCACGGCGTACCGAAGACAATACTGACAGACCAAGGTCCCTGTTTCGAGAGTGAAGAGTTTACTTCCCGTTTGCAACAGCTGGGCATCAAGAGGATCAGAACGACCCCATACCATCCACAAACGAATGGCCTAACGGAGAGAAACAACCGTACACTGAAGGAGTGGCTGGCCTCGAAGGGCGGGAACTGGGAAACGGAGCTTCCACTGATTTTACTAACACATCGGGCTACCACTCAGGAAACAACGAAGAAGTCACCCTTCCAACTGATGTATGGTAGAAAACCACGATTACCGGTACACAATGAGACCTGGCCCATGCACCAAAAGTGGAGTACGACGAAATTAAAAGCAGAGAGGAAAGAGGCAGTCAAGAATGTAATACGGAAGCAGCGCAGTGATGTCATGAAGTCTCAGATGAAAGAAAGGACGCAGTGCATTACCTTTGCAGTCGGGGACCAAGTGAAGTGTAGAGACAGGAGATATACAGTTGGAGGCGGGCTAGGTTCACGGAAACTCCTTCCAAAGTGGGAAGGACCATACACAATCACAAAAAGACGGGGTCAAGTATATACCATCCGAAGAGGTGATAAACAGAAACGAGTTAACGCCAGTCAGCTCCAAAGATGGGTACAGTGGGACAAGCCGGTCAGTAACAATCCTCAACTAGAGGATGTAGCACCCAGAAGGTCGGAACGTCTGCGCACGAAGCTATTTGACGGGGGGACGAGTGTGGTGAGAGCAGGCTGCTAGCCGATTGGTTGGCACTAATCTACGTTAATGTCTAGGTCACTAATATGGGCCGTGAGAAAATATGAACAAGGCTGAGTCAACAACCAATCACAGCAAAGTTAACGTGGCAAAATATGATTCGCAGATAGAGAACTCTATTTGTCAAGGAATCCCGAAACAACCAATCAGAAGCCTGCGTTTGTCTGCAACCAATCAGATGACTGCGCTTTTCTACTATAATAATGTATGTGAAATATATATAAATACGTGTTGATTTTCATAATAAAACGATCTGTTGCTTCGCCCTTGTCTTCTGTTGTTACACTAGTAGTTGCATGCTTTTGAAATTAAGACAGAATTAGGAGAAGGCTGTTTGCCTACTATCACCGGTGATATTCTCCTTTGTGGACTGGATTATGCGACACGCTATGTATGAGCAGTTAGGAGAGGGAATATTTTGAACTAACTAAGAGACTCCTGAAGTTCTCTACTTTATGAACGATTTATTTCTAATGTCACTCAAACTCGAAGATCCACAGGCGAAAATCAACAAGCTGGAAGAAGAAGTAGATTGTGAAGACGAGAATTCAAGTGAACATTGAGAGGACTGGAGTGATAGAGAATACAAATCAACCAAAAAAAGCAACAATCACTATCAACCAAAAAAAATTGAAAGAGGTCACGTCCTTCAATTGTCACTGTGTCGAACAAACACTGAGGGACGAGAAAGAATGTCAAAACAAGAATTAGAAATGCAAGAGAGACCTTCGACACCATGAAATCAGTTTGGAAATATTCTGCACTGAGCATAAACAACAAAAGGATTAGGATTTTTAACATTCATAGTAAGTTAGTCAGTTCTTCCGCATGTCAGAAACATGGCTTACGAGTCACGAAAAGCATTTCTAACAGGCTATTTCACACTTTCATCAACAGCCGCCTTCACTGACTCTGCAGTGAAGATCAGATGACAAGAATGAAATGGTAACAAGTAAGTCTTGGAACAAGTGAATCAAGAACCTGTTGCTAGACACATACGAAGAAGGAAATTGAAAGAGGTCGGACAAACACTGATATGACCGTAAGGTGATATAGCAAGCTATACCATAGCTCAAGTGCGTCCTGAATGGGGAACGACGAGTTAGACACCGATCTGAGGATGACATTTGCGAGATTGTGTAAGGAGGAAGTCAGACCCTATGGCCAATGGAGAAGACAGTTTAAATGGACTGCAGAGAACAGGATGAAATCTAGACGTTCTATTGAGGCCCTAAATTCCACAAATCAATTCTCAATTTACACACTGCCCTGCTGCGGTGACACAGTAGTTAGGACTCTCGCCGACCATGCACATGGTCCGGGGTTCAATACCCTACCAACGCACACCTGATATCTATGGTTGGCCTGCAAAATTCGGGCTACCGATATCCATGCTGAAAATTCCATACTTGTACCAAAAATACTGTGTGGAATCAAGCTGTAGTAAAAAATAAAAAAAAAATAAATAAATGAAATTTCACCACAATTCCCTATGGTAACTGAAATGGTTTAGGTAACAATATTTGATTGGTCTGCATGATACCACAAATGGTAATCGAGAAAGTAGGCGTAAAGTTGTTCACTACTGATTGACTGAGATGAGTAGTTTCCACAGGAAACTGTGGTGAAATTTCACCCCCTTGAACTGCGTAAATCATATATTAATTTGCAAATTCTGAATAAGAATCATTGAATTACGAGTTTATCTGAGCGGTTATCTAGAATTTGGGCGGTTTGAGCTAACTGTACTCTCTGAACTGAGTCGAACCGGATACATCACTGATGAGGTCATCCGCAAACCAGCGAAAAGATTGTCTAGTGTTTAGATCAGCTCAGTATGGCTAGTTAGAAAGCATTACTGTTTCATGAAAGTAGTATACAACTACTCATCTCAGCCACTCAGTAGTATGTAATTCTGATCGATAACCTGTTCACGAGTGTATTACTGCGACAATGATGCATTTTTAATACATCTATATTACCAACATCTTAAAAACTTGCGGTAGATATTTCAAAACAAATCGTCGAATAAAAACCCTGAAATGAATAATTAATCCCCGGGACAGTATAAGTAGTTTTCTGTATTTCTTTACCTTCCCAGTGGAACATAAAGCTTCAAGCTAGAGCTCTGAGGTTTCCGTAGCTGTGGTACTTATTTTTACGGGGTGAGTTTGCTAGCCCCGTGCCTAATCTCCCCTTTTTTACCAGTCTGATTACTGGCTCAACGAGGTAGAAAGGAGTAGTACATGGATATAATACTTGCAAAGTGTCTGGTATCACATTAGAATACTTGCACAGATGCGCTTAAACACAATGAATGTTGTATCTTTGAATTCATGAACTGAGTATTTTTTTAACTTTCATGTTACAACATGCAAAAAAATGACACTGAAATGAATGGCTTTGATATCTTTTTCAAAAGTATGCAAGACAGATGATAAATCCTTGCGAATATTTTTGGTGTCAAATATTATCTCCAAATAACTTGTAAGCTATAGAGGTTGATAAGAGGCAACAGATGATTCGTCCGCTTGAACAGGAACTTCTAAATGTCAGTACAAAACGTAATATGTAAATATTTGCCAAGGGTTTCAATGTATTTTCAACTGTCAATGGTGAATTTTTTACGCAAGATAAGTGAGTGCAAGTCTATTTGTCACGTGAATATAACCAGACACTTGAGCTATCCCATGACTAGACAGTGATTTCCGCAGTGTATCTCTGTCAAATGGTCGGATTTCGATAGACAAATAATAATCTTGTCAAACATTGAGGCACTTACTGTCCAATAAAATACCTAATTAGCATATGTCAACACATCAAGACAATTTTACATGCTGTGATTATTTTAAATAGTCTGCTTCCAAAATATAAGGGAGAAAATCTACCTTTGTGTTTGTTTTTCAGATATATCACGAGATGAAAGAGTAATATTTACTGGATGAGGTTTGAAACTCAGTTTATTTTTCAGAATTACTGTATCAAATGCAGCAACTTCACAACTGTAGAATCCGATTTTCAGGTTTCTAATTCTTCATCTAATTTTAAAGTTACAGGGCAGCATTTCAAGCGTTTGAGAACGACAATCTATGCTGAAAACATCATCCATTGGGCGATGGTATGTGATAGTTCTGAGAAATAAATTATCAGGTAAATAAATACTACCATGGGGCCCAGGTATTCTGCGTATTTACAAAAAAACATATATGTTTAAGGGCTGTTCCGTTGTGGGTAAAATTTATTTTGATAAAGTCTCACAATGTTTGTTATACAGTAATATTTACTGATGATGTTTCAAGCACAACTCATAATCATTGTTCATAATCATATCGAGGCACCCTTACAACTCTCTAACTTCGTTTATTTAATTCCATCATTTTTCATCGCTTAACTTAACTGGTGGTAGTATTTTCCATATTTCCGGTATTAGTGATGAGTGTTGGATGTAGACTCGGTGAAAAGGATTCAGTAAACAACCTCTCTCTATCTCCACCTACCTATTTTTTATGCCCCCACCCTAATGTGCGGTCGTGCCTTAATGCAAGCAGTACAATTGCTGAACTTTCTTCTAAGTTACTTATCTTCGTGGGGTCAAGGTTCATGCGTTGATTTGCTGGGATTTGATTGACTTCAAGACTTCATCATGAACTGACATCGGTTAGAGGACATTTGGAAAACCAGTACTCTCAAATTCTCCAGTTATCCTCTAACCACTGTCATTTCATGATGAAATCCCGAAAACACATGTCATTTAGTTATTTAGTTCCCTAAACAGCGTGATGGTATATTGTTAGAAATATTATTACTTCTTTGGATTCCAAATGGAATATACGACTTCAGTGAAATATCTCCATTTTCTTCCTGTTCTCCGCAGTCTAGTTTAGCTGGCTTCAAGATTGCACGTAAGCTCTCATTTCCGCCTCATGCAACACCACTTGCCACCTTTACACCTCCAACCAATTCGTCTCTTGGTTCTTATTCGTATTCCATTCGACAAATAGGTGCGTATACCGCATCCGTTGTCCACAACATTTGTGGTGTTGGCCAACTAACGTCATCTCTGTCTATCGATCAAAGAATTAGAGTACTGCCCACCCGTTTTGTCTCTCCTCCTTTGTGACTGTGAAACATGGCAATTGAAAGCAGAAGATATGAAAGAGCTAGCCGCTTTTATTACCAAGTATCTGTATTTTATTTCACGTTTCAAGCAGTATAATATGGTGTGTTAGGTAGGAAGGGAAAGTCAACTGATGAAGTTGTGAAGGCACGTCGATTGAGATTGCTAGAACACGAGTTTTTGCGTGGTAAACCATAGCGGTTTTCAACGAGTAATGTTTGCCGACATAGTATGTGTGTGTGTTGGTGGCACAGTGGTTAGGATTCTCGCCGACCATACACACGGTCCGAGGTTTCATCCCCCGCAGACGCACACCTGATATCTATGGATGGCCTGCGAAATTTGGGCTACCTATATCGCATGCTGAAAATTCCATACTTGTACCAAAAATACAGTGTGGAATCAGGCTGTAAATAGTATTTAAAAATTGTATTAGGTTGGGGAAGAATCGGAGGTGATAAAATCAAAACTTAGCATCAGTCTTTGAGGGATTGTGTAGACGGTCTAGTTTCTCGAGATGTTAAGAACTAATGGCTAGAGAATATTGCTGATACGACTCAAAATTGTTATGAATGTTGCGAATGCATTCACTCTTTGTGGTTTTGCATACCCATTCAGACGTCAAGTTTTCCATTGCTACTACTATCTTTCACAGATTGAATAGGTGTTAACACCTAGATTACTTCTTTATGGATTCCTCTCATTCCGTTAAGCTCGTATCATTAAAATATCTGGCTTAGAGGTGGGAGGGAAATCACCTCATATCTCTGACTGATTTTGGTTCCTTATAGAAAATTGACTACCGAAATTAATCTGAAGTCCCCGCCAAATCTTGAAACTTGAATATCAATATTCAGCTCATCGATGGCTACTGGATGGATTTCCTGAAGCTGTGCAGTCAGAATTCATGACGATTGGGGCCCATCATGTCTAGGAGTATTACATGCTCATCAAAGGCGTTGGTGAGAGTGGCGCTATATCAGCGTTTGACAAGGCTAGAATGTATGGGTCGCTGGATTCCAGCTTAAACGGCTGAATGGTTAATTAGTGCGATAGTGTAACCTGTTAATCCCCGGTCTGATTTCGGAAGAGTTCGTAGCTAGTCACTACTCAAGAGTGCCAGGCTAGGACGAAATCTTACTCCATTATACCCAGCTGGTTTTAAATGATCCCTCTTACTGAGGTTGGTTCGCGATGAGAACTGAACGATTGGAGTTAATCTAAAATACCCATTAATCCTTTAGTCTGAATATCCTGTGTAGTCATAATCCGCTCTTCTCACAGACTGTATATCATTATTTAGACATTTGCATATCACATACTGACTTAATCCCTATTTTTCGTCTTTGCTCCTATTTATTCTCTAATTTTAATGCTTTTCTTTGTGGTTGTTTGATGATACTGATAATGTGCTGTTTAACAATGCGATTTTTTTAAAGTGCGTCAGGGTTATTCTTACCTTGGAATGTTAACAGGAAGTGTTTAATGCGTCATTCTTGCTGACAGAGTTTTGACCCAACCTTGTTGGGAAAACTTTTCTTGATCCTTAGGTACCTCTCACTACTGATTTTTATGAACTGATGGTCCAACTGTAAAAACAGAAGACAAGGGCCAGGCAACAGATCGTTTATTAAGGAAACCAAAACATATTTATAGATTTTCATGTACATTATTATAGATTGTTGTAAGCACAAAAACACAGTCTACTGATTGGTTGTTCAGCACTGAAACTTAATCTTCATCTCTTTGTGACTGTTTCTTGAATGTCAGATCATCTATATGCTAACTGTATCCGCCTACGCAAAGTCTTCTGTGGTTGGTTGTTGAATCAGTCTTTCCTCATATTTTTCTCACGGTCAATATTGAGGACGTAACTATTGACGTAAATTACTGTCTACCGATTTAGCTAGCAGCCAGGTCTCACCATACAATAAGCTGGTCTGTGCAGCTGCCTAACGGCATTTCTGATGAAATTTTTAGTCCTTGATGTCATTACTGTTGAAAACAGAACCACAGATTTATCGAAGAATAATAGTCTTTTTGTTGTCTTTGAGACGTTTATGACTGTGCATCTCTCAAGGAAGTTTTTGCCATCTATACAGTATAACGTAAAGATCAGTTCTCTGCGTTGACATTACAATGAGTCAGTCACTTCAGTCGCTGAACCTTTCCCTCTCTTTGATAGGATTAATACCGGCTTAGCGAAGTGTAGGATTATGTAGGACGGGAATCGAACTCCAGGCCACATTTGTGGTTAGCCAGAATTCTATCACTGTAACACCAACACGCATAACAACACTGGTAAACTTTATTTGTGTAACTTAGCAAGATATACTGACGAATCATAAAAGTTGTAAACAAGTAAGTTTTACCAAACTAAAAAGATACATAAATATATGCAAATATAGAATAGGTGACTAAAGTCAAAAGACAATCGACTAGAGAAACACAACAATAGATTTTCACCCTGTCTAATACACTTCTTTCTATGTGATTGTATTATCTGTCGTTGTAACAGGGAGACAAATAAAAGAAACAAAAGAAAAACACCAACAACAGCTTTTTTACACCACAAACGCACAAAATATGCATAGATGCCATGCATATCGTTGGATACATTCAAAATGAACCCTAACATATGCTTCTGCTGCTGCTGCTGCTTCTGTGCTATGATGTGAACATTTTAACCCCACGAACACAGTGACTATCCGCCTACAGTGTGTTGTTTTATTATTATTATCATCACTTGTTGTAAAGATGGCTACAATTACATGGTGGAGAGGTGGGGAAAAGACAATGGAACAAGAGAGCTAGAGAAAAAAAGACAATGCTGACAGTTGAACAATAGAAGTTAGTAGTATTTGATGTGAAATAACTACGCCAAATACATGATCATATTCTAGACAGAATAAAAGTTTGTTACAATTTTTGTCTTTTACAAGATGTTTCATGATGTTTTATGACATATATATATATACTAAATTAGTGGTTGTAAGGATTATTACTATTATTGTTATTATTTGTAACCACTAAGCTCTTGACGCCTATTCGAGAAAACTTACAAACAACATATCTTGTCGTTCTGGTATCTTGTATTCCCCTTCTTATTCTTATTCTTTTGTCCACTCTCCGGTTTTCTTCTTCATTGTGTCATTTACATGACCACTACTTCTCGACCCATAACAAACATATTACATTTTGATTGTATTGTATATTTTTTTATTAAATAAATAATATACTAGCTTTACATGTGTTCGTCTTAGGCAGTACAACAAAGTTGTTGTTGTTGTAGTAGTAATCGTAGTAGCCGGAAGATAGAGAGTCATTCAATGTATGAAGTAATGATTTTTAAATGAAAGTGTAAAGAACACAACTGAAGCACAAAAGGAATGTATTACCAATACATTTTCTTTTACACCACAAATTTAAAATACAACAATGTTAGAAGGTTTTATTCTGAAAGAAAAGGTTGAATCCAAGAGACTTTTTGTGGTGATGAACAAAGTCACATGTTTTTTGGAGGGGGGGGGGGAGATTTCTGTTGTTCTAAGTATTTTCTAACTATAACTTTGATAACAGTGATAACAATAGGCTAAATGTTCATGCGTGTAAACTATGATTGACCATACGATATGACCGCTTTGTGTTTTAACGCATGTACACACACACACACACCGAATATTATTCATGTAATTAACATTTGTGACAAATTAATTTTTAAATGCGAAGTAAAATGAGGTAGACTTTTCTTTATTTGTTATGTTTGTTTCACCTTAATAACCTTAGATTAAACACAAATTAGTGGGAGAGATGATAGATAGTGTAGGGAAATTGGTGTGTTTCCCTAGAACATTTTATTTAGTCCACTGTATGAATGAAAAACAAAATCAAGCAATTCACCGCTTTCACTCACTCGCCAGGATGGTTCCCACTACAGACCGTCCTATAGATGAGAATGTTAAAGTCAGCCATGACAGGAGAGTCAAAACAAATAACTTTAGGGAGAAAGAGAAATCTTATTCATTCCTTATGCTCCAGAATTCGTAAAAATCTGCTCTACAAAGACAGTCGATAGTGAACTAGATAACCTTCCATCAAATCTCCTTAACAATGGTTATCCTACAAGGTTTATGGAATGTAACATCACAGTGCCAAAGAAAAAAACTGTTTATGAGTCTAGCATTCAAAGGTGACACCATTTCGGAATTGATTAAAAATCGTTTATCTAAATGTATTAAACTCACTTTTCCTGCATCTGAAATATGATTAGACAATGCGTCAAGGATAGATTACCGCTTTTGTCCACATCTATGTGCATTTACTCTTTTACCTGCTCTTGTGGAGCTGATTATATTGGACGTTGTAAGCGTAATCTCCGAAGACGTGTAGCTGAACAGTATCAGGTTTGGTTAATGAAAGGCGGACGTAGAAGTCGTATATCTGTGATCACCTGTTAGAGTCTGATCATTTAACCTCACGTGATTCATCCTTCGAAGTCATCTACATGGTAAAATCAAATCACTCCAAAAGTTTACGTCTTCTTCACTTATGTATAGCCGAAGCATTAGCTGTACATGAATAGAAACCTAAATTATGTGTTCAAAAGCGTTTTGTCAAACCCCTTACTTTACCTTGGTCATAGTAATGTTCTTTCTACTTTTTTATTTTATTTTACCACTTGAATTCATTCCACTTCACTTCACATCTTCATTCTTATCGTAATCGTACTTCTAATTTTTAAAATTTTTAGACAACACTTGACATTTTTGATATCAATTCACTTATAAAACAATCTTTAATAATTTTATAATTTATCCACTTCAACTCTACCCCTTATAACATTTTAATTATCGTTATTCTTATCACATATATATTGACTGAGCTATTACTTAGTGCCACTTAATAACCTTTTTGTGTAATATAAATACGACTGTACAGCTTGAAATGAAGTCGTTGAAAAGAAATTTCTTCACTGAACAAAAAAAAACAAAAAACTTTCATTAACCTGAGATCAGTATGGAAATTTGATGGACTCAGTCTAAGGAAAAGGATTCAGAATTTAAATACCGATGGTAAGTCAGTTTTATTCGACATGGTTCACAGACGTGGTGTGTAAACAAAAGTACTTTCAACAAGATACAGCCTTTTATCTATAGCTGCCTTTCGTTGTTTGTGAAGATCGTATGGACATTCGGAGAGGATATCCGACAAGAAACTCCGGGAAATAATCAATTAGAAACATACTGCCAATAAATATACCGAAGAAAATGGCTCCGTTATGCGTAAAATTTATTTTGATTAGATCTCACAGCGTTATACAATAATATTTACTGATGACGTTTGCACCACAACTTATTACTGCTTATAATCACACCAAAGTACTCATACAACTTCTTCACTTCGTTTATATAATACCATTATTTTTCATCGCTTGACTTGATTGGTAGTATATTTTCCATATTTCCAGTATTAGTGATGAGTCATTCCTATTGCACGTGTTGGGTTTAGACCCTATAAACAAGTATTCAGTAATCAACCTCTCTCTCCACCTAACTACATTACTTCTTAGAATGGGAACTCTCTCCCACTCTACTGTGTGGGTGAGTGTTAATGCGTGCAGGGCAATCGCTGAGCTTTTTTCTAAACTACTTATCTTCTTAGGGAAGTATACTCTGCCACAGTGCACAAGTTTTATTCTTTTATCCAAGACAGTGGCAATGAACCAAGCACATGCTAAGGAAACTTTTCACTGAAATCATGCGCTGATCAGCCTCTTGAGTGGAGCCTGAATGAGAAACGATGAATTTGGCTATGGTTAAAGGGTGACAGGGGAGAGGAATCATTGAAGAATGTGGTGAAAACTTATTAGCATTCATGGAGCCAGTTAAAGAAGACTGCAGAGAACAGGGCGAAACGCCCATCCAAGCACTGATGAGAAAACATTTAGTTCAGCAAGGAGGCTCTTTATTGTGGTGAATTCGTTCTCTTTAATCGTACAATCGAATTGATGAACATTTTTCCCCACAAAAGACGACGGTAACAAAACTGATTTATCACAGTTATTACTGTTATTACAACACATAAAAGGAGGTGTATAAGGCAGTTAGAGTGGCATAGTGAAATGAATGGTTTAATAAATGAATTGCGTTCAAGACGCCTATTGAAGCGAAGTAAAATATAATATCATATAAGAGTACAAAAGAAATACAGTAGTTATAAAAGGTTAAAGACAAAATGAATTAGGTAGAAAACAAAGTTTTTACCATGATAGTAAAAGTGTGTGCGACTAATTTTTTTCCAGTATGCAGACTTCAAATTTCTCTCTCTGAGGGACTCCGGCTTCAGAAATGCAAAGAAGGAGAAAAAGCCTTGTCTTTGGTAGGTTGTTTTTCATTCTGCAGATAACAATGAAGCAGGCGTTTTTTGTGATATAATGACCACCACCGACAGAATGTGTTCAATTATATCACTCTCTATGGAGACACTGCTACCTTTCTGCAAATATGTGGAATAGTATTCTTTACTCCTTTTAGACATTATGCACATCGAACAACCAATATACGTAGCTTCACAGGAGCAGGTGAAATAGTAAATGCAGAAAGAAGTGGTCAGATGTGAGATTGTGTCTTTGATCAGTAGAGAACTGAAAAACACTACCGTTGAAGTCACTAAAAAGACTGTTTTTCGCAGAAATGCTGAAATTCTTCGATTAGGGATATCGCAGTTTATATCTCCCTTAAAATTCAGGTTCATTTAAGGTTTCCTTTTTAGAACAAGTATTGTTTGTTATTTTTCTCAATGAACCTCCATTAGCGAACATTTTAGATGTAGATTTCTTGCATGAAATCCAGCTCTTCTTCTGGTGTATCATTCCTACGGTTGCATTGGATGAGATTGGTAAGGGATTTAATAAAATCATATTTTCGTTCAATTGAAAACCAAATGTAGAAACTTGCCAGTTGGCCATTTCATATGGTGTTAATTATGGGCAGACCTTCTCAACATTCCCTCTGCCTTTCTTATTAGTCCAACATCAAGAAGGGGGATTTTAGACTCATTTTCCATTGCGAGATTGAATATTATTGCTGGGCAGTATTTGCTGAAATCTGGTTATTACTGACTAAGGTGATAATTTTTCATCATAAATGATAAAAATATCGTCCAGGTACATCGTATATCATCGAAAGTTATCACTACTGACTTCAATAGAGCGTCCTAGTAACTTGTCACAAAACATTCTGCTAGTAATGAATTAAAAGGAAATCCTATCGCAATCCTTTCATTTTATCTGTAAATGGTATTATTGAAGGTGAATTGTAAAGTAAGAGCACGTCTCAGTAGTAGTTATTTCTTATGTTTAACTGCTTTCATCCTTTACGTCTGTGTATAAAGCGGACAACTTCCTTAAGTGGAACACTGGTGAAAAGTTGTCCAATGTGTCGAGAAATAGCGTACTTTTGTTAGCAGTACTGACGACAGGAAAAATGTCATGAAGTGAATACATGAATATATCTTCTCCTACAGGTTAAAAATTAGGGGAACTAGACATATTCAGAATCCAATGTTGTGAGAAACAGAGACAGTTTTTGCAACTTTCGCAAGTCATACAGCCTCAGTATTATTGAAGCTGTTAGTCGGATATGATAAGCACTATCTCACCTAATTAACTAATCGATCGGCTCAAAGGAATCTGCCAAGGACAAACGCATTGTGGGCACATAAATTTGGTATAGCTTATCTTCAATGCTTTTTTTCAACATCATTTGCAAATTAGTCTAATATCACCGAATTCGATAGCTTGCTGGATTCTGCACAGTCTTTGTAACGTTATTCTCACAGTTCTCTTCCTCCATCGCCTTTTTCTAATGTCCGAAACATATAGTTACTTTTCTGAAATCGTATACTCATATACTACTTATATCTGACTATAAGTAGCACTCACCACACCATGACAACTCATAAATTTCCTTTATATCCTCTTTGTGGAAAAAGTTATACATAAATGCAATTGTATAGCTGCAATAAAGAGACTGTTCTCTGAACTACTGAATAAATGTCTTTTCTACTGTGTTGCACACAAGCTATACATACATTCAAATGTTAACAAGAAAGCCTTCATTAATACTCAGGTACAATTATAAGTTAAATAATTCTTATTTAGGAAACCACTGAATTAAATTGTTAAGTTTAGAATGTAAATTACAAATCCTAGGCATTGACCTCTGAGGTTTTTATGTGAATGCAGTAACTGGTACTCTTTGATGATGAAATCTATGATGGTTACTTAATACGGTACATGGTATCGTTTCTTTACTGTTACCTTACCACAGAACCTTTTATGATACACAGGTAAATGCATAAATGTACTCTAAGGTGTGGACAGTATACACATAAGAAATCAAAGCCTGAAACTACGTCATAAGGTTCAGACTCTCTCTATACAAACTGTTACATTCCAATGACTACACGAACAATAAGAATGCACTGTATGTCCGGGGTTCTATCCCCGACCAACGCACTCCCCCATTAACACACTAAGCCAGTAAAAATACTGGTAAACAGGGAAGGTTGGGCATGAGACTATCAACCCTATCCCCTAAAAATAAATAACACTGCTTCTGAAACTTCAAAGCTCCAACTTGAAGCCCTGTGTTCCAGTGGTAACGTAAAGGATTAAAAAAATCTGTTTCTAGAACGAATTAAACGTTAGGACCACTAAATGTCTAAAGAATTCATACGCCTTTCACAGTTACACTACATAAACGATAAGGAGACTAGTTGCATAAATTTATGAAATAACAAAGAGAGACTACCAATATAGGTTTATGAAACGGAAATGTACAATAAGTAGAAACACATTTATATAAAAAAAACATTAAGTTTCTACTTATGTCCATATTACTTTTTCTTTTTTTTTGGTACTTTGCTGCTGGCCTTGTGTCTTCTATTTTCAATGTAGTGAAAATTGCACAGACCTACAGCTGGAATGGAGTTAAAGGGCGACAACTTTGTGTCGCCTGCTTACTTATACCCCATCAATCATCAAGCCGCCGACTCTTAATCCCTCAACTTCCTTAAAAGCTTCCAGACTTCTGTTTGAAGACTCTGAATAACATTCTGTATGAGCAGCATTCATTGACTTGAAATGAAGATACAAGTGGCTTTCAAACAGTTTTCTACATTTAATCAACTAACGCGTACAGGTTACAATTCAGCTAAAAATGGCGGTAATTGCTGACTTTAGAGGACTGTCATCTATTGTATGCAATAAAAGAATCCCACTTGGCTTTGTCTGCATGTGATACAGTTTACTTCTAATGCTACTCTACAATGACTCTGCTGAGAAAATGGAAGGAAAAATATATAACTGATTTCAAATTAACATACTATCTGACTGTAAATCAAGAATAAGATAAGATGCATCATACATGAGAGTTATATTGGGTAACCGACTTCAAGCTTTATTTTCGATCCCCGGTGTTTGTGATTCATCCGCCATAAAGTAATTCTGTATTTGGTTTGGGGATTTCATTATGAGCTGACATCAGTTAGAGAACTATTGGAAGAACTGTCATGGAGTACTCAACAACAGTTTCCTCCGTCCTGGTTTTGAACTCTTTAGAAATGCGCACCCACACCGTGGGATGCGAACGCAAGAACTTTTGGCTACAAGGCGAGCTAGCTCGTAGACTGTTAAGCCACCAGGATCCAATCCATAAGCAAGCCCATGAATTCCCAATTCCACCGATTCATGAGATAGCGTGACGGCTAGCCAATGTCTTCTTCTATCAGTTACTGCCTCCGTTTCACCCTGCTTCACTCTACTCATCACAGCTTCCAACTAGAACCCATAGTTAACTGCCTGAATAGGGCCAGTCACTAGTAAGTATCAGATCAATTTCCAAGTATTGTTTTTGTAGGGATTGTGTTTGGTTGGTTGGAAGGTGTCGTTGAAGAAGACATTACGAAGTAGTCGCGTTATGCCATGAATTGGCGGGAGTTAGAATTCAAGGGTTTGCTTATGGATTGGATCCTGGTGGCTTAATAGTCTACGGCTAGCTCGCCTTGTAACCAAAAGTTCTTGGGTTCGCATCCCGCGGTGTAGGTGCGCACTTCCAAAGAGTTCAAAACTAGGACGGAGGAAACTGTTGTCCAGTACTCCCTGATAAGTTTTCTAATAGTTATCTAACTGTTGTCAGCTCATGATGAAATTCTATAACCAATGAAACACAATCCCTGCAAAATTACGACTTGAATACATTTCTGCTTTTCCTTATTGGCTTCATTCCCTGACTAGTTAGAAGACTGAACCATCTTAACCTTAAGTCAAAGAGAATACCAATAATGTAACTTCATCAAAGACCAAATTTATATAATTTAAATAATAACTTATACATGCCTGTACAACTGGTAAATAAATAGGATTAAATATGTTATCATTATTATTTGAATATTAAGTAGTTCTGTATTTCCTTTGGGATTATAATAGTTTTGATGTACCGCGCACCGGCTGAAATCGTTACACTTCATCATCCAGCTCCCTAGACAGTTTCCACAAACCTAGAAATGGACATACATTTTGCAAATATACACATAATGTTACTGAACACGTTATAGGGTAATATTAATTCACTACACCTTGATAACAAAATTTAATTTTGAGCCATTCAAATATCAGCAAGAGCCACTGGATTCCTTTATTTACACTATAGTATCTTAACAACAACCTCTTTAAATGTTGCGAAACTTAGAATTGTCAGAGCATCATTCGATGTTGGTGCCACCAGCAAAATAAACCAGAACGACTGGTGTTATTCTCACCAAAATAATAAAAGGCGGAAATGTCGAGACTATCCACAAATGGCTCCTAATCTGAGTGTATCACCTATCCAGTTTAAATTACTCTACACCAATCAGTTTCATGCGCTTAAAGTTCTGAGGGAAAATCATCACTGTATTGAAAATTGAAACAAATTCGGATTCCGAAGTCAATGAACTTCAATCCGTTGACCAAATGGTCGAGGGAATGACCTTTAAGCCTAAAGGTCCCTAGTTCGATCATTAATGGAGTCATGGGTACACACACGTTTAGAGTTTCAGACTAGAATTAAACAGAAACCTACTGATCCTTGGATTTCAATGACTTTCAATGATTGATGTCGCTTCGTGACGAAATATACACCAAAGCAAGTTGAAAAACACCGTAAAACTTAGAATATGGATTTTGAGCTTCATTATAGTAGCATCGAATCTAAGTATGCTTGATAATAATGTTATGATTCGCGTTATGACTGATGAAATTATCATGCAATATAAGTAACTGTGAAAATCATTAAAAACTGCCACTTAGTGTTGGAAACGCTAGCATATTTTATTGACTTAAAATAGTTTCTTTGTAGCTGGGATCTTTCACCTCCCAGAAGCTCTGAATGTATTTCAAGCTCCAGCCCGTAACATTACTGCTTTTTATTCAGGGTAATAAAGATTTTCCTTATTCGATTAGATCACCAAACGTTGTGTTAATTATTCTTACGTCCGTTTTCTCTCACTTTGTTTAATTTAACCTTTCTATATATATTGACTTTACAAGTAAATGTGTAATCAGATTGTTCGAAAGGCATAGCACCAATACATCACATTTTTCAGATAATCTCCGTCTTCTAATAACGCTATCAAAATTTATATAAGGGACTAATTGTTTTAAATTAATGAGGATAATTAAATGAATTATGAAATAGTGAGGAAGATTTGTAAGTCAGGTGGATGATACTGAATTAGTTGTGTTCTCTGACTTGCTTGATTTAACTGAGAAGCTTTCATCATCCTTTTTGACAACACATCTTCAGTGCAGGTGTTAGTATAAAATGGACTTATTTAAATTCTCTATAGATGATGTAATTTTATCTCCTGGAGAATTCATGGGGAATTTTAAGAAGTTCATTTTAAATAAAAACCTGCACTGAAGATGTTGTCAAGAAGGATGATGATAGCTTTGTAGCTCAGAGAACACAACTAACTCAATAATCATTATATTAATAGTATTATTCCCTTGGGTTCCATTATTAAATTAAAATAGAACATAGGATTTCAGCAACATACAGCCATTTCATCCTGTCCTTTGCAGTTATTTTATGTTGGATGCTCCCCTTCACACACTGTCCTTCATATCACATTTTGCGACACACCTAAGTTGTCTTTTCTCATTCAGTTTCCATCCAACTCCTTGGCACTTGGTGGTACTCAACAGTCTAATTAGCATGTATCCAATATGTCTCTACCTTCCTTTGAATACTTGCTGGGTTATGGGTTCTTGGTTAGTACATTCCCAGAGTTTGCTGTTGCTCAACCTTCCTGATCCGTTTAGGATGAAAGTAGCCGTCGATGAAGTCTGCAGTAGCCCGTTAGAAATGCTTCTGGTGATGTGTCAAGTCTCTAAATCATATGAAATAATCATTTTTCCAATTATTCGCTCACTAAATTAAAAGCCAACGGTGCAAAGAACAAGTTTATTTAGAATTCGAAAGACTGACCTATATTTAAAACAACGTTTCAAATTCATCTCCTTGAGTAAACGATGGAAAAGAATGTAAAAGTACGCTCGGATAGATCACTGTTCATTACTGTTAAGGAGAAACTCTTACTTTCATATCCTGTAACACTGAATAAATGCATAATGGAGAGATGGTTCTTATAAACATCATAAAAAGTTCATAGTCAACAGGTAGCATGAAAGATTACAAACAGATGATATCCCTCTAATACTTTCTTCATTTAAAAAAAATTTCCTTTTGATATCCATAGAAAATTCCCATTGTAACATACAGAAAATCAAAACAAATGATTCAGGGAAGAGACCCTTTCCAACGAATTTATTATCAAGCTGTACAATCGTATATATATATATATGATATTTTAGAAATTATATCCGGTCATAGGTGTGAATGCTTAAAATAATAATAATAATAGTATGAAATGCAGTTCAAAACTAAAATGTCTGTGATTATAATCACATTTAAATGTCAAGTCGGAAAACAATTAATGTCATTTACAGAATAATTCATAGGATGTATAGAACCTGGAAGGGGTGTGCAGTTATAGGATTAATAGACAAATCGAATAAAACAAAAACGTCACGTATTATTGTGTGAAATTCGATAACATTGAATTTAACGCTGCAAAACAGAATGGATTTAGAATGACAAGTGGAACGAGTGAAATAATATCTGAGACAATTCTAAGTGAGAATAATAACAGTATCAACTGGCATAATAAAGGAAGAACATACAAATTGAATAAATAAAATGAAAAATAGGTAGAGCCAACATATGATTAGGGATTGCCATACTTTAGCATAGAGGGATTTAGACCATGAAAGTTGGATGGGTTGAACGAACGTTCTTCTGTATACAGAGATCTCGCTCTTCTGTTTTAATAGCCAAAGCTTAAGCAATACAGATGAGTCGGGTAGGCAGTGACTTGGGCAAACTACTTTTCGCCTTGCGAATAACCTTACAGGCGGAGGCTGTAGAGAGAGGGTGGTCATTATAGATCAGGTGCGTCAGTGCCACAGTGGTTAGGACTCTCGCCGACCATGCACATGGTCTGGGGTTCAATACCCTACCGAAGCACACCTGATATCTATGGTCGGCCTGCAAAATTTCGGCTACCGATATCACATGCTGAAAATTCCATACCTGTATCAAAAATACGGTGTGGAATCAAGCTGTAATCAAAATAAAAAAATAAATAATAAGTGCGCTTTCTCCACTTTCACATCTTCGCACCCATGCAGAATGCTGTTCTTGCACCATCTAGGACAAGACTCGAATTGAATTGGAAGCTGAGCCATCTTAAAATTTCAAGCTCCTATATAGCATTTTCTTGATTGCGGATGATAAGTCACATTTCATAGGTTTGGACTGTATATTCTTGTCTATAAAATGTAAATGAAATCTTTTTCTATCAGAATTTTTCTTTAAAGGTTTAAATCGTCTTCCACAGTATCAGGGCTACATTTGCGCCGAATGCGAGTGGCAAATGACCGGATCAGGTTCCGTTTTCAACCAATGGGTACCTAACTGTAGAAATTTTTCAGTGGACCATTTCATGACAGTTTTCTAAAAGTCGATCTCTTCAGAATTCCATCAGTTCTAATTGATATGTTCACGTAGAGGAAATGGATACTTAACTCGTTCGCCATTACGAGTGTGAATTTTATCGCTGGATGACAACCATTAAATATATTTAATATATTATTCAAATTATAAATAATTTTTGAAAAATGACCCCTTTGAATGGACGCCTTGATATTACCAGTGTTAAAAACTCAAAGTTTTTATAGTTTGACGGTAACTGTTAGTATAAGCCAAGAAGCGTATTTTGTCCTATTTGAGGCTCATCCTTGGAGTTACCTCCTCCACAGAAGTTGGTGATGTTCCCAATAAGACTAGTTCAAACACAGAAGCACTTTACTGAAAGCATAAAGGCTGAGTGAATTCTAACGAAAAAAATTGTACACAGAAGCGCAGCTATTTCAAATTTCCATAAAGGTAGAAAAAAGAAGCAAAGAAGAGACTCATAAGAACTATAATAAACATAAATATACAAGAGAAAAGGAATGATAGAATGGTTAAAGTTAAGGACTTAACGGATTTAGAACATAACAAAGAGTAGATGCATTTGGATCATTAGGAAGGATCATCAGCTATATCATCCACGGTTTCCAGGTATAGGACATTAGTGTCCCAAGCAGTATCCACTTCCCTACATGGTTAAGTCAAACTGTCTGTCTAATAATTGATAAAATAATGCCAGGGTTGATTTGACCACCCTTAAACTCTTTTCCAACCCCACTCTTTGTATGCTAACATGACTCGTCAGGAAAGGCGGTGTTTCGGCATGGATGTAGCTGTGTGCGGCTAAGCTTTACAGATAACCTATCTCATAAATTCAAAGTGATGCAGGTCTAGGCTTATTTTAGGGGGTTTTTCTTTGGCTTTTTGCACAAATTCTTCTTGCAATAAAATCTCTTCATCTTTCAATATTTGTCTTTTTTGTCACACTGTATGAAAATATATATGGTAAATATTTATCTTTTCCGGAAATATATTCCATAAGTAAAAATGATAACTTAATATTTCAATATTACTTCAAATCATTTTCTTTTAAGCACCTAAAATTTAGAGATAAACAAAGTGTGCAACATATTTTCTTGTGCAAAAAACGTTATCTCCTTCATAAAACTTCATGTCAATATATACATACGGACTTGTTTAAATCCTATTCAGTATGGTACACTTTGTTAGGTATTTAATTTTATTGACGGATTATTTGCAATCAGTACAATTTTAAACATCAAGAGTTGATTTGTAAGGATTTAATTTGTTTTTGAGTTTTGAGGGCATGGCTATCATGATGTCACCAGCGGCAACAAAGGCCGTGATCCAATGGGAGGCGATCTCGTCCAGGATAATTACTGCCAGATTCAACTCCAAAGGAAGGAAAGTGTCAGTTATACAATGCCATGCACCTAAAAACAACTCAAAACTTGAAAAGAAAGAAGAGTTCTGCGGACAACTTCAGGCAACAATGGACAATACTCCATTTGGTGACATTAAAATACTAATGAGAGAAATGAACGCCAAACTGATATCAGACAACACAGGAGAGAACTTATCATGGGTAGAGAAGCTCTCGGAGAAATGAATGAAAATGGAAAACTCTTCGCCGACTTCCAAGCTTTCAGTGAATTAGTGATTGGTGGCAGCGTATACAAGCACAAGTATATCCACAAGGAGACATGGATTTCACCAGCCGGGCGAAACAAAAGCCGAATCGACTTCATCTCAATGCTTCTTAAGGCAGTGGAGAAGCAGTTTACTGGACGCAAAAGTAAGAAGAGGAGCAGATGTTGGCTCAGACCACTATCTCGTACAAGGGACAATCCAAATCAAATTGAAAGTTTTCAAAGAAACAGAAGCTGCAGATAGACCACAAGCCAAGTTCAATACTCAAAAACTAAAGGAATAGGCCACAAACTTAAGGTGGAGACACAAATCGACACTAGCTAAAAGACAAGCGTCAGAAAACACTGGAACAGAGTGAAAGTGGTGTGGAGTCAAACCTGCATGGAAGTTCTAGGCAGAAAGAAGAGACAGGACAAACAGTGGCTCACTATGGACACTTGGAAACTAATAGAAGAGAGAAGGACAGTGAAACAAAAGATTATCCAGTGCATTGACAAGCAACAAAAACAGGAGTTGAATGCAAGTTACAGTACACTGAACAAAAGAGTAAAGAAGAGTGCCAGGGAAGACAAAAGAAAATATTATGAAGTCATGGTGAGTGAAGCAGAACAAGCTGCAGGCAAAGGAGACCTCGCCACACTCTACCAAACAACTAGGCACCTTTCGGGCAAAAGTTCGACACAGATTAAGCCAGTCAAGGATGACAATGGAAAGTCAATCACCAAAGAGGTGGAGCAAAGAAAACACTGGGCTGAACACTTCAAATACTTCTAAATCGATCGCCACCTACAACGCGCCCAACAATACCAACAACGGAAGCAGAACTACCGGTGAACATCGACCCCCCGACGAAATCAGAGGTCCTGAATGCAATCAAGATGCTCAAAGCTGGAAAAGCTGCAGGACCAGATGGAATCCCAGCAGAAGCCTTGAAAATAGACCCAGAGACAACAGCGGACTTGATGACACCTTTGTTGGACAAGGTGTGGAAGGAGGGCAAAGTACCCGATGATTGGAAGAAAGAATACTTATTCAAACTTCCAAAGAAAGGAGACTTAAGTCAATGTAAAAACTGACGTGGAATTATGCTCCTGTCCATTCCAAGCAAAATACCAAGCCGAATCATCCTGGAGAGAATCAAACAAGCCCTAGATGAAAAAAATTCGACTGGAACAGGCCCGATTCAGGAGAAACAAATCATATATTGATCAAATCGCCACTCTACGGATCATCATTGAACAAAGCTTGGAATGACAGTCACCTCTCTACCCCACTGAACTTCATCGACTTTGAAAAGGCCTTCGACAGCGTCGATCGAGCGGTCATTTGACAACTACTTCGCTCCCACCAAGGGGTGCCATCGACAATTATACATCTCATCCAACAGTTATACGACAATGCTGCATGTCAAGTAATCCACAACCGGAGATTTACGGAATCCTTCGAAGTGAGAACGGGAGTGCGACAAGGCTGCCTACTATCACCAATGATATTCCTGATTGCAGTAGATTGGATAATGCGACAGAAAACGGGCGATGAGGACACAGGCATAAAATGGATTCACACAAAAAACTTGAAGGATCTGGACTTTGCCGATGATATATGTTTGATTTCCCACAAACTAGAAGATATCCAAGTGAATAGCAACAAGTTGGCGCTAGAAGAAGCATCAAAGATAGGACTTCAGGTGAACATAGAGAAAACAGAGGTGATGAAGATTCCTGGCCAACACCAACAGCAACAACAACAACTGAGAAAAATCAGCATAAATGAGAGGAACCTGAAAGAAACAGCCTCCTTTACCTACCTAGGAAGCATCGTTTCAACTACAGACGGAACTGACGAGGATATCAAAGTCAGAATCGGAAAAGCAAGAAAAGCTTTCATTACTCTTAAGTCTGTGTGGAGGTCAACAGCACTCACCATCAAAAATAATATCCGGATTTTCAACTCCAATGTGAAGTCAGTGCTACTTGCTATACGGATTAGAGACTTGGCGCGTCATAAAGAGCATCTCAAACAAACTGAAGACCTTCACTAACAGTTGTTTTCGCTCAATACTCAAGATCAGATGGCCAGCCAGAAAAGATCAGCAACAGGGACCTCTGGCAATGAGCGAAGCAACCAGGAACCGATTGTGAAACAAATAGGCAGGAAGAAATGGAGATGGATTGGCCATACGCTGAGGATCCATCAAGTGACATCACTAGACAAGCCATTGCTCAAGTGGAACCCGAAAGGGAAGCGGCGAGTTGGTCGTCAATGCGAGAGTTACTTGGAGGAGGTCATGTGAGGAGGAGATGAAAGCATGTGGGCAAACTTGGAGCGGAGTGAAAAAGTTGGCAGGAAACAGAAAGCAATGGAGGTGCGGAGCTGAAGCCCTATGTTCCTCTAGGAACTAGAGGATATAATAATAATATCAGTTAGACGGTTGCTTCATCAAAGTTTTGGAATCATGGGCAGTACGCATCTATTGGGGTTCGAACCCAGAACCTTCCGGTTAAAATGCCGGCCCATGAATTCTAACTTCTACCAATTCGTGATTCTAGCGCGACAGACAACCAGTGTAATCAGTGGGAACTCCATGCTCACTTCCAACTGGATACACCTCACCGGTCACGAGTTCTCACTAGAACTCAAAAAAACTAATATCAGTCTTTGATAAAACTCGAAATAAAAATCAAATACTTACAAATCAACTCTTGACAATTAATCTAATGCTCGCTGGTGACTTGCACACAGGACAGAGTTTCCTATAGTCCTAAAGATAAGTGGCTATCGGTGAAGTCCATCCAACTGGAAGTGAGAGGGGAGTTCGGCCGATGACCCTGGTTGGTGGTCACGCTAAATCATGAACTACTCGAAGCTAGAATTAATGGGGATTGAGGCGGGATACATTGACTGAATGGTATACAAGCTTGCCCTGTAACCGGAAGCACCTGTGTTTCAAAACCCAGATTAGGACGAAAAAGCTGTCCAGTACTCCTTGGTTTTCAGTGGTTCTCTGCCTGATATCAGTCGGCGATCGAACTCGTATAATTTTAACTATCTTTTCAGTTTAAGTACTTGAATTTTCGTCAGTGCTAGGATGAAAATAAACCATTTTTCTAAAAGACTCATTACTGAATAAAGAATACTCGTCCACGCTACTTGTTGTCATGCTTGCCACCTATAATTATATCTAACGACTAAACTGTTCCTTTACGCTCATGAATACCTACTAGTGTGAATTACAAAAGGTGAGGTGAGAAAACCATCAACAGTTCTGTATGAGATCACCTCATCCAAGCAGGCCAAAAAATCCAGCAGTGAATAATATTCTTCTATCATATATCTAATACCGAATGATCTATCAAAAGCCTCCACACAGCAGAAACCATCATGATTTGCTGGAATCTACCGGATCTGTGTTTGTAAAAGAAACAAGTCCAACCATTATCGCTACCATGGCCTGCCGTTGAATCTGTGATTAACATGATATTAAGTTTAATATTACACCTCTTTGCAGACGATCAATCACGGAAGATTTCAAACTGTAGTCTGCCGATAGAATTGATAAAGTATTTGCAAAAAATCGATGGTTTTTTTAACAATCACTACAACTTAAAATACTCCAGGCAGCTTCGTCCTGAAAACACTCACTGAACAGAGCCAGACTAATTTCCAAGAGTCAGTTATCAGAGATATGATATGTCCCAAGTTTCATAGCAGAGTTTCATGGTCAGTTAGAGAACCAATGAAAACCAGGGCGTAGCTGATAGCTGCTTCATCCTAATTTGAAGTTCAAAAGCAGAACATATAGGTCATCCTTCGAATTAGTAGAAGTTGGAATTCATGGACCACCGGATCAAGTCCCAGTGGGAGGAACGGTCTGCTAGCTAGACTTATAACCACAAGGTCGTGGATTTGAACCCTTGTGGGTGCATAGTGATGAACAGTCCAAAACTGGGATGAAACACTTGACTAGTATTCTTTGCTTTCTACTAGTTCCCTAACTGGCAATAACCGGTGATCAAAACGTTAAGCGCATACTCCAATTACAGTGGAATTACAACTGTGGAGTCTGATGTGGATATTATCGAAAATAAAATTATTTCTTCATGAATCAATCTTTTTAAATATTTATTGGGAAAAAGTATTAAGATTTGTTACTTCTATAAACAAAGTACAAAAACAAAAATAATCTCTGCGGAAGCATTAATTCATGAATATAGGCCTTTCTTCAATGTGGAAATATACATTGGATCATAAGAATTATTAAAAAGACGGTTGCAGAGGAGAAGATTTTCTTTTCGACGAAGTCATCAACCAAGCTGTACATTCGTGTATTTATGATAAATGGGTAGGAAAAGTCTAGAACAATTTACACTCTTTCCTCAAGAATTCGGAAAATATGTAGCAAGGAAGTGACTGACGAAGAACTAAGCAATCTCCAAAGAACCCTGATGGTAAACGATCTTCCACTCAGGTTCATAGACAAGAATCTCAAATCAAAGAAGACTTCCAAACAAGTCCAGTCAGTCTCGAAGAAGATAATCCCACTTTATCTTGAACTCAAAGGTGATTGTGAAGCAGAAATCCTTCGTAAACGCCTCCGCAAATCTCTGAAGAAAACATACTCCACCTCGAGCCTACGAATGACGTTTTTCTATTTATCATATATACACGAATGTACAGCCTAGTTGATGACTTCGTAGAAAGGAAAATTTTCTTCGCTGCAACCGTCTTTCTAATAAATGTGGATAGTAAACCGCGTTGTAATCACTCTCTGAAAATTGTAGATACATTCAGTAATGAGTGTCAAATAGGACAAAATACCCCTCCCAGATTTCACCATCCACTAAGTAACACAGTAATAATCTGCGACTAAATATCCGTACCCGGAGCTGAAATATCGACAGAAGTCAAATATTTTGGTCCACTCAGTTAACAGAAAAAACCCAGTGAAACTAACTGGAATAAACCATAACTGATACCCATTTCACAAAAGGTGGCTGTCGTGGCCAAAGTTGTCTAGTGAATAACTCTCTGGCACCTGAATTGATGGATGTTGTGTGTAGTGACCAAAACCTGTGTTGTGGTCTGAACACTGGAGACCATCCATAGCGTTCTATTGCATAGCTAACCAAATCTTACTTCAGTTACTCACAAAATTCCCCAGCGACAGCGAAAAGACAGCTATTTGCCACAAAATCTGCAGTTCTATTTAACAGTAATAACATATTAAAAAACTAAATATTACCTCAGCAATGCGCTGAGGCAGCTATACAGATCGAATTACTTCTCAAATACAAAACAAGTACTGCAGAGCGACATTTATTAACCAATATTCAACGGTGAGAAGTACCCAAGAAGGTGGGATTAAAACTCTGTCAGTAAGAATCACACACCAAACAATTCTTGCAGACTGTCTTAGACCAAACCGATCTTGGCTTCACTCAAGCAAAATGGTAGTCGTAAAACAATTCACCACAAATATTATTATACAATCACAAACAGAAGCATTCAAATAAGAAATTAGACAAGAATACAGATGAGTAATAAGGATCAATTCAAGTGTTGGTTTGTAGGGATTTGATTGGTCTCAGAATTTCAAGAATTCAAGGACCATTGGATCAGGTCCCAGTGGCTTAATGGTATACGAGCTCGCCTTGTAATCAGAAGGTCCTGGGTTCGAATCCCAGAAGAGTCCCAAACTAGGATGAAACAGCTGTCCAGTACTCCCAGGTTTTCCAGTGGTTCTCTAACTAATGTCAGCTCATGATGAAATTCTGAATAAGGATCAAGTCGACAGGTGTCAATTTTGCGGATAGATCGTTCAGAAGGGACTTTCTAAAAAAATATCTCGTTACATGGTATGTGACAATGAAAGCCATGTGTCCTACTCCCTTGTACTGGAATCTAAACACCTACTATTGATGTGTGCCATGGATGCACAATTCCAGTTTAACAATACTCTGCTGTCAAATAGATGGTGTAACTATGAGCAGTCCAATAAGCCCTGTATTAACAGAAATCCTGATATCTTATCTTTAGAAATCAAACCTGAAGCGTTCAACCGATGAAACAACTTCATTTTTACGATACGGTTTTAGCATCGGACAGTGAAGTTCATGTCTTCTACTTATTTGTATCATACACACCGCTGACCTTCTTTCATTCAAATTTATAAAGGAGATGTACATGAAATAAATGAAATCGTATTAAAACTTTAAAAGAATTATGTCATTTTCACTATGTGGTGACATGTATAGGTAAATGCAGTTGCAGTAAATAGTCTTCCACTTAACATGCCTAAATGCGGAATTAAGTTTGCTTCCATTATAGATCACTGTAATGGGTATAATTCTTCATTTAAACTTAATTTTCACCGCAGAGGAAAAACACAATACTATCATTTGTTTATTGGGTTTCCAGGGAAACATAAGGCCTCACGATCCCTTCTCTACTGTCTTCGATTGTTTGGTGTCATTTTCATCTAGTTCTACGACTGCTCATAAGCCACAATTCCTATTCATTTAATCTTGTCAAAGTCACCTTCCAAAATCTAACCCATCGCTCTCCGTTCGGATCCTACTGGAAGGTCTGGTTTGTGAAGTCGCATGAAGATCTCCTTAATGTGTTGTTCAGTTCGTCTCCATCTCCTTCTCCTTGTCTTTTCAACAAGAGATTCTTGACTGATCTGCTTCCACAGTTGTCTGTTGCTTACTATCTTGCTACCACCTTCATGATCTATCTTCGGTGATGGCTGTTGTTGATAAAAGTTTGTAATATGTGTCTTGGAGATGCTTTTGAGGATGCTTTAGCCTTAGACTGTGTTAAAAAGTGTACTGACATGAGTTTTCAGTAGAATTCCGATCTTATGTCTTTTGCTGAGTTTCATTCGTCTCTAAACCGATTTTAGAGTAATAATATAATGAAAGAGATATGTGTTCAAAAAAGTTTGTCCAGTCTCTTATTCTACCAGGGTATTAACTTTTTCAAAAATGTGAAAAGTTTGATAGATGAGTAGGCAGGGAACTCGGATTAATTGATATATCATTTCGGTTAGACTGTATTCATTGCTGAAACATCTCTCTCCTGATGTATGAAAACCAACTTAAATAGGTATGAAAAATGAGTCTCTGATTTCTATCTCATTCTTATAACTTCGTTAATAAGAGAATAAAAGGCGTTTCAAGGAATAAAATTTTATTTTATCAAAGAAATTCTCATCAAGAGCTCTACAATCGTCTATACATCTACCAAAAAAGTATAGTAGTCTATTACTGAGAAATTTAGTGGGTGGCTGACAAATGATATAATTACTCAAAAATGATTTTTAAAAGTCAAAAAATTACGTAATATGTAGTCAACAGTACATTGGAAGAAGGCGTTTAAGATTTGTAATGGGAAAAATTATTATTGAATCAGAAGATAGTTGAATGTCCGCTTGACAATTGTGAAGAAATGTGCCATGGAACAGGTAAGAGTGAACTGGATATCAGAAATGTACAGACATTTTGTGTACACAGAATTCTGACCTATGTCGAATCACTGGTGCCGCTGCCACACACAAATGCCGGAACGTCACACCCGTTTTACTATTCGTTCTTGCCTTGTAGAAAATCTTAAAATACAACTATAATGGAACTACGTAGCCTGAATTCACGAAATGATTGAGAACTTAGCAAGTGACTGTGTTCCATTGTCCTCTGGCCAAACATGTCAGATAATGTTTAAAGAGGCATTTAAAAAGTGCGCGCTTTGTACGGTCAATGTAACTAGAACTACAGTAGCAAATGAATGCATAAACACATATTAACGTGGTCAAAATTGTGAGTTTTCCCATCAATCATCAGTTGATCACTTTTCGATTGTAGAATTTGATTATCAGCACAGCTGACAGGAAAAAACATCCCCAGGGTTCTCCGAAAAGGATTCTTCAAAATCTCAACTGTAGTCTCATCTTTAAATTCAGTGTTCATAAGTATTAGCTTCTTTGACACCGTATGGATCCTTTTAGCTTTCTAATTAACTTTCAGGTGTTTTCTCGATGAATCTTATAGGATATCCATTTCCACTCAGAACTTATCTGAGACATTTCAGTTCGCCATCTCTGAGAAGAACTGTTAGAGCTTCTTTCTAACAACACATCCAGAAAATGGAATTCAAAGTTCGTCTCTGATGCTAACGTGAACTGGATAGAATGCTGATAGTCGCAGAACTCCTTTGTTATCATTTCGATATCAACATTCTTGTCACATAGGAAGAACGTCACATTCCCATATCTTTCCTACACACGATAAACGTTAAGTGTACATACATGCAACACATGTATTTTCTAGACTTTCCATGAAGCGATCTGAAAGTCAAAGATCCAATGGCGACCCCATCGACACTTCGTATTTTTGTCTATACAGTGTGTCAGTGAACCTGAACTGCACATTGAAAATGAGTCTCAAAAGTATGTCATTTAAGTAGTGTTTTGCAACATTCACGTCGAGATTATTATCATTGATAAATTTCGCACGTAAAGCAAACAGATTCGCTGAAGGAGATATGTGGAGATATCATTCTCATCCCGGGAACATTAACATCACTTAGTGAGTTTATGATATCAAATAAGTCTGAAACATTTTGATGACTGAGATTACTTCTGATAGGCAGAAGAATGTCTATGTGTCATTTGGCGGCAGCCTAGTATGGTGAATTTGTCATATCGGAAATTGACCACAGTGGTACGTTCTCTGTGTGCATAACTATGGAGTTATACAACTAGAAGATAGTAGCTGCTCAAACTCACCAGTCTCACCAGTCTTTACTATTATTTTCTAATTCAGTAATAATGAACATTGCATAGTTGACTTTTTAAATACAAACATTAACGTACTTCTCAGTCATAAGTGGTAAATTTAAGCAGAGAAAGCCTGGTGACTTAATCATATGTATATACATATATAGGCCAAATACTTGAGTTTGTTTGTTTTCTTATTTGGCTGCTCAGAAGATTAAAATCGTGATAATTCAAATACAAAATTTGTAAAATTGTTTTGTAAGTTATTAAGTAGCTAGACAGAAATCGGGTTATTTCAACTGATTCGACTCTCTGTGCTCAGTCGAACCTGCGACACCATTGATGACCTTGGCTTTAAATGAGAGAAACTTTTGTCCATTGTGTAGATCATCTCCGTCTGGCCAGAAAGTACTACTGGTTGATATGAGTGGCAGTCAGCTACTCATCTACATCAATCAGTAGTATGTAGTTTTATACAAGAAATCTTGACAAGTAAGAAAAACTGCCAAATGATTTAGGCGTCAGATTGATGAACTTACACATTCAATTCCTAATGTCCAAAATAAAAAGGACTTGCAGTCATAGAAATTGTGAAAATGTGGATAAAATACCCAGTTTTAGCTGATAAATTTATTTAACATTGCCTACACCAGAGGACCAGATGGGTGGGAAGGACTAGCAACAATGGAACTGATGAAAAGGACCAATCATACCTATTTGCTGAAAGAAATAGTCATGTCATTAGATTGTTGGAGGCAATCGGCAGGAAGCCTTGGACCAAGGTTTCGTGTTAGTTAGCACTCATCAGCAAGGCGTATCCGCAACCTTGAAGGAACTCATGTTCCTTCTGAGATTCGAACCCGCGTCACCCAGTGCTGCAGTCAGGGACGCTAGCACTGAGCTATTCGGACTCGCGATTGACCTCCTGTAGGACTGTAGTGGATATTTATTTCCTTCAAGGTTGCAGATGCGCCTTGCTGATGAATGCCAACTAGCACGAAACTTAGGTCCAAGGCTACCTATGGCCGATTGCCTCCAACCATCAAATACCATCAAATCAATGTGAACCGTGACAAGGAGATAGCTAGAATGGTGGTCACATGACAAGCTGACTGATAGAACTCATTCCACACCAATCAGAGGACTAAACGCATCACACTAGTTACTAGTGTCAAATCGAAATGTTGATGTGTCAGACATAAGCTGAGTAGGCCATTGAGTAACATCACATGCCAGATTGAACCTAGAATGGAACCCGAATGAGCAGCTACGAGTTGTGCCTGAGTCTGAAGGTGACATGGATGAGACCTTATGAAAGGGAAATCAGAGTTTATGGGCAATCGTGGCGCCAGCTACAGGGGACTTCAGAAAACAGAATGACATGAAGCCGTATGTTTCACTCACAACCCAAGGGAATAATAGTAATAATAGTCGCCCACACATTATTCATGTTTAAATTATGAAACATTTGTTCAATTATTGTTTTACATTGGTCTAATTATAAGCGGTAACACAACTTTTTCAAAGTTTTACTTTCATGTTATCATAATCTGTAGCCGCTGACAAGGATTTAAGTTGCTGAAAACTTACAATGTAATTATTTTTCCCCCTAAACGAATAAGATAGTATACTTGTAATGTAAAATAACACATTTGATTTAGGGAAAAACGCAGAGCATTTGTTACTTAATTGTAGTATAGAAAAAGGAATGAACACAATCCTTTTTCATCTTAACTAATTAATAACGAAAAATCTGAAAATTATTTCTTCAAACACGCAAAATTTTACTAAGGATATTTAGGTTTTTTTTGAATGAACAAAAATTTCACATTAAAAAGGCTAATAAACATAAAAATCACTAAAATAACGATGCCGTCTAGAAATGGCGTAGCACGGATTCGTGTTATGCGTTAATACGTATGATGTGTAGTTGTGTTCAAGTGTGATGATTACCAGGTGTCAACATAATACGGCTGTTATTTTACATATGACAGGGAAAGACAGCAGACATTTAGAACGTGGGACTTAACAGAACGAAGAAGAATGTTGAAGTACACTGAAAAATCATTTTTAACGATTATGCTGTGTGTGTGTGATATTGCAGTTAATTTTGAATATTTTCAAGGGTTTTTCCGTATGTTTTTTTGTGTCAAGAGACTTTAAGTTTTGGTAGTTGTAAATTTGAGATTCATGGACAAATAGGAGTAAACTTATCAGGACTTATTAGGACATCGCAGGCCAGGTCCTCGAGTGGAATCCCAGTGAGAAGAGAAGAGTGGGTCGTCTTAGGGTGACATGAAGGAGATCGTGCGAGAAGAAAATGAGAGATTGTGGGTAACCGAGGTTCAACCTGAAGAGGACTGCAGAAGGTAGGACACAGTAGAGACGTGTTGTTGAATCCCTATGTTCCACTCATAACTCAAGGGAATCATAATAGAATATCTCTAGGAGTGACTTCCTACTTTAAGGTAATCGTATCGCCACAGACGCCCCTACTCTACAGTTTCCTTATTTAAAAATCCTAATTTGCCACCGTATTTTTGCCCATGTTTCACAGCGTTTTTATCATTTATTTCATTCTTCGTTTTTATTGGGCTGTCGACTTAAGTTTTAGCCTACCATGTAATCTGCTTGTGTAGCCAATAAGGAAAGTTATTAATATTCTTATTTCTCTGTGTTCCTAGTGGAATATAGGGCTCCTGTTCTCTGCCATCCACTTTAACTGGCTCATTCTCACACTATCTTCTTCATATAAACTGCTCACTCAGGCAAAATTCGTCATTTGCCACTAATTATCCAGCTGAGAATGTAGTGCTTCATGTTAGACGGCAGTATCCTCTGTGTTTGTCCTCTCCACATCCATGTCCTTTGGCATATTTATTGAGCGATAAGTTCTTGGTTTCAGCATTTCATCATGGGCTGACATTGATTAGAGAACCATTGGAAAACCTACCAGGAAGTACTGGACAGCCGTTCCCTCCGTCCTAGTGTGAGACTCTTCATCAGTACGCACTATCATCGCAAACCTGGTGGTCTTCTGATTTCCGCCTTCTTGCGTCAGGACTATAAATTTGTCGACCAGTCCATAACAATAATTTGTCGACGATACATAACACCGTCATAGGAAGTTCGATCCCAGGATTTTCTGGTCACAAGGCGGGCTGGTAGACCATTAACCCCCTGGGACCCGATTCAATGGCCAGCCCATCAATTCTAACTTCTACCAATTCACGACATAAGGCAACCGCTAGCCAATGTCTTCGGCGAGTTTTGTCCTCATACCCCATCTGCTACACCCTACTGGTCACGAATTCTCAGTAGAACCCCGGGCAGCTACCTACTTGAATAAAGACAACGCCCCCTGACCAGCCACCTGAACATCACTATGAAGCCAGAGAAGGTTGCTGTTGAAAAAAGGCTGAAGTAGCCTGTTGAAGATGCTTTCTATAACTCATGACCCAAGTTTCTGAACCACTCATAAACACTGACTGAGTTAATATCCATGTTCAAAATCCAACTTTTCTTCCTTCTGCTGAGTGGAGCAGACTTCCAAACTGATTTCAGAGTGATGAAGATCAGCCTTTCCTTTTCGACTCTGGCTCTGACACCATTAACCTGTGCTGTACCTTGTAGTTGAAATGACGCTACCTAGTTAAGTGACAATTGTAACTTCCTTCAAATTTTACCCGCTAATTATGAATAATGCTTGTTGTTGTTAGCTAGATATCCTCATCATTCACATCTTCCCTGTGTTCACCTGAACTCCTGTCTTCACTACCCGCTTCTTCTACCAATTTGCTGGTTTTTACCCGTAAGTCTTCGAGTTAATGTGATGTTAGATATAAATCATCCGCGAAATCCAGATCTTCTAGGGTCTCCCTATCGTCCCAAAATATGTCCGTTTTCTCGCTCTTCCTGGTCTTTTCAATGATCCAGTTCACCAGAATTAGGAATATATATGGGTGACAGTAGGAAGCCTTGTCTTGCTCCTGTCTTCGATTCAAACACTTCACTGAGTTTCATGTTGTGGATAACTTGATATGTGGTATTGTCATATAGCTGTTAATTTGAGCTTGATAAGAATTTGGAGTTCTCTATGGTGTTGAATTAGTTACCAAATTACTTCGTAACCAACGCAGTCGAAGGAGTTCTCGAAGTAGATGGAGGTGAGGTAGAAGTCTGACTGCCTTTATATGCTCTGTTCGATAATGATAGGCACAGTCACAGTTCGATCTGAATATGTTTTTTTTCCTGATTCCAGCCTATACCTTACTGGCGGAGTTCTGCATCCAGTGCATGTTTTTGTCAATCACAACCTGAAATAAAAAGACATCATACAAAAGCTAATTCACCTATTATTCAAATCGCTATAGCTAAACAAACACCTACTTCCTCTATTTTCACTCAAAAACAATTAAAATCCATTGAACAATATATGATTTAGTTTTCACAAAATTCAGAATAATTGGAAGCATCTTAAACTAAAGTAAACTATATGCAAATTGTCTAACTATTTCCTCAGATAAATTAAAAACCTAAATTTTAGGTTGTTAATTGTTAAATTTTGTTAAAGGAAATGTGACATTACCCTCTTAAAATTGAGAAATGCATATGTTTTTTCCTAATGACAGTACAGGCAGTGGCTTATTAAACAGCAGGATTCCTTCACCAACAATCTTCTTGACTGTACACTTTGTTCTTTGTAAGATGAACAATGGACGGGAAAACACTGTCAACTTTGAACATCATGACTATAATTAATGGCAATTTTGCGAATGTATATTTGGATGCAAATTAATAATCAGCGATGTTGCTAATTCACCTGACTAAAAAAATACGTTAGTTAAATAGACATACAATTCAATGTGTAATCTTAGGAGTAAAATGCACCATCGAATATAACTCACCCTCCATCTCCCAATGAAACTTACATTCTATTGACTATAAGCACATTAGTATGTCACTCGTTTTGTTTATTCACACTTATGTTCTTATGCTCTGAATGACTGAACATTTTTTACATCAGTTCATCTGACAATATTAAATACTGAATTATCATTCCATATCATACATGTAGCCGAATACAATTTCCGACATGATTTTCACATGCTTTCAAATATCCCGATCGCTGTGATCCTGGACCTATCACTGGTTTCAGAAGATAAGGCTGACTACTCAGTGCATTATGCAGTGTAACCGACGTGGAACAACAGGAAACCGTTGAGTAACACACTTATTTATTCTTCAAGTGTTAAAAAAACAGATTTACAGTGGTTAACTAGTGCTGAAGTGTGAAAATAGACGTGAATATAATTTTATTTTACGTTATTTTGATTATAGCTTGAAAACACACAGTATTTTGGTACAAGTATGGAATTTTCAGCATGTGATATTGGTAGCCCAAATTTTGCCGGCAGATCATTCACATCAGGTGTGCGCTGGTAGGGGATCGAACCCCGGACCATGTGCATGGTCGGCGAGAATCCTAACCGCTGTGCTACCAAGGCATATACACCATTACTTCTGAACGTATTTCTCCAATCTTCTGCCAACCAGTTCACGATTAATCTTGACAGTCTTCTTGTCACCCGCCAATCGACACCAGTTCGAATAAACAAACTATTTAATGTTCACCAACAGTGACACATGCCTTTAATGACTATTTGTATTATAATGGATTCATGGATTTATAACTGTAGTGACCGAAGAAGAATTTATCGAAACCACGATTTTTCGCTCAAAACCATATTGTTCTGATTAAACTTTGAGGATTTTTAAATACAAAATTGTTAGTAATAATACTATTAATTGCAGGTTTATTCTAGACTATATGTTAACCCAGTACAGAATTTCATAGCATATTTAATTGCACAACGTTTGCTTTACGTTGAAAACCTTTAAGACAAATAGTGATCGACATTATCTGATTTGAGTCAGTGTTGTTCCCACTGAATCAAGATACAATCCCATACAACATTTTTCTTTTGAACAGCGATAGAACAAATATACCTGCACAGTAATATGGGATCCATTCTATTTTGTGTCGGTTGTCCTGCCAAATTGATTAAGTTGGTAGTCCGATGTACATGAAAGCATCACTTTCACAATGGAATGCGAAGATGATCGGAGTTTACATTTCATAGATATCATCTTGGAATGAAGAAAAAATATAAATTCGTGAGATCAAATCACCACAAATACATGTGGAGGGGTCTGTACCTAAATTTCAACAGCTTCTACCTAGTAAGCTATAAAAGAATGCTGGTGAAGGTACTTTTCTCTCGGTCGAAATGAATATGTCCAGCGCATAAATTAGACAGTGAACTCATGTTATTTGAAAGTAAATGTTTACCCATAAATTTTCATCAACAAAAACATCAAGAATGAATTTTAAAAATTCAAATATAATCATAGCCAGCAAAGAGCTGATTTCCACTCAACTTGACTTCAGAAGTGATGATATTATAAGAGTGAAAATAATCATTAGAGTACAACACTGATCTGGACGTATCTGACAACAGAAGTACTCTCTCTCTCTCCCTCAAAGGACAGAAGAGTTCGGACTCGTCAATTACCAAACATTTGACAGACACAAAACAGCAAATGGGCGCATGAGGAGCATTCAGAATAAGTGGCAGACAAAAGAGGTCAAGTATACTTCGGTTCAGTGGAGCTATTTCAATAAAACGACTGAAAGCTGACTTCTGTTTTCCAAACGATTCCGTCGTAGAACTTCAATTACCCTGTTACCACTCACTCACGGCTGTGACTTTCTGCCTTTTATTTCAACCCCCCCCCCACCCACATTTTTTTAACTAATTTTTATTTAACACTTATATTTTGGTCTTTTGAATTCTACTCACTGTATTACATCATCACCTTCTTATTCGACTATGAACACAGCAAAATTTTGATTTTCCAATTACCAATTCCTATCACTTTATTTTGTTATATCTGATTATGTCTTGTCACTCACTCGTCACCACCTTCACAACGAAACTTTTTCATTTTCACTAGAGACTTATCGCTGAGAAAATATTTATATGTTTTATTGACAGAATTTTTTCATGAGTTGACATCGGTTAGAGAACGATTTAAAACTAGCAGGGAGTAATGGACAGTTGTTTCGTCAGTCCTCGTTTGTGGCTCTTCATCAGTACGCACCCACCGCCAGCGTTCGGATTCAGGACCCTCTGGTTACAAGGCGAGTACGTAGACCATTGAGCTGCTGAGACCCAATTCAATGACCAGCCTATGAATTCCATCTTCTGCCAATTCATGGCATAGCCCGACCGTTAGCCAATATTTTCGGTGAGTATTTGTCCTCACCTTCGACCTGCTGCACTCTGTTGGTTACACACTCCGGTAGGTGCGTACCAATGATGAGCCGTAAACGAGGACCGAGAAGACGGCTGTCCAGTACTCCCTGTTGGTTTTCATTGGTTCTCTAACCGATGTCAGCTCATGATAAAATCCTGTCGCCAATCTATCAAATCCCTACAAACTAATACTTGAATAGTATACAATTGGTGGATGGTGGCTAGCAGTGGAATCCAGGATGCGCATTTCTGCATTTCTCAGTGAGTGATGATGTTCCCACCGAGGCTCGAACCCAGTACCCATAGTTTCAAACGCCAAAGCGTTATCCACTAGACCACTTGGGCCACGAGAGCCACCTCTTGTGCAACGGGTCATATTAATTATTGAATTGAATTTTTGATTTTCCCGTCGATTGATTGGACCGAAGTGCTCGGTCTCAGGTTGACATGTCGGCTTCTTGTGCAGATGCTTCGACGATGTCTGGGTATTTAGTTAGTATACAATTGGTGGATGGTGGCTAGCAGTGGAATCCAGGATGCGCATTTCGTCCTATTTGGGACTCTTCAGCTGGATGTACCTGCATTTCTCAGTGAGTGATGATGTTCCCACCGAGGCATTGAATATATGTGTATATTGTTTTTATTATAGCTTGATTCCACGCCGTATTTTTGTTACAAGTATGGACTTTTTAGCATGTGATATCGATAGCCCAAATTTTGCAGGTCAACCATTGATATTAGGTGTTTGTCGGCATATATACCAGTAATCGCAGGTAACCTTGTCGTCCGTATGTTTTATTTCACTGTGAATTGCTTACAACAATCCTCGCTGAAAGACTGGTATATGATGATACATGCTAAAGTTGTATGATAACTGGACTTATCAAATATTATAGGTAGTGCTCAGCTGATGAGAACCAGCGAAGTAAAAACGGTCTATATTACTCGACATCTATGTTTGTTCTATCTCTGTTCAAGTTTACAAAGGAGAATTGGTGTATCCAAAAATTTGGTTCGATTGGGAAAAAAGTATATTTTCCAGAAAGAAAAGTGTATACCCATAGGACTACTACTAGAATAAACGCTTAAACTGTTAACAAGACTCTTTCACAATGAACATAATAAACACAGAAATCTAAACAGATTATTACAGTGTTTAAGGAAAAACAGTAGCAGAAAAGAAAGGATTGTCTTCATAAACAAAAGTGATGGTTAACTATGGAGAAACACCATGTATTGAAGCTTCTATTATCTAGTTCATGCATGTTTCTTTTAACAGAAATACAGAGGAAATGTGAGTGTGAGAGGCTATCGTTAGTCACATTTCGCCTTCCAATCCATGATTTACGTTCTTGTAGCAATAATTTAAGAAGGGGAGAAGGGTGAGGAAAAATGCGAGAGCTAAGCTTCTGTAGTCGCCAATTATTCAATGTATGCATAGAAAATACAAGATGTAATGCTTTTGTTTTTGTCTTTATTTACTAAGTTTGACGGCATAACTCCCGAGACAGTAAAAGTTCTAACAAATTTGGTAATGTTACTATTTTAAGGGAGGTAAGCTGATTACTGAAATACTAAACAACATTTATTTAATATTTTGTGTAGAGAAACTGTGTAAAAATGACTGAGAAAATATAATCCCCCTAAAAATACCTTTTGTAGGATGATTATCTGTTAGAAGTTTGAATTTTGGTGTAATCCTCTATTGTGTAGGCTAAATGGATAAAAGGTATGACCTAATCTTTTCGCTTACTACTTATGAATAGTTTTGTCATGAAAAATCATCTTCCTTCACGTTCCGCAGTGGAACATATGGCTTCAAGCTAGTGGCTTGAAGTTTCTGTAGTAATATTTATTTTTACAGGATGGAGTTGCTAGCCCCATGCACAACCTTCTCCTCTTTACCAGCATTATTTCTGGCTTAGCAAGGTAAAGGATTGTGCAGCCAATGATCGAACCCCCGACCATATGCATGGTCAGAGAGCGTCATAAACGCTGTGCCAAGGAATGTTCTGTGCTAATTGACATACACAAAAATAAATTTAGTTTGAACCCAGAACTGATCTTTAAGCCTAATGCTGAATACCAAATATATTATATTCATGGTTTGATCCATCATGTAACTGATTGCAATATATAAAGACCCTCAATCACATAGTTAGAGCTATATGCTCAGAGGAAGTAACTGAAGATGAATTAATAATTGAATATAATACTTTGATCAAAAATGGCTATCCCGACAAATTTATCAAGAAACACATGACAAAGAAAACGGAAAAGGACTACTCGCTATCTGTAAACAAGAAGCCTCTTTAATAACAACTACAATTCATCGGCAATATACCAAGTGAGATAATTGCGAATAAATTAAGAAAATCAGTTCAAAGAACTTTTAATGCTCGCGAACAACACGTCTTATTCTCTAAACGACCGATGGTGCTGCCTTGACTGAAAGATGAAGTACCTAGACTAGCCACTTCAAATTGTATCTATCAATCCATCTGCGTTTGTGGGGCGAGTTATATTGGCCGTTGCTCTAGTAACTTGGTTTTTCATGCTCGAGAACATATCCCACTTTGGCTAAGTAAAGGCGTAGTTAAAACCATTAACAGTTCGGTACTGGACCGTCTAATGCAAACCGGTCACAAAGCCAGCGTGTAAGAATCCTTCTCTGTTATCTACCGGGTGCCGAATAAATTGCCAAAATCATCGAAGCGCCGCATACTCCAAACAGCAGAGGCTATTGCGATTCGCCTCAAACAACCAGCGCTCTGTGTTCAAAAGAAGCAAGTCCAGTCCCTACTATTGCCCTGGCCTTCAGCAGAAACTATAAACTCGTGAATTTGTACTATTATCTTTCCTAATTCTTCTGACATTCAGCTTATTTTATGTTGATGCTATTGAGCTGTAATCTATCAATTTTATTGATTCGATGTTATTTAAACAGCAACATTAATGTTGTTCATAACACTTATTCATTCACTATAATTAATATATTACTGTTGAGACTGATGATGAAGTTATCGAGAAGAGTACTCTTTGTTCAGTATCCGTCCTTTTTAATACAAAGTATCGTCAATGTGTTCAATGTGAGCAAGTTGACGTCTGCTAATAAGAGGAATTAGTGTCTTTTACTGACAATAATTATCCGTATTGTGTTAGGCTATTCTTGCCTACCTGATCATTTTACCATTTTGTTTATTTGTTGAATGGAATTTAGATTTTGATGGCACAGTACTCCTTAATACCTTGACTATCGTAAACTCTAATGGGTCCTTCCTTCTAATTAGATAAGCAGTTTTCTTCATAGTACATCCTGGTTTTCAATGTCTCTCTAAATGATATCAATTCGTTATCATCATAGAATTAATCCAATGTTGGTTAATGACTGACTACAGAAACAAGATGCATGGAGTTCTGGTGATAAGCTGAGATCATTAAGGTTGACCAGGTAGGAAGTAGGAATAAATACCCGCCGATGAAACTGATCACCAATAGCGCTATATACCGGAATATATAGAAGTTAAACTTCATTGGTTGCTGGATTCTGCACCAATGAGGTCCAATGTTCAATATCAAAACGCAATATTACTTTCGGTCGAGCAGTGTCAACAGAGACGTCATTCAAAGTCGTCCACATAAAGTAAGATCTTGCTGTTCAAAGGGATTTCGCCTACATTTCCATACAGTCGAAGTTCTAATAATACTGATAATAGCTTCATTCTAAACATTAAAATTTTCGCTATGTAGTACAATTCCGAATCTAATTATCTCATTACAGGAGTAGTAAGTGAAACAGAATATTAACGCTAATAATGTTCTTCAGTCAAATATGAACATGAAATTAAATTAGAATATTAACAACAATGTAGCAGTGGACAAAGAGCAAATGAGGTCCATTTACCTACTATTTTTCATTAAAGTACTTTTGTCCTGCCTTATACTTTACTCATCAAATAGAATATGTGGCTAACAAGTAATGTAAAGTTTTTGTATTTAGTCATCAGAGAATGAAAATTTCCAGTTCTGTCTGATGAAATGTGAGGAGATATTTTCGTGTGTTGATAGGATACACAGAGTCTGACAGGATCACATTTGCTAATTTCTTCAAGGATTCTAAGTGTCTATGGACACTAGTATTAACGAGTTGGTTTATCAGCAACTCACTCACCCTCCTGACTGTTTTTAGTACTCTACGCAGCATAGTAAAGTGTTTCTTAAGCGGCCCGGTAACGATTAAGTGGGAACAGTAAAGAAGTATAGATAGAATACGTGAATGAAAAGACGGTGAATTTGAGAATGAGTGATACCAAATTGCCTTAATTTCCTTACGTAGAACGTTGAACAAAACATCTTCCTAGAAACTAACACAGTGTGGGAAGACTAGGAATAACCCTAGATAATTACGCAGTTTTGAAGTGAAGTTACGAAAAGAGATCACATGGCTAATCTAAATATCCTTAATCTAAAGTATTCCATTAGTTTAATGTTAATGTAAAGTAGTTTAGCATTGCTGAAATCTACATCGTCTGTGTCAATTAAAATATTTATTAAAATCCATTTCGTAAGAACACTTAAAAGTGAAATAATCAATACACAGAAACAGTTAAAACAATCATAATTTTGTATAAAACAGCAAGGAAGGGAAATTGTTAGTTATTGCAGTTATTAGAAGAAGGTCAAAGTAAACATAGTAGCCATACGAATCTGTTCTCAAAACATCCGAATCCACCTGTATAAGCTGAACCTTAGTGTATAGAAGAAATTCATACAGCTACTTTTCTTACCTCGACCATCTTCACATGAATGTAGTAACTGATAAGAGAGCTATCTCTCTCTATCTCTCTCTCTCGGTGAATTACATTGAATAGTTATTCTCTATGCTTTGCCTTAAATTTTTCTTATGTATTAGTATTTCCTTTGGTTCTGAGTGGGACATAGGGCATCAAAAGTAAACCCTCATTTCACTCTGTTTTCCGCAGTATTCTTTAAATGACTACATAAGTGTCCAGAAGATATCATTTCGACATCACGCGCTCTTCTCCATATCACCCTCAGACCAACTCTCTACTTGTCTCTTCTTTCCTATTCGGACTCTTCTCATAGGCCTTTATTTCTTCTGATGTCAATAAACAGTCACCATAACCTGTGTCCAATCCATCTCCATCTTTGTTGGCTATACGTCATGGATAATTTTTTCCTACAGCTCTTTATTCTTAATCCTTCTGGCAAGTTCATCGTCAATATGGGGCAAGACCGCAGCAGTCTGATAAAAATGCTTTCCGTGACATCTTGTTCTTTATTTTGAGTGCCTCAACTGACTGATTTTAAACTGCTGAAGGTTAGTCTTGTTTTCCTGATTCCAGCTGAGTTTGACATCCTGATCAGTGTGGCCTATAACTGAAATGATTCTGCATTAATAAGAGAAATAGGTTACTTCCTTTAAATTTCTTCCGTTGATAGTGATCGGTGCATGTTGTTGGCACTCATTTAAGAGGTATTATGGTCCTAAGTTCGGTCACAAAATAATTTAAATTGGACTACACAGTAAAATTCAGAAATGTCGTTCTTAGCTTGGGAGATTTTGCACACGACTTCACTGGATTAAAAGTGTTTTATGAACCATCTCACTGTAGAGCACAGTAAATACAGAGTCTATGTCCACTTACGTTGAATGTAATTATTAGGGTTTCTTCGGTTAACTTATTTAGTCAGCACATAACACAGACATCGTTATAATTTGCCTATTTTTAAATTGTATGCTAAAATTTGTGACAACCATATTCAGAATCATGAAATATTCACACACAAAACAGTTACAGAGTTTCAAGTGAACTGGTATCGGAAACATATGATACAAATAGGCACTTTATTAAAGAAATAATAATATGAATGCATTGCTAATTTTCTTTGTGATTAGGTTTTATCACCGTAGATCATTCTCAGTAAAACGCAACAGTTAATTTTACAAAAATATGCTAAGGCGGACATAATATGTGGATCAAGCAATGCCGAATATTCTGTTTTGTGCAAAAACCAGAGAAATAGCTAGGTCTACAAACCTTTCAATGCACTGAATTGAATGCGTCAGCGGTACAGCGGTAGAGTGCTCGCTGACCACGCAGGTGGTCCGGAGTTCGATCCCTGGCCAACGCACTCCTATACCTCACTAAGCCATTGGTAAGACTGGTAAAGAAGGAATGTTGGACATGAGGCTAGCAGCCACATCCTGTAAAAATAATCACCACTGCTACCGAAACTTCAAGCCTCTATCTTGAATCCATATGTTCCATTGGGAACGTAAAGGAATAAGAAAAATCAATAAGAGCTGCATTGAATTCGAAACAGTGCACTCAAACAGATTTAGAGCCCTTCGCAGAATCATGTACGCGAAATGTTCTTTCATTAGGATAAGCACAAGAAGTTAAGCATTCATAATAGCTCAGCCTCAGCGTGCCAGTGTAACGGAATAATTGCTTGAAAAATCAGTCCTGAACAACTGAATTACAATATTGACATTTGGTTACAGGATTTCATCATGACTTGTCATTGATTAGAGAGCCATTGGAAGACCTGGGAGTACTGGAACGCTGTGTCATCTTAGTATGGGACTCTTCAGCAGAACGCACCCACTGGGATTCGAACTAAGGACCTCCTGGTTACAAGACAAACTAGCTCGTATTCCATTAAGCCACTGGGACCCGATCCAATGACCAGCACATGAATTCTTACTTCTGCCAATCCACGATATAGCGCAACCACTAGCCATTGTCTTCGGCGGGTATTTGTTCTCAGACCCAACCTGCTGCATCCTACTTGAATAATGACATTTATCTGAATATTTTCGGTAACTTCATAATTCATATCAAGTTGAAAATAATGATCACCTTTTAATCACTTTTCAAATTATTTCTCTAGCTATTAAATATTAATTTTGCATACGTTGTAACTGTTTTCTAATCCTATGCAATCTCGTCTTTAAGCCTCTTGTATTCTATATTTGTACCTTCAAACTTTCATATCAATTTGAAAATTATTATTTCCTTCGTTACTATGTGGAATCCATGTGAACTAATGTATATAGATGCGATTGTACGACTTTTGACAATGAAATCGCTGAAACGATATCTTTGCTAAACTGCTTGTTCTTTCCCTTCTAACTTCGTAATTGTTTGTCTCGTCTTCCCTAAGTTATATATCATTGTTCCGACGTTTTCATATCAACTACTGACCTAATCCCTATTATTTGGTTTGATTCTTGTTTAATTCCTAAACTGAATACTTCTCCGTGTCTCTGTATGAGGGTGTTGGTATTGTGAAGTGTTACGATTGCAATTTTATTTGTCTGAAGTCAAGCTTGACAGTGAAGATTCTGACCTTGGACTGTTTTGTATGTGACTCTCACTGACATAGTTTTGATTCAACCTTGTTTAGAATATTCTTCTTGATTATCAGGCACATCTTACGGTTGATTTTGGTTAAATAGTTCTGTTGTATAGCACTAGTTTTGAAGCCAACAAACTATCGGATCTGTATAGCTAACTAATGGCATTTCTGAGGTAATTTAGCGCTTTGATATAGTATAACTGTTGAATATTATCGAGGATTTTATCGTGAATAACTGCCTTTTCGCTGCCATCAAGAGAACTTTGAGACTATATATACTTCAAGAAAGTTTTTGTTAACTTTATAGTGGTTTCCAGCCTTCACACTACAACATATGGGATTCAGTCGCTACAGCCGATGATTTCAAGATATCTTGAATGAAAAGCCCCATGAATAAAGTTAATCAGATTGAATCAAAATACACAAAGATGTGTGTAGACTGAAAAATCAGCCTAAGTCGTAATGTTGCTCATACACACATTCTCTGCCTTTTGCCTCCTGAACAACTGCTAGCAACAGAAATGCTCAGATGGCTATTTGGTAAGAGGTGGTTAAGATCAACTAAAGCTAGTCAGGACAAATTTAAATCATGGAGATGAAGCGCCACCTTTACCATAATGTAAGTGAACAACGCTCAGACCTGAACCTATGCAACCAATAAAACTATTTTTTTATTAACCGGTGGATGGTGATTAGCAGTGAAATCCAGGACACGCATTTTGAACTCGTCATCTGGATATATCTGCATTCCACAGTGAGTGATAATGTTCCCACCGAGGCTCGAGCTCAGTGTCCATAGTTTCAAACCCCAAAGAGTTGTCCACTAGACCACTCGGGCCACGAGAGCCACTTTTTGTACAACTGGTTATATTAATTATTTAATTCAATTTTAGATTTTCCCATCGACTGACTGGACTGAAGTGCTCGAGTCGACATGTAAGTGAATCCTGGATTCCACTGCTAGTTATCATCTACTAATTAACGTCTAATTACATGCCGAGCCATCGTCAAAGTATCTGCACAAGAAACCGACATGTCATCCTGAGACCGAGCATTTCGGTCCAATCAATTGACGGGAAAATCTAAAATTGAATTAAATGGGATTTTATTGCCTTAGCTTTTTGAGGTGCACAATGTCTGTATAATGTATATTTGTATCATAAAGTGGACTGTTATTTCCATCAACTCGAACCAGTCTGTTGGTAATTTCATCGTCTGTAAATGTCAAAGGAGATTAGAAGTTCGTAGTGGTATTCTATCGTCAGAGGAGTTACTTGTTGCCTTTCCACAAAGAACCCTAGTTGTATCATTATCATTACTGGCGGTGATATTAGCCCACATCAAGTTTTGGCCAATTAATCAGACTTAAACAGGGATTATTCCTTTTGTTCATATAAGTTATGCTGCATAAAAATATTAATCGTATAGAAGAACTCAAGCACCACCATAATCACAACATTACCAAAGCTCAGTGACTAATATCTGTTTGATAAATGGATGAATTCACTTCAATCACACTTCAATCAGATACTAAAGTGAAATCAAGATATATTAAAGTTTATTAACAAAAATAATTGGTTTTAATCAAGTTATTGCCTGCTAGGAACAGTGGAAAGAGAGAGACATAGAAATAGATAAACCACACTTAAATACTGTTTTACTCAAGATTTTATCAGTATTCGCTATAATCCTAAGGCAAATGTTTCTTTTGTGCGATTAGACAAAGAATAAATCAGTGAAACTTTACTCTTATGGTTGACTCATCTCTAGGGAATGTTGGACTAATCATTTTCTATGGAATTTTAATCTTCTTTCAGCTGGTATTCTCTAAATAAAACACCAGCTTGTCGTGACATAATTAATTTGATTAGCCGAAGCTGAAAAATTAATTCTCCAGAATGTTGTTGCATTTGCAGGCCAAGTGAAGGAGGACCGATCCAAACAGTGAGATTATACGACTGATTTTAAGGCTGGTGAAAAATCAGAAACACTAGTTTATTTTACATAAAAAGAGGTTTATTAACATTAAAGTATAGAAAAAAATTATCAGCGCTTTAAGACAATTTATTAAAAAAGATACAGAAAATGAAAATGAAACACCCTAATACTAATCTCAACGGTGAGCCAGATCTCAACACTAACCCTGGAATTAATTCTAACTTCAAACCCCGTCTCAACACCAATCACATTTCTAACCTTAACTCCATCATTGCAACAGCAAGCATTTGCGAGGGTATACAGTACCTAAGTTGAATGTTTCTAAAGAGTTTTTTTTGCACATTTTATTGGTCAGTGAGTGCTACTCTTTTGATTAGAGTCACTCTTAGCCCAGCGTACGTCCCACAAAACTTCAAGTTAAAATAAAAGAGAAAAATCAAACGATCACTAAAATATTAAAATATGGATAGTTTGCGCTTAAGATATGGCAAAAAGATTAAGGAGCATCAGTTGTAAATTACTGGTAGTACCGCTGATAAACCTCACTTTACAAGCACTTAATGTAATTTGCCTATGTACCTTATAATTCATTACTGTACCTAACCTGTAAGTAATCATGGCGAAACGCAAGTTATAAAGACTTGGTGATTAAGGAAAGACGCCCTAGTAAGCAGTACATTTGAGTAGAATAAAAGTTATACGTTATCCATTGAAAACGACCTACAACTTGTTTAACGAATGTGGCTATATTACAAACTCAAAGAATTTGTGTGTTGGCACCAAAACGGAAAAGCGCAGATCGAATATAAACACATTAAGATAAAGTCTTGAAACGCTGAAATTCTCAGTATAACATCCTTTTTTGATATCTCAATTCGATCAGTACATTAAAGTACCCTATTTAGGTAGGTAGAGTTACCTGAGTTCTAGTGAGAAATCATGACCAATCGAGTACAGCAGATCAGGTGTGAGGACAAATACTCGCTGAAGACATTGGCTAGAGGTCACGCTATGTCGTGAATTCACAGAAGTTAGAATTCATGGGCTGGTCATTGGATTGGGTGCCAGTGGCTTAATGGTCTACCAGCTAGCTTGCCTTGTAACCAGAATGTCCTGGGTTCGAACCGTGGAGATGGGTGCATACTGCTGAAGAGTCTCAAACTAGGACGAAACAGCTGTCCAGTGCTCCCAGATTTTCTAATGGTTCACCGATGTCAGCTCATGGTGAAATCCTGTAACCAATCAAATTCCTACAAACCAACACTTGAATTAAGTGACAAATGTGTGTTCAAGTTTGTTACGTAGTAAAAAGTTAAAGACGGAGTCAGAAAACTAAAAAATTCTGAAAAGTGATAACCTACAAAAGGTCTAAGTAGGGGAAGAAATTTTTAGGGTTTTACATTCACGTAGCGATGGCCCATGTTAGGAAAGTGGCTATTCAGATTTCTTATGAAAACACAACTCTGGTTTCTTCAAAGGAATCTCGATAGCTTCAGAAGCAGTTTGTAGAAGATGAACTCGTAAAGCAGAATTATTGTTAATCGGAATGTAACAAATAGATTTAAAATGCTTCATTAACATCGCTTTATATTCATTGTCTACAAGGTGTGCTAAAATAGAGCTGTAAACGGGTCTTGTTTGTCCCTTGCTTAAGTAATCACGATAATGTTTTGAAATGCAATGATGAACCTGCCAAACTACATGATCAATTTAAAACGAGATTGGAGTTTAATCTGCACCTCAGCTTGTGCACAGCGTTAATTGTGGTGCTACAAAAATGGTAGATCTTGCCAGGAGCAGTGTGCTTTCAAGGTCATAGGTGCGTTCGCACTCCTGGATCGCTAGTGTTTAACTTGGCCAATCTCTAACGCCACAATTCAAAACCTAGAGCGATATCAGTAAAATATATATGATCAATCTCATATGAAAATTAAATAGGTAATGAATGGGAAGATATACTTTGAATCACGCAATTTTCTGATTTCCTACTGAACCAATTCTGATTTTCCCATCGGCTCCCTGAACCAATATGTTCGGCCTCTGTTTTCGCATCGACTCCCCGTAGGAGGGCTTCAACGATGTCTAAGAAGATAAACATGAATTCAATTGGTGGACAGCGACTAGCAGTGGAATCTAGGATGCCTACTTTATCGTATTTGTAGCTCTTGAACAGGATGTATCCGCAACTTACAATCAGGGCTATTATCCGCATTGAAACTAGAACCGTGTATCCATCTTTTCAAACTCTAAATATTTTTTTTATTTTATGGTTACAGCTTGATTCCGTATTTTTGGTACAAGTGTGGAATTTTCAGCGTGGATATCGGTAGCCCAAAATTCGCAGGCCAACCATAGATATCATGTGTGCGTCGGCGAGGGCTCGAACCCCGGACCATGTGCATGGTCGGCGAGAGTCCTAAACACTGTGCCACCGACGCACATTAGTGTTAATCTTCAGACATCATCGAAGTATCTTCACTAGGGGTCAACTTGTCAGCGGAGGTCAAAGATTTCAAATGAATTAGTCAGCGGGCAAAATAAAATTGAATTAAAAAAACAAACAATAACTGGTACTGGTTGTATGACAGGTGACTGTAGTGTCTCAAGTGGTCTAGTGACTAAGACTTTGATGCTTGAAGTGATGGTTACTTAGAACAACAACTGGGATCAACGTCACTACATATTGAGGAATCCAAGTACATCCACCTGACGACTTGTGATTGGGAGGAGATGCGCATCTTGCATTTAACTGCGATTCATCATCCACCGAATAAGCCAGATTTATTCCACAGTCTCACATTGATCGCTTTTACTCACAATTATTGTTTTTATGTGATTATATACAACACAGGAGTGGAAAAAAGACTTTGATATCCAAAATACAAATGGAAATGATGCTATATGAACATCATAGTAAAGACACATGGTATAAATACAAATCACAGAAGGGTAGTTCTGAATAAAAAGTTTATGCATGGTAGGAATCCTAACACTGACTACATAAACCTTAGCTGCAAGTCTTTGGCCTTCAAGGTAAAAAGAATGTCATAAAAAGTTTACCAGCTAAAAGGGTATCAGCAGCTTTTATCCTATTCATAAGAAACGTACAAAGAAGAAGAACTTTACAGACTAATTGGAAAAAAATAGAAATTGAAGTATGGATATTCAAATTCCTTTATGCCTTTATTTTACAAAGTATAGACTTTCAGTGTGTTGTTATTTTATGACCGGAAAATTTGGGTCATTATACGAAATCAAAAGCATTAATTATTTATGTTGTATTTCATGAATAATACTGATCTAGGTATTATTTAGAAGCAAAATAATTAGTTCAACGAATTCACCCAAAAGTCTTTTCGCCAAGCTGTTTGTTTTGTTATTCATTATTAATTTATAAGTTGTTTTGACAATAGTTCCTAGGCTACTTAAAATCCTTGTTGGTTCAATACAGAAAACATCTGAGAAATATGTTCATTGAATCCCATACAGAAAATAAACGTCACTCTATTTCATTTTATTATTTTCATGATTGTACGAAGTCTTAAAGTCTGAACCAGTATCACGGCAGCCTGCTTAAAACTTTGGTTACCAAAAACCTTCATCATTATATGGCATACAATCTCGCTTGCTCAGTTTGTTTCAATCTATTAAAACATGATCTCTAATGGTGTTTTCTATCTTCACGAGCGTTTAAAATATCTATAATCTGCAACTTTGCATATTTTCACTAAGTTTGAGAAAAGGCATAATCTTGAGTTTTAGTGTATCCCAATAAATGAGATAACTCTTCCTAAGGATTTTAACACAAATTGCCAACACCTGAGAAATAAGACTCATTACCTGCGGCCTGCAAGTACTCAGTCTTTTGGGTTTCAGACTAGACTCCTTTTCTCAATTTGATTTCAACCAAATGCGCAGTGTATTTCTCGAAGGAGGCAAAGAGGAAGTATCATAAGGGATTAGTTTGCATTTCAAGCGAGACAACATTCTGTCATGCTGTTTACTGTCAATTACTATTTTCTCTTGAAGATCTTGGGCAAAGAGGAACTATTATGTAATAAGATGCGCTGGAAATTCTGTGCATTATATAAACACTTTTTGAGAATAAAGCCATTTGTGTTATTGTTGATTGGTAATACCGATCGGGTTAGTTTGAAAAACGAAAGAACGAACACATTTACTGGATAATATAAGTTTCTTTTACTTCGCAGATTCTCGTCAACTGCATGTAGTATAAACAGTATCTAAGTTACAAAATGGCCTGAACATTCTCTCATCAAAGAGACGTCAAGTTATTAACAGAAATCATAAGTGACATAATTTCAAAAAATGATGTGAGTAGACAAATTATTCAATACTAAAAAGGGTAACTATTCATAGTATAAACAGACAAGAAGGGGGAGAGGATAAATATAGCTTAAACCTTGCATAGAAACAAGGACTGACTAGAGATGGAATGCAAAAATTGAACGACAGAAGTAATGATGAAAATTTTCGAGAGGCTGGGAGTGAAAAGTATAAATAGAACTATGACAGAGACATAGAATTAAGTGTATTTGGAAACTTTAAATAGCTAGCTTTTTAAACACTGAATAATTTGTCCACTTGCATCATTTTTTGCAACCCTTTTTGCTTACACATCGCAAAAATATCCTGGCTCAAAACGGATCCCAGGCATGTTCCGTAGAGGAGAACACGAAACTAGAGCCAGAAAGTGATGAATGCATTTCAACACCGAAGAAAACACTATGTTTGAATCTGCAAATCAAGGGAGACTTAGATGCACATATGCTTGAGGGGAGAATCTCCAGTTTCCTAATGAAGACGTTTCTTTAAGTAACTCTAAAGAAGGTATTTTCTAGTTGCTCATTACTTCTCAGCAATGTGAAGGATAAACTTCCGCATACGAACATTTCAGTGGGCATATATCACTTCATCTGTTCGTGCGGAGCTAGTAACATAGGTCGTTCTACGCGGGTTCTATCAGAATTTGTTAGAGAACATTACCCAGCATGGCTGCAAAGGGGGGTACACCGGTTCAATCGGAAACGCCATAATTGAGCTCCTCTTTAGAACCTCTCACAACATCTCAATTGACTCATTTACAAAGTAAGCAGGAACTATGCTTTCAGGAGAAACTAATCCAGTCTCTACATTTACCATGAATCTAGTTCGATTTTGTTTCACTAGGTTTCGCATCTTCATCCCCTTCATTTTTTTCATTTTCAGTTATAGAATATTATTATTTCAATTCGTTTCCATGAACATCTCATCCACACATTTATTTGTTAAAAACTATTTTTTAATCCTGTATAATTTTATCTTTGAACTCCCTGTAACCTATATTCACTCACACCTTTGAACTTTCATGTCAATTTGAAAATTATTATCTCGCTTAATCTCCTTCGATATTATGTGGAATAAAATAATTATTGTATCCATGTGGACTTATGTATATAAATGCGACTGTATAGCTTCTGAGAATGAAATCACCGAAAAGATATCTTTCCTGGTGAACTTCTTGTTTATTTCTCTCCTATAACTCGATTTCAGTGTGTGTGATAAAAGTATGTTCGGACACTTTGTAACTTATATTTTGACACTCTCTAGGTTGTGTGCAGTTGACAAGAATCCGTGAATAGGATTCATCTTTCTGTGAGCAAACTAATCGAGGCAATCGGTCGTATTGCAATGTCGATATGGTTAACTGCATTACTTATAATCATGAAAGATGAAAACTTCTGTTGTTATAAGTAGTCACTCCAAACATTCTGCAATCCAACAATAAATTTCATGTTGATTTTAGAGGAGATAAGTAATAGGAAAAGAAGGTGAGCTTAGTATACCGTATACAAAGGCAAATCCTGTTCTGCTGTGTTCACTGAAGCTGGTGTCCCCCAAGGTGCTGTACTCTCCCCACTTCTCTTTTCATTCTTCCTACATGACCTACCGTCTTCAAATGACATTAACTTTGTCAAATATGCTGATGACCTAAGTGTATCTTTGCCTGTCAAATGTCAAAGTGACTGCACCAAACTAAACGGCTTTTTATCAGTTATCACCCAGTGGTCCAAGGTAAACGGTCTAACCTTAAATCCCTCCAAATGCCAAACAGTGAATTTCGCCTGTAGGCATAAATCTGGCCTAAACAAACTGGTTAGCACTCACGAGGTGTGCAACATAGATGGCACTGAAATAGAAACCAAGTCTGAAATTAAATATCTAGGCGTCATTCTATCTGCCGATCTTTTCTGGTCGTCTCATATCTTGATGATTTCTAAGAAAATATTCCGTCTCACCTTCTATATCAAGAAATTAAGACATTCTGCAATAACCCAACCCTTACTCCTACAATTCGTTAACTCTCGCATTCTGCCTATTATTCTCTATTGTTCCCCCTTAGTTTTTCCTGGGCTGGACTATTGACGAAAGACTATACCTTATTACGCAGGATATTAAAGGTTGTCAGCAGGGTAAGCAACATGCCACTTAACCAGCTTGTTAATATTCTGCTTGACAGGCACATGGACTCATCTGAAAAATGGGCTAAATCCATTTTATCTAACTCACATCACCCTCTTTATTCACAACTCTCCCCTTGTATGTCATCAGGCACAACCACAAGCCTATATAGAAAACTATATGCTCTCACTAGTAAGTACAAAAACTCAACTATGCCCTACTTAACTCGTGTTCTGTGCGATAAAGAAAGCATTAGGCGTGATACCTATGACTTATTAAATAGTCAGTAGAACAAATGGATCTCATCTTTTCAACTCATATCATTTATAGGTACAACGTTTTCTTTCTTTCTTTTCCTTTTCTCTCTCTTCTTCCTGTTATGTGCTGCTTTGTTTCTTTCTTCTGCTTACGCCAGTAAATATGCTAGAACCTACTTTACTGGCACCTTCAAACACTCTGTTCAATTTTGGCTTTGCTACCGACATGCTAATATGTTGCTGTCAAAAGTAACTGAGATTACTCTTAATCTATGTAGAATTTTTATTTATTGATAATGTACCAACTGGATGCAGTAGTGTAGTAAAATGCTGAGGATTCCATTCTGTATCACAAGTACTGTTTTGAAATAAAGCGTATTATTATTAGTAGTACAATTATTGGTGGTAGCAGTGGTAGTTGTACCAAAGCCTCCAAAGCCTAAGGATGGTCGGGGGGTGGTGCCGGGTGGGGCTTAGGTAGTTGTACCAATAGTAGTAGTAATTTTGGCAGCAATAGTATTAGTAGTATTATAATAGTAGTAGTAGTAACTTTAGTGGTAGAAGTAGTATATGAGTAATGGTAATATAGTAGTTGTAGTAGTAGTGTAACGACAGAAGACAAGGGTCAGGCAACAGATCATTTATTGAGAGAATCAAGAGGTTTTTATAGATTTTTATGTACATTAATATTAGCATTATTGTTAGCAGAGAAGCAACGTCTTCTAGTCGACATTTGCCTTGCGAAACTAGAAAATGGGCCTTTGAAAGATGTTATTAATGAACTCAAATTCTATTGTCGGTACATGGATGAAATATTTTTGATTATGAAAAATGAGAAGGAAGCAAAGAACATCCTGGATAAATTTAACGAGGTTTATCCTGCAATAAATTTTACTATTGAGAAAGAAAAAGACTCTAGTATTTCATTTTTAGACGTCCTTATAACCAGAAAAGAGGATGACATAATAAGAAGAAGTGTATATAGAAAACCTACACCAACGGCTCAGTATACTCATTTGCCCAGCTTCGTGCGCTTGATATACAAACGCAATCTGATAAAATGCTCGGTTCACAGAGCAAGAGCATTTTGTTCGGATGAATGTCTTGATGAGGAACTTAACAATAATAAACGGTTGCTAAGTGAAAATGGTTATCCAGAAAAGTTTACTGATAAGAAAATGAATCTAAAATCAAAGCAGCCAAAGTTACCAACAGTTATAAAAATACAGTTCCTCGGGGACAACATCAACGAGATACTGACACAACGCCCTAGAAATGCAGTAAAAAGAGTATTCCCTGCTGCTGAATTACTCTGTGTCTTCAAAACCACTCACCTCTATTTTGCTTTCAGGAGTAAAAGACAAACTGCCTAATTTCGCCTCTTCTATGTGTATCTGGCAATTCAACTACTCCTACGGAGCCAGTTAGTCGCATAGGCCATACAATTAGGCGTGTTTCTCGTCGGATTTCTGAATATCACCGTGCGTGTAGGGCTATTCTATCTCATCTTGTGGATACAGAACACAAGATTGATGTTAACCAGGTTTTCAGAGTTATTTACCGCATACCTACGAATCTCAGTTTTGCCTTAAGAATGTTGATATTAAATTAATTTGATTTTTACCGTTATATCTTTATTATTATATTAGTTCAAGCATCTTTAATGGAGTGTAATTGTATTGACCTTACTTTACAAATCGATATTATTTAAAAAACACTAATATTGTTATTGATTACTAATCTAGACTATTCCATGTATATAAACATATATATAATTGTAGAGCTAGAAAAGGAAATTATTTCAAAGGATATTCTTTGCTCAACTATTTTATGTCTTCTGACTAGTTTTTTTCTTGCTGAAGGTTAGTCTATATTGCTTGTGACCGTCTCTCAGAAAGTTAAGCCATATATCTGCGAATCATGTTTGCACATGTTAAGTATGCTGTGATTGTTTGTTGAGTTCCTCAAGGTTAATCTTTTTTATTGTCTTTTATTCTCATGACCCTGATTCTGGACGTAAACACTGGACGTTAATTGTTGTCTACAATTTTAGCTTGTAGACAGCTTTCGTACCAGTAGAAATAGTGACAGTACATTTCTCTTGAAATGATTGAAAGTTAAGGAAATTAGGATAAATATAATAGAGGGATGATTTAAATGAAACATAAACATAATAAGCTTAATAAACAAATAAATGGCAAAGGTTCGAATAAAGCTATACGCAGCTCAATACTAGCTCATCTGGTCGATACTGGACATCAAGTTGACTCCAAAGAAGCTTTTAAAGTTATTTATCGTATTTCACCCAACCTTTCGCAAGATCTACTAGTACGACTTTTACATACAGCAGAGGCTATCGGTATTCATCTGAACAAGCCAAATTTGTGTGTTCGAAATAAATGTGTACAAACCATTCGCTCTGGTATTGTCAACTAAATAATATGTATTAAGTTTTACAAGCGGCTTTCCTCTCCCCTTGTAACTATCTTTTGACTTTATTAATTTCTTAAATTTCAGTTAAATCCGATTAAGTTGTTTGTATTTTACGTAATTCAACTGAGCCATTCTTTTCTTCCTAGTCACCATTATTTTACAAATATTCTGATAATATAATAACTTGTGAGTAACCCCTACAAATTAACCTATCTTGAATTCCGTAAATATTTTCAGCTTTCCTTCAAAACTTATATATTTCGTTACTAAAATCTTCCCACTGGGTTCGCCGAAGACATTGGCTAGCGGTTGCGCTATATCGTGAATTGGCAGAAGTTACAATTCATGCACTGGCCATTGGATCGGGTCCCAGTGGCTTAATGGAATACGAGCTCGCCTTGTACCAGAAGGTCCTGGGTTTGAACTCCAGTGGATACGTACTGACAAAGAGTCTCAGACTAGGACGAAGGAAACCGCAGTCCAGTACTCCCAGGTTTTCCAATGGTTCTCTAACCAATGTCAGCTCATAATGGAATCCTATAACCATATTAGCTAATTTTTTTGATGAATTGTAATAATCTCCTATTTTCCCTACCTTATACCTAAGAGTGATAAATTCCTATGGACTAAAATAACCATATGAATGGGGTAATTTTGAAGTACAAACTACATATTAGTGAAGAGATAGCCGATGATGAGTAACTAAGCCAAATGGAATATATTTCACAAAGTGGCTATCTTCTTATTTTTGGATAGAAAACAATATACCCGTGTGACGCGGGTTCGAATCTCAGAATGGATATGAGTTCCCTCAAGGCTGCAGATACGCCCTGCTAACCAGTGCCAACTAGCACGAAACCTAGGTCAAACAAGACTTCATATGTCCAACTGCCTCCAACTATCTAATATCATCAAATCAATGTGCAGCATGATGGCGAGCTACTTAGAATGGTAGTCACATTTTAAACCTGAATGAGAGGATTCAGTCTACACCAAAGAAAGGACTAGACACGTTACACTAGTTACTAGTGTCCAATGAAAACAATATATACACATTGGGTCATAGTAGATATTAAGAAGACAATTGCAACGAAGAAAATTTTCTTTTCGAGGAAGTCATTGTCAACTAGATAGCTGTACATTCGTGTATTTATATCAAATGGATGGGAAAGTTCCAGAATAATTTCTGGTTAAGGGTCAAATTAATAAAAATTACAATCAGGAATTAGAATGACATAATTAACAGGGGATGAATAAAACTCAAATAAAGTAGCATTATAATAACTAAGAAGATTGACACTGTGCAATTGGGGTTTAGAAATGTAGAAATAACAAAATAGACAGGATGTTTGGATAAAAAACTAACTTGATGAATAATTGTTTATGCAAAACAACATATCGTTTTGAGTGGAAAAGGATCCACTTTGTTGCCGGCAGAAACTGATGCGCCTAAAGGCACTGTACTCTATCCATTCCTTGTTTTTCTTTGTTTTCGCATAACTTTTCATATTCTTCCAAAGCCAACTTCATTAAACATTCCGATGATCAAACCATTTCTGTCCGAATAGTTTCTACTTTGGATTGTTTATATATGAATGATTTCTTGTCTGAAGTAAACAAATGGTCTTTAACTAAATCCCTCTAAATGTCGTATTGTTGATTTTATTTTCAGATACGAATAAGACTTGCGTGGGCTGGCTGATACAGTCCCATGATTGTCGAAATATTGACGGCACTGTGACAGAGAATAAATCAAATATCTCTCATCTCGGTATCAGTTTCTTTTCAAATCTTTGTCGGTTATCTCACATCCTGTTGATTTATAAGAATGTGTTTCATTTGACTTATTACATAAAGAGGTTGAAGCGTTCTGCTGGCATAACTTAACCTTTATTTCTCTTATGATTTTTTAATTCGTGTATTTTGTCCATTCTCCTTTATTGTTCACCATTATTCTTGCCTGGACTTCTGAAAAAACTACTTTGTCATATAACGCAGAACACAGCAGATTGTAAATAGGGTTAGTGGGGTGCCTGTGACACAACTAAATGAGATTATTGTCAGTTAGCACTTTAGTTCTTGCCATCCAGTTATCTGCCTGGAGTTATCTTGTCTGATACTAAACATCCTCTTCATTCTCAAATTTCTCCTTGCATCTCTTCTGGTTAAACCAAAAGGAACTTCATAAGAATTTACGCTCGTACAGCTACAAAGTAAAAAAAATTCTACCATACTACCATACTCAGCAGGCGTTTTGTGTGAAGAGACAGTCAGATGTCAGAAAAGAAGTTTTTTTTAAATTAGTAATCTGAACTGCAAAGTATAAGCATAGATTATTATGATTTAAATTAGGTATGACTTAAATAAATTTCAGATTTTCCTGTCGATTGGTTGAACCGAAGTGCTCAGTCTCAGGTTAACATGTCAGCTTCTTGTGCAAATGCTTCGAAGATGCCTGGGCATGTAATTAGAGGTTAATTAGTGGATGGTGACTAGCAGTGAAGTCCAGATGACGAGCCCCACATAGGACGAAGTGAGCATCCTGGATTTTACTGTTAGTCATCATCCACCAATTAACCTCTAATTGCATGCCAAGACATCGTTGAAGCATCTACACAAGAAGCTGACATGTCAACCTGAGACCGAGCACTTCGGTTCAATCAATCGACGGGAAAATCAAAAATTGAATTAAACAATTAATATGACCCGTTGTACAAAAAAGAGGCGGTTCTCATGGCCCAAGTGGTCTAGTGGATAACGCTTTGGCTTTTGAAAATTTGCGCGCTAGTTTCAAGCCTCGGTGGGAACATCTTCACTCATTTTGGAATGTGGGTACATCCAGATGACGAGTCCGAAACAGGAAGATATAAGCAGCCTGAATTCCACTGCTAGTCACCATCCACCATTTAAAAATACTAGGTATGATATTATCTATTTACAACGCATTGTGTTTTCACCAACATTCTGTTTTTGGTGGTTTCATTAATAAGATTATTATTATGTATGTACATATTTATACAAGGAGCTAAGCTGTTGCCATATGTATTGTTGTTGATTGTTGATTACAGCTTCATTCCACACAGTACTTTTTGGTATAGGTATGCAATTTTCAGCATGTGATATCGGTAGCCCAAATTCTGCAGGCCGACCATAGATATCAGGTGTGCGTCTGCAGGGTATCGAACCTCGTACCATGTACATGGTTGGGGGGGGGGCTAACATCACAAATTCCTTGCAAATTCCATTCTATAAAATTGATATTGTTCGGAATAGAGGAACTATTATTTTTTCATTCATTCTGTGGTTATTTGTTACTTAACTAACTGTTCGTCAACTATATCGATTATGCAATCAGAGTATTCACTACTTTCCACACATTCTTGTTTCTCACACACCGTGATTTTGATACTAGTTGAAAATAGTGTCCAGCCTTTATTGTCAGTTAATACCGCATATATATATATATATATATATATAGTTAGTCGGTGGCACAGTGGTTAGGACGCTCGCCAACCATGCACATGGTCCGGGGTTCGATCCCTAGCCAACGAAGCACAGTTTTCCCTCTCTAATTTAGAAATAATGTTGGTAAAGAGAGAAAGTTAGGCATAAGGCTAGCAACCCTATCCTGTAAAAATAAAACACTGCTACAGAAACTTCAGGCCATTAGCCTGAAGCCCTATGTTTCACTGGGAACGTGAAGGAAAGGAAAATACCGCATATATCAACCCGCAAATAACTGTACAGCTTTGAATTGAAGCTACGAAAAGTGATCTTTTGACTAACCCAAAATGTCCTTAGTCTACAGTAATACATGAGTTCCTGCATCATAATGATAATGTGAAATACTCTGGCACATTGAAATTTATACTGTTTGTGTCAGTTAAAATATCTATAAATATCCATTACATAATAACCCTTAAAGATGATATAAGCAGTACAATAAAACAGCCAAATTGTCCTAACTTTTAAGTGAAACAGAAGGAGGAAAGGAAAATCTGATTTATTACATCCATATCAAAGTGATAAGGTAAAGACAATGGCTTTACGGATATGTTCTCAAGCCATCCAGATTCCTCTGCGCAGCTCAAACCTATGTGGCTACTTCCCTTACTTCAACCATCTTTGCATGAATTTAATAACTAGTGAGTTCACAGTCTCTGAACGTCATTTGAACGTAAATTTAATCTAATTCACCTTTTAATTCTCCTCATATATTATTATTTCTCAAAGTTGAAACGAAGGTTTTTAACAACACACTCTTGTTTCATCCTGTTCTCTCCATTCCTGAATAGCTGGCTACACGACTGTGCATTAGCTTACATCTCCTCTCTAAGTGATCTCCTACATGTTACCCTATGACTCCCAGTTCCTCTCTTGTTTCCTATCCATGTTCCACTGGAGTGTCTGCCTAGCGTGTGATGTCACTTAACAGTCTTCACAACGTGTGTTTAATCCACCGCTATTTTCCTCGGCATATCTGTTGAGCAATAGGTTCCTCGTTGGTTAGTTTCTAGATTTCTTTGTTGTTAGTAGTTTCTGGATACATAGTGGTTAAAATAAGCATCAGCCTTTTGAAAATGCCTTCGGTAATGCATCAGGTTTCTGAACCAAGTAAGTGCGAATCTTGTTCCTCGCGCTAAGTGCAGTTTATTTCCACATTGATTTCAGATTAACGAAGGTCTATATTACTTTCCCTATTCTGGCCGATTTTGATATCCTCTTCGGTGTCGTCTGTAGTTGAAACAGTGCTGCCTAGAGAAGGAAAAGAGGTAGCTGCCTTTAGGTCTCTCCCGTTGATAGTGATTGGTAAGGTTTAATAAATTATAACGGATAAATTGTTTGGCAAATCCCACCTTAATGACCTACTCATAATAATTATTCTTATTAACATGCTTCAGCCAACTGTGTAATCACTATCCTTTTCTCTGCTAGACTGCATATGACTGTTGTGATATTTGCATATCATATGTTGACTTGATCCTTATTATTTGTATTCCCACTGTTGATTCTCAAATCTGAATGCTTCTGTTTGTAGTGGTGTAATAATATCGATAATATTGTTGATTTACGAGATGATTTTTGAGTGAATCAAGGTCATTCTTACCTTAGACTACTTAAACACTAGCATTAACACTTAGAAGTTGAACACTACTTGTCAATGTAAGTGAACATTGAACTTGGGTTCACTGACCTTGGTCATCATTGGTGGGCAACTCGAAGGCGTGAATGGTTCAATCGTTTACGGGTTCGAAGGAGACGAAAAAAAGACGAATAAAAGTACTTCATATTTTGTGTAAAACATTTCTTTACAGATTGTGTACTAACCCTCGATTTTAATTGCAAAATAATACAACTTCCTTCTAACATCCACTGGTGTTCTGGAGTTAAAGTCGAGAACCAGTCGTAGTATTTATCGGTTCGGAGCGTCTTCGTAACAATAGGAACTTAGGGTTAAGTTCCTTGACACTAGTGTTTACAGAAAACCCACACATTCAAGCAGGTATTTAGATTTCCGATCATCCCATCTTATGTCAGTGAAAATAGGATTGGTTAAATGTTTAAGTAATAGAGCACAAAAAGTAAGAAGTACCAAGGAAAATCTAAGACATGAAGTGACACACATAAAAGAAGCTTTGAAACTTAATTATTGCCCGGATAAATTAGTCAGGAAATATATAAGGAAACGTAAAAATAAAATAAATAATAATAGTACTGATAGTGATAATAATAATAATGATAATATTAATGACGACATGCAAGTCAAATATGCGCAAGGCAACACCAACAATGAGGAATCTAAATCATCAGTAGTAATTCCATACAAGAAAGGAACCTCGGAAACCAGCTTACTCAGAATTCTTAACTATACAGGAACAAAAGTGGCTGATATTAAAACCCACAAACTCAATTAGAAACAAGCTTTGTCGATTAAAGGATCCTATGGAGTCTTTAAAACAAAACAATTTAGTTTATCTAACGCCCAGCCTGAAGTTATTGTCAGCTCAAATACATAGGTCAAACTAGTAGAACAGGTTTGGTTGACCCTAATAAGATAAGAAATCTGGAGAATAGTTCAGCCATAGCATTACATTCAATCACACACAACCATACAATAGGATGGGATAGGATAACAGTTTTAAAGTCTAATGTCACAAGGTTTAGGGAGAGATTGATAACAGAAGCTTTGTTTATTGAATCAACTGCAAATACATGTAATAGGAATAACTCAACATCTGTCCCAGATATCTGGAAAATTCTGCTACCCCAATGACGACAAATAGGAGAGGACAAAGAAAACTACAAAACTCAAGTTTCGAAGTCATGTGATTGCAATTGATATGATTATGGACAATAAATTTTGTTCGAAACGTCATACTACTGCTTCACTGTGTGTGATACATCTAATAAACAAACTAATATGGATATAATTACTACTACAGTGCTCAAGTTTCAAGCATATATTGATACTTACCTTAGACTGTCTATGGGAATTCCATTGTGTGTGATTCTTGTGGATAGAATTTTTGATCCCATCTAGTTGGTAACATTCCGCTTGATTATAACTACTTTTAATGTACTAAGAAAGTTCTGTTTAATGTATAGCTGCTTAACAACACTGCTGAGAATCACACATAGATCCCAACCACAAACAATTGTCTTTTTGCTGTTTTTGGAACGTTTTGTAATCGTAAGTGTCTCAAGGAAGTTTCGTCAGCTATACATTGGGAATCAGAGATCCGTTTCCTGCCCTCAGACTACAACGAGTCAGCTTCAACGGTCGTAATAGAAATAAATAATAAAGCTGATCATTCGTCTTTTCCTCGTATCTTTCCAAACAGGCACAAATTATGCATTATGTAACAATTCGCCTAATTTTTACAATTAAAACGTTTTTGGCAAAGAAACTCATAACTCAAGAAAATGTTTTTAGATCAAAACAAAACTCAACTTTTCACTAGAATTATGTAATATTTACATGAATGATATCACACTGGCTAGAATTTTATGTCCTGTATTCCTACTTGTCAAAATCTAATCTTCCTTTACTAATGGTTTATATTTTATCACATGGTGAAATGACAGTGACTTTGAAACCACAATGTGAAACTTAAACTTTTGCTACAATCACAAATCCATTTTTTGTGGTCTTCCGCTGGAATAAACAAGATTAATTATCTTTTGTTACCCGTTATAGCTACTATTACTACTAACAATAATATCGTGCTAAGTTCAATTTATTAAATTTTAAATGTGAGATAACAGTGTCTTCCTTCCATTCATTTCTAAAGTTTTACTACTGTTTTCCCAAGAATACTAAACATTTATCACGATCTGTAATCACACCGAATCTATCAACAGTATTATGCTAAATTCATAGTTGGGTGTTACTTTTACTTTCCATAAATCTTTATCATATGACTGTTATTCATATTTCGGTAATCTTTTCCGATCTCCTGAGATGACTACGTATTAAAAAGGATTCAGTATATGTTGCATTTGTCTTTAGTAATTTAGTGTTTTTCTCGCATAGTTCTGAAACCTTCTGTATCCTGAACTCCATATATTTTGTTGTAACAGAATAGCTGTTTGAGAAATCCTTGTGAATTGTCAATATTCGACTATAATAAACCCACCTCCAGGCTAGACGTGAAGCAGTTCACTAGTAAAGAACCTAATGAGATATCTCATTGCAATCTCTTCCTTTTGCCTGTAGATATTGTCAGTGAAAGTCGTTTGTACATTAAGAGCACACCTTATGAACAGTTCTTTCAAGCATTTCGTCGGTATTCCAAGTTCAACTGATTACCATCTATATGTTTGTACATAAAAGAGACGGTTTCCATAAGTGGGACATTGGTGAAAACTGAACCGTTATCAAATACCGTTAGCATACTTTTATTAGGACATTCATGTTTTGTATGCAATCGATGAGCTAGAAAGTTTCACTGAGCAAATACGGGCATAGATCTTTCCTTACAGGTTCCAGTATTTCAGCTAAACTTTTAAAACAGAATGATAAAGGAAAAAATGAAGAGTTTAGACTTGAATACAATGGGTGACCAACTTTGTATATCTTTGGTAAATCATAATATCGTCGCACTGTTTTGTTTTCATTCTATCCACGATGTTTACAACCTTCAATGTGGTACTAAGCTTTATAGAAAGTAAAATCATACTAACTTGAATTTATGTGAAAAAAAAATTTGTTTTGTATATAGTCAAAAGTTAGAGTCGAACACATGCATTTGGATAGGACTCCCAGAAAAGTAACGAAGTGATCTATTTTCATTCCTTCGCACTGCAAGCAAAACACAGGGCTTCAAATTTCAGTCCTTGAAGTTTCAGTGACGGTAGTATTGGTTTTATATAGTGTAGTCACCAACTTTATGTCCAGTCATTCTTCTTTTATGCTCATAAACTAGGCGAGGTTTAAACAGTACATGAGCTAAGAATCGAACCCGGATCATTTGTATGAATGACAAGCATCTTGCAAATGAAAAATCTGTTCAAAAACGTAGTGAATGCACAAATATTATTACTTGTTGTAGCTAAAACTCTTATAACCAGCCTCAATTGTGAACAAACGAGTTCGGAAGTAGTTACGTTTTCCCGTGCATTAGTAATTACCTTCAATCCATTTGAAAACATAATTATAACTTTGCTGATTAGTCACACATAACGAAATTCAGTAAAAATATTTGTGTTTTAGCTAAGTGAAGCCTATCAAACGGGAACACTGGTATCCTGATAAGAGACGAATATTTGCAACCGTGTTTGTAGATGTTTCTGTAACAACAGAAGACAAGGGCCGGCAACAGATCGTTTTATTATGAAAATCAACACGTATATATATATATATATATATATATATATATATATATATATTTCATGTATATTATTATAGCTTATTCAAGTAGACAAACGCAGGCTTCTGATTGGTTGTTTTCGAGTTTCCTCGGAAAGTGGGGCCATCAATCTGCGAATCATATTTGCCCACGTTAAGTCTGCTGCGATTGGTTGTTGAATCAGCCTTGTTCATATTTCCTCACGGCCAATATTAGTGACCTAGACATTGACGTAAATTAATGTCTACCAATTGGCTAGCAGCCTGCTCTCACCACATCTCGATACCTTTATTTCTTCCTTTACACTAAAGATTACATCCATTTTGCAATCAGAAGGTTTATGAACAAGACCTCAGCAAAGGCTGAGAGCAGAAACATGGAGATAGTGATATTTACATTCTTATGGAAATACTGAAGCAACACCTTAGAAGCCTTTTCTGGATCTAATCTGAACTGATAAAATCAATTAGTTTTCTTTCATAAAGATTCTGACAAAATTCGGTATCATGCAAAGTATTTCAAAGAAGGTTTCGGAGGATATTCTTCATTTACATAAGTGCAAATGACTGTTCCATCGCTTATCTGACATCTGTGAAAGAGATTCTGTCTCTGTCTGGATTCAGCATAGAACTTGGCACCGAAGTGCAGCAGTTCGAGTTGCCACTTTCCAAATAGCCCACAGAGGTAGACAAGAAGATGAGTGAAGAGAATCAATAGAGTTTGACAAGTATAAGAGTGAAACAGAATGGGTAATGGTAGAAAGTAATATGAAAGATTACAGAGACTGAATACATCTGCGCCATTGACAACGATTTTGAGCCATGTCACCTATTGTCTCCAGCCATTGATTCCTAGAGTCCCGAGGACCCCAACCCGGGAGTCTGCATCTCCCTACCTGACTCAGTTTAACTGCCAAGGATTTCATGGATTGATGCCATGTTTTGTTTGGCCACCACTGGCTCTTTTCCAACCTTCACCTATGTCAGCTAGCAATGCCCGTCGGGGAGGCGGTGGTTAGGCATGCGCAGCACGTGACCTAGCCATCTTAGTCTATGTAACTTTATAGCCTCGTCGATTGATTTTCCCTCTTTACTCAACACTCTACGCCTAACGTCAACATTACTTACCTTATTAAACCACCTAACGTGAGACAGAGATTACTGGCAGCCCAATTTATTATACTTTTCTAGAGGGTTACGTAAACCTTTGGGGTTATAAAGACCATCTCCTGCTTGTCTGTACACTGAACTAAATGCTTACTAAGAACTTGTCGGCCGACTCTGTGGGTGGAATGTGGGATGATCTGGCTCAAATTCATTTCTAATGACGATGGAGAAGTTTTCCTTTGTATACATCAAAACACCCCTGTGTTGAATGTTTCTTTGTTTCAAAATGTTTTCAGATTACTGACATGTCGTCTTCTATTGTGTTTGTGGCATGTATTTAAAATTTCTGTCATTAATTGTGGCAACCTGAAGTAGTGCATACTGAAACCAAATCACAAGTTATTGACGCATGCTTTAACAGTATTAATCCTGTCCGCCTTTTTATTGAGTTTTAAGATGTTCCATATTTTAGGACAGAAACTGGATGGTAAGAGCTTTGCCTCCGTTGACGAACCGACTTACTTATTAGCCATTAAGATGTACCAACACATAAAAGACTATATACAAGAGAAATTTAATTTTCTTCTTAGACAATTCATTGCAGATTTCATCACCAACCAACATCAGCTAGAGATCACTGAAAACTAGCCAGGATCACTGAACACTTGTTTCTCCCCAGTCAAGACTTTTCAGCAGCGCGAACCCACAACCTTCTCAACACAGGACTTTCATGTTACGACACCGAGCTCGCTGATCATTCAGCCACTTAGAATGGAATTCAACGACCTTTGAATTCTGAATTCGTCAACTCGTGATATAGAGACGCTCTCACCTTAGTCTTCAAGGAGTATTCACTTCGCCTTAATATGGTGAATCTCGCTGGTCATTACCTCTCAATACAGCTTCAGGACTTCCATTCAGTAGCCACCAATTAGTTTGCAATCAATATGTACCTTAGGGTGCTTGTAGGGATACGGAATAATTTCAGTTTAAATTTTGTCATGAATCAAAATCAGTTGGAAAAATCATTGAGAACCATGCAGAACTGGAGAGCTATTTCGTCCTATTTTTAGACTCACGAAAAGGGAGAACCCCAGATCCTGACAGGGGTCAAACTCACAGCCCTCAGGTTACGAGACCAAGCTCATTGATAATCCAACCTTAACGGCTCCTGAATTCTAACTTTGCCAACTCATTATATAGCGATGCCCTCAACAGTGCCTCCGATGTGTATCCACTTCACTTAGACAGATCCTATAATCTAAATATCAATTACTAGCTCAATGATTGCTGCTGGAGAGATTCCCTAGAGCTGAGGTGAAAAGTATTTAGCACTTTAGTCCACCACATCAAAGTGAATTGGATGCTCATCAATGGTATTGGTTGAGGATTGTACCATATCATGAGTCGGGTCAATGTATCCCGCCGAAGTAGGTCAAAAAGATTGGTCTTGTAACCTGAAGGTCCTGGATTCGATCTCTAAATGTATCATTGGTGTACACTCCCGCAGAGTCCCAAAATATAGAAAGAAACAGCTCTCCAGTGCTTCTTGGTGGTTTTCAATGATCTCTCCAACCCAATACTGGTTTCTCGGTGAAATACATCCCTAAATCCCTTCGGAATATAGATAACTACACTGTTAGCCAAATATTGTAATAAGCTTACATGGATTAACTATATATCCACCTTTCACAGTCTTCTCGATTCATACATGAACTAACCAGTTAGGCAGATTCATGTATTTTATGTTTGCTTCAAAACATGAACGTTTCAGATAATATTTCTTTTATTCAGTACACATACATGAGACGCATAAAGTGGTTGAGGTAAATCTACACAGATTGTTGAAATGTAGTCACTTAGTAGTTAATAGAAACACTCTCATCATAAGCACTGTAAATGAATTAATTAAAATATGGTCATACATGTCTTCAACTCATTATTGTCAATGTTTTTGTCAGTATGACTAAATAGTATACAAAAACCGCCCGAAATTTATGTTTTACTGTCCAATACCGTTAGGGCGTGTAACATTTGTTGTCTTTGACAGTTAGGCAGATCCACACATGTTATGTACATATTCTGTGAATATAAATCTGATGAACTAATAGTGTCATTTTGTTGTATGTTATCATTTAACTGGACTTGCCTTCTAGATGAATTTATGATTGCATCACGATTATGATTAGGAATAATAGAGGCTGTTGCATAGGGTGTCACCACAGGTGTATATCCCTGTTCATTACAATAATCACCATTGACTGCTGTCATTGATGTTGGTGGTGTTAAAAGTGGACCTGGAGATTCATTAAAATGTTGTCTATTTGGCAGTTGTTCCAAATAAATTGCTGAATCAAATGGTTCTGAGCTAGTTTGAGAAGCTGAGGTAACGTGTGATGAATTTGTTTGTACAAGATCTTGTGTGTCATTGATGAAAAAACCGCTATTAGTTTGTGTATGTGGATTTAAACGCCTAGTGAATGTGTGATATCCTTGAGGTATATTAGAGTTGTTATTTGCAGGATTTGATGCTATGTTATGGTTTGTAGGAAATCTACCAGACTTTAATTGTGATTTAGATGGATTGATTCGAGGTTCATTAGAATACTGAAAACATTGGAGACCACAGCCGTTTAATGAACTGCCATTGGATATATTCTCTGATGATTGTCTAATAGGTAAGTATGAAACATGCGGTTGCATTTTCATGTCCAATGTCTGATCACCAGAGCTTACACTTATTGTCAAAGAACCATTACCCATCTGATTATTTAAATATCCGTTGTGTTGTACTGCACTACCCTTTGTTATTTCATTCATGCTATTCACCTTCGACTTGCAATCTTTATTTTTTGAAGGCGAATCATGTTGGAAATTGGATTGTGATATTTGATATGTAAGGCGTTTCTTACAAAATTTATTACGACGTATCCAACACACAACACATATCCCAAATATAATGCACCAGGCTAGAAGACTGCTAACTACAGCGCTAATGAACCAAGGTTGACTGATTAGTTGTTCATCTTTCACTGAATATTCTGTTAAAAATGAGACTGATGGTTTCTTCAGGTCTTCAGTAGTTCTACCTGTTGACAATTCTCTGTTCTTTTGTAAATTAATACCTTGAATTGTATCGATTTTTAGCAAATCACTTCTGATGCCAATACCCATGCATGTGTAAGCAGCTATCTGAATACTGAATGATTTCGGTAGCGAATTTAAACTAATCGCTACCTTTCTACTTCCTGAAGTCACATTTACACTGTGGTATGTTTTCAAGACTTCATCATGAATATAAACAATGTATCCAAGAATAATACCATTCCAGTCGGACACACGTGGTGCTGTCCATCCTACCTCTAAACTTTCACTGAATAACCAACCGGCGAATATATTTCTTGGAGGAGACGCTGGACTTGTTTCATAGGTGAGTGCTGTATGTGTAAAGATATCACTAGTTTCTAAGTAGTTCACGGATATTTTGCCACTGAATGCTCTGATACCAACTTCATAACACCGAAATGGTCTAAGTTCTGTTAATAAGGAAGTGATCTTATGATTTATACGTTGTGAATGCTTATCTAACTCACTTTTCACATAATTTGCATCGATAGTCACGGTTGAAATAACTCCGGGCAGTGAAGTAACAGAATCCGTAGTATTACTTTCTTGTTCTTCTTGACAGATTTGTCTCATCAACTCCAGACGTTTATAAACTTCACTGACACTTGCAGATTTATGATAGTTTTCAGGATTTAGGCTACAATAATTATTTATGAAGTTCTTATCACTTAGGCTGATTTGTGAATACTTGTCATTCAAACATCTTACATGTTCCACACTGCGATAGTAGATGATGTATCCACTTATCCTTGATAAGACTGAAGCTTCTTCATACACATTCCAACTGACATGAATGCTTTTAGATGACAAGACCGTCAGTTGGACATTTTTTAATTCCACAGGTTTTAAAATAAACTCATCGACGGTAAGATTATCACTTTTTGAACTATTCTCAGCATAATTATTTAATGTTTCCGTGTATATAGGTCCAAATGGATCACTTGCCCAGCCTACACGACCCTGACCTAACTTAGCACGAATTATAATATAATAAGGAATGTTAACACTAAGACCATTTAAGGTAATCAAATTAACCGGCCAACTACGTTCAATTACAATCCATCCATCATTGGGTCGATCAGGTGTATAAAGTTCAATCCAATAATTCATAGGTAAAATAGATCTACTATGACTTCCTGTAGCATATAAAAATGGAGGATTCCAAGTTAATGTAACACTTTGCTCTGTTGTATTCATTACTTGAAGATTATTTGGAGCAGAAAGAGGATATTCTTGCAGATAATCCGAAATACCTTCTTTCGGTTTAGAAAATAATACAGTCAAATGGATTGTAGCCTCATTTATAGCATGTGTATCATCTTTGACTAGACAAGTGTACACACCAGAATCATTAATCTGCAAATCATTTATTTGTAAACTTCCACTCTGAAGAATTTTAAATCTCGAACTATTCCGGTGAATAACTCCATTAGTAAGCTGATTCATGTTAGCATTCGATAGTGAAGAACGTTTCCAGCTTACTTCCCAATGTTCAGTTGATTGAAGACTAAATGTATCCGCGTTATCCTGACCAAGATGTTTATCATCTTTCAGTTTATGTGAATAAACTATTTTAACAAAACGAGGTATTTCACAGTCAATCAGAACAGACTTTCCAACTACCTGAGTTTTATTCGATGGAGGTAATCCAATATACGGTGGAACATATCTTACTGCTTTCGATGCGCTAGACGATGTCTCATCCGATTTAGCTTCTTAGACTCGTTAACACTTTGAGCATAATTTAAAGATAGTGTGTTTGTGGCTTTCTTTTTACGTTTAACTCTTAACACTGCACTCGTCTGCACCATATCAACCGAGGAATGTGCAATACAGTGGTATTTACCAGCATCTTGTAATGTAATCGAATTTATTTCCAATGTTCCATTATTATAAACGCGATATTTATTTGATGTTTGTTTTTCAAGCAAATTGTCTGATGGGAAAATAGGACTTTTGTCCGGCAATTCCCAGTAAATACTCGGCTTAGGAATTCCATCCACAGAACAGAGAAAAACAGCCTTCTCACCTACATTTAAATTCAAATCGCTTGGTGATTTCAGGAATATTGGCGGTGTTTCAACTGTTAAACGTATCTCGACTTCATCTCCATTTTGCGCTGTGCATATATAAACATCAGAATCAGTATATCTTGCGTGACTGATGATTAGGTAAGTTTTTCTCTGTTCAATTCTATCTGAAGCAATCACAGAATCTTTTGATTTCCGTCTCCACTTTATCGGCTTATCGGTAATGATGGATGGACAAACCAACTTAACTTGTTCACCTTGTCTTGCTCGGATGTGCTTTGCTCCTCTTTTAATATAATCATGTGATTTCACTTGTAAACGTGCAGAACGGGACAGTCGTTTGCCAATCAGATTTGATGCTGCGCAAACATAATTTCCAGTGTCTTTAATACTTACTGGATGTATTCTAAGCTTACCGTCTAGCATTATTCGAATATTTGATAAATGAGAGCTTTGTGATTTATTCGCCTCAATAATAGTTTGATTATCCTTGATCCAAAATATCATAGGCTTTGGAAATCCCTGTGGAGGAGTGCAGTCAAATGTTACACTGGCTCCTTGATCTGCTTCAATATCAGTCGGATTTAAAGGGAATTCAGAGTCGAGATATGCTATAGCTCCTAGAACTGGTGGCCAACTTGTTACCCAACCTACAGAATTTGTTGCATTACAATAAACAAAGTAAGATTTTCTTGGAGCTGGATTAGAAATCATCAAATTGCCTTGGTGTTTATTCATATGTATGCTTGTTTGATGACCAGATGTCTGAAATCTGTCTATCAAAGGCTCACCAGTACTTGCATTATACCAAATAATTAGAGGCGTTGGATTCCCTTGAGCTTTACAAGTGAATTCAAGAACACTCTCAGTTGTGATGACGTCATCTGGAGCTTTTATAATAATTGGTTTTCTAAGCTCACTATTATCCTGTGGCTTTGAAATATCCAGCGATAATAAGAATCTGATATTTACAATGAGATAAAAAATTAATGAGAGTATCCTGTACATTTGGTATACTACTGATATAACACCTCTAAGGGATACTTGACGAAGCGAGAGATTTGGTTTCACCCAAATGGTTTAGAATCTAAAATAACAGAGAAACACACAGATACTAACTTTTTACAGTATATTAGAGAAATATGAGTAATTATGAATAATGACAAAATCAGATGGCTATATAAGCGAATGGTTGACTAAAAGATGTAATCTACGAACACTCTTTCTGATGAATAAATATGAACGATACCTCTATCTTACCTAGAAAAAAATGGATATCAGCGTTGATATAAGAATAAAACTTGTGCACTGTGGTAAAGTTTAATTCCATTATGGGTGAATTTCGTTTTGATAAAGTCTCACAGTGTTATACAGTAATGTTTACCGATGACGACGTTTCGAGCACAATTTATTGCTGCTCATAATCGTATCAAGGTACTCACACAACTTTCGAAATTCGTTTGTATAATTCCATTATTTTCCATCGCTTGATTTGATTGGGAGTGGCATTTTCCACATTTTGGGTAAGAGTGATGAATCATTTCTGTTGCATGTGTTGGGTGTGTAGATTCGATGAACAAGGATTCAGCAATCAAAATACGACCCCATACGACTAATAGTAGACTCTAGAAATACACCTGCTTATGAATTATCAAAACACTTAGCTCTAATATTATGCCCTCCATTAGAAATTTTTCAAACTGTAGACTAACTAATTCATATGAGATGAAAAATAAACTAAATAACATTCAACTAGAGAATGATGAAACAATGGTTAATTTTGATATAACTGTAACAACAGAAGGCAAGAGTCAGGTAACAGCTCGTTTATTAAGGAAATCAACACGTATTTATATATTTTCATGAACATTATTACAGCTTATTCAAGCAAACAAACACACTCTTCTGATTGGTTGTTTCCCACAGGAAGTTAACTTTGCATCTCTTTGTGACTATTTCTTGAATGTCAGGTCATCCATATGTTAACTGAATGTGCCTACGCAAAGTCTGCTGTGATTGGTTGTTGAATCAGTCCTGTTCATATTTTCTCACGACCAATATTAGTGACATAAACATTGACGTAAATTAATGTCTACCAATTTGGCTAGCATCCTGTTCTCACCACATAACTAGTCTTTATACTAACATACCAATCAATATGGCCTTAGAAGCAGTTAAAAAAGAATTAACTGCAAACGCTGAACTCACTTTTAGGATGAAACTACCCATTGAAGAAATTATTTTAGGAATTCAGTTATACCTCGCATCTACTGTCTTTAAATTCCAAGGTAAAATATATAGACAAACAGAAGGTGTAGCAATGGGATCACCAATATCCCCTATGGTAGCAGATATATTCATGGACAACTGGGAAAATATGACTCTTACTACGTTTAATCCTACTCCAAAAATATGGTGGAGATATGTGGATGACACTTTCACAGTGTTAAAAACAGAACATATCTCTAGCCTCTTGACATACATAAACTCACAAGTAGAGGGAATAAAATTCACATTTGAATCGGAAAATGAAGAGGGAGAGATTGTAAAATAAAGAACAGAAGAAGGAAAACTGCACACTAGTGTGTACAAAAAACCAACTCATTCTAATAGATACTTAGACTTTAAGTCAACTCATCCGTTAACTGTTAAGGCAGGCTTAGTTAAGTGTCTAACAAACGAGCAGTAGCACTAAGTAGCACAAGAAAAGACCTAAATGATGAACTAAAACAGATAGAAGAGGCTGGGGTGTTAAATAACTATCCTATAAAATTCATTAGGAAGATCGAAAAAGGCCAAACCAAAAATAAAAATAATTGTAAAACTAGTAATGATAACATAAATAAGAGAGAATATAAGTCATCTACAGTTTTACCATATAAAGAAGGGATATCTGAGACCCTACGTAGGATTCTAAATATAGCAGGAATTAGAGTGGCATTTAAACTCACAAACTCACTCAGGGACAAGCTGTGTAGGTTAAAGGACCCAGTTGACCAATTAGACAAAATAATATAATTTACAAAATACCCTGCAATGACTGCGATTGACGTCAACTACATAGGTCAAGCTAATAGGTCGGGATAGTTAGATTGTCGGAATATAAGAATTTAGCTAAGGTAAGAAGGATTGACCCGAGAAGATAAGTAATTTAGAAAAAAGCTCAGCAATTGCAATGCATGCATTAACACACAACCACACAATAGGGTGGTGAGAGGGTTAAAATTCTAAAAATAAATCTAGTCAGGTGGAGGGAGAGAGGTTGATTACTGAATCCTTATTCATCGAATCTACACACCCAACACATACAACAGAAATGATTCATCACTCATACCTAAAATGTGGAAAATACTACTCCCAATCAAATCAAGTGATGGAAAATAATGGAATTATACAAACGAATTTCGAAATTTGTGTTAGTAACTTGACAAGATTATAAGCAATAAATTGTGCTCGAAACATCATCAGTAAACATCACTGTGAAGCTTTATCAAAACAAAATTTACCCATAATGCAATCTTAGGGTTCGTCTCAAAACATTCAGGAAGACTCACTCACGAATGCAGTCCACATATGAGTCAGAGAATGAAAAAGTTTTATGATTTATTGATGTCCTGCTAACAAGAGAATCTAATGTCAATATTAGGTGGTGTGGTTTTCGTTATAAGTCAACAGCTGGTCAATATACCCATTTCAGATCGCTTGTTTCTATTTCGTAGACAATAAATCTAATCTTTCGTCCTATTGTGGTGAAAGCTGTTTGCTAGCTAAAATTGTAGGTAGCAATATTCGTCAGTGTTTACTTCCTGAATCGGGATCATGAGAAAAAAATCAATAACAAAGCTTAACCTTGAGGAACCCACCAACAGACTTAAAGGGTGCAAATACGATTCGCAGATATATGGATAACCTTGTAAGCAACGGTCACAAGCAATACAGAATAACCTTGAGCAAGAAGACGGCCAATCAGAAGACGTTGCTTCTCTGCTAACAATAAGGCTAATAATAATGTGCATAAAAATCTATAAATATCTGCTGATTTTATCAATAGAGGATATGTTGCCCGGTCCTTGTCTTCTGTCGTTACAATCTTTGTAAAATCTCAGAGAAATTGACATAAATAATCCGAAATTTCCGTTCGGCAAACTGTTCCGAACATCTTCAAGGATATTAATCGAAATAAAATAATAAAGGTTTATATATATCTTAGTAGAGATCTTATTATTAAAATCCTTGTCGATTGATGCCTGGGTTATGAAAACACATTAAAAAAAGAACAAAATGCCATGAATTGTATACTTTTGCATCAGACTTTAATGATTATTTCAATAAGGTATTTAGAAGACAAATTTCGTGAGATGATGTCTTCATTCCGTAGTTTCTTTACAACCGCTTTACAATTAACATGATGCACAATAATAATAAAGTGAAATGCATGACAATTACTCAGTTATATAAAACAAAAGTAGATACATACGAATGACCAATCATATTTAATTAGGTTAAGTAGTCCGTTGCAGATGAAGGTTGAAGTCTTTTGTTTTTTGTATACATAGTTTAGGATGTGTGATTAATCCCCAAAATGTTTCCGTCAACTTCAATAACCTTGAATTAGAGTTTAATAGTAGCCCCAAGGATCAAAAATGTTCGATGTGTAAAGGAAAGAGATGTGGAGTAGAATGTGCGTTTGATGGCTGACCGATGTTTTTGAGCTTTCAACTGCATTATTCAATCACATTTATCGATTAGCTTCGCCATATACAATCAGTTTTATTAGCTAAAGGCTATCCAGAAAACTTCACCAATTGTCATAGTAAAGATAGATCACATCTAGAAAAGACAGCTTCTGTATCAAGAAAAGCTGTCTTTGTTAACCTACCATTCAAGAATGATCAACTTATACAGCTGGCAGCTCAAAGACTTCGGTCAGTCATCAAGTACACATTCTACACCGCATTTCTTTCCCTCATATCTCCAACATTTCCGATTTTGGTGCCTACGATTAAAGGACGAAATCCTACGCACTCTACTTCAAAACTGTATCTACAAGTTAACCTGTGGCTGCAGTGACACCTACATAGGTAAAGCCAACATGATTTCCCAATGTCGTCGAAAACAACGTGTTCCGAAATGGTTATTAAAACACATAGGAAATCCCAATGCAATTAATCTGAATAGAAATCCATTATCATTCATTGCAAAGCACTTATTAATGTCAGGTCACAAAATCAGTATTAATGGCTGTTTTAAAATTATTTCACATAACTCTAAATCAAGGGTATTGAAGGTGACAGACAGAAGCACTTTAGATTAATCACATACAGCCTCAACTATGTGTACAAAAACAATAGACTTTAACTTTCGCCTACCATGGACTACTTGACCTTTTTAAATATGATTGGTCATTAGTATGTACTTTTGTTTTTTATATAACTGAGTATTCGTCATGATCTTTATTTTATTATTGTGAACCATGTGGGATGTAAAGCGGTTGTAAAGAAACTACGAAATAACGATATCATCGCACGAATGTTTTTCTTCTAAATGCCTTATTCAAGCTTATGTTCATATGTTCTGAATGACTGCATAGTTTTGTATACGTTCATTTGACAGTATTTAATAACGAACTATCTTTACATACTAAAATTGTACCCCAATACACATTCCGACAAAATTTTCATATACCTTAAATGGCTATTTTAATTCCAATAGTCATGAATTTATAACTATGGAAACTGAAGAGGATTTTCAAGTATTGGCTTTTTAGGGATTTTTGTTTGATTTCATGGACAGCTGTTTCGTCCTAGTTTGGGACTCTTCATCAATACGCACCCACGGGGATCCAAACCCAGGACCTTCTGGTAACAAGGCTAGCGAGCTCGTAGACCATTGAGCCACTGGGACCCAATCCTATGGTCCTTGATCCGATCATGATGAAATCCCCCATGCTATGAAAAAAATCCCTACAAAACCGATACTTGAAAATCAATCTGATCCTCACTAGCGACTGGCAATATTCAGGCAGCGACCTGAGGTTCTAGTGGGATCGGGTCCCAGTGGCTTAACGTTCTGCTGGCTCACGTTGTAACCGGAAGGTCCTGGGTTCTAAATTCAATCCGCGCATGTTACTGAAGAGTCACGAACTAGGACGAAACGGTTGTTCAGTACTCTCAGATTTTCCAGTGGTTCTCTAACTGATGTCAGCTCATGATGAAATCTTCCATGCAATCAAAATCAAAAAGAATTTATCGCCTAAAATCACTTTCTTCACATTACACTATGACAATTTTTAATTTAATATTGAGAAAGTGAAAAATAAACTAAGTCGTTGAACACAACAGTAATATTCTCGATTAAATCTAAACAGGTTCTCAAAACACTTGCATGCAGAGAAACATGGACCCGATTTTATTCAGATATGTTGCGTATTTTAGGCAAATGAAACAATGAAAATAACACAGAATTTCGAGAAGCCTGGTATGCTGGAGAATCAATATTCAACAGACTACGACATAGATAAGATTTATTATTCAATGTAGGTTTCCAGGGGTTTCATTGGTTGAAGCCTGATCATGAGTTCATAAAGGTTACAGAACAAATGGAAAACCACCCAGGGAATACTGGAAAGCTGTCTCGTCCTAGATTTTCCCAGTCTTCAGCAGGACGCACCGACTGGGGTTTCGAATCCAGGCCCTTCTCTTCATTTGGCGAGATCCTAGACCATTAGGTAACTGGGACCGGTTGCAAATGTCCGTAAATTCCATCTTCTACCGAAATAACATATTTATAACCATAGCTGAACAATCTTACTGACGAACAACTGTACTCTTATCTGACTTAGTGGACCTCAGTGGTCACGAATTCCCTTCAGAACTCCTAGGAGCTTCCTCTATAGATCCGGTCGCTATTTAATATCACAATAATTCTCAAATATTGGTTAGCATTTCTGTAATTACTTATAGGTTTTCTCAACGGTGAGTCGACTGAAGAGTCTCAAACTTGGACGAAGTAGAAATTCATAGATCATATTCACCAAACAATGAAAAGGAAGTCACATGAACAAATGTTCAACTTTCAGGCCAATAAGACTATCAATAAAAAAATAGATGCATTACAGATTGAGAAAATAATATACAAACAGATACCGATCGAGTTCAAGGTTATCAGGAGACGTGGCAGATAAACTCAAGGATAAATCTTGCAGCAAATCTAATGGATATTGTTCTAAGACCTCAATTCAAATTGAAATATACGCTGAGTATGTTGTCTAATCAGAGAAGAGTTGAAAATAGGACGAAAAAACTGCTCAGCACTTCCTAGCAGGATTGTCTAATGCTTCTCTAACCGATGTCAGATCATGATGAGATCCTGTAATATATAAATATTTCTACCTGATAGAAAAGACCACATCTCTACTAACAGTCTACATTTAATTCATTGAAAAACTCAAATCAAATCGAAAGAATAACGCCTAACTGTTGAAAGCTAGAAAATTTGTATGCATCAAACATTTACACTTACATGTTTACATGACAAAAGTTTAATTTTTAATAGATATATATTTAACTAAATATCCACTGGCGTTTAGATTTCGTCCGTCCACGCGAAACAATTCACACAAAATGATGATTTATGCCTTAGGACAGCTTTTATTCGAAAACGAAACCACGCTACTTGAATAGTCGATCGATAAGTGAACGATAATCATCAAAATTAACAATGTGAATTGAAATCACGTAAAAAATCGATAAACTCTTAAATTAACCTTGAATTATTTCATAAAAAGACAAATAGAAAATAGAGAATGATGACGCATAAATAGAAAGCTGAATAAATCAATAAGTGAAGCGTAAGTTATTTAGCTATCCCACTTTACTACGCATTAATCAATATCACAGCCCAGGTAAGGGGAGTGATGTGGGGCAGAGAAAACACTGAAGCGAATTTATGCTAGTACACCTGAGTGCCTAGTGTTGTGACTGAGAAATGGTTCAATAAAATCAATAGGAAGCTCTTTTTTGTGGGTGATATGATTAACAGTGACTCAGATGCGCACAAAAAGCGATACTTTCTGGGTTATTCTTTTTTCATATTCCATGAGAATATCAGAAAGACATCTCCTACCCATCGTTTACATAGATCTGTTCCACTTGGAATTCAGTAAGATAACCCTAGTCTGTGCATTTGCGTTTATTATATTTATTTAAATTTGAATTATCTGTCATTCTCAGTACCGTTATGGTATACATTATTGAACCCAGGACCTTCCAAATGCAAGGTGAGTTTTTAGACTATTAAACCAATTTGACCCTATCCATTGGTGAGTGAATCCCAGCTCTTGCCAATACTCGCCGATTGCATTCGTTAGTTGTCCTGCTACTTTTTTTAATCGAGCGAATTCGGAACTCACCCATCATTTGATCGTGTCTCACTGACTCAATTTTCTACGTGCTCAATGTGTGACCGATAGGTCCTGGTTTCGAATACCAGTGGGTACATGCTACTGAAGAGTCACAAACTAGGACAAATCAGGTATTCAGTACTCCTTGAATGGTTTTACAGTGGTTCTCTAGCCGATTTTATTTCATGTGGAAATTCTAAATCCCATGTACCAAATCCTTACAAACCAACACTTGTATATCACTTCGTTTTTTCTTTCGTAGCCCCATCCTTTTTGTTTGACAAAGCAGTCTCAAAAATTATGAAATAATGATTTCTTCTTGTTTAAATAAGTTCCATTCAAACTGTTAGTGTCCTAGAGGTACTGTGGTATTTATCTTTAGGTAAGCTAAGTGGATAATCGTAGATTACTTAATGAATTGAATGCTTTCCTTACATTTTAATTGTTAAACGAATAGGCTACTGAGTAATGGATGCCGTCTTTTATGCCTCCCTGTTGATATATCTGGATAGAACTGATCAAGCTTATCTCAGCATACGACCTCCATGACACAGGTACCTCGACAATTTAACGATCCTAAATCCGACGTCTTGAAAAGAGCGAAAGGTAACACCAAACAAAACGAAATTAGTTGAGTTTTCATTTCAAGGAATGTAACACAATAATCGGTCTCAAAATCCCTCTATGAACTTATCTATTTACATTATTCATACTTATTTGCGTATTTTAAATAACTCTGTAGTAACTATCCATATGCTTAATTTTGCCGTATCTTTTTTTGACCTAATCTTTAATATTTATCTTTGTTTTAGTTTTAACCCTATTTGTAATACTTATCTTTGTTGTTGTCGCTGTTGTGTGTGAGTGTATTGCTTAACGACTGCAATTTCGTTTGAGTGAAGTCACGGTTACTCAGTGAAGTTATTAATTGACAATGAACTGACTACAGGACAGAGTTTCGATCCATTCCTGTTGAGGATATTCTTATTGATTCCCTGGTATCTTACAGCTGTGCCAGGTCAATTGGCTATGTTGTACAACAAGTATCTTGTACTTGAGAAAATCTTTTTGATCGTATAACTGCTGCACGACACTGTTCAGGTGGTTTTGTATTTTTAGTAGACGTTAGTATTCTTGAATAGTGCCACAGACTGTGTCAATCAAATCGTTTCTTGACTATTATTGGTATAATTTTAGATTGTATGTGACTCACGTAACTTTGGTGAACTATGCAGAGGAGAAGATCAAGGGGATCAGGCATTCATATCGAAATACTTGAGTTGTACTGTGCCAAAATGAGGCCGGTTAGCTTCAGTTCAAATATATCGCTGGAAAATCATAAGGATGAATGAGAAATCTCAAATAACTATATCGATTTCAACAACAAATAACTTGGAGTTCTGGACTTCTGTTCCATCCTATTTTGAAGGTCCTCATCAGTAGACAATCGCCGAGGTTCGAGACCAGGATCTACCGTTTGCAAGGCAAGCAGGTAGGTCATTCCACCACTGAGACACAATCCACTGTTCAGCCCATGAATCCAAAATCCTTTCAATTTGTGATATATGTATCGCAAGCACTGCTGTTGATGAGTCCCAAACCAGGACGAAACAGCTCTCCAGTACTCCCAGGTTCTCCAGTGGTTCTGCAACTGATGTCATCCCGGTATCCATAAGGAAGAAATGTCTGACCTAACACTTGTGTTTAAAATCCGAATCTTGTTCTTTATAGTGAGTGCAACAGATTTCCAAATGAATTTCATACTGATGAAGGCCAGTCTAGGCTTTCCTATTCTTCTCGGTTATGATATCCTCGTCCGTGCTCTCGCCTATAGTTTAAGTGATGATTCGCAGAACAGTGAATGAAGTGACCTCTTCCAAAATTATTCCACTGATAATGATTAGTGTTTGTTACTGCTGTTAATGGCCAGTTATCTTCATCGCCTTCGTTTTTTCTGTAGGTCCCATGAAGTCCTGTCTTTCCAGCTTCTTCTGCTGCAACTTGTTGATTCTGCCTCTAGATCTTCACACTTAAGTGACATAAATCGTTTGCATAGTCCAGATTTTGCAAAGTCTTTTTACTGGTCCAATGCCTGTCTGTCTTCTCACTTACCACCCCAGCCTTCCTCATAATCCAGTCCACCATAAACACGAATATCATCCGTGATAATAGGCAGCCTTGTCTTACTTCTGTCTTCACTTCAAAGGCCTCCCAGAAGCATACATGTAGATCTGTAGTAGCATTATTAATAGTATGTCTTGCTCGACATTCTTTTTGCACAACTCTGTCATTGTGATTCAGTTAAACTACTAAGGAAAGCATAAATTAATTTACAGTTTGAAAACTGGTTCAAAATGATAATCATTTTTTCGGTTACTTTTATCACTCATAAGTTGTATTAATACATAACATCTCTATTTCTTTTACAGACATAGGGCTTGCTTTCATTCAAGCTATTCTGTACTGTAAACTGCTTGATTGATATAAACCCCTTGTTAATGTTTGCCCCATGTTCTCTTCATTCATTTGCTTACTATTCCTAATAAGAGTGTAGCAATGAAAAAGCATGATAAATTGCTTTGATTGTAACAAATAATGTCACAAAGCCAAAAATAATATCACGGTGGTTTATGACAGAATGAAAAATATCAATAAACCCCTAGCAAAGCTGTTCTAGCTGTTCTACAATTATGCCCTTGAGTCCCAAATGTACTTCTGAACATCTTACAAACTGATTTCAATCAGATATCGTGGATTTCTTGAAAGAGACAGCGTAGATATATGATAATGGAATGGTTTTGCTTCAACTAAGAGAGCATTGTGTCACAAGATATACTGTCATTTATTATTTCTCTTGAAGAGATTGTACGAAAGGAAAATATACCATGCAATACACGTCTCTGAAAATTCTGTTTATTTTATAAATACTGTACAGAATAAAAATGTTATTATTATTATTTCCTTTAATTCTTAGAGGAACATAGAGCCTCAGCCGAGAGTCTCCATTGCCTTCGGTTTTCTGACAACTTTTGCACCCTGCTCCAAGTCTGCCCACATGCTTTCATCTTCTCTTCACATCACCTCATCCAAGTCAATCTTGCACTGACGACCAACTCGTCGCTTCCCTTTTGGGTTCCACTTGAGCATTGGCCTGTCTAGTGATGTCACTTGATGGTTTCCTCAGAGTGTGGCCAATCCATCTCCATATCTTCCTGCCTATTTGTTTCACAATTGGTTCCTGCTGTATTGGTTCGCTCCCAGAAATCCGTGTTGCTGATATTCTCTATCCATATGATATTGAGTATTGGGCGAAGATAACTGTTAATGAAGGTCTGTAGTTTGTTTGAGATGCAATTTATGACGCGCCAAGTCTCTGATCCATATAGTAGCACTGACTTCACATTGGAGTTGGAAATCCAGACCTTATTTTCCATTTGAGTAGTGCTGTTGATCTGCACACAGACTTGAGAGTAATGAAAGCTTGTCTTGCTTCCCCGATCATTGCTTTGATATTCTCGTCAGTTCTGTCCGCCCGCAGTTGAAATTATGCTTCCCAGTTAGGTAAAGGAGGTTGTTTATTTCAGGTTCCTCCATTTATGCCGCTGATTGTTGTCTATTGTTGTTGTTGCTGTCGCTGTTGGCCAGGAACCTTCATCATCTCTGTTTTCTCTATGTTATTATTTTAGAAAACTATTAAAACTAGGGAGATTCACGAAAAACGACCCAGCAAAGGACTTATGAACACTGCATCAGATCACAGTGTCTGGATGGTCTAAGAGGTTGTCTTGTAACCGGCAGGTCCTGAGTTTTTAACCCTGACTGAGGGTAAGTACTGCCGATGAGTCCCAAGCAATGTTTAACTATTGCCAGTTGCATTAAACACATAGTACTGTGACTATTACCTCATGTGACTGCTTGTGACTGTAATCGTGCTTAGAATACAAAGGGAGGTCAACTGTCAGAATGGAATATTCTCAGCATTTGAAGAAGTATATCACCGACTACGTTTCATCTAAACATATTTCCTTCTAAATGACGTGAGTTCGAATCTCCGAGGTAGGCTCTAATAGCTCAGTGGACACATATCTGATTGCGACACAGAGTGACATGGATTTTAATCTCAGAGGAGACATGAATTCCTTTAAGACCGTAGATATGCCTTGTTGACTGATAAATGCCACTAAATCTGAATGAAGATGGTCTCCTGGTCGATTGCCTCCAAAAATCTAAACAGACTTTAAGGTAAGAATATATCCCATAGTAAATAATTCAAATCACACCGTACTCAAAACCATCGGCGATTTCCTTATTCTAACGTGAGGCACTTATTCAGCAAAGACCAAGGTGTACTGTTTTCACTGAGAAAAATTTGATCTTTGTAGAGTCAAACATTCACATCTCTCAGAAAGTCTCTAAAACTAAATTTACATCAGTTGGAGAACCTCTACTCAATACATACGATAAAACAAGTAAAAAACTAATCACTCATAAGACTGTCACTTTTCATGTCCCAATAACCCACAGTCTGTAGGTTTTCAGTTTTTGCCAAGTTGGACGTCAACAATTATTGGATTTGTAACCTGCATGTATAAAAAATCTTCAGGAGTTATAAATTCTATCTTGAACAATTAATTTAATAATCGATAGTCTCCTTTCTTCCGGTCTGTTTCCCATGTTATTCTGGTTCATATATTTAACCGAATACTTTGCATAATCATGCATAATTTGAAGTAATTTTGTTGGATGATGACTAGCAGTGGATTTCAGAATATGCATTTCGTCCTATACGGTACTCCTCAGCCAGGTAGATGTACCAGAATTCCCCGGTGAGTGATGTTATTCTCTCTGAGGCTTGAGCCCCGCACCATTCTTTATAAATGCCACAGAGTTATCCACTGGACCAAATGTGCCATGATAGCTACCTCCTGTGTATCAGGTGTCAGTTATTTTTTAAATTTTAATTCAGTTTTAATTTTCAAGAGTTTATTTGTGGGTATTTGATTTGACTCAAGTGTGACCACGGATGGATATTGAGTCCCAACAGACAAACTTGAAAATTAATATGATATTCGGTAGCGACTGGAGTTCTAGTGAAAGGCCGTGACCACTGGGGTGTACTTGGTTGCGTGTGAGGACAAAGAATCGTCAGCCAATGACACTGTATGGTGGTAGCTCTAAAATCATCAATTAGTAGAAGTTAGAGTTCATGGACCGGCCACTGTATCGGATCCCAGCGTCTGAATGGTCTACGAGCTTGCCTTGTAACTGGAACGTGGTGATTTTGAACCCTACCGGTGGGTGCGTGCTGGAGATGAGTCGCGAACTAGGAAGTAACAGCTGTCCAGTACTCCTTGCTGATTTTCCATGGTTCTCTGAAATCCTTAATACATGATCAAGTTTGAATCAAACTTAATTTTCCCGTTGATTGATTAAGCCAAAATATTCGGCGAAATGCACATGTTGGATTCCACTGCTAGTAATCATTCACTAAATCCCACAGAGTTAATCTTCAGACATCAGTGAAGCATCCGCACCAGAAGACGACATCTCAACAAAGGCCGAACATGTCTATTCAATCATTCTATGCGAAAATCAAAATTAAATTAAAATTAAATAATGAGTAATATTTAAAAAAGTGGCAGAATACCAACATGTCAATATCTCTTCTAGTATTTCACCTGATACACTTCGGCATTGGTATATTCCTTTCTTAATGAGCCAGAAATACTTAAATTTCAGACATTTGACTTGAATACCTTTTAGCCCACATTTTAAAGGTGTACTCACGTCTCAAACAAAGCTATAGTGGTATTTTCAGTGAAACATTGACAAAATTAAATAAACTGAAAAGGTTATCATGTCTGTTGTTTTAAACCATCTGCCTATGTTGATGAATATTGAATAGTTTGTTTGCTTAATCGAACAGGTTTCCATTGGCGGTGACAAGAAGGCTGTCATTGCTAAAACGTGTAGTGGTTAGCAGAAGATTGGAGAAATACAATCACGAGTTTTTTATTCCTCTACGTTCCCAGTGGAACATAAGCCTTCAAGCTAGAGCCAGTTTGAAGTTTTGGTAGCAGTGGTGATTATTTTCACATGATGTGGTTGCAAGCTTCGTGCTCAGCCTTCTCTCTTTACACGTCTTATTACTGGCTTAGTGAGCGAGGTAAAGGAGTGCGTCCATGGCCGGGAATCGAACCCCGGACCACCTGCGCGGTCGGCGAGCATTCCACCGCCATGCCATTGTTGTATATTAACGTTTATTTACAGAATTTAAGCGCTGACTAATCACTGTAAATCTGTTTCTTTAACGCTTGAAGAATAAATAATCGTGCTGCCCAACGTTTTTCTGTTGTTCCGCGTCGGTTACAGGGCTGTACTCTACAGAGTATTCAGCCTAAACTTCTGAAAGCAGAAATAGGTCGAGGATCTCAGTGATCTGGATATTTGGGTACGATCTATTTAACAAACCAGTAGGTTAAAGAAATGAGAAAATCAAGGTGCATTTACCTACAGTGTTTTATCTCCGTACAAATATCATATGGAATAAAATTTTTAGCATTTTAAATCTTTAAAGTTATTTACAAAAACCCTCTCAAATGTACAGACTTTCATCAACAGCTGGTTTCACTGAATACAAGAAACTGACAAAAAGATCAGAGAGTAGCGTATAAGGGAATTTGCATAAGAAAAGTACATCAGTCAGTCAATATACACATTGACACAGTTTTCTTCCTCTTTTCAGGATAAAAGAAATTCGGTAAAGACACTCAGCTCTAGGGTCAAGGTCATTTGTTCAGAAGATATGGCTAAAGATTAACCTAAAGTTGTACATGATATGTTAAATGAAAACAACGACGCAAAAAAGTTCATTTCTAAACACATGACCAAGAGAATGAAAGAGAATTCTGCTATTTCTGTCAACAAGAAGCCTCTCTCTACACATACGACTACAATTCAAAGGTGACATACAGGGTGAAATAATAACTAACAAGTTGGGAAAGTCGATTCGAAGAAGTTCAGTGTATTCAACTTAGACTTTATGTAAATACTTTGCAATAATCAATAGTTGTCGATACATTTGACAGCTTAGTGACATTGTAGGGACATGGTTATAACTCTCTCAGATTAATGAGGATTCAGATGCTCCTTCAATGCATCAGTGTTTTTTAAGATTTCTCTGAAAAAATGAGCAGAATTACCACCATTTTTTCAGAAGAATTCATGCATAACAAATGAGATGTAATCAAACTTTGCAAAACAGTCTTACAGATCATATTTCAAGTCTCTAGGGGAAATTAGGCGGAAAAGTAAACAACATGATCTTTTTGAGGCTGTTTGACTTTTTTCTTTCGTCTACTCTGGACTTCAACTAGTCACACCTTTATGTGAGTAAATTATAATCGAGAATACTGTCTGTAGAAGAAGTTAGGTGAAGAATTTCCGATTCTTCAAAAACTATTGAAAAAAATAACGGTTCCCTCAGAATTCATTCATCAGTATCAAGGATGTGATGGCTTAAGTGACAAATAAACACTTTCTATAGTTTGGTTTGTAAGGATTAGTTATGTTTTACGGGTTGATCACGGATTGATATCAGTTAGAGGACCATTGAAAAACCAGGGAGTACTGGACAGCTGCTGTTTCATCCTAGTTTGTCTGTCTGTTCTCGACATAGAACTTTGCACAAATGTGCGCCAGTTCAAGTCGCCACATTCCGTGTAGCACGCGAAGCAAGAGAGGAAAGTACAAGAAAAGCATAATAGAAACAGTGAGCAGAGGTGTGAGACAAAGGAGTAATAAAGAAATACAAAACAGTTTCATTGGAGATCATAAGTCACAGGGAGTGGATGCATCTGCGCCACTGAGAACGGTTTTGAGCCATGTTACCAATTGTTTCCAACCATAGATTTTTACCGTCCCGAGGACCCCAGCCTGGAAGTCTACACCTTTCTACGTGGCTTAGACCAACTGTTGTGGATTTCATTGACTGATGCCAAGTTTTTGTTTGACCGCCGCTAGCTTTTTTCCAGCCTGACCCTATATCCGCTAACATTGCTCGTCGAGGGAGGCGATAACTTGGCATACGTAACACATATCCTAACCATCTCAGTCTTTGTAGCTTCACGACTTCGTCGATTGATTTCCCCTGTTTACCTAGAACTCTACGCCTAACCTCCATGTTGCTCACCTTATTATGCCACTTTACACGGGAAATAGAGCGCAGACACCTATGATCAAAGACAGCTAGTCTTTTCATGTCTTCCACTCTCAGTGGCCAGGTCTCACAGCCATAGAGGAGGACGGAGCGGAATGATGAAAAGTACACCCGCCCTTTGGTCGATAGTCGAACATCTCGTCTACGCCAGAGTCGGCGTAAACTGGCAAATGCGAAACGAGCCCCTTGTATTCGTGCTGAGATTTCGTCAGAGATCAGCCCGTCGGAGTTGGCTGATGGTACTTCCCAAATAAGTGAAGCGGTCAACGTGCTCTACCACTTCACTTTCTATTTTTAAACTAGGAGTCGATGTAGTCCAGTCTTGTAACATCATCTTGCATTTGGCGGGAGCGAATCGCATGCCAAACATTCGTAGATTGCGGCTCAAGGGTTTAGAAGACTCTGCATTTCGTCAGCGTCTTCGCCTAGAAGGACTATATCGTCTGCATATTCCAAGTCAACGAGATTATTCCCTGGTAGCAAGTCAATCCCTAAGTCACTGAAGTCACCTAGGGTTAAGTCCATTAACACATCTATGATGAAGTTGAATAGAAAAGGAGATAATGGGCATCCTTGACGGACACCACTGGTCGTCATCAGTTCAGATGACAGCTCGCCGTAAGCCCTCACCTGGCTGTATGACTACGAATAGAGTGCCTTAATCAGTGCAATATATTTTCTTGGAATTCCCTTTACAGCCAAGCATCTCCAGAGAACTTCTCGATCGACAGAGCCGAATGCTGCCTTTAGGTCAAGAAATATAATGACTGCTGGACGCCGGTAGGAATTCCTATGTTCTAGAATCTGTCGGAGGGTGAAGATATGATCAATACACCCTCTTCCTGGTCTAAAGTCTGCCTGGCTCTCTCGTGTTTGTGCTTCCCGAGCACCACTCATCCTAGTTTGGGAGTCATCGGCAGTACGCACCCACTGGGATTCGAACCCGGGACCTTCCGGTTACAAGGCAAGCTCGTATACCATTCAGCCACTGGGACCCGATTCAATGGCTCGTGAATTCTAACTTCTACTAATTCGTGATTTAGCGCGACCCCAACCATTGTCGTTGGTGGGACATCCATCCACACACGTGACTTCTAATTGGACCTCACTGGTCACGACTTCTCACTAGAACTCAGGAAACTCCAACCTGTAGCAAGTCACTAGCGAGCATCAGATTAACTTTCTATAGTTTGGTTTGTAAGGATTAGTTATGTTTTACGGGTTGATCACGGATTGATATCAGTTAGAGGACCATTGAAAAACCTGAGTTCTAGTGAGAAGTCGTGACCAGTGAGGTCCAATCAGATGTCACGTGTGTGCATGGATGTCCCACCAACGACAATGGTTGGGGTCGCGCTAAATCACGAATTAGTAGAAGTTAGAATTCACGAGCCACTGAATCGTGTCCCAGTGGCTGAATGGTATACGAACTTGCCTTGTAACCGGAAGGTCCCGGGTTCGAATCCCAGTGGGTGCGTACTGCCGATGACTCCCAAACTAGGATGAAGCAGCAGCTGTCCAGTACTCCCTGGTTTTTCAATGGTCCTCTAACTGATATCAATCCGTGATCAACCCGTAAAACAAATAAACACAGTGGTGAGATAGAGAAGATTTGTAGCTAAAGGGGATGATTTTCATGTGATTGTGTCCTCTGAGATGGATAGTTAATTTGTGAAGCTTTCCTCACCCTTCTAGGTGACATCTTCAGCGCACACTTCAATTTCAATTGAAGTGAGCTTTTAGATTTCTCTGCGAGTTTATTAATCATCTCTACTGGTGACCTTGGGCGTGATTGGTTGTTTTTGTGTGTTTTCACACCTTCTAGGTTACTTGTATTGGAACTGATTGTTTCTTTGACTTGAACTTTGACTCTTTGTGTGTGACGTTTCTTTCTTATCGGTTGATAAATTTTGTCTACCTCGATGTGTCTATTGATTGATGATTCACTGGAATGCCAAGTTTCTAAAAATTCTCCAGCATTCTTGTTGTTTCCTCTGTCTAATATTTGAACGTTGGTTGTCCCAGTCGAATTGATGTCCATGGGTGTCTGTATGTAGTGATATGAGATATGTTTTGGATACATTACGTCGACAACACATTTTTATAAAATCAAAAGAAACGAGTTAGATAAAACTCACAACTTAATAAACAACGTCTTCAATGACATCAAATTCACAAGAGAAGGGGAATCCGAGAACCAAATCCCATTTTTGGACGTCTTAGTCAAGCGAACAACCACAGGGGAATTGCAAAATTAAGTTTACAGAAAATCAACTCACAGAGACCAAATCCTGAATTACAACAGCAACAATCCAATAACACACAAAAGGAATTGCATACAAACACTATACAAGAAGGCAAGGACTCATTACAGCACTCCCATCTCAAGGAAAACTGAAGAAAAATATCTCATGGACGTCTTCCAAAGGAATGGATATCCACGGAATTTCATCAAAAGACATATATCCCAAAGCCGCCAACCTATCACTCCAAAAGCCACCAAGTAAAGTACAAAGAAAATCGCCTTACCATGTATAAAGAACGTCTCAGAACTCACTACAAGACTCATCAAACCTCTAAAAATTGACGTTGTACACAAACCAACAAAGTCACTTCACTCAATTCTGTGTCAAACAAAAGAATCAACAGCGAAAGTAGGTAGAACCAACATCATCTACAAAATAAACTGTAACAACTGCGAAAAACACTACATTGGCCAAATTGGACGTCCCCTTCGTCTTCGTATCCGCGAACATAAGCTGGTCGTCAAAAGACATGATATCCACTCCCTCATATCACTACATACAGACACCCATGGACATCAATTCGACTGGGACAACCAACGTTCAAATATTAGACAGAGGAAATAACAAGAATGCCTTTTGGAAATATACTTTGTGACCCGCCAAGTTTCTGATCCGTATAGAAGAACTGATTGACTTGACGTTTGTATTGAAAATTCGAATTTTGTTGGTGATGCTGAGTGACGAAGATTTCCAGATTGATTTCAGGCTGATGAATGTGTTTCTCGCCTTCCCGATTCTCGCTCGATTTGACATCCTCGTCCGCTCCTCCTGTAGTTGAGACAATGCTCCCTAGATAAGTGAATGAAGTAACCTCTTTCAAATCCCTCCCGTTGATGGTGATTGACGTTGGATGTTGTTGCTGTTGTTGGTTGGTTATTTTCATAACCTCCGTCTTGTCTATGTTTACCTGGAGTCCTGTCTTCGCCGGCTGCTTCTTCGACCAGTTTGTCGGTTTTCGCTTGTAAGTCTTCGATTGTGTGTGACATCAAACATAAATCATCCACGCGCGAAATCCAGGTCTTCTAGGTTCTTCACCGTCGGTCCAGGATATTCCTGTCTTCTCGTTTCCCACTATCTGACGCATAATCCAGTCAGTCCACCACAATTAGGAATATCATTGGTGATAGTAAGCACCCTTGTCTGACTCCTGTGTTTACTCCAAACGCCTCGCTGAGTTTTCCGTTGTGGATCACTTGGCAGGTGCCGTTGTCGTACAGCTGTTGAATAAGGTTGATGAATATTTGGGGTACGCCGTAGTACTCGAGTAATTTCCAAATTACTTCACGGTCAACGCTGTCGAAGGCCTTCTCAAAGTCTATAAAGTTGAGGTAGAGGTTTGATTGCCATTCCATGCTTTGTTCGATGATGATGCGTAGAGTTGCAATTTGGTCAGTACATGATTTGCCTTTCCTGAATCCAGCTTGTTCTGGTCGGAGTTCTGTCTCCAGTGCGTCCTTTAATCTCTCCAGGATGATGCGACTCAGGATTTTACTTGGCGTCGACAGGAGCATGATTCCTCGCCAGTTCTTGCAGAGTGAGTCCTAAGTCGCCCTTCTTTGGTAGTTTCACGAGGTAACCTTTCCTCCAGTCAGTAGGCACCTTTCCCTCCTTCCAGACCTTTTGCAATAATGGAGTCAGCATGTCTGCTGTCGTCTCTGGGTCTGCTTTCAGTGCTTCAGGGGGTATTCCATCTGGTCCGGCTGTTTTCCAGCTTTCAGAAGCTTGATTGCGTTCAAGACTTCAGCTCTCGTTGGAGGATTGGTGTCAACTTGCAGTTGTGTGCGCGCTGTTGTTGGTATTTCTGGACGGGTTGCAGGTGGTGGTCGGTTCAAGAGTCCTTTGAAGTGATCCGCCCATTGTTTAATCTGTTTTTCTTCCTTGGTAATTGGGTTCCCTTGGCTGTCTTTTATAGGTTTCGCTTGTGTTGGTCTCTTCCCGGATAGAGATTTGGTTATCTGATATAGTGTCCTCAGGTCCCTTTTGCCTGCTGCCTTTTCAGCTTCAGTAGCTAGATTGTCGTAGAATCGTCTTTTGTCCTTCCTAGCACTTTTCTTCACTTCTTTGTCCAATGCTTTGTAAGTTGAGCTCATCGTCTCCTTCTCCTGTCCGTCCTTGCATTGAATCATTTTCTCTTTCACCATTCTCCTCTCTTCTATTAATTTCCAAGTGTCCGTTGAGAGCCATTCCTTGTCTTGTCTCTTCTTTCTTCCTAGAACCGTTGAACACGTTTCGTTGAGAATCGCCTTCAGAGACTTCCAATGTTCTTCCACGCATGATTCTTCAGTGCTGTCGCGTAGTGTTTCCTGCTTTGCTCTGACAGTTGCAGTGAAAGTGTCTTTTGTGGTTGTGTCCTTCAGTAATTGAGTGTTGAACTTGCATTGTGGCCTATCCCCAGCTATCCTCGAGGCTTTTAGTTTCACCTTGAAAGTCCCTTCTACTAGATAGTGGTCTGAACCCACATCTGCTCCTCTCCTTGACCTTGTGTCCAGTAGGCTCCGTCTCCACTTTCTTGAAATTGAGATGAAGTCTATTTGATTCTTGGTGTTTCCATCTGGTGAAATCCATGTCGTCTTGTGTATATCCTTGTGTTTGAACACACTACCGCCAATCACCAAATCATTGAAGGCGCAGAAGTCTGAGAAGAGTTCACCATTGTCGTTCATTTCACCGAGGGCCTCACGACCCATGGTGAGTTCTCTTCCTGTGTTGTCTCCTCCCAGCTTCGCATTCATGTCGCCCATCAGGATTTTGATATCGCCATTTGGGACGTTGTCCATTATTGCTTGTAGTTGTCTGTAGAACGCCTCCTTCTTCTCTTGTTCTGAGACGTTTGTAGGCGCATAACATTGAATGACTGTAACTTTCCTTCCTTTTGAGTTGAACCTGGCTGTCATTATCCTGGAGGAGATTGGTTCCCACTGCATGAGAGCTTTGGCTGCTGTTGGTGACATCATGATGGCCACTCCCTCGGTGTGCTCATGGTTGTCCTCTAGGTGGCCGGAATAGATTACTGTCTCTCCAGTAGGTAGTTGGCACCTTCCAGTTCCGTTCCATCTGCTCTCGCAGATTCCCAACACTTCTATTCTGTACCTTCTCATTTCAGCGGCTATCTGGGCAGCCTTTCCAGTTTCGTACATTGTGCGAACATTCCAGGTACCCATCCTTACTTTTGCTTTCATCGAAAGAAGGTCACAGTAGAGATGATTAATAAACTCGCGAGAAATCTAAAAGCTCACTTCAATTGAAATTGAAGTGTGCGCTGAAGATGTCACCTAGAAGGGTGAGGAAAGCTTCGCAAATTAACTATCCAGCTCAGAGGACATAACCACATCATAAACACAGTGGTAAAGAATCCTATCTTTACTCAGCTCTATTTTATATGGTGATAGTATTGCAGGAGTAGTTGATAGACCTGATTCTTCGGCTGAGTTCATTCTCTTTTATCGGACAATATGCTCTTCTTTGGTGCAATCAACAGTCAGCAGATACCCTTCTCATGTTAACTCTAACAAATATGCATGTATAAGCGATAGCTGTTATATTAGTGAAGCAGAAAAAACAATACTCCTTCGATTTCCTGAACACGTACCAAAAAGCCTACGCCTCATACGGACAAACATTTACAATAGTGTCATTGTCAGACACCTCATCAGCACAGATCATGAGATCAACATAATGAAATTCTTTAAAATTATCAATTGAAAAAAATAATTCAATCCCCCTCTAGTTCACCGAAGCAATCTTTATTGAATGCCTGAAACCTAATTTGTGTGTTAAGAAAGAAGTAGTTATCAGTCTTTCCTTATCTTCGTAACTGCATTTCTTTACTGTCTTATTCATTTGACTATATAATCCTTGTCTTTAACCTATCCCCCACCTTTGACATGGTGTGAATTTGTTTGTCACTGGTCTCTGTGATTTGAGTTCAACTCACCACGCTGTTACTCAATGTACTGGTTACTCATCATGTAATTCACTTCTTATCTTTGTTATGTAACTCCCCTGCCATTATGTCTAAGCATTATGGAAGAGGATCTGAATAATCTGAAAAGAACCCTCCGCGAAAACAGCTACCCAGAACGTTTGATCACAAAATCCATGAAGCCTAAACCACTGAAACTGCCCACACTTTCTGCTCATAGAAAACTTCTCGAAATGGATCTGAAAGTCAATGGGGACTCATCGGCAGATATACTAAGAGACCGGCTGTCCTACTCATTGAAAGAAGCCTTATTCGCAGGTGAGCTTTGATTAGCTTTCTGCACAAAACCAATAATTCTCATGAACGCGATGACGAACTACCACCGCTGGCTCTTGGGTGTGTATCTTTAAAATCACCAGCTCGTATACAGCCGTAACTTTCTTTTATTATCCAAACGTATCATCAGACATTTACCCTCGTGGTTTTATAAAGCAGACTCTAGCATGGAACACTTGGTGGAATCTGGACACCTAGCTAGCGCACAAACCAACTTCAGGGCCATCTACAGTATACGCGGGAATCTTGGTAGAAGAGCATAGATCAAACTGCATTAAACCGCAGAAGCAATGCCAATTCACATGTTAAATCGCGAACTCTGCATACAGAACGAGTCACTTAGTATAAAATGGACCTAATCTGTGTCTCAACACTGGATATGTAATTTTTGCTTACATTTTTTCATTTCATTATTTTCTTCTCTCAGCCCTTATTAAATTCCTGCCCTGTCAATTATATTATGTAACTCAATTTACTTATTTAATTTTATCTTGATTCCTACCCGACTAATGCTTTTTCCATTAGGTAATTTATCTAATATTTGCAATTCTAATGATAAGTCTTCGAGAATATTCCTTTTGACTTGACACTAGTAATTAGTGTGATGCGTCTAGTCCTCTGATTGGTGTAGACTGAATTCTATCAGTCAGGTTGTAATGCGACACCATTCTAGCTAGCTCGCCATCACGACGCACTTTGATTTGATGATATTAGATGGTTGGAGGCAATTGGCCACAGGAAGCCTTGGATCCAGGTTTCGTGCTAGTTGGCACTCACAAGTCAGCAAGGCGTATCTGCAACCTTGAAGGAACTCATGTCCCTTCTAGTGACACTAGTTACTAGTGTCGAATCAAAATATCCACTTAAGTCCCACAGGAGGTCAGTCACGAGCCTGAATAGCTCAATGGTAACGTCGCTGACTGCAGCACTGGGTGACGCGGGTTCGAAGCTCAGAAGGGACATGAGTTCCTTTCAAAGTTACAGATACGCCTTGCTGACTTGTGAGTGCCAACTAGCACGAAACCTAGGTCCAAGGCTTCCTGTGACCAATTGTCTCCAACCATCTAATATTCCTTTTGTTGCCAGGATAATTCACCATATATATGCGATTATACAGTGTGGAAATGATATCGCCGGAAAGAGTAAGTATTTACTGAACGTCTTTACTTTTATTTATTTTTTTATTACAGCTTGATTCCACACTATATTTTTGGTACAAGTATGGAATTTTCAGCATGTGATATCGGTAGCCCAAATTTTCCAGGCCGATCATAGATATCAGGTGTGCGTCGGGAGGGGATCGAACCTCGGGCCATGTGTATGGTCGGCGAGGGTCCTAACCACTGTGCCACCGACCTGGTGGGGGTGAGGCTGCTTAAGTTACTTGATTTTTGTTTAAATTTGAACTTTCTACGTTTTGACTACATAAGTGTAATTTCTGAACACTATTTATTTAATGTTGGAGTCTCCTGTCAATAACTGACATCATGTTACATTTGCAAGTGTATGTTAAAACTATTCTGTACATAAACTTAATTAATGTCTTTAGGTTGTCAGCAGCTGATGAGGAGCCAGTGAAATAAACAGTGACGGTAGGATCTTATTCTGCACAAACCGCTGTTTGTTCTTGCTTCATTCAGATTCACAGAAGGTGGGAATAAATGTATAAAGTAAAAATCTTTTTGAAAAGTTTCTAACTAACTGGCTATTGGCTAAGACGAAATCAATGAAATAATATTAATGATAATGTCTCCATGAGGATTTCATCAGTTATGCATATACTTATCAAGTGAAAAGTGTTTATGTCTAAATTATAAACTAAAAAAATATTATTTTAAATACGCAGATATCCACCAATATCGCCTACTTTATGCATATAAAAAGGAAAGGTATGATTTCATAAACAAACCTTGACTTATCACATATAACACATTTATATAAAGGTGTGTCTTTAGGACACAAGTGCATTTTTGTTAGAAAAGAAAAGTGATATAGAGAAGTAATAGTAGAAAGAAATGCATTTCCTAACAACTTATACATTCAGCTGTATATATAACCAAAAATTATTAAACTACAGTTCTCATCACAAGACGACATCGGTTAGAGAACCATTGGAAAACCAGCCAGAAAGTACTGGGACACTCACCACCAGGGTTCGAACCTGGGACTTTCTAATTACAAGGTAAGTTCACAGGCCATTGAGCTACTGGGGGACGGTTCCATGGCCAACCCATGGATACGACATAGCGCAACCACTAGCCAATGTCTTTGTGAGTATTTGTCTTCACAGCGACATGCTGCACCCTACTGGTCAAAATGTCTTACTAGAAGAACCTCAGGTAAATAGGACCAGTCGCTAGTGAGAATCTCATTAATTTTCAAGTATTGGTTTGTAGGGATTTCACTGATTGGTTGCAGGATTTCACAATGAGCTGACATTGGTTCGGGGACCATTGGAAACCCAACCGGGGGTACTGGACAGCCATTTCGTTCTAGTTTGGGACACCTCATCAGTACGCACCCACACTGCGTGTTTCGAGCCTAGGACCTCCTGTAACCTGTTACATTTTCTTCTGCATATTTGTTCGGCAATAGATCGTTCATCAGTTCGTTGGCTGTCAGAGATCCTTGATGCGTATGATTTCTGGCAAGCCATCACGTCTTCAGTATGGATTGAAGGCAGAGGTAGGTGGAAATGTACAGCGCAAGTCCCTGAACCATGAAAAAAACACTGAATAACTTAACATAAGCGTCAGAAACTAGAATCTTTTTCTTGATGATAAATGCAGCAGATTTCCCGCCCTCGGATTTCAGTTTACTGAAAGTCTGTCTTACGTTTCAAAGGTAGGAAACTTTGAAATCCTCATCTATAACGCCTGTCATTGGAACAGTGCTGCCTAGATAAGTCAATGATAAGTAGAATCGCACCATTTCCAATTATCTGAATCAAACGGTTTCCTACAGAATAATTGTTTGCAAACTCCCAATTACATGATCTAATCACAATGTGGACACTGATTTCCATATTTCCACTGACTTCAAAATTATTATCCGTTATTCTACTAAACTGTATACAACTGTACTGACGTATACACATCATCTGTTAAATTAATCGTTATTATTTGTCTTCATTCCTGTCTATTCGCCACTTTTAATACTTCTCTATGTGGTTGGATGGTGCTGCTGATTATGTCTTTCTAGCTTGACGATTGTGATCACATTCTAAGTTGGCCGTGTGGATTTCTACCTTCGACTGTCTCTGAGAATCGTCTGTTGTGTGTGATCCTCGCTGACTCAGTTTCGATGCAACCTTTTTCGGAGTATTCTACTGGACTCTCAAGCACTTCTTACGGTTGAATTTCGGTTGACTAATTTTTCTCTACAGTACTTGTTATGTTTTAGAAGTCAATCCTACGTGTATAGTTGCCTAAAGGCATTTTTGAAGTAATTTTCCGTTTTGATGCATAATGATTGTTGAATAGAACTATCGATGTGACTGAAGATAACCGCCGTTTTTGCTGTTGTTGGGGCATTCTATGAGGAGTGTGCGCAACTCAAAGAAGTTTCGGTCGGTTATGCAGTAGATTGCGAAGTTCAATTTGCCGCGTTCAGACGACGGGATGTCCGTCTCGGTCATTACATAATTAATGGGTGGAAAAAACACACATTTTTAATACACATTTGTGTTTCATTTTTATGACAATAATAATAGTTTTAAATGAGGCGTCATCTATACTTATCTTCATATTGCTTGTTAGGCAAATGTTAGTTCATTCTGACAACTTCAAAACAGTTGTAACTAGCAAAATAAAACGCCATATTTAACATATTTACATATAATTGTGGATGCATGATGTTCTATTTTGACATAAATAATGTTAAACATCTATTTTTCTGTCATTGAAAAGAGGCCGATTATTACCTAATAATCACATGTTATGCAATGATGTCATTCTTCAGCTGATGGGCAAGCAGTTGATCGAAAGAGCTGGTAGGGTGGCTGGAATTTCCAGCTAAGTGAAGAAAACTTATGCCATGTCTTATTTACTGTCAAAATTGTACAGTAATATGATAGAATGTTTGTAGTTGACAAGTCTTTAAGAGAATCTGGCATAAAATGTTACATGAATTTCCCACATGAGGTTTGTTGTACACTTTACTGGGAGATTTGTTTACAGTCTACATTTGAAGGGATAAAGCATACTGTCAGAAAACAGGTAATTAGATGTGATTTAAAATTTTGATGTTTTACAAGCTCAGAGACAATTGTTTTGCGAATGTTTTTCATTCGAAGAGTTGGACTATTATTATTATTAGTTACATGAAATGACTAACATTTTATTCAAAGTAGGCGTCATATGAATGTTTATAGATGTTATTTTTGAGCTTGAGTTTAAATTAAATTTATGGATATTTTACTAAAAGCAATGAACTCCCTTTATTAAATGGAATAGTCGAGACGACCTGACAGATATTTTAGCGTCTAAATGTGTAGATACTGAAACCAGTGTGTCCTGGTCTTAACGGTGGAAACCAATCTTAGCATTCTACTTTCTAGCTAACCAAAACGTACTTGAATGACGAACTGTCCACAGTACATCGACAACGGCGGAAAGACAGTTAATTGTGATAAAATCTGTGGTACTATTTAACAGTGATAACATATCAAAAACTCAAAATTACCTCAAAAATGCCGATAGGCAGCTACACACGTAAGATTGACTTCTATAACATAACAAATACTGTAGAACAAAATTAGTCAGCCAAATTTCAACCGTAAGAAGTACCTAAAAGTCCATAGAATACTCCCAACAAGATGGGATTGAAATTGAATGAGTAAGGATCACACACCAGACGATTCTTGCAGGCAGTCCAAGGTAGAAGTCCCCTCGGCCAACCTTGAATCCAGTCAAACCAGATCACAATCGTTGAGCAAGAAAGACACAATCAACAGCATCATAGAAGCCAAAAAGAAGCACTAAAATTGGGTATCAGACAGAAACAAAGACAAATAATAAGGATTAAGTCAACAGATGCTGCGTGATGTCAGAACAATGATAAATAATCCCAGAGAATAACGGATAATAATTACAAAGTCAGTTGAAATATCGAAATCAGTGTCAACATTGTGACTAGATCATGTAACTGGAATTCATATGAAACCTTTCGGAAGTTACTATTGTTAAATATCAATAATGCTGAAGTTTTTATTTTATTTATTCCCGTGGGTTTTAAGTGGAACATACGGCTTGAACAACACATCTCGACTTTCGTCTATCTTCCGCCGTCCTCTTCACTGTGCCTATGACTGCCCGTAATTTCTCGTCTCCTCCACGTCAGCGTCGCACTGACGGCTCACTGGTTGTTTCTCATTGTGATTCCATTGCAGCGATGGCCTGAAATCCGTGCGATGTCATGCGATGGCCTCCTCAATGTATGCTCGATCCATCCCCATTTTCCTCTACATATATGTCTAGCGATTGGCTCTTGGTTGCTTTGTTCCACTGCAGAGTTTCATGTTTCTAATTCTTCCTGTTTGGCCGGTCATTTGATCTTCAATAGGAAGACAGTGAAGGCAGTTGTTGATAAAAGTCACCAGTGGCCCGGTTGGAAATGCTCATCGTGACACGCAATGCAAGATTCTGAGCCATATATAGAATAACCAACTGACTTAACATTTTGTGTTGGAAATCCGAATCTTCATCTTAATGCTGGCTGAGTGCAGAAGATTTTTAAACTGATTTCAGGTTGACGAAGGTGTACTTTGCTTATCCAATTCTGGCTGTTCATTGATATCTTCCTCCGTTCTGACTGCGTGCGGTTGAAACCGTGATTCCTAGATAAGTGAAGCCAAGAAGTAACCTCTAATAAATCTATCTCGTCGACAGTGATTTGTGCTGATTGTTCTCACCTAGTTAGTTGGTTGTCTTCATTACCTCCATCTTCTCTATGTTCACCTGAAGCTGAAGTTCATCATGGTGTAATTTGAAAACCTTGTGAAGTACCAACCAGGACGATTCCTAGTAAATCCGTCTGGGCATAACAAACACATGTACAATGAAGAATACATTTCATTCATATCAGAAAGACTGTAACATATGAAGGTAATCGTGAAATTGATAATTTAAATATAGTTTGCCAGACCCATATGTCACTAACATTCACCCTACAATGAGGAAGAAGGTATCATACTCAGAAAATTTAAAATCTTTCAGATTTCACAAATCCATATAACTACAGAATAGGATATTTTTTATTAAAAATGACTCTTGAAAAACAGTTCATTGCTTCCTGAGCCTACATTAGATGACATTGTAGAATACAGCGTAATTATTGGAATGAATCAAATGAAGGTTTCTTGTAAATCTGTAATATGTCACTCACCGACTCACAAATCGAGTCACTTCAACTTAGCTCAGTCAAACCGGGTAGATCGCTGATGACGTCTGCTTGAAACTAGCAAGATCATAGTCTTGTCTTTGGATCACTTTAACCTGGCTGGTAATCAGGCACTACTCAAGCACCTAGCTACTCATTCCAGTCAATCAGTAGTTCATTAGTGTTTACAAATTTTACCTTAAACCGAGCCGATAACTTTAAACATACATTTCAAAATGGATAGCAATAAATCTAACAAGTTAAAATAATCAATGCCTGTTCTGTGCCAGTTAACGCTTCGTCTAATCCTTTTAAAGTAAAACTGAAGTATAATTTAATTTAGCAAAATGGGTAGAGTAGAACAAGGAGAAAGAAAATAATCCGGACTCAGTAACTTCACTTATTATTATTGTTATTTCATTTATGCTAAATAAATTTTGTTTTCTAATTAAATCAGTAAACCCTCAAAGCGCATTTTTTAAATTTCGGATTAAATTTATCGGCATTATTTAATTTCAAGATCAAATTATAACAAGAGTTCTGGTAATTTACCACCTTTATAAATTAATACGACAATTATTTATTCGCATTTAGTTTTGTGTTAAATAAACCTGGTTAAAACTACACTCAAATCTCACAGTTAACAAGGACAAAGTGATCTTCAGAATATAACACTTGCGGGGATTTTGAATCAATTCCAGTTGTTAGACTGACGGCACAAACCGAATCAGTTAGAAAAAGGAGATGTCATTAAATACCAGCCAGTAACACTGAACAACTGTTTCGTCCTGTTCTTTTAGGCTCTTCATCAATGCACACTCCCTATCTCAATAAGGACTGAAACCAAGATCTTCACATTACTAACATTCAGCAACAACTTGGGCTAGGACTCATTGACGTGTGAAGTCTAACTTCGGCCACTCATGATGTAGCGCTAAGCTCAACCAATGCCTTCGATAAGAGCCCACACTTCACTTTAACATGTTCGACTACCTTGGTCATGATACAAAGCGATCTGCCTAATCTTTTCAACTTGAAGAATTTGTATAATCCTTTATCAATTACAAATGATTCATATACTTCTGAAGTCGACTTTCTGGATAAATGGTTTGATTGGCTAGCGTGAATATCTGTGCTCTAGAATGTATGTAACATTCTCAACAAACTCAGTCTTACAATGTGATAAAAAGTTGACTCCATTTACGACATTTTTAACAGGCCGCTTCTAACTTTTATCAGCATATGTCTTCACTGACTCAATAATGAAAACTAGATGGCCGACCAGAAAATATAAGCAACAAGGAAATCTAGCAGTCTGGTGACCTGTCACCCATCAAATATGCAGAAGCAAAACACAGCGAGACTGTACATATTCTGTGGAAACCATTGACCAGCATCATGCATCAGACATCATCTCAAGTGGGACCCAAATGGAAAACAAACGACGAATTCGCAGTGACTCCTACGCTGGTACAGAGTAGATATTGTGAAGGGAAAATGAGGGCTTATTCACAGTCATACAATCAGCTTAAGAGCGAAGTGAAGATGTGTTGTTGAAGCCTTTGTTCTGTTTGAAACCTAAGAGAATAATAATACCTATAGCTGTCACTTTTAATAAAGAAATATATATTAGTTGCTAGGAGATAATCCTCGAGAAGACTTGAACAAGTTACTTCTTACTTGATGCAACCGTCCGCAAGGTGTATCATAAATCTTGAGAAGCATTATCCTCCTTGTTAGAATGACATTTACATCCACGTTTGAGTAATGAAAAAATCTATCCGAATTCCCATCTTCATCCTGAAATATTTCCAGACAATCCTCATACTAACTCGAACTTAAATCCTAAATTCAAGGTGATCCTTTGGTTTTTTCGACAAATACAAATTAGGTCAACAATCATATATTGATCAACCCAGCATGAAAAGATCTTCAGATATCCTAAGTGCTTAACTGACTGCTAATAATCTTTCAAAGAATGTGTCAAAAAAAGATTACTCTATGAGGTTTAAAATCATGTTTTACACAATAGTTAAGTGTCATCACAATGAATCATCAAGTAAACAAACTCTGGCAGCATTTATTCGAGAAGCACTTGAATGATTAGGAATTGTTTTAAACCACATCACCATAAGCACAGTAAATTTTTCCTGAACCAAATCTTTTGAGATCAAAAGGTTTGCGCCATTCATTTCTATTTCATATTTAATGGTTTGCAAAGCATAGCATCAGGATATAAAAGTAACTGAGGACATTTGTCCTTTAAAAGCGCCAGTCAAACATTTTGAACAAAGTGAAGGTACTTTGTTCTCTGAGCTGGATAGTTAGCGCAACTAACTATCCAGTCAGAGAACAAACCACATCAAAATTATCCACCTGAGTACAAATCTTCTCTATATATCTAAAGTGAAGGTACACTACCAACTGGAAAAATGTAAAAGAGGTTACTCCTTTCAATAATCTGAGCAGCATCCTCTCAACTACAAGCGACATCATAGATGAGGATTTTGAAACCGACTAGAACCAGAAAGTTAAGACAGACTTTCATCACTCTGAAATCAGTTTGGGAATTTTGCTGCACTGACTCATCATAAACAACAAACTTCGGAATTTCAACACCAGTGTTACGTCAGTCAGTTCTTCTATATGGGTCGAAAACTTCTACTATGTGTGATGACTTTCATCAACAGCTGCATTCACCAATTCCATAATGAAAATCAGATAGCCATAAAGAAAGGATAAACACCATGCCTCTGGGAATAAACCCACCGAGAACCCGTTGTCCGCAGATATTCCAAACAATATGCCATTGTATCGGACAAAAACTGAGGAGCCTGTTAAATGATATCATACCCAAAGCTAGCCCTTGAGTGAGACCGAACGGAGTGTCGCTTCAACAGTGACACAGAAAAGATTCATTGAGGAAAATATAAAAGTCTTTGGGAAATCGTCAGGCCAAATAAAAGGGGTTTCAGAGAAGACAATAAAATGGAGATGTGCTGTATACACTCTATGTTCCCATAGGAACCCAAAGTAATGATAGTAATAACAGTAATGTGTCAGTGGGACCAAAGTTAACCAGCGCTTCCCTTTAAATAAATGCGAAAATCCTTAGCAACCAATCGAGTCTTCTTAAAATGAATTTATGTCAAAGAGAAAAACAAATTTTAGGAAAAAAGTAAACTATTTTAGTAGAAAAAATCACCACTTAATTATTCACTTCTTCTTACAAAATCAACATTTCAACACAGTTCCGCTCAAAAATAAATGCCTGCAACCAACAAGTATAGAGTGCCACAGTCACATTACGTCAACATGCCATCTAAGCATTCACACTTTCTCACACTCTCACGAAAATATTTCACAATTTTATTATAAGTCCCTTCTATTCAAATATTCTACAAGTGAAGTTTCAAAGACAGAAAAATCCCTTTTTGCTACAACCAGCTGTCATGACAACATGCCGTTTATAGGTAGTGGTCAGCGGCTTTGTGAATTTCGTGGAAACTTACTGATGCTTTGATGTAGGAGACAATCTGCAGGAAGCTCTGGCCCTTGGTTTCATGCTTGATAGTACCTGTCGGTAATGTATTTCTACATCCCCGAAAGAGGTTTGAAAGTGTGCCACCGAGTGTCACAATAATACTAAGTTATGAATTTTAGTCCCCAAAAAAGGAAAGTATAGAAACCTATTATTTAAACTGAGAAATATTCACACCAGACATGATTTCTGTAACGAATCAAAAAGCTTCGGCTAAACAGACATTTATTAACTTCAAAGGCGAAAATTGTTTGACTAACTTTTTTCACAGACAACACATAGCTTAAGCATTAATGAGTAGCAAAGAATACTCAAATAAAATACAACAATCAGTGTTCTTATGAAATATTCATTTAAAACAATAAATACAAGTTATTGTAACACAGCATTTCTCCGGAAATTGTCTAGTTTATTTCCTTTCTGAAGTTTGCATCATCAATAATAGTGTCATCAAATGTCTGATAAAAACAACACTAATGTTATTAAGAATAACAATGATAGCATTTGTTTCTCTATTTTGAAACAATGATTTTTACACAGAATTGAATCTTGAACAGTTTTTGAATTCAAACAAATTTACTCAACTTTAAAAATGAAATCAAAATAAAATTAGCACGATGAATTCAGAGACAGCGGTTTCAACTATGTTTGTATGCTTCATAGTTGGCTGAAATTCTTAAGGATATCTCCTCTCAAACTCATAGGGAATACACATAAGTGTTAGGATAAAACGTTTTTGAAATCCGCGCGAACGAGTATGAGTTGACTTATTAAAACAAAAGGAAAGCGCGTCTCTCAAAACAGTATGTGCTGAAGGAAAAGGGTATTTCGGTAGCCCCTAGTTTTCATATCATAAGTGAGACGTAGACTATCGCAGTGATCAATAACTTTATTTTATTTTATCCCTTTACGTCTTAAGTGGAATATAGGGCTCCAAGCTAGAGCTTTGAAGTTCCGGTTGTGGTGGCTTTATTTCTACGAGGTAGGCTTCCTGGCTCCACACTCAGCCTTCCGGCCTTACAATCCCTACAACCAGCTGAACGAGGTTCAGGAGTGTGTCGATCAGGGGATCAGGGGTTAAACCACTGACCACTTGTGGCATGGTTGGTGGACATTCTACCACTGAACCACCAACGCACATCACAGTGATTTGTTTAACTTACTGTGAGATGAGATGAAGGATTCAATTCATGTGTGTATGTGTTAATGTGTTAGGAAGAAATAAAGTTTTATGGATAATGATGGGGCTAGATAGACAGGAGTGAAGGGAATAGGGGGAATAAAGATGTCTTGCCTTATGCTGCACGCAGAACCCAAATGGATGATGAAAATATGACCAAAGTATGGTCATGCTGTGCACAAGTTATGATGTTAAACTCAGCTGTTCCAGAAAACACAAGACGAGTGAATATAAGGTATAGATAAATTCAGTAGACGACAATACAGACATGAATTGTTAACTAAAGTGTTCAACAGCTGCCACCATGCCATCAAGTTCACGTCGGAATCATAGATTAACTCGGAACTCCATTTTTGGATGGTTTTCTAAAGAGGAGATCTGATGGTTCTCTTCAAAGCTTGATCTACAGGAAACCAACATGGAATGGTCAGCACATTTTTTTCCATAGCTGGGTCCATTTGAGAAAAAACAGAAATCTGATCCATTCCTTATCCTCAAGAATAAGGAGGATATGTTCAAGTGATACAATCGATGGGGAACTGGGGCAACTCAGACAAGTTCTCAAAGAGAATGGATATCCTCCAAGATTTATCGAGAAAAACATGAAGTTAAGGGAAATGTCTGAAAGAATCCAGACGGTGCCAAAGAAACTGCTATTTGTGAGTGTTGAATTTAAAGGTGATATCGCAGCTGAAATCCTGAAGAATCGCTCATGCAGATAACTGAGGAAAGCCTTCTTCTTTGATGGCTGAGCTACGTATCAATTTATACAGCCGACAAATGATCAACGGATATGAGAAGGATCAACTGCCACTTTGGGCCACCTCAATGTGTGTTTATAGATTCACCTACTCGTGTGGAGCTAGTTATATTGGCCACAAAGAGCGCATGCTTTTCAAACGCATCTCTGGAGATTATCCAGCATGGTTAGAAAAGGGACAATGCAAGACTATCACTAGCTCGATTTTCGAGCATTTGGTGAACTCAGGCCACATAGCTCCACCAGAGTCGTTTTCAAGATCATCTACAAAGTGAAGCCAAATGGTACAAAGGGCATCAGGTTTCAGCTTTTGTGTGTGTGGCGGAGGCACTGGTAATTCACCAATACAACCCCAAACTCTGTATTCAGAAAAAGTTTATCCAGTCTCTTATTCTACCTTGGTCTTAACCTCTTCACTAATCGTTCCCTGTAAAAACTTTTGATTTTTTCCTTTCTTTTTTAATTTTACTTTTAGTTTGCCTTTGCTTTATTAATTAGTTCACTATTATCGCTCGCATATGCTCCTTCCGTACATTTCACACCCTCTTCAGACTTGTTAAATTGACACTCAAACACCTTTATTCTCATTCAAGAACAATTTTAACCTTATCAAACTTCTATCTTTGTACCGTTGAGTACCACGTAATTTATGACTTTTAATTATCACTTCTAAAGCCACTTTTGAGTAATTATATGAATTATGTCACCTGCTATTACTCAATAATAGACCACTATACATTTTTTGTAAGTATAAATACGACTGTACAGACTCCGAAGATGATTTCGTCGATAAAGAAAATTTTCTTTGCTGAATCTGTCTTTTATTTTCGTCATGACTCAATGGGTTGTTTCGGTGATATAAATCTTTTAATTTTTAACTTACTTACTCATGAACAGTTCCCAGGATCCGTTGAAAGTCAAATATTTAGTGAAATTCTTTCTTGGTGAGTGTGTTGAACGGCAGAGGTTCACTTATATTGTTTGTGTCAACTTGAAAACACTGGTCAAATTATCAAGCATCAAATTACTTCAATTTTCAAAGACAAAATATAAAATTTAGGCATCTTCTCTTCGCAATGACTTATGCAACGAGTCGTCACACTGAATGCGTGTACAGAAATGAAAGACAATCGCTTCAGATGTTATTTTAGGGAAAGCGACCCTAAAACATTATTCTAAAAACTTCGGCCGCTTTACAAAACAATTTCAGTCTATCAGTATTATCACATTTATAATAACCTAGAGTCTTGACCACAATTCATTTAGTCATAAGTAAACTCCCTTCATTAATACTACATGACTTAATTAATATTTCTAGGTAGATAATGAGAAGACAGGTTTCTGTCAACAAAATTTCTGTGAGACCATATGTCAATATTCTGAATGATATTATAACATAAGAAAAAACCCAGTTTAGTCTACAAATGATAAAAATGCAAACGTCTGTCAACGGCACAAGGCAAACAAGTCAGATGCTTTCATAGAGACATATCTTCTGATCTTAGAGACCAATTTTCACCTGCTTGCTAATTAATGCTATCATCATTTGTCATGCTAAATTACTTGTGTGCTTCATGGCTGGACTCGCTCTTGTTAAGTGGTATATTTCGAAAGAAATATCAGAGTAATGTCTGCTTGTATGTTTCATTTATCTGAAGTAAGCCCATTCTGTATTAATTCAACGACTTCCATCTTTGGAATTCAGACACCCTGTATTATAATTAAGTTATGCAGAATGTTTATGAAGTGACTAGTTTGATTTTCTCGGGAAGAATAGCTAGCCCTCCACCCAGCATTCTGTCTTTTTCCGGGCACAGTAGGAGGAGCCTATTAACTAGTAAACTCAGTGAGATAAAGATGGATCGGACACATGCTGAGGAGACCTTTGAGTGATTTCACGCGCCAGGTAGATCCTTAAATGGAACCGGAGTAGGAAACAAGAGGTGGGTTGGATGTTGGTCCGAAGGTGACATGGAGAAGAATGTGTGCACAGTTTTACAGTCAACTAAAAGGAATGCCGAGTATAGGATGAAATGAAGATGTGCTATCATAGCCCTATTAGAATGCCCTACACAACTGCATCTTCAGATGAACACACAGGACATGGAGTCTGAATAATCTTAGCACTGACTACAAAATGGCTAATAGTTTCAGAAGAAACGCATCTCCTTAACATGGTTGTATTACAAATCACCTCAAAACTGTAACAATTGTTTTCATCTTCATTATTACCACTATCGTTATTATTATTTCACTCCTTTGCCTTCAAGGGGAACAAATGGCTTCAGTCTAGAGCTTTGAAGTTTCAGTAGTCGTGGTTTTATTTTTAAGGTTGGAGATGCTGGCCTCATGGTGGACCTTCTCTCTTTGTTTGGCTTACAACCAGGCGGAGGAGATAAAGGTGAGCGCCAGCTGTGGATTGAACACCTGATCACGTGTATCGTGGTTGGCGAGCACTCCACCACTGAACCACAGATGTACATGTCTTCCTTAATTATTTTATCTAGTGAATGTGTCAATTACTTATGTTAGACAAAAAATCAGACAAAATCAGAAATCATGCTTCTGAATCGTTTATTCAATCAAACAAAAAAACTAATTAGTTACTTTCTTTTCCTGTTCTGGTTTCAAGTATTTAGTTAAAAAAAACCACATAAAATTTTAAGGATATCAGTTAAATTTGTATTTGTTTCCATGATTCAACTATCCTTATATTCTTCGTTCACCGTTTGTCTGTCTTGCATTTAGCGATAACGAATAACAGACGAAATGTCGTTTATATCACTCGTTTTATTTCATTTCAATAAATTCTTATCAGGCTTTATATTTACATATCATGAAATGGCAAGTTGACTGACAGACACACTTAAACCACTGCACCTAAAAGTGGCTAAGTAAAGTTTGAAGGACACGTTCGAATTTTCAGACAAAGTATGGGATAAGAAGATCAGTGACGAAACAATGTTATCCATGGATATCACTTCCCTGTTCACTCATTTCTCGTTACTGGAAACCATTGACTTCATCTAGAAATCTTTTATAGAAAGTGATATAGATATAGGTATACTACCTCAAACACTATGGCAAATGTTACACCGTTGTACTGTGAATGTGCAGTTCCAGTTTAATAACCAATTTCACCGGTGAGTAGAGGACGTAGCAATGGCCTCCCCTCTAGGTCCTCTGTTAGCCAACATGTTTAGAGAATCGTTCATTCGAAAGCATAATTAACAAACTCTCGTTTTACTATAGACAAATGGACGATGCCGATATCCCTCTCCAAAATTTCATTAAGGCTCACCCACAAATTGAGTTCACATGTGAATAAAAGAAAGAAAACGCCTTATCATTTCTTGATGTCCTACTAACAAAAAAGCATGATGCCAGTATTAAGAGGAGTATTTTCGGGAAAAGGTCATGGGTTGGCCAATACAACCATTTCAAGTCGTTTGTTCCTATTTGTAAACAAACAAAATCTTATCAGTACACTGATTCATCGTGCCAGAAAAATCTGTACAACCGACGCTCCAGACGATGAAATAAGGAAAATAGAAAACGTTTTGTATTACAGTTGGTACCCTGAAAAATTTGTTAAAGCCTCCATAAGAAGAAAAGAGAGAAAGAAATGCCTCCAAACTGTGTAGAAAAACGCTTAAAGGAGACTCAGCAACTGAATTGCTGGTATCAAAACTCCGAAGAATAATAGCTAAATCGTTATTTGTCGCAACATTGTGTTTAAAATTCGCCACTCGTTGTAATAATCCCAACACAGGTAAAGGAGTCTGGCCACTTCAGTGTGCATTTACTCATTTAAGTTTTTATGTGGAGACAGTTACATAAGAAGAACAACTCGGTAGGCCTATTATTGCCTTTTCCAGAACTGCCCGACGTGTTTAGGCAGAGGGGTCGTGAAGTCAATCAGAAATTCCATACTGGTACATTTTATTTTGTTTTATTTTATTTTGATTATAGCTTGAAACCACACAGTATTTTTGGTATAAGTATGGAATTTTCAGCATGTGATATCTGCAGTCCAAATTTCGCAGGCCAACCATTGATATCAGGTAAGTGTTGGTAGAGGATTGAACGCAGGACTATGTGCATGGTAGGCGAGCGTCCCAACCGCTGTGCCACTGACGCAAAAGAGACACAAGACTGACAAAAATTTAGCTTTTAAAATCCAATACATGGTGCCACCTCAACTCCATAGGTTGGTACGATTTTGGTTGCTAAGCCTGCTGAAGCAGTTGCCATAGGGATTTTTCATCCAAATCTCTGCATTCAGAAAAGGTTTTTCATACTCTTGTTCTCCTTCTCTTGCAGTGACAACGGATAACTACCTGTCTGCCTGTTTCTGACATAGAACTTTGCACCGATATGCCGCAGTTTGAGTCGCCACACTCCACTTCATGTAGCACACAAACCAAGAGAAGAAAGTAGAAGAAATCCATAATAGAGACAGTAAGTTGAGGTGTGAGATAAAAGAATACTAATAACGAAGAACAATACGGTTTCACTGAAATCATAAGTCACAGGGAGTAGATGCATATGCACTAGCTATTGAGAACGATTTTGAACTGGCCATATCACCAATTGTTTCCAACCATTGGTTTTTACCGTTCCGGGACCCCAACCAGGAAGTCTACACCTTCTTACCTGGCTGACTTAAACTAACTGTTGTGGATTTCATTGACTGGTTCCATGTTTTGGTTTGATCGCTACTAACTCTTTTCCAGCCTGACCCTATGTCAGCTAACATTGTCCGTAGTTGAGGAAGGCGATGACTAGGCATACGTAACACATGTCCTAACCATCTTAGTCTTTGTAACTTCACAGCCTCGCCGATTGATTTCCCCTCCCACCCACCTACCACTCAACGCCTAACCTCAATACTGTTAACCTTATTATACCACTTCACACGGGAGATAGAACGCAAGCACCTATGATCAAAGACAGCTAATCTTTTCATGTCTTCACTCTCAATGGCCAAATATCACAGCCATAGAGTAGGACGGAGAGGAATGATGAGCAGTACACACGCCCTTTGTCGATAGCCGGATATCATTTCTACTCCAGAGAAGGCGTAAACTGACACATGCGAGACTAGCCTCTGTATCCGTGCTGAAATTTCGTCAGAGATCAACCCGTTGGCACTGGCTGATGGTAATTCCCGAACGTGCTCTGCGGATAACGGTAAATATTATCTTTATTTTATTTCTAGTGCTAATTGTGTTACCAATATCACGCTGTGCTGTTGTTGTACATTTTATTCTAGGTTTCAAAATTTATCATTATTATTATTATATCATCTAATTGCTAAGTGACAGTAGTTATTTTTCCCTCTCCCCCTACTATTATGCACATTCTAACTACACACTCACCATTGCTCAGAGTATATAAACACTTCAATGAATTTATGTTTGCTATTATAATTATTATTATGATCACTTTGATTGTTATCGATTAATTCCCATCCCTGAACTCCGATGCTTGGTATGTCATTATTTCATTTCCTCAAAAGAATGTTTGTCCTAATATAAACTTTACGCTGGTTTATGAAAACGACAAGTTTTATTACCCTGAACTTGGTATTCAACATGGTATAAGCGGTAAATTCGTGAAATACATATATAGGAACTAAACCTGGACGGGGCTTATTGTTAAGTTCAAAAACATCTACTCTATAATTTATGCAAAGAGATTAGTGAGAAGAAATTCTGATGCATTAAAAAGTTTTTCTGTGAGAAAAAGATCGAAGAAGAGTTATCCATGTGGTAAATATCCGTGTGATAATGGTTATCTCAAAAATTCATCAGTGAACATGCCAAATACGATATGGAAAAAATGACTTCCAGCCTAATGGAGAAACACGAAATCTTTATACACTGTACCCTAGTATGTGATGATATTATTGGTAGAATAAAGTGCCGACTAAGAATATTCAGCCGCCAACCTTTTACGTGAATATCGAACAGACCTTTATTTACAGCAATCAGAAATAGATAAACTCATATGTCATATTACCTCCAAATGAATCTACCAATTCGCATGTACGTATCAAAGCACATACACTGAAAAACCAGACACATGAACTGCTGTTCTTATTTTGAACGCATTACTTTGTATCTAAGACTGAAAGGCTGGAAGCGTCAAACAGTGCAATTGAGTTCCATTTATTGAAATCTGGTTACATCTTGGGCAGTCTAAAAGCGTTGAAAATTGACGACAGCTAAAAGTAATCTGATAAGCTACGTTTTGCTGAGACTATCACCACCAAGCGATTCAGACCAATTCTGTGTAGGCGGAAAGAGTCACTGGTGAATCTTGCACTGCCTGGGTAATTAAAGTTACGAAACGAAATTGTACAATCTTTATTCCATTATATATATATTTCTATATCTTCTGTCGTGTTTAGAAAATAGTACTTTTTTTCCAGTTGAACATCATTCACCCCACAATATAAGATCAAAAGTTCAAACCTTGCAAAAAAAGGAAATTGCATTTTGTTCTATTTATTCTTGGTCTTTGGATTAAATATCAGTTGTAAAATGTCATGTATTTCCCTCTAGAGACTTGTAATGTATGATGTAATAGCCACACGCCTTTACTTTCTTTCCATAAATACATCTGTTTTTTTCCTTAATCACACATGTAAACGTTAAGATACCAAGGTTACATCTACTCGATATGTTTTTATACTGTTTAGGTGACAACTAATAAGATCATATGAAGGGGAAATAATAGTTTGTGGACAGTCGCAAAGCTGAGAGAAAAAACCCAGAAGGAAGCAAAATACAACAGTGGAGATGAGCTACTGAGGCTCTATGCTTCACTAGGGACCAGAAGGTCACAATGTTTAATATATTTATTAGGTTAAATTTTATTCGGCAGTAATAATCCTTGATCAAACTAGAAATAAACCAAATCCCTACAAACTAACTTTTGAAAATTAATCTGATGCTCACTGGCTACTGGTTGGCTTGAGAACGAAGTTGCCTGGAGTGAGTTGTAATGTGAAGTCCAATGTGTGACCACTGGGGTTTACCAGGTCGAGTGTGAGGACAAATACTTGCTGACGACATCGGCTGGTTGAAGTTAGAATTCATGAACTGACCATCGAGACGGATCCCGGTGTTTGAATGGTCTAAGAGTTCACCATGTGACCGGAAGATCCTGCTTTCGAACCTCAGTGGGTGCGTACCACCGATGATTCTTAAACCAGGAAGAAACAGCTATTCAATACTCTCTGCCGGTTTTCAGTAATTCTCCACACTAAATCACTGATCTGTGATCAGACTTCAGACAAGTCAGATCCCGATGAACTAACTCACTGAAAATCAACCATAATTTTACCATATTTCAGAATCTTACTGTTGGTGATAGCGGCTTAGTGAATAGTGCTTTGTACTGATGCTTTACTAAACCTCATCTAGATTACTAGCCGAGACAAGATCTGGGAAAGCGGGAAAGTTGGGTGTCTGAGACTAAAATATCATGCCCCGTGTAAACAACACCACGAACAATGAAACTTCAAGCCTCCACGTTTGAGGGCTTATGCAACCTCTTAGAACGCAAAGGAATGGAAAAACTACGCTCTTTAACCCTTTACTCTACACTAACTTACTAATTAAAGCCAAAATATTCGCATTTTTTTAAATTTGTTGATTGTTTTGACTAAATTATTGAACATTTACCACAGGAATATTTAAGTGAATAATATTGCTCTAAGTTACCCTAGAACACATTCCATGTAAACCAAAAGATGAGTTTTTCCCCTCTTCCCATTTAATAAAAAGCATTTATTAAGAGCCGCCTTAAATTATCCATGATTTATTTCTGCCAAAATCAATCTCTTTTTATATTTACTACTAAATATGCCCCTTTTTGAACTGAGCTCTTAGATGAGTATATTCATCTGAGCAAATACCGCATTTGTTATATACAACCCAAGAAATGCTTCTGCAGAACATAATACTGAACTTCAAATGATCTATAAAAGTGTCCGATATGGCTACCCTATACATAAAATTAATTGATAAGGAGTTCTGAAGCTTACGCTACTTACAAAATCTTCTTTACGTAGCCTGCTTAAGTCATTGGGTTGTAGAATGGCGTTACATGTCAAATGATTCAAAACCGAAAACTCAGAGATACCTTTGAAAGGAAGACCAAGGTAAGAAAAGTCTGTTTGCCTGCTACCAAAAATGGCATTCCTAAATGAGACGGATTGGATCATTTGACAGAAGATGGGAATACGTTGTGTCGGAAAACAAGACTCTAAAAGATTTGAACTTCCCGGACGATTTATGTCCAATGACACGCAAACACGAAGGTCTACGAACAAAGACCAATAAGATGCCGGAAGGAGCTGGCAGCAAAAACAGGGTTCAAGTGAACATAAAGAAGACAGAAGTGATGAAGATACCTAACTGACAACAACAAGTGCCAATCAACACCAGTGGACAAACTCTGAAAGAGGTCTTCACTTTCACTTATCTAAGTAGCACTGTTTCAACCATAGGTAGTGTATATGAGGATGCCAAAGAATTGGAAAAGCAACCACTAAAATCAGCATGAAAACCTGGTGCACTCAGCAGAAGCAGCAAGGTTTGGATCTTCAACAATAATTTCCATTCAGTGCTTCTAAATGTCCTAGAAACTCAGAGCTTTAAAAAAACATTCCAACATGCCACTTCAGATTTTCATCAACAACTATCTTCCACAGATATTAGAGATCAGACGGCTATCAATGAACCAACCGATAATCTGTTATCTGCAAAATATGGGGAAGAAAGTGGATATAAATTTGACACATGATTAGGAGTCTGTTTAGTAACATCATATTCTAGACCACAGAATGGAACACGAATGGGAACAGACGAGTTATGCAAGGGTCCTGGGTTGATATGCAGGAGACCTTGTGTGGAAGAAATAACAGTTTAAAGGCATTTGTTTAACCAGCTAAAGAGGATTTCAGGAAACATGGTGAAGTGTAAACGTGCTGTCAAAGTCCTATGTTCCACTAGTACCATAAAGGAATAATAATCCGTAAATTCTCCTCTATTTCTTATTGTTTTATTCATCCAGTTATGTCTTTAAATCGCTACATGTTATCGCGCAAATTTTGATTGGTTTTCAACGTAATTCTGCATACTAGAGTGAATTTTACTTCAAATGGAAAAACAAAGCGTCACATAGTGTCCTTTCAAGTTATATTTTATTTAAAATGCTGTACTTTTGGTGAACATTTTCCAATTTAAATACTCTTAGAAATCTGTACAATATTTTGACATATTGTCTAGAATTAATACTATTATTATCACCAATACTACATTTTTTATATGTACTGTAAATCTCTAAAGTGTAGGTGGAGGAATCTAAGATCCACCTAGATAAACCCAAGGATTCTGTTATAATTATTATTTTTATTATCATTTCCCTGAGTCACGAGAAGGACAGAAGGGTTTTAATAGCTCGTCTCCATTTTTCCCTGTTCTCTGAATTCCTCTCTAGCTGTCTCCAACATCTTCCGAATACTTTTATCTCTTCTTCACAAGCTCTTCACCATATCACTGTCGGACGCGCCACTAGAGTCCCACTAAAGGGCAACCGGTGCTTGATTGGTTTGTTCACAGAGTTTCTTGATGCTAATTCTTCCTGGCCTACCAGCCATTCGATCTTCAATATGAGGTCACAGAAGGAGGCAGATGTTATTAAAAGTATTCATCAGACTGTTGGTAATGCTTTTCGAGACGATCAGTGCACGTTGCTGACCCATTTAGAGTCATTGATTGATTTGACATTGATGTTGAAGTTCCGAATTTTGTTGTTTACGCTGACTGTAATGGATTACCAAATTGATTTCAGAGTGAGGAAATTATGCCTTGCCTTTCCTACTCTGTTTTTGAAATCGTATTTTAGGTACTCCGTTTTACGTAGGGATACAAACTTTATTTCCATTTACAAAATAATAAAATGGTAGCCCAAGGTACCAACAGTTACTAGAAGGGCCTTATTCATACAAATTCAGTTCCTCAGGTAAAACATCAGCGAGATATTAACACAACATCTTAGAAATGTGGTAAAAATAGCATTCCCTGATGCTGAATTACGCTGTATCTTCAAAACTACTCCTCTTTTGCGTTCAAGAGTAAAAGATAAACTGCCTAATTTCGCCTCTTCCGTGTGTATCTGCCAAATTAACTGCTCCTGTGGAGTCAGTTAAATAGGCCGTACAATTAGGCGTGTTTATCGTCCGATTTCCGAACACCACCCTGCGTGGTTAAGCAAAGGTCAAACAAAATCTATTCGTAGCGCTATCCTATCTCATCAACAAAAGATCGATGTCAACGAGGCTTTCAGAGCCATTTACTGCGCATACCAACAAATCTTAATTTCGTCTTAAGAGTTTGTTTGCTAAATATTACTGAGACTGTTGGAATCCACATTAAGAAGCCTAATTTGTGCGTCAAAAAAAGCTAGTTTAGACATTGTCCTGACTTACCTTGGCCATCTAGGTTCGAATGATCCTCAATTTTTGTGGAAATTTCCCTCATTTTAGTTGATATTTTATTCGCTATTATTATTTAAGTATCTTTAATGAATGTAATTCCATTGATCTTAATTTAAAAGTCGATATTACTTTAAAAACACTAATATTGTTATTGACTACTACTCTAGAATGTTCTATGTATATAAACATGTAATATAATTGTAGAGCCAGAAAAGGAAATTATCTCAAATGACATTCTTTGCTCAATTATTTTGAATTTGTAAACTTCACAATACTAGTCTCTTAATAACATTTATACGTGTGATACCTAATTCATTGAAAATGCCTAATTTTAATGTTTCACACTTTATAGTTTACTTCTTTAGCAACGTAAGACTGATTCACTTTCACCCTAGGGAATCTCTCTGATAAATCCCTAACTAATCAAAAAATATTTTCAAACATCTTTGCACAAGTGATCCTAACCCACTAGAGAAATACACAAATGTTAACAACTCTTCAGTTGGCATTTTTCATACCGAAACACCTACAATTTTGGTTGACTGGTTTTAAATATAAAACAATACAAAGTGTCACGGTAGAGTAAATGACTGATAAAATTTATTAACTGTGTGGAATGTTAATTTATAGTCTGTTCATCAGTGATGTATAACTTACTACTGCTAGCTGTCTATATACATATGCAAATTATCTGTATAAACAGTCATAATGAATGATTTTGTTGTTCTAACAGTAATAAGACTATACAGAAATGAATGTCTGAAATACGATATGCGTTGATATAACGTGGGACACTTTCGAGATGCTTTGAATAATTTCTAATCTGAAAATGGAACCATTCAGAAATACTTTCCATAGATGATTTGAAATTAAACCATTGTCTCAGAGTGCATTTTTGATCATTTTCATGATAAGTAGACAACAGGGACTACCGGTAGTTGTTTCGTCCTATTTCGGATCTCTTCAATAACTTGCTCATGACATCAATGAGGAATAAATTTTAGATCTTCAAGTTACAGGGTGAGCCGATTGACTAAGCAGATACTAGGACAAGATCCAACCTCAAATTACTAACTCCCTACAAATTAGCCTTTAAAAAATTTTACGTTCACTTTCTCACACAATAATTTAATAAATGGTTTCAGGCAATACACAGGGTTGCATTGATCGGGAATGAGTACTTAACGACTGAAACATGAAATTCAACTCATTAGATCTAAGGAATTCATTGTTCTTAGTTTTTTTCGTGTAAATAACACTGTATAAACTTCTACATTGTTCCGGTAACTAAAAACACCGAAGTATTTCAGTAAGAAGTCAGGTTACCAAATAGCCAATCAAACAAAAGGTGATAGTCTACACAGAATAGACAATACTTACATTTTGATAATTTTTGTCCAAATAGCAGCTATAAACGAGCACTCTTTTTATACAGTTAGGAGAATATGCTCAACAGACGAAATTAGAGGAAGAATTTATGATGCTTGAAAAGTTGCTAAAAAACAACAGTTATCTTCAGAAATTCATTAACAAGCATAAAAAGTGTGAAGGCTTAAAGGCCAAACAAATCATAACGGAAAAGAAGCCTATCTTTATCCAACGCGATTTTATGTGGAAGAAAAACACTTTTTAAATACTTAACAGTAGATTGAATACCTCACTAGCTAGGATCTATCCTACAGCTGAGTCAGCCCCTTTTATCAAACAACATGCTCTTTATTGATGAAATCTAAAGTTGACAGGCACTCTTCTCATGTTAACTTTAAATGTCTATACAAATTTACACGAATCTGCGTAGTAGCTACACTGGGAGAATCAAAAGAAGGATACAACTTCAATTTTCGACGAACATATACCAAAAGGTCTACGCCTGAAGGAACATACGTTTTCAACATTATCGTTCTCAGACTTCTCGTTTATACGGGCTATGGGGTAGATATCATGAAATCCTTTAAAATTGTTAATAGACAGAATGGTCCATTTCTCTTCTTCTTTACTGAGGCGATTGCTGCCGAATCATACAACCCAACTTATCTTTGGCTTTAATCACTACCCCTTTTGATACGGTATTACGGTGCATGATACTGATAAGGTTTATCAGTAGTAAACATATGAGGAGATGTTCATGGTTGGTGCGGCGTTAACCAACTGTAGTTGTTGAAAATTTGGTCTGGGACACTCTCAGTGAAGTGGACTTTTCATACAATGTGGGGAGTGCGCCACGTAGTAGATTTGTCAGTTTGACCGCAAACATAGAGGCATAACTAAATTCCTAAAATAATTTCTTCAGTAGGCAGCTTTGTCCTATGAATTAGTTTAGAATCTGCAATTAGTTCTTTTTTTAAGCACTTCTAAGGACACATTGATTGGTATATTAGTATAAAGACTAGTTATATCAAAACTAACCATCGTTTCATCATTTTCTAGTTGAATATCATTTAGTTTATTTTTCATCTAAGATTCTATGAAGTAATCCATGTAGGTGGAGAGGGAGATTGATTACTAAATCCTGACCGGTTCATTGAGTCTACACCCAACACACTGAGCAGAAATGACTCAATGCAAATACCGGAAATATGGAAGATATACTTACCACCAGTCAGTCAAATCAGAAGAGGATAATAAATAATCTCAAAATTCTATTTCAATTCACATATATCATAACATTCTAACAGGTTATTTATTTTGACTTTAAAAAAACACTCGTCTTATTTCCCATCTGATTGTAATTGATCAGTAACACTCATGTTAATAATTCTGAATGTACATTATCACATACTGATTTTTATTCAAATATTTAGTCAATTCCACACATGTATATAAATGAAGAGAGAAGTTGTCTGAGTAGAATGATATGACTATGAGCAATAATTTATGCTCGAAACGTCGTCAGTTAATATTACTGTGTTACACTGTGTGATTTATCTAAATAAAATCTTATCTATAATGGAGTTATACTCTACCCTCCACAGTGTCCAAGTTTTATACTTATATTTCCTCTTTATTGGTCTTATTACTTGCTTAACGAGGTAAAGGAGTGCGTCGGCAGGGATCGAACCCCGGATCATCTGCATGGTTGGAGATCATTTTACCCCTATGCCACCTATGCAATACAGTATTAGTTCATGGTAAATTAACAATCTAACTCCGAAGAATAAGGCTAGCCACTTTTGTAAAGTAGCTCATCTTCCAAGTTGTTCAAGTGAATGCTTCAGTGTTTTCAAGATTTCACATACTACTAGCAGTACATCTTCATTTCTGTACATACATGTATATATGCCTAAAACTGATTACCTATAATAGAATGTATGACACCAACAAGTAGTCACCTAGATGAAAAACGCAATATAATGCGTATACGTATACATGTAATCTCAGTTAAAGCATTATTTATGTATCTAAAGGATATATATATATATAAATTAATCTATCAAAATAAAAACACTATCTCGTTAAGGTGATTAGGTGAAATTAAGTCATATGAGCGCTAAATATAAACTGTGATGATGATATTAAGCCTGTTTTCCAAGAAATCTGTGATTTACCCTAGAAAAGGTTACAAAAATAGAGGGTTTACATGTAGACATATACAAGGTGACGGCCTGCTTAAATCATTGGGCTACGAAACTTCCATCCATCATAATGCTTAAACTCTTCTGCATTTTTTATTGAGCACATTATTAACTAGCTCTCGGACAAAGCGCTGTACAGTTCTCGAGAGAAATGAAGGCGAAATATCGTAGACAAATGAATCTTTCTTGATATGGAACAAAACTGGCTCAAAGGATACACTGCAGATTATGATTTTATTTGTAAATACCGTGCACAGTCGAAATAGCTTAGTAAATAAATATTTCGAGAATTTCTGTACTACATCCAACATATTATCTAAAATGAAGCTTTATTATTTCTATTGTTATTACATCACGTATGCAGTCATAACAACATTAGCTCACAATTTGATAAATTTAAACAAAATACAAAAAATATTGATCGAATTCAAGTTAGATCATGGACTGAGGCACCAGTTAGAGAACAAAAAAACCAACTAAGGGTACTGAACAGAAACTGTGTACTAATTCGGAGCTTCCTGTCACTTTACATAAAATAAAAACCTAGTCAAATTTGTTAACCATAAAACCACTGAGAACGAGTTCAATGGCCAGCCAATGAATTCCAGATTCTGTCAGCGGGTGAATTATATCACCACTTTCAGCCAGCGTCATCGGCGTGGTCACAACTTTTCACTGGAACTCAAGGCAATACTATCTTGCAGGGAAAACAAGAAGCTCAACAAATATGTCTCTTCAGAGATTTCATCATCGAAAGCTGTACAATCACATTTTGATACCTAAGTTTGCATAGTTACAATTATCATTTGATTCAATATCGTAACAAGGTAGATTAAAGGAGGTAATAACATTCAACTTGATATGAAAGTTTGAAGTTGTGAATACTAATCATAAGGGGTGTGGAAACAAATTTACACAGGATTACATAATACTTGCGTATTAGGCATAGTAACTTTAAGTGAAGACACGTGTGAACGAGGCGAAATCACAGTTGTTATAACTGAAGATGAAAAAGCATGAAGAGAAAGAAAAAACAAACAAACGGAAACTAAGTAACCAAACAGAACTAGATCCATGGTAAACGTAGCGGTTGACCTCATATTTCTTTTGAACGCATACCTCAGGCTTTCTAGTGCATGTGGTGAAGGCTTCTGTAGTAGAAAGAAGTCAGAAACACTTAGCTTTTGATAGGTTTTTGTCCACTTTGTAAATGACTCAGAATGATGAATCAATTAGGATGATGTGGCAGGTGCTGACGAGTTGTTCAATTATGATGCTGCCGCCTCTTCGCAGCTTCTCTGGAAAGTGTTCCTAACACATTTCGTATATAGGAGATGGTGCTTTGCATTGATTAGAATCAGTGGGCAGCTAGACATTGCCAATCTTAGCTTTGCCACTGAATAGTGCTACTTTGTGCTACTTCCGAAGAATCCTTCTTTAATTATAGGATTTCATCTTGAAGTGACATCATTCAGAGAACCATTGGAAAACCTGGGAATACTGGACAGCTGCTTCGTCCTAGTCTGGGACTTTTCATCAGTACGCTGTCCAGTACTCCCTGCAGGTTTTTCCAATGGTTCTCTAACCAATGGAATTCTGTAACCAATCAATCAAATCCCTACAAACCAGTACTTGAAAATTCTTCTTTACTTCTACAACCACATTTATATGCAACTTTTTTCATGAAATGGAGCATTAACAAAAGTGGTCAGTTACCTTAATTGTAGTTGTTAATATTAGTCAATAAAAAAGGTACTGAATAAGTGCATTAGAGTTACGTATTGAGATGAATGAATGAGTTCTAATCACAGCCGATCAAAACTTAGGAATGTTAGTCATTAGAAAACACACATGAAATGGTCAACTGATAATTTCCTACGGTTGTGTGCTTGTTAAACGAAAACGATATTTAACGAAATCACTTAACACTTTAATCCGAGTCATATGTAGCCCTAATGGTGTAGAACAAGAACTAGACCTTCTGAAAGAAATCTTCAAATAAAATGGACACCCACTGAGACTTACTAACAAAAACATCAAACCAATAGCTCAGAGAAGCGTAACATCATTTGTGCTGAAAAGAAACTACACATGAACTTTGATGTCAGGGGGAACTTAACTTGCTACAACCTTGAGAGAAGAATTTCAAAATATTTTGCCGAGAACATTCTACTCAGAAAAGTAAGACTGGTGTCCATCAGTCGTCAACTAGTCCTCAGAAGCCTGAAGGACAAGATTTTAGAACTGATCACTTCTTTGAGAATACATCATTCCACCTGTTCCTGTGAACCGAGGTATGTTGGTCAGTCACCTCATATTCTGTCTAAAGCGTTCAAATATGCGGTCCCGCATGGATGCAGAAAGTCAGAAGTGGCTCTATAAGGAATGTGATAATCGAACACTTTATCGATACTGGTCATCCATCTCAAGAAACCCTTGAAATCAATCTACAAATTGGAGAACAACCTGCCAAAGGCAGTACTCTTTTGTCTGCTCTGTAGTGCTGAATTTTTAGCCATTCAGAAAGAGAAACTGTAGCCCTGATTACAGAAGTAAATTGTTCAACCATTTCGACTGTTATGATAACAACTCTCTTGATTTCTAGGATTCTGATTTTGTTTGTGTATTTTTTTAACGCTGTGCAACTGTTGTATTTCTTTCGAACTCCTATTTAATTTCATATTCACTTGCGTTTCTGTGTGCATTCTAATCACAACTTATTCACATTTTTTTATTCGTCTCATTACTTAGCTCTGATACGCTTATTCAACTCCACTTACAGATGGATTAATATTAACTGCGATTATAATAAATCTTCACTTTTTTTAATACTCTCTTTCATGAAAAAATGTATGTAAATGCGACTTTAGAACTAAATAAGAAAATGAATTCGCTGTGTGTATGAGCCTCTTCTCTGAACTAACTGTTTTATTCTTCGTATTAATGCCTACGTAGTTTTTTCAAAAGCTCTGATTTCGTCTTACGAATAGATGTGATACTTCAGTAGCCTGATTATGACTTTTTGGTTTTGTCTAGCCACAGAGACGTGTCAGGGGTTGAGCAGTAGAACCCCAGCTAACTACACATGTGGTCCGGGATTCGATCGCTGACCGATGCGTTCCCAAACCACTCTAGGACAATACTATAGCAGGTGAAGGAAAAAGGTTGTCCATGAGGCTGGTAACTTCAGGCAGTGAAAGAAAAACTAGTGCTACTGGAACTTCAAAGGTCAAGCTTGAAGCCTTATGTTCCATTCGGAACGTGAAGGAATAAAATAAATAGAGAAACAGTGGCTTTTAACAGTGAACGCAGTCCGAAAACCAGTGAAGCAGGATGGAACTCATTTTCAGTTGCTAACTTCTAGCGTATTCATAGAAAATATAGCAGTTGAAGCAGATCTTCTTTCATATACATATTTCTAGTTCAATATAGCAAGGGTTTTGTTAACTCAAACGACTCAAAGATGTGGATATGCTTGTGTTTTGTTTTATTCTTAAATGCCTTTGATGATATATCTGTCGAGATATTGTGGGTAAAGTTCATGATTCCCTCGACTACTACACTAATAATATTAAATTATATTTACAATCCTAATCTTCAGTCCCAGTGGCTTAATGGTATCCGAGCTCGCCTTGTAACCGGAAGGTCCTGGGTTCGAATCCCGGTGGTTGCGTACTACTGAAGAGTCCCAAACTAGGACGAAACAGCTGACCAGTACTCCCAGGTTTTCCAATGGTTCTCAGCTCATTATGTCAGCTCATGATGAAATCCTGAAACCAATCAAAATCCCTACAAACCAACACTTGAATATCAAATTTTAGTTGGAGAATTTCATCATGAGCTGACATCAGTTACAGAACCATTGGAATACCAGCTGGGAGTAATGGACAGTTGTTTCCTTCGTCTTAGTTTGGCCCTCCAGCAGTATGCAGCCACTGCCAAGGTTCGAACCCAGGACCTTCTGGTTACGAGGCCAAATCGCAGACCATTCAGCCACTGGGACCCGATCCATTGGCCAGCCCAAGAACTCTAACTTCTGCCAATTCATGGAACAGCGTGACCACTTCTCCATGTCTTCTTCGATGAGTTACTACCTCACCTTCGAGCTGCTGTACCCTGCTGGTCACGGATTCCCACTAGAACCACAGGTTAACTGCCTGCATGGGGCCAATTGGCATTAAATTAATTTTCAAGTATTGGTTTTGTAGGGAATTTTGCTTGATTGGACAAAACAGCTTTCCAGTACTCCATGCAGGTCTTCCAACGGTTCTGTAACTTATGTCGCCCCACAATGAAATTCTCCAACCAATCAAACAAAATTCCCTATGAAATCAATACTTAAAAATATAACCTTTTATTCATTTATTTATTCTAAAGTGTTAAATAAATACGCCAGCCTACCGCTTGTTGCTAGTGTCTGTTTGATACAAGTAGATGAACACCACTCATATCAACCAGTAACCTTTGCTAGTCAGCCACATTATCGAAGTGATCTTAATACCAATGAGCAACCATTTTGCTTGTTTGTGAATGGGCTCAACATTAGTGGTGTAGCCAGTGTGATTCAACTTCTTTTTTCCTTTTTCCTTCAAGTTCCCCAGTGGAACATAGGGCTTCAAGCTAGTGGCTTGAAGTTTCTGTAGCAGTGTTTATTTTACAGGATGGGGTTGCTAACCTCATGCCCAACCTTTCCTCTTTACCAGCATTATTTCTGGCTTAGCGAGGGAAAGGAGTGCGTTTTCCGGGATCGAACCCCAGACCATGTGCATGTCGGTGAGCGTCCGCGAGTGATTTAACTCAGCGATTGCTATTTGTGGAATCAAGCGGATAACATATATTATGATCTGAACGTATTTCGTTTTTCAAAAGAAAACTGTCATAAACTTTCACCGCCTTGAACTATGTAGATTGCATACTTGATTTAATCGTCAATTGAATCTTGAAAACTTGCATCTTTTTATTATGAAATAAACAGACAAGATAGAATCATTTATGATCATCATACATTATTGTTGTTAGTGTTCCCTTCCGTTCTGAGCGGAATATAGAGGTTCAACAAAACACTTCCCTTTTCTCATATTCTCCTCAGTCCTCTTTAACTGAGCTCACGGTTGCCCATAGCCTCTTATCTCCTCCTCTCACGCTCTCCTACATGTCACCCTCGCAACTATTTCATTTGAGAGCCTGGAACGCACTGTCATTCGCCTATGTCCTCAATGTGTGTCTAATTAATCTAAGTGTCTGAGCTATATAACAACAGCGAATGCCTCAAGATTGGTGCTAAAAATACAGATCTCTTTTCCAAGATAAGTGGTGAAGATTTCCAAACTGATTTCACATTGATGAAGGTGTATTTCTGCTTTCCTGTTCTGCATTTGACATCTTCACTTGTTCCACCTGTAGTTGAAATGATGCTTCCTTTGATATTCCTTCCACTGGTAGTGATTGGTACTTGTTGTTGCTGTTCTTCACCACCTTCTTCTTCTTCTCCATGTTTACTTGAAGTCCTATCTTTGCTGGTTCTTCTGCTGCACTCTGCTTGATCTTCGTCTGTAGATCTTCGAGTTTGTGTGACATTAAACATAAGGGCATTCACCATACAAGCTGACTGTTATTACTGTTATTATCACCAAGATAAGCACCACCTTATGACACAAAAAGAAGCTTTTATTTCATTTACCAGATATATGCAGTGACTATGTTATCATTTTTTTCCCTTCTTAAGATTTCAGTTTACATAAAAGTGCATCGGTAAATATGATTAAAAAACATGACTGTGATTTGATAAGCATAAAGACTAGTCGTTATCCATGATGGTGTTTATATGACACTGTCAGTAGACACTCCACAAAAAAGTGTGCTTCTAAGTCTGAATACTGTTAATTACCACATATGAAGATGACAGTGTACAGCTGTTGGAATATATAATCGCATCAGTAGTCGTCATTAAATGATCAACCTAATTAAAAGCTACTTGAACTAGGTAATATAAGTAATAGTTAGATAAATGTCGTAAAAAGTCGAATTTTCAAGTGTTAGTTTAAATCAGTTTTAAGTTTGACCACAAAGCGATATCATCCAGAAAAACACGCAATACTGGCCCTCTGTTTTGTCCTAGTCTGAAACTCTTCATCAGCAGTCACCCACAGCTCCTCCACCAGAGATCGAACCCAGGGCCTTCAGTTTACCAAGCGGGTTCGTTGACCACTGAGATGGAATCTAGTACCTTATGAATTCTAACTTCAGTCAGGCCACAACTGCTAGGCAGGATCATCGGAGAGTATCTGTTCACAAATCAAACTCTGCTTTTAACTTGTAGCTGAATGAACTAGTACTGGATAAAACAGTAGTTCTAAATTTAGCTTTATAAACTTTATTATACTTTGGCGGTTTAGTCTGTTGATTACTCCGGTGTGGTTCTTCTTCTTAGAATTACAGTGGTTATCGAAATAAATCGTCTTAAAGCCAATTTTTCTATCAAGAAGAAATAATTCAGATCCCCACAAACCAGCATTTGAAAATTATTCTAATTCTAACTATTGAATCAGTGCAGGTTCAAGTTGCTCGGTATTGTAGGGGGAAGTCATGACCACTGGGGTTCATCAAGTCGAGTGTCCTCGTTCCCTCTAGTTGAATGTTCAGTAGTCTAACCTTGTAATCTGAAGATCGTGGGTCGTTTTCAAAGCGGGGTTATGGGATTGTACTGTGAGAGAGTCCGAAATCAGGAGGCAACTGTTGTCCAGTACTCCCTGGTTTTCAGTCGTTACTTAATCCCAAAGTAATTCCATTACCATGGTAACGTTTCTGCATTATTCTGTCTTTTTTAACTGCATCATTCTACTTCACTCCCTTTTCAATCAATCGCATTTTAAGCTTCAAATTCTAATCCTTTAGGCACTACTCACTGTATTTTATTATGTGTAATTACGCCATTTTACTAAGTTATCCACGAGTGCAAGCCATACCTTAATTTTTGTATATTGCTATTGACAACATTTACTTTTTTCTGATTTTAAACGAACCTTATTAGCCATAGCTCACTTTCACTTTTATAATGCGATGGGCTTATTTGATTGTCAAGCAAATGTTCACTTCGGTTTCCCCAACCGGCTGTACTCATCATTAAAGGCTATTTGAAACTTAATCCGAAAAGACACTTCATGCTAAGCACATTTTTCTAAGAACAACCCATCAACTGGGGGAGGGGGCTTTGTGAGCAATGAGACGATAACTAAAATAGTAAAATAAATGTAATACTTAAGCGACCCAGTAGTGACTGGTATAGTGGTTGAATCCTTTTTAGTGTTTCCTGAAAGAATTTAGGTAAATAGCCTCATATGACTAAAGTACTCAGTAGGCATTGACAACTACACTGTAATGAAAGTCATCATCTAACAAAGAAACTACAATTGTTTTACTAAACAAAAGAACAGTATTTTGCATACATTTAAATTCCATAAACATTAGATTTAACATACAGAAAATAAACTTCGTCACTGCTATCATTACTCTGTAAACATTTACAGTACTAAATACCGCCCTAATAACACTGTTCATTTTCCTGAACTCCAGCTGAAAATACTTGGGAATTATCTAGAAAATACCTTATGCTTACTATAAAATATGTTGAAAAACAATGTATTTCAAAAAACCTACGTATAAATACACTGGCTATGAGTAGAACATTTATATGGGGACGTGTATGCCTGACTGAAGCATTTGACTTTCAGCCAAATCTAGTCTAGAATTCCAATCCCAACAGGCCTACTTCAGGCTGATAAACTAGGTTTCACACCATAAAACGTTTATGACGGAGTAGAACTTGGGCACTTTGTTAGAGTATAAATCCATCTTAGATACGTTTACCTGATATAATGCACACAGTGATACGATATTATTAACTGTGTGACGCTTCAAGCACAGTTTATTGCTACTCCTGATCATTTCAATTTAAGTATGCGGCTTCATGACTGACTTTATCATATTTTTCTTTCTCCCTTGTTTACTGAACCAAAAGGAAAAATTCAAAATGAGGTGACTTCTTTGACTCATCTAGGCAGCATCGTGTCAATTACAGGTGATACGAATGAGGATGTCAAAGCCAAGCAGGATTAGAAAAATAAGCTGTGAAGTTAGCATGAAAATCTCCTTTCACTTAAAACAAGGAACAAAATTTGAATTTTCGACATCAATGTCAAATCAGTTAGTGCTTCCATTTGATTCACAGACTTGACGCCTGGTGGACAACAGTTCCAACAGACTTCTGCAGACTTTTACTAGGAACTGTCTTCTCTGCTGTGATACTGAGGATCAGATGTCCAAAAAGGATAAACGAGAAGGAAAGAACCAACCAAGGACCTATCACCCATCAACTTTTCAGAAGTAAATGGAGACGGAGTGGATACGCACTGAGGAGACTATTGGGTGACACCACACACCACGCCCACAAAAGGTATCCAAATAGGAGACGAGAGACGAGCTTAGCGTCCGAGGAGAACATGGAGGAAATTGGTCGTACAGCCAGTTGAAAAAGATTGCAAAGTAGAGAATGAACAAAAGGTATTCTATTGAAGCCTTATTTTCCACTTTCAACCCATGTTAATAGTAATAATAGATTTGCAATAGATGTTTAGTAACTCATACTACTTAATAAGACGAAAACACACACAGTTTACAACCCTTAATGCTTAGATAAAGATTGCTAATGTGTATTATATATGCATATTCTTTGCGTTTAAGTTTCTGTAACAGTCTCATTGGTTTTCTGGAGTGGGGTCGCTAACCCACTCCCAACCCTCCCCGTTCACTCGAGCTTGAGACAGCCTAGAAAACTGGTAAACCATTAAACAGCCATCTTCACTCTGGCAACAAATTAACCAAGAGCCGATCGCTCAACAAATATGTAGGAGAAAATAGAGATGCATAGGGCAAAGGTTGAGGAGACCGTCGAATCACATCACGTGCCTGGCCACGGCCCGAGTGGAATCCGAACGAGAAACAACTGGCGGGCTGGGTGTTAGTCCGAGAGTGACATCGAGGAGATCGTGCAAGGAAGAAATGAGAGATCACGGGCAATCTTGGACCCAGCCGAAGAGGACAGCAAAAATAGAACAAAGTGGAGATGTGTTGCTGAAGCCCTATGTTCCACTCGGAACCCAGGAGAATAATAATAAATGTGAATGTGGTCAAGGAATTCGAATTGAAATCCATCAGCATAAAAATTCAATTCATTTATATCACTAGACAAAGACTAAAAATCTTAACTTCCATATCACATATTTAGAATACTGAAACACTTATTATTATTATTATTTATATTTTCCCTAAAGTTCCATCTGGAACACAGAACTTTAGCAGTACACTTGCATAGCACTCTGTTCTCTGAGGTCCGTTTTAGATGGCTCCATGGTCACCCATAACCTTTTATCTTCTCGTCACATGATCTCGTCCATATCCCCCTGGAACGCGCAGCTCATCGCTTCCTATTAGGGACTCACTCGAGATCCTAGTGTGTGTGTGTGTGTGTGATGTCATTTAGCGGTCTCCTCAATGCCTGTCCACTGAAACATTTAGTTTAAAGCTTATACCAAAGACAGTTTCCTAACGTTTACCAGCCACAGTCAGGAAAAATTGCGTATTTTAAACTTCTACCAATAAACTAACGCTAGTTTAACGTTTAAATCATCACATATATTCTGTCTTTTTCAATAGGAAAACCAAAAAGAAATAAAAACTCTCCCATGATAAATATATGCATTACATGGATTATATAAGCCGCTCTGTTTCAAACCTTTGCTAAAATCTAACCGATCACTTTGTGTGTGTGTGTGTGTGTAAACACAAATTTGTCAATGGAATCATTCTTTCGCAAATAATACTCGACTGAAAATAAACGAACTACCGTTTCACATGAAAATATCAAAACACCAGCGATCACTAGTCATGCGTTATCGTATTGTATGTGGAAGAAACTTGAAAGGTGTGTTTGTTTAACACAATTTCTCAACAAACAAAAAATCACCGCCAAAACTTCAGTTTCTGCACAACATATAATGACAGGAGTACTGTCGAAGGTATTTATGATTACTGTTATTATTATTATTCTTTATATAGAACAAGAAATAGACAAAGGGACAGTGAAGAATTTTAATATTTTTAACTCTATATCTATATCTTGGTGTCTAAATGTTATTGTTGTTTTTTAACCCAGGATGTCTTTTCAAGCTACGGTGAATTACATACATTGCAGCAACTGAATATCATAGCTAATTGGTGGATAGTGACCATCAGTGGAATCCAAGATGCGCATTTCGTCCCACTTCGGAATCCTCATCTGGATGTACCTGCATTCCACAGTGAAAGATGATGTTCCCACCGAGACTGGAACCCAGTGCCTATAGTTTCAAACTTCAAAGCGTTATCCACTAGACGACTTGGGCTACGAGAGCCACCTCTTGTGCAAATGGTCATATTAATTATTTAATTGAATTTTAGATTTTCCCATCGATTGACTGGACCGAAGTGCTCGATCTCAGGCTGACATGCCCAGCCACCGTCAAAGTATCTAAACAAGAAGCCGACATGTCAACCTGAGACCGAGCACTTTGTTCCACTCAATCGATGGGAAAATCTAATATTCAATTAAATTGAATATCATACTTTAGAAATTGATGTGAAATTCTTTAATGATAGTTATCTTTATGACATGTTTGCGTGTTGAGAATGTGCGTGAAACTATATGATCCGCATTATATTGTAAATTTCAGAAAAAAGTAATGCGTGGGAAAACATAGGCTGTGTTTAAATTCTTCATATTGTCAAAAAATATCCAAGAGGACACAAGAGAGTAACGAAGAAGGGGAAGAAGAAGATCAGCAAGAACGGCTTTTCGGTGACTTCATTCTTCGAAAATGCTGCAGGGTTGAGCAAGTTGAAAATTGATCTCTCCCTTGACCTTCCTCCGTTAATATGATGTAGAGCTAACCGGTGTCAGCTCCTGATGAAACTCTGTAACCAATGAATCGAATCCCTTCAAAACCAATAATTGAATATCAATCAGATTCTCACTAGATACTGGCCCAATTCATAGGTAGGTAGTTACCTGAGGTTCTGGTGAGACGTCGTGTCCAGTAGGGTCTAGCAAATCGAGTGTGAGGACAAATACTCACAGAAGACATGGGCTAGCGATTGTGATAAATCGTGAATTGGCGGAAGTTGGAATTCATGGGCTGGTCATTGGATTTGGGCAGTGTGGCTTAATGGTCTACGAGCTCGCCTTGTATACAGAAGGCCCTGGGTCCGAACACCCTGTGATGGGTGCGTACTGTTGAAGAGTCGAACACTAGGCCGACGAAACAGCTGTCCAGTACTCCCTGCTAGTTTCCCAATGGTTCTCTAACCGACGTCAGCTCATGCTGAAACCAAGTAAACAATAAAACGAATCCCTACAAACCAATACGCAAATAATAATTACAATTATGTAAACCTATAAAATTTGGGTTTTCCTGAAGTGTTCGCTCTCCGTTGACATGTTGGCTGCTTGTGTGTATGCTTCAAAGGTGTCTAAAAATTTCACTTGAAGTGACTTGGTGGATGTTGAGTAGCAGTGGAATCTACTAGAATGCGGATTTCGTCTAGTTTGGGCCTCGTCATCTGACTGTCCTTGCAATCCTCAATAAGTGACTGTATTTCCGCTAAGGCACAAATCCAGTACCCTTTAATGCAAACTCCAAAGATTTATCTTCTAAAGAACTTGGTAACATCAACACTCACTGTGGAATGGAGGCACATTTAGTTGGCGAGTACTAAATAGAACAAAATGCGTATCCTGGATTCAACTGCAAGTCACCATCCACCAAATCATGTTAACTTATTCACTAATTTTAACAGCCTTTAAGGGGAAATATGAATCAGCACTCTGTAGTTTGGTTTGTAAGGATTAGTTATGTTTTACGAGTTGATCACGGATTGATATCAGTTAGAGAACCATTGAAAACCAGGGAGTACTGGACAGCTGCTGTTTCATCCTAGTTTGGGAATCATCGGCAGTACGCACCCACTGGGTTTCGAACCCAGGACCTTCCGGTTACAAGGCAAGCTCGTATACCATTCAGCCACTGGGACCCGATTCAATGGCTCGTGAATTCTAACTTCTACCAATTCGTGATTTAGCGCGACCCCAACCCCAACTGTAAACAACTGATTGACTCAGTCCTCATTTAAGTATTCAATAGTATGAAGGTTATTTCGACAGTCAGTATTTTACAGCAGTCTTTCTCCTAATATAACAAAGTCTTCTTTCAACCTCACATTATGTGATATGGAAATAGAAGTGTTTTAAATAAAGATATTCTTGAAATTGGAAATATTTTTCTTCCTGATAGGAATTTATAGAAGCAACAGATGTTGCTAATAAATCAGGATTTAACGAACTCATCAATTCTGAGTAGAACTACTCTTCAGCTGAACACTCACTCTACTTACAGTGATATATACATATATACTTTTAGAAATAAACAAGGAAATATATGACTGATAAGTGAATAGTGGTCACTTTGAATCCATCGTGATAATATCTTTTATTTAATAAACGATATTATTACTATTCATATTTTATTCCAACTTTCATTATTACTGGATTTCTTGACTTATCTAAAACTACCTTTATCGCGAATCCTGATATTTTCAAGCCCTTTCCGTGATAACTAATTGTTTATTTAAGTGATATGACTGATTTTTAAGTACTGATTTGTAAGGATTTGATTGATTTGTCACAGGATTTTATCATGATCTGGCATCCTTCAGAGAACCATTGGAAAACCTACAGGAACTCTTCATCAGAAGCAGAGTCTTAAACTGAGACCAAACAGCTGTTCAGTAATCCCTGGATGTTTTCCAATGGTTCTCTGAAGGATGCCAGCTCATGATATGATTGAACAGTAATCCAATTTATAATTTGTAAATCAGGTAGCCATTTTGAGATGTACACAGTTAATGGAGGTGATCTTTTTAACACACTTTCCTTTGGAAATCAAATTATTTGGATCGCAGTACATGCGATCTGTTCGACATCATAAATACGCATCAAGAAACAGCAATAAATGCATAACGCAACATGCTACTCATCGACTGAGATCAAAGGGTGTACGGCGATCATAACAACCAGTAGTTTCGGCCTTTACTATTTCAACTGTTAAACTTTCGTCACAAACAAACATCAGTAAGAGATATTGTTGAAAACCGTAAAAAAGCATTTGGACAGCTGTTTCATCCCATTTCAGGACTCCTCGTCAATGCTTCCCACTGAAGATCACCACCTTCACAGGATTCAAAGCCAAAACCTTAAGATTACGACAGCAAGCTCACGCTCTATTTTATCTGATGGTAGTTTAAAATTACAGCTTTTATATAAAGCCACTCCACTTTATAAATCTATGCAATCTCCCATTTCTATTTATACACTTTACTGTTTGATATATAAATGAAATTAGTATGCACAATTAGAAATTTCTTTTTCTGACATTCCTATATCTGTAGAATTAACAATCTTGTGAACAAAGGAATTACTAGGATTATCGTAGATTTTCACTTAACAGGTATTACAAAAAAAGGGGAAATGATAATATAAATAACACAGGAAGTAGAAGTTGATATTTAGTGAAACTGAAATCCTTAATACTCTTAATAAAAAAAAATATCCTTTGTCGTGCCCATAATGACATATACATAAATTAACCACATTCAGAACAAAGACTAGTGTTTAGTTCTAATGTCTTTCATCAAACAAAGCAGTTACTTTGAATGATTTAGTCGCATTTAAATTAGTTACAGGCTAGTAGTGCTTATTTCAAGTTTGATCACGCGTTGATATTAGTTAGAGAACCATTGAAAACTTCCGTGGAGGTTTCGCCAGAGTTTGAGACTCATCAGCAACTGAGACAAATGAAATTTCTTAAAAACAAACTCTTCGAAGTTAATCTAATGCTCAATAGTAACTGCCTGGCTACAGGAGCAAGTTGACCGGAGTGATTTCTAGTAAAACATCCCTACTAGTGGAGTCTACCTATTCGAGATTAAGGATAAACGCTCCCCGATGAGATTAGTTGGTGGTCACGCCAAAATTGCGAATTCATTGACCAATGAGCTAGGTGTCATTGACTGAATGGGCTAACAGCCTGCCTTGTAACTAAAAGGTCTTGGTTTCGAGAGGTGGTAGGCACATGCTAACGATGAGTTCCGAACTAGAACGAAACAGCCGTCGAATAATCCTTGCTGGTTTTTAGCAATTCTCTACCTGAAATCAATCAATGGTCAAAACTGAAATAAATCGAATCCCTACAAATAAACTCTTGAAAAAGTAGTACTTTTGAATATCTGAGCTATTGCAAGGTGCTTTCGCGCCCAATATATATTAAATGCCACAATAAGTCCCAGTTGGCACTTTCTTCCAATGAAGAAATTTCGAAAGAATAACTTACGGCCCCCAGCAGAATTTAAATTTACGTTATGAAAAGGCTTCACATTTTATATCATAAGAATATCAACTTTTATGCATACAACGCTGAAATATCCGATAGTTCTTAAAGTGTCTGCACTGCGCTCAACGTTTGCCCCGGAAGATCTGTAGTGTTCCTTAAGCTGGCTCCAAAGTTTCTACATTTCACACGAAATCAATTCCAGCAGTATAAAACACCTTCAGAACAGGCAAAATAACATCTGATATAATTACAGAATTCTTATAAGCACGTGATACCAAATCCCATAAGACTATCAACTCTGAAGAAATTCAAATCATATCGACCACCATATTCAAATATGTGGAAATGAAAGAGCTGCAAGTTCACCCTTCCACAACTTATACACTGACTCGACTTTGATCATAATATAATTAAATCAGGTTTCTTTTTGTTCCATTTTGCATGCCTCCTTTAATACTCTTATAATCTTTAGGTTTTTAAATAATAGTTAAATCAGCTAAGACCAGTATGGGCAAATTTAAACCACAGGGGCGAAGTGGAACGTTGTTGTTATCCAATCAGATAATCTTGAAGCAGTAATTCATACAAACAGTTATATCGGTTGTTTACTGGCTTAACTTTCTGAGGTAGACAGTATTTTTATATGATATACTTTTGCGGAATAAGGATCGATCGTTCTCATAGGCTGTGACTAGACTGACTTCTGTTTATAATAGCGTGGCCTCTGGGGGTCAGAAGTGATTAGAAATCTGTATTGGGTCGGTTTGGAGATCTGCACTCAACATAAAGAACAAGATTCTGATTTCCAACACAAATGTTAGATCAGTTCTTCTAAATGGGTGAGAAACTTGGTGCACGCGTTACGAAAAAGCATTTCAAGCAGGCTAATGTAGGATACCATAAACTGTTGCCTCCATTCCATATTGAAGATTAAAAAACCAGAAAGCATAATAAAATAACCGAGAACCTATCGCTGAACAAATAAGACAGAGGAAATGGAGATATGTTGGGCACACGCTGAGAAGACCATCTGATGACATCGCCCGCCTCGAGTGGAACCTAAATGAGAGACGATGAATTCTGCGTTAGTCCGAGGGTGACATGGAGGCGATCGTGACAGGAGGAGACGAGAGATTAAGGGGAATCTTGGACCCAGATGAAGAAGACAGCAGAAAACAGAATAAAGTGAAGACATGCAGTTGAAGCCCTATTTTCCACTCGGAAGCCAAGGGAACAATAATAATAATACTGTTGAGTGTTGGGCTTACAGGTGAATTACTTATCGGCTTCCCGCACCACATCCTAATTATAGCACTATTACTAGTGTCAGCCATATTAATCCACATCAAACCAGGGAGTGAGTAATCCCAATGATTCCCAAACTAGGATGAAACAGCAGCTGTCCAGTACTCCCCGGTTTTCAATGCTTCTCTAATTGACATCAATCCGTGATCAACTCGTAAAAACATACCTAACCCTTGCAAACCAAACTATAGAAAATTATTTTGAAGAGGAGATTTCAGAATTCAGTCTCATAAATTGTCACCGGAAAATTTTCTATCCGTTTATTAAACAACTCTACCTATTTGAGGACCTTTCAATTGTAAGATAGACTTCTCGACATTGTACCCCTAGATTCGTTCCAGAGAATCTTGGTGTCTGATATCAATGAAAAGTAGATACTATTCAGAAATATATGTTTTGAATAATATGAAGATATTTTGATTATTAAAATGTAGCAATTAATAAGTCGTACTAATCTTTTCCTGTAAAAAGTGACTCTGCTTTATATGGACTTATAAATTTCATCCCCATTAAAAATAATTTCAAGTGGGGTCTCCGATTAACACCAGTTAGTGAACTATTGAGAATATGAGAGTACTGAATAGCTGTTTCATCATCAGTACACACTAATCATCCTGCCAGGAATCACCTTCAGGTGAAATCATTTACGATTCAACCAATGGTTCTCTAACTGATATGAATCAATGATTTGACTTGAAATCGATCGAATCTCTATAAACCAACACTTGAAGATAATAACAAAGGACAATGTATCTCACCTCGTAAATAGAGAATCATTATATATATTCATTGGAGACTCTGAAGTAGTGGTAGAAGTAAGAAAAGGTTACCTACCATCGACGATGATATTCCTGATTTTGATGGGCTTGATCAAGCGACAGACCATTAGAAGAGAGAACATTGGAATACGTTGGACCAAAAAGAAGAATGTAAAACATTTGGTCCTCTCGGGCAATCTGTGTCTAATGTCACGTAGACTAGAAAATCTATAGACGAAAACCAGTGAAAAAAAACGAAGACAAGACTTCGGGCAAACGTAGAGAAGGCAGAAGTTATGCAGCTACCCACCAACCAACAATAATAAGTGCCATCAACAGGAAGAATTTTTAGAGGAGACCAACTCTTTCACCTATCTGGGTAGCATTGTTCAGACTACACGAAGGATTTATGAGGATGTTGGGCCAGACACGGTTGGGAAAGCAAGACAAACATTCATCAAGCTGAAGTCAATGTGAAGATCCACTGCACCCAACATACAGAACAAGATTTGGATTTTCAACACTAAAGTCAAGTCAGTCAGTGCCTTGACAGGTGCGTCGGTGGCACAGTGGTTAGAACTCTCACCGACCATGCACATGGTCCGGGGTTCGATCCCCTGCCGACGCACATGTGATATCTATGGCCAGCCTGCAAAATTTGGGCTACCGATATCCATGCTGAAAATTTCATACTTGTATCAAAAATACGGTGTGGAATCAAGCTGCAATCAAAATAAAATAATAATAATAATAAATAAAAAACAAATACTTGGTGAGTCATCAGATGAATTTCCAACGGGCTTTGCTGACTCGGCACTGATGATCAACACGGAACTGTAACGTAGTAGCTAGTTGGCTACTAGGATGACGTCAGTTCATTCGAGCTCTCAGATACTCTTTGACGATAAGTGCCAATAAGGACAAAACTTAGATCCAGGGTTTTTTTCTACCGACTGCTTTCAATCCTGTCTCATCACTACAAAGTGCAAGTTTATAGTCTCAGACCACTTTCTGGACTTGACTAGTATAATTCAGTCATCACCAACGGGTGAGAATAGACATATAACACCTGTTACTTCGAAATGAGTGATCAGTTTATTGCGCAATTCAAATTAGATGATGTTTCCTCGAAGTTGCAGACTACTCACTGTGATGATAGAATTATCTGTTTATTGCTAAAAATAGAAATGGGTGATCAGAAAAAATATTAAGACCATGGTAGGATAAAAGACTGAACAAACCCCCTTAACAGAGACTGAAACCAGGACCTTCAGGCTACGAGAGCAGACTCACTGACGGTCCAGCCCTTCGGCTTAAATTCAATAACTCGTGAGTTTCAACTGGCAACTTGTGATATAATGATACCAGCTGGCTAAGTCGTTGGTGAACACTGCTCAGGAATTTCAAAATAGGGCGAAACAACTATCCAGTACTCCTGGCTGGTTTTCAATCATCTTTGAGACTGATATTGGTTTATGCGGAAAATCCAACAAGTGAAACTAATTCAACATCCTCACAAATCTTATAATCTGAATATCGGTCACCCACTCACTGATGTCTACTGGATGGATTTCCTGAAGGTGTGCAGAGGGTCATCGAGAGCTGACATCAGCTCATGCTGAAATCCTCCAGCCAATCAAACAAAATCCCTACAAAACCAATAATTTAAAATTAATCTGATGCTCACCAGCTACTGGCCCTATTCAGGTAGGGGTGATTCGTGACCAGTGAGGTACAGCAGGTATAAGGTGAGGCAGAAACTCATCAAAGAAGATATTGAGAAGTGGTCACGCTATGCGTTCAACTGGAAGAAGTTGGAATTCATGAGCCGGTTGGCGACTGGATCGGATCCAAGTGGCTTATTGGTTTACGAGCTGTCTCGCCTTGCAACTAGAAGGTCGTCGGTTCGAACCTTGTCGGTGGATGCGTACTTCTGAGAAGTCCTAAACTTCGATGGACGAAACAACTGTCCAGTACTTCTAGGTTTTTCCATTGGCTCTCTAACTAATATCAGTTCATGATGAAATCTTTAAACCAATCGAACAAAATTCCCTACAAAACCAATACTTAAAAATTCACGAATCATTGAATTCCCCTTGTCCAAGTGGCTGACTGGTCAACTAGCTTGATCTCGTAACCCGTAGGTCCGGGTTTCGACCACTGTTGGGGTTGTGAATGTTTAACGGTGAACATTTCGGAGTACGAGGATCGGATAGGTGTCCAGTGCTCTCACAAACTGATATTGGTTTCTTTACAAAAATCAGACAATTGGAACTAATCCTAAATCTCCACAGATTCCATCTTCTGAATAATTATTATGATTGTAAATTCTTCTTTTATCATTGAGATATTATTAATCGCTTCTTTTTCAGTAGTGATATTAAACAATTGTAGTATACATTAGAAGTGTCACAGAAGGATGACATTATTCTCTTCTTAAAGGTGCCTTTTTTTCAGCTTTCAAATGAACATGGCCAAAATGTCATGTAACTTCTCTTTTTTGCAGTAAAAAAGAAAGTAAGAGCAATTAAGTTACGTAATAAGTGAACACTTTAGGGTGTGACAGATGGTTTTCTTAAATAACAAGCTTACAACCAATTGACACCAGCAGGGAAGAAATCAGTAGATTGAATCTTGTATCCTACATCAAATTCTTGTTTATATAGGCATAACAGAGTTGTATTAGTTAAATCAAACAACAAGTTGACCGTGTAAGTTTATGCTGTACAGGATGATCAGTTGTTTAGAATATTATTAATGTTATTACCAACTCTTATATGAATTTCGGCGTGAAGTAGGGACAAGATATCTTATCAGAAAATCAAGTCAAGGATGTATATATATATATATTCTGATTACATATGTATTTATAAATTCGCAAAATAACACGATAACATTTAAGTAATCAAAAATAGTTTGTGTCACATTTAGACTGTTATTTTCATTAAACTTGCGAATTTAAATTTATTTGCATTTTTATGACATTACTGAATAACTGTTGATTAGAATACGTCGGTAGAATTACTGACATGATATGTCCCCTTTTGATCTCAAAGAGTTGATCATCTCAGATATATGTACTGTTTGATCTTCTGCATATAAAGTCACAACACTGTTTACTCACGTAGTTGGCAAATAAGATTATCTTTGCACGGTGATATTTACACTACTCAGTCATTGACATCAGATACTTGGAGGCAATCAGAAAGAAGCCTTGTCGATTGCCTCCAACAATCTAATATCAACAATTCACAGTGCTCCGTGATGCCGAGCCACCTAGTGGCATGGTGGCCATATTGCACACCTGACTGATAGAATTCGGTCTGCACCAAAGATAGGACTATACACACGCAAGCACACATTACAGTAGTTACTGACTAGTGTTCAATCAAAAATACACAATACTCATCATATCAACCAAGGCAGTGTTTGCTAGCTAATCAGATTGTGGATGTGGTCTATACACACGGGACGGATTGTTTTGACCATTTAACGCCGAGTTCACCAGTGATGTGGCTAGTTTAACTCTCTTAGAGAATCGAATTAGTTAAAACCACTCAATATATATAGTTTTTAGTACGTTTAATCCTACTCCAAAACACTTTCAGTGTTAAAAACAGAACATATCTCTCTCTAGCTTCTTGACACATATAAACTCACAAGTAGAGGGAATAAAATTCACATTTGACAGAGAAAATAAACAAGGAGAATTAGCTATGATGTTTGATTGTAAAGTAAAACGAATAGGAGAAGGCAAACTACACACTAGCGTTTATAAAACACTAACGCATTCTAATAGATATTTAGACTTTGATTCATCTAATCCGTTAACTGTTAAGGCAGGCTTAGTTCAGTGTGTATAACAAACCGAGCAGTAACACTAAGTAGTACAAAAAAGACCTAAATGATGAAATGAAACAGATAGAAGAGGCGCTGCTGTTAAATAACTATCCTATAAAGAAATTCATTAGGAATATCAGAAAAGGTGAAAAGCAAAATAAAAATAATCGTGAAACTAATAACGACAACATAAATAAGAGAGAATATAAGGCACCTACAGTAGTTTTACCAAATGAAGAGGGGACATCTTAGACACTAAGTGGGATTCTCAGTAAAGAAGGAATCAGGGTGGAATTTAAACCAATAAATTCACTCAGAGACTCTCTGGAGGTTAAAGATCCCTGAGATAAGAAGTAGTGGAACCATATGAACGAAGTTGGAATGTTGTGTGAGTAACTTCATATGATTATGCGCAGTATAAATAAGTATTACTGAAAAAAACTGTGAGACTTTATCAAAATAAATTTTATCCACAATGGGATTATACTCTATTAAAGCACACAAGTTCTATTCTAATATCAATGACACCGAATTTCTGGCTAGCGACTTGAGTGAACTGGCAACACCATAAGTCGAATTCAAGCTCTGCAATTTGCACAACTCGAGGCGAAAACTCACCCCCAATTTCGACTGTAAACCAAAATTACTCGGGTCACATTATGTAATCTACTCGGTACTATGGACAGTAATCAAGAAACCAAGCGAAAATGTACAAAACCATACACTACTGATTGATTAAGATGAGTATATGGATTTCATTCACCTTAACCAGAGTAGTGCTCGCTATTCGAACAGATAAAAGTGATCTGAATACCAGACTATCGTTTCTTCCGTTTGGTGTGAAGCTTATCATTAGTGGATAAGGTTTGAATCACCCGAGGGGGCTGAATCAGATCAGATCAAATCACCCAAAAACAGTCTGGCTACTTTGACGAGCTAGTTATACACTGAATCAACTTATTTACAAATTTTAAATTTGAATTGAAAGTTATCTTTACTTAAAAACAACTTTTAATCGGTTGCGTGATCTCATGTAACTCATTTTGTTATGTTAAAACGAATTCCTTGATCCATCTCTTACTTACATATTGTCAAATATAGACGGTAATGTATTCACTAATCGTCTAGAGTCTTTGCCAAAATCGATACACAATGAAGTCCATTTTTATCCAACCTATCCTGGATAACTTCACCACCAAGTAGCAAAAAGAGAAAAAGCACTTAAAGACTACTTCTTGAAACCTGAATTATTATTTAATCTATGATCAACTGTATAAAAATGATGAGTCCTAGCCTCATTTCATTGCAAATTTCAGAAATCCAAACAACTTGAAAGTTATTAGACGATAAACGATAATAACTAATATATGAATTAGATTTAAAGGCAAATCGCATTACGGGTCGACACCAGTCAAAGAAGCATTCAAAAACCAAGGAGCACTGGAGAACTGTTTTGGCTTGATTTTGATGATTTGCAATAATGCGCAATCATGAACATACCAGAGGTCGAGCTTAAGACCTTTAAACTGTGAGACGGCAATGGAATCCATCTAACCATGAATTCTGTTTAACCTGTGTCAATTCACTTTAGTTATGCTGATCTTATTCATCATTCATCTCTCTTCAAATCATGAATTGCCTATCATGGAAAACAACATGGATATCTGTTTATCTTCACATTATACGACCCTAAGGCATGCAGACTAAAGATAAACCTCACAAAGTACAATTAACTACTTTAGAAGTAACCTCTAAACCAAAACTGCCATAATAAAATGTTACCATCCCGTCGAATCGATTAAACATAGTAATTATGTCCAGTAAGTTGAGAGAAGAAACAGCAGAGACAGGACTTCTAGTGAATAAATAGAAGACACAGGTGATGATGATGATACCTGCCAACTAACAACAACAAGCACCAGAATCTGAAAGGGGTCACATCAATGTTAAGGCGGTCAGTTCCTCAATAGATGTCAAAGACTTGCAGTGCGCGTCAGGAAAATCAATTCCAACAGCCCAATACTGACCTATATTAACAGCTGCTTTCGCTGGCTACATACTGAAGATCAGAAGGCTAGAAAAAAGGAGTTATCCACAAGAAACTCTGTGAATGAATCAATCAAAAGTCTGTTGCTCAACAAATATGGAGGTTGATCAGACATAAACGGGGGAAACCACCGGGTGATATCATGCAACAGGCCCTTCGGTGGAACCAAAGTGTGAAATGAAAGCTCAGTTTTGTGTGAGTTTGATGGCGTCAAGGAAGAGGTTGTGCTAGAAAGGGCCAGCTAAAGGAGACTTCAGAGAAAAGGAAAAAATGGAACGTAAGGGAATATTGATTAAGGTAATCATATCAATAAGAAAGTCATTTTTAAATTTTAAGACCACTGAGTTATCAACTTTCAGTTTTATACGTCTCTTTTAAAACTAAATGTGCATAATATGCAAGAAAACTCTTTCTTGAACAGATTTTTTACACTTACGTAATGATATCTACCATATAATGTCGACGAAAATTGGGCTTATTAAAATTGTTAGAATGTGTTTCAAAAAATATCCGCATATTAGATATAAGGTTAAACAATGATTGTGTACCATACTCAACTTGAATTCCGTGTAATTAATACATCTATTTAAAAAGTCATTTGATAGATGGTGACTAACAGGGCGATCCAGGATGGTCATTTCGTCCCACTTGGGACTCTTCATCCATCACTAGCGAGTGGATGATGGTATTCCCACTAAGCTTCGAACTCAACACTTAACATTCCAAACACCAAATTGTCTCAAGTGGATAACTCCTTGACGTTCAAAACGAAGGGTACCGGTTTAGAGTCTGAGCGGAAATGCTATCGCTCACTGGGCTATGCAGGTCCTAATGAGTCTCAGATAATGTGAAATTCACATCCTGGACCTACTGTCAGTCAATATCCGCCAAACCACTTTATGTTAACCCTGAAGCGTCATAAAAGTGTACATACCAGTAGAAGACATGCCATCAGCATAGGCAGAATATTCCTGTCCCATCAATCCATCGGAAAACCAAAGTTGACTCAAACAAATAACACGATAACAAACTTTTAAAGTTGAGTCACTACAAGAACTGGCAAGTAAAACATGGATTACAAAACATATCCCATAAAGTACAGGTGTTTAGCCCTATTAATAAGCGTTTATGATGCATAATATTCATTCATGCAGGAAATAACATATAATGTATGATATAGACTGTTTTTCAACTCACTCATACTGTTTGAAATATGACTGTAGTCCACTGCATTCAGATATGTATAATAACGTTAATCAAATTTTGTAAAATTAGATAACAAAGTTTTATTTTGTTTTACAATAAATATACATGAATATACATTACATCTAGGGTACGTTTCTTCGAAAAAAGTATAGGAAATCTCTGGTGGCGAATGAGCCAATCAGGTGGCGATTAACCCGTACTTTCACTTGATTGGGTAAGATTTCCACCAATAAGAGGAAGAAGAAGAAGATAATCCCAAGATGAGTTATTTAGAGAACATATGAAAATAAGGGATATATAAAGCAAATCGAAACAAGTGATTCAGTAAAGAGTTCGTTATCAACGAATTTATCAAAGCAAGCTGCACAATCGTCTATATACATGATTATTTTTAAATAATAGCGTGAATTGCAGCAAAATATTTGTGATTATGATCATAGTTAAATATTAGACGACAAAACAGGTTAAATTAAATACCTTATGGTTCATAGATAGAAAACAATCGACTGAAGTCAACAAACCGTGTATGTAGATGATATCTTTATTATTTCTGATGATGATTTTGATTCGAAATATATGTGAGGATGGATTTCCCACCGATGAAATCGGTTAGTGGTCGCACTAAATCACGAATTGGTAGAAGTTAAAATTCATGAACTGGCCATTGAATCGGATCCCAGTGGCTGAATGGTATACAAGCCAGCTTGCCTTGTAACTGGAAGGTCCTGGGTCCGAACCCACTGTGGTGGGTGCGTACCAACTATCAGTCCCAAACTAGGACGTAGGAGACAGCTGTCCAGTATTCCCTGGTTTTTAATGATTCTCTAACTGACATATATTATACATTTAATGGTTGCCATCCAGCGATAAAATTCACTCCGGAAATGGAGGCTTGCTTAAATCATTGGGTTATCAGTATTTCAGCCCACTTATATGCTAAAACTCTTCTGCACTTCTATATATATAAGATATATCACAGAGTGAAAGAGTATTATTTGATGGATGACGTTTTGAACAAAATTTACTGTTCATAATCATGCCATCAATTATAATCACACGACTTCGAAACTTGAACCCAGCTGGTCATGACTTCTCACTAGTAATCCAGTCAACTTCTTCTTACAGTTAGTCACTAGGTACTTGGTTCGAAACCTAATAGGTGTGTACTAACGATGAGTCCTCAGCTAGGACGGAACGGCTGTCTACGACTCCTGCTGCTGGTTTTCAATGGTTCTCTAACTGATATTAATCCGTGGTCAAACTCAGAAAACAACTAATCATCAAAGAAAGAACTTAAATATATCGAGAACTGCGAAGTGAATAGTATTAACAACAGTGATTCTAATCATGGTGATAATAATAATAATGTTAAATTGAGTTAAGATAATGGTACTGATAAAGGACAGTTTTAAATGAAATATTAATAGTTATAATAAGAGGTAGAACAGCATATGAATAGCAGCAGTAATACTTAATGTGTAAAAGTTACTACCATAGTGGATTCCGAGTGACTACCATTTCTTTTTGTACACAGAGACCTGGTTTCTGAACTCTAAATGAACAAGCTTCCGCAATTCCAAGCATCTTCCTGTTTCTTTGTCTGCTGACCACAGTGAATGATATAACAGCGTCAATATCATTTCCGTAGTCTACAAAGTGCTTTACTATTGAACTTTTAGGCCCTCTGACTTCAACTGTTTTTAACCACCATGGCAAATGTTCCACTTCATCATGTGTGGATAGACAATCGCTTGCCTTTTCGACCTATGTATTTGGTTCCTCCGCAAACACACTCAAAATGATATACACAGTTTCAAACTGCTTGTATAGTTCTAACGGTATATATGTATATATGTAGAGTATTCAACTGAAGCGATTTTCCTGAGATTTGATCAATTCATTAAATCCTGCCTTATTTAACCTTTGTTGCTTGTTTCAAATTTTTTGAACCGGGAAATAAATGTTACCGAATAATTCCATATTAGTTTGTTTATTAAGATGTATCACACAGTGTTAAAAGAGTATTATATACTGGATGAAATGGTTTCGAACAAAATTTATTACTGTTCATAATCAGATCAATCATAGTCACACGACTTCCAAACTTGGGTTTAATAGTTTTCTTTGTCCTCTCAGATTTGTTGTCGTTGGGGTAGTAGAATTTTCCGAATATCCTAGTGGACAGGTGTTGAATCATTCCTATTAAATGCATTTGCAGTTGATTCGATAAACAAAGCTCCCGCTGTCATCAATCTTTGCCTCCACCCTGTGACATTAGATTTTAAAACTGTCATCTTATCCCATCCTATCATATAGTTATATGTAATTGCATGTAAGCGATAGCTAAACTGTTCTCTAGATTTTTTACCTTATTCGGGTCAACTAATCTAAATTTTGCTAGGTTTTTGTGTTCCGCTAGTCTTACTGACCTTGTTCAACTGACAACTATTGCAGGCAGGGTATTAGATAAACTAAATTGTTTTGTTTAACTGGTTTTATTGTTTTAATCGTGCAATTATATCAAATGAACTTGTGCACGTATTTAATTATCTTCCAACTCAGTGCTGTGAGATTCTTGTAGGAAATGGAGAAAATATGTATAGAAATGATTCTCTCTCCATATGTAAGAACACAATGGTATATGATATACTTCAGATTATTACTTTACATGTAAATCCTGTACGAAGACGAAATATTTTGGAACACTGAAAATTCTTGTACTAAATGTTCACGTACTGTCTGAAATAAGGCTTTATTATTAAAAAAAAATTTTAAAGAAAATTAAAAAGAACGAATCTAACGTTCATTGTATTTGTACTAACCAAATCCAACTCGTTGTCGTCTAAACGCAAAGAACTAATCCTTACATCCTACTGTATAGATGTTCAAAACATATTTGAGAGACTCACACCAACAAATCACTCCAAAGATAGTAGAAAGACGGTTGTTTGTGATTGAATCTACCTGTGTGACTCCATTCAACAACAATAATAACACGAGAAACTCTAAATTACCTCAACAGTGCCATTAGGTAGATATGCAGACAAGGTTATCTTCTAAATACAAAATAAGTACTGTAGAACAAAAGTGGTTAAGCAAAATTCAACCGTAACGAGTACCTTAGAATGACTTGAATATTCGTAAAAATATCGGATTAAAAACTCTGTCCACAAGAATCACGCACCAACATTTCCCACAGACATTCCAGGGTCAGAATTACCTACAGCCACTCAAACGACATCTCATTGTAAAATAACACATTATTAAAGTATCGCTTAACCACTAACAGAAACATTAAAACCATAGATTCAACCAGGACATAGACAAACAATAGGATCAAATTAAATTTGATATGCGAATGTCACAACAGATTCTACAAGAAAAACGGATAATAATTACAAAGTTAATTGAAACATCCAAATAAGTATAAATATTTGATTAGATAGTTCAAAAGAGATTTTCTAAATACTTTTCTTGATCATTCTTGATCCGAATTTACCAAGAAGTGATGAAACTCTGTGAAAACTAGTTTTTGTAGGAAGTTGTCACAGAATGTTCGGCCAAGTTAAACTGTAAGCACTGACTACTGACAACCAATGGAGTGCGACCGCACCAATGACCTTGAAACACCCACTGAGCAAGTTAGTTAGTGAACCTGGCAAATAATGTTGTCATCATTAATAAAATATGCTCATCGAAGTATTATGCTATTAAGTGGGATTTCTGGCAAGTTTCAGGTTAGGTTTTTTGGGAAAGATTAAGTCACTCTTTTAAGCCAACGAAAAGTTAGGGTTAGGTTAACCTAACAGAGGCGATAGTAGGGTTGGTTCAAGTTAAATTACAGTTAGCTTAGGGATATTTTCACGTTAGGATTAGGTTTAGGAAAGATTAGGGTTGTTGTTAGGGTTAGAAGACCTAAATAATTACATCCAGAGAATGTGGTTAAATTACTCTGTTGATATAAGAAAGTACTTGTACACTGTGGTGGTAGAGTATAATTCCACTGTGGGTAACATTTATTTTGATAAAGTCTCATAGTGTTATACAGTAATATTTCCTGAGTAATAAATTGCGCTCTAAACGTAATCAGTAAATATTACTGTATAACGTTATGAGACTATATCAAAATAAATGTTGCCCACAATGGAATTATACTCTGTTGATATTCCAACCTAAAACTGGGAGCGATATGTGGGAGTGACGTAACCTCTGTAACACTTTCTACAGATTTATGCGTTATTTCATAAATATACGTATTCCATACACAAAAATGCCTCCTTCACGTGATTGGTGCGTTCGATGTGATTCGCTGATTGGTAATTAGTGCTTAAAGTTAAACTTTACCGAATTTTCAATTGACATATTTCAACAGCTAAGTACTCACTTCCGTCAAACTAAACTTGATTCGATCGCTTATCACTTGCAGTCGGTACATATGTAATCCTGATACTATGGAGCAGGAGTTAAATCATCTGAGAAAATCCTAATGGAAAGTGGATTTCCGCCAGTTTTTATAGACAAGAACATTCAGTTAACACTGATGAAATGTGATTCTACATCGTTATGCAAGTAAAATGCTTTACATGAACTCGGCATTCAAAGGTGACTCAGCTGGCAGCATCCTTATAAAGGAGGATCTCATAGTCTCTGACTATAGGATCTGCAAGGATTTTAGATTAATTACGATGGTTAGATTTCCGTCACAAAGCAACATCTGTTAGACAGACAAAATATTAAAAACTAGCCAGGAGTACTGGATAACTGTTCAACTCATCAGCAGTGCATACTTGCGACCCCCCCCCCCAATAGAATCGGACCCGGTACCTCAAATTACAAGATCAAGCTTTTTGGCCACTCAGTCACTTAGACTGGAATTCGAAGGTCTATGAATTCTAACTTTGTCATTTCATGACATAGTGATATCATCAACCAATTCCTTGGATGAGAATCCACTTCACCTTGACATGAAGCACCCCGCTGGTCACAACTTTCGACTGCACATCTTCAGGCAATTCATCCAGATTATAGGAACTGTCTGGGGGAAATGGATGCCTATTGAATTCATTGGTGAGAGAATCACTATATCATGAGTTGAAAAGGTTAGAATCCAGAGACTGAATGGTCAATGACCTTAGTCTTTTAACCTGAAAGTTGTGAGTTCGATCCTTTAGCAAGGATAAGGAATGAGTGAGGAAATATTTACTTTTCAATTAGATACTCATCTATGGCTTTACTCTGATATATATATATATATATATATATATATATATATATATATATATATATATATATATTTATGTAGCATTTTTATCACAGTACACAAAATTTCGCTAATCAAGTGGCGATATGTTTGTTAACAATAATTACTCAATATCAACATGTCTAGGGAGTGATATATAATGAAGAAGATCAATACAAATAATTAAAGGGCAGGAATGTTTACAGCAAGTGAACCGCGTAATGCATAATTTTGGGAAAAAAAGAGGCGTAATTAAGGAATAAGAAGGTTTTCAGGTTTATTATGTAACAGATTATTAAAGAAAAGCAAAATGATTTGGGCAGTAGCAACTTGTAATTAAAGACGAAGTAGGTATAAGAATAAAGTAATCTGGACGATGATATTACGCGTGATTACAGATGAAGTAGTTGGAAAAATAATAAAATAATTTGGACAGTTATAATTTTTTAAATGTTTAATGGGAGGAGGGCGAAGTAGTCCGGTTTATACATTCATGTAACTATGGTCAAGGCAAAGAAAGTGGTTGTACAAATTTCTTCTGAACACACAAGTTTGGCTTTTTCTGATGGATTCCTATTGTGGTGAGAGCTGGCTGATAGCCGAAATTGGTGGACATTAATTTACGTAAATGTTTATGTCTCCAATATTGGTCGTGAGAAAAATGAGAACAAAGGCTTTGCTTAGGCGGATACAGTTAACATATAGATGATCTGACATTCAAGAAACAGTCACAAAGAGATGCAAGGTTATCTTCTGTGAGAAACAACCAATCAGAGGACTGTGTTTTTCTGCTAACAATAGTCTATGATATGTATATGAAAATCTATAAATGTGTTGATTTCCTTAATAAAGGATCTGTTGCCTGATTCTTGCCTTCGGTAGTTACACTATGACTTCAGCTGTATGTGGAAGACGAACTCGTATACACATAAGTGTTGAGAATTTATTTCTTGTTCCTTATACAGGATGCAGTAGATGTCCAGACTAATTTCTGAATGGTCTACGAGTTCGCCTTGTAACGAGAAGGTCCTGGGTTCGAATCCCGGCGGATGCATACTCATGAAGAGTCTCAGACTAGGACGAAACAGCTGTCCGGGTTTTACACTGTTCCTCTAACCAATGTCAGCTGATGATGAAATCTTGCAACCAATCAATCAAATCCCTACAAACCAATACTTCAATAATTTTTGAATAATGAATGCCTATCTTCCTTTCCCAAACCTGGCTTGATTTAACGCACTCATCGGTGCCGCCTGTATTTAAAAATAAAGTTGAAAAATATTTACTTTTAAGTAAGATTTGTTTTCATTTTAAATGTTTTTGTTTCGTTAAAAAGAAAAATAGACTGCTATCTTTAAAATTCGTCGCACCCAATGAATGATTCAACCTATTTCAAGTCGCGAAACATGTATGTTCAAAAAAAATAACACATTGAAACTTGAAGATGCCTATATAAACAAATACATCTATGTGACATATATATAAATATATCACTTAATTATTTAAAAAATAAACAACGCAGTTTAGTGAATGAATTAAACATTTTAACATTTGTCATTATTGTACATTGAACAAAAAAGTTACCTTCAGTTATGTCAGTAGATAAATAAAGAATGATTCATTGGTGGGAAAATTATTATTACTGTTTATATAACTAAACGTAAATGTAATACATATATATATATATATCATTATTAAAACTAATGAGTGTTATATTCCTAATTGAAAGTTACCTCATTTTATTTGTTTAAACACACCATATTGACCACATATTTATGATAGACATAATGGCGTACTTTCAAAAACACATAATATCTGTTTATGCAATTGTATGTCTTGTTTTTATCATCATCATTTAAGTGTTCAATTTAGTGACTCATAATTTATTATTTTTAAATAATAATAATAATTTTTAATCGTAATTTATTTTTCTAAAAAAAAACTATTAATTAGGTGTTTTTATTTTCATATAAAAACTTCTAGAATATAAATGACTTTTGAAATTATTAAATCTGAATCATAAATTGATTTTTATGAAGAAAATGTTGCGTAATCATACATAAAGAGTACTGTGATGTTAACTGGCTATTTTCCGAGTATTTTGAATAAAGTTACTAATAATATACAGTAGTTCCTGGTGAATTGTTGGCTAGCTAACTATAAGAACTCTAAATTTTAATAGTGATAAAACGACTTTTTATCCTGTTTGATTCTTTTCTAACCACAGTTTAATTGCAATTAGTATAAAGCAGTCTTTGTTCTTGGTTAATGTTCAGTAACTGGTTAGTTAGCCAGCAGAAATTCGCAGTCCATTGCAGAAATGTCAGAGCGAAACATGCTGGGTTCACATAGTGCAAGTGGGATGCAAAGACCTTATATAGAGACATTCCCTGAAGTGAACCAAATGTTTGCTCCCACTGTTTATGCAGGGGACCTGAAGTTTGTCCCGAAGCTATTGAAGTGTATCCAGCGTGTTACCTGATTTTCTGCGGGGTGTTCGAAGTCAGTGGTACCATGTGTATTCTGCTATACACGTGTATGTATATATTTTTTTATTGAAAGTTATGAAATACTTCCAGTATAATGAGATTACTTGACCAATATTAATCTGGCCGTTTGGATCAAGTTTTGATGTCATTACAACATCAGTCTTACTATCGTTAATATCAAAGATGGATATGACAAGTGTATGACTTATGAAATCAGCTTGTGTTTGTGCAAGGAAGAATACTTATCACAGCTGTATTAACAATATTATTTTGTGGAAGAAGGATATTTGGATCCTGGTCAAAATACGTTTGAACTCTTCACTCTTATTCAGACAAGTTAGATTCCATTTTGATTAAGTGTTTCCACTGTGGAAAGATTTTTATGATTTAAAGAAGTTTTTCTTAGTGACTTCACTGTTATCAAGGTCAGTCTTATAGCCTGAAATCATGGCTTGTAAACGCGTGATTTAAGATTTCCTGAAAACTTCTTGATTTGGTCGGAGGATTTCACCGTTAGCTGACATCAGTTAGAGAACCATTGGTAAACAAATCAGAGAGAGCTGGACAGCCATTTCGTCCTAATACGAGACTCTTCACAGTACGCATCCCAACGCGGGGGCCGAACCCATGACCTGGTGCGTCGGTGGCACAGTGGTTAGGTCTCTCGCCGACCATGCACATGGTCCGGGGTTCGAGCCCACGCGCCGGCAAATTGGCCAAATCTCAAGAAAAAAAAAAAAAAATACAAGGTGAGCTAGCTCGTAGAACATTAAACCACTGGGACTCGATCTAATGACCAGCCCATGAATTTAAGCATCTTCCAATGCATGACGTAGCGCAACCGGTTCGCAATGTCTTCTTTGATGATTTACTGTCTCACTAGCGACTGGCCCTATTCAGGCAGTTAACCTGGGGTTCTAGTGGGAAGCTGTGACTGGTACAGTGCAGAAGGTTGAAGGTGAGGCAGTAACTGATCGAAGAAGACATTGCGAACCGGTTGCGCTACGTCATGAATTGGAAGATGCTTAAATTCATGGGCTGGTCATTAGATCGAGTCCCAGTGGTTTGATGTTCTACGAGCTAGCTCACCTTGTAACCAGGTCATGGGTTCGGCCCCCGCGTTGGGATGCGTACTGATGAAGAGTCTCGTATTAGGACAAAATGGCTGTCCAGCTCTCTCTGATTTGTTTACCAATGGTCCTCTAACTGATGTCAGTTAACGGTGAAATCCTCTAACCAAATCAAGAAGTTTTCAGGAGATCTTAAATCACGCGTTTACAAGCCATGATTTCAGGCTATAAGACTGACCTTGATAACAGTGAAATTTGAAAACAGTGAATTCATTTGGACATTGCTGTTTAGGTTCGATAAAGACGCCAAAATTTCATATAAGCGGACACAATGGACACTGGTAATAATACTGTGACCAGGGTTCTATAAAAACAAAGGCGATAACTGACTCTCTAGAAGACAAAATACTCAATACTGATTTCCAGTCAGAGCCAACAAAAATAAAGACAAGAGTAAGACCTATCCCAGTTGGTAACAATGATGCACTGTTATTGTACAGAAATATTTTATGCATAAATATTACCCACCTTGGAAAGTTAAACCGACAAAAAAGCCAAATGAAATGGTTACACGTGTATGGCATTCAAGATCGTCCAGTTACATCACAATAACATTCTGCCTCGGTCCAATGGCTTACATTTAAATTTGTCCAGACTGATTTTAGCTAGCCTTAAGATTTTTTAACAAATTCAAGGATAGATAACAGTTATCTATGTGAACTCATTAATTGAAGATTTTGCGTTGAAGATGTTGCCTAGTAGGGGAATGAAAGCTTCGCAAATTAACCATCCAGCTCAGAGAACACAACCACATCAAAATCATCCACCTGTACTACAAGTCTTCTCCATCATCTCTGAACTCACTAACTCAACAATTCATAACTACTGTGTACAGAAGAATTTTGATTAGGTCAGGAAATATCGATTGAATTCTGTAACTTTTGGTTTACTAATACTATGACAAATTTATTTAAAGAGAGGAAAGTGTCACTGAATATAGTTTCGCCTTCTACTTTCATTCAGAATTACAGATTTCTGCTATTAATCAGAGCAGTGAATTAAGCTCAGGAAGTAAACAGAATGATGCCGTAAGACTAGAAAATTCATCTGAATAGCGTAGAAATCAATGAAAACATGGATCTGTATATTGCAATTAGGCTCCAATCTCATTTATTTGCAAAAAATTTCATACAGTGATGCTATGTTATATTTTAGTGGTTTAAAATATACCACTTTATGATTAAAAGTAGTATAATTTATCCAACTGATGTTTACCAAACTTATCTTACTTCATAAGTTATATTGAGCAAATCCACATTAGAGATGAACTCTGCGGTGTGATATGATGTCTGTGAGAGGGTGAAAAACGTGTAGATTCTGTCTGCCAAGCTTATTCGACTTCACATAATAAAGTGATGACGACACCGAACCAACAACAAACACCACTCACCACTATCAGTGAAAGAAATCCAGACAGCATCACTTCAATCACAGATGGGACAAAGGGATAATTTCACAGTCAGACAGGATAGATGAAGAAATTAAAACAGGCATTCATTATCCTGAAGTTGGTGTAAAGATCTACCACTCTGAGAGCAAAGAAAAAGAGGTGAAACTTCGATTAATACGGATATCAAGTCAGTCATTGATTTAATATGGTTCAGAAATTTGACTGGCGCATCATCCGAATACATTTCACATAGTTTGCAAACTTTTATCACCAACTGCCTTCCCTGGCTATATACTGAAGATCACTTAGCCGATCGGGAAGGATAAGGGACAAGGAACTCTGGCAGAAAGCAAGCTAGTCAACAATCAGCACCCCAGGAAATATGCAGACGTATTGGATATACGCCGAGGAGATATTGGAATCATATTGTGGTGAGTGCTGTCTGCAAGCCAAAGTTGTAAACAATCATTCACGTCAGTGTTTCCGTCCCGAATCGGGGTCATGAGAAAAAAAACAGTAACAAAGCTTAACCTTGAGGAACTCGCCAACCAATCATAGCTGACTTAACGTGTGCAAAATTGATTCGCAGATATATGGATAACTTTGTAAGCAAAGGTCACAAGCAGTACAGAATAACCTTCAGTAAGAAAACAACCAATCAGAAGACGTCGCTTCTCTGTACATAAAAATTTACAATTATCTCTTGATTTCCTCAATACACGATCTGTCGCCTGATCTTTGTCTTCTGTCGTTACAATATTACACGCTAGGTTGTCGAGTGCAACCCGAATGGTAACCAAGCGACGAGATAGGCATCCGAGAGTAACACAGAGGAGATCCTGTGAAAAGATGAAAGCTTATGGTGTGATTGTGGAGCCAGATTAGAAAGACTGAGCAGATCATGATGAAATACACCTGTGGTATTGTGAACCCGATGTCCCACTAGGAAACCAAAAACGTAATTAAAATAGCATAATCCACCCTTTCAAGCATTTCGATTGACAGTAACATACAAACGTTTAAAACGATAGTACTTTTACTGTTTAAGTTTCTCATTGATTGATTATGTTAGATTGAAACACCTGATCTCTTTAAACATGGCGCCTCCAAGTACGGATGCTTCGATGTTTTCTGATGATTGATATGGTGTAATGTTGGCGGATGACGACTATTAGTAGTATACAGAATGCATATTCCATCTTATCTCAGATTGTCTCATGTTAGCAGATTTCTTATTGAGTAAGATAGAAAATGGTACTTTAAGAAACCTCATGAGAAAATTCTCAATTTGTTTCCAGTATATTGATGATACACTCATTCCTAGTGAAAATGATTTCGACAAGAACTCAATAATATCTCATTTTTGATTGGACACTAGTAACTAGTGTGGTGTGTCTAGTCCTCTTATTGGTGCAGACTGAATTCTATCAGTCAGGTTGTAATGTGACCACCATTCTAGGTAGCTCACCATTACGATGCACATTGATTTGATGATATCAGATGGTTGCAGGCAATCGGCAGGAAGCCTTTAGGACCTAGGTTTAGGGCTAGTTGGGAATTGTCAGCAAGGCGTATCTGCAAACTTGAAGTAACTCATATCCCCTTTGAGTTTCGGACCCGCATCACCTAGTGCTGCAGTCAGACACACAAACCACTAGTTACTAGAGTCCCATCAAAGTATCCACTACAGCCCTACAAGAGGTCAATCGCAAGCTCGAATACCTCAGTGATAATATCTCTGACTGCAGCGCTGGGTGATGTGGGTTCGAATCTCAGAAAGGATATGAGTTCCTTCACGAATGTAGATACGCTTTGCTGACAACTGCCAACTGCACGAAACCTAGGTCCAAGGCTTCCTGCCGATTGCCTCCAAACATCTACTATCATCAATATTTCATTTCAATTCAGTTATCAGGTGCTCGTGTGAAAAAGAATCTCCAAATAAAACTGCTTTTTTGAACGTCCTACTGACAAGAGGACTAGATGGTAACAGAAAATATAAATATTTTCACAGCGTTCTTCTTTCCTCCGTTACGAAAGAAACTTGGTGAAGACCCTCATCTACTGGCTAAAAGCTATTTGTTCAGAAGATGTGATTGAAGACCAGCCAAAGGTTGTATGCGACACACTAACTGGAAACTGCCTTCTTAAGAGGTTCATCATGAAACACTTGGTCAAGAAAGCAGAATTCTTTATTTGTTAACAAGAAGCCTCTATATACATCACCAAAACTCAAAAGTAATTCACAAAGTGAAAAAATAACCGACAAGTACAGAGAGTCGATCCAAAGGACGTTCAGTACTGGTAAGCCGTAGCTTATATTTTCCACACAGCTGGTTGTGTTTCAGACACTAAAGATGAAGTAATAATAATAATAACAGCTTTATTCCAAACGGTATTTGTGGTACAGGTATGGAATTTTCAGCGTGCATTACAGTATATTGCATCTAATTACCTCATAAATTATATAAGATTTTTAAAAATCAAAGATAAATAAATAAAAATAAAATAAATAAGTTATAAATAAATAAAATAAATAAATATTAAAAATTAAGAAAAAAAACAGCGTAGAGTATTTCATTTCAAACAATGCACCACAGGATTTGAAATATAAAGTTGATGTGTGGTAGAAGATGAGAACAACAGTGTAATAGTAACGAGGAAAGGAAAACAAAAACTAATGAGACTATTTGTTAGAGTGCTGCAGTAAGTTTATCGTGTCATACCTAACGGATTTCTCATCACATAACAGCTGTGCCAGATATGGTATTGTGGAGTTTTTGTATTTGGTAGTCCTAGCATATAGCCTCCTATAGCTGCTTCTAGTTCTACCAGATGAAATGCAAGGAGATAGATGCGTATAGAGAGGATGCTCGGGGTCCGACAATATTGTATTCGCTAGTTTCTTACATGACATAATATGTCTATCTACAATAGTGTTCACCAGTTGGTTTAACGATATCCCACTTGCCCTACTAACAGCTTTTAGTGCCCTTCTCAGCGAAGCAAAGTCTTTCTTAAGTAGTCCAGGAAAGACTAATGGGGAGCAGTAAAGGAGGATGGGTAGAATACAAGAATTTACAAACTGAGAAAGTAAAGATTGCTTTATACCAGACTGCCTAAATTTCCTAATGTAGAACGTTAAGCGAAACATCTTTCTAGTAACTAGCAAGATGTGGGAAGACCAGGAAAGATCGGTGGAAAAACTCAGCCCAAGGTACTTGACATTAGATGTATTTTCAACCTCTGTGCCGTCAATGAGAGTGGGGCCATGTGAGCTAACTAGTTGCTGTAGGTCACATTTACGTCTGAAAGTGAAATTGACTACCTGACATTTAGACGGATTAAGCTTAAGTCCGTTTGAAGAGGACCACTGACTAATTTCCGACAGAAAGCTATTTAATTTGGAACAATCTGACTGAGAGTTGACAGGCATAGAAACCGAGAGGTCATCGGCATACTTAACAAAAGTGGCTACATCAGAATGAGGCAAGTCATGTAAGAAAAACGAGAACAGAAAGGGAGAAAGAACAGCACCTTGAGGAACACCAGCTAAAGTAAGTGAGGTAGTGGAGGATTTTCCATTGTAGACGGTGTACTGCTTCCTTTCAGAAAAATAGGAATGCAACCACTTATTTGTCCAGCTTTCAGCCTGTGTTGCAGCAAGCTTACTTAGCAAGAGAGACCTGGGAACAGAGTCAAATGCAGATGTGTAATCAAGGAAGGCACAGCGAACGTATTTAGCTCCTTTATCTAAACTAGAGACTATGCTATGGTGGAGGACAACAGCGGCATCTAACGTACTCCTACTATGTTTATAAGCAAACTGGTTGGGGTCGTTGAAAGGTTTTAAAGAGGGATCAAGATTAAGTAAAATAAGTCTTTCCATAACTTTCAAGAAGGGTGAGGTAATTGAAATGGGTCTAAACTTAACATTAGGTCCACTTGTTGATTTAGGCACTGGAACGATCTTGATGTTTTTCCATGATTCAGGTATAATACTTTTGGAAAACTAGGATAGCTGGCCACCTCTAAAGGTGTCTACCAATTCAACTGCTCCTGTGAAGCCAGTTACATTGGCCGATTTCCTAGGAAACTAATTCTCCACGTTCAAGAACGCCTACCAGTGTGGCTGAACAAATATGCTGTTAAAACCATCAACAGTTCCAAAACTAGGTCACCTCTTCAAGCAGGCCACCAAGTCAGCTAGCATTGAAGAATTCTTCTCTGTCATCTATCGGGTATCGAATAAATTACCAAGAGCCTCCAAATACCAAAGACTGCAGACAGTAGATGCCATTCGAATTCGCGTAAATCAACCGGAGCTCTGCATGGAAAAGTAACAGGTTCGGCCAATTTTCTTACCCTGGCCTACTATCAAGCCTATAAATTCTATGCTACTTCTCTAATTTATCTAACATTCCATTTAGTGTAATCTTTCGATACTATTGATTCAATGTAACGTTGGAACAAACAGACGAGCACACTCTCTGATAACAAATGAGAGAAAAAAGAAAACCTCACTGAAACTCTGAAGCAAAACAACTAACTACCCAACGAACTTCATCAACCAAATCAGCACTTACATTAAGTATGGTCGAAAGCGTATTCCGAAAACATCGACCTAAACAGTTGTCATCCCATAAAGAGCGGAGACGTCAGATGATATCAGAAGAGTACTCAATCAGCTCGACATTAGAGTCTTCTTCAAAACATCAGACACACTTCAAAGTAACCTTGCCCATATAAAAGATCAACTCCCTAAAGATTCTCTATGTAAGTGTGTCTATAAAATAAAACGCTTGCTTGGAATGTGATGCGATATACATCGGACAAACATCACGAGAAATCGAGATCACAAGAAATGAACACTGTAGAGTATCTGTTCGACCACCAAGAAATCCAGTTGAACTGAAAAAGCTGAAAAAAACCATCAGAAATAGGTTAACACGCTACAGAATCAGGCCACAATATTGACAATATTGAAATAATCCAGAAAAACTTCAGAAATCACAATGAACGGCTAATATCAGATGCACTTCATTTCAAATGGAATTCAAATTGTCTGATTGGGAATGTGATGGACTAAAACAGAATTTGTCCTGATTATAACACACATACACACCCTCCCCATGAAGTGACAAAATCAACACGAATGTGATAAGCAATCTCATTATGTAAACACATGCTACTTTTATAATTTTACACACTTATCAAATCCAACGATCTACACATGATGGTTTTGTTATCTTTACCAATTGGCCAATTCGACAACGAAAAATGACCCCTTCCTGAGAAGAGATGATTAAGTTGTTATATATATGCTGAGGCTTTGTAAATCCTGGTTTAATAAAACTTTGATAAAGCTATTAGCATTAAATAGAAAAACGTCAGGAAACACAACTATATCGTTTTGTTTTTCATTCATTGGGAAATACAAAACCTTTATTATAATGAATATCATACACCCAATCCCCACATTTTTTCAAACTGTTAAAAGTGAACTTGGTTTTGAACATATGTAATTCAAAAAAACATTAGTGTTGTTAATGACAATAATTCTTTGATTATTACTGTCATATAACTGTGGAAGCCGATGACGAATTTATCGCAGAGAACATACTTTGTTCATTAATTAGTTGTGTGAAAGTAAATAATATCTGATACCCATTGCACATGAGGTGATTCCCTTGGTCTAGTGGGTAACACTCGGGAGTTTGAAACGATAGATGCAAGGCTCTAATCTCATTGGGTACAGCATTACACACAATCCCTGCGGATTGCAAGTGTACATCCAGTTAACGAGTTTTGAAAAGGACGAAATGCGCATTCTAGATTCCATTCTATTTATCTCTGTGATAATTAAAAATAACTTCACAATGAGATTTTGATATTCTATCCATGTCGCATTTTTAGTAGTTCATGTCAACTGACGCAAATGAACACTGTACGTAAGTGAATAAATGTTAACAAAGGTAAAGATGTGGCGTGATTCAGATTCAAATTTATCTTTACTTATAGCATTTAGCCACGAAGCTTCACTAGATTAACTGTCACTGTGCCCTGCAACAACTGGATATCTTCTGAGGAGGGATCACGGCTAAATTTGTTTTTGTCATCAAGAATAGACATCATTTTAGATTTGTAGTCACTTTTATTCATAATGACGACTCGCACGCAATTAACGGATTTAGGCATTCATGCTGAGTTTGTAGATTTATATCACCAACTTAAACCTCTTACAGCAACATTCGATGAAGATCGGGGCTGGTTTAAGGCCGAGATGGTGGATATAGCTCACCAGTTTTTAAACAACAACCCAGAGGAGAAAAGTACTTTAAATTTCCAGCATTTCAAAGCCTTGAAAGAGCTACGGAAAATTCTAATATAATTATTACGAAAGCTGATAAAGGTTCTTGAGTCGTCCTTATGAATAAAAGTGACTACAAATCTAAATGATGCCTATTCTTGATGAAAAAAGCAAATTTAGCAGTGATCCCTCTCCTCAGAAGATATTCAGTTGTTGCAGGGCACAGTGACAACTCATCTAGTGATTCAGATTGATAGGAAGCAGCCGAAAATTGAAATTAACATTAAGTTAATAGCTGCAGAGGTAGAATGGCTTATTCCACATTTATTGTGCGTTGTGTACAAGAAATAGCCTCATTGGACAACTCATTTAGCCTTGAGCCAAGTGTCAACCAATCAGAACAATTGATTTTCCTCTGACCTAACCAAACTTTAATGTGGCTAAGAATGTATTTGATTTGTTTTCCCTTCATAATGGTTCGTTATCACGTCTCCTCTCTTCTCTCCTCGTTTACATATGGATAACCTCATAATATATTGAGACTCACCAGCAGTGTGCGTCCACCACTCCAACACAGGTCGAAGCCACGACCTTCAGAAGATTACGAGACTAAGTTCATTGATCACTCAGCGATTTCGGTTGGAATTCAACCAACCGTGAATTCCAAATTAATCAATTCGTGATATACCTCTACCCTCAATACTGCCTCCAATTCACCTAAACACGGTGGAACAAACTGGATACGACTTCCCACTGAACAGCTTCAGGAAACCCATTCATCTAATGGTCGTCAATCAACTGGAAATTGATATTTAGATTATATGATTCCTGCGGATTTGGATTAATTTAATTCCAATAGTTAGATTTCGTCAAAAACCAACATTAGTTACAGTGACGACTGAAAATCAGGGAGAACTGGATCTATTCAAACTGTCAATTAACACTGAGGCGCAGTCAATGCTGCATGTGACTCAATAACTCCCCGCAATTCGATGTAGTTGGCAATGAGCCACACCTAATGTGTGAGGAGGGCTGGTTTTACTATACTACCCGAACCTCAGTGTTCACAGCAGGGTTCGAACGCCCGACCCACTGGTTGGAAGACAAGCGCCTAAACTAATGAGCCACAATTCCATTGAGGCAAGCTAACTGAGGGTAAAGTGTAGAAAGTCAAAGGCTGAGAACAAATCAAATTCATTAAATTTACGAGCCTGGCTCCACCTACTTCAGCCCTCACACAAAAGTGTGACTCATAGCCTGGTAAATGAAAAATCTGTTCCAGATACCAGATCGGTAGCTGCTACCATAATGTAATGATTGAGCTGACACATTACAATGAGCTACACTGAATGGAAATAACGTACCTGCAGCTTCTACAACACCAGAAACGTCTTTTGGATAGCGGTCACACAAAAGGCAGTGTAGTCGTTTACACTTTGTTGGGGGGTCTGTGGGCAAACTTGTAGTGCTAGCGAATAAGGATGTGACAATACTATAAGGTATTTCCCTCAGAAGACCACCAAGCCAGCTATGCTAACTCTCCACTCTGGAGATATGGGTTTATAAACTGTCGATCCCGAAAACTGCATATGCTAACTTACCTTGCAGAGGTCGATTTAGCCGGCAGCAAGATCTTAATATGTAGGCGATTCCAAAATCCACCTAATACAGGCTCTCCGGTTACGTAACACTAAGCAGAAACCAACTTTGCATGGTGCGAGCAGCCGTAAGTCACAAAGTCCTACCACTGATTGCCTCCAACCATCTAATACGTGATGGCTAGCCACCTAATGGCATGATGGCCACACATTGCATGCTTGACTGATGATAGAATTCAGTCTGCATCGAAGATAGGACCAGACACACACTTTACACTAGTTACTGACTAGTGTTCATTCAAAGTTCTACCCCACCGCTAACAACAACAACAACACCAGTATGAGCTGCTGCTGACTAAGACTACTTCAAAACTCATTCCTCAATCCCAAAGCACGGCAAAGTCTCACCACACACACACACGCACACACACAAAATATATCGCACACACTTTATTCAACTCTAGTCTATAAAACAGAAGACAGAAAGAAGATTAACAAGTCCAAAGTACTTCTTTTTCTTCTCAAATCAAACACAGTTTTTTTTTAAATAACAACTGCCAAACGAAATAAATTTTGAGAAATTAAAAGATCAAAAATATATGAGAAAACAAGAAAGACAAAAAAAGAAAGTGAAAAAAACCAAATTATATAGTAAAATTATTAATTAATTTACAAAGCAATGATGATTACCACTTTGTGAAAGCATAATGAAAAAGCAAAATAATGATAATAATAATAACTCTGACGGGGAAAATACTAACAGCCATTTACATATGTATAATTATATATATATATATATATATATATATATATATATATATATAATATATTATGTCTTAGATAAAACATCACTTAGAATTTCCATGTCATGATATTATGATAGTAACAATAATAATAATAATAATATATTGCTCTTATTTTTGTGTATGAAAGTTTCTTTTTTTTAAAAAAAATTAACCCTCATTAACAGGATGAGGTGTTCGTGTTGTCAACAGAGTGGTATTATTACCGGGAATATTACCACCACCACCACCACCACAACCACTGGCAACGCCGCCTCCGACACTGCCAAGTCCATGTTGTTGCCTGACAACTTCAGATGGTACAGGTGGACGTACAATTCCAAATGGTTCAATATTTTGAAAATCTGATAGAAAATCGTCGAATTCTTTCAGCATTCTCTCATGCCTTTCTAATTCATCAGCTAGAGCATCTGCATCGAATAAAGACGATTGAGCTGTATTACTACAACCAGTTATATTAATATTGTTATTTAGATTATTAACTCCAGAAACAGGATTCAAACTGCTGTTGTGACTGCTGCCGGTGCTATTTATCTGTGGAACTTGAAACAGGTCAAGATTGGCTCGTTCACGTAACTCAGCGAAAAGATGAGTTAATCGAGCTCCACTAACACCAAATGTACTGAAGGGTAGCTGAAGTGGGACTTGTTTACTCAGGATATCTTCATCTTCACTTGCAGAATCCCTGTCCTGTGGTGAACTAGTACACTGTGCGCGTAAATTTCTCATCAATTCTAATAAATCAATTTCATTCAGAGAATTACGTGGATTATTCATTGTTTCAATTTCTTGGCCTGAATGATTTCGTACTACTACTTCTCCATGGATAGCAGCAGCATTAGACGATGATGAGTCATTATTGACAGAAGAATAAGGATTGAAGGCTTCTTCACAATCATCTTCATCATGTGATGAATCTGCGTGTTCTTCTTCTTGTGTTTCAAGAATTCCAGTATGCTGAAATCGTCGAGCTACCTAAAATTTCAAGAGAATTAAACAGGACAAAGAAAATTAGAAACCTTGATATGGTTAGGAAGCGTTACTGGTTCATGTGAGTAGTACTCAACTACCTATTTACCACAATCGATCAGTAGTTTTATGAGGATAAACTCGAACACTTACTATTTCATCATAACATAGAACACTGTCACGAAATGACTCGATAGCTCCGAAATACATACATTCATAATTTCAAATTACTGTAACAAATGCGAATACAAAGAATCTGAAATCCAATTAGCAATCTGCAATTCAAACACAGTTCGACGGGGTGGGATTTCACCGTACCTTCCTTTTCAAGTCGAAATTATTCAGAACACAAGATGTCGTACGCTTGATGCCATGAAATCCGACCGATAGCTGCTACCATGACATGGTGGTCGCCGGGCTTGCACATCGCGATGACCCAACAAGCTACACTGGCTGGAACCAATGTTCCTGCAGGTCTTACCATGTCAGAAAGGTTGTTAGGATAGTGATTAGATTAAAAGCAGTTACCGGAATAGTGTAAGAATCTTTCTTACACTCTGCTGGGGGTCTGTGGGCGAAGTCGTACTGCTGGGGAATAGGGGTGTAACAGCAGTGAAGTATTTCCCTCAGATAACCAGCATTCCAGTCAGCTATGCTGTCTCTCCACTCTGGAGAGAGGGGGTTAGAAAAGGTCGACCCCAAAAATTGTACATCCCTACTTACCCTACGGTGGTCCATAACCTGCGGTAAGTTTACTAATAAGGAACCAAACCAAGAAACCAGTTCATACAGGCCGTGTGTGGCCGGCCTCAAGCAGTTGTCCCCTGGGCTCTTTGGTCACGCAACACTCTCTCTGTTTCAGGTACCCGAAGAATCAATCAACTTTCAAGGTGTGGGCAGCTGGGAAGTAACAACCGCCCACACACTTCCCAAAGCCTTCCGGATGCCATGAAACCAACAAATAAAGCATGAATAAAAATCCCTTTATACTACTGGTTGATGAAAACAGGTAGTTGAATATCACTCAGATTAACCAGCAATGTTTGTCAGCTAGCTAGATCAAAGTAATCTAAAAGCCAGACGGCCGTTTCGCTCACCGGGGTTCGAGAGGCGCCAGAGGCGTACCCGACTGGACTCGGCCCAGAGAACCAAATCAGTTGAAAAGACTTCGACCTAGACAACAAACACTGCTGGTTGATGTGAGTGATATACAATTATTCATATCAATCAAACAATAAATCAATTAGAAGGATATAACGGCACACAAAAAATTTAATAATAACATAATCAATCGCTAGTTACTCATAGTTCATTTTTAATCAGATTTCTCAGACTTCTAATGAGTCACATGACAGACAAAATGAGTAGGAATGTGTATTTTCCACATAGTCCCTTCGCAGAAAACTGCAGCAGCTCATTCAAGATGTCATACTAAACAACAACAAACAAAAAGGTACAGAAACGAAACTCACTTAAATATGAGGGGAAAAGAATAGTTACATGAAGAAACTTGAGGATTTAATGAATCTTGAAGACTACAAGGAATAAATGCGTCTGGATCACTGAAAATTATTTTGAACCACACACAAATAACAGCCTCTAACCACTCGTTCTCACCATCTCAAAGACCCAAGCAAGACATCTTGATAGGTGATGCTGTTGGGATCCAGCCATTGGAAATGTGAGGAAAAATACCCTGATTAACAATGACAGAGTGTAGTGGTGTAATGTATTTGCTATTGGATTCCAATCTATTAACTCAAAATAATAAATTCACCTTATAATCAGATAGTTCTTCACCAGATCACTCACTGTATACAACAGTGTGCACTGATAAATGTGAAAGCTTTACGGCTATGAGACCTGATCATTGGAAGTGGAAGACATGAAAAGCCAGGCTAGCTGTGTCTGATCCATAGGTGCCTGCTTCCTGTCTCCTATGTCCGACGGTATAACAGAGTGATAAATTTTGAGATTAGGCGTTGAGTGTTAGGTAAAGAGGGGAAGTCAATCAATGAGGTTGTGAAGTTACATCTAGCCATCGCCTTCCTCGACGGACAATGTCAGCTGGCATAGAATGAGGTTGCAGAAGAGCTAGTTGTGGTCAAACCAAAACATGGAATCACTCCGTGAAATCTTTGATAGTTAGTTTTAGCCATATAGGGATATGTAGGCTTCCTCGTTGGAGTCCACAGGATACTAAGAACCAACGGCTGGAGACCCATTGATGATATGGGTCAAAATCGTTCGCAATGGTGTAGACGCATTCACACTTTGTGATCTCCTACAGCCACTAAACCTTCATATTTTTCCATGCTCCTATTCTTCCTTCATTACATTTCTACTGATTATTGTTCTTTTGAATCTCTTTTTTCTCTCGTTTTTCTGCCCTTGAGTGGTACATAGAGTGTGGCAATTCGAAGCGCTGTACTTCCATACAAAGTTCTATGCTGAAACGAGTCAGTCAAGTATGAAAGCTATAGAAAAACAACTGATTATTGTTTTCAATTGGTGAATGGTGACTAGCAATGGAATCAAGGAATCCAGCATTTCGTCCTATCTAGGACTGATCAACTGGATGTGCTTGTATTCCCCAGTGAGAAATGCTGTCCTCACCAAGACTTCAACCCCGGGGCCTGTAGTTTCAAACACTAACCAACAAGTAACTTCAAGTTACAACATGACGAGACATCGTCGAAGCATCTGTACACAAGGAGGCGACATGTAAACCTAAGAGACCGAGTAGGACTTCAGTCTAAATCATCAGCGGGAAAATCTAAATTGAATTAAACGATTACTGTTTTAATTTAATTTTAATTTAAGTTCTAACATTTGAAATCGAATCAATCCAAATCCCCCAACAAATAACATAATTTGAATAATTGTAAGCTATCAAAAGTTCTCCAATTTATAACGTTTTTTTGTGACAAAATTAACTAAGAGATTACTTGTTCCATAAAGCTTTTAATTATAATTTACACTGATATCTCTGGTATCATATACATCTTTTTCCATTTCTTTTTTTATTAGCCTTATTTATCTCCTGTTACTTTTCATTTTGTCACGAAATATGACAAGTTGAAACGATAAATAAAACTGTGTGTTGTGAGAAGATTGACGATGATTTGTCTCTGTTTATCCCAACAGTAAGTCAACTGCAGTCAATAATATTGACTGATCAGACTGACACATAAAAATATTACTTAATATGAGTGAATGTTATGACGACTTAAATATAAATAATAGTTGGAAGACTTAATAGAGAAGATTTGTAGCTCAGGTTGGATGATTTGCAATTAGTAGTGTTCTCCATCAATGTGGAACGAAGCCATTATCGTTCCCATCTTTAAAAAGGGTCGACGTAATTCGCGTGACAATCATAGGGGTGTCAGTCTGCTACTAGTCGCGTCTAAAATATTGCCTGCTGTCTTGCCTCCCAGGCTGTGCAAAACACGTGAGGGATTGATTCGCAAACAGCAGGCTGGGTTTCGCTCAGTTCATGGATGCATTGATCATGTGTTCACCCTTCGTCAGTTGTTGGAACACCGCCACATGTATTGCAGGCCAACGATCGTTGTGTTTCTTGATATTACGGTTGCCTTCGATTTGTTGGACAGAACTGTGCTCTGGAACTGTCTGTTAGAGAGAGGTGTATCTTAGAAATTTGTTAACACCTTGAAAGCCCTATACAGAAACACCTTAGGTAGAGTGAAGGCATACAACCAGCTATCACCACTGTTCCCAACCAATAGTGGGGCTAGACAAGGTTGCCCAATCTTCCAATTCTCTTTAACTTTGCCATCGATGACATTCTGGAGTCAGCTCTGAAGGATGTGCGTGAAGGTGGTGTAGATCTGCTACCTGGAGCAAATGAGCAGTACACACGCCCTTTGGTCGATAGCCGGATATCACATCTACACCAGAGACAGCGTAAACTGCCACATACGAAACTAGCCCTCTGTATCCGTGGTGAGATTTCGTCAGAGATCAACCCGTTGGGGCTGATAGTACTTCCCAAATAAGTGAAGCGGTCAACACACTCTACCACTTCACTCCCTATTTCTAAACTAGGAGTCAGTGTGGTCCAGTTCTGTAACATCATCTTACATTTGGCGGGAGCGAATCGCATGCCAAATATTCGTAGATTGCCGCTCAAGGTGTTCAAAAAACTCGAAGCCTTCCTGAGCATCATAGAAAAGGAGCATAGAAGACAGGGCGTCAAGTGAACACAGAACAAGCGCTAATCACCACCAACAGGATAAACTTGAAGAAAGTCACTTATTTCATTTACCATCTAAGCAACATCCTCTCGACTACAGCCGGAACGGATGAGGATGTCAAAGTCCGCCAGAATTGGGAAAGCAAGACAGACGCCCCCCCCCGCGCCATTAGTCTGAAAACAGTGTGGAAACCTACTGCACTCAGTGTAAGGAAGAAGGTTCAGAGCTTCGAGACCAATTTTAAGTCAGCTAATCTATATGGTTAAGAGACTTGAGGCATCACCAAAGGCATTTAAAACAGGCCTCAAACTTTTATCAACAGTGGTCTTCGCTGCATACTGAAGATCAGATGGCCGGTCGGAAAAGATAAGTGACAAGGAACTCTGGGAACTGACTAACTAAGAACCTGCTGTCCAAGACATATATGGAAGAAAATGGAGATGAACAGGACATATACTGAGGAAACCATTGTAAATGACATCATGCACCAAGCCACTGAGTGAAACCTAAATGGGAAATCCCATATTGGACATTAAAGGGTGGTGTCATAGAGGAAATCGTGGGAGGAAGAGATAAAAGCTTATGGGCATATCGTGGAACCAGATAAGGAGGACTGCAGAGAACAAAGTGAAATGAAGATGTTCTGCTGAATCCCTATGCTCCACTCGTTAGCCCAGGGAAATACTTACTTTTACTTTACTTCGGCTATCTCCTACGGGAGGATGAGCCGGCTTCATGAACCATGAAGTTTCATGGGAATTGGGTACGAGTGATGTCCCCAGCATCGCTCGGCCTTTTGTTTGAGGGTGCAGCTCTAGCCTTTACACAACCAAGTGTGACCTACAAGGCAGTAGGAGTGGAGTAGGGAGTCCACTATCCATTGGCAGCCGGTGACCAGAGTCCGGTTCATACGCCTTTTTGAATGGGGCCAGTCATCCAGGGCATCCAATAAGCCCTTTGTCCATACGTCTGCCGGTGAGCTCCGGTGAGCTTCATACGCCAGTTGTTGGAGGTTTGGAATCAGGGTTTAGCCATCTCCCCTAGACTGTCATCCAATGGACAGTCAACCCGGTGAAGAGCGCCGGGCATCCGCTTTTGCCCTCTCACTTCGGTGAAAAAAAAACACCTCCGCCACGTGAAGGCAGTGAGTAGGACTTCCTCAGGAGAGGCTATGTAAGACGCCCAGTCATATGGGAGCATTTCAAGAGGTGTACGGAGGGGTGGCCAACCCGCAGCGCAAAACACCCACCCCCGACCATCCTGAGGCTTTGGAGGCCCAGGGAAATAGAATAACAACAAATGTGTGTCGAATACATTCCAAATACACTATGAACCGAGATGTTGAATAAATTAAATAAGTAAAAGAGAGAAGGAGACACGCATATGCACATCAAATAATGTAACGACATATTATGATGTACAACATCAACGGCATAAGCTATTGAAAAAATTACTCCGGAGGACAATATCCGTTCATAGATGATTATCATCGTTATTATTAAAAAGACAGACGCGTTACATTATGGACACCAAGAAAGGCACCACACACAACGGCATAAAAGGAGAATATGGATTTAATAAATGAGTGAGGTAATCCAGAAAGCAAGCAAGCATACTTATCGAGGTCATTCATCTGTCATTATTTCGTGTGACTTCAAGGGGGGGAGAGGAAGGAAATTGCAGCATATTTGCACTTGATTAATTTCTTAGCCATATTTGATGACTCCATGAGCTACTCATTCGAATTATCTCCTGGACCCAATCGAGAGAGTAGTGATATATCAACGGATGTTAACCTAACGCAGATATCCTTCATCCCACGACGCCACTTCATGGGCTGACCACCTCTCCACTTTTTCCATCCTGTCCTTGGGCTACCGAACAGCAATTAGTACGGGGCCCCGGCGATGAAAGTTATAGTACATGGCCAAGCCACCCAAGACAGTGTTTCAAGATGACTACACACAACGAAAGGTAACATTCACCGTAACCAAACATGTTACGAAACTTCAGAATTGCATACACCATGATATGATCGAACACATGCAATTCTACAAAGACAGCCATAATCGGATATGCAGGATTACAACACATCCTCAGCTCGGAGAGGCCAGGTTTTGCAGGTGTAGAGCAAGACTGCACGCACTGAAGCATTGTAAACTCGACGTCCCGACAGTGCTAGAGGTGACCCAAATTCGAATTTTTCACCCTAGCTTTCACTACATATTTAGAGACTTCATTCGACACACCTTCGCCAACATTCAAACAACTACCAGATAAAGGAACCTGTCGACAACCTGCAAAAGTGAGTGCAGGAACACACCCCTGTCAATCTTGCCATAATACATGAAGCGAATAACTAACAAGTGAAAAACAATTCAGGAGAAAGGGAGAAAACAACCATGACTTACTCGTTCAGCTGACTTCTTGCTTAACAACTGACTGGCTGGATCAAAGTATTCATCAGGCTCAGTTTCATATTGCTCAAATGCGAAAGCTGGCTTTACCCGACTATATAAAAGAAAAAAAAAGATCCATGAAAATAAGTTACAAATACTGAAAACCAGAGAATACTGGATAGCTACTTAGTCCTAGAGTTTAGGACCCTTCAACAATACGAACCTAGAACCTTCAGATTACCAGGCAAGCTCGTTGACCATTCATCCACCGTCAACCAATGCCATAGACAGGTGTTTGTCCCCACAGCCGACCTGGTGAACCCCAACAGTCACGACTTCTTACAAGAACTCTAGGCAAATCTGTCCCGTAGTCAGTCACTAGTGAATGCATAGGCCATTAGATCCCATCCCAGAGGCTGAATGATCAACAAGCTCACTTCGTATAACCTGAACGTCCTGGGTCCGATCCCTGGTGGGGTGATGGGTGTATTAGAGTAATTGCTTCGAAAATCCCTCCTGAACAATCTAATTACAATATTTATACTTGTTTGAATGTTTCAACTAATTTTGTAAACATTATCCGTTTCCCCCTCCCTACACTGTACATCATTAAAAGTTAATTGGTGGATGGTGACTAGCAGTGGAATCCAGGATAACGCGCATTACGTCCTTTTTCGGACTCTCTGTCATCTGGATGTACCAGCATTCCGCAGTGAGTGATGACGCCCCCACCGAGCCTCAAGCACAGTGCACTTAGTTTTAAACGCCAAAGCATTATCATTGTTCTATCACATGTTGATTTGCGCCACTTTATTTGTCTTAGTCACTGTTTAATCTCTAATTTTAATGCTTCTCTTTGCGATTATGAGACACACTGATGTGTTGTTTTATGATGTGATTTTTTCTGAGTGAATCAAAGTCAGTCTGGTCTATTGGAAGCGTTGGAATGTGAACCTTCTGGAGAGGTTTTCATCTCAGGTTTCTAAGAAAATTCTGCTTGCTTTTTCCTTACAGTTGAGCTTTCGATAACTGATTTTGTAGCTGTAATACCTTTTTTGTACTTAAGAAATTGATTGGACTGTATAGCCATCTAACGGCACTGTTGAGGTAATTGTGAGTTTTGTTGAACAGAATCACAGATCCTGACAACGAATAATTGTCTTTTTACTGTCTTTGGAGAGATTTGTGAATGTGTGTCTCAAGGAAGTTTCGTCAAATACACAGTAGGACGCAGAGATCATTTTCCTACACTCAGACCACAACGACTCGGTTTTGGTCGTAACAATGGGTGCGTACTGATGAAGAGTCACGTGCTACGACGAGACAGCTGTCTAGTACTTCCTGCTAGTTCCCAACAAAAATACACTCACCATGGTAATTTGGACTGTTCGAATTTAATGAAGTCGACAGCTTGAGTAGGTTTTTCAGCAACACGAACATGTTTCTGTGACTTTTGATTGTTGTGGAGAGAGTGACAGTCAACACTCCGAAGACTGTTGGCATCAAATATCTGCAAGGTAAAAATAAAAAGTATTTTCGAGTTAAAAGTCAACGGACTGACGAGTTGAGTTTTAAAACATAAAAACATATCCAGAAAAGCACAGTTACTACACTCCGCATAGCACACAAAAGGGGATTTCCCTTGGTGATAGAATGTCTGTCTGTCTGTTTTCGATATAGAACTTTGTACATACATGCGGCAGTTCAAGTCGCCACACTCCACTCAATGTAGCACACAAACCAAGAGAAGAAAGTAGAAGAAATGCATAATAGAGACAGTAAACAGAGGTGTAAGACAAAGGAATAGTAATAACGAAGAACGATATAGTTTCATTGGAAATCCACAAGGAGTGGATGCATACGCGCTAGTCACTGAGAACGATTTTGGGCCATGTCACCAATTGTTTCCAACCATTGGTTTTTACCGTCCCGAGGACTCCAACCATCTCAGTCGATGTAATTTCACAGCCTCGTCGATTGTTTTCCCCTCCTTACCTAGCACTCGACCGATGCCTAACCTTAATATTGCTCACTTTATTATACCACTTCACACGGGAGATAAAGCGTAAGCACCTATGATCAAAGACAACTAATCTTTTCGCCAGAGTACCTCTCGGTCGACAGAATCGAATGCCGCCTTTAGGTCAAGAAATATAAGGATTGTTGGGCGCCGGTAGGAATGCATATGTTCTAGATTCTGTCGAAGGGTGAAGATATGGTCAATACACCCTCTTCCTCGTCCTGCCTGGCTCTCCCGTGTTTGTGTCTCCTGAGCACCACTAAGTCTACGCAATATTATTGAACCTAAGACTTAAGATACTATATTAGTCAAGCTAATCGCTCTGTGATTCTCACAGGAAGACTTGTCTCCCTTCTTGTATATGGGGATGGAATGCACAATTATTTATCATCCGGATAAATGCTCACCAGCGATAACATTGTCTGGTGCCAGTTACTCCAAAATCACCAATTGGTAGAATGCGGAATTCATGGGCAGGCCACTGGATCAGATCCCAGTGACTGAATGGCCCACAAGATTGCCTTGTAACCCAAAGGTTCTGACTTCGAACCCCGGTGAATGCGTACTGATGAGGAGCCCCGAATGAGTACGACATAGCTCTCCAATGCTCCCCAGCTTTCAGTGGTTCTCTAACTGATATTAATCCCTTGTCAAACTTTAAAAAAAAAAACACTCACGTTTCCACAAAACACATCTGAAAGTGAAAATTGTTTTGCGGGTAATCATCAAATGGTAAAAACAATAATGAAAAACAACCTTTAAAAAGAAAAACAAAACCAAACTAGAATTATTATTCACCTCATTTATTCCATTTTTACCAGATAAATTAGCCTTGGTTACACCGTCAACAACAGGTATCAGTTTATTTGTGGGTCCATAGTGAATTTGAGTACGATAATGTACAGTTGTACCCAAGTAAACCGGAATTAAACCATCTGCGATAGTCAGACCACCGCTGCCACTACTATCAGAGCCAACTTTAGTTGTTTTATCCGTGACCGTAGTAGCAGTAGTAATGGGCGAACCTTTTTCTCCAGGAGATTGCGGTACTGCTAAACCAGAGAATACACGACCAACATTATAGGATTTCGGTGAAGCTCCCAGTCTGGATAGATCACTAGGACCACGGCGAAGTGTATAACACATCTGATAATCTGCAGGATCCTGGCTACGCGACAGTTGATAGCCTACACAATAAAATAAAAGATGTGTTAAATGACTGAAAGAAGTGAACTACTAATATCCACATTCCATACAGCGTGAACGAGACGGCTGTGTACGCTGTAACCAAAAAAAGTACCACTACACTTTAGGCGAAAAATTTTCATTTAACTGATTTTGTTCGAAACGCATAATGACATTGTCTCAAGTTTGACAACGGATTGACCAAAGTAAGGGACCCATTCCAAACCCTGGAGTCCTAAGCGACTGTTACGTCCTAACAGCACGTACCTATGACCCCACCTGGATCGAACTCATGCCCTTTAGGTTACAATTCCTAGGTCGTAGACCATCCAACCACTTACACAGAAATTCAACTATCCTGTTGATGTTGGGTTTTTTTTAATTCTTATGGACAAGAATCCCTATCACCATATACTTATAATTGACTGAGATGAGTAGTCGTACGTCACTCATATCAAACAATAGGCCTTGCTAGCCAGATCGAGGTAGTGTGTACATCGAGCAGCCACTCTCTCTTTTGGAGGTCAAGCCCATCAGCGGTGCCCTCTGTTCGACTCAGCTCAGACAGCCCAGTCGGGTAAAACAACCCAATTTCCGGCTGGCTATCTGAACGTTCGTTCAGGTAACTAGTAACACCACAAATCAAGTTAACTATTTGCAATTAACATAGTTCAACGAGATAGAATTTCATCATAATTTCTTTAGAAACTTAGCCATTCAGTTTACACTATGTAAATGTGATCTGCTTATAACCATAAATGGTAACCAAAAATCCAAATATTTTGCATGAAATTTTATACTACTGATTAATGGAAATGAGTTGTATACCAACCACTCATGAAAATATACTTGGTTTCTTAATTATCATATATGGTATCAAGTAGACCCACATATACTGTGATCTTCATAATTTGCTTTCCAAAAGAAACCTCGGTGAAATTTCATGTCCTCAAGCTGTGTGAATTGCTAATTAGTATGTAAACTGCGATCATATATGAATATTATGAACAAGCTGTGTTCGAAACGTCATCATCATCAAGTAAATGATGCCATATCATTGTGTGATATATATGTATTCAATAAACAAATAATTATGGAACTACATGGGAGTATAGCACTTCGAATTGCCACACCCCAATTAGCACTTAAGGGTAGACAAAAGGGAGAAAAATGAGATTCAAAGAACAATAATAAGGAGGAATGTGAGGGGGGGAAGAAATAGTGATATGGGGAAACATCAGGGTTTAGTGGATATGGGAGAGATGTGAATGGACCTGCACCATTGGGAACGATTTCCAACCATAGCACCGATTGTCTCTAACCATTGAATCTTTGCATCCTGAGGACCCCGACGAAGTCGTCTAAACCTCCCCACGAGGCTAAAACCAACAGTTAATGACTTTGTGAACTGATTCTATGTTTTGGTTTGGCCAGTTCTAAATTTTTCAAGCCAACCCAAAGCGAGCTAACATCATTGATCGAGGAAGGCGGTGGCTTGTCATGCGCGACACATGTCATAGCCATCTCAACCGATTTAACTTCACAACTTCATCAAATAACTTGCCGTTCTCACTTAGCACTCTACACCTAACCTCACCTTATTCTACCACTTAAGACAGGAGATAGAACGCAAACATCTGTCGTCAAAGACAGCTAGCCAGGCTTTTCATATCTTCCACTTTCAATGTCCATGTCTCACAGACATGAAGAAGGGTAGAACAAACTGCTGCGTAGTACAAACATCTTTTGATCAATACCTAGATATTACGTCTACATGAGAGACAGTGTAAACTGGCAAATGCCACACGAACCTTCTGTATGCGTGCTGAAATTTCGTCAGCGATCAGCTTATAGGGGTAGATGTAACTTCACTCCCTATCTTCAAGCTAAGAGTTGATATAGTGTTGTCCTGCAACATCTGTCTGTCTGTCTGTTTTCGACATAGAACTTTGCACAAATGTGCGGAAGTTCAAGTCGCCACATCCTGCAACATCACCTTCCATCCATCTGGCAGGAGCAAACCGCATGCCAAACATCCGAAGATTGATGCTCAAAGTGTTCAGAAGACTGCATTTCATCAGTATCTTCACCTAGGAGGACTCAATCATCGGTCTATTCAATCCCTAAGTCACTGAATTCAGTCAGAGTTAATTACATCTATAATGAAACTAAACAGAAAAGAAGACATAGTGGGCACCGCTGACGCACACCACTGGTTGTCATCACATCAGATGACAAACTCTCCGTAAGTTTTTACACGATTACGTGAGTTCGAATACAGTGACTTGATTAGTGCAGCGTACTTTCTCGACATTGCCTTCACGGTTAAAAACTATCATAGTACCTCCTCTCGGTCGACGATTTCTCCAACATTATATTTGTGTCTCTGAAGTGTTCTGTGTAATATTCTTAAGGGAAGTGTTTTAATGAAACTAACTTTCACGTGAGCACAGTTACACTAAAATACAAAATAAGGGGTACTCTCTACAAGTATACACGCACACACACACACACATCATCACACTATGTATCACTAAACTATGTTATATGTATTGTATACATTCTAAACTTCCATAAGTATTTGTAAGTTTGTTTACCAATTCACTACACGTGACTGCCCACTATATACTTAAACACTATAAGTGTGTAATCTATTTTGTTAAACAAGCTTGCTGCAATACAAGTAGGGTGCTGTATTATTGAACAGTTGCATTTTTTTCTTTACTTTTCTGGTAGAAAGCAGTACACTGCATATATAGTGAGAAGTCCATCAGTGCTTTACTTACTCCAGTCAGTGTCCCTCAAGGTGCTGTTTTCTTTCTCTTCACATGACTTCCTCCCATTCTGATGAAGCCAGTTTTGTGAAGTACGCCAGTGATCTGACTGTTTCTATGCTTGTCACACATCTCAATCAGATTGTTCAAAAATGAATCATTTTTCTTTTATTAAAAATTAGTCAGTAGTCTTTGTCAAATGGTCTTACCCTGAATTCCTCTAAATACCATGGTGTTAATTTCACCGTCAGACACAAGCGCGACTTACATGAACTGGTTCGTTCGAATGATGATACTATCATAGATGGCATTGAAGCTGAGACTGAATCGAATACTTTGGATTGTGTACTTCCTCTGTTCTTTCCTGCTCTTCCCCCACATCATATTAGCTTCGAGAAAGATATCTCGTTTAATCTTCTACGTAGAGAAGTTAAGACAGTCTGGTAGTATCACACAGCCTCTACTGTCTAATTTTTTTTAATTCTTGTATTTTACCGAATACTTCTTACTGCCCTCCTCCTTAGTCTTCCCTGAGCTTCTTAAAGAACACTTTGGTACACTGTGAATAGCGCTAAATGCTGTTAGTAGAGTTTGCGGTGTCACTAAACCAACTTGAGATGATACAGGAATGTCACCAACTAGCTCACACAGATGTTGCCCGAACGAACGATCTCTCTCCTGCGACGAACCATGTACTGGCCAGGTATGAGAGAAGACGTCGAGAAGTACGTAACAGCGTGTACGCTATATCAGCTGATGAAAGATGATCAGTACATACGACCGTCACCGCAGCCGATCCCAGTGACAGCAGTAGACGACCTGTGGTCCGTAGATGTGATGGGACCTTTTCCACAAACGTCCAATGGTAATCAATATCTTATGGTCATGACAGAACATGCCACACGATGGCTAGACGCAGTCGCGATCCCTGATCAACGCGCAAAAACAGTCACAGAAGCAGTGGCTCGACACATTGTTGCAAATCACGGTGTGCCAAAAGCGATATTGACAGACCAAGGTCCGTGTTTTGAAAGCGAAGAGTTTAAAGTCCGGCTACAAGAGTTAGGTATCAAGAAAATTATAACAACGCCATATCATCCACAAAGGAACGGACTGATGGAGAGAAATAACCACACACTGAAAGAGTGGCTGGCTACAAAGGGCGGTAACTGCGAGACAGAGCTTCCTCTGATTCTCCTAGCACATCGCGCGTCCGTGCAAGAAACGACGAAGAAAGCACCGTTTCAGTTAATGTATGGGAAGAGACCACGACTACCGATAAATAACAAGACCTGGCCCTTCCATCAGCATTGGAGTTTGACGAAATGGCGGACGGAGCGGAAAGAAGCCATCAACAACGTAAAACGAAAGCAGAAAGTGGACGCTGTGAAAGCCGAACTGAGGGTAAAGTGGAAGGACCTCGTATTCCAGATCGGAGATCAAGTCAAATGCAGAGATAGGCGAAACACCAGCGGATACGTGCCAGGGTCGCGAAAACTGCTACGAAAGTGGGAGGGACTATACACAGTCACTGTGAGACGGGGTCACGTATATACCATCAAAAATGCAAACAGAGACAAGCAGGTAAACGTCAACGAGCTTCAGGAATGGATACAGCGAGACAAGCCGACGATGACGCCCGCACCAAGAAGATCAAGCCGACTTCAGTCCAAACTATTTGGCAGGGGAACGAGTGTGGTGAGAGCAGGCTGCTAGCCAAGTTGGCAGACATTAATTTACGTCAATGTTTATGTCGCAAATACTGGTCGTGAGAAAATATGAACTAGATTGATTCAACAAGTAATCACAGCAGACTTTTCGTAGGCAGATACAGTTAACATAAGATGATCTGACATTCAAGAAAGTCACAAAGAGATGCAAGGCTAACTTTCTGTGAGAAACAACCAATCAGAAGTGTGTTTGTTTCCTTGAATAAGCTATAATAATGTACAGGAAATATATATAAATATGTGTTGATTTCCTTAATAAACGATCTGTTTCCTGGCCCTTGTCTTCTTTTGTTGCAGTGTTATGCTTACACCATAAGTGACTGATCTGCCACACCTATGAAGATCTAGAAGATTACTCAGTAAGTCTAGGAAGTCCATTTACTGTCTGTGATACAAACATATACATGAATGATGAATAAAAAGATAAAATTTGATTATTGACTGACATTAGTTAGAGAACAATTGAAAACCGACAGGGAGTACTGGACAGCTGTTTCATCTCCTTCTGTGGGACTTATCAGCAGAATCCTACCCACTGGGTTTCGAACCCAGGACCTTCCGGTTACAAGACAAGTTCGTAGGCGATTCAGCCCACTGGGACCCGACTCAATGACCAGCCCATGTCATCGGCGTGAACTCTATTCTCACTCCTCACTGGATGGACCCCACTGGTCACGACCTGTCACTAGAACTTACCTTCAGTCAACTTCGTCCTGCAGCCAGTCACTAGCGAGCATTAGAGTTTGTCTTTAGGGATTTGACTTGACTTGTTTCAAGTCTGCTCACGGATTAATATCAGTCGGACCGGCTGTCCAATACTCCCTAGTGGTTTTCAATGATTCCCCTCTAACCAATATCAATACATAATTAAACTTGAAACAAACCAAATCCATACAAACAAATCCTTGAAACACAAAATAATTGAGCAAACAATATCCTTTTCCATAAATTCCTCTTCTGACTCTACAGTTACATATATGTTTATATACACAAAATATTCAAGATTGGTAGTTAATAACAAGATTGGTGTTTTTTAAGTAATATCGATTTGTAAAGTAAGATCAATGCAATTACAGCTCATTAAAGATGCTTAAATTATAATAATAACAATAATAAAGACATAATAGCGAATAGAATAACAACTAAAATTAGGAAAATCCAACAAAATTCAAGATAATTCAAACCTGAATAGCCAAGGTAATGATAATGTCTGAACTAACTTCTTTGGATGCACAAATTAGGCTTGTTAATATGGATCCCCACAGCCTCAGCAATATTTAGTAGTCGAACTCTTAAGGCGAAATTGAGATTTGTTGGTATGCAGTAAATGACCCTGAAAGCATGGTTAACGTCAATCTTCTGTGTTCTGTATCCACAAGATAAGATAGAATAGCGCTACGAATAGATTTTGTCTGTCCTTTATTTAACTACTTCGCAGGATGATGTTCGGAAATCCGACAAGAAACACGCCTAATTGTACGGCCTATGTAACTGGCTCACTACACAGGAGCAGTTAAATTGTAGATACACATGGAAGAGGCGAAATTAAGCGGTTTGTCTTTTACTCCCGAAAGCAAAAGAGGAGTGGTTTTGAAGACACAGAGCAATTCGGCAGCAGGGAATGCTCAGACATTATCCTCAACTCGGCCACCTAGGCTGGAATGATCCTCAATTTTTGTGAAAATTTCCCTAATTTTAGTTGATATTCTATTCGCTATTATATCTTTATTATTATTATTTAAGCATCTTTAATGAACTGTAATTCCACTGATCTTTACAAATCGATATTATTTAAAAAACGCTAATATTGTTATTGAGGAAACATAAAATGGACTCACACAAAAGACTTGGAGGATCTGGACTTCGCCGATGATATATGTCTGATTTCCCACAAACTGGAAGATATGCAAGTGAAAAGCAACAAGTTGGCAGAAGAAGCATCCAAGAAGATAGGCTCTCAGGTGAACATAGATAAAACAGAGAAGATGAAGATTCCTGGCCAACACCAGCAACAACAACAGACAACAATCAGCCAGCATAAATGGGAGGAAACTGAAAGTAAAACCTCCTTTCCAACGACCTGGGAAGCATCGTCTCAACTACAGGCAGACAGAACTGTCAAGAATATTAAAGCAAGGATCGCGAAACCAAGTCAAGCTTTCATTACTCTCAAGTCTGTGTGGAGGTCAACAACACTCAGCATCAAAAATAAGATCCGGATTTTCAACTCCAATGTCAAGTCAGTGCTAATATACGGATCAGAGACTTGGTGCGTCATAAAGAGCATCTCAAACAAACTTCAGACGTTCATTAACAGTTGTCTTCGCTCAATACTCAAGATCAGATGGCCGTCTGAAAACATCAGCAACAGGGATCTCTGGGAGCGAACCAACCAGGAACCGATTGTGAAACAAATAGGCAGGAAGAAGTGGAGATGGATTGGCCATACTCTGAGGAAACCATCAAGTCGGCGGCACAGTGGTTAGGACTCTCGCCGACCATGTACATGGTCCGAGGTTCGATCCCCTGCCAACGCACACCTGATATCTATGGTCGGCCCGCAAAATTTGGGTTACCGATATCCATGCTGAAAATTCCATACTTGTACCACAAATACAGTGTGGAATCAAGCTGTAATAAAAAAAAATTAAAAATAAATAAGTGACATCACTAGACAAGTCATTGCTCGAGTGGAACCCGAAAGGGAGGCGGCGAGTTGGTCGTCTGTGCAAGGGTGACTTGGAGGAGGTCATGTGAAGAGGAGATGAAAGCATGTGGGCAGACTTGGAGCGGAGTGAAAAAGTTGGCAGAAAACCGAAGGCAGTGGAGACGCGTGGCTGAAGCCCTATGTTCCTATAGGAATTAAAGGATATAACAATAATAATATTGTTATTAACTACTAATCTACAATATTCTGTGCATATAAACATATATGTAATTGTAGAGCCAGAAGAGGAAACCACCGCAAAGGATATTCTTTGCTCAATTATTTGCGTTTTATAGATATCTGAATGAAGATTTCCGCCATATTGAAATACTTGAAAATTAAAATCCCCAAATAATCTAAACAACAATAAGGTTTTTTTCTTATTTCATGAAACATTTTCCGAGAAAATAATAATAACTAACTAACTAAGAAGAGTAGAACCCAAATAAAAACAATTTAAATTACCAGGCAGCAGGCGAGTAACAACCATAATCGACTTTAACAGTGTACCCAATTTCTCAAATAAACGTAAATGCCTAAAATCATCCACAGCATATTCTGTTGACTGTGAACCATCGGCACAATTTTCTGTTCCTGTGGCATTGCTGTTAACAGTTGCATTTAAATTTGTTGTTGTTGTTGTATTTTGTATTGTAGTAGCAGTGGTATTACTACTATTATTATTACAACTTTCAAGTCTCTCGATAATATCTAATCGAAATTGCCAAACTTCTACAACCATTAGCATTTGTGGTTCTCTAGGCCAATGGGCTATAATTTCCAAGCTTAATAGATCTTGTACATGCACAGGGAAATTAGCATCCATTGTCTGTTTTATTGTTGCTCCAATCTCAGGATCTTCTTCTACATACACCATCTAAATGCATGAATAATGAAGAAAAAAGTTACAATTACACATAAACACACATACTAATGTATGGAACTGCATGACATAAAATGGTTTACATACTATTTCGAATATTTAAAGAGTTGGATGGTTGGAGGCTATCGGCCACAGGAAGCCTTGCTTGACCTAGGTACTCGTCAGTAATGTGTATCTGCAACCGTGAAGAAACTCATGTCCCTTCTGAGAATCGAATCCGCATCACCCAGTGCTGCTGCTGCTGCTGATAAAATTCAGTCTACACCAAAGAAGGTAATAGACACATCACACTAGTTACCAGTGTCCAATCAAAATATCCACTACCGTCCTACACGAGGTCAATAGCGAGCCCGAATGGCTCAATGGTAACGTCTCTGACTGCAGCCGGAACTGGGTGCGCGACTTCGAATCTCAGAAGGGACATGAGTTCCTTCATGGATGCAGATACGCCGGGCTGACTGGTGGTTGTCAACCAGCACGAAACCTAGGTCAAGCAAGGCATCCCGTGACCGACTGCCCCCAACCATCTAATATCATCAAATCAATGTGCACCGTGATAGCGGGCTACCTAGAATGGTGGCCACATTACAAACCTGACTGATAGAATTCAGTCTGCACCAAAGAAAGGACTAGACACATCACACTAGTTACTAGTGTCAAATCAAAATATTTAAAGAGTTGTTGATATAATTGAATATCAGTGTTTTTAGAATGAAAACTATTTGGAAACATTTATTTCCCGGATCAAAAATTTAACACAAGCATTGGCCTCCACATTAAATCAAAAGTGGAGACAATTCAATTCACTTATAATTTGGAACGTCAGGAAGGACGGGGGAGCTACCAATGTTAGACTGTAGCATAAAAAGGAAAGAAGATGGGAAGTTAAACACCCTAGTGTTTACAGGAAACCAAATTCACACATCCAAACAGATATTTGTACTTCCGATCATCCTACCCTATGTCAGTAATAATAAGATTGGTGAAATGTTTACGTGATAGAGCACAAAAACTAAGTAGTACCAAGGAAAATCTAAGACTGGAAGTGAGATATGTAAGAGAAGCTTTGAAACTCAATAATTACCCGGATAAATTAGTCAGAAAGTATGTAGGGAAATGTAGAAATAAAATAAATAATAAAAGTAGTAATAATAATAATGACTAATAATAATAGTAATAGTGACATTAATGACGACATGCATGTCAAATATGCGCAAGACAACACCAACAATAAGGAATCCAAATCATCAGTAGTAATTACATACAAGGAACGAACCTCGGAAACCTTACGCAGAATTCTTAACTATGCAGGAATAAAACAGGCTGGCATTAAAACCCACAAACTCAATTAGAAACAAGCTTTGTCGGTTAAAGGACCTTGTGGAGTCTTTAAAATAAAACAATTAAGTTTGTCTAATACCCTGCCTGTAATGATTGTCAGATCAAATACATACGTCAAAGTAATAGAACAGGTGCAGTCAGACTAGCCGAACATAAAAACCTAGCAAAATCTAGATTGGTTGACCCAAATAAGATAAGAAATCTAGAGAACACTTAGTTCAGCTATAACACTCACTACATGCAGTTACACACAACCATACAATAGGATGGATGGGATAGGATGACAGTTTTAAAATCTAATGTAACAGCAGGGTGGAGGGAGAGATTGATAACAGAAGCTTTTTCTATCCAATCAACATGTAATAGGACTGATCCAACACCTGTCCACATGGACATCTGGGGAAATTCTACTACCCCTACGACGACAAACAGGAGAGAAAACAGAAAACTATAAAACTCAAGTTTCGAAGTTGTGTGATTATCATTGATCTGATTATGAACAGTAATAAATTTTGTTCGAAACCATTTCATCCAGTAAATATTATTGTTTCATCACTGTGTGTGATACATCTAATAAACAAACTAATGTGGAATTATTCGGTAACATTTATTTCCCGATTCGAAGATTTAAAACAAGCAACAAAAGTTAAATAAGGCAAGATTTAATCAATTCATCAAATCTCAGGAAAAATCTCTTCAGCTGAATACTCTACATATACACATATATACCGTTAGAACTACACAAGCAGTTTGAAACTGTGTATATCAATTTGAGTGTGTTTGTGGAGGAAGCAAATACCAAGGTCATAAAGACAGGCGACTGTCTACCCACATATGACGAAGTGGAGCATCTGCCAGGGTGGTTAAAAACAGCTGAAGTCAGATGGCCTAAAAGTTCAATAACAAAGCACTTTGTAGACTACGGAAATGATATCGACGCGGTCGTGTCATTTACTGTTGTCATCAGACGAAGAAACAAGATGTTTGCAGTTGCGGAAGCTTGTGCAATTGATTAGAGTTTAGAAACCAGGTCTCTATGTACAAAACGAAATGGTAATTACTCTGAATCTACCATGGTACTGAGTCTTACTTGTTACTTGTTATTGTTGCTAATAATATTTTATTCTGCTTTTCATTGTTACTATTAATAATTCGCTTAAAACTATCTTTTATTAGTAGCACTATCTTGACGCGTTTTAACATTATTATTATCATTACCGCTATTATTAGCATTACTATTATCAGTACTATTCACTTCGCTATTCTCGATATAATTAAGTTCTTTCTCTGATGAGTAATTGTTTTTCGAGTTTAACCACGGATTAATATCAGTTAGAGAACCATTGAAAACGAGCAGGAGGAGTCCTGGACAGCTCTTTCGTCCTAGTTGAGGACTGATTGGCAGTAAGCATCCCCTGGGTTTCGAACCCAGAACATAGTGACTAACTGTAGGAAGAAGTTGACTGGATTACTAGTGAGAAGTCGTGACAAGTGGGATCCAACTGGTCAAGAGTGAGGACAAATACCCGCCAGAGATGACATTAGCTGGTGGTCGCGCTAAAATCACCAATTGGTAGAAGTTACAATTCATGGGCTGGCCACTGAATCAGGTTCCAGTGACTGAATGGTATACGAACTTGCCTTGTAACCGGAAGGTCCTGGGTTTGAAACCCAGTGGGTGCGTACTGCCGATGAGTCCCAAAGAAGGAGGACGAAACAGCTGTCTAGTACTCTCTGGTTTTCAATGGTTCCCTAACTGATATCAATCCGTAGTCAAGCTCGTAAAACAAATCAACCCTTGAAGACTAATTATTTATTTAAGTGATGTAACTGAACCGCAATGCATTATTATCTTAATTTTAATCTTTCATACTCCCTTCCCCTTATCTATTTGAAAATGAATTGAAAAAAATCCACACCTGTCGTTTTGTATGATTGATTCAATGTAGTTTATCAACTTATCAGTCACATATCTCCTAATATATTCCCAACAGTGCATATACGTATTCCGTATGTGAAGTATACAGCTGAAGAGTTCTGTCGAAATTTGATGAATTCATTTAAATCCTGCTTTAATAACGTTTGTTACTTATTTGAAAAACTATTTGCTTAAATTAAAGTAAACAGGTGATGGTGACATGACTGAAAATCATTCACAAAGCGAGACGATACACCGACTCTATTAATCTATTAAGTTCTAGTGTTTCTCAGTGAAATTATTTCTTCTTGCCCCATATTTCCACTTATTGTGGCACCGTCTCCTTTACGTGTATCTTACCAGTTTGACTACTGTGATGTGGTGCTAGCGCTAGTTACATTAGGCGTACAATTAGGCATGTTTCTTCATCAAATTTCCGAACATTATCCACCAGCATGGTTAGGCAAAAGCCAAACAATCAATTTGGACACTTATTTCTTAATTACTCCCCTTATTTTGCCAAATTTATGAATTATGTAATCTACTTTTGTTTAATCTTTGCAAATGTTCCTACCCTTTAAATGTTGCATTCATTTTCTCGGTTAATTATCATCTTTGTTTGATATATTCATATTTACTAATTATAGTTAACAAACTTATCGCCATTGGATTGGTAAATTTTTGTAAATAGTGCTTTTTCGCTCAAACCTTCGTGAAACTGTCGACGATAGCTCCATGTATGGCCATTCATATTCGTCCCAACCCCCAACTAATTATATTTCAGAAAATATTACCCATTGAGGAAGATATTGGCTCCTTACTATACGTAACACATGTTCCAGTGATTTCCATAGACCAAACTTCACGATACTATAGAATGACCTTCACTATCTACCTAGCCTCGTCACATTTCTCCTTCTAAAGTAAGTCGCTGAATAAATATGCATTGCCACGCTTAAATCACCAGTTGGTAGAAGTTAAAACTCATGGGGGAATTGAGTCGGGCCCCAGTGACTGAGTACTACAGATGAGTCCCGAACTAGGGCGAAACAGCTCTTCTGTATCCCCTGATTTTTGATGGTTCTCTAATTGACAGCAGTCCAAATCGAATCCCTAGAAACTAACTCCTGAAAATTAGTTTATCTTTTTGTACCTTCTACTTTCAATGACTGTGGTTTGAAGTATGCTAGAATGAATTGCTGGGTAGCCGAATATACTGGCAAAGAGTATAGTTAATCTACCCACCTATTAATCATCAACATCCCTATGGTGCCGCCACTGGAGCCATACCACTGGGTCCTAACAGGTCAACTGCCAGATTTTGGTCATAAGCCAACATTAATTAGTAATAGTAACATGGAAAAATGTGAGGATTTAATGGGTACAGGAGATCACAAAGTGTGAATGCGTCTACGACACTGACGATTTGGAACCATATTACCAATAGTCTTCAAAATTATTGGTCCCCCAACCAGGCAGTCCACATCTCCTTAAGTGGTTCAACTGTTAAAAATTTTCATAAACTGACGCCAGGTTTCGGTTCGACGACCTCACGCCCAACTCTTTTCCAACTTAATCATACATCAGCTAACGTTGCTCATCAAGGAAAGCAGAGGCTCGATATGCGTCATAACCTCTTCTAACCAACCATCTTAGTTCATGTAGCTTCCCGACCTAAACGATTAAATTACCCTCTTTACCTCATACCTAAGGCCGAACCTCAATAGTAAACACCATATTGTACCGCTTAACAAGGGAAAACAATCAAGAAACAAGTAATCCATAACTAAAAGGGTGCACTAAGTTGTGCGGAACAGATTTTTCCTGTACTCGTCTATGAGTCGCACGCTGCATGAGGGTTGATACTATCCAGTTGTTTAGGCTGTCTGTCTGTCTGTCTGTCTGTCTGCCTGTCTGGATTCAACATAGAACTTGGCACCGAAGTGCAGCAGTTCGAGTTGCCACGTTCCAAATAGCACACAGAGGTAGACAAGATGAGTGAAGAGAATCAATACAGTCTGACAAGTATAAGAGTGAAACAGAATGGGTAATGGTAGAAAGGAATATGAAAGATTACAGAGACTGAATACATCTGCGCCATTGACAACGATTTTCAACCATGTCACCTATTGTCTCCAGCCATTGATTCCTAGAGTCCCGAGGGCCCCAACCCGGGAGTCTGCATCTCCCTACCTGACTCAGTTTAACTGTCAAGGATTTCATGGATTGATGATGCCATGTTTTTGTTTGGCCACCACTGGCTCTTTTCCAACCTTCACCTATATCAGCTAGCAATGCCCGTCGGGGGAGGCGGTGGTTAGGCATGCGCACCACGTGACCTAGCCATCTTAGTCTATGTAACTTTATAGCCTCGTCGATTGATTTTCCCTCTTTGCCCAACACTCTACGCCTAACGTCAACATTACTTACCTTATTAAACCACCTAACGTGAGACAGAGATCGCAGACATCTATGATCGAAAGCAGTCAACCTTTTCATGTCTTCAACTCGTATTGGCCATGTTTCAGAGCCATAGAGAAGGACGGAGCGAACTGATGAGCAGTACACACGTCCCTTGGTCGATAACCGGATGTCACGCCTACGCCAGAGATGGTGTAAGTCAGCGAAAGCAGCTCGAGCTTTTCGGATCCGTGCTGAGATTTCATCGCCAATCAGTCCGTTGGTGCTAATACAACTTCCCAAATAGGTGAAGTGGTCAACATGTTCTATCACTTCCCTCCCTATCACTAAGTTAGGAGTTGACGTGGTCCAGTCCTGTAGCAGCATCTTACATTTTGTAGGGGCGAATCGCATGCCAAACATACGGAGATTGCTGCTCAAAGTGTTCAGAAGACTCTGCATTTTGTCAGCAGAGTAACTGTAATCTCTCTGATGAGTAATTATCATTACTTGATGAATTTAAAATCAACAATAACGAAAATAATAATAATAATAATCCCAACTTACCATATTATTCCTGGCACCAACTTCAGACATACAATTCGTATTACAGACAATGCCATTACGGGCTTGTACAATAGCGTGTATTGACTTAATTATGAATGAACGCAAGCATCTAAGAGGGGGGGATAACACAACATAACAACAAAATAAGAACACTTGATGATCTGAATGCATACGATTACTGTCAGCAGTTTGAATTCAATATTAGACCTTCCAAGTAGAGTTATATCAATGTCTGTACAATAATGATAATATTTTTAAAAACTTCATCATGAAATGTAATTCTGACAATCTGAGATGAGATTCATACTCCCGATAAAAATTTTCATAGAGAAACAGAAATATTGGGAAAAATTACCTAATATTTGGTCCCAATAAACGAGCGGCTCCATTTCGGTACTCCTCTCGAATGCTCCCATGTGGCGATGCATTCATCGCCTCTATTGAGTAAGTCCCTATATTCACACTCCGGCGGTGTTCCTCACATAGATAAAAGGGTGAATGAGAACATTTGGAGCTTACAAAAGAACTGGTGGACATGCTGGTCTATCTGGGGGACTGAAAAGCCGTGATTTCAAACCTGTATGATTTACACAGGCTCGAGAATCCGAGAGGATCGAATGGGGTATGGACCTGGGTTAGTTACCGGAAACCATGGGAACGCAGCTCCTGATGTTACTCCACTACCTAGTGGATAAGACTTCAAGTTGGAGGATGCGCCCTTAAAAAAACCACCTTAAGTTTGGGCGTAAGGTCAGTGCCGCACAATCCCAGCTCTTATTAAAGATATAGATATTGTTTATTTATTTGCGTTTCCAGTGGAACAAAGGGGTTTATGCTTCAGCTTTGGAGTTCCACTAGCGGTGGTGTTTTTTAAGAGGTGGGGTTGTTAGCCTCACACCCAACCTTTCCTCTCTGTCAAACTTATAATCGGCTAAGAGAAGTAAATGTGTGAGACGGCTAGGAATCGAACCTTATACCACGTGCGTGGTTGGCGACCGTTCTACCACTGAACCACCAAAGCACAAAAATCTGCAAAGCTCTATACAAATTTATTGTATGCGACATTGCAGTATGCCAACTTTAAGTAAAGTTACTAGACACTGGATTAAGCCAGTATATTAAGACTAATATCACACATAGTAAAACCAGGGATGGTTTGAATTAACTAAAGCGTCTAGGGGAAAATTAATGAAATTCACTCAGTGAGAGCGTTTCGAAAGGCAAGCTGAAACTTAACTACACTGAAACATATATATAAGATGATGAGGCAGTAACTCATCGAAGAAGACATTGCGAAGTGGTCGCGCTATGTCGTGAACTGGCAGAAGTTAGAATTCAAGGACCATTGGATCGGGTCCCAGTGGCTCAATGGTCTACGAGCTCGCCTTGTAACCAGAAGGTCCTGGGTTCGAATCCCGGTGGGTGCGTACTGCTGAGGAGTCCCAAACTAGGACGAAACGGCTGTCCAGTACTCCCAGGTTTTCCAGTGGTTCTCTAACTGATGTCAGCTCATGATTAAATCCTCCATATATATAAGACACTAATCAGTCATTTTATTATCGCTAAAACACAAACCTGACACATTATGGACACCAAGAGATACCCCACAGAAAATCTGTGAGAGGGCTGCGATAATTCCCGTATACCAGACTGCAACAAGTGTTTATCTTGAGGAATTAATCCACCCAACCGCTAGGATCTTGAAATGAAGCCCTATCCACGAGGCTAAGTACCAGTGTTTCCATGGTCGTCATCGTCCAAAACAGGTTCATACGCCATTCGAACCTTTCGGATTCTGGGGCCTATGTACACCGTAGATTTGCAATTAGGGTTTTTCAGATCGTCTAGGTAGACCAGTATGTCCATTATAATCCGTTCGCAAGCGCCATATTTCCACATTCACCCTTTCACTTTTGTGAGAAACACCACCATGGCGTGAAGCCCAGGGAATAGGTCCTACCCAGTTCAGGCTATGCACACGTGGCCACGTGAAAGCACTTCTAGAAGGTCGAAGTCTGTTCACCTTCGGCTATTGCAAGTTGTTTATCGGGGAACTATAATCAGTAAGCTGAATATAGCCATTTTAATGCATTACTACTCAATTTAGCACAAAAATTTGGACTTTTATTGAAAATATATGTTGAGAATACAGTTCAACCAGGAAAAAAAAGAACTATAAATACACTTGAGATTGAATCTGCATCCCCCTAATAAACAGAAACAGAAATTCTACCAATCTTTCTTATTTACTTTTCACACCTCAGACAGGCTTGCTGACCATCACAGACAGACTGTGTTAAAGATTACTGTGCTACCTGGGATTTAATAAGCTACTAAATTTGTTTACTAGTTGAATGACAGACACATTACTGAAAACGTGAGGCGAACAAACCACTCACAAAAATTTCTGACAGAACAGTATGACAAACCGTAGGACAACAAATACAGGTGCTATTTATAGTAGGTTGTTATACCATGCTGTGTGCCGCACTTCTTGGTGGTCACATTGTACCAAATTTCAATTTAAATAAAATAACGATAATAATGATAAGTACTTCCCTAACATATGCGTCGGTAGTTTAGTGGCCAACCACATACGTGATCTGTAATTCATTCAATTCGTGACCGAAACGCTTCTAAACCTCACCCAGTCTAGTAAACTAGCAAAAGAGAAAGGGGTGAATGTGAGGCTAGCAATCCAACGGATATCGAACCTCAAGTATGAAGCTGAAAGCGAGGAAAAAAACTATCCAATATTTACTATATTCAATAAAAATGTCCTGAGAACAGTAGATGGAAAAATAAGACAGTTCCAAATAACCGGTGGAAATTCAATGCAGACTATGCCATAAATTCAAATATGTTAGAAGTCAAGAGTTGCAGTATCTTAATTTTAAGAATCTTCAGGAGTATCTTATATCTACCCAACAGCTAGACCGACACATTAGTCCCAAGGAATCTACCTAGATGGATCAGTATACGAAATGATGACCCCCCCCCAACTCAAATGACAAATGATGGGAATCACTGTATAATATATATATACATATTTGATTTGATTTTTGATTACAGCTTGATTCCACACCGTATTTTTGGTACAAGTATGGAATTTTCAGCGTGGATATCGGTAGCCCAAATTTTGCAGGCTAACCAACGATATCAGGTGTGCGTCGGCGAGGGCTCGAACCCCGGAACATGTTCATGGTCGGCGAGAGTCCTAACCACTGTCACACCGACGCACATGTCAATCATGACAACGGACTTCAAACAGACTTGAATGTAAACTTACTTTTCTATTGCAAGTTTTTCTTCGTGTCTTCGAGGCAAATTGACCATCTAGTCTACGAGAGAGAGAGAGAGAGAAAAAAAAAAGAAAAAAAGTGCCCAACTGAAAATCACGTGATTTACAAATCAAAGTAAGCAGCAAAGCCAAAAAGTACTCTATCATGTATTTTATTTGCAGATTTTTCACACAAACATACACATATATATCTACACACATTAGTAAATACACTTGCGGACTAGTAGTACAAAATGTTATAATTATTACTCAAAAGACAATTCAAAAATTATCTGCAAAAAGAAATTCACCCAAGAACACTAAATAATTTCACAGTAACATTTTTGAAAACAAACAAAAATAAAAAACGAAAAAGAAATACATCACTAATGTAAAAATCAAAATATTAGCACAATTAAATAAACAAACAAAGGATAAGACAAGTATCAAAAAGAAAAGCAGAAAACACTTTCAAAACAAGGGGGATGTACATTCAGACATATTTGTACATACACACAGGTTAAAGTGGCAAAATACAGTCAAAACAGGCAGTTGAAAGACAACAACTGTCCCCCCCCCCAAAAAAAGGCAGTGAATTTGTCTATTCATTGCACAATTTTGGAGTTTTTGTTGTTAAAACCACGTCTTGAAAGTCGTATGCAGCGGTTAAATGAAATCCCATATTGGCAATTGCAATACCGTATTCACTAGCAGAGAACCAACTAAATGCTTAAGAGGAGAAGAAATAAATTGCATTGTTAACGTGATCAATATTATCTTATAAACACCAAATAATGGAAAAATTTGATTAAGACGGAATCCGTAAATAAACGGTGAAATAGAAGCATATTTTATTAGGTTAAACAAGGAACTTTGTCAGGCAACGGACCAACTAAGAATCAATAGACTAAAAAAATATTGCTAAAGAAGTACAGATAGATCAAAAACACGCTGAAACCGTTGAGTGACATCGTGCGCCAGATGGTCAAGCAGAAGCCGAATGGGAAAAGACAAGCTGCAACTTCGAGGGTGGCATGATAGAGATCGTATGTAGACAACGTGGAAGCGGGGCCGGCTCTACAGTGAAAGATGAAATGAAGGTGTGCTGCCAAAGCCCAATGCACCACTCAGAACTCAAGGGAATAATAATATTGAAGTAGGTTATTAGGACTTAATTTCCTACGTGAATATAAAATATAACAGTTACTAATATTTAATAATGATACGAATCCGCTTTACTCGTCAAGGATCGCAGAAGTGTACTTTACCAGAAGGGCTAATAGGGCTAAAACAGTTCGCTCAACAACAGTAGTGGTCAAAACGTTCACATTACTCCTTATCAATAAACTAGTCTTAGATGCACAGCAGTACCTCGGCAACACTATATATGACTTACATACCTCAGTAACTCGAAGTTTAATCTTCTGATTTCCCTAAAATATATTTAAGCTAATGGTGACAGAAACCCTTATAAATTCCTTCCAGAGCAAACTGGATGTGCACCGATTAACAGGGAATCCACGGACTACTATATCAACTACAAGATTTACAAAAAGTAAGAACTGAAATATAAAATACGGACTGGGAATAGCGGACTTACCATTTGCCTTACAAATAAATCGATGATTGTAGAACTGTTGGATTAACAACAGAATCAGGAAAACATTGAGCCCAAAAAACAAGGACTTAATGTAAAAAGAATGCTTAAACTGGAACTATTAGTCATGTAAATTAGAGTATTACTTTCGGGTTGCAAGTCGTCACTCCTATAACCCGGTGAATCATCAAAGTAACTATCATATAGGCAGTTGAAGCGAACAAAAATACGATGAACAAGCCTTCATGGAGAGCTATAAAATTATTAGAAAGACTAATAATCAACATACGGTAATTCTCTCGATTGGACACAAAAGAAACCCCAACAAAGACAATCACGTCCAAAAGGTTAAGACAGAATGCAGCTTGCACTAGTATTTTAAAGCGTATTGACAGATTAAACAATCTGTAACACGTCATATGATACCGAATATAGATTAAAGCAAGGAGTAAACGTGGTGCACTATGTAATCCAATCATGTAACGCCAAAAATATAGCTGAGGTGTAATCCCTGTAACCGCACTAATAGACGGAACGAAATTTGACACCTACAGAAGGGATGTAAAAACTATTTTAATGACATACTCCACAGACCGACTCTGTAACCTCATCGAAATTCAGGCATACAGAAACCACGAAACAAATAATTAGTCCAAAAAGGGGAAGTGACACACCGGCTACCACAAACAAAGGGAAAGGAATATTATATAAGTGAGAAAACAATTCTCTGTCCTTAACACCGCTCATATCAAATGCCGCCACCACTTAACCTTCAACCTTCACGCTTAAAACTTCGCGTCCTGATTTTCATTAACTCACTTCACAGTCGGTGTGACTATAGTGGTTTCATTGCATATGATCTTTATTATTCTTTGGAGGACTGCCACTTTGGTCAATTTCAAAGATTATAGGATTCCAACCAATTCACTGAGAAAGCTATATTTGGTAACAGGATGGTACTTCTTCGGTAGTTGATATTGTTTGATAGACATCCGTTTTCAATGATTGTATGGAGAAATATCTGTAGATTAACCTAAAATAAAACATAAACAAAGCAACCAAGGGTTGGTCTCCAGGAATTTGATTTCATTGCTGACAAGAATTTGTAGTGGTAGGTAATTCCCCAGAATTATTAACGGCCACAGCACTCATCACTGGACATTGGATGCTAACCCTCACTGTTTCAGTCGATTTGTTTTGCTTTGTCTTTGGTCTACGCGAAGCAGATACTATAGAAGTTGTGGCATTAGATTTTGCTTTAGAATACTTCCTACGACCCGTGAACGTCAACACCCTCAGCCTCTAAATTGGTGAGCCGTATCGCGAACTTCATCACTGGTAAATATGCAGACAAATCCGGTGGGTTGGTCCTATTTCGTGTTTTCCTTTATTTTTTTGAAATTATATTTATTTCGCTATGAGTGAACATACGCCTAAGATCATCTGTATTCGACCAACCAGCAACACTGTTCCCCTCATGCCATTTTGGCCGGATAATGTGGAATCGTGATTTCAGTTGGCCGAGTCTGATTTCAGTCAGCATGCGGTAGCTGACCAACGTTCACAGTTACTTGCACTTGTCCACACTCTACCGTGGGAATAAAGCAAATGAGTAACTGTGCATATGTCAAGCCCAGAGGTAAGTAACCCTAATGAGTTGCTCAAGGCAACCCTCCTAAACGGAAACGACCCCACGGACCGACAGCATCTTGATGAGCTATTTCGCAAAGTGGAGTCAGGTGATCAGTCGGTCGTGAACATACTAACGAGAACGAGGGAAGTTATGGGCCAACGTCAGTTCGATGAGAGGCCCTTCAGAGAACCGTTCTTATCCAAACTGCCACAGTCAGTACACGCCGTGCTGGCGTTATTGTAGACTAGTTAGCTGTCTCCGCCCATAAAGTTCTAGAAATAAAGAAACGGCCAGTCACTGGAATGCGCTCATTTGCTGAACAAACTTCGAGTAGGGACACTGCAGCGACAGAGTTATGCAACTCCGTCCAGCAGTTACTTAGGTAAAACAATCCCCGTAATTCCCCGTATCGTCGTCCGAATTCCCTCAGCGGCGAAACCCTTGTGGTCGGTGAAATTCCAAGCCATGTTCACTAAAAACCCTGACTGTGTTGGTATCACATGCCTATCCCGAAATGTTGCAGAAAACATTTTATTTTGGTGGTCACAAAGACCGTGGAAAACTATCCTGCCGGTACGCGTTAGCCTCAATCATCCCCGGTGGCATTAGTCGCCTACTATGCATCTGTTATGTAGTCAACCAGGCCCGGTAGTTGGTCGACACAGACGCCGAGGTCAGTGTCCTTCCTGCTAAAGAAGCAGATCGATAGATGGAATCTACCTTCAACTGAGAGGCTCCGAACAGGAAACCCACCGCAACCTTTGATAAGAAATACGGCGATCTGAACGTCGGTCTACAAAAACCTATTAAGTAGATTTTCCTTCTTGTTGACGTCACTATGCCTATCACTGGCACGAACCTACTCATCATTATGATCTACTCGTAAATGTCCGCCAAAATCGGCTGACAGGCGGCACTACCAGACTGTTTATTACGTTTACGTAAGCCATAGCTTGTCACTGGTTTAGAGAGAGGCGATCTTAGACCAAACTTTCCGACTGATTGTTGATAAGCGCACGGAGCTTGATTGCCCATCTAACGATCTACCGCGCACAACCAACAACGTAATGCGTCACACCACAACCTCGGGACCACCCGCGACACCTGAAGCAAGACGCCTCGCTCCTGAAAAACTACAACTTGCTAGAGATGAATTCTACCACATGTTCACCCTTGGCATCATCACTTCATATGGTACCGAAAAAGATAACAACTATTGGCGGCCCACTGGTGATTACCGGCGAGTGAACGCCAAAACAACCTATTACTTCTATCTAATCCTTCACATACACCACTTGTTGGCAACATTATCTGGTGCAACAATTTTCTCGAAAATGGAATTGGCTAAAGCACACAACTCAATATAGATGGCACCAGAAGACATTCCGAAAACGGCTATCATCACGCCTCTCGAACTTTCTGAATTTCTGCATATTCCATTTTGCCTCCAGAATGCAGCACAGACATTTAAACGTTTCATTGACAGAGTATTTCGCGGCCTCAACTTTGAATACTCATACTTTGAGGGCTGTTTCATTGCCACTCCAGACAAGGAAACTCACCTTAGACACTTGGATTTGGTATTCGAGAGTTTACGCCAACATGTTGTTGCCACTGAGAATCACTCGACTTCCTCTGCCATACCATTGACTGCAAGAATATCCCCCACCACTAGCTAGTGGAGTTGAGGCGATCCTGAACATTCTGGGGCAAAATAGGGTGAAAAAACTTCGCAATTTTGACGGCTTGGTAAGTTATTACCGACGCTTCTTTCCTAACTGTGCTTCCCTGATTCATCCATTAACGGACCTTCTTCGATGGGGAACAATAAGTCCATCGAACTCGACGCTTCTGCTCAAAATGCTTTCATTCAGGTTAAGAAAGCTGTTGTGGATGCCACACTTCTTATATATCAGGATCCAACGGTACCGTTAAGTATCTCGGTTGATGGGTCAGACACTGCAATCGGCGCAGTTCTGCAACAACCAGACAGCTTTTCTCTCGAGGTGCCTACAACCAACAGAAACCAAGTACAGCATGTTCGGCAGACAACTTCTGGCTATGCACTGTGCTATACGTCATCTTCGACATTTAGTGGAGAGTCGTGAATTTATAATTTCCACAAACCTCTGACGTACTCTCTGAACTCAACTTCAGTTGAGTATTCACCTAGAGAATCACTACAACCGGACTGCGTTTCATATTTTACATCGAATATTCGCCATATATCCGGAGTAAACAACACTGGGGCAGATGCCTTGTCGCTCATTTGTTCCCTCACCCAAATAGACGGCATAGACCTTGTAAAACTGCCTCGTCTTCAAAAAAAGATGCTAAGCTTCAACATGGTTTGTCAAGAACAACTCTGCGTTTGGCCAAGGAATTCTAAGCATAGGAAAAAACACTATTTTATGTCACACTTACACGAGAGCTCCTCGCCCTATCGTACCCAAAGCTATCGCCGTAACGTCTTCAATACGTTGCATGGCTTATCCCATCCAGGTGTTCAAACTACCGTCAAGCTCGTAACTAGTCGGTTTTGTTGGCCTGGAATTAATAAGGAAATAGAGGAATGGGTACACACGTGCTTAGCTTGCCACAAATGCAAGGTAGTGAGACACACTAAAAGCCCACTTGGCACCTTTCTTCTCCCTGATGCTCGTTTTGAACACGTCCATATAGATCCGGTTGCACCCCTTCCAGAATCTCATGGATGAGCCTATATTCTGACCTGCATAGACCATTCGCATGACGGTCTGAATCAGTACCCCCTCAAGTATCTGCTGAAATAGTCACACGCGTCTTTATAGAACGATGGATCGCAAGTTTTGGAAGCTCATCCTGCATAACAACTGATCGCGGGGGCAATTCTAAGGTGGCCTATACTTTTCCTTGACTAAAATCCTAGGTTGTATGCGTTTTAGAACAATGGTCTACAATCCTCAAGCTAAAGGTGTCGTAGAACATTCACACCGATAGTTAGAGGCAGGGATATAAGCGATAAACAATACACACTGGACAAAATCACCACTTTTGGTCTTCACAGAAATACGAAGGGCCGTCAAAATTGATGCTGATTAAAATGATAACGAGCTAGTATACACCAACAAATTTACTACACTCTGTAGGACACACCAATTTTACAGGCACTAATAAGTATAATTTGAATTACAAAAACTCGGTTTATGTTGAATTTACATAATTGCCGTCATTTTCGTCTTTTGTATGTGGAAACAACCTGACAAATAATCAATCAGTGGAGCACAATAAGAGAAATAGTATCATTATCTTCGCATTTACAAAGCACTCAAGTATTTGGTGGATGGATTACAAATACATGGGGAAAAATTAAAGCTTGAAGTCATTTCCCTCATATAACTTTGGCGTGTTCGGCGTCGAATCGTATCGTTGGTTTATATCCGAATCAGCTATTAATTTAAAATACGTCATATATTTGCATAATTCTCTCAACACTGCCACCACCAGAAACATCAGAAGAAGTGAACCGTACTCGGTGCAGACCAGTATCGCTCACAGCCAGGGAGATTTGATCTACTGCACCGGGGTCAACCACCATTAGTAGCCGCATGGTCTTCTGTAGGAGTAAGTGGGTTAACACGCTATAAACTATTTGTTAGCCATTTTTGGTCATGGATACTGCGCGCGTAGGATGCTATGCAGCTCCCTGATATAGTGACAAGAGAATTTTCAAGGATGTTAAGTTATCACGAGCCAACGGCTCGAAGGATGATGCGGTAAATGTAAGTGGCTGTGGAGGTGTGCTACTCCCACTACAAGGCAAATGGAACAGAAGAGGTAAGCGGCGAAGTAGCAGGAAAAAGTATGAGGACACAAATAGAACTTTAATGTCTGCATATATACATCTTCATGCTCATTTTATAGTATCATCTAGTAGAAATATATACAATAATAATGCATATATAGTTATGTTCTCTTAGTCTTTATATGCATCAATGCGACAAATTTCTGTACCGTGAAGTTTTGCGCATCCTTTAGTTGCTATAGTAATCTAACAGTTGATTTGTTCTAGAAATAAATGGTATGTTCATGTAGTCAATAGAATGGAACAGTCTGTGCGTAGAGAATTTAAGACTCAAAACTGAGGCACAGGATCTTATTTTCAGAGGCAAACTGTTCCGTAATTCGGGGAACGTGACTTCCAAAAAGTTTTCGTAGAGTGATAATTTAAAGGCTTTTATTGTCGCTGTGCAACTTTGTAGCGAGAATTGTATGTCTTTACTGTGTGAGAGTGAAATTTTGTGTAGGGTATTAAAGAAGAATACTAGGTTTATAATAGGCCGTCTTGTCCAAGGTGGGTCAAGATTTATAATTATGCACCGTGAGATGTAGTCATTCTTACAATCGTAGCCAATTAGTTTGCAAGTGAAATAGCGTTGGATATTTTCCATCCTTAGCTTGTCACATATGCGAGTGCCACTAATAATAATTGGACAGTGTTCTAATATTGGCCTTACACATGTTTTTTATAGAATGAGCTTGGCTTCATTGTCTTGAAAGTTTCTTAGCATGCATCCCAAAAGCATCCTCGACTTTCGAGGCTGTGATGCCATTTGCTCAGAAAAAGTTTGGTCACTAGAGCACCCCACGCTTGAGTCAGCGACACTTCGGCAGTTTGAAGCGTTAATTATGTATCGATCGAGGGTTTACCGAAGCAAATACAGCCACATTTGTTCAAAATGAATCGTAGATTCTCTAAAGTTGAAAAAACCGTCAATTTATCTAATTCATCCTGCACTACATTCTCGAAGTACCCTAGGTCATCACATTGGAATGTGTAAGCTACTTTTAGGTCATCTGCAAAGGTGAATGGTTTACCATGCGAGAAGCAAGCGCATATGTCGTTGATATGAAGTGCAAATAGGAGGGGCCCAATGACGATACCTTGAACTACACCAGAAGTGATCGAGATAGGTTTGGAAGTTACAGATCCGAGTTTAACTATTTGGTACCTGTTGTTAGGGAATGATTCAAGCCATCCTAATAGTGGTTCACGTATATCCTAAGGAACTTGGCTTATGTGTTTGTAGCAAATGGTCAACGCAGTCAAATGTCTCAGAACTGTCAAGGTAGATACCTATCGTCTGTCACGATTACAGGTCAAAAACTAAAGAAGCCTAGATAGCAGGTTAAATATTATGTGGATTTTAGGAATCTACGTTGGTTTGGACTTCGACATTGTAGCTGAGCATATGTCTTAAGTCAAACCAAATAATGTCAAATGGAAACACTTTTAATAGCAGAATGTTGAACAGCTGAAAGATTATTTTTCTACTAACCGAAACATATAAGATAAACATGGCGCTAACTTCCAAACATGACGCCGCCCGGCGTCCAAACACAAAGAGTGCAACTGTCAAACCCAAAATTATTACAAAGTTAACAAATGGTAAATTAAAGCAAGGAATATACAAGAGTTCAATGGGGCTCAAACGGTCTGATTACTACAAAACGCAAAAGGGTTTACTTAGTACAACTCTAGTGTTTAAAGGAGTCTATTTTAGGTGGCGAGTATTTGGCAGATCCTTTTTTGAACACTATGGGTGGTGTTTGAACCAAAGAAAATTTAAAGAACTTCGTTACAGCCACTGTGCGAATAAGCATTTGAAGGGAAGGAATATCAGTCTTCGAAATCCCAGACGGACCTTACCAAATACCAAAACAAATCTAAGTGGTTTCAAAGAGGATTACTGGGATAATGCACCGTTGAGAAAATGTAAGGTTACTGTTTCCATTGACAAAATGTACCGGGTAGGCGTGGTAAAGGCATCCAAATATGAGGTTATATATCATCTAGCACCAACGGTATAAAGTCTGATTCCAAAATGGCTCTTATTTAGAAAAGCGTGCACTGAAACAGGAAATGTACAACGTTTCAGTGGAGCACAAGTGGTCCAATTAACATACAGTGCAAAATGGTATGCAAAGTGCAACTTTAGTGTTCAAAGGTGCATCAGTGAATGTAACACATACAAACCATGGCTACAGGATGTCAGACATTACATGTGGGAAAGCATCTTACGCGCCCTCCGAGTGTGGCGTGCGTTTTCCTCTCTGGGAGAAAAATACCTTTTTTGTGAATTGTCTGCTCGAGACGCCTTATCTTTCCAACTTCTCAATCTAGTTCAGCTAACACTTCCACACTGAAACTCTGTGTGGCAAGTCCAGCTTTCTCGAACTGCTGCCAAATCTTCAGGTGGTACTTCTGCAACGTCTTACTCAATTGATCAGATAAACAAGGATTGTAGACTGTCATACGGTACATTCCTTTTTTGAAGTGGCGCCACCTGATTTATCTGGTGGTATTGTCAGGTCTCAATAAATAGGCAAAAATATACCCTCATGATTTTGATGAAATCGAACAATACAAGTTTAACTTTTGTTCCTAATGCCTGATTTAATCAATTACACCGCGGACATATCAGTATCAAGCAACGTATTCTGATAAAATTGCAGCGAATGTAACGCGGTTTAAAGGTGTAGAAATATCGATCATATGTAGGAACAAAGAAATTCCAATGAAAAATCCCATTTTAAAACATACAAAATCGCCATAGCAGCTCGTTATGACGCTACAGTTAGTGGGGATGTGCGATTAGACCACCTAGACTTATTGGTCTGCTAAGTGATTGCTCTGAAGCTGGATAACCTAAAGTTCTGTATAAGGTTGGAAACCTTTATCGCCTACTCTATCAGTGTTTTGTTCCTATTCTATTCGGCAGACACCGTTGCTATATCTGACTGTTAATTAATCATAGTTCGTAATAACTGGTGACATGGCTTGTGCCAGCGGTACGTTCAAAACTGATGACATTTTTGCACGTGTTTTCTCTGATATTCATCTACAGCTTATTGATATAATCTTTAAAATTATGATCCAAATTTCTAAAAAGCGTATTCGTAGGGACACAGTTGTTTTAGATAGCTGCTCAATCTCGGTTATAATTGCATTATCTCCCTGTAATACATTATCAACTACTAGGTCATAAAATGGCTCGAGCTCAGTTCTCACTTCTGTGATACAGGTGAAATATACTGTATTAGAGGACTCAGAGTTCTATAAATTAAACCGCCTTGCGAAAGACATCCAGAGGCAAGTAAATGAACTCCGGAAAAATTAGATTAGTTTGATAGCACGACACTGCCAATCTATAATATATCTGAGAACAGTTCTGATATTGGCCAGGTTAAGTTTCTACTTGATGTAACTCAAAATAAGCTTGTGGATTTAGAGCCAATGGCCTGCCTGTTAAAAGGACACCTAAAATGTCTCCGGACAACCTAAATAAAACTGCGGAGTCGGTGAAGCGTATAGCCTCTTCTCATTAGGCTATAGTTTACAACTCTCCAGACTCAATGCCTCTGAAAACTATAAAACGCGAAATCCTAGATTGTTACCGGATGATTAGTGTGCCATGTGAATGTGAAAGACTTCGTAAATAGTCGACCAAGGGTAATTTCCCCATCAATTTTAGGTTCGTTAATTCTATTCATGATAGTAGGTTTACAAAATTTCAGGATCACTCAAGACTGAATAGCAGTTAAAAGTCTGTAGGATAAAACACCGCGTTAGCGCAGCATAATGGGTAGCAATAATTCGGTCACCTACTACGGCTTAAATTTACCGAAAATGGATCATGTGCAGTAGCGGTCATCTGATACTGCCAGTAGTATTCAGGAAACTACACAATAACCACGCTGTCAATGTCCAGGTCTGGACTTCACACTGTCTTTGGAAGACTTTCAGGAACTATGCTCAATAACCAACGCAAAAAACCAGAATACAAATTGGTGACTCAAGAACTCTTTATTCTTGCACCAATACAGAGCCAGCCATTAGGTTATTGTACACAAAGTCTAAGAACAAATGTCATATCAATAAATCACAATAATACTTCTGATAGTTTTCTCTCTCTTCCGATGAACAGCGAACGATGGAACGATGACTGCGGTATCGATGACTCCCGCCAAAATATAGAGTTGGGTTTGAGCAAACAACCATGAATTGGTCGTTCAATCTTCAACTACATTGACACTCCCCGGCAAAATACGGATCCATCCCTTCTTTCCATCACGACCAATACACGTTGACTCGGATGCCATTGCGAGAACCTGGGGCACAAGGACAAAGCTGAAATGGAAAACAAATAGCAAAGACAACACACCACAGGCATACCCACAGCACAATCACACTCGTCGGTGACGACCTACGCCTTCCAGTTAAGGTCATCCTCTTGACATCTTGCAACACAATCGCCATTTGCTAGAATAACTCTTGCAGAAAGCAACGTGACCATAGCAGCACCTCATGATACTCTTCGCACATCCTCTTATCTTTTTACTACAAATTACCACTGCTGTCGCTCGTCACTCATTCTGCCTCAGTTCTAGTAACAGTGACGTATGCAAGCCTCAGTCGTCTACACTCTCGCTCCCCGGCATGTGGGACCACAGCCTAAATAGAAACATTCATTCTCAATCATTGACCCCACAGCTAATCCTTATCTCTGTGTGCGTGTGTTTCTAAGCACTAGCCTCCCCGGCGTATACGACCCACCTGTTGTCTTTCACACCAATCAATTCATTCACGGATGTCGAAGACTGGAAGCAACTTCAGAAGTAAGCACGACTGACTGGCTTGTTTCCATCTTTTAACGGTAGGTATTCGTTCCGCGCTCAAGTCCTTTATGCCAGGATTACCTCTCAATAACAATAATTTATTTGGGGTTAACACATCGAAATCCTTGATGTCGTCCCTCACAGGTAATAGCGGCCGGTCATTTAGTATTCGTTCAGCTTCACATAAAAATGTCTCCAACGCTTCATCATCAAAACTCTGGTTTGGAAATATGGAACTAAAAATACACTTAAAAATTCTATAAGTCTTACACACATCTCACCTCTATGGCTGGCATGTGGTAGGTTAAAGCGCCAATAGATGTTTCTTTTCAATAACTCTTGATTAACTCACGTTTGAGGAACTTCGAAGTACTGCGAAGTACGCCTGCTCCAAATCCAACCTCAGAGGCATCAAAAAAACATGGAGGTCGATTATATCATGATTTCTCGACGCCTTAAGTGGACGTGAGACGGAATGTAGATTCAGCGTTCTTAAATTTTTAACCCACCCTTTCCACTCTTCACTATCTCTCACTTAATGGGTAATCCCATTGTGACCCTTTCCTGCATGTCTCTTGAAATAATATCCTCGCCGGAAGTAGATATGGTCCTACTAATCCAAGTGGGTCAAACATGGACGACAACATAGACAGCACATCTCTCCGGGCAACTGGCTTATCAATATCACCAACACTAAATCCAAAGGTACCAGAGTTCACATCCCATCGCATACCTGATGTGCGCTCAACTGGCAGAGTATCAACAGGCAAATCTCGTGCAGTAGGTGCTCTGTCTTCTAGAACTATATGCTTCAAAACGTCTAGGCTTAGTTAAACGAAAGCCAGCTTTAGATAACACCTCAGTAATACTCGTTGCAAATTTAACCGCAGAGTTGTCGTCATCGGAGGAGGCTAAACAATCATCCACATAGAAGCAACAATCGATGGCGTCCAGCAGAACCAAATGTTGACACCGCCTTTCGTAGAGTAAAATTAGCACAAAACGAGGAGGACGTGGCACCAAATGGAAGGACTGTCATCCTATATTCTGACACCTTACCACAAGGACCGTCATCAAACCACAAGAACCTTCAGTGATCTCTGTCGCTCTCTGGCACCTTCACCTGAAGGAACATTTCCTCTATATCCACAGCGACGGCAACTGTAAACTTTCTGAATCTTAACAGTAGTCCAGCTAATGAGCTAACGCAGTCTGGGCCACTATATAGATTATCATTCAATGAGACTCCTTCATGTTTCACAGAACAATCGAACCCCACACGGATTTTACCTGGCTTTCTCGGATTAAAGACGGGATGATGGGGCGAATATCACTTCCCTGGCTCGCTCTGATAAGCTAGTCTTTCAGCGTAACCCTTGATTACCTGTTTGTCGACTACATCCTAATATTTGGTCCATAGGTTTTCATCCATCAGAAACTTATTCTATAAACCCATTAGTCTCTTAAGAGCAACTTCTCTATTACAAGCCAATTTGTCTATCTTTAAATCTCTATGGTAGGCCAACGCTGAAACGCCCATTTTCCTATTTGCAGGACTCCTTAAGTATTTTAACTGCCTTTAAGTCTTCTGCAGAATGACCCTTCCCTGGGACACCGCGGTCACAAAACTCTTTGCCACACATATTTCTAACCATAGTCTCCAGTTTGTCCCCATTGTTTGTAACCAATGATGATATGGGTATAGGTCCTCTCACTGTCCATCCCAGTGGTGTTTTCGTCGCAAACAGATCATCTCTACCTCTGAATCTCTCTTCCAATACCTTGTGAGCTTCTGGTACACTACATCCAGTAAGTATTCTCACTATGCAATCCTGCAGTATTGGAAACGGTATGTCACACGGGTATGGCTTACCGACAACAGTTTCACGACTAGGTACTGTAGCTTCGCCGAGTTTCATACTGGAGGTAGTGTAAGCAGCATCCACTTCAACGGTTTCCCCAGTAGTAAAGGATTCTAACTGAAATGACACTCGTTCACGTAATAGTGAAATTAAGTAGACACCGAGCTGAATATATTCCAAGGGCACACCGAAATAAGTTAAGGAAGTTGAAGAAAGAGTACTATTCCACTAAGGATATATAACTACTGCTCTTAATCCACGAGTCTCTTGAATCTATCAAACGCCTACGCTCTCAAAAAGACCTCGACGAAGAGTTAACGACACTTGAAAGTACTTCCAGAGTTAATAACTTAACAGCACTTCTTAAAAAACGAATCCAGTTGTCGAGGGAATTCCCCTACTTACTTCACGACAAAGTAATCTACAATTAGCCTGCCATTATATGTGAACTTTTCAGTGATTGGTTTGCAAACTTTAGTTAAGAGACGCGCATGCCTGGTGAAACCATCCCCTTAGTAGCTCTTCCCTCAAAATCATTGTGCTCACTAACCAATTAATAGAACAGGCAATTAAAAGCCTTCGACCTTCTATAGTACGGGCCCGGATGGCCTTGCTTCAATAATTTTCAAAAACAGTTGGTGTGTTATATCCCTGTTACTTCTTAAATTCTTCTCAATATCTATGGAAACCGGCACTTATCCTAATGAGTGAAGAACTAGATTCATAATTCCACATTACAAATCTGGTGATAAGGCAAACGTTCGAAATTATAGACCCATAAATATAACCCCAGTTATCTCACGAATCATGGAGAAAGTTGTAAAAGATCAATTGTCAGACTACCTAATTAGGGAAGATCTTGTTACAAGGTCTCAACACGGATTTCCCAAAAATAGATCCTGCGTTACTTGCCACTTCGACTTTTTCAACTGCATCACTAGCAGTCGCGAAGCACGTAAGCTAGTCGTTGTTCTCTACTTCGATATATCTAGGGCATTTGACATGGTATCTCACAGGATTCTCTTTGAGAAGCTGTACTCATGTGGAATTCGCAACCCATTACTGAATTGGTTAAGATCATTTCTAAGCAGCAGGGTGCAAATAACCAAAGTTGGATCTGTATTGTCTCATCCTAGGCAGATCTCAAGTGGGGTCGTACAAGGTAGTGTCCTATGTCCACTTTTATTCACAGTCTACATTAACAGCATTTGCAAGTGCTTCACCTTAGGCAAACCATTCCTATATGCTGACGACCTCAAAGTCGTCTACTCCTGCTACAATCATAAATTAAGCGATATGGTTACTAAAATAAATCTTGAAACAAGTAGCCTTGCAACGTGGTGTGCTGAATCCTGTCTAAACTTTAACATTGACAAATGCGGCTGGATTTGTATCGGTAACGGTAACCTTGATCTAACTCTTGAAATAAATGGGCGAAAACTATTGTCTTCGCACTAACAAAAACACAGACATCCCATGAATATAATATAGATAGCTGGGAAAAATAAAGCTTGAAGTCAATTCTCCTATAACTTTGTTGTGAACAGCACCCCTGGCTTAAAGATTATTGATGTATTATGTTGAGATCAGTAATATATTTACTCTATTTTTCAGCAGTCTTATCGTAGTTTCATAACAGGAAAGAAATTTGATCGTGGATGCGAAAGCTAGATAAGGTCATGTTAGGTTGTTTTACTGCATCAAATGGTGCCGAGGTCGATTCCAGAATTCTCGATTTGCTCCATTTGTGTCTGCATGGCGGAGTGTACTCGTAAGTTGAGTAAAATATTGAAAACTGTTTGAAAACCAGTTGCTTCTTCATTTCAGATCATGAATACTCATTTACAGCATGTTCGCCAGCGTCTTCTTATGGTAGAATTGAATCAATCCTGGAATTTGAGTGATTATGAGGTAAATGGTTTGGAATTAATCTTCATTTTAGTTTAGATGCAGGGTTGTTCGACCTCGACCAGAAGATGAATAGGAGCAGGAGAATATCAGAAAGAGAAAGTATGTGAACATGAAAGGGTTATTAATGTATATATATAAATGTTTATGTTAATTGTATATTGTACTTCAGTAAACATTTACCTATATTGTAGTTGTGTTTTCACGTGTTTATGCGAAGTCTTAGAGCTTATTTAGTGTCATATTGTGTATTAATGGGTCTGAGCGTTTTAGTGTTCTAATGACTGATGCGATTTAGAAATAAGTGATGGGTTCTGGTAAGGATAGTCATTGGGATAAAACAGTTTATATAGCAGGCGTTTGAAGGTTAAAACAGAGTGACAGGTCCTATTTCTAAGAGTAAACTATTCCTGTATGTTCCGTACTAAGCCTTTTTATGCATCCTTGCGACTAGTTTATTTATAGTTTTTAGATTGCTAAGGGTGTTGAAGTGCGTCTTTTAGGTGCTGTAGTAGATTAGTAGTTGATTCGTTCTAGGAGTAAGTAGTTTATTAATATAATCAGTAGAGTGAAACAGTCTACATAGAGAGCGTTTGAAGCTTGTAACCGAAGAGCAAGTTCTGACATCTAGGGGCAGGCTATTCCATATTTTAGAATACATGACTGTGAAGAAGTTTTCACGGAGTGTTGACTTAAAACAACGAGTTGTCACTGTGCAAGTTTGGTTACGCAGATCGTAAGAACCTTCCTGTGCGAATTGTATGTCCCTGTTACCCGAGAATGATATTTTGTGTGGGATATTAAAGAAGAATACTAGGTTTATAATAAGTCGCCCTGTCCAAAGTGGGTCAAGTTTTAGGATCATGCACCGTGAGATGTAGTTTTTCTTACAATCGTAGCCAAGTAGTTTTGAGGTGAAATATCGTTAGATACTTTCCATCCTCAGTTTATCACGTGTGCGAGTGCTGCTTATAATAAATGGACAGTATTCTACTAGTGGTCTGACACATGTTTTGTACAGAATTAACTTGGCTTCATTGAAGTGAAAGTTCCTGAGTATGTATCCTAAGAGCATCCTCGACTTTCGAGTCTGTGATGCTACTTGCTCAGAGAATGTCAAGTCACTAGAGTACCTCAGACCTAAGTAAGCGACACTTCGGAGTCTGGTTAGGTTAGCAGATTGAAGCGTTAATTTCAGGTCAATTGAGGGTGCGCCGAAGCAGATCCAGCCTTATTTGTTCAGATTAAATTTTAGATTCCATAAGGACGACCAAGCAGTCATTTTATCTAATTCCTTCTGCACTATATTCTCGAAGTGTCCTAAGTCATCACATTGGAATGTGTAAGGTAATTCAAAGTCATCTACTCCTCCTGCACTCATGAATTAAGCGGTATGGTTACTAAAATAAATCTTGAAATAAGTAGCCTTGCAACGTGGTGTGCTGAATCCTGTCTAAACTTTAACATTGACAAATGCGGCTGGATTTGTATCGGTAACGGTAACCTTGATCTAACCCTTGAAATAAATGGGCGAAAACTAGCGAAGCTCAACTCAGTCGTAGATCTGGGTATTAGGTACTCTAGTAACCTAAAGTTCGCTGAACAGACTGATTATGCCAGACGTAAAACACGAAGGCTGATAGGATGCATAACTCACAATTTCTTTTGCTGTGAAACTAGGGTTTTATTATACAAAGTATGTGTCCGGCCTATCTTAGAATACTGCCCGTTTATTCTTAGCGGACTGCGACAGAATGACAAGCTCATATTAGAGGGAGTGCAACTGCAGTTTACCTCAAGAACTCTTGGTTTAGAAAGTGGTCTCCAATACTATGAACTTTGCGACAGACTAAGATTAGAATCACTCTGTAAAAGACGCCTTAAGCTAAACCTTATCTTTTACCATAAGCTAACTAATCTTCTCTTGCACTCCCCCCAAGCCAATAACTAAATCTACCACTATCATCAGTTACAATCTTAGAAATCATCACAACCTAGCTGCTATGGAGCACTGTCAGACTTACATGTGGTACAACTTCTTCTTAAATAAGTTTTCAGTCATTTGGAATAGACTACCAGCCAATGTGCGCGATGCAAACGCAATTCCAGTGTTCATCTCCTCAGTCACCAGACTGCTCAAAGATGACAATGCACTTTTGCGCCTGACTCTTACACCTTCTTTTTCACCCTACATAGATATTTTAAGTTCTTTAAACGTGTGGTTACAACAAACTACAATTATAAATTTCAATATTATTGGAAGTACATAGTAGACATTTCTACACAGGACATTAATATTAGTTCACACATAATATAAAAGTTAGCATAACGGGACTAGTTAGTTGATGAAAAAAAATAAGCATAGTTACTAGACAGAATATATGTGTATATTTTTAATCACTCCTTAAGGACTCCTCTTGCTTTCTTTTGCTTTGCTGTTGTTTTCTTTTTTTCTTATTATTATTGGTCCCATATCTCACAGTTCCTTCGTGAATTACGCACTACCTTGCCCCACGACGCAACCTGGATTACACTTGTGGAATATACCTTTATGCTATTAAATTGTATAGATTTATAGTACTTCACTATTGTAACTTACAACATAACTGATCGTATCTGTAAAAATAGATTTCATTTCTTGAAAACACTCGTTTATATGAAAATATAAACTATAATTATCATCAGTCTACATTGAGTACAATTCACTTGTGATTTTACGATGAAAATCCTGACAAAACCATACAAGTGTATCACTTATTTTAAATTATTACGGAATTTGGATATAAATCAAGAAAAATCCTCGATGCCGTACACACCATTTATATGGGGAAATTACTTCAAGCTTTATTTTTTCCCAAGTATTTGTAATCCATCTATAACATGCCTGGGTTTTTGTTAACGCGAGGGCAATATTTCTATATATTTTGATGTGCTCCATTGAATGTCTAGTTATCATATCTTTCCCACAAACCATAGACAAAACGACAACAACCATGTAATTTAACCATAAACCAAAATTATGTAATTTGAATAATACTTGTCCATGCCTGTGCAACTGGTGTGAAATCATTATTATTAAATATGCTTACTAATCGTATATGCAAATTTTCATATTGATGATGCCCGTAAACTGGCGTCCCTCATGTACAAAATGAGAATATATTATTATTATTACTGTTTTCGAAGAATTGAAAGTATTTAGAACCAAGGATTGCTTTGGGCCTCTAATACCCAAGGAGCCACCCAGCTTAGCATCCACCAATGTAACGTCTGAACCATTATCCAACAGTGCATAAGTCTCTACCGAAGATTTCTATCCTTTCACTCTAACTGGTAATACCCGTAAATAAACTTGTGAGTTGTCAAGGGGTCTAAAGTTACTGTTACAATTAACCTAACTCCCCGGTTCGTTTACTGTCCTCAGAAGTGGGTGCACATCGGTTGAACCACTACTTCCCTTGTCTGTCACCTCACAATTTAACTTTGTGTGCCCCACCTTTAAACAACTGAAACACAACCGCTCCTGTTTTGCCAATTTTAAACTTTCTATGGGATACATAGCAATGAAGCGATTGTAATCATTCAATTGATGCGTGTTACGGCAATCAATACACTCATCCTTTCTCGTTGTGCCTTAAGCCTTCACTACAATCCTATGAATAACTATTTTCCACACTGGAAGTTGTTAGATATTTGTAAAAGTGTTCAAAGTACCAGTGTTCGATCGACAACAAAATTTCTAGAATATATCTCTCCTGGTAAATAAAGTCTTGCGTTTCGTGTTTGTAGCGAAGCCGGATTTCGCCTCCTTGAGGTATCTTTGCTAAGTCTAAGAGCTGTTGACGATAGATCTCAGGGTTTTGTTGTATGTAACTCCGTAAGGATTGTAAAAAAACCTGTCGTCCATATAGTCACTCCAAATCGGTAACGTTTACATACGCAAAGATGATGGCAATATGTGTTGGGATTACACCCATGCGGAGCGAAGTGTTTTCGGTGCTACTGTCCGAAGTGTAAAGAACAATGTTTGCCGGATCTTGTTTTTTAATTTTCGAAATCGTTTTGTTTGATGCGCTATAAACTGTGGGTTTATGACCAATCTCTACTTTGCCGAAGGATTGATTGCACTCTGACAGTCAATCTGTGTATAGAATTCAAGTTTTAGGAGCGGTGAATCACACTCTGTTTATTTCATTACTGATGTTTATTATAGCTGAAGGGCTGATTACCACACAGTTAAGAAAGGTGTCGGTACAGTTCTCTAGCCGAAGCCCAAAGTCTCCTTTCGAATTTGCTTCAACTCTCTAGATGACATTAAAACCCAATAGTCTTTTGAGACTTCACTCAAGCACATAAGTAAAGTGGCACATCTTAACCTGGAACCTCCTTTCTATCTGCTTTTCCTATTCTTTTCTTACACCATGAGAAATGCATATAAGCTGATGCACTTGAAACTTATCCAGGTTATTTTAACGTTCTGGAAAAATGATGGGGGGGATCTGTTGCCCATTTGGATGTTTTTGTGTCCATTCAACAGAATGGTTTAACTGAGAAGCCTTCATTGCCAATCTAGACAAAATGTTCACCGCTAACCTAGAAGGGGAACCCAAATGATGTGGAATATATACAGAAATATTGGTACCTATCATACGTTTACATAGTGTAATGGCTGAAAACGAGAAACTTGATAAAGGAGTGTATATTTGGAATTCGGTATCTTTATATAGACAATTAATGAACACCTCATCATCAACGCACTATTTGCACAGATCTTGCATGTTGTGCCAATTCTGCCGCTCTTTCATATTGTCTGCGTTTCTTTGTGTTCCTTTCATGTTTCTCATGTATCTCCACAACGCTGTATCATTTGCTTTCTCTGACATCAAATCCATCTCCCTGCTATTTGATGCTATCTGTGCCAATGAACATCTCTTTATGTATATACTATTGACAAATCTTATCAGTAGCATGCGCCACAACAGACCACTGTGGTTTTTGAAAGCAGAATTGCTTATTCTCCAATTCGCAGTTGTTGTTCGTAGTCTGTTTCTTTTGTCATCACTCAGTGCTTCCTCTATTATTTGTAAATTATCTTCGTTCTGCCTCTTTGCAACTTAATTCTTTCACTTAACTACTCAACGTCGTTGCAGAAGACGTGACGAATATACTACTTAAACAAATCTTGTCAGTAGCGCACACACCACAAGACTATCGGACATTAATATTATGCTGTCTTACCATACATAATAAGTATTCTTATGATGAAATAATTCCTTATAATAGTTACCTTTATATGAATTTTGTACCTTAAAACTTTTCAATTTTTCAGGGATATCTTCAAACATAACGGTTTTGGGTCACAAAATCAATATATTCTACCGTGTAGTGCAGATTTTGATCATGTCAATTGTGCATCAGTTGGTGACTTTAATTTAGACGATTAAAATCTCAACGTTCACTACCTGGTCCAGTATTTTCTATATCACCGCCATTGGATTTAATTGGTGAAGGTCTACTGTCATTTGCTGTTCTAACTAGTCGTGGCCTGCATGTATTTCAACATGATATCCAGTGTCTTATCAAAGAGATTCATCATAGACTGAATAAATGCGTTGCGCAACCTGCGATTTTAAAAAATGCTTTCTTTATATTCGCCGGTTCCTTAGGTTCTACCTTAGAATGAAAAATCCTGTCAAATTTGCCCGTCGCTTGGTTGACACTGTCCTTCACCAGCCTCACAATATCATCGAATCCAGGCTCCAAGCCATCTAGCCGGGAACTAACCATTATGAACTTCCTCTGTAGACGAACTGGTAATCTCTTGGCAGTCTCAGGCACGGAACTTGAATTCAATTCGTCTACGCAATTAAGAGACACAAGAGTATTTCTATATACCATTTAACTGTCCAAGAACTCTGCGAGTTCCTCTGAGTTATTGTTTAACTGTGATCCATTACCTTTCACAAACTCAAAAATACTAAGGGAAATCATGAATGGTTTTCCAAACCTTTGACGTATTATCCTCATGGCCTCTGTATATCCTTCGTTGCAGTACTATATTGCTCTTGCAGCAACACCAGTGCAGTACCTCAACCAATACATTAATTTCATTTCTTCATTTATTGCAAACCCACTCATCCTGACTTCAAACTCCTTTACCACCAGTGGATAATCAGCTGGGTGTTGTTGAGCAACTTCCAACAAATCCCATACAAACATTGGACAACCGCATCCAAAGGACCTTAAATGAGTCAGCTGGGCTTCCGTCGAAACACCAAGGCTCACATTTAGAAATTTTAAAATTTCTATTATTGACATTGACATTAATCTTATCATGCATATCATCACACACATCATTACATATAACAGGCAACTCAGCATTACTTACTTTCCTGTATGCTTGCAGGACGCTTTCTCCTTTCTTTGACCCAGGCATTACTGAAATTGACCATAAAATCCAGACAAGTTTCAGATAACACTTGTCCAAAGGGTGGCGCTAGCTGGTCAGTAGATATGGTGGGGTCACTAAGGTGAATCGCCCCATTCTACAGGAACAGCAATATAAAATTTGAAGGCTCGAGATATTTCTGATTTTCATGAGGGCTTAGATCTCTATCTTGAAAAAGATAATAATGAACGCCTAGACAGATCATGCTTCTGCCTTTAAATATATACCATTCGTCCAGCCTATTGTTGAGATGCGACCACGTGGGATCTGCACAGATTTATGGGGCATCTTATAAATTAACTTGCTATCCATTGTCAGATAATTGAATACCACTTCACAATGTCTTATCTCACTAATTTTCTAATAACGTCTTTACTTGCTCCCCATTATATTCCATTAAACCTAACATTTTATGGCTCTTTATGAATTCGATTCGACTTATTCTATTCCTATTCTCTGTAGGGTACGGTTGTGCACTAAATGCACAAAAAGGCATAAAATAAAAACAACTGGCCAACTGAGGATAAATGTATTAAAACCAAAGGTGGACATCACGATAGTACGAACTATATGGGTAGCATTGTACATTGTAAATGAACGTTGTCAGCCTAGGGAGTTTCCTTTATAAATGAATTTATTAATGATACTTGCACTTACCTATTTCATTACAATTTAATGATTCACCTTAGCACTTTAATTTTTCTAAAACAGATTTCAATCCCTTGTAAAAGTTGTACTTACCTCAATATTGGTTGTTTATCGTATGCCGACAATCACGGGATGAAAACGAAACGAAGTCGATTTTCCCGCTCAACCTGGAGGACAACTGTACAATTCAATAACTATACAGCCTACTTCAGACAATGAGTGTATTTATATATATATATCAAATATTTAACTGTTGAAACATTATTAACTTGTAGACAATCTACGATTTGATATTATATCATACTTGATCGTGCCTGTAAAAATGGCGTGCATTTTCATGTAAATTTATATGTTTATATGAGAATATGCATTATTATTATTTCAAAATAAAGTGTAAATTAGGAAGGCTAAACCTAACTTACACTTAACTCAAATACGGTCACGCATGTTAATTGTGTAAATGCTTAATTTATGTAAGTGAATTTAGTCTGTATCACTTTTAGGAATGATGGGTCGCGATGAGGTCTGTCAGTTAATTAAATTCAGTGAAAGCAGATGTAGCTGCTTTCGAACAAAGGCATCCGAAAAACAGTGATGAGCGTTTCACGACTTATAATCAGATACATTTGCATAATCAGTTTTAGAAATTGATTCTGCATACAACAAGTGGAGGTAAGTTCACTCATTCATGTATAACCATGCAGATATTCTTTTTTACAGTTTGTGATACCGGATAGATTTGCATGTCGGCATAGAGTTCTGTTTACTTGAATTTTGGAAGAATTCAAAGGTGACGCAATTCGGACACTAGGCAGTTTCCGTCGAATAATGGGTGATACTTTCCAAACGAAGACTTTCATCTTTGACTGTGCCCAGATAATACATGTAAATAAAGTTGTTTGCGTTGCAGTAAAATAAAATTTTCTATCTAATATTCTTGTGTTCTATTTGTTCTGCATGCGGTCGAAGTATGGCATGCTAGACCGGTACTCCCTAGGATATGAACTCGTTACTGTATATAGGTGTAATTCTGTAGCAACACTATTGATCGATATAAGTAGTGAATTATAAGTACTTTAGTCAAGCCCAGAAATTTGCCTAAGGTTACGCGATTACGTATCCTGGTCATAGGTAAGTCTGTAGGGACCAAGTACAAAAATACTTCAGTATTTGAAAAATAAGATATGAACTTAGGCACTGCAACTGAGTCGATTTCTTATAAGGTATAGTGTATTCAAAAGTAATTCATTACCAATATTTCACTTGAAGCGTGATGTCGATTCATATGATTATGGGTGTTAACTTATAGTGTAAGGTGAAGTGTGCACGAGACGAATAATTGAATAGGTTGAGCTGTAGCTATCGTAGTCAGATTTATCTTACACTGAAATATGCCACCAATTACTTCGTCAGGTCTCATTGATAAGTCATGCCTGCATCTAGTCATCATGACAAATATAGCTACACTCAGATAGAACAAGAGAGGTCTGGTAAGCATGATGTTAAATATATTTAATGAAAAATAATAACAAGCAAATGTCTTTACACAGTTGTTTGTCGTAATAATTGGGGCAATGTCGAATCACTGTGACCGCGTTGACTGACGTTACCGAATATCTGCAAATAAGTAAACAAAGTGCCTTTTTAAATCGTTGAAGTAAGAAAGAAGTAATATTAAAGTTAAACGCTTTATATTTGCCTACCTTTGCTGAAAATGGTTTGTTCTCCTTTCTCATTCTTCGTTCATGACAGCATTCTTCTGTGGTTTTTACTGTCACACATATTGTTCATCTTCTAAAGGATAGCAGCAAGCAAATAATAATAATTAGAACAGGTTATGATAAGAGTTAAATTGTAAACCCTTCACAATGAACACTGTACATTTGGCTAAGTGCTATGTTATTGGAATGTTAGTACACATTTGCAATGTTTAATGCCAACCATATCGGTGTAAGCATAGAAAATATGACGTTTTCCATGAAAATACAGCTTTGTTCAAACACTGGTGCTGTTGTGTTTCTGATAAAAACAACTAGACTGTAAGCAAGCAACTAATAGGCACAAAGAGTAAGTCTCAGCTTTAATAAAGGCATATCCAGTTAAGATAAAATGTAGTGTAATAGTGCACAAATGAAAAGACCATCGTGAAGTAGATAAGTGATATTTCAGTGACAGGTAAATTGAAAGATCTGCAACCTTACAATTCGTAAGACAACCTGACATGTAAGATCTCTCACAAATTTCTGTAGGGCCTGTGGGGTACCATGGATGGTTTGCCGTCAATCTGAGCTTTGGAAGGATGATTTACAAATGCAAAAGGTAATAATCATCGAAACTGAGGTAGTATTTTCTAGCTGTTCGGCATTTTTTCCTTTGATGCAGTTTCTTATCAACAGTTTGCAGTATTCATAGTGAGTTCATAGGAACCTTCATTGTATCATGAATTTCACCAAATATCCCTTAACTCGCAGAAGCAGGCAATAACCCCATACACTCAAGCATTGTAACCAGAACATCACAAAATGCTTACAGATAACTTGTTTAGTAATAACTGCTTTAAATATATGAGCCATAAGTGCATGTTCCATATCTTTCATAGCCACAATTAAGTCATTAAGGATCTCAGGGTATCTTAGTGATCTGAAACAAAATAATTACTAAGATTGATATAACCTATGTAACAGGTGTAGTAGTTGTATGACAAAGCTGCTAGCTACTAATCGACAGAAAGCTGATACTCATTTTAAGTACTCTGCCATTGTCTGTAGCATATTTACAACCTTAAGATCTGAAACAACTCGCCAAAAACAAACCGTCAACGCACTATGATGCAAATAATAGTCTTTCTATGCGAACTTTCTTAAAAAGGATGACTTCTTTATTGATAATTCGTCCGAGCTATAATGCACAATTTTACGCTCTACTACGAACAAAATACAGTAAAATACTGCCATCTGGCTACAGAAGTCTAAAACTAGTCAAATATAATCTATTTCCAAAAAATAGGCGATTATAACGCCTGTAGCTGTGAGCGCGGTAACCAATAAAATTGCGCGAGAACACCTTGTCATAGCATATATCCTCACACGAAAGTGACATATACCTGCACAAATACAGATATCGGCCCAACAATGAACTCCATACATGAAGAATTAGCAAAAATGGATAGATGTTGTGACACGTGGAGACTTGAGTTTAATGTTGAAAAGTGTGGATGGCTCTGCATAGGCTGTTCCAACCTTGAACTCAACCTAGCAATTCAGCGCCACAAGATCCCTAGACTCAAATCTGTACTAGACCTAGGACTGACATATTCACACAATCTATCATTTTCAGAGCATATCTCGAATCAAGTGTCGAAATCACGAAGGCTTATTGGTTTCCTACTCAGGAACTTCTACAGAAACGAATCCAGAATACTACTGTACAAGGTTTGTGTGCGCCCACTCCTAGATTACTGCTCATTCATATTTAGTAGTACACGAATAGAAGACAAACTGAAAGTAGCAGGAGTACAGAGGTACTTCACGCGAAAAGTACTCGGAGCCGATAACGGCACAAACTACTCTACCAGATGGGAAATCCTAGGACTAGAAACATTATGGTTAAGGCGACTGCGACTAAATCTGGTACTCTGCTATAAGCTTCTTAACCAAATAGTGTATACCCCTGCTAACTATACTCGGTTCTCAGGTAACATAGGATACAACCTTAGACACACTAAAGGTGCAGTGGCTATAGAACCATGTAAAACAGCCACCAGGCAAAAGTTTTTCTTGATTAGGTATGCCCAAATATGGAACAAACTACCTGAGAAAACGCGACTAACAAGCACATTGGCCTCCTTTGAAAAGGCACTTAATGACACACTAAGTGAGTTTGTAATTGATACCGGTGCTAATTCCTATGTAAGAGTTTCACAAATCATAGGCCCGTTTAATGTATGAACTCAGAGACTATATCTGTTGTTTGTTTTGCCTCTATTTATAATCCCAGACAAAAAAGCAGCAGTCATGACAATAATACCCATTCAATCAAGAGTCGATCAAACTATGTCTACCTGATACAAAGGGCGAACCATAACCAACGTACGAATGAAATATGAGAAAAGATCGAAACTTACCGCAACACCACATGAAAAGATAAAAATTACTTGAACATCATTTATAATCCACCAACTGGTCTCCTTCCCAAAAAGAATGCGGCGATGTTTTATCCAAAATGGCGAGGAAATACATAAATCCACAGCTGCTGTTGTAAACACTCAGTGGGGGCAGGAGCCAACAAAGTAATCCTTTCAAAGCATATGTACACTTCACATGGGCACGGAGACTCTGCAGAATACGTCATAATCCAAATCACTGCCTATAGAGCGCCAATAAACCTGGATATATATGATATAACGAAAACATGCTGAAAGCTGCATCTCAGATCAAGTTGATTCATTCGATGGCAATGATCTGCTCCTGCATGCCTAATTTGACATCTTGAATGGAATGGTTCGCGGTTATTCTGGTACTAGATCAAAAAGAATAAAAAATTCACCGGTTGCTGAATCGAAAGTACTTCTCTGCATGTTTAACTGTATTCTAACTGCTATGATTAATTCCAAACCATTTACCTCATAATCACTCCAATTCCAGGATTGATCCAATTCTACCATAAGAAGACGCTGGCGAACATGCTGTAAATGAGTATTCATGATCTGAAATGAAGAAGCAACTGGTTTTCAAACAGTTTTCAATATTTTACT